>OW388300.1:61121659-62541659 GCA_936450465.1 Gibbula magus
TTGGCTGGCCCAATAACAAGTTTGATATCAATTATGTATGTATTCCATAATACATAATATGCCAAATATAAAATACATGTAGCTTGATAAATGTTCTGTTATTGTCTGTATCATTCAATATTAAATTTCAATTTATCTACTTAACTCATCAGCTATACATTATGACAAATATAAGTTTTAGTTGATTTCCCATTTGGAAACATGGAAAAGGGCACTCACATTACTGCAATCAGACATGAAGTACGTTTTAATATATGTACTAAAGAGCTCTCAGAGTCTCTGGAATTCATTATTTAAATTTTAGCTTTAGAATAACAGTAATTTAAAATGTTGCTCCATATCCAAGAGACATTCATTTCCTTGAACTATTTCCCTCTATGTAACATGGACATTCTGGAGAAACAAAATCAATCCGAATTTCAAACAAAGTATTCGTTACTTAATCATTGCTAAGTGATACATGTCCGAAATATCTTAGTTTTCAAATAATGAGGCTTAGTGTGTGACAGGCAGTCGTCTTAGCGTGAACCCATATTCGACAAGGCTTTCCTTCAGTCACTTAATTGATTACTCATTAATCAAGATAGATAAGTGTTGTGGTGTATCACCAGTTTTATAACTTCTTTTGTTTCTTCGCTTTCTTTTCACGATACGTGTTATCATTGTTATTCACTTAAAACAGTTTTATAAATATATACATAAAAAACCCATTAAACACAAATAACTTCTCTGTATGTGATATCTGGTTTGCCTGCTTAATTCTTACATCTATAGAATTTGGCGATGCTTATGGAGATCGAAAAATTCTGAGACGGTCTGAATGTCTACTTTATCCATCTCTCACATCGATATGATTTTTAAAAGGAACGTAAAAGGATCAATTAATGAAACCCATCACAGTTCCTTTATAGAGAATGTGAACTCTTTTATTACTGTCAGTATGTATGGAGAGTATGAAGATTTGCGAACACGCTCATTAGCTAATTTAGGAAATGCATAGTTACACACTATAGCAGAGGTTATTATCATATTATTATCTTAAATGTCATCCTTTTACCACTGAAGTGAATCCTTTCTCTAATTTCCAATACCATTTGATATTCTTTTGAACTAAATATCTTCAAGAAAATAACATGCCTATAGCTTAGTTAATATCAACATAATTCAGTGACGTTATAATGCTAGCTGGTTTGTGTTATCACTGGAATATGACAGTTTACATGATGATTAATGAAAAGAGCTAGAACGGTTAAAAAGTGATTTAAATAAATATTATATTAATGAATGCTTAATGTCAATACATTTAAACATACTTTAATTTATTGTTTTCTGAATTTAGAAATGGGCAATCAAAGAACTGTTTGATTGTGAGATTTACGGATAGTTTGGGAATATTACATGACAAAGTAACATGGTAAAATAAGAACCTTTACCTCACAATGTCACGTTGTAACTTTACTGCTACTTTACAGGTAATCTATCATCTATTGTAGCATATATTCATGTAGCGTTTCTGCATGTCAGAACAGTCTATTCGTAGAATATCTATGACAAAGAATGATTTGTATTTCAAAATAGCAAAGCTATTTCAAGCACCGAAATTGAATTTTGACAGTATGAGTGACGATGTTACGGACGTTTAGGGCTTGAACTTGTCTAGAAAGTTTAATATTGTTCGATTTGACATAAAAAAAGGTCAGCAATGCCATGTGAAAATAAATGAAAATTTGATTTGAAATAAAATTCTTTTCTCCCGAAAACAAAACTTACTTAACAAATATTAATATACGCCACACACTTTGATGTTCATCCTTTATTCGTATATACTGTCCACACAGAATTTAATTTTTAAAATATATTTTATTTTGTTTCCATAGATAAGCATAACTTGTTAAGATGTCGCAACACCATATCTTGAATAAAAAAAATCTGATCGTCAAATGTTTTGCTTAAAGGTTTACCTGTACTTTATATTAATTTAGAGTCTGAACCGGTTTTCATGAGGCACTAGCTAATATGTAAGAAACATAGTCTAACATGTGTTTGTGGAAAGCATATATGAGGTGATGAGTTGTATACCTAAAACACAACTGCAGAAAGTCAGAGAGTTAACGTTTTCCTTGCTTAAGACTGTGCCCAATCATATACTACCTCTGTCAACCATTGTATAATATTTGGCATATGTAGTTTCAGGAATCATTAAAAAGAGAATTGTCCATAAAATGAATAACGACAAATGTGAGCATGTAGACAAATTAACCAGTCACCAAAAGGCAACACATCTGTGTCTGTAGTCACTAGTCACTACATGTATCTGTACCCTTGTTATTCCACCCATATCTCACAGGTGGGTCAGCAAGAGCGTTACATCATACACAGAAATCGAATACACAACATCATAGGTGTTGTGTATAAGTGTATATATGTATTGTTAGCGAAAAGGACTTATGAATTCCATTAACCGTCATTAATGATGATGGAAACAATATGACTGGATATCTACAATATTTCACAGAGGCAATAAAAACGAGACACCAACAAATTACAAAACCGCTTCATGTTACTGCTCGTTTCAGTCTTATGACGAGACCTACAGAAAGATAGCAGATTTTCTCATACTCAAGGTTGTTTGACTTTGGTGAGATGCCAGTATAAAGATGAAACTACAGAAATATGATACAACAACAGTTTTCCCCCAACAACTGATGTCAATTGTGAGGAAATTTTCGGAAACTCGAAGCGCATTCTCTTCCAACAGAGGTTTCTCCCTTCAGATTTTCTGATGTAACTAACACAAATGGACTATTTTTGGTATTTGATTCTGATTTGGTCTTGTTTAGTTATCAGCATGTTAATAATCAATTGTACTCACAAAATCATATAGCATATTTCGAGTTTAACACAATCAACGAGAAAACCTTTATCTGACTTTTTTTGTATCATGATAATTGAAAATGTCACTTACAACGGCGTCCCTGATTGCACAAATACATTCAAATCCAACCAATCAGCACACTCCATATTTGCCCGCGAATAAGACCTTCTAGAACAGAGATTAAGATCGAAATCTGAAGGAAGTAACCTCTGTTTGAAGATATGCATTTAGCGTTGTTGGTCTCTGAAAGACAATCCACACTTTTCATTGCTTATGTGTTTGTTACCAAACTATCATAACGAAACAGCTACCGATAGATGTTCCAAGAATGAAGACAAACTATCCAGAACATGAATAATGGAAAATTCTAGATTGGATTTCCTTGACATATATCAATTTAAAACCATTAGCCTAACATGGCTACATGACACCTGATATAATATATATATATTAAGAGACGGACACAACTGTTTGATAAAATGACCTTCCTAAATTCTACGGATTATTGTACATGTACTTTCGTAAAAAAATATATATATTTGATATCCTTATTGGCAGCACATGTATCTAAATGTTTACTCAGTGGAATACATCAAAACAAGATGTATTCCACCGAGTGAACATTTAGATACACATCCTTGCTACTAGCGATTGCCATTTAATAAAATGGATGAATTGTATATCTGATATCCTTATTGGCAGCGAATGTATCTAAATGCTTACTCAGTGGAATACATAAAGAATGATCGATGTGAACGACATAAATAACCTTCTTGAAATTACATTTGTTGATGCATCATTACTGTAGGACGTCATAAAACAGGCCAAAAATCGCTTTTTGGCGCTCCTATCTCGTCTAGTTAAGGAGATTCCAAAACGATGATGTGGAGAAGTGTGAATAGATACTGCTTTAAAAATTCAAATTTAGTTTAGATTGCATGCGAAGACATGGTGTAACCCTGTTTGATTTGTATTTATCACTCGTTGATTGAAATATCGTGTATTCTGTGTGGGGACGTTTCTTTTGTTTGTGAGTGTCATATTAAACTATTAATATATGATTAAAACAACGCAGTTGAAACATTGCGGAGGGTAATATTTTGACAATATTTGACAATTCTATAAATATTGATAATTAAATTGAACCTATGAGAAGTGAATTCATTCATCAGCGCTTGGAATCTGGTAACACAACATAACACGACATTGTTGACTAGTTTAATGATAAATCATTTATGGACATTCTATCAATAAATATGTTTTATTGTTACAGAGTTGTAAAATAAATAAAAAATATAGTGTGTTCTTCATTTTATGAAATGCAAAAAAAATGAGATGGCAGATACTACCGATAGAACATACACTTTGTGGATTGTTAAGTTGGGTTGTTTTTCAATAGTTTGAAATGGTAGCAAGATCAAGGCTGGGGTACATGTTTTTATGGACGGACCATGAGCCCAAAAAATATTAGGTAACTATTCTTCTTTGTATTTCGAAAATGAAGATATCATAATGTGAGTCTAAGGTGTTAAACTCCAGCAACAATTGTATTGGAAAAATGATGTGGATATCATTTTCTTTTTCGTTGCTCGTTATTCAATCGCAAAAAGTTTAACTTATATTGTGATCTAAGATGACTATAACGCTTCTGAATTGGTTTGATTATGTTTTTATTTCACACATGGAAATCACTAATTTTTCTTGTAAATAATAGTAATATCTAATATAAACATGTACCATGCCCCTGTTAAATACTTTTGAAAGTGGCGTTAATCCCCGACTCATCTCTCCTCACCTTGACTTGAGTTTGATTACTAATATGCCAACACGAATTTCTTATATTGATGTGAAGGGTGTTTGTTTTATCGGAAGGTAATGTTTAAGATAGATTCTACATGATTGAAACACTCTTCTGTATAAGAAACTACAATATACAAGACATAACGCAATACTTGTCAGTTATAGGGATGTTTAGTTATAGGGATGTTGGATAAGAAGGATGTTGAATTAGAGGGACTTTCTCCTATAATAAAGGACACTGAGCACTGAGTGTTTACGTTGCATAACGAGGGTGGTTTTTTTTAACAAATAAATTCAACACATAGATGTTTGTGCAAATAATTGAAAACATAAAGAGAATATCTGATAAATTGTTTTAATATTGACACACTTCACATCCACACCTCTGTCTATAACTACAGCGATGATGATGCTGATTTGGGGAATGAGGTAATATTAAACAGATGGGTATTCGTGATTGGCCTTGAACCATTGGATAGGACAGAATAGTTCTCGTTTCCTTGTCCAGAGTTTATCTGAGATCTTACATTAATTAATGAATCCTTTTCCTCGTGACCCCATGACCTCGTGACCTAACTGCTATGTTCGTCACTCATCACTAGTCCGAACATTTAAACGAAAACAAAGAAAACATGAATTAAGTCTTGTAACTTGATTCTTGATTTTGAAATAATTGTTTCTTTTATAAATATATTTGACACTGTTTTATTGATGCGAAGCAAAATATTTGCAAACAAACATGTTGTGAAATTTGTAATAGTGACATTGTTCTAATGTTTCTAAATTTGTTTTGTAAGGGAAAATACACATGAGAATTACACAATAGAAAAACTAGTGCCTGTACACGTAGGCTTTCCTCCAAATTAGGTTTCAAGTTGGAAGAAAACAATATTACACTTTGTTGTATTTATTCCCATGTCCGATAATTTGTTACGAGGACATGAATTACAGTAGATTGATAAACATTATAAGAGACATAGAGTTTGTGATTTGCAGAATGACATTGAGGTGCTGAATGTAAAACATCTACTCTTCTTTGATATGGATGAATTATACATTACAAGTGGACATTGGCAAGACGTTATGAAACAAGTCTTTGATCAGGAGCAACAAGGTAAGTTGTTAATAGAAGATGAGTATGAATACATCACCATCAGTTTACCACTGTTACATAATGGCTGCTGTTTAAGTGATCAGGAAACAAACATGTATATATTCATAAAAGCACAATTATAACCTCGGCTCAATATATCAAAATATGCAGTAAGGGTAACTGAATGTAAATGCGTGTATTTGACAATGATGGCTAAGCACTGGCCTCAGACAAGGATTTTGATCACATAGACCAAGGCCAAAGATAACCGGAGACGTGAAAAATCAATCCTTGGCACTTTCTGTAAGTGTTCAGGAAACATGTATCTTTATAACCTCTGCTGAATAATAGATTAACTACCTTCAAGCCAAATATAGCATAATGGTTTTGACCATTATATAAAACGAATATGTGGTAAGCAGAAATCGATTCTTTGTAAAATAAAATAAAATAACTGACTATAAACACTTATCGGTCACTTACTGTTAGTGTTCAGGAAACATGTATCTTTATTGTTGTCACATAAATACAGCTATAACCTCTGCTGAATAATAGGTATACTACCTTAGAGACAAAAAAAGCATTGACCATTACATCAAACAAATATATATGTGGTACTTATGGATAGGTTCTTCGTCAAAATATAAGAAGTATTCTGTCTTCTATATTGATCGTTTACAAGTGGTCACAGACAAGTGTTTCCTGGAACCAGTCTTTGATCACGAAGAATAAGGGTAATAATGGTACCTAGAGACAAGTAGACACCAATCTTGTTAAGAAGCTGTCTCCTGGTGCCACCTACTGTAAATGTCTACAAGTACTCAGGAAACATGTATCTTTATCAATGTCTTAGTCATGAATACAGTTAGTAGGGAATACAAGCAGTGTTGACTGTATTGACTGATCAGTTGTAGGCCTTATGAACAGGTTTGAAAAGTTTTGGGTCATTATGAGATACTGTGGGTCCGAACATTATCTGCTAAAACTTAGTTTCGAAATGAAAACAAATGCAAATACACCAAATGTCATATCATTTCCGTGTATACCAGAGGCATTCCATGGTCTCAGTACCAGAGAAAAATGAAAAATCAAGTATCAAGTGTGAGAGTGTTTGAGATGAAAATAACTGATTGTGTTAACTACAACTTATTACATATTTCTTAGTATTAGTTTAGTATCATATTTTAAAGTCCAAAAAACATATTTGAAAAAAATAATTTGTTTCTTTTGGAATACTATGCTAGTTTATCAGATTAGTCATAAATGAAATAAATTTGGATACAATCTAACACTGTCGGCCAAAAGAAACGCCTACCAGATATATTATCAGACTTCGTAAAAACTATAATGAACAGTTTAGCAATATTATAGCATTATGAACTTGTACCATTTCTGCATAATATATTTACATTTCAGAAGTTGTCATGTCATAAAAGAATGGTATATAGATATGTAAAATTGATGCAGATATGAAGTTGTCCCTGATTAGTATATACTATTGGCGAACTTCAGTGTCAAATTTGGCTAATTACATAAATGTATATCATATATTGTAAATTACTGTCATACTATAACACATATTTTATTGTGTGTAAAGTTTCTAAATATTGATGAATGAACATTATGTTGTTAATTAGTATATACGTTGGTGGTGTTTATATTAGTTAATGACTATCCTTTCAATTACTTGAATAAATATTGTTTAAATCAGATACCTGCATATATTGAAAGGAAACGTCTGTAATGTTACCACGCCCTGGTGTGTGTCATTGTCTGACCCAGCTGGCCTGTTATCATAGACATTATCAGCATCATGTACAGACAGAAACCAATCAATAAAACCATTAGACATGCCGTGTACATAATTGATCCAACTCATAATCAATTGCCCAAGATAGGAATTTAGCCAAATTATAGATTTTTCTTGATTGAAATCGATTGGAAAGTAGCTTCCTTACGTATTTCCTAATATCTGGTGGGAGGGGTTCTTGTAGCAAATCATTACGAAGTAGGAAATAGATTCTTGAATCAAAGTAACGTTTTTAATCATAATCTACCACTGACTCGGATATTCATTCAGGTTACCCATGACTTAAAGGGAGGGCTCTATCGGGCTATTATTTAAACGACATTCCTGTTTAACATACATGTTAATACAACATATGTGTAACACAAACTTGTTGAAATATCTTTTGCTTTCATATAAAAAAAGTTTGTTTTATGTAACGTCATTTTTACCAAACCAGGCGGAGACAGAACCCTATTTACGATAGACATGGTCAAACGCATAGTACTAACAGTGACAGAATTGTACATAAGATTATGGTCATGAAAAAGTCCCAAATGATTGGGTGTCATAAAGACAGTTGTATTTGTCTGAACCGCCTTCTGTTACTTTTACACACTGATTAAAACATCAATCAATTTATTTCACAAAATTTAAAATATTTGTGTCTAATTTGCTTATCATCAATCTAATAATTTACATTATGACACATACCATCGCACGGAACAGTATTAAGGTAATTAATTATGACATAGATATCACGTAAAGAAAAATAGCCAGTCGACGGTTCCATCTTAAGTAAGCATAATTTACATCAGCCTATGTGCGTGCTTTTCTTGCGACTTCACTTTTCAACGGTGGGTATACCGCGTCACACAGATCAATAGTGCAGCACATTAGCAGTCAGAATGTCTGGTTTATCAATATATGACATGAATATATTTATTTGGGAAGGTAAAAGCATTGATGACTTTCAATTACTATGCATTGAAATTGTCACACTTGTCCAACTGTTTCGTATTATACAGTGTATGTAACAATCATTGAACAACTAAAGGTTAATATAGAATCAGTGGATAATTTCTGTCTGTGAAATATATTGCAGTTTAAGCAGAGATGGGACGAAGAATTGATTTATTTTAGAATTCGTGTATTTTTTTCAAAATAGCAAGTTCATTATATATTTTTATAAAAAAATCCAAGACAATTTGGGGATCACTGAAGTATTAAAAAAGTTATCGGCATTGATAATAATAATACTGCAGTCGACAAATTACGCTATTTTAAACCGATTTTTTCTATCTATATGAAACATGCGCTTTCAATGAAAATGCTAGTAGGACTAATTTCAGATACATTTGAATCACATACTCGGATGTATAGAAAGGTCATATTTTGAGAACCAATGACTCTGTTATGAGAACAACATTAAATTAAGTACGTTTTGAAGAAAAACGGCATTTTATCATCGTGTTTTGTATATTCAAGAGGAATTTTCACTGAAACACATATGTTAGATATTGCTTAAAAGGAAATATGATAATAGGGAGTCAACGAACGTTTTTCATCACTTTATCATCATTCTATAATTTACCGACTTAAACATACAAATGTAAAAAATACCATTTAATAAAGGATCAATCTAAGAGTGCATTGTTGCAGAACAACTATGAGATAATCATACAAGGCAATTTAAATTCGTCACTAGCTTGAGATATGTATATGTAATTGAAATAACACTAAAAGGTAACAGTAACATAATGCGGCATGTTGTACAAGGACCGTTAAAATGACGTCAGCTAAATATAAGCTCTTTCTAAAATGTGTACAGATAAGCTTCTTCTCTTAAAAACCTAATGCATATATTTTGAGACTTAATAACAAACATACATTGTTGTCGCAAAATGTTACCGTAAATGAGTTCGATTTCTGTGTCCCATCTCTCCTTAAAGGGAAAGTTCTATCATTGATCTATCGGAAGCATCCGCCATCTTGGATTCTTGACATAACATGAAATGAAAACACGGCATATTTAACCCAATTCTACAATTTTGTAATTATGATAAAACATATACAATGGTAGAACATTCACACAGTAACACATAACATATAATACAACTAGTAAAGAATTTGCTGTAAGGCCTTAGCAAAATTGTCCCCACTTGCAGCACCGATTAATGGCTTCAGTTCTCATTGTTTTTATTCTTCAACAAATGTGCGCGGGTCTGTTTCAAGTTGTGAAATGTAAAGTCATCATAATATTAACTTCATTCATATCTTTCAATTTGTGTTTCAATCATGTATTAACAGCATATGTGTATATTTAAGGGAGTATCCTCTCGAATTTCGTTTCAACAAAAATTACCCCCATAGAACCCTCCTTTTTAGCTCATCAGACCTGAAAGGCCCGATGGGCTTATGGGATGGCATGGTGTCCTTGAGAGAGCTGAAAAGTTGTGTGCAGACTCCTTGGCCAATGGGGAAACTAAATTGTAGATTTCGTGACCCCCTAACCCAAAATGGGTCACATGGGTCACATCCTTAAAAACCTATGTTCGTCTTCTTCTCCAGATACAAAAGGTCTAGAGAGCTGAAAAGTTGTGTGCAGACTCCTTGGCCAATGGGGATTCTAAATTGTAGATTTTGTGACCCCGTAACCCCAAATGGGGTCACAGGGGTCACATGCTTAAAAACCTATTTTCATCTTCTCCTCCAGTTCAAAAAGGTCTAGAGAGCTGAACAGTTGTGTGCAGACTCCTTGGTCAAAGGGGATTCAAAATTGAGATTTTGTGACCCTTTGACCCCAATCTAGGTCACGGGTCATGACCCTAAAACCTATTTTCATCTTTATCTCAAGTATGTTATGCTCTAGAAAGGTGAAATTGTAATTTTAGGATTGGTGACCCTGTGACTCCAAATGTGGGTCACAGGGGTTATGATCTAAAAAACTTGTTTTGTGCTTGTTAACAATGTATTACTCGAGATAACTTTAGATATTAAACCTTAGATAATAAATCAATGAAATCCTGATGAGCTACACAGCCCATGGCTCTATTTTTTAAAAGAAGAACAGTTTTATTTGTTATATACATATACATGTATTGCCATGTGACCAAACAAACAATTAAGAACATACAATCAGAATTACACAGATATAATATCCCTGCACGTATTTTGCAACAGTGCGGTCACAATCGTCAGTATTGTTAAAGAATATCTGTAAAGCAGAAAATATAACTTAGGGTATAAAAATATATCGAACAGAAGACATGACAAAAATTATATTCAATGCGATAGACTTATAAATCCTATGAAAACTACATGTTATTGTCAAAAACGTATTACAGGGTATACATTCTGTATTGTGTCTCCATAAATACAGCACGCACATTAACACAATTAGGTCCTCTGCGAGCTATATATTTGAAGACAAAAATGTGATGATGCCGTTATACAATGTGTTTATTGTTTGAGAGGCATTCGGGTACATCCATAAATATATCCTTATCTTTCTATACAATTTGTTTAACAATTATTGTTAGATGATTAACTTCCTGTTAATTTCAATTGCGTTCTGTTGGTTGAAAGACACGAGAGCTCAAAAGAAGCGCAATTTTAGGTAATTTAGGAGAGATGGGACAAAGACATAATTTTAATTTTTTTTTCAAATTATTATATCTTTTTTTTTATGTCTATAACAAAGGAAAGAAATTCACTGTAATGTCAACCCACCGAACCAGAGATGTAGGAGGAATCCACGTCAGTCATTTCTTTACTATTAAATTCAATGTATACTGAATGTGCTCTAGACGAAACACTACTTTTCCAACATAGATTATTCGTTGTCAAATCAAGATCAGTGCCAGTTTTCAACACCACACGAGGGTAGTTGGAGACAAACAAAATATTGTTTTTTGAAGAATAATTTATTTCAAGTTTCAGGCCACAGGCCCATAGAACATACATATGATACAAAATTCATACAATTATTTAAAACAATAAATATTACATTACTTATTGTTGAATGACTCTCGCAGTTTAAAAGCATGTAAACGCAAATATTGTTTCTGGCATATAGTTACATAGAACCGATACAATGTTTTTAAACAATTTTGATTAGTGCAGTTATTATAATTGATATTTCATCTTAGTTATGCATCCTTTTTGATTGATTGAGAAAGGTTATTGACTCTATGAACAATATTTACTTTAAAGACAAAAATGATGTGAAATTGTTATTTGAAATCGTTGCATAAGTATGTTTTAACGTTAATCGAAAAAAGTAAAATGAAACCCAAAAGACACCCCCTTCCAAAGACGATAAAAATAAATATAGTGTTATCGATTAATATCAAGAGAGCTTTCTCCGACACTGTATGAGATATATTTTGATCTCCCAGGCGTAATCACTAATGTACAGAGCAGGCATGCGTCATATAGTAGTTGTTATATGAGGGTACGTGTATATCAGAGACAAGGAGAAAGAAAGGGAGTTGTCCTCAACAAAACTGAGCCTTATGTTGGTAATACTGAAACATTGACACAACACATCAGTATAGGTTGATTCAATGTTTGATAAAGCAAATGTTCATGACATTATGCTTGGCTGGCACAGTGGCAAGTTTGATATCAAATAGGTATGTTTTCCATATACATATATATATATACAGCCAAATACTACATAGTGTGATAACAGTTATGCTGTTGTCTGAATCATTCAATATTAAATTCTAATTTATCTACTTCATTCATCAGCTAAACATTCTGACTAATGTCCAAGTTTTAGTTGATTTCCCATTTGGAAACATTGAAAAGGACATTGACATTACTGCAATGAGGCATGAGTTTTACAGACTCTTCTTCTGAGATTTGACATGCAATCTTTTGTGAAGTTTTGTTCAACATAGCTTTTTAGAGAAGTAAGAATGGGTAAATAACATTTGTATAAATATATTAGAGTCTCCGGCATTCATTTCCTTAAATTTAAGCTTTAAAATAACAACAGTTATTGTAAATTTTTCTCCATATCCAAGCGACATTCATGTCCCTGTTGTATTTCCCTCTATGTAATATTGACATTCTGGAGAGAAAAACTCACAATCAAACAAATTATTCGTTAATCGATACTTAATTATTGCTAAATGATACATGTCCGAATTATCTTAGTTTGCAAATAGTGAGGCTTAGTGTGTGACAGGCAGTTGTCTTAGCGTGTACACATATTCGACACGGCTTTCAATTAGACACTTAATTGATTAATAATTAATCAAGATATTTAAGTTTTCATCATTTTCATTATTTCAATATCACCAATTTTATAAAATCTTTTGTCTTTTCACTTTCTTTTTAGGATACCTGTTAGCGTTGTTCTTCACTTATAACAGTTTATGAATACATATAAAAACATTTAACACATACATTCTCAGTATATGTGATATCGGGTTTGCCTGCTTAGTTCTTATGTCTATATCGTGCGATGCTTATACAGAGCTACAAATGTCGACTCTATCAATCTCTGACATCGATATGATTTTTAAAAGGAAATTGAAATGATCAATCAATGAAACCCATTAAGTTGCTATATAGAGAACGTGAGCTCTTTTTCTATCAGAATAAAGTATATCTATAAAGATTTGCGAACACGCCCATTAGATATTTTTCAAAAATGCTTACATGGTAGAAGAAGGACCTTTACTTCACAATATTACTTTGTGATTGTGCTGCTCATAGAAACCTTTCTTAATTATCAATGATGTTTCTATCTATATTGCTTCAGCGCATATTCACGTAGCAATTTTGCATGTCAGACAAATCTGTTTGTAGAACCGGAATTGAATTTTGACAATATGAGTGACGAGGTTACGGACGTTTAGGGCTTGAACTTGTCTAGGAAGTTTAATATTGTTCGATTTGACATCCAAAAAGTCAGCAATGCCATGGGAAAATGTAAATTAGATTTGCAATATAATTAGTTTCTCCCGAAAACAAAACTTACTTCTAAACTTACTTATAATAACAAATATTAACGTACGCCACATTTATTTGTATACATCCACAACAAACTTAATTTCTAAAATATATTTTATTTTGTTTTCATGGATTGCCATAAATCGTTAAGATGTCGCAACACCATATCTTGAAAAAACTTTTCTGATCGTCAACTTTTTTGCTAAAAAGTTCACCTGCACTTTATACTTATATACATATTAATTTAGAGCCTGGACTGGATTTCAAGAGTTAGTAGCTAATATGTAAGAAACATGTGTATGTGAGGTAATGAGTTGTATGCCTAAATACACAACTGCAGAAAGTCAGAAAGTTAACGTTTTCCTTGCTTAAGACTGTGCCCAATCCTTTACTACCTCAACTTCCAAACGCAAGGCATAACTCTTGCCAGTCTGCATTACTGGCTGATTTAAGCCTTGCGGTATTTCCCTCGCTTTGTTCTGCCTAGATAGTGAATCGCTGCACCAGAAATGCATAGTGGGTCTGGATTTCTAAGCACAGATTTCTTAAGGAAATACTGCAAGGCCTAAATCAGCCAGTAATGGAGACTGGCAAGAGTTATGCCTTGCATTGGGAAGTTGATACTACCTCTGCCAACCATTGTATAATATTTGGCATCAGTAGTTTCAGGAATAATTAAAAAGAGAATTGTCCTAAAAATGAATAACGAGAAATGTGAGCATATAGAAAAATTAACCAGTCACAGAAAGACAATACGCTGTATCTGTACAATCCATATGGTAATTATGGCAATGTTCCTGCCTGCTGTAACAACATATTTGGTGTTAAAAACCCTATAACACGTGATGTGTTCTGAAAAAAATATTGACTCTGGTCACTACATGTATATTTGTACCTTTTTATTCCACCCAATATCTCACAAGCGCGTCAGCAGGAGCGTTACATCATAAACAGAGATCGAATACACAACATCATAGTCGTTGTCTATAAGTGTGTGTATTGTTAACAAGACAGCCAAATGCATTTTTACATTAACCGTCGTTATTAATGATGGAATCACGTTAAGATAATACTGTTAGATATCTCCAATATTTAACAGAGGAAATTAAAAACGAAACACCCACAAACTACAAAACCGCTTCATGTTTCATGATGAGACCATACAGAAAGATAGCAGAATTTCTCAAACTCAAAGTTTTCTACTTCGAGAAGATGGTCATACTTATACTGATATATATGTATATCCTGATATAAAGATAAAACTGAAGACAGGCGATACACAAAGGTTTTCCTCCCACAAATGATGTTTTCTGACATTTTCAGAAACAGGGAGCCTTGCTTGTCTCACTTAGACAATCCATATATTTTCATTGCTTATGTGTTTGTTCGAGTTGACATTATTACTGGACAATCATAATGAAACAGCTACCAATGGATGTTCCAAGAATGAAGAAAAATTTTGCAGAAGAAGAATAATGGAAAAAGCATACACAACATAATTCAGTCAGACCTATTCAATTATTCCAGATTGGATTTCCTTGACGTACATCGAGAACCCATTAGCCTTACATGGCTTTATGATACCCGAAGGACGGACACATATGCAATGAGATAATTTTTGCAAAAATATTACTTGTTGACCATAATTTTATTAAAATTTATAATAATTGTTGAACAAAATGGAAAGTGAATGATAAAGACGGACACATATGCAATGAGATAATTTTCACAAATATGTAACGTTTTCTTATGTATTACTGCAACTCATCTGAAGTGTAAGTCAGATCCTGGTGCATGTTTAACGTTGATTAGGAATTAGATTGGACCCATGAGCAGGTTTAATTTTAGGTTTCAAGACCAATAATGACGCAGAAATTAAAATTTGGCTTATACTGAAACCTATGTTTAAAGTCTCAAGATAGACGTACTGCTAGCGAATCGATCCCTCTAATGTGTTAATAACCTCACCAGATATAAGTTTATAGCTTTTCATAGAAATCTGATCAGTTGTCAAAGGCAGGTCATGTTGACAAGTCACTGAATAGGGTGTCCATATACGAACTACTCGCTGCAAAGTGTGCATTTTGGCACTCACTCATTGCCGGGGTTTGTTGTTAACCATCACTAACCTTCCCACGTTTTCCCCCCAAATTTTATTTTTTCACATTTCCCATTTATAATGATAGTTAATGTCATTTATATTTACTTAGAGGGTAAAACATCTTATTACACTAACCAATTATCCATAGCGGTAATAACGGTGTTGCCTATAAAGCAAAACATTCAAGGCGGCCATTTTAATGTGAACACAATTCATTATTTTGAATTACTACAAAAACTATTCCCATGGTTTTACCGACACATGTACAGTCATTTTAACTTGATTTAGAGAGAAGAGTGTTTTCCTATTGGTGAGAATATTTTCCAAACTCATTTCATCGACTTAGTTAACGGATCATAAACAGTGGACAACTTTGACGGTTCTATACCACCGATAGATAAGTCTTTTGGAACAAACCCATTGTAGCTAGCTGTTACTTTTCAAATAAAAACTGTTCATGGTTTTATTGTTTAACGTTATAAGTATAATAGATCCGTTTGAACTTGGAAAAGGGTTAATACATTGGCTCAACAAGGTGATACATACTATAGGATTATATAAAGGTAAACGTTTTGCGTCATTGTTTTTAGAAATAGCACTTCTTCTTAATTAGTGTTGGTTTCGTATGTTTTATACCACATAGACGCAACTTGAGTCACACTTTGTTTTACCACGGACAAGCAGAACATGAAGATTTTCTGGATAACAACTTCTTTAATGTGAAAATACACGACGTTTCGGAGTACATACTCACTCCTTCATCAGGTGGAATATAAGGAAATAACAATCAATCAATCAATCAATCAAGTTTATTTTCTCAAAAAACACCCACGGTGGTACAAGAGAATACAAGTAAACATATATTACATAAACAGACAAGAATGGTGTTATACAATGTAAAGGTCACTTCAGCTTATTATAGACAATACATAAATATTTCGATAGCTTTTTAATTTCGGACAATTTTCTGGCGCAGATAAGACTTTTATATTTGTGTAAACTTGGCCATTTAAAATAAGCTTCATTAATATAAAGACGTCTTTCAGTATCAAAGGCTTTACATTTAAATATATAATGCATTTCATCTGCAATTGCTGGGGAATCGCACAGAGGGCATGTTCTATCCTCGCAGGATAAACCACGCCATCTGCCGGTTTCTACTGGGAAATTATGATTACTTGTTCTTAGTTTGAGAATCGGGATATGTAATGGTTTTGAGAGAAGCAGAAAATGTTCGAAAGAAGGGGTATCTTTAATAAAAGTGTAATACATTCCTTTAGAGCTGTTGAGAACAGAACTTCGCCAGGATTGATAGAAATGATCTCTCGATATCATTTCTACTTGTGATGCGACCCATTTTGGGGGATAATTATATGGATTTCTAAATACATCACTCAGTCCGCATCTATTCAGAATATGCTCCACATTTTTAAGCCAAACATGTTCTTTACCTTTAATGATTCTATCATGCATCAAATATTCTAGGATTGTTTTAGATATTTTACTTTTTTCAGTGATTAGTGTGTTATGCCAGAACATAATTGTTCTCTTTGCTATTTTAATGCTCAATGGTTCTCTACCAAGTTCACCATATACAAAGAAATTAGCGGTAGAATTTCTTAAGTTTGTTGACAGTTTGAGAAATTTAAGATGGAGTCTTTCAAGGATTTCAGTATTTTCGTAACCCCATAATTCACAACCATATAACAAAATAGGTAAAATCATGACATCAAAAGTTTTAAAAAGAGTATCTAAGGGTAAATGGTTATTCTTTGCTCTACGCAGAAGACAGAACATAGCTTTGGAAGCATTATGCGACAGCTGTTTAATGGCAGAGACAAATTTTCTGTTTCGGTGTACTGATATACCAAGATAAGTGTAAGAGTCTTGGAACGAAATTTCTTGATCACCTAATAGAAAACATAATTTTGTATAGGTCCTCCTCCGAATACAACAACCTTGGTTTTTGAAATATTAACTTCCAGCTTCCAACGCTTACAGTATTCGTTAAATACATCTAACGAGTGCTGCATAGAGACGGGGTCATCACCAAATAGAACAGTGTCATCTGCATAGAGCAAAACTAGAACCTGTAGCATGTAAGACATTTCATCATATATACACTCAATTTGAGCTCCCTTGGAACCTGCTTTAGAGAGCTGAATCTCCAGGTCATTGATAAATAGTGAAAATAAGAGGGGTGATAAGTTTTCACCTTGCCTTACACCAGAGTAACAGGGAAAGTATTCTGATTGTGTATTATTAAAACTGATACAAGATTTAATGTTTTCATAGATGTTTTCGACAACATTGAGAATTTACCCTTTACGCCACAAATCCGCAATTTATGCCACAAACCAATTCTCCAAACATTGTCAAACGCTTTAGAGAAGTCAATAAAAGTACAATACAATTTCTTTTTTGCCGATTTAAAAAGTTGAATAAGCGTGTTCATAACGAATAAATTGTCTATTGTGGAAAATCTTTTTCGAAAACCTGCTTGGGATGGTGATATTATGTTATTACTTTCTGTAAACTTCGTCAACCGATCATTCAAAATACTAGTGAAAAGTTTTCCAAAACAACTCAGTAACGTTATGGGTCGGTAGTTATTGGGATCGCTCTGCACTCCTTTTTTTTTTTTATATAAATAGGCTTAATAACACCGCATACCCATGATTCAGGGACACAACCTGTGTCTAAAACAAGGTTAAACAACCTCACGTAGACTTGCCCAAGCTTTTCAAATGACTCGATTAAATATTCATTAATGATTTGATCCGTACCTGCAGTTTTATTTCTTTTTAACCTTTTTAAAGCATTTTCTATTTCATTCAACGTGATTTCCTGATTTAACAAAGTGTCGTCAAATTCGTCTTGCATGTCAAAGTCGTCTGGTGGGTCTGCGTCTGGCTGTGTTTTATTGTTTATATCTTTAAAAAAGGTATAAAAACTGTTTAAGTCAACATTAACGTCACTTTTCGTTTTCGGGTTAAGAAACTTCTATCTCCTGTCAGAGGAAATATCCGAGGAGAACCCACCAAACCAAATCCAAGTATCCCTACCTTCCATCCACTCCTGTCGGAGCAAATTATCCGAGGAGTCCCCATCAATCAACACCTATCAGCTCCAATCACCATGCAACAACTTCAAAACACTTCAAAGCCACCCACATCAACAATTGGCCTCTCTTCCAATCAACCATAATTTTAACAATTTCAATAAAGCCAATTGGCCTCCCTCGTTTCATCATGTGTGTTTATTTACATATTCAATAAAGCCTACAGGCCATTGTTTATCTACTAACTCATCTCCCCCTCATGTTTGGATTGCAAATCCTCATCATTCTCATGCTCCACCTCCACATTGTTTGTATTACAAATCCCCATTGTATACCATTCTCATGCATGTTAATCCCCCCTGATTGAGTCTCCTCACCATTGTTTTGTTTGCTATATAAATGTACCATATTTTTGTTATAACGAAAAAGCCGACAAAGCTGCCAAGGAGGGCCTTAAACTACCTAAAATTCTACCCCTTTTTCATTCGAAACAAGAGGCAAAAAGCCTATCAAAATCTCATGCAAAGCGAGCATGGCACCTGCAATATGCAAATTCCAAAACAGCACACCACACCAAACAAATTATCACCAAACCCTTAAATAAACAAAAAATATATTCCAAAAACAAAAATATTGATAGGGCAATAATTAAGCTCCAATCGGGGCATACAAAATTAAACTATCATATCCACAAAACCGAAATCGCAAACATCCACCCAACATGCCCACACTGCCCACAGGCAGAAACAATTCACCACATCCTTATTGAATGCCCACAGTATGCGGCCTTCCGCCAAATACTTAAACTAAAATTAAGGGCCAACAATATCCAAACAAATAACATATATCAAATTCTAAACCCACACAATAATCACAGTACCTTCAAAGCGGTCGGCACTTATATAAAGGATTCGGGCCTTTTGGACCGAATCTAAAACACACTTAAAAATCAAATACCATCCAAAATTAACAATTAAACCTACCCCCTCTCCTCCGTCTTCACATTTTCAACCCATTAAAACACTACTGTCGAAGAAAGTCGATTGATTGTCTTTGATTGATTGTCGATTGATTGTTTTTGTAAATATGTACATGCACTCAGAATTTCATAGCCAGACCATGCTATTGTTAACTTTAAGTTTATGTTTCTTTTTCATAATATTTCATTTTGTTTTTAAACGTCTCAAACGTGACCTATATTACATTACCAACCAGAATTTGCCTATTTATCTGTTGTATATATGTGGAACTAGTTGACTCGTGTTAGCCGCGGTGCATTGTCCTGTTTTTTTTTTATCAGAAATAACTTTTTTCACATGAATATGGTCACTATACTTAATCGACTTGTATGAAAACTGTAATTTTCAGAAACAGTGTCTTTTGATAAAATAACATCATTTATAACGTGTGACATATGTAACCCCATCAATACATGTACACTGAATGAGTGTATGACTCATAAAAAAACATCACAATGCCCAAAACTTTAAGCAATTCCATGTACATGTATTTAGACTAATGTCATTACCATACTTTGATATATCTAAGTGCATAAAACACAAAGGTTATGTAAATACGCTGCTGGCATCTCAACGCCCAATGATTATTTAGCCTTATGCCACCACTATGCTTTGATATATTAAACTATGGTTTATAAAGCTTAAACGTGAAAACCTTAATGAGATAATACGGGCATGACGTACAAATATCACAAAATGAAATGATAATCAACCGTGCATATTCTCATATACATCCATACAAATAGAAAACTGTTGTAAAATTCTTGACAACCAAATCTAAAAAGCATCTAGTTTTAGATTTCCTCCTGGCAGTTAATGATTACATACACAGGAAACGAATGTGATCACAGTAATTGTATCTTGGCGAGTTTCTCATTTGTTCTTTCATGTGTCTAGAATACTTATTTGGCATTAGAAAAGTCAACGAGGAAAACCTACGAAAATTGACATTTGAGACTGTCTATTATGAAATTTTAGAAAATGTTTTAATAATAATAAACTGGACACTTGTATAGCGCTCTTGTCACAGATGTGTTTAAAAGCGCTAGTTGCCATAGACACATTGGAATATATGTGTTTTCAGTCTTTTCTTGAAGATGCTAAAACAGTTTCTAATGTCACTTGGCAGAGCATTCCACAGTGAAGGTCCTGCAATTCTGAATGCTCTATCTCCGATAGATTTGTTAGTTCTTGGCACATTGAGCTGGAGAGTGTTCTCTGATCTCAGGGACCTCGCTGGCTTGTACACATGATCACTGATGAGTTCCTGTAGATAACAGGGTGACTTGCCATGTAGTGACGTGTAGACCATGGTGAGCATCTTGAACATGATTCTTTGTTGGACCGGCAGCCAATTGAGTTGAACAAGAGATGGGAGTGGTGTGATCATACTTGTTTGTGTTTCAAAGAAAGGAAAACTTAGGTTGTATGATACATTATCAATCGTATGTTAGAGACTTCATTCTCTATTTCCATAAAGACACAAGTGATTTTTGTTCTGCAAGAGGTTCGCATTTTTCCAATGACATGTTTAAATCTTGTACAAAGAAGATTTTCCTTAGTGGAATTGCATCGTAATATTTTGTTAGAACATCCCCCGTTCACGATGTTAACTTACAGCTCTATATTTGTTTTTTTTTTAACTTTGTCCAAAATGTTATACATTTATTTTTTGTGTAATGATTTAAGGAAATATTTAATGTAAAGAAGTAGACAAAGTGACAAATTACATCCCACTTAGACCGTGTTGCCTACAAAAGCCACCATAAAAGTGTCCTGTTCATTATCGATAACATTTAATACAACGAGGTCATGAGTGGGATCATGAAGACATTTGATAAAACGAGTTCATGAATGGGATCATGAAAACATTTGATAAAACGAGTTCATGAGTGGGATCATGAAGACATTTGATAAAACGAGTTCATGAGTGGGATCATGAGGACATTTGATAAAACGAGTTCATGAGTGGGATCATGAAAACATTTGATAAAACGAGTTCATGAGTGGGATCATGAAGACATTTGATAAAACGAGTTCATGAGTGGGATCATGAAGACATTTGATAAAACGAGTTCATGAGTGGGATCATGAGGACATTTGATAAAACGAGTTCATGAGTGGGATCATGAAGACATTTGATAACACGAGTTCATGAGTGGGATCATGAAGACATTTGATAAAACGAGTTCATGAGTGGGATCATGAAGACATTTGATAAAACGAGTTCATGAGTGGGATCATGAAGACATTTGATAAAACGAGTTCATGAGTGGGATCATGAAAACATTTGATAAAACGAGTTCATGAGTGGGATCATGAAGACATTTGATAAAACGAGTTCATGAGTGGGATCATGAAGACATTTGATAACACGAGTTCATGAGTGGGATCATGAAGACATTTGATAAAACGAGTTCATGAGTGGGATCATGAAGACATTTGATAAAACGAGTTCATGAGTGGGATCATGAAGACATTTGATAAAACGAGTTCATGAGTGGGATCATGAAGACATTTGATAAAACGAGTTCATGAGTGGGATCATGAAAACATTTGATAAAACGAGTTCATGAATGGGATCATGAAGACATTTGATACAACGAGTTCATGAGTGGGATCATGAAGACATTTGATAAAACGAGTTCATGAGTGGGATCATGAGGACATTTGATAAAACGAGTTCATGAATGGGATCATGAAGACATTTGATAACACGAGTTCATGAGTGGGATCATGAAGACATTTGATAACACGAGTTCATGAGTGGGATCATGAAGACATTTGATAACACGAGTTCATGAGTAGTATAATGAAGACATTTGATAACACGAGTTCATGAGTGGGATCATGAAGACATTTGATAAAACGAGTTCATGAGTGGGATCATGAAGACATTTGATAAAACGAGTTCATGAGTGGGATCATGAAGACATTTGATAAAACGAGTTCATGAGTGGGATCATGAAGACATTTGATAAAACGAGTTCATGAATGGGATCATGAAGACATTTGATAAAACGAGTTCATGAGTGGGATCATGAAGACATTTAATACAACGAGTTCATGAGTGGGATCATGAAGACATTTGATAAAACGAGTTCATGAGTGGGATCATGAAGACATTTGATAAAACGAGTTCATGAGTGGGATCATGAAGACATTTGATAAAACGAGTTCATGAGTGGGATCATGAAGACATTTAATACAACGAGTTCATGAGTGGGATCATGAAGACATTTGATAAAACGAGTTCATGAGTGGGATCATGAAGACATTTGATAAAACGAGTTCATGAGTGGGATCATGAAGACATTTGATAACACGAGTTCATGAATGGGATCATGAAGACATTTGATAAAACGAGTTCATGAGTGGGATCATGAGGACATTTGATAAAACGAGTTCATGAATGGGATCATGAGGACATTTGATAACACGAGTTCATGAATGGGATCATGAGGACATTTGATAACACGAGTTCATGAGTGGGATCATGAAGACATTTGATAACACGAGTTCATGAGTAGGATAATGAAGACATTTGATAACACGAGTTCATGAGTGGGATCATGAAGACATTTGATAAAACGAGTTCATGAATGGGATCATGAGGACATTTGATAACACGAGTTCATGAATGGGATCATGAGGACATTTGATAACACGAGTTCATGAGTGGGATCATGAAGACATTTGATAACACGAGTTCATGAGTGGGATCATGAAGACATTTGATAACACGAGTTCATGAGTGGGATCATGAGGACATTTGATAAAACGAGTTCATGAGTGGGATCATGAAGACATTTGATAACACGAGTTCATGAATGGGATCATGAGGACATTTGATAAAACGAGTTCATGAGTGGGATCATGAAGACATTTGATAACACGAGTTCATGAGTGGGATCATGAAGACATTTGATAAAACGAGTTCATGAGTGGGATCATGAAGACATTTGATAACACGAGTTCATGAATGGGATCATGAGGACGTTTGATAAAACGAGTTCATGAGTGGGATCATGAGGACATTTGATAAAACGAGTTCATGAGTGGGATCATGAGGACATTTGATAACACGAGTTCATGAGTGGGATCATGAAGACATTTGATAAAACGAGTTCATGAGTGGGATCATGAAGACATTTGATAACACGAGTTCATGAGTAGGATAATGAAGACATTTGATAACACGAGTTCATGAGTGGGATCATGAAGACATTTGATAACACGAGTTCATGAGTGGGATCATGAAGACATTTGATAACACGAGTTCATGAGTGGGATCATGAAGACATTTGATAAAACGAGTTCATGAGTGGGATCATGAAGACATTTGATAAAACGAGTTCATGAGTGGGATCATGAAGACATTTAATACAACGAGTTCATGAGTGGGATCATGAAGACATTTGATAAAACGAGTTCATGAGTGGGATCATGAAGACATTTGATAAAACGAGTTCATGAGTGGGATCATGAAGACATTTGATAAAACGAGTTCATGAATGGGATCATGAAGACATTTGATAAAACGAGTTCATGAATGGGATCATGAAGACATTTAATACAACGAGTTCATGAGTGGGATCATGAAGACATTTGATAAAACGAGTTCATGAGTGGGATCATGAAGACATTTGATAAAACGAGTTCATGAGTGGGATCATGAGGACATTTGATAACACGAGTTCATGAGTGGGATCATGAAGACATTTGATAACACGAGTTCATGAATGGGATCATGAAGACATTTGATAAAACGAGTTCATGAGTGGGATCATGAAGACATTTGATAAAACGAGTTCATGAGTGGGATCATGAAGACATTTGATAAAACGAGTTCATGAATGGGATCATGAGGACATTTGATAACACGAGTTCATGAGTGGGATCATGAAGACATTTGATAACACGAGTTCATGAGTAGGATAATGAAGACATTTGATAACACGAGTTCATGAGTGGGATCATGAAGACATTTGATAAAACGAGTTCATGAATGGGATCATGAGGACATTTGATAACACGAGTTCATGAATGGGATCATGAGGACATTTGATAACACGAGTTCATGAGTGGGATCATGAAGACATTTGATAAAACGAGTTCATGAGTGGGATCATGAAGACATTTGATAAAACGAGTTCATGAGTGGGATCATGAAGACATTTGATAAAACGAGTTCATGAGTGGGATCATGAAGACATTTGATAAAACGAGTTCATGAGTGGGATCATGAAGACATTTGATAAAACGAGTTCATGAGTGGGATCATGAAGACATTTGATAAAACGAGTTCATGAGTGGGATCATGAAGACATTTGATAAAACGAGTTCATGAGTAGGATCATGGAGACATTTGATAAAACGAGTTCATGAGTGGGATCATGAAGACATTTGATAAAACGAGTTCATCAGTGGGATCATGGAGACATTTGATAAAACGAGTTCATGAGTGGGATCATGAAGACATTTGATAAAACGAGTTCATGAGTGGGATCATGAAGACATTTGATAAAACGAGTTCATGAGTGGGATAATGAAGACATTTGATAAAACGAGTTCATGAGTGGGATCATAAAGACATTTGATAAAACGAGTTCATGAGTGGGATCATGAAGACATTTGATAACACTAGTTCATCAGTGGGATCATAAAGACATTTGATAACACGAGTTCATGAGTGGGGTCATGAAGACATTTGATAACACGAGTTCATGAGTGGGATCATGAAGACATTTGATAAAACGAGTTCATGAGTGGGATCATGAAGACATTTGATAAAACGAGTTCATGAGTGGGATCATGAAGACATTTGATAACACGAGTTCATGAGTGGGGTCATGAGGACATTTGCTAAAAGACCTATTATCCGGCGGCTTATAGGTCATTGTGATATGAATATGCCTTAAGGTATTGCAACTTATAAGTAATGAATAACACCTGAATGCGAGGGCCTGAATGCAAAGAGAGGCCTGTTCCCTAGGGAAGACCCGAGGGTGGTTTAGAGGGTCTTCCCGTAGTCAAAGGCCTCTCTTTGATGGAACGCCAGAGGATGAGGGTGTTATCTATTTTTATATACCTCAATGCCCATTCTGATATAACTACACCTTTTCTGATACACCTACACTTTTTCTGACATACCTACACTTTTCTAACATACCTACACCTTTTCTGACATACCTACATTTTTCTAACATACCTACACCTTTCTAACATACCTACACTTTTTATGTTATACCTACACTTTTTATGATATGCCAACACTTTTTCTGATATACCTACACTTTTCTAACATACCTAAACTTTTATAAAATGTCAGATTATATATGAACATATAAGACACTTACAAAATGTTTCATTTGAAACCTGGGATGGAACCTGTGGCCTGTTGCTTTCTGGACGGACGAAGTAACCATTAGACCACGAGGCCAGTTGAAACTTTGTAGACTTTGTCATGACCAAATGAATGAGGTTCTTATAATGCGTGATAATATCTCAAATTTCTGTATTTCTTTTTATATAAGAATGTTATTTAATTTTGGGTGCAAAATGTCTTAACATATTGAAAGTTGCTTCTGTTTTCTCTAAACTTTGACCAAGTTGACATTAACCATGCAGTTTATGGCGAGATGCACGTGCGTCTTCGTTGACAATACCGTCATTGGCCCATATCAATTAGATTTCGAGGTTCGAGCCCCAAACATGGGTGGTAATACACTGTTGGTAGGTTATTATTCTGTACAAGGCCCGCCCAGAGGGGTATTATCCAGTATAAGGCCTTTGCAATAGGAATTGTAAGGCCCTAGTTCCTTCCGAAGGGAAGTTCTCCCGGGAAAAAAACAACTGAGTTCAAAGATTGTTAAATGGGCATTGACGTTATATAATGACGTTTAGTGCATGATTCCTCACCGTTCACATATAACAGTGACAGCTGGTGGACTGGGACACGACATCGCAATATTTCCTCCGAGGAAAATATCAAGGTTTAACCAAGCGGATAAGTGCAATCACTTCATTGAATAATAGTTAATAACATTATGATCATTTCCAACAGGATGCCCAACGGAAGAAAAGTAGATTCAGAAACGATGTACTGAGTCACCGCGAGAAAGAGATCTGTAGGATTTCACTGGATGGAGAACTGTCAAGTTTAGAGGTCTTTTTTTTAAACAGTCGAGGGATTTTGGGATTTTCGAAAACATTTCTGTTCTACTTCTCAATTCTATTCTATTCTTTTTCATTTTCTAGAATGTTGAAGGAATATTTCACTGATGCACATTTACATGTATGTATCTGCCATATTTGTGCAATATTCCTGGGTAATAATAGTTCCTCAACTTCCTTCACGGTAACAAATTGATTTGTTTGAATGAATCGCCACCAAGAGTAAAGTAGCCCCTTAAGGGTCATTTACAGCCGTTCACCCCACGTGCCTCTCTGAGTGTAATCTTCTGAATGTCCGTGTTTAATGAAGTAAGCGGCATGAGTTACTGTTGACATGAATCAAGGACAACATAATGCGGAACCAAATGTTCGTAAGCCATTACAAAATGGGAACATTAACATAGTAACCGGTTTGAAAGCAAGCATAGTCGGCTTCTGTTTAAAGGCACTGTAGCACACCGTTTTTACTGAAATGAAGTACTTTCACAAACAGGTAAGTTAGTGTTACCAATGGCTGAATGATACTCCTGAATCAATATAAATCTAAAACAAATGCACATGGTTCGGTTACGCCATGCGAGTCCATTTTCATAGGTGTTCACATTAAAATGGCCGCTCGAAGAAGTTCAAATGATCTGACTGATGCAGCTACACTTAAATCCACAGACTTGATTTTTTAATATGGTACACTGATGACAAGACCAACCTCCTTGCCGTCAGAATTACCAAAATCGATGAGATCTACAAATATTTCTCTCAAACTGAAGCGTTGTCGCTTTTTTGTCGTTTAGGCACTATTTAGTTCCAATACCGATAACCGCTTTCTATTGATGCCACTTGTCGGGTCGTGTAATGAAATGTATTGCCTTTCAAAGTACCTATATATTGTATAAAGGAGGCGGGATAGCGCAGTGGTTGGCGCTTTCGGCTTAGGATCAAGAGGTCCGGGGTTAGGTTTGGGTGCAATGCTACACTGAATTTCAGCGTAGTAACACCTATGGTTCGCTAGTTCCGGTCGATGCTCGCAGGTTTCACCGCAAAGCATAGCCACATGGCGTTGCGGGATTTATTCTTGCCATAATACTAGCAGCCGCGATATAAGTGAAATACTCTTGAGAGCGGCGTTAAACCCCAACTCACCTCACCTATTGTATAAACTTTAATAAAAATGGCAAATTTGAGAATAAAACATTTATAAAAAACGTGCAACATGTACAGTCTTTAAACTAGTTAGCCTAAAATGTAAGCTTAAGTTAAACTATTTAGCTTAAGTATGCACTACTCGTCTGGTAGTAGTCATGTGGCTATTGATCCAATCTTATCTATCACAGACATCCTGAACATAATACCATGGATTTTGAGAGGTCATAATTTCACATAATGTATCACTTCGAAACAGCGTTTGAAAGACATATACCCATATATACCCTACATGTACTCTATTACTATATAAAAGGAAAAGTATGTAACGACGAAACCACCCCATGATCATTCAAAGTCATATTTCGTATCAAAAACTACGATACGAAGGCTAAATAATTTACCCACAAAATGAGCTATAAATGTCACAATCGGATCATTATCGCAAAAGCTATGCGACAAGACAGTACGTATATCGCTACCTCCAAACTTTCAAGCCAATTTACCCACTCACGCAGATTCGAACCGCACAGTGAAACTACAGATATAAAACAATATTACAACACCTACATATCATTTCTCCGACTGTACAACGGCATTTTTTCTCAAAGCATCGCTATGCAGTGGCCATTCGGTTCGCTAGTCAGACATTCATGACCTTGACATTCAGTTGACCCGGAAAAGCCCAGATCCAGGTTCCAGGGCCTTAAGCGAGAACGAATAAATGAATTACATAAAATGCAACGAAAACAATCATCCTACATGTATATATATGTGTAGCATAATCATTTTCATCACGTGATCGTCAGTGGTGCATGGTTTCGAACTTTAGCATACTGAAATAGACAGAAGGTATCTAATTCCGACAAATCAAGTTTTATTAAGTTTCAAATAAAAGTTTCAATATCGATTAAATGAGGACAAATTCATCACAAATACATTTTATGAATATATAAGAGGAAAGACACGATGTATGGTTGACGCAGTTGATCACTTCCTGGATATTTTACAGAAGACAATACAAAACTATAGTTTGACTCCTGGTAACTCCAAAACTGCAGCTCCTTTACTTTGAGGTATAACATTAAATTAGGTTATGGAAACTGTCTTCTTATTAAGCGCCAATGCAAAATAATCGGTGATTCAAAGACATCCAAAATTACATGACACTTGCACTAAGACACACACCAATAGGTGAACAAACCTTCACAGATGCAGTAAATTAACTGTTGTATAGAGATCAATATATCCAAGCAGGAATGTCACATGAGTGACTGTAAAATTATACTTTCCCGAATGAGAGCTCCGGCACGAGTGTTATAATAAAACAATATGACATCCCTGCGATTATCTTAATGGTGCATCCATTGTGTTGGTGGTGTTCACATATGCCATACATTATAAATAACATTCTTTCATCGATAAGTACTGACAGTTGGCGAAAATTGCCATTTTGTTGACGATATAAAGGATACAAGTAGAGAGTTCTGATCGAAATGTGATCATGATTCTGTGATTAACGAGTGTCAATTAGTCAAACGTAATTTTGGGAATTTGATCACAACAGTCAAATGAAGGTTTGAAATGTTAAATTGGTCATATAACTACTGTTCATGTAAATGGGATGTGTAGTTTCGGTTTCTGCACAAATAAACTCACGTGCATAAGAAACGTCCCCATACAAAATATTTCACTCCACGAGTGATACATACGACTTAAACAGCGTTACATTATGTCTTCAACACCCAACTATGATACATATGAATTTGTAAAACGTTATCTATTCATATTTCTGAGAAACACAGGTTTCAATAAATCGTCGTTTTGGAATCTCCTCCACAAGACGAGATTGGAGCACCAAAAAATTGATTTTTGGCTTGTTTTGTGACGTCCTACAGGAATGATGCGGCAACAAATTTAAATTCAAGATGGTTATTTAGACATGTTATATTAATTAAATTTCTATTTTTTTCCACGTAAATACCAAACAGTGTGGCCATCTTGAAAAAGCGATTTTAGCTGCCCAAGTCTGTGTGCACATATATAAAAATAAAGGAATCATACTCTGAAATTGTGAGTACTGTTCTCTCGAACATGAGTCTATCGAATACATTCAAAATCTACTTTCCCCGTCAGCCCAAATATATATCCTGATTATATACTGATACTAATGTATGTGTGTATGTTTAATAAGCTTTCGATAGATAAAGGAGGTGTAGGAATGTCAAATTCAAATCTCATTAAAGGTATCACTTTGACATCGTTAAAGTGTCATTTAAACACACACACAAACTGACATCAAATTAACCCTGTTATCCAGTACATGATTATGATCAGTAGTGATGTTTGAAAAAGTATTAGTCATCTTGGCTGTCATAATAAGACTTTCCAGCAATGTGTTATATTAATTCTAAAACGGTAATAAAAATCACCTTTTCAGGTCCAAAGTGATTTGTCTATTTGAATTGCCAAGTGATACTTAAGGCTCACTTGTAGCACATGACCTCTATGTGCCTTGTTGAGCGCAATGCTAATGCTATATGAAGTAAATGACACGAGTTGTTGGTCGCGATGAATCGAGGACAAACTCTCTGTGCAATTCTCAAGTGGAATTTACCATTTAGAGGGAATTTCGGGTTTAAAGAGATGGTTCTTTTGTAGCATCCACCAGTTCGTTTTTTGTGGAATGGAAAAACGGTGTAGTTTCACTTATTTTACAAATACTTAATATTAAGCCATATGTATAAATAGAATAGTCACAACGTAGCAAATAATATCCAATAAGATTGGCGAACAAGTCGTAGCAAAGCTTTCCACACTAGTAGCGCCGATATGTACATTCATCAAAATATTACCCTCAGTAATATGCTTCAACTGGAGTATGTTATAATCATGTATTAATAATATATATGTGTAAACAGAGTCCCCTCAAATTTCGTTTCCAAAAATGTACCGACAAAACCTTCCTTTTAAGTATTTCTATGATATGAAAATGGACTGCAATTTCACAAGGAACAGTAACGCCATAATGGCTAATAATAATAATTATGCATTGTGAAAAGCGGTTGATACTGTCAATTTATGGGTGATAGTGGTGTTAATATGCATTGCAATCAAACCATCCTGTGTGTGAATAGAGGTTTTTTAAGTCAAGTTGTTCATAAACTAAGGTCACTAAAGCTAAGGTGTATCTGGGATAATGGAAAGTAAATGCATTAGATTCGAAAAAAATCTGAAGAAACGCATAAGTAAATGTAAACAAATTTAGTCCTAAACGCCAAAGAAGAGCAACCAAATTAGTAATTTAATAAATTTAAGTAATTCCGGAACCTATGCGGTTAACTTAGTATAGATGGTGAAGGTGGATGCTTGTATATATAATATCTCTGTTTTCACAATGAACACAGATCTTAAAATGCCCATTTGTAAATGTTTTTTATTAATAATAATGTATTCCAGACGGGTATGAATTGCTTTATAGTTTTGTTGTTGTTAACACAAGATAGCCAGTGACAGATTCTCCATGTTCAAACAGCAGTTTTCAACGTCCAGTCTTTTGTTTTCTTTTGTATAAAATGGAACTGTGATAAACTACCCTAACCCTAACCCTAGCCCCCAACCCCAGCCACTTAATTCTACGCCTAAACCTAACCCGAAACATAATCCTAAGCCTAACCCAAGTCTAACCCTAACCGTATTCCTAACTATAACCCTATAACCCCACTACCTATAGTTAATCTATATTATGTGTATTTTTTACTGCATTGATTGAATCTATGCAAATTTTATATTATAGAAAATAAGATATATTCCAAGTTGCGAAATGTTGAAAATGTTGCAGTTTTAAATTGACACCATTGTAATATGCATGACTTACATGTATCTGATAACATTGTTATTTGGTAATGTTATGCTTTGAACTAAGATGTTACGAAACGACCAATAGTATAGTATAACATATATCGTATATCCTTTAATTCATTTTTGAATACAAATTCTTGCTTTGAGGAATATGTCATATGTGAACTTCAATATGTAAAAGGATTTCAGATCCCCAACTTCATTCTACATTTTTACGTCAAGAAAAAAAGGCCCGATGACAAAATGAATTGAGCGATTATTCTACGTGTACTATTTTTAGAATCAATTTGTAGAATTATAGAATATCAACATTGCCTGCAGATGGAAAGTGATAATGAAAATCCAGGTTTTCTTTTCATGAAGAAGCTCATTTTATCACATGGCGGCTTGTGGCATAAATGACAGATATAGATAAGTCTGTGAAGTTGATAGATTTCAGTATTCCGTGCTTTTTGGTTATATTTTTGTCCAAGCGTAACTTTTAAATGTATATCAAACCATAAATGGACGCGCTTATCATGTAAATTTAATGTAGATGCATATTTGATGAACTGACAAATTATTTGGCTGGATGTTTAAGGATCTGTAGCACGGTTTCTTTTGGAATTACATAGATCTCTCAACATGGAAAAGAAACTTTACCAGTTGCAAACAAATCCTTCTCAATCAATAAATATAGTTTTAAAACAAAAGGTTATGGTTCATTTAAGCAAATTATTAAAATATGTTCACATTAAAATGGCCGGTAGCAGTTTAGTTTTATACATGACACCGTTTTCTTTGACTACGGTTAATCGGATCTTGTAACAGGCTGTTTTACCCCCTTATGTAAAGATATATTCCAAAAACCGATATCATAAATTTGAACATATAAAACATACAAAATTTAATTTTTTTTTTTTTTAATTTGTTGAATTCTAACCGTAACCGTAACCGTAACCCTAATCCTAATCCTAATCCTCAACCTAACCCCAACTTTAAACCATTACACTAATCAAAGACCTAAACCTATCCCTAACCCTTAAAATAATCCTAAACCTCACACCTGAACACTAACCCTAACCCTAATCCAAACTCTAACCACAACCCAACCCCAAACACAATCCTAACCTAAACCTAAACCATAACCTATCCTAAACATAAACATAAACCTTAGCCTAAACTCAAATCTAAATTTAAACCACTGAAATTTGACGTTTGTGCATTAACAATTATTACTTAGCTTCGAATTTTTACAAGCGCTTCCAGTGGATCTGATTCCGCACTTGGAAAACAATACAGTGCAGCCTTCGTCGTGTCACGTGTCCTTAGGTCATATCCAGATTGCGAACGTTTATATCAATAAAGTAGTAATATAATTGTTATAACACAGTCGGATGTATAGGAGTCAGAAACTGATCCGAGGCGGCAAGTCTGCACCAATTTAAAAGGACATTAAGAAAAAAATGGGTAATCGTGACTGCGCATGTGCAATGCAAATGTATAACCGCCTCTTCCCAAACTCAACCGGATCTGTCAGTTAAAAAATCGTGTCTGATTAAGACTTCAATTTGGAACGAATATCCGCATTGGCCTATATATGTACATATAGTTGCAGATATTTCAACTATGCCAATATTGAAACACTTAAGGAGAGATGGGACCCAGAAATCGAACTCGCTTACGGTAACATTTTGCGACAACAAATTATTGTAGTGAATAAGTCTAAAAATATATGGATTACGTTGTTTGGGGCATACGCTTATCCATACACTAACGGAAAGTGCTTAAATTTTCCGTAACGCCTTTTTAACGGTCAGTTTACGACATGCCGCATAACGTTATCGTCACCTATATTCGCGGTAAATATGTTACTGGGTGTGTTATTCGAATTACATACGTATCTTTAGTTACTGGCGAATTTAAATTGCCTGGTATAATCAACTGATAGTTATTCTTCCATCATGTACTCTTAGATTAATAGTATGTTCAATAATGATTACACGGTAGGCCGTCAAAATTACACTTGAAACCATCAAAATTGCCGTGACGTTAGGTTTTTACGTTTCTGAAGGTAATTTTAAAAATGACGTTAAAGTGATGAAAAACCTCCGGTGACCCCCTATTTTTATTTCTGAATTCGTTTGTATATTCAAATGTGCACATTATATTGCATTTTTAGCAATATCTAAAATATGTGTGTCAGTGAGAAATCCTGTTCAATATGCGAAAAACGATGAGAAAAATGCCGTTTTTAATTAAAAAGTGCTTAATTTAATTTTGTTTCTCTTTCCAGTGTCATTAATTTTGAAAATAAAGATTTGCTTTGCATCCCCGTATGTAACTGAAAAGTATTTAAAAGGATTCTGAGTTTATTTGTTGAAAGGGAGCGCTTCATCTTAATACATCAAATCAGTAAAAAATGGCGTAATTTGCCGACGGGAGTATAATTATTAATGCCGATAACTCTTTAAATCGTTCGGTGACCCCCAACTTTTCTTACATTTTTGGATAAAAGACACAATGAACCTGCTATTTTGAAAAAATAAACAAATTCTAAAATATTTTGTTTTATCGTCCCATCTCTCCTTAAATAACATCATTTCTTACCGAAGCGGGCACAGATAATAATGGTCATGGGAATTACAGTTTTTCTAAATATAACTTGCGTTCTGATTGGTTGACGGAACTACTTTGCCCTCCTTCATGAATTGCTTAGCTATCCTGTTTAAGCTAAATCACATAATTGAACAATTTCGAGCATACCTAATTGAAGTCACACGTCAGTAAAACATATTAAATAAAAAAACCTTAGTTTCCGAGACCGTAATGACAGTATTAAACTGCAAGGCGAAGCAGCATGCAAAAGTCGCCGGCTCCACTGCCGTGACGTCATTGCTTTGTGACGTCATTAACCATGACGTCATTTGGTGACGTAATTACACTCCTATTTTGCATTCCAACAGTGCGATTGTTAGTTCACGTTTTAACTAATTTTCTCTCATTCTGCGACATAGTTTACAATATAGACGTGTTGTTTACTATGTCAGTAAAGCGTTTTAGCAATAAAATTCAACAGTTACTTTAGAATAGTTCTGAAAAAATAGAGCAAGTTACAAACTATTTAGATATGCGCATCTTGAAGGTGTGAAAGAGTTAATGAATGGCGTATGACTACAATTTGTATTTTACAGTCTAATCAAAGATCGTGAATTGGGGTCTTGTGTTTTTTTATTTTTACGCATTAAAATGATCTTGAGTAAGAACAAGAATAACCAACTCGGTGCTCGGAATTACGAATTATCTGTCCCTCGTGAATTATTATGTCAAACTCCTCGCTAAAGCTCGGATTTTATCACAATAATTAACTCGGGACAGATAATCCGTAATTCCTCTTAACTCGTTGATTGTTCTTATATTTAATTGTATTTCAGTGACAATCTAACCCAGTGATGTTTTCAATGGCTAATTTTCGCGCATGCATGCCACTGAGGAATGGGTCTTTCGCTAAGATATACATATCTACATATAAATATATATATATTCTATAGGATTTGGCAGCAGCGTTTTACCTAGGCTGAATTTTCAATTGTTTGACTGGATTTGCCAATGTACTGTGATTTTACACTTCTTCTTCATTTTCATTTCATGATGTTGAAGACAAACTACTCAAAAAGCGATTAGAAAAACTGGAGTAAGAAGTTGAATCTAACATAAATCTTCTTTCTATTTTCTAAATTAAATCTTATTGATTTTGGTGTCTGATGATCCGCAGTTTCAAAGTTTTAACTCTTTTTGCTTGAGTTTAAAAAAAAATCAATTTATTGATTGATAACGTTCAGTTCGCACGTTTGACGTCAGTGAATTTTTCTTATTAGTTGAGATCCAGTATCTTAACTACATGTATATTAAAATTTAAAAATCGACACCAGCTTGTTTACGATAACACCTGACCGAGATAATTAATGCCATAACAAAAAATGTATTCCTTAGATTTAATCCCGTCCGCGTAATGCCAAAATAAGTTAAACAACGGGAGTTTTTGTTTCCTTGCTTAGCGCTCAGGATGGAACAACTTACGGACTGGAGGTTCGTAGTGGTCACGTGTGCCTTGAATACAAACTTGAAGACAAAATGTACTGTATTTTTAACATTGGAAACAATACAGATCCCATTTGTTATTGAATTAACAAATAAGTGAACGCCTTAAACATCGGAATAGCAAGATATCAAAAGCTTTGGCATTTCATAAAATCCTATTCAAGTAGTAACAACAAACACAACTTTAAGCTATAAACTTTAATATAATTCTACCATTATCAGTGCGATGTATGTTTATATGTTTATTCAGCTTCTCTAGACTTGCTCATAACGTACTCGGGCTGTAGTAGAGACTCGTATTTATACACACACATTGGGAAGGAACAGCACTGAAGTGGTGTGATCCTGACTCCTTTAATTGCGGCCTTAGTGAAGTGTTGTAAAATCCCTCTTCGGAGAATGTACTGTAACTGGTCTCCGTTACAGCAATAGTGTATTTATATATTAATGATAATAATAAATAATTGTAATAATAAAATATTTTTTTTATAATAATGAATAATTATTATTATAGTACCTTTATACATATACATGATATTTATCCACGCACATTGCATGCTCAAAGCGTTGTTCAACGTATTACACTTGGTCGATGAATACTGAACACTCTGTGAAGAATACAACGGGTCGTTTGTCAGGCACAAACGGTTCAAATTCATAAAATCATCTTATCATACCGGGTACCCTGTCTACGACAGGGTGGACACATGTCGAACTACAGGTAACAGGGATGGGTACTGGTAAAGCTAAGGTTCAATGTTACCCAATAAGACCATCATGTATATCTTACCAATTATGAATAAAATAAAAGTTATAGGTGCTTTGATATATATTTGATTATCCCTAGGCCCTAAGAAATCAAGATTAACCAAAATATTTAAGACGTAAGATGTAGATGCAGTACTCAATGGTAGAGGAATAAATCCAGTATCCATCCACACTTATACTGACCAACATATTATGTATGGAATAATCATCATTATCAAGGGACAAACAGAAAAAAACGAAAATGAAAACAAAAGGACCTTTTTCAGCCAGAATGCATCGATATGAACGCAGAGCTATGATTAATAGATAAAAATAGAATATAACAGAATCATAATATAACAGTAGAAATAGAAACAGTGTACACAAGTTCTTTAATTACAAGCAATGATTATATGACCAATGTTATCTCACGGTGACTGAATAGGTAAGGTGTTGGTACATTCAGTGCTGGCGGTTGGTGCCTCACTCTGAGGGTGTGGGTTCGAATCCCGCAAGGGACTCGTCCCGAAAAAGTACAAGAGTTTTTTTTTATTATTGCAGATAGTGTGATCCTAAATGTACAACGTTATACCTGTTCACTACCTAAAAAACATGTATTTCTAATACATGTATACATTTTAACATTTTAAAAGCGTAGAACTAAAAACCGGTAGTAGACCTAATAAATTGAATTGTGAACAGTTAATTGTTACATATTGGAAATACATAAATATAATTAATAAACAAAACAAAGTACTTTTTATTTTTATTTAGCAGGTAAAAATGTCTTTTACCATGTACATGTATTAAGTTGTGTGTAGATGAGACGAGATCTATCAACAACTATATATAGATAATCGAAAAAACTGGGTTTGTGAATGCAAAACTGACAATGCAAAAATGCACATTGTTCAAAAACTGAAGCTTCGAACTATGATAAATCGATGTTAATTAGTATGTCCAGGGTCATGAACTTCACATGAACATGTTGCAAATCATCAGGGACATAAATTACAAAATTATTATGACGATGAAACATTATAACTAAGGTCCGATAACTTTAACATTTTTTAAATTAACCTGATTCATATGAGTCCGGTTGTGCAACAGCTTAATCTGTAATTTATCAATTACTGTTAGCTAAACCTCTTATAGTTCTGTAACTTTCTAATACCTGTGCACTTCGCTGACTGGACCAGAACAATCTCACATCACGCCATTGCGCTATAACTTCTATGGCCTATTGACCTGTATTCTCCTAATCTTGTGCAAATACGATTCACTCAATATTCCCACTAACCAGCAAAGTATTACGCTTTTCCATCTCAGTTAATACCACCGGATGTATCGCGGAGAGCTATTAAGTCGTGCAATGTTTCTAAAACGCTTTGGATTCGCTTGGTCAAGTTCTTTATGCTCTGTATATGCTCCACTGGTACATTCCTCCTCTAATTTCCTTGTACAAGAAAATTTTAATTTCATTGGATTTGGAGTATTTGTTTGTTTGTATTTTCATAAACGTTGTGATGTTGTCTGGAATATAGATGTGAGGTTTTACCATTATCCATTGGTGGTGACAATTCAAAATCTGAAAGATGCACTTTAAAGTTTCTGTTATTGGATTTTGTTTTGTTATTGAATCAGAATCTCTTACATAATTTCCTGAAAAGTGCAAAAACATACAGTTTAGACGGAAATGGAAAACTTGTCCTGTGCATATTACAATTGATGAGTATCAGGATGGTGTTCAGCAGCAGACGGGTGACCCTTTACATGTTTCATCCAAAACTGGGTTCCACAGGAGATATCCTTGCTGTATGAGATCAAGCGATATCTCCTAGGAGATATCGATTTGACCGTAGATTTTGAACAATGTCCTGTTGGCGTCAGCTACATGACATCACAATGGTTTTGCATCATCAACTACTGACATCAACATGCTGTGACATCACAGCACTGGAAGCCAAATGGCAGTTTTAGGTTCAGATATTTTCATTTTTAATTAAAAACTAATGAAGAATGATTTTGGAATGATACATATAATCTCACCCTCGTGTCTTCTGATATCAAATATATCAACACTCGTTGATAAAAGTCAAAATATCCTCGGCAAGCCTCGGATATGTGAAACTGTTATCAACTCGTGTTGATATATTTGATATCAGAAGACACTTGGGTGAGATTCTCTATATATACACTGGTTCATGTGATGGGCGTATAACGTTGCTCACACCTACCAGCCTAACATTCATTCAGAGGTTGGTTCTCGCATTTGGTAATTTAAAAATGAGCATCTGCCCAGTAAGCAATAACATGGGTACCTGGTAAGGATAAATTGGTATTCCCTACATAGATGACAATTTCAACTTGTATTCCTCGAATTAAACCAGACGTCAACGCTGTAGAAATAATACTTCCTGCTTAGAGTGAACCCCACCAACCAAGCTTTGCAAGTTTTCCAATCACACAGAAACTATCAGGGAATAAGGTTATGAACACCGTCACAATTGAGGAAGAAAATGTAACCCGCGATAGATTTATTGATTTTTCAATTATACATGTGGGGGAACAATAGTATCATTAACACATATCCAGCCTTAACATCGCCTGCTTCCCTTGACCTTTAGAAGATGAAATAACAAATGACGCGATGTATTCCTAGATTCGTTTGTCATTCTTTGGGAATGAAGTTGTTAGTGGCAGGATCTACAGTCTAGGTCACGCATTGTTTACAGATTTCGAATTCAAAATGCAAAATCTGTAGGGAAGATAAATATGGATAAACTAAACAACGTCTTTTTTGGCTAAATTAATGTAACATGAAAGCTTTTTTCTCAGTTGAAGACCCATATGTAACATACTATTAACTAAATAAATGTCAAAAATGGAGAAATAAATGAATGAATCTCGTTTGCTATTTGGACAAAATGTGTTGGTGAATCATAAAACATGTATTTGCATTCAAAACAGACTGTTTTATGATAAACGTTTAATTTATCAATATAAACAAGAATGTAATCATTTTCAATTTACATAAACTCTATGCTACTATCTGATTTAGAGGCTAATGTCGTAGCCTACACAGACACAAATAAGTTTTATGTCCAGAAAATAGTTCTTCTTTCTTCATTCAAGGCAACAAATTCATGTCAAAATCATTTTAAAAGGGTTTGTGTTGTTCCTTTGAAAGCAGTTGAGCAAATACTGTCTGCACAACCAGTTACATGAGCTACACTGTATTAGTAGGTAAATATAATTTGTTACTTTTTAATAAGCATGACTAGGTATAAAGAAGGAGGTATGTCCATTTATACAGTATAGAGATTTCATTTATCAAGTCTATTGTTATCTGAAACTTCCCACTAATCTTAAATCAGGTGCAGCTTTGCAATAGTAAACAAAACATATTGAGTCCATTATTTTTAAAGGTGCTGTAGCCCGTCTTTCTTAATGAAATAAAGTGTTCTTAGAAATAAACTAATTCTTACCAATGGCTAAATAATACTTCTGCATCAATACATGTTCAGCCATACGAGATCATTTCCCATCGAGCGGCCGTTTTAATAAGTTCACATTAAAATGGCAGTTCTAAGATAGTTCAAGTGATCTGACTGATGTAGTAATACCTAATCACTCAGAGTAAATTTTTAAATGTGAGTACAATGATGGAATGGTCAACCATATTGCTGTCTGAACTATCAAATTGGCAGGAGACCTACAAATCTACATCTCACACGGAAGAGTTCCACACCACCGTCGCTTTATACGTCGCACCATTTTCTTCGATTACGGATAACTATTTTCTATGGATACGGCTTATCGGGTCGTGTAATGAGATGTTTTACCCATTAACGTACCAATATATTGTATACACTTCAATGATAAATAGCAAATGTGAGAAAATATAATATGCAGTTAAGCATTCCGGTATATTTAATAAAAAGCAACATATTCCATTGACTAAATTTGAGTCAATGTCATCAGTAAAGGAACACAATACGTCAAACAAAAACAGCAAACACTATACCTCCTCCCAACCGCATAAGATACATTCAGTTGCAAAATCATATCCCCCAATGGAAATGATCGAGATCATATAAGCCCGTTCCTTTGCCTTTTACAAAATGAATACAATAGAATTACTTGCCAAGTACCCTCCACTATGTGAAGTATATAATGGAATTGATCGACAAAAAGACGTTACTAAGATAAGGGCTGATATAAGCTCGTTTCCTGGAATTTGAGTTCGCTGTTGAAGGGACACGACATGGTCGACTGCTTGGTCCTTATGGGTTAATGAGTAGTTTTACAGTACAGTCGCTTCCTATATTCCATGCCTGCACGCAACAGGGGCATCAATAACCCCAGACGGTTTTAAACACGCTTGGCAATTTCCCGCTTCTGTTCTTATTAGGGATGTGGTTTTGTCTTTCAGCTGCCTTTCGTAGGAGATTTTCTCAAAAATATAATAGTTATACAACGGTTATATATTGTATATAAATGTGCCTCTCACATGTATATCAATGTCAATCATCAATTATTTGATTATATTGAATCATATCTGGTTTTGATTTTCAGCTGTTTCCTGTTACGACGTAAAGAAAAGTTATGGTTACATCGTTGTTTTCAACATATTTTGGTGTTTTAATAAAATAGCAATTTGTTGTAGAATTTATTCTGCAAAATTATAATCTATGTGGTATTAAATGCCTATATGGTTTTAAATGCCATTGAATTTTTCAAATTATGTTTCAGTAATTTGTATAACTTATCTCATTTAATAAATGTAAACATTACAACAACCTAACTTTAATTATGTTTACTTAATATATATACATGGATCTTTCACAAGCTGTTTCAGTATTTGATGCCATTTTGTAGTTAATACAATATGAAGGACAATGAGATATCAAACTGGCATGTTCAGTTGAGATGTATGGAGACCCTGATTGGTGGCTTTTGGTATCAATCTAGTTTGTAAGATAGCTATGGGTAAGCTGAGATTTCTCAACCATGGTTCGATAATGTCATTTTGCGCAAATGAATAATCCCACAACAAACAACACTAATGGTTTAAGGGACGTATCAGTTAATTAAAATCAGAACGAACGTAAGATTCGTGCCTCGCTAGGATATGGGTTCTGTTCACAGGGGAAATATCTTGTGACCTTTCCTTCCAGCCAATCAGCGATGAGGCCTGGAAATCGTCGGTACGATTCCATGTGAAAAATCAGACTTGGTTGAATTATTGAATGCGTACATTAAAAACCTTAAGCCTTAAAAAGGTTAGTGAACGATCTATAAGTAACTCTGGGGGTAATTAACCAACTAAAATTATTCAAGCTAAACCATTATTTGAAGTTTATATTTGCAAACAAGCGGTGAAAGATCATGCCTGCCTGACTTGATTTGTGTTCTCTTTCAGACTTTCCAAAGGCAAAAGGACGGAGTTAACCGATTCTCGTTCGCTGTCCGAGAGATCTCGCGAGACTTCATTGATCTAGACATAGGTTTGTTTGACTTTCATGATTATCAACTCTGGTACAATGTCAGTCAGTGTATAAACTCAGACGTGACAAGCGATTTGACGCAGGAAAGAGCTTTGGGGAATTTATGGTAATACGAAAGCTTTTTTACATTAGAGGTAAAATGAGATTGCCCTACAGCATTCAAGCATTCCTTTTATCATGGAAACAGACACGTAGATCTATTTCAAAGTACTTTTTGAGGAGATATGTTTGTGAAGCTTTTTTTTGGTCTAATATATCAACTTTTAGGCAATATTCAATAACTCGACGAGCAACAGTTTTCCTGGAAACAACCAAACGAATTTCGTTGAAATTCATAAATCTTTATTCAACTGACCTCTTATATAAAAATAATTAAATATAATGATGGCCATTCATTTTTAGATTTATTAGAAGGATGTCTGGTCAAATTGACATGGCGTTGGTCTCTTGGGCGAAATTATATGAAGATGGAGTGCTAACGGTAGGATAGAACATGTTTGAATAGTAGAATCTGACAAATTTATTGGTTTTCTACATACGATTTGGCAGATTTGTCTCTTCCTTTATTATCAAATTATTGATAATTGCACGTGAAGCATTACATATAGTTAGCAGTAATCTGGGTCTGCAAATATTCATTTTCTTCATTATCTTTGTCGTTGTCAATTCGTAAATCATAATTTACGGACCCCCTTGAATTTGAAATCATCTATACTTAAAAGAATACATACATGTATTGTTGGCAGTAATTTAAATTCAAAATTGTCCAACCCTCAGGTCTCATAAAGAAAAATACAACTGTTGAAAATCTCACAATGATTTATTCATATTCACTAGCTAGCTTTCGACCCATTATTTTCATTATGACGTCACAATACATTGCATAGATACATACATAGATACCATTAATATATATAGATGTACATCAAATTGAAGATAATATTACATTTTAGAATTGAGCTTTGGCTTTAATCTTAATAATTCTTTTTTCAGCCAAGAAATCCGATTCAGTTATATTTACATTTATATAATGGTAAAACGGAATATTTATTTTGTCCACGTGTTTCTAAATGCGCACTTATAGGAATAGTGAGATGGTGTTTTTGTTTAATTTGTATTTTCGATATATATTTCTTGACAACCATGACAAAACATCATATAAACAAAAAATTTGAGATTTTAATTCCTCTGACGTGTTTAGAGAGACGTATATATAAATGTTTTAATGTGTTGAACATGCTGTAGTATTTCTAGTATACGCTAGTTTTTTATGTTTCTATACTGGCTGCTATTACTTCACTTGAATTTCGTGTTTGAAAATACATTATTGTTCAATAAATAATTGAGATTCATAAATCAGCATGGACATATATATTACTATTCAGTTAACAATTTGGATTCTAGCATTAGTATGACTATCTGTCATCATTCATGATCAGTTAATAACTGAGCTTCTGATACTTAATATGAATCTACATTACCATTCAATAATAATTGATTATAAGCTACATATTGATTTTCAGTTAATAAATATTTATATTTTTTAGGGAAAGTTCATCCAAATTTATGGAATAATTGATGTAATTGTTCTATTTTACTTAATATTAGTTATATATTTTCTGAGAAATAAATAATTGATAATGAATACAAATATATCCTGTGTTACTCAATTAGTTTCATGTCATAATTTCATTCAAATTGTACTTGCATGGTTGTTATGTAAATGTAATGAGAAACAAACATCGATAAACAAACACTGTATGATGGTCGGCTTCAAAGACTACCGTTAATTATTGACCATATTGCCCATCTTCCCAAATCAAATATGTACATTTGCAAGGTAATTTAATTACAGCATGTGGGTTTAATCCTACACACTTAAACAAATCACGCCACAGAAGCTGTGAGGAGCATTTGTTATCGGAAATCATCGACATTCGGAAGCGATCGACCAAACCGCGATCTCTTCTCTTGTCCCAACTTTCGCGTCGCTTGTGATTTCGAGGCATTACGGAATCTCGAAATTGTTTTGACGCAATCGATAAACAAACTGTTCTCACAAACCCTGACCCTTTCTCGTTGAACACTGCAAACCCTCCGCAGTTGAGCGTGTGAAATTATCCGTCTCTTTAAACGTTATTGTATTTATCTATTAAGCCGAGCGTCCCTTGCCATTAGCCTCTGTACTGATGAGAAGCACGCCGCTTAGACCCCCAACTATCTTTATACTTTCAAACGGGCCAGTTACGGCCTTCGGGCTGGTAATGATAACTAATTAAGTTGTAAAGACTCGACCCCAACCCATAGAAAAGACTTGTGCTGCATCTAGGAGACAGGTATTCGCTTAGCGCGGAGGGTCGGGAGAGAATTAGCGGGAGGGAAAAAGGAAACTGTGGTGCGTGTGACGTCACAGTGTCTATTTTAGTCCCAGCTTCGAGGTCCACAGACTGCGCCGTGTGTATCTGTACTGCAACGAAAGCCTCACAATGAACCCTCGCCACTGAAGCTTTCTATCGACTGTCTCTGGACTCCCTCAAAACAGCTTCATGGACGAAGAGCCTGTTGCATGTAGAACTCATGCTGACTGGGGTATCGTCTGCTTCAGTCAAACCGGTCGTCTGCCGCACAGCATACCATCTGTGAGTGCAAGCAACAAAGAGGCCGAGTGAAAGCTTGTGAGAACTTTCTTCGTGACTGCAAACTTTAAGCAGCGGGTTGGGTACAGAGGATACTCTAAAATGGATACGGGACTGCAAACTTTGGAGTATGGATACGTAATTTGAGGATACTATTTGAGTCGGATACTTCAAAATGGAGAATACCCCTATGATAAAGTCATCACGCAGACCGGCAGTTCGACGACTGATAAGTCGGTACCACTTCCACTGTGATGAGTTGGAAAGTCTTTATGGAAGATATGTGTACAAACTGCAACAGGCGTCGCTTGGATACTTCCTATGCTTATTTATCCTTCTGTCTCTTTGTTTGGCAATCTTGGATTTCGTCTACGCCGAAAACTTCACAGTTGTAGGCCTCTACCTGTCAGTACAATTCACAGTGTTTGTGGTTTTGATGATATTCATTAACACCCCAGTTCTAAAAGAAATCCACTTCCCTATTGTCTGTTACATCGTCTTACTTCTAGTGGTTTGTTTCTCCATATCGGCGCTACCTTTGGATTATGGGTTGGAGATACCGAACAGACCCCGTCATGAAAAGAACATAGCTGACGGAGTATGGCAGACTGCCTATGTGATCTTTATGATATATGCCCTAATGCCCATCCGATCTTTATTCGCCATAATTCTTGGATTCCTTTTGCCAGTTTTGCACCTTACTGTCTCTGCATTCGTTGCCAACAGTCTCCCTTCGTTGCTATGGCGACAGGTAGGTTTATTTTTTTCATTTTCCTAAGCCTAGGCGGTTCGCTATCGGCCAACTAGGTTAAAATTAGCTCATTGATGTTCCACACCAAGGATGACATGTGTTACTTATGTAATCGGAGTATAAGTATACTCGGTTTGTGCTTATGAATCAGATGCTACTTCAAAGGAGTCTGCTTTGTTTCATCATCGCTCGGGTTTCTGTATTCATCTTATATTAGTCTTAGTTAGTACTTAGACTTTAGGCTATTTATGTGCTTTCTTGTTGGTATATAAGTTGACGAAATTTAGTCAAATTCTTTTAGCAACAGCATTGGTTTATCCAAATAGACCAAGGATGACAGATATGTTATGAAAGTTTTATATGAATTTTCTCAAAAAACATTTACTTCTTGTAAACCTTTTCTCTTTTATGCAAAATGAACTTTTGCTTTTCATTGTTGTTTGTTTTTATAAACTGTCAATACACAAACATAATCAGGGATTAACGACTGTAAGTATAATAATAAAAACATATAAGGTTGCGCATGAAAATAAACAGTTTGAAAGACTATTCACATGCTATCAATATAACTATGAAATTGTTGATACGTTTATTGTTTATTGTTTGTTGATCACCAGTAAACAATTTTCAGCGTGTATATAACATGCAGACCAATATAGATGTATGTCCACTATAACACGACCCATGGATATATACACATTTACGTTGTTAAAGGTTGACTTTTACGTAATACATTATGCTGAAAGTGGACGATACATGGATATCAAATTATTTATGTAAGAATCATTACTTGCCAGGAGATTATGGATTTGATTTCATTCATTATGATCCATGTCATGTGCTGCGATAAAATATTTCCTATATCGTGACATAAGGGATTAAATGTTGTGTAATATCTGGTCGTTATGTGTATGTATATCACTACTCATGACCATTTAATGAAATACAATCATAGGGATAGAGATACAGCATTTAAAGGTAGACTAGATTCTAGTCTGTGTACGTATATCCAGATAGCTATATATAGTGAACACGTTGAAGTACACATTGACTAATGACAGTCTTACAAAATAGTATAGCCTTGTCCTTTAAGAAACCATAAGCATTATTGAAACATAGGGGACTTCGAGTAAGTCTTATATTTGGTCTTTAAGTGCATGTACGACCAGTTATAAACAGAAATTCAGTCCATGGAATTAAAAGAAGAAAATGCACCAGTCCTTAATGTATGTGATAATGATTCTTTCAGTTTCTCGAGAGGACCTAGACTATATTAAAGACTCTTATTTTATACACAGTCATAGTCTAACGTGCACTTGGACACTGGAAAAATAATTTGTATATCTGAAAAAAACTTGTGTACAGCGTCTCTGATAATTTATTTCTTACAGGCCCCTTTTCAATATTTAATAAAATGGTGATATTTTCAGAATAAATACTTTTTTCAGAGTCTGGAGTGTAAGACTGAAAATTTCATTTCTTACAGGCTCCTTTTCAATATTTAATAAAATGGTGATATTTTCAGAATAAATACTTTTTCAGAGTCTGAGTGTAAGACTGAAAATTTCATTTCTTACAGGCTCCTTTTCAATATTTAATAAGATGATGATATTTTCAGAATAAATACTTTTTCAGAGTCTGAGTGTAAGACTAACACAGTCACGGGGCAGGACTCGTTCAGATACTCGACGTGTTGAAGGGAACAAGTGTACTAATGACAGCTGTGATCCTAGGATATCACAGAAATCCCGAATCTCTAGTTATTCCTCTGTATAGTTGTATGGGCGGCACATGCCTCCTCCAGACGTAGACTTTCTGCGGTCTCCTATCGTTAACGGGGTCGTTGTGAGGTGATTTGGAGTTTCACACCGTGAGCAAAAGCATTTCTCTTCTATCACTGTTGCTAGTATTATTGCAGGGAGAAAGGTCGCAACGCCATGGTGGCTATGCTTTGCGGACCATCGATTTGAACTAGCAAACAACGGGTGGTACTACGCTGAAATCGAAAGTCAGTGTATCATTGTACCCAAACCTTACTGCATGTTGAACATTATACACTGCAGCAGATAAATTAAATGACGGTCTTCGAACCCCGAAGCACTTGATTCGAAGCCGAACACGGTAACCACTGCGCTATGCTGCTTTGGAGTATGTTGCTACCGGGTGTGTAATCGTCTGCATAGTAGTTTCTTATAACTTCAAATCATAGTATTAATCCATGACCGTGTATATAACAAGAGACTTTGGCAAAGTTTAGGTACACATTGGAAAAGCAGTATTTTGCTTTTGACTCTTTTGAAAATGTCGTAGCACTTTTTTGGCCTCAAGGTTACAGGGGGACAGACATGACTTGCCCTGGTCGCTATGGTCTGACCATATACTGTCTTTATAACATATATATTATATATCAGACAAAATATGATAAACCCTGAAAAGCAAGTCTAGATTTGTGTAAAAAGACGTTCTCATCTCTCTGAATTCCTCTCAAATATATCAAATAGACAACGATTATTCTTATAATGTTTATGATCGTGTTATTCTTGTTATTAAAAGACCAAAGAGAAAGCGTCACTTTACGGTAATGGTATAGTTTATGTTTATCACGACGACTCTAGCAAGTCTATATGTTCCCTCCACGCATCTCCTGGTTCTCTTCTCGTCTATTTCCAGTGTGACTGGATGCAATTAAGGTGGATGTCTGTATCACTTGGCTTCATATACAATTCCCATTTTCAGAACAACCTTGTACAATTCTGTCTGTTTAATGTTAGAAAAACATACTTCTAACTTACTGTATATCGTAACAATCCCCTATAATGAAAAATCAGCTGGTCGTGGAGGTTTAAATTGAGGTCGTACATTCTGTTCTATACACGTTATTACGTATCTTTTCAACTTCATTCAGAAATTTTTAATCTTTGAAATACGAAATCAAGATGGATGAGAGGGTTTTTAAAATGTTTCTGTTCAATATCTATTTACACTCCGTACCCTTTTTAGCTTAATATAATCCTGGAATCCCAGAGGAGCTTATTCAGAGATTGATATGTATTTTGTTCAATATCATCTTACAGGGCATCCTTTCAATATAAATTAAGGTTATTTGAAATATTGGGACGATTGAGAATAAATGAAAATAAACTAAAGTTTTACCATGAAGATGGAAAGATACAACAAGCGATGACAACGATAAATTCGGACAATGACATAACAAGATGGAGTGACGAACCGAAGAAAGTTTAGACGGTGCATTTATAGTTCTATTCCATTCTTTGCTGTTTACTCAATATCCTATCCGCGCATTAGGCAAACATGGAAGCATGATTTTAAGCAATTTCCCCACACGGAGGTTTAAATTTAATTGATTCAATTTCCCCCAAACTCGGTCTCTACCTCACGCTATTCCAAACTTAATCAGTTTCAACTTACTAATTAATGTTTCCGAGAGCGAAGTCGACGTTTTATTACGTTGGAATCGAATACGATGACGCAAGAAACTATAAGAACAAGTCTTATCGTGCTGTTAACTCAGTTCACTGCCGCTCCGTGCTGTTAAGAACGTTAAGAGCTCTGTCTTGCTCTTCAACGAGCTTTGACAGTAATCCTTTAACAGTTTTCCAGGTGATCTCAGTTCGGATTATAAATCACCATGGGTCATTTGTAACTGACCATTACGTAATTGGTCGAGATGACCAGGGTCATTAGAATTGATGGATTTCAGTCACTGAGATTTACCTTCTGGCACGTCTTCTCCAGAGGATTTACAGCGGATTGTGCTCACGAGGGAAGGAGGTCTTATCATTAAATATTTAGAAGACGAATAGGAGTTTTCAGAGGGGAATTCTAGGCTCGATTTTCGGAAGATGAAGGGTGATCGAAGTGACAGAGCAACGTTACATCTCTGACAGGGGACGGTTAGATCAGCTTAAATTCAGTCAAGGAAGTTTGTTTATTGGAAATTATGTGGTGTAAGTTTGGATCAGATTTAAAATATCGTTTCAGAGACAAATCGTTAGTCTACTGTTCTAGATATATACTTCTTCAAAGGGCATTGTAAGGACTTTATCCTCTGCTCAAAGGCCTTTTGTTCCTTTGTTCTTATAAAGTGCCAAGTTCTTAAAGAATGAAAGGGAATTGGTTTGTACGAAAGTACACTTCTTCACACAGCTTCATCGGAAATGACACACCCGTGCACCAGTATATCTGAAAGACGGAAGTACACATCAATCTAATTTGGAACTGTTTCCCGTAAAGAACAACGGCACGCTCAAAGGAGACTATACATACGCTGTTCATTATTTAGACTGACGATTCTACCTTTTATAGTTGCCTTATATATGTATATATGATCATATACAAGAAGTGTTTATATACACCATATGTTGGACAGCTGTAGTATAAGCTAGTCGCCAGTCCTTCGCACATAACTATAAACACAAGTCAAGGCAAATATGTGTATATAGATCTATGTGAAGCCCTGAGCCAGTGCAAGACTTTAGTTCATTAAAGTAAGTAAATTAAAGCAGGCCCGTATTACCAAGTTTATTTCCTCATGCAATGAAAATGAAGATATTCCAGATAACTATTTTAATGGTATGGACAAAATTGAAATTGAAGGTATCATCAAGTTTATTTGAAGGTGTCAGCATGGTTTGAGACTGAGAATACTGTTTTATCATAATGCTACAACGATAAGGCCGATGGTTTACATGGGACAACGTTGACAACTTCATCATGTTCATATGTATGTTGTCATACATATGATGACGTTTATAATATGCTGCTGGTGATGATGACGATGACGATGATGGAGATTGTGATGATGATGATGATGATGAACATGATGATAATGCTGCTGCTGATGATGATGTAGATGACGATGGTCACGATGATGGTAATGATGATGATGTAGATGATGATGATGATGATGATGATGATGATGATGGTGATGGTGATACACAGATTATGACGAATTCTTTTGTCATGTACATTATAACATGACGATGTTAGTATAATATTGATTATGATGATAATAGTGATGTTCAAGGGATGCTGACGACGATGATGCTGACATTAAAAACGACGATATTTGACATGTTTGTAGTGCATCCGTCTTTACTGCTAAAGACAGGTTTACGTTTACGCTATCCTGATAAACAATCCCCATGTTCATTAACTAAAACACATTTAAACATTCTTGTGGAGGTTTGACGTACCATCAGGCGTGTCCTGGTAAATATTGACATATTTATAACCTGAAGTAGTATCATTTGGACAAATCAGCAGTTTTAAAGGTCACCTTTACCTTGATCGTCGTCCTTGTTGGACCGATAGCGCTTAGCCATAACCACTTAGCGGGTAATTTGTGAATATCATCCTTTGCTTTACTCCATTACCACGACAAATAACAGCTACCCGCAACATAGCCATGGCTTATTAATTCACACTCGGGGCGATAGGTTAGTCTTCAGCAGCCCTAAACGTGCTTATCTTATGATAGAGTTATCGGGCATGTCAGTTTCACGATATAATTGACAGTGTGATCTAGACAGCTTATCATTGGATGATGGGTCGTGTCAGTTAGTGCCGGACACTCGGACATGTGAATTAACTGACCAGTCCGATGGGGGATGGCCACTAATGTAGTGATGTGTTATCGGGTGTTAAAAATCTCTGAATGATTTGCGCAGAATATACAAGTAAATGACATGTTAACGATTTTTATGGATTAATGTATATGTGGAACAATCCATATAGTTAATGAACAACTTGTCAGAAACACATACGGTAATATAAAAAAAAGCATTGGTTGTTCGATATCTTGTATCGCTTCCCCCATTCGACATTTTTTTCAAATCATTGATGTGTATTTTATTTGTTTCACTTGTCAATATAGTCATTTAGCGTCGTTTACTTCTAGTACTTATCAAGTCCTGCACTGCGATGATCATTAGAATCTGTTTAAAGGGATTAAATGTTACCGGTAGAACGACTAAGGAAGTTTGGAGAAAGGAAATGTGCATTTTTGCATGTATGAATTATCTCTATAAACTTATAATCTTATAATCTTATAATATAGTCTTATAATCAATTATATTTCAAATGGATTGATGGCATAAAGCCAAATAAGGGAATTAGTCTTGGAATGTCTTTTCTTCAAAACATCCCAGTACTGTTAAAATCCACTCACTTCAGTAAGTAACTCCGTGTTCAAACGAATAATTTAACCATGATACTGTGTTTCAAATCAAGGATCCCTAAGTGGTCAAAGTGACTTTGTTTTGTTTGGATTTAAGTCAACTCGAAAATAATTCCCTCAATGCAGTTACGAGTTAAGACTAGGACAAAAATATAAAGTAACCTTTCCGTCCTTGTGCGTCAAACCTGTACTCTGAAATGGTCATAAAAGACGTGGTTTGAAATTAACTCGCTTCGAAAAGAATTTCCTAATTTACCTTTTCAGGGAAGCACTGTGGCTGACATTTAACTTGTCCATCAACCGATTTCCGTTCAATAAAACCCAGCCAATTACAATATCAGATCTCGATATCTGTTCAGACAGGGGCCTGTGATGGACGTATTAACGTTAATCTACTTAATCTTCTTAATCCCCCATCTATTTAATTACATTATTGACGCAAAAGTGACCCAGTGATAACATTTGTCTATCCAGGAATTGGAAGAGTTACAGACCGGAAATGAAAACCAACTGGCTCTAATTCAGTTGCAGGAATCGGAAGAAATCACGGTAGTCTATTCTGCTACTTACATCTTATATGTATTAGCTGATTGTATTAGTTTAACCCACACACAGAGGTACACATAGATATAGTCATACAATGATTTCCACGTGATTGTATACATGATGGTATTCCCGAGCGAAAGCGAGAGTAGTCTGTCATCCAGAGCCTAGAGCTTAACGTAAATAGAGCCTTCTTAATCTAAAAAATGTCGGCTAGTCTAGTTGTCAAAGCATTGTTCAGGTTTCTTTTCATTTTATTTCATATCAAATATTTAAAAGTAAAATATCAATTATTGTTTTCAGCTACTATATGTTAACCTTGAGCGAGAGATACTCCGATATTAAGGCTCGAGGCATAGTTAATACAACGAGGCATGGTCAACGTAGAGCAGTGGTTAGATGTTAATACAACGAGGCATGGTCAACGTAGAGCAGTGGTTAGATGTAAATACAACGAGGCATGGTCAACGTAGAGCAGTGGTTAGATGTTAATACAACGAGGCATGGTCAACGTAGAGCAGTGGTTAGATGTTAATACAACGAGGCATGGTCAACGTAGAGCAGTGGTTAGGTGTTAATACAACGAGGCATGGTCAACGTAGAGCAGTGGTTAGATGTTAATACAACGAGGCATGGTCAACGTAGAGCAGTGGTTAGATGTTAATACAACGGGGCATGGTCAACGTAGAGCAGTGGCTAGATGTTAATAGAACGAGGCATGGTCAACGTAGAGCAGTGGTTAGATGTTAATACAACGAGGCATGGTCAACGTAGAGCAGTGGTTAGATGTTAATACAACGAGGCATGGTCAACGTAGAGCAGTGGTTAGATGTTAATACAACGGGGCATGGTCAACGTAGAGCAGTGGTTAGATGTTAATACAACGAGGCATGGTCAACGTAGAGCAGTGGTTAGATGTTAATACAACGAGGCATGGTCAACGTAGAGCAGTGGTTAGATGTTAATACAACGAGGCATGGTCAACGTAGAGCAGTGGTTAGATGTTAATACAACGGGGCATGGTCAACGTAGAGCAGTGGTTAGCACGTTTTGTCACTGAAATAAGTTGATGAAATGTATTTGAAAAATAATGTCACTAATAGTAAACTACCCTTCTCTCTTCTGAAAATCAAGTTAAAAAATGAGTGTACATGGTTCCGTAAAGCCATGGGAATCGTTTTTGTCATTCGAAATAATAAATTGTGCTGTCATGCAATTTTTGCTTTATAAGTAACATCGTTATTACCACTACGGATAATTGGTTTGTGTATTAAGATGTTTTACCCTCTAAAGTAAATATAAATGACATAAACTAATACAACGGGGCATGAGTGTTTGGTAGATTTTATTTTCTTTTGATAATTGAAGCTCGAAAAAAATATGCCGTCATTTCATTTAAAGTGCAACTGAATTCACAATACGTGACATCATAGCATAGACAATAAGGTCACGACAAAATAACGAGGCATCGTCTGAAATTATTAATCGATATTTCCACCTCATAGGTAATGAATATGTATACATATTTTTCCTCGTAACATAAACAAATGCAATATCTCATAAATTATGGAAATGTATAAATAGTATTAAGTAGAAGTAGTTACACAAAAATGTTCACAAAGATATTTAACGATGCGTAACCATGGATTATATAATTAAATTCCCAATTACTTGCAGTTACGGTTAGCATTGTCTGCATGGACATGATCTATTTGGGTATTATATGATCCAGGGAAATATCATATATACATATATACATGTACGTATATGTGTTATAGTAAGAAACTTTGCACGTACAAAGTTTCTCAGGAATAACTTCGCATGGGAGCCCGGAGGGGAAATGACGATGGAGATGAAGGTTGATGTCGATGATGTTTTATTCTTTATGTCAGTCCAACTGCTCCCTGCCAGGTAAGATCACACACTGACATGGCGATGTTCGTATGGTTTGAGTCGGCCATGATCAGGTGGTGTGACTTACCGGGACAGGAGCAGGTGGACTCGATGATGAACGTACAGTTCGATGTTGTATGCTATGTCTTCTTATTGGAGTCTAACAATACATATATATAGCAAGTAGTTACAATGGTTGTCAAGTAGTTAAACTTAATGTAGAGTGTTTGGTAACTACTTAGAAACCCTTATACAATACGTAGCTAGCGCCACTAAGGATTAGCACTGACATGTTAAGTAGCTTAATAACATTATGGTTACCTAAACATACATATCTTGCTGTTACTGAACATTCTGAACATAGACACTATATATCAATGGAATGCATTTAAAATGTAAGAGTTATAGACATTATGGAACAAAATAATAAGCTATGACATATATACTGCTGGTCAGAAAACAAAGAAATGTAATAACCTTCAATGTCATTAATTAACGGTACAAGCAGGTTGTTTGATTGGTCTCGACAAAGTCCAAGAATTTGTATTAAAGCAGAAAGTGTATTGTACGTATCACAACATATCACAGATATATCACTTGGTAATTACCGTGTCATGTACAAGAGGATAATAATTCAACCACAAGTATTATAGTTACGTGCTAGGTCCCATGCAAACACAGAAACACATGCTAATGTTGTATGTTGTCAAAAGAAGAGGGTCGCATAATGCGAAACATGAAAACAAACGTGACAAAATAAACAACATATTTCTAAATGGCATGTACGCTTACTGACTTGACGCTTACTGACATGACGTATAGTGTACCCGGTCTGTCGTTAGTAATATTTAATAATTCATCATCTGTTCTGTTTTTTAACATGAAGACTGTTCAGAGATATATTCGGATTCAATATATTCGATTGCCAAGATGACAAGATTGAACCAATCTCATTAAATCAGATAGTAATCAAGTACCACTACGTTACACACACTCAAAGACAAGTGTTTTGAATGCAGAATAACTGCTTTGTATGTGCAATATATACTTTGTTGAGCAATCTAAACTGCTAGAAGATGGTTTGCTGGTGAAGTTGATTTTATTAAACCCAGCCGGGTTTCAGTAAGAGAGGCGCATTTTGATCGGTTGGATTTCGCTTCGAGATGAGTAGGTCCAACTGGAGTCAAAGGTTAATCTGAAGGACTCTGTCATTTGGTATATTGTGTAACGTAGTGCAACTAATTATGGTCTGATTTTAATGAGACTGGGATTGAACTATATCACTTGAGGAAAAACATCAGATAGTAACCGAAGACAGAATATACCATATTGTTTTAGCAAACCTAACATACGTGTATCTCGTGTAAAAATCATGTAATCAATTAATCTTTCCGATTACATGCAGTATGTTCAGAGTCTCATATACTACTTATTCTTATTCTGCTGCAGTTTATGTCCAGAAAAAAGCTTTCAGGTCGTTGAAAAGAACATTAATACAATGTTATTTTGACCGTTTCCTTATATAAGACACCCACTATATCTTACATTCAGGGAAGACTAAAAGATGGGAAGCTGTTGAGGAGGAACTATCTAACAACGTCAGGGTTAGGGTTTTGACTGATGTAACCTTTGTGTTGGAGCGGTGGTGACATCTCGTTATCCGGTTGAGTGCTCAGTTCACATGTAATTACATACGTGTAGAGCTTGTAACCTCTGTGCCCATTGCTTGGATAGTTAGCCAGGATGAAATGTGATGAGAAATTACGAAGTTGATGGACATTGCTGAGTATTGCATATCATGATCAATGTGCAGATACAGTTTTTTCGGAAGAGTTTTTTTAAAATGATTTGTGTAACGATACAGTTGATGTTGTCAATAATTTGCTGTTATACGCATTTTCATTACGATTATTGCAGCCTTTTTTACCATCGATCTTCACAATCACAACCATCTGTACAACTTCCCTAACCTCTTGCAACACCATCACTAACGTTACCATCACCATCATCACTCCGTCATCACCAAAACATTCATAATTGTTAATGGAACTAATACATGTACCACCACAGCATCATGACCACCATCATCTGACACCATCACCATCACCACAATCGTCATCATCTGACACCATCACCACAATCGTCATCATCTGACACCATAACCACAATCGTCATCATCATCATCATCATCATCATCATCATCATCATCATCATCATCATATTGGCCCAGGGTAACACGTACACGTAAAGCGTGAGACAGGATGCATCATCATCTGACATCATCATCATCATCTTCCCCGCAATCGCCATCATAATCTGACACCACCACCATCCATATCATCATTTATACATTATGGTGATTACCAACATTATTTCTTTCCCTTTTCCATTTCCCATGTCAATAGTATAACTTAATATTAAAGGGGCAGTAGCACGTTTTTTGCAAAATTTATTTTTTCAAATTTCCCATTTATAATGATAGTTTATGTCATTTAAACTAACTGAAGAGGGTAAAACATCTTATTACACAAACCAATTATCTGTAGCGGTAAAAAATATGTTGCGTATAAAGCAAAAATTGCATGGCAGCCATTTTATTGTGAACACAATTTATTATTTTACATTACAAAAACGTTTCCCATGGCTTTACCGAAACATGTACACTCATTTTAAACTTTATTTTCCGAAGAGAGAAGGATGTTTTACCATTGGTGAAAATATTTTTCAAATACATTTCATCAACTTATTTGAGCTAAAAAACTTGCTACAGTGCCTTTAATTAATGCAAGAAAGAAGTAACTAACACCATTGCTATGCAATGGGAACATCTATCAGCTATTAATTAAAAAAGGGTTTGATTACAACATTTATCATCCGAAACTTTGCTATTGCTTATGTGTGATAAAATAATATTTACTAAGAGATAAACGCTTTGACGTCATAGACATCATTATGTCACAATGCTATGTTCAGTGATGCACACTATTAATTGAAAACTAGTGAAGATATTTTTGTTGATGTAAGGTAGAATCTCACCCTCGTGTTTAGTCTACCATCAAATACATCAACACACGTTGATAAAAATATATAAAACACACTTGAGTGATATTCTCTGTAATCTCTCGAGATACCACAACTATTAATTTTCCGCTTGTTTAATATTAACATGAATAGTGACATATGTTCATTGTAGTATAATCACAGTAACTGTGAGCACCAAGTTAATATGTGTGACGTCATTATTCTATTCTTGTCGGTTCCTTAGTTTGAGTACACCTCATACATCATACAGCATTGTCACTTTCCTAATATCCATCAAATTATCTTGTTAATTAAATATCCTGTATCGTGAATGCTAAGACACTGTGTAATTATCTCGCTGCTTCTGTTCTGGGTACTTCATGTTGTATTGGAGAAGTAAGACATGTTGACGTTATTGGTAGAATGATAGAGGGGCGTTAATTAATGAAGATATTATCAGATAAATTGTGTTGCATTATACATACATACATACATACATACATACATACAGTCTTATTTACTTACTAGTAAAATGATCGGTTTCATAATGATAATAATAATGATGATGGTGATGTTGACGACGGTGGCGATGAAGACGATGATGATTTTGTTCATATTTTTAATGAAAATGTTCAATGAACTAGATAACTTGAACAATATATGATTGCAATATTTTTACATGTGAGATGACACGCCATAAGCCAAGATAATATCTGCTTTTTCTTCACGCCTTGCTTCCTCTCACCATGTTTTCGTTAACATACACCAGTCCGACTCTCCTCTAACCCGACACCCGTCTATACCGAGATGTATCCTTGGCCTAAAGGGGTGTCGGTTTAGAGGGGTCCGACTTGTGGTCATCTCGACTATTTCGTGATAATAACCTATGTTTGACAACTGAGACACAAATATTATGTCAATTATGTTCAAAAGACATCGTTTCGTAACCTTTTGCTGTTGTTTAATACATATAATGACCACCCGCGGTCCAAACGTCACATAAACATCCAAACTTGTCTCTTTACTCTGTCTATCTATTTCACTATCTTGTCTAGTGAGCTCAATTTGGAAATGGAAACAAAAAGACGGACTAAATCGCTGCTACTTTGGCAATTTTCTGTAATCTTCCAGAGCTATTTTCCTCGTTGGATTCACCAGGGCTAGTATTAGAAGTAATAGCACAGCAAAGCGACTCACTTGCCACTGTAATTATGGTTTCGTGTCAATCCGCCCACCTTAGAGCCTGCAGGTAACATCACCTTTACCTGTTATCAGGTAGCTTTGATGTTGCAGGTGATATTATGTTGCAGTTACATGTACTAGTTCAGTCATATTTGGATTGTTTTACCTTTATTTACCTTAAATTGCAACAACAATTATTTCAACTGTTTCAAAATGCTCGTAACCATGTCTTAATGTATGTAACGGTTTTCATAAAACGGTCACGGTTTTGTCAAAGTTTTTGTAAATCGAACATGAATGGGACTAATCTCTACACCTTCTTCACAAATTCTACTCATAACTTTGATTTTTTAAATACCACAACTCAATTTAGAAGATTACGAAATTGTTTGAATTTCAATAACTGCTTTCAATATAATAACATCATCTAGAGGAGCTGGGACATTGACAATACCAATGTAGATGTAGATTATTACGCAGAGAAACTATGTTGAGTGTGAACAATTTAAACAAATATATATTCAGAGGTAATTTTAGGTAAAAATGATCTCAAAATATATCCCAACCACGCTCTCATAGTAACTAAAACCAACTAACATAATCAGTAAAGAAGAACGCGCGTAGAAATCTACCACGAAATGTAAACACTCGCTTTAGTGACAGACGCGGCGTAAAGAAGTGACTTATGAAATCGACACGCTATCGACAAGCCGCGTGATGAAATTGACTCGCTATTTACCGGCGCCGATCGTCTGTGTATGGAGGAGCGATCGTGCCAAATTGCTAACCCAGGGTTTAAACCTGCGATTGATCACCAAATGGCTGTCTCGGTCCCAATACTGCAGTTCCAGTCCCCATCTAACATGCTATAACTCTAGAAGAAAAGGAATAAGGGGAGCTTAGCTAAGTTGATCGGCAACAACATCAAAGATTTTTAAATTCATCATCGGAAGCCATCTAATTCAGGGTTATTACTTTATTTTCTATTTCGCCGCCATCTTTCCTTTGATCGCAAGCGAACTGTTTTACATGTTTCACGGCAATGGCTATATGCTCTCACGTTGGTGTTCTTCAAGTGACTTTATATTCTTTTCACACTCGTTTTATGTTAGATTATGGTGAACATGACCGAGATTGGAAATCGGTTAAGATATCTTCGTTTCACGTGGTACATTTTAGTGTTAACAAGTTGTTCAAATGCAATTCACCGATTTTGCATATCATACATGATTTATATTATTATGATATACATTTGATCCATATTTGACTATTTTAACAATATAAGTATCACACAGCCCATGTTTGGTTAGGGTCTGGTGATTCAACTTGTTTATATCACTGGTGTATTTAGCCTTGCTGCACCTCGTACGATGTTTAATGCCAGCTTAGGTGTGTGATAAGCCTGGACCTGGTAGTACATTCAGGAATCTCTGACAAAAAAGGCTATGAAATACAGCAATGCTTGAGTTAGCCAGTGATAGAGACTGGCTTGAGTTAGCCAGTGATAGAGACTGGCATGAGTTATGCCTTGAGGTTACACACTACCTACACTTGCCTTTACGGAGGGTTTGACTGGTTCCCAGTGATTCTTCAAATTGTCTTTTTGGGGGAGGGGGTCTTTTTAAAGTCTTTAATTTATATTTTGGTTAATTCATTATGTCACAATGTAATCTCAGTTTGCAGATGTTGAATATGTTGTTTGGGAGACAGTCAATTCATCTACATGTATATGTAATCAAATATTACCTAACCAATAAGATGTTCCTAAGGGAGAGAAAGGTCAACATTCTCAGGGCAGCTCTCATTTTATGTCAATGTCAAACACCTTGATGGATCCAACTGAAAATAAATCATTTGATCTCAAGGTCTTGGCCTTCACTTTGCGCATGCGCACTCAATCCTTTTACAACACTTACTTCTACTGTAAAGACAAGATGAAAGATTATATTGATATGGACTGCACAAGTGTATGTTGCTTACTGCTTTCCCGTTTGATGTTTTACATGGCGCGGGAGAATTGGTCAATTAACTGATAGATTTCATCGCCCGAGTAGAAAAGCCCATCACTCTCGGCAGTTAAGAACCTGGGAGATCTAAGATTATTTTCTACTATAGATTTCCATAATCTCATCGCTTAGAGTTTGGCAAACACGAAAATCTATAACATCGTCTATATATTGAAGCTTTCTTACATTGGATAAACGCATATGCTATATTGATTTTGTATAAGTTGATAAGTGCGGTTCATTGTAACTTTATCTTCATCCTGTAAGTTTTATCGATCACTTAGTTTTTTAAGGACGCTGTTTTTATTTCTGTTCTCCACGAATCGTGTTTTTTCAGCGGAAATCGACAATACTCATTACTTAGCATTATTTACAGGTTTACAAAAAGTGTATCCTACCCCAAATAGAATACCCGCCTTTCAAGTCACCACATTCACGGTGCGTGCACGTGGAGCCTTCATGGAGAAACTCGCCCTTGCCTCGATTCTTGGCTTGTTTATGTTTGTCTGCGATGTTAGCTGCCACTCTTGTGAATATTTACAAAGTTAGAAATTAATTTTGCAGGGGATGTTTAAGTTTGAATTTAAAAAAGTACATATTGATTATTTTCGATTTATTGACATTGAAAATATTTTCAATAACGTTAAACAATTTTACTCGAAACTTGTATGAAAAATTAAGTTGCAAGGTAATCTGCAAATGTAATGGAGGAAATCATGTTATGAAAATACACAAAGCGATGTATAAAATGCCTCCAATATGTCATTAATACAAAACGCACTAGCGGATCCAGGGGGGGGGGGGGGGGGTCCAGGGGGTCCGGACCCCCCCCCCCCTTTTCAAATCCATGTATGAGATTTCGGTCTTGGACCCCCCCCCCCCCCCCCACTGAGTGTAAAAAAAATTTTTTGGGACCCCCCCTTTCAAAAATCCTGGATCCGCCCTTGAAACGCCTCCCTTTCCTTTCAAATCATTGAGACATTTCACATCTGTTACATCAATAAATAAAAATCAAAAGATTGTTATGGTAATAATGCATTCGGGATTTCGAGGCCTAACAAAACATATAATTCCCTGAACATAAACAGTCAAGATGGTTCCGCATTTTTGCTCAAGTGCACGTGAAAAGTCAAACAACGCCTGTGCGAGATAATCGTGCGCTGGTGTTGATTTCATGCTCATCACGTGACTTTACTGGCACGTGCGCGGCTTTGCAGGACAAACTTTTTGACTTACATTGTGTAGGACGTATTATTTTCAGCAATACTAGCCCCTGTGTATTCAGGTTACTCTATATTCGTTTTGTATGAAAATATCCAACAGATGTATAGTATAGATATAAGGCTCGTGCGTTATCTACTTATCGTTTACTTAAAAACAAGTTCAAGGCATTATGATATAATGAAACTGAACACTAGAAACACCTGGCAAATCCCGTCTTTCCTGTCAAACTACAAAAAAGAACTAGTACAGAGAGAAAACAACTAACCCAGCTGTCCTTCCGGGATTAAACCCCTTTTAGTTCAAAGTAACAAAAAGCGGGTGTAACGGATTAGAAGGCGTGACTGAAACGTGCTTAAAGGCAGGGTCACTTCTTGACCTTGTGACCCCTGACCCCTATTGTTAAGGTCACAGATGGAACTGGGAAAAGCGACAGATGTTCCGAGCAAGCGATATTTAGAAGAAAGCTGTTGCAAATTTTAGTGTACCAAAAAATTTGATTTAGATCAGATTTGTTGTTTGTTGTGGAAATAGCCCTTGGGTATTTTCTTCAAATGGCCCATCGATGACTGCCTTTCGGCGTGTATTCAAATGACCCTTATTTGAAGGTATTATTGTAGTAATCTCACCTTTCTGTTGAAAGCGCTGTTTCGGACAATAAAGAAATGCGTCGTGGCCAACAGCGGCATCATGTTTTAGTTCGACATTAACGATTAAAATATCTGTATAAATTATATTCTATATTATATATTTTTAATAGAGAAATATATTGAATATTTATTATTAAAAAAGCGTTTGAAATAGGTGTGGGGAATCTGAATATGATATCGATGTGAAGGAAAACTATGATTATGGATAGTGCATTTCTTTAGTATATTGCAGAATGCTATATCGATGTACACTGTCGGCCAAAAGAAACGCCTACTTGATTTTCCTTAAAATGAATGATGCAATAATTTATTAAATATAATTAATGGTAGTCTCCATGTTATTCTGTAGCAATAACTAATATGAAAGTCCATTAAAATCGTTGAAAACTGTGATTCGAGTCAATAACATTTATGAAATCCACGCCCAATGAAGACGGCTATTTCGGTTAATTCACTTGCGCACCGTAACCACGTACATCTGTAGCATCATCACCACTTTAATGCGAATGTGTGTCTGTATTGTTGCTCGTGGTTGTATGAAAATATTTTTAAAATATTTTTCTGACCAAGCACTGATCGAAAACTGAACAATTATTGTTTTCTTATTTCAACAATCGCCATTCTTTCGTGACATGAACTTCTGAAATTCAAATATATTATGCAGAAATGGTGCAACTTCATTATGCTATAATATTGCTAAGCTGTTCATTATAGTTTTTACGATATCTGATAAGATGTCAAGTAGGCGTTTCTTTTGGCCGACAGTGTATACACATTCTCTCGTGTTTGTAGAAGCTTAAGTGACATTAACATGTTCTACCCTTGACATCTTCCCAAGTGATATTCATATAAGAAGCACGAATTGAATGCTTTAATACTGAAATCCAAAAGAAAGTACACACCTAAGTTGGTTTTATACAAATATCTTAAGTTTTCGACGTCGTACTCTAAAATTGAAATGTGCAGGCGTTCAGTCAACAGTAATGGAATACTAACTTCTACATGGTTTATACTGTTTTTAAAAAGAAATATGAAATTTTATATTTATACATTCTTCCAAAATTAACTTGGATAAAACACAGCTGTTCATCGACAAACATATATATACATATATATATACATACATATATATATATATATATATATATATATATATATATATATATATATATATATATATATATATATATATATATATATAAAAGATATATTCTATGTGAAAATCAATAAATGTGCTTCATTCTACACACGTTTACAACATTATAATAAGATGGTAGGGGTCATGTTGGTGTACATTTCAATTCTTGCCCCTGTCAGTGTCTACATTAGACAAAGATATTTAAACTAAAACTTAACTCGTCACCAATGTGATTTAATCACTACTACCGAGGAGTGTTATTATGTCGTGCCATAATCAAGTGTATCTTAGTTTTCTTTTGAAATATTGAATCAATAGAAATCCACTGAGGTGAGTACTTTCTTTTGTGTTTCAGTTTAGAGATATACGTGAGTTCTAATTCTCCATGTATATTTGATAGAATAGTAATATTCTTACTTTGTTTGGAAATATACCTTTACTGTTTGTTAATATATTGTGTGTACTATAACACTTACATCCTCATTATTTCAATAAGTAATAGGAGTGTTTCCACCTGGAATTTATGAACTGGGTACCAACTGGGTCTCGACTATGTTCGCGGTTTCGGAAACCTTTCCAAATTTTGTAAATTTCAAAATAATATCAATCCACAATGCATGGTCAGTCCCTCTCTATGAAGAAGTTTATCACCCAATTTCTCGTTCTCTGTTGTTACTGAAAGCTTGGGACTTATAACGTCTTTAGCATATAGCCGAGAAAACATAACAAAGAGAAAGTAAATTCAAACTGTTTGTTTCTAAGCATTTACGAAGCCAGAGAAGAAAAGCAAACTATTTAACCATCAGGAAACTCTAGACTCCTGTCATCATAGGCTGTGTAAATATACGGGAAATCGGTTAATTTATTTCTTCCACACTCCATTTGTTTATCTAGATATATACCTGTAGATAAATCACGAAGAAAGGAAAACCGTATGTCTTCTAATGGTCAGGTCACCTATTTATCAATGACTGTTTCTATGGCTTCAACTGCCCCAAAATGTGACCACACACGATCAACTAGACAATCCACGGTTAACCGGGATGTTGGAGCATCCTTTCGAAAACGCCCTATTGGACACGAACTGGTTCTGCAGCGACGAAGCGCACGAGATAGCACGGTGTTGGACTGCTCCTCCAGGCGTGTTCGATAAGAATAACCTGCTCAAATCTCTGGCCTGACTCAAATTTAGCGATAACGTTGACACTTGTGAGAGATAATTGAAACGGGGAGGGCGAGTGTGGATATAAAATTGGAAAAAAATGTGTAAACGAAAGTGTGAATTGTCAGTCTGGTAGTTGTTAACCTGAATCGATGGTTTTGTAACGCTTAGATATGAGGTTTAAAGGCACAGTTTTTTAAAATGTAAATAATGCATAAACACACATCTCGATATTGCAAACGATATGACCTAAGGTGATGTACCATATACATTGCAAGTTCTCTGGACAATATATGTGTATTCAGGTTTTAAAGTTAATTTAAAAGATCGGAAGTAATTAATACAAAGTTGCATGATATAGTAAATATTCACATTTTGCTGGCAATCTGAAGACCAATAAGGGCAGTCACTATGGTTATTTGTAACATCGATTATTCCCCTGTGTATGCGAGATCGGTGAAATTACAGATATATACCGTAATGGAGACTATTTCTTTCTTTGTTGTCAGTTACGAGATTAAGCTTTATCAAAAGGCTGCACACGATGTCTTATTGCATCCAATCAGAATACATTTAGATCGACTGTTCTATATTATGTAAATACAGTCAATACGACAATATAACATTATAAATATATGTCGATATAAGTTTATTTAGATTGTATTGCATCGATAGGAAAGTAAAGTTGGCGCATATTCAATCATATGACCTAGAATAGCTACTTTGAGCACGAACAACTCAACACTTCAAATGTTTCGTTATTCAAACAGTGTTCGCAAAAGAGTTGTATCTGTTTATGCCGTGCTAAAAAACTTTAAAAATTGCTTAAGTAGATGATGCTATCAAGAATGCAATATTGTTTATTCTCAATTTTCTGTGATAAAAAATACCATCTTTTTGTGTGCAGAATATTTGTAGACATAATAAAGTCCTTTTATCAACGATGAAATAACAGACGGAGATCTGGAGTAAATACAGACGTCTTTACCAATCCATTCAGAAATTGTACACGGAATACGCTCTGAATAACAAGTGGTATTCAAGAATTTATATGCGTAAAATCGTTATGTGAATGTCTAATCGAATATCAACTAGATCATTCAAACATCAAGGGATTTATTTCCTTGCAGGTTGAACCAAGTAATTTAAGTTCAACTATTTCTGAAGGGATGTTGGGTTCAATAAACTATTGATTTAAACGTTGGGAATCATTTTAATGATTTCTATTCTTAATACGACTTCCTTTTTTCGTTTGAAGTTATGTGTACTTTGAAATGATTATATCTGATCCATAGTTACATGTATCGATGAATACCCATCTAGAAGAACACAAATGAACGTTCATTACCATGCGAATAAGATGTTGATAATGTTGAAGAAATGTTAGATGAAATCACTAGCATAACAATCATTCTACTTTTATAAAGTGGCGTTTTTGGACATATTCTTTCTTGAAACAGTGTTTACAAAGCTCAGTAAGAGAAAAGTTTGAAATCATGAGGTATAACAAGTTATTAACAACCTCCCTTGCAAGTCATAACTTACGACATTTGCATCACTGGCTAATTTAAGCCATGCTGCCTTTTCTGTGTTACCGGAGCGGCGCACACCTGAACATATTGCGCTCTGCTCTACTTCTGTTGTATAAAGGTTGATTAAACTATGGACATGGCCATATTTCACCATATACTTGGACTAACCTGAATCTAGGATACTTCAAGTATGTGGTATAACAAGCTTATTATAATATACATATCTTTCCACCTGTACGGCGAGCCGCGTCCAATGTTGCAGACAATGGTCAACTGAACTATGCACAGTACTACTCGCACCATGTGATGGGCCCTACCTGATTCTAGTATACTATGTGACATAACAAGCTTAGCATAATATAACCAACCATGCACCCACCCGCACATGCTGTATAATGCAGTAACATTTGATGTTGTTTTTGGCTTTTGGCCTATGAATAAAGAACTTATTATATATATATAAGGTATTGCCACCTCTACGGCTAGTCGTGTTCATTTGTCCTGAACTTCACTGATAGCAACCAAATGGGTTGTGTATAGGACCACGTGTCATCAATAAATATGACCTAATGCAAGTTTAGGATACTATAATATGACATAATGAACGAAGTTCAAAGGTCGTGTCATATCGTTAATTACATGTAGTTCCACACCTCCCTCTCCTATCTGAATGAGCTCACGTCTGAATCACTCTCTGAGTCACGATCTGATAGTCTGATAATCAAAGTTGTTAACTTTAATGCACATTCCTCGTTAAGTCATAGACTTTCACACAGTCCACAATTCCTTACTTTCCACGACAACCGTGTGAGAAACTGACACTTAGTTCTCAAAAACGTATGTGGTTTAATTGACTAATACTGAAACTTATGAAGGTATCCTCTGAGAAATGTTCACCAAAATCAAGACTTATCTTTAGGAGGAAATTTATGCGCAGATTGAGATATCGTTGCTGATTGCACAACTAACATCTGATGTAACCAATCAGGACTCTCTATTTCTATTCTATAGTTATAAAGTGTTCTAATGCAACATGTTGTAGGATGGAAAACTAAGTGGAGAATGCCCACTAAGATGAAGCTAGTTTTACTGCAGTAGGTTGAGGTGATTTAGGTATTAACGCCGATTTACTAGTATTACTAGTATTTCACTTACATCATGGCTTCTAGTGTTATCACTGGGAGAAAACCCGCAACACAATATTGCGATGAAACCTGGAACTGGTGAGCCATGGGTGGTACATGTAGTGCGCTGAAGTTCAGTGTAGCATTGCATCCAAAACCTTACGTACCTTGAATGTACAATGTTCTCTAAAGCATGCAGACAAACCTGTCTGGAATTGAACCCTGAACCCATTGATCAGAAGCCGAACACACTAACAACTGCGCTAATCACTGCGTTATCCTACTCTACTGCAGTTTTATCATGTATATTATTTTGTTTTCACGGTTCTAACATAATCTAAATTTCACATAATTGATTTTGTTTGCATTTACCTCACTCTGAACGATGTTCACCTTGCAGCCCTCTCCCCTAACACTGCCACACTAAAACTACTTAGAATTTCATTTTAAGGATGTACAGAAGATAAGAGGATGCGAACGTTTCCAATTAAGAGTAGTTATGTGGTTAAATTTAGAAAGCACGAATTACGAGCCGGAAATCTGTCATGACTGTATTTGAAGCTGATATATCGATTATATCGCCAACACGGGCCAAGAGAGGTGTTAAGTGGTTAAACACATGGACAGGAGGTGCAGTTATACTGACTGGGGCTGTCAGGGTTTCTCTGACGGGTTAAATCAAACGACAAAACTGGAATATTTGCAACTGTATTATATAATGCTGCCTCCAATAGGTTCGTTCACCGTTTATTTGGGATTTTAAATTTTAAATACTTCCTCACTTGTAATTACTTAAACAAAATGAGAAGTGCAAGGAAACAGTGTTTATTTAAACTTTGCTGCAATTCTTAACTTTCCTGTACCAGTATAGCAGGACGCACTATCAAGTTCAGGCACAGCGCACCGCTGCTCTAACACAGGACATTTAAGGAAGTGCGAAAAGGCATAATTAGGTAGTGATGGAGCGAGGTATGCCTAGAGAGGAGAGTTGGATGAGTTCCGGTGAGTGGATCAGTGAACTGAAGTTGATCTGAGGAGTTAATGATCAAACAATATCGAAACTTATATGGCGCTATTGTTCACCAAATAATGCTTTTCACAGCGTTAATCACTGTATAAGCCTGTCTAATTCAGGCGTTCACAAGGCGGTTGAATGTCACTTAAACCACCACCAGGTACCTATTTTTACTGCTGGGTGGAAAGAGGTAAACGTTAAATAAATCCTCTTGCCAAACAACAAGTTTCACAAAACCTGCTCTGCGTGAGATATGGAACCTTCAAAGTCAACTATCAGTGCGGATCAGTACACTGGCAGGGAACCAATCTTCAACTCTACATTACTCATTGTTCGGAATATCATGTGATGTAGTCATCCAGAGAACTTAATTTGTTTAGTGACTAAGCAAATGTACAATAAAACCACAGAGCTCAGTTTCTGAAAATCTAAGAGGTTTTGTTTAATTTTCAATGTTTTTCAAATTTTACAAAACGTGTATTTCAGAGCCTAAATGTAAGACTACATATGATGTTCATGTCTTTGAAATGACATACCTTTATTCATAATTGTAAGTCATTGATTTATGAATTTAATTCTAAACGTGAGTTTTCGAAATTTTGACCTCTAGTTTTTCTAACGAGGCTGTTAAATCTGTTATATTTGACAGTGCGGTATTAACTGACTTTGAAGAATATATATTACCACATTGGCCACATGGTCACCCCTATTGTGTAGAATAATACAATCCATTAAGCCATTAATTGGATGGAGATAAGCGTGCACGTGTAAGAGTGACGAATTACATGGGTTCATTAGAGCATCCTGTCTCAGGGTATAACGTACGCTAATGCAACTTTCATACCCTGGGTGCAAAGGCAGCTTAAACTTCGCGAAGTCACGTATGTTCCAACCAATCAAATAGTTTTCTCGCCCTGTTGGCGATAAACTTTAGCCAATCACAGAGAGCTTTTCAAAATGCAGTTGGTTTTCGCACTTCCGCAAAATGGCGACTTCCTTAGATAAGCGAGCTGAAATCGAAGAGTTTTTGCCGTCAAATTGTCTCAGACACGTGGAACGCAGTTCATCGATGAAAATGGAGGTAAACGTTTGATGACTCGGTTTTGAAAGATTGTTATGAATTTCCGCAGTGATAAACCACAGAGAACGCAGGCGGAAGCCGACTCGCTTTTCTAGTGATGTCATTGGTTGTCTATATTTAGATTGTTCCTCGATCATACGTCAGTTCGCGGAGTTATGAGCTGCCTTTGCACCAAAAGTTGCATTTGCGTACTCTGGACAGGATGCCATTAGAGAGGTTTTGAGGTTTAGTTAATATTGGACACGTTTTATCCATCATACCTTTTGTATTTCAGTAAATTACGCAATTGTAAATATTTCTCAATTAATCATAGAATAAAGCAATTAATCATGCAATAGTGTCCAACGTATGCTGTATAGGCCAAATGCTTTACATTATATCATTACATTATGTATGTGAAATGAATTTTTATATTGTTTTTGTCAATGCATGGGAGTGAATAGACAGTTTGCAATTGTAAACCAATTTCATCAATTTTTCATTTCTAATTTGAAATTATCTTACTTATTCCCTATCTTGTTATAGTTTGAAAATTTGTATTTGGCTTGGTGTAATTTGGATGTTTTTCATTGGTTTCAATTTAAGTCTTATTTAAAACGGAGCACCAAATAAGTGCTTTGTGGAAGATGAACATAACAAGTTCATCTATAGATGCATTTACACAATTTTTCATGTTGTTGGATTTGTAATATAGAGTTGTTGTTTATTGATATTCGTAGCTCAGTTTGATGAAATATCATGACTTAAGATAATATGAATAGCCTTTTAACCCAGTTTTATTTATATTGACCGTTTCCGAGCAACTGAAGTTGCAATGCAGTTTTCCTCCTGTGGCGAGGAATCTATTGAATCAGTTCATATCCCGGTAGATTTTGTTTCTCATAACATGAGACTGCTTTTTAACCGTAGCAGAAATAATCTTAAATTGATATAGTATTTGGCCTCTTTATCGTCACCACTTAAAATATCATGTTATACTTTTAATATTTTATCAACAAACAATTCGGACAAATATGTGAGCAAATAAGATATTAACTGATACCTGTTTTCAGTGTCTCTATTGCTGAAAATTGTCATACCAAAATAGTTGTTACAATTATAGGTTTGTAAATACAAAGAATGCATGTAATTATGTCAAAGTTACAAATATCATGTTTTGCCTGTGGCTTAATATCTTCAAGGTTTACAATGGCGACTACTATACTGAGATGTATGACATTTAGCTGATCATTCCTAACCCCTGTGGCCTTGTGCGTCTCTCTGACCCTTTAAACCTCTTACAATGGAATGACCTTCACCTTGGTCTCACCCGAATACTACTTCCGCTAGAGCCATTTGTAATGATAATATTGCTAATAACATGTTATTATGCTCCTGGATGGTTTTATATGCCATTCAGAATTTGTGGTTTTGTAATTATGGCTACTTATGGTTTGTAAATATTGAGGGGAATATTAAGAGGATTTGGAGAAGGGTTATTTCAGAGAATGTCTGCAATCACGGTTGTCAAGGGATAAACACTTGTCTGACGTATTTGTGATATTAGGGGCACTTCTCTCCATAATCACATAATGATGTTTTGGTAGAAATCCTAAACAATCCTAAATTACAGGTAATCTAAGGTCATCACGGGGTCATGTGTACATGTACCATACTTCTTTCATTAGGACAGCATCAAATGGAAACCGTCAAAAACATACATGAAGTGCTGAGTAACTTGCTTCTTTATTTATTTATTTATTATTTATTGATCTATTTATTGTAACCAAAGCATCGTTTATATAAAGCGCACACACATACACGCATGTGCACATAATAAAAGCGACCAATAATGATAAGTTTTTGTCATATTCTCAGTCCGAGGAACTGTTCATTGAATTACTGGCGGTACATTATTGTCCCGAAGAATAGTGCACCTTCGAAACAGTTACGACGCGTAATAAATGTCCGTAGTCCCGCATTCAGCTACCAGTTTGTACAGCTGGATAGACTGGTCGAATCCTGCAGAAGTGAAACACAACGCAACAAGGTATACATGTTCCTGTAAAACAAAGATTTCGTGTCCCCACTGAGCTTCTATAGCCAACTCGGGGCTTTGGCTTGCTACACCGAGTGCTCCGCTACACAAACAATACCAGTAGATCTGAATAAACTAAGTTTTTGTAAGTTCTTTTCAAACAGATTTATTGGAGAGTATAAATTTTAAAAATATGTTAGGCGTTTAAGTTCTTCGTTCCCTTTGCTCAGAAAATCAAAGTGTAATTTTTATCTTATCATTGACTGGTCGTATACAGGGAGCATTCCTTAAACCACCCCTTTCTTTCAGTTATCACGTTACATGACCGTTCTAATCATCATAAACTCTTCCCCTGTCAGAAAATCCTCGGATAACGTACTTTACAGGTGCGCGGTAATTTGGTTAAATGAAGCAAGAGGCAGGTTGCAAGTTTTCATTATCTAGTCATAGCTCTATATCACGCTCAGCGAGAGCAGTACAGGAAACTGGTGGGAATCTCTGAGTCACTTCCTTAACACGTCTCAAGTCTGTCAAACCGTGCTTCCCGAAGAAAGTCTAAAACTATGGTTTGGTTCTTCTTCAGCCTTTGGAATATTCCAGTTTCAGAACACATATTTTTCTTTAAAGAATAGTATTTTTTCTTATCATGCACTATATATTTTATGGTTTCAAACATTTATATATTGGATTTGTTTAGCGTATGCCATAGGTAAGTTTATTTATCTAATTAAATATACATTTCAAGTCATAGTTTATGTACAATACTCCGGAATACGTACGGAGCAGTATCAACTATTTTTGTGTTATCATTCATAACTTGTTCGAACAGCTTTTGTAAAATAAGCGGAAAAAGTATACTGAAAAAGCTGTACAAGAGCGCAACTCGTGTCATTTGTCACCTCGAAGTATTCTTAAAAAATAAAAAAAATATTTTAATGAAATATATTTCTCAAAACTTATACGAGACTTTATCTCAAGATGAGTCTCAAGTCTAGATGATACAGGTATGTATCTGTAAATTGGCTGGTAACCTTGAAACTTGTCTGTAACGAAGTACACATGAAAGACGTTTCACAGCATATTGGACTCATTAGGAAAGGTTCTACAAGCCACAATTTCGAGCTTCTATGCTCTCATGATCGCTACCACACAGCTGTGCAGTTAAATAGGTTTCGTAACACTGATGGATTGGCTAGGTCGGTGTAAGTGAGTGTAGTTAAAGAGGAACCACAGGCACCAGGAAACACTGACTGAAGCCAATCTCTGTGGTACTCGTTAAGGTGAACAGCACGATAAGGCTTCAATTGATCAGAAGTTCCAAAACTGTTAAAATAACAATTCATCCCTGTGGCGTAATGATCTGGGTAACATTTAGTTTTATTGTTGACGAAATACTTAACCAAAAGACATGTGGATTAAATTGAATCATTCTGAATCATTCATTAGTTTCTTACTGAAAAGTACGTCACTTTGTGACATCAATACTTTAAAGGCGCTGTAGCACGGCAGATTTAAGAAAGCATAATTTGCTAAAAAAAACTACAGCGCCTTTTATGTTTCACGTCATTACGTCAAACAGTTCGTTAAAAGGATGTTGTAGCTGATAATTAGCGTCATGAGCATGCTTTTGAGTGTGGATTTGTGCGCACAAGAAATATGCGTCATTATTATCAATCATGTTGAACCACGTAGTTATTGTAAATAGATGTTTACTGATATCTCATCGTTTTATATTCTACTAAAAGTGTGGGATCACCCAGGATCACTTTGATCACACTGTGACGTCATCGCGTTTATGAAGTACGTGAGGACGCATGCAGTGTGAAATTTCGTAAAACTGAGGATACCTTTGAATGCAGGTATAGTTACTGCCAGGCTTGCTCAAGTTTCCTTTATGTAGAAACACTTGGCGCTCATTGTGCAATGAAATTGTCCCGAGGTAGCCAAAACCAGGCGTTATTTACCGTACTACCTTCAAGTTCCAGACAGTAATGTACACATCTCAGACATCTTAACATCGCCAACAGCAGTGAGATACTATCAATAGCGATAACTGAATCGGAGTTCTGTAAATTCTGCGAGTCAATGTCTGCCAGCTTTACACTTCTACAATCCACATAAATCTGAGGGCTTATTATTCGTAATACACAAATGCTTTTGAACTGAACGACGTTACCGTGTTATAGTTAAGACGTGGAATTGTGTCTTACACGTATGCGTTATGATGTGACGGTTATAATGTGATGTTAAGACTTTATCGTTAAAACGTCACGTTTTGACTTCATCAGTATTGCGTGTTAACGTAATATGTGACTATGACAATGTGATGCATGGTGATCTTAGCATGGTAACATCACAAATGTCAATGGCATCTGTAAATTTCAGATCGAGGTTAAAACTCAGTATGGGAAATTGAAAATGAGGAGTCTCACACATATTCCATCATTTGTCATAAACGTGAACATAGTACGGCATTAGAAGTTATCGCTATATCCAGACTGATGACTACACTTGCATTTCAATAGACACTTCACACTGGCAACAGCAGACACGATGATATCAATAGCGATAAACAGCCTGGAGTATGATGGCTGAGAGGGGCCATTTGATTTCGTGTAAACTTTCCAACACGAAATCGCGAAATCGCGAAAAAATCAAAACGAAATCGCGAAATTGTGAAACGAAATCGCGAAACAGGGAAACGAAATCGCGAAACAGCGACACGAATTCGCGAAACAGCGAACGAAATCGCGAAGGAGCGAAACGTCCGCGAAACGAAATCGCGAAGGAGCGAAACGCCCCCGAAACGAAATCGCGAAGGAGCGAAACGTCCGCGAAACGAAATCGCGAAGGAGCGAAACGTCCGTGAAACGAAATCGCGAAGGAGCGAAAGAGCGAAATTGCGAAAGAGCGAAATTGCGAAAGAGCGAAATTGCGAAAGAGCGAAATCGCGAAAGAGCGAAATCGCGAAAGAGCGAAATCGCGAAAGAGCGAAATCGCGAAGAAGCGAAAGAGCGAAATCGCGAAGAAGCGAAATCGCGAAGGAGCGAAATAAGGATTTTACAGTTCCCTGTTCAAAGTAAGTAAGATCGGATGTTTGAGCAAATAATCTGATGTCCTATAATTGTGTTTTTAACGTAACATGACAATTATATTATAAGGCGATGAACCGGTATACAAAGCAGTTATGTATTATAGAATCTGCATGTTATATTTGTCTTTATGTGTAGTGTTATTTGTTAGAAATATATACACTGGAATTCTAATTTAGAAAAAATTATAAACTTGTTGGTGATTTCTTTTATCTCTTTAAATTATAAACCGTTATTTTTTACGCTTCGTATACTGTATACTTCGCTTCGTATATAACATAATTTTATCCAATATATCAAGTTTCAACATCACATATGAAAGAGATCTTGAGTGTATATTAAACAAAATATATCATTCGTGGGATTCGAACCTTAACCAAGGACAAGAGTAGAACAGACGGTCAAGGCAGTAACCACTAGACAACACATCACCTCATCGGCTTTTGACACGAAATGTATTCATTAACTATATATACAGAAATAAACTAATGTATTTTCTTTCTACTTCTATGTCGTTTAAATAGAAAGAATGATAGTATTTACTATAAAGAATGCGACGTTTCCTAACTTTCGGTGTTGATAGGCCTGCAAACAAGGCATCTAGTCTATCTATTAAAGTTGATCGCGAGGAAATGTCGCTTTAATTATTGTAAATCTGTCATTCGTCATGTCATAAAATTCAACGATATTTACAGATAATATTTCTAAAAAGTGGGTATGGTACCAACTACTTTGACGTCTTGTGAGTATCTACAAAATTTAAGATGGTATTCATTTGTTCGATACCAGCTATATGTTACAGGAGTCGGCATAACATCTAAACCATTGTGCATGTTCCTTGATGTGTGAAATAATATGTAGCATTATTAAGTGATATATTGCTACATTGTATTCTACCACAGACAGGATACAGCTTCATGATCAAACTTTCAAAATATATTTGCTATTTTTAGAAACATACGTTGAGTAAACGTTTCTTCTTATACATTGTAAACTCGTCGTGTGGTATTGAAATACACGAAGATGTATTATCATAAACATGCTAACTAAGAAAGAAGACCAAACGCGAGCCAGGAAGCGATATTTGTTGTTTGTTTAATTAATAACAGAGACATTTATATTTCATTTGCAAATGAGAAATACCCTCGTTCAAACAAAGTTAAAAGATTTGAATATAAATCGTCGATTTGAATAAGACTATTTAAATTAGTATAACTTGCTTATTGGAAATTGGAACATTTATAAGAGTAAGGCACAATTTGCAAAACGAGAAATCAAATCACAATGACCACATTATTTTTAAACGTAATACAATTAGTATTTTCGGTATGTAGGTCAGTATTAAATATTTAAGACTGTTTAATCGAAATATGACGTCAAACGCGGTTATTCTTCGTTTAACAAAAACAACTATTATGAATCATAAATGTTATTCCAGATTATGACTATTTTAAAATTATGACAACCAAACGATACATGCGCAAAATTATACGCGCAACTTATGAATGTATCCAGTTTGACAGTCATCATAACAGTGCGTGCTACAGTTTTCGCTGTACGGATAGGCGTGTTTACACTCCATCTGCGACAACTTCATCACTTTGAAGCTGTCCGCTTCGACGTTTTAATTATCGATTACAGGTTAATGAGAGCGAATTGTAATTATATTATTGCATCTATAGAAGGCCTAAAGGGGTACACAAGGCATAATAAGTCCTTGACTATCCAAATTACTGTCAAGAAGTGTGCTGTACAGTTCCTTTGAGTACTGTACGTACTCAAACTTTTAAAATTTTGGCGTATTTACTGTATTATCCTACGTGTTTAATACGCTTTAATTTAAGATTGATGTGTATTTTCTGAATATACCATTTATTTCCCACTCCATAAAAAAAACTATAATGTAGATTACAGTAAAAAAGCTTCAACGTATTAAGTGAATAACATTTTTATGGCGTGTCCATTATATGATAAATTACGTATTATGTCAATCTGTCGACAGATACATTTAGAATAGGTTGTGGCTAGATGACCAAAATGTGACAAAAGAATCATATTTGCATTGTGCATATGCATTTGATTTTTATAGTTGATAGTTGTATTGCAGTTTTTGATTCAAACCTGTTCGGAGTAGGTCATTTGTTTGCCATTTTTAAAAAAATATAAATATATATGTTCAAATAAAGAGGAGATTCACAATATCGTTCCTTCTTTCTTTGAATCTTAGAATAACTGTTTATGCATTTTCTGCGGTGTCAGTTTCATTTTTAATTCATTCCAGTAGATCCCGCCACAACCTTTTGACAAACCATTCTTTATAAACCACATAAATATATATATATCGTGAATGTTAAAGCGTATTATATAATTTAGACATATGGCTTTTGAGTACGGATTAGATTAGTCATTAGATTTTAGTCAGTAGACTCAGTGTATCTCAGTGTATATGGCAGCTCTTGTTGGCGGCATTACTATTTTGACATATTCCAAAGTTACTCCTACTTACTCTTACTTCTCTAACAAATATAAACAATAACAAGTTACCTTTTATACGTCGTTCATATTACCAGTTCGATTTCTTTGTATCGATCTTACATTGTCCTCAATTAACGTTACATTTATCATAAAACATGCAGATTCTATAATATATAACTGCTTTATATACAGGTTAATCGCCTTTTAATATAATTGTCATGTTATGTTACAAATAACAATTATAGGATATCAGATTATTTGGTCAAACATCCGATCTTACTTACTATTAACAGGGAACTGTAAATTCCTTATTTCGCTCCTTCGCTCCTTCGCGATTTCGCTTCTTCGCGATTTCGTTCCTTCGCTCTTTCGCGATTTCGCGATTTCGCGATTTCGCGATTTCGCGATTTCGCTCCTTCGCTCTTTCGCTCTTTCGCCCTTTCGCTCCTTCGCTCTTTCGCTCTTTCGCTCCTTCGCGATTTCGTTTCGCGGACGTTTCGCTCCTTCGCGATTTCGTTTCGCGGACGTTTCGCTCCTTCGCGATTTCGTTTCGGGGGCGTTTCGCTCCTTCGCGATTTCGTTTCGCGGACGTTTCGCTCCTTCGCGATTTCGTTCGCTGTTTCGCGAATTCGTGTCGCTGTTTCGCGATTTCGTTTCCCTGTTTCGCGATTTCGTTTCACAATTTCGCGATTTCGTTTTGATTTTTTCGCGATTTCGCTATTTCGTGTTGGAAAGTTAACACGAAATCAAATGGCCCCTCTCAGCCATCATACTGGAGTGTGTTCACGTCAATACCCGAAACGTGCGTACCACAGCTGTGTGCTCAATTCTTGTTTAGCTTAACTTTTGAATGTATTTTACCATTTAACCATCAACAAAATCAATACAATTACACCAAGAATCAGACGGATCTCACAGAACTGAACTACAAGGTGTTACAACCACACATGGTATAACGTCTATAAGATATTGCCATCCTACCCTGTCCAACATATATGCTAACCTTTACCTAAAGTGACGATCTTTCCACAAGTAAATTCTGTCAATGGTCTTTTATCGCGCATACGTATCGACAGGGCGGAAACTTCCCTAGATGTAAGGTCGAGTTGACGTAACTGAGATCTGACCAACATGACCGAGAATCCACACTCAACACCCCAGCAGCAGGTGGTGAAATGTACTATTATGATCCAAGAGACTCTCATTTGCCAATACACCAGACAAGAGAAAATCAATAGCGATAAATGGATGTCAGATCGATAGATCACTGGAAAATTGATGTCCATAATCTGCCTAGCTTAAAGCGTTAATGTAGGCACTGTATCTGTGCATCGAGACTGGTAATTGATTCTTTGATCACAGGATGAGTGTGAACGATAATATTCAAATGAATATGATTAGCTAAAGGCCGGTTCACACAGTACGATTTTATATATACTCAGGTACAACTTATTGTATTTACAAGATTTTGTATGAACTTTATTTGGTTTCACACGACATTTCTGAGATGCCTCTTACCCCTTCTTCAGGTGGGTACTGTGTTTACAAGATGTTGTATGAACTTGAGTTGAGTTGATCAGACTTGGATATTATGGTAGTGCAAAGAGAAATTATTTAAAAAACATTTAGAAGTTGGTATAATATGAGAGACATATACTATTGATGGCGACTTTTTTGTTTCACAAGACGTGTCTGGGCGACATCTTGCCCTTCCTAAGGTGGATAATGAAGACGGGACAAGAAGTATCCCAGAAACGTCTTGTGAAGCAGATAAAATTAGCAAATTTTAATTAGCAAGAGTTTCTTTGGTAGCGTATATCACTTAAGTAGTCATTTCATACCCGCAAACGGAATATTCCTTTCACGTTTTAATTAACAGGATTTACAATTATACATCCACCACTGAAACCTAAGCCTTTTCAGAAAGTGCCACGTGTGGTTAGTTCTGACCTTGAACTTAAAATTGATTTAACTTGCTTACAATAAAACAATTTATTATTGGTTTGCACGGTCACTTAGCTGCATTAAAATAACTCAAATATATCTAAATAGTTTTGTTTTTTTATAAAGGTAAATTTACTTTCATCTTCACATATAATTTTCGTCGTTTCGTTGATTGTCGGGGTTAACTTGTGTAAGAAATCTGTCTATGATTGGATAGTTGCTCCATCTGGATGGTGAAACAACATGAAGCTGCTCATTGTGACGTCAAAAATGATAAGGGATATTTATTCTTAGCATGTACAGATTTAGCTTAAATGATTATGGAGGGCCATTGATACATTAGACACAGCAAATCGTCATGAAACGCCCTCAACTCTAAGAATCCTGAGCATTTCTTCCAAATTAAGGTGTTAGTACAGTCAGTGTTGGCGGCTGGTGCCTGACTCAGAGGGTGTGGTTCCGCAAGAGACTCGAAATTGTACTATTGCAGATAGTGTAATCCCCGAAAATAACAATGTTACATGTGTTCACTATCTATCTATACATGACATGTATTTATAATGATGGTCACGTTATACAACTTTCTAAGGATACGGATGTTTCTAGAATTACAACCCAGTTTATTGACGCCGAAAAACGTAATGTTAATATCTCTTTGCTACCATAAGAAATTGATAGGGATTGTAAGAGATTGATAGTCCCGTCCTTCAGCCTATTTTCGGCTTTATTTACGTGCCACACAAGCGTGCACAATCTCATTGAATAAATTCCCGTCTATCAGTGATGAAATTCGTTCGTGTTGGAAGCGTATTTTTGGAGGACGGCTGACTCATAACCATTGTGTAATTAAGCATGACATTTTTATATAGCAGGCACGTTATTACTAGGCATGATATAAACCAAATACCAGATTCAAAGCATCGTTATGTAATATGAAATAAATTAGTGCATTCCTGGGACGAGTGGCGGGTTACTGTCTTTAACGTGAATATGCACGACTGTGGATTCTGGCATGGGCCTGAAATTGATTTTTGATTTAAAAAGAGTAAAATTGATATCATGATAACTTGGGTTACTTAAATTCGGCGGCTTGAATCGATTTTCCGTTTTGGGGTTTTAAAGTTGTGCAATATTTTAGAACTTTTATTAGCAAGTCAAATGCATCAATCTGCTCCCTACGTCATCCTGGATATTCAAGAGTTGGCTGTGTTTGACGTTGCAGATTAAAAACGAATGATTGCATCTTAAAGATGTTGAAAATACAACTTGTATCAATGAACTAAAATGTTTGATGTGAACTTTTTAACCTATGTTATAGTCTACATTAACAACGTTGTATAAGTTCAATGCTTAGAATACGGACCAAAAATCATCATGTATATGACGAAGGTCAATCATGTTGTTAGACATTTTTTGCATAGATTAAAAGGGAAATAATCAGTGTTGCCGACTTTCTCCGCAAGGGGACATTTTGGTTAAGCAGGGAAATTCGTTTTTGGAACAGAAGCTACGTTTGGAAATATTACTTTAAAGGGGCAGTAGCACGTTTTTTTTTAAAATTTATTTTATAAAATTTCCCATTTGTAATGATAGTTCATGTCATTTATATAGACTTTAGAGGGTAAAACATCTTATGACCCATACCAATTATCCGTATTGGTAATAACTGTGTTGCGTATAATGCAAAATTTGCATGGCGGCCATTTTATTGTGAACACATTTTAGGACATTCAAAGGACATGAACGATTCCCATGGCTTAACGGAACCATGAACACTAATTTTTTAACTTGATTTTCTGAAGAGAGAAAGGTATTTTACTATTAGTGACATTATTTTTCAAATACATTTCATCAACTTATTTGAGCGAAAAAAACGTGCTTTTGTCCCTTTAATAACTTATGTATGGAGAGAAATGACTGAGAAAGATAGTGAAATCCATCCGAACCCCAACATCATGTTAACGTCCTCTGAGGGAATATCGATTTGCCATCATTTATAGGACTTATTTGCGTTTTCAAATACTTTTAAACCATAATGGTCTTGCATGAATACATACCGTTTGGAGTTCAGTAAGAGGGACACTGTCTCAAAACATTTAGATGTAGATCTGACCTTTACGTTAACTTATTTAATCTTATTGGTTAATGACAATTCAACAACTTTCTGTGGCAATCTCCGTAGTGTAATCAACTCCACAAATATGTTTCACTGGCATGGTAACTGTCCAACTCTTTGCTTAGAAGTGCTTTTTGTTTACACATTATATGACGTCATCAGTGTATCGAGTTTTAAAACTGTCGTATTAGATTGTACCGAATTTTTCTGTGTTATTAAAGTTATTGATAGTAAACATTTAATGACAAAGCTAGTAACACTGATACCAATATGGTTACATCAGAGCGTATTACAGCTTGCATGTAATAGTGTAAATTATGTTACGTATACATTGCTCCCTTTCACGAGATGTAAGGAATCTTCATTTGATGGAAAACATATGTACTGCCTATTTATCTCTAGACCACACTATAGATATGCTTGTTAAAAACTCATGCAGGTGTTTTATCATATATAACTAATTGTTTTCGCTTGCTGTGCCACACAAGATGGTGTTTGAAGCTCTTCTGATAATGAATTTATTGAAAACGCAGATATCTGCCAAAACATGTAATCTGAGTTAACTGGGAGCTGGGCCTTCTTTCAGAAGCAAACTTTCCAAAAATAGAAAGAGTTACTTTGAAATTTCAAGCTAAAGACAATTAAGAATCATTTTTTCCAAGGACACAATTTTAGGCATACCCATTCCAACATAAAAGTTCTTCGTTTTTGGAAATAATTATCAGGCTAGGAATAAGGGTTGATATCAGAATTTACATTTTCCCTTGCTATCATAATATTTCATTCTTAAGAAAATAACTAACTAGCAACTGTAATATGCATTATATTATCCAACCGTATAGTTCTTAGGCGTCGTGACGATTTTACAATCGTGAAATACTTATACATACTACAACGTGATTAACATAACTGATTAGTGTTGATATAAACTCTAAATTTTACTTAAATTTCACAGGCAGAGGAACATAAACATGTTATAGCTTTAACGCATGCATCTGCTTGATGAAGTTCTGAAAGACACCCCTTGACTACTCTACAGCGTTGCTTGGTTATGGCCAAAGAGTTGTCCGACCATTCCAGAAAGCATATTGACAAAACAGTTGTAAATGTGTTATAACAATCTGATAACAGATGGCGATAAGCCTTCACTAGGAAGTTGATGTTGACGTTCCAGTTAATGAAAATTGATCCATTCCTTTTTATTTACAAATCTTGTGATTTAGTTCTGCTTTATGACCGTGTTATATCAACGTCAATGGTTTATTCTGATTTTGATGTAAAATAACGCTTTGGTGAGTTTATAAGTCATTTCTTATTTATGAATGCTTCAACTACAAAAAATGAGTGTTGGATGATTACTCGATAAGAAAGCAATATGTGATCATCATGATTGAATATTCTTAACTGATATCTTGTTTCATGGGTCTTGAGTGTGTTTTCATCGAACATTACAATTCATTATATCATATTTTACACTTTTAAATCCCTTGGAAACATAATCATGCAATTATCGGAAATAGTAATTCGTTATACCATATTTATTGATCACCGCTTTCCGTCCCCTTATAGAAATGTGAATGTTCTATAGGAAATACAGGTCCTCTCAACACCAGGCTGCATCAAACACGAGACGGCAGGAATGGTGCCAGTGGTACAGTCTGTAGAATATGTATTCTTCATACTTTGGTTTACACATGCATCAATCTGTAAAAAAAACCTTCATCCCATTTATCAACCCACCAATTCTTTAACTTGTACACCATTCCAAAGCATCCATCCATCCGTCCGTCCGACGTATACGTATCCATCCATTCGTTAGCTCATCAATTCATCCAAAACATTACCCACCAACCTCAGCAAGACATCCACGTGTAGACTCATCAGTCCATGTACACCAGTCACCAATCAATCATCAGACCATCAGTTCATTCATTCGATGATATGGCAATCCATACATTTAGTCACCAATGCATCCAACGTATCAGCCCTTCAATTTGTCAACCTACATCTATCCAACTTGTAAACCCATCAACGCATTCAACCCATTCAGCCGATCCAAGTTATCAATCTATTCATCACATACACGTTATCAATACATTCAACCCATCAAACTTCTCAACCCATTCAACATATCAGCATATCAATCCATTCAACTTCTCAACCCATCAAACGTTTCAATACATTCAACCTACTAATCCAGTAAACTTTTCAACCCATTAATTCGTCAAACTTATTAAAATATAAATCCATCCTTCTTAACAACCATTTATCAAACGTATGTGGAACTTGAAATCTTCAATCCATCAATTCATTTAACGTATCGGACTCAACATCCATCCAACAAAATCCATCAAACACTATATTATTCTTATGGATGCTTCTGTGTACATGTATGTACCACGTGTACACATGCTCGTACAAAACACACGCTTGTTATTCAACATACACGCATCTGTGTGATGGATGACATTATTGTCAATCTTGTTATAGAATCTCTGTTCAGTTTTAAGACAAGCGTGTCACCTAATTACCTCCATTTTCTCCATTTTACCGTTCAGTTGTGGGGGTGAAATCCATTATAGCATGTTCATGTCACAGCATTAATGACATGACCTTTCAAATACACATTTAACGCTGGATAGGTGACTGTGTGGTCACAATTAGGGGTTGAATTAATCATTCATTCAACATTGCATTCTTTGTCAAAACGTACGAGGAATGAACCCAGACACCCCTGGCACGTTTTGACCTTCTATGTACGTGATAGCTCGTGGAAATATTAGTGGGTGCTCTCCACTTATAACAATGTCCAATATAGTCACCAGCCTTTATCGCAGTCTCTTCAATCATTAAATCGTCTTCCCTTTATGCTAGCAACAGAAGTGATAGTTCGTGAGACGCTGAAGTGTCGTGCTCTATATTATTTAACAATGTCTAACGGCTGAAGCATCCAAAGCATTTCCATTATTCTAAAAAAGTAGTGAAGATCGTAGAAATGTAAGTGAGTGAACATATTTAACAAAATTCAACATAATGACTGATCTTTGTCGTAGTCTTCTAAACATTATTTCATTTTCCGCGTTATGATGGGAACACCAATTGTAGACATTCATCAATAGTAAAGTACACACATACAAAGACTTCCCTACGCAAGGCTTATAACTCTTGCCAGTCTCTATCACTGACTGAATTGTCGAATTCCTTAAAGTTTCTGTTCTACGAAATCAGAGCCCACTATGCAGTTCATGTGCAGCGCTCCACTATATTAACATGGAAAACTGAGCGGAATACTGCAAGGCTTAAATCAGCAAGTTATGGAGACTGGCTAGAGTTATGCCTTTGGTTACTAAGTTGACAAAGAGGATTATTGTCTTTATTATAGACATACGTTGTAAGTTGAAGTATCTTTTAAAAAGTTTCATGATTTCATTTGGACATACCCCGCTATATGGTTTACACTGGACTCTTATTCTTCTATCGAAACTGTGATGAAGTTCCATTTTGATATTTACTAGCTATCTGGTCTCTTTTGAATATCACACTACCAACTCACGTTTATTCAAATTTTCTTAATAAAAATTATAAATATGTTTCTAAAGACCAAACGCAAGTCTATATAACAACGGAATGCAGGTATCCAAACGCCCATCATCATTCGTTGTTCTGTGAACGTTGGGACTTGGGGGGGGGGGGGGGGGGGGGTGAATAAATGAACTATAAGCACATTTAATCAATAAAATGGGACTATAAAATGGTAAAATTCTTAAATAATTTCAGAATGAGATGCATCTCTCACAGTTAACATGTCCTCTCTTTCCGTGGCACTTTTTAATGAAACGATTTGAACGTGACAGTTTTTAAAAATGTTTAAGGAAAAATGTCATCTTATCAATCGTTCCATTAACGCGTGACGCATCATATTTGATAAATCGAATCCTATGGGCATGACAACATTGTCTGCTGCAGATAACTGTTCTGCCTACAAATTGGTTTTGGTTTTAATGCTGCACCGGAGTCCATAATCAGTCCTCCACACCCTAGAGCAAAATATTCTATTGACGACCAACCCAGTCATGGAAATTATAGCAAGTCTAGATTCTCCAGTTTGTATTATTGTGTCAATTATATTATATATTATTTGTAAAATATTATTTTTGATAAGGCAAAAAATATTTCTGAAACTAAATGTTAGGCTATGAATTTCAGCCACACCTTTATAATGCTATCTCTAATTAAGCATATTTTATTTATATATATATATATATATATATATATATATATATATATATATATGATCCTCATTCTTAACAAAATGAATGGTTGTTTTCAGTGAAGGCATTGTCATATCACTTCCACAGCTTGTTTACAAACATCTCTGGTTTTAATTACCTTGAGATATAGAAAAAAAGTCCATTGTAGCAACATCATCACGTATTTAAATAGCACATAGCGCCATGGGTCTTATCGTACTGAGACAATAGAGCGTGTATCTTGTGTGATAACTTTGGACGAAATGCGAGGACTTGTTAGGTTTTTTATTTCCACCCAGGGCAAATATCAGCGGAAGCGATCTAAAACAAACAGATACAAGATTCACATTTCCAGATTAATATGGTAACATAAACTGACCGCTGTGTTGACTGTGGATACGCCCATTATATTTCCCCAAACATTTTTGCCAACCAAGGGCAATGGAATGTGAAATGAGAAAATAATGCTACCCACATGCTATGATAGTAATTAATCTTTATATTTCATCTAGGATAGGCATTACAAGGTTAACAATTAAGAATTAGATTTCAGAATGTGTTTGTTCACTGGCTTATTAAGGGTTTGAAAGATGTTGTTAATTCGAAGAAGGGATGACATATATTACCATAAATTTGCATATTACTACATAAAGATAATAACCGGCCACAGTGATCTATTCTCAGCCAATAGAAGTTTCTCAAGTTATATATTCCTACTTACCGTGTCATAATTCTCGGTTCTATTAAAGATTACGGTGAATATTTACTTAAACGATTATATTCCTATCCATCAAAAGTATGTTTACTTCTCCGACTGACCTCTGAGAAACGTAAGCATCATACACCTGGAGGAACTCTAGAGTGTTTTTTACGGGTACAGGCCGAGTGCTCGCTTTGTAATAACGTCGCTGATTTCATTGCAACCAATCATTACTCTGTTGTAACAAAGATTATAATGAGTTGGGTAATCACTGCAGGGGTAGTAGGATACACTTCATGTAGGTATCCCAGACGGTTACTTCCATTTAAAAACTGATTGTCAATTAAACTGGAACTAACACAAAATGTTATGGTTATACTTGATCGCGGAAGCGAGATAGGGCAGTGGGTAGCGCGTTCGGCTACGTATCAGAAGCACAGGGTTCGGATCCCACCAGGGACTCGGCAACTTCGCTGCAGAGAACTATTCTACACTATGCATGTATGGTTTTGTTGCAATGTTTTAGTGAATTTTAACATAGTTCCTGCCATGGTTCCCTACTTCCAGCCGATGCTCGCAATGCATATCCACAATGGTGTTGGGGTATTTCTCCCTGCAATAATATTAGCAGCCATGATATAAGTGAAACACTCTTGAAAGCGGCGTTAAACCCCAACTCATCTTTCGTATCCTCGATCATACTTCATTTCATCCCATACGACCTTGATTTTGCCAACTCATCAACATCAAAATGAAAATATTTTCAATGTTTGTCATATGTTTATCCAAACAGGGTATGAATCAAAGAAAGGAATGTTGACATAGCTGATGATATTCCCATGTGATTGATCACATGCTATGAATTCCTCTATATTCACCACGATGACAGATGGTCTGACAATGAAATTTGGTTGCCATGTTTATGATTTGTTTTGTCAAATCATGCGGCGATGATAATAGCTCCAACGAACAATAACATCATTTCTTGTTAACACGCATCGCCTACCACTGTGAAATGTCAACTTCATTTGCGGCTGATGTACTTATCTGTATGATTTATATCAACTGGATAAATCAGGCAGGATAAACCGTAAACGATATAAAGTCATTTGCAATATTCAATCTATCTCTCATAATGCAACAAATGGAATGGACAATGATTTGATCATTTATGTCTCTTGGGCATTTTATGAGAGCTTCACTTTGTATTCTTGTTTGCTTCCACATAACATGTTGATGTGTCTGGAATAGTTCTATTGTCGAAAGTAGTTAGTATTGTTGAATTCATTGATATTATTACTGTCGTTCAAAATAGCTGATATTTTAGAAAATAGTTCATATCTTTACAATAGTTGATACTTAACGTAAGTAGATGAAACTAAATACACGAAAGATAACTAGTTTTATGGATAGTCAACTTCATTACAACAATAGACGTTTAGGTGAAAATACTCACACTATAATCACGATGTACTTGACAAAGATGGTAGTAGGTGCAGGGAAACGTCGCATTCGTCGCAATAAACCAAGTTCTTCTTCGTGTTCTCATGTTCCAACGTTCTGTTGCACCACATACTGAGCTTAGTATTTCTACAAATATTTATGATTTCGTTGGTTGAGTTTACATAAATTTTGTTCTCCATTGTATCAGTTTATAAGAACACTCTTACAGAAATAATTTACTGGACGGTACAGCAATGAAGTAGCCGTACACTTGATAATATATGTATTTGAAGTCAACAAAGCTGAGGAACATACTAAGGATCATGTAACACCAACTTTAATCATCCAATCATTAGCTTTGTATATCATCTGTTCCTCATTAACCAGCCAATCAGCGCTATCTACGTTAACATCTGCAGAACGTGTAGTTCCAATCAGGGGAGATAATAAGCACTTATCTTCAGCAATAGTGACAAGTGCGTAAGTTGGAGGAGGAGGCTGGGAGTTCGAAACCCAACACCGGCTCATTTCTGTTTTCACCATTGACTTCTGGTGATAATACTGCGAGGTGTTTACAGGTTTACCGCATGGTTAAACAAATATAACCAGCTGTTTGATGGGCAACATGAAGGTCAAGGTCATTTCAAGATCCTCCATGCATCAGGCTTTGGCTTCATCTTTCGGTTATGGTATCGTATGGTAACCTTCATTTCGTGCATGGTTTCATAGAACCTTAAAATATGCTGATAGTTGATGGTAAGATTGATTATATACGTTCGACATTTGAGAGAGATTGAGATGTGTTTAATGTACTATAAAACACTAAGTGATGATGTTATATAGAGAGAGATTCTTTATTTCCTCTAGAAATATCCGAAGATTACATGAACAAAATCAATCAAACATAAATGTAAAATATATACACAAATGTGTATACAACATTAGCAAAAGATTCATAATAATCACAACATGATCATCATTATACGACTCGAGTATTTACAATGCTCGTTATACAATTACCTAAGTATAAATGCCATGTATAGCTGTAGCTAAGATGTATTCTGACGTTGGAGAGGTAGTTGATAAATAGTAGATAAATAGTGTTTCTATCGCTTATGTCAATGGACCTTGTGAAGTTGCAGTCTCCTCCAAGCAGGAAGGATAGCTGTTCAACCTCGTCTTGTGTTTCAAATCTCATGTATGTTTCAATTTGAAGCAGATCTAGTAGAAAAGAATAAAACACATTTCTGTGATGTATCAGTTCTTTACAGTGGAGGATTATGTGCTTGTCGATGTCAAAAGCATGTTTTCTATATGTTAGGCATTCTGTAGACATTTTTAACATTGACCCCACTTTTACACAGAGATGAAATTTGGTTCTCAGGTTTGAGAACAAAAAAATAGTGATTAGATAATCCAAGGTGATTATTCTGTATTCTTACGAGTCAGAAATTATATTTGTGTGTGTGTGTGTGTGTGTGTGTGTGTGTGTAGTTATCTCTATATACTAAAGAACTATTATCACCATTGGATTATTAAGAGCATCAATGGCGACATTTACTTAGAAATAGTTTTTAGATTTACATTCGTACTTCCTAGCTTTTGCAATAAGCATGTTTCATCAATTCAAATGGAGATGTAGTGGACAGAGTGTACATTGTAAAGGCTCTTTCATTTCCAGTTTAGTCCTTTTCAAAACACTCGATCATGACAAATTTCTTTCTTTTATTCCCAACATGTTTGAGAAGGTTTGGAGCTGAAACGGGGAAATTGAGATGCCTTTTAAATTTACATGTAGATAGATACATGTAGTGGTAATTCGGTTTCATTTTTGTATTGCAAGAAAAAAAGCTTATAACGTCAGTGAACTTATTCTCCTATCGTTCATGAAATGTTAAAGTTTCCGGAAGCTTTTGTGGGCTCAGGACAGTTTCTTTAATGTTTGCCATTAATGGAGTTTTTTTTACTATTTTGTAACGTTTTAAAAATACAATTTACGATTCTGGGATTCCTTTTACAAAACAAATTTCAAATAAATTATTAAACTCCAATCTAATAACATTATAATACGTTTACAGTTGTTAGCTCTATATTAGCGCTTGATACATTTATGGATTTGGGTTTTTATGATACAATTATATTTCACCTTGTGAACAATGAGTTCTCCTTACTACAGGAATTCGTGAATGTGTCAAAGCACTTCCATCTGATCTGCGTTTCCATGTTTATATAGTTTTTTTATTTTATTTATTTGTAATTATTTGATTGGTATTCTACGGATAGTCTTTATGGAAAGTAGACTTCTTTAATTTATTACACAATAGTGACATTGCTGAATCGATTCCTTCACGTCATAATGTATTATAAACGGTATGATGACGTATACCGACTTGACCTAGTAGTACGCTAAAGGGGTTGAGTACCCATAAAAACTTTTCTAATTTGTCGGAATCAACACAACGAATATGAGTCTTAGAGGAGATATTCAACGTTGTTAATACCCCACACACATATCTGCCAAGGACACAAACTGCAAAGTCTGTCCGTTTATGCTCGATCACGTACCCAATTCCATATCACCTACTGTACTAAATAAGCGTTGAGAGTGTATGCCAAATTTGAAATCACATGCATATTGCTTATCGCTTTACCCAGTTGTGTTGGCTTTCAGATTGAGTGAAATAGTGCTCATTAAACGACTAGATAACGTGCAGAAAGTATGTTGACACAGCCTTTACTGTCTATACTTGTGAATGCGTGAATGATGATGATGGTGATGATGATGATGATGATGATCATATTCAAGGTGATGATAAAGATACATGTAGAGAAAGAAGGCCTGCATATATATTAGCTAGTCTAACACATAGACTCTGAACAAATAAATGAAAAGGAGCCTTTTTCTTACAGTCTCCTGTTCAATATTGATATAATCGTGATATTTTCAGAATAAATACTTTTTTCAGAGTCTGCGTGTAAGACTAATATATTAAAGGGGCAGTAGCACGTTTTTTTGCTCAAATAAGTCGATGAAATGTATTTAAAAATAATGTCACCAATAATAAAACACCCTTCTCTCATAGGAAAATCTGGTTAAAAATGAGCCTACATGGTTTGGTAAAGCCTTGGGAATTGTAATTCGAAATAATAAAATGTGTTCACAATAAAATGACCGCCATGAAATTTTTGCTTTATACGCAACACCGTTATTACCACTACGGATAATTGGTTTGTGTAATAGCAAATTTTATCCTCTAGAGTAAATGTAAATGACATAAAGTAATATTATAAATGGGAAATTTGAAAAAATAAATTTTGCAAAAAACGTGCTACTGCCCCTTTAACTAGATGTCCTTAATGATAACTGTTCACTCTTAATAGTTGTAAACGCGTTGTTAATGTAGTTTGTGCTGATGATACTGATGCATTGATGTTATGGATGAGGGTGGTGATAATGATAGTGATGATAGTATCGATAATGGCGATATTGATGATATTGATGAAGAAGAAGAAGATGGTGATACTTTGATATTATCGATGAATGTAGCGGTATCGATGATGATGATGATGATGACGACGATAATTCTGAATAATTTGATATTGATCTGAACACCCCCAGTACTGGCAGTGCTCGTTGATAGAATGGAAAGATAGTAGAAAGAGTATTGGTACATGCTAACGAAGCATTTTTGTGATAACTTTGTTGTTTGCGTTGAAGACCAATGGTATGTTGATATTGTCGATGTTGATGATGGAAATGTAATTGATTAACAACTAATAGTGATTGTGATGATGATTCTATTGATAATGGCTATAGTATTCAAAATGATGATGATGACGTCGGTGCTGATAAATATATCTTTGATGATATATAATAGAGGATATCTTCTTGACTTATACCATGTTTATCTCATCGAGTGAGGTAGAGCGGTTTTATTATATGCTCAGCGATGTGAGACTGAGTTTTCTCAGTTTGGGAAAATGTGTTCTCATCACTGCAGTTTGATATCACTTTCTCAAAACAGTGAAATATCACATAGGGGATGACGTCATGTGTACAATAGTATGAGGTCACGTATACAATCAACGCGACGTCATCGCCGTTGCTAAGTGACAGAGCAACAATGGTATGACGTCGCCAGAACTCGCTCAATTGAAGCAGTTTTGGACGTAAAACACCACATTTCCGACCACAGAAGCATATAATAAATAGAATATTTTGTGTTTTCAGTGTGATATCACTTATCTCTCATCTCGTGAAGGGTAAAAGCCGATCACTCGATGAGAGATAAGTGATATCACAATACACTAGTCCGTCACCACAGCAACACTATGACGACAGAAGCCAGTTCGCTGCGTCAGACCATTGTTTTATGACGTCAAATTATATCAGTCACTGGTCGCAGTGAAAATGGAAGTTATTTTTACTGTAGCTTGATAGACAGTTTATTTCACTGATAAATCCCAGTATATCCATGCTCGTCATATAATAAAACGTTATAATACCGGTACCTGAGGATATGGACTACAGAGAAAAATAAAAGAGAGACGTCAAAATAAATAAATAATGCCCCAAAGACATCCTAAATCTTGATTTAACTAAGTGCAACGACCTATTCAACCCCCTACTTTAATTTACCCAGTAACCATCTTATACAAAAATGATAGAATTTACAGGAATCATGTGTATGTAGGACTATATGTATAAAACATGTTGACATATATCTGAGATATCTTTAAAAAAACTCTTTTTGGTCTTCTACTTTTATAAAAACACATGTTGAAATCTAACATAGTTTCCACTGAACCTATTAAGGATCACGTACTTTTTGAAAACTAAAAAATGTCTTTTAAAAGTAGCGAATCAAAGTGACACTTTCAGAAACTATTTCTTAAAGAAACCTTTTAAGATCAACTTGCTATCAATAAAAACGCACGACATTTAAGCGCCTTTGGCACATTTGTGTCCACATTGAAATCAATCACTGATGTATTACATGAAGATGTTACTTTTTAGGGAGAGCTTACAAGTGTTACACTCTTTTATCCCATTTTCCTATTTGAGAATCTAAATTTCAACAATTATTTCAGCCACCCACGCCTTTTGTTATCACAATATCTATTTTTAAAATCGTCCACAATGATTCTTTTCAGGATCAGACCACTAAGCAATAAACTACAATGTTAAAGATGTTACATACAGACATGAGTCAAACTGTCAGTCCAAGTGTCGTGACATGCGACTTTGTGTCACTTTTATTGACATTCCTTTAAAAAAAACGGATACTAAGCTTTTTCTGCAATAGAAGCAGGTCACTTTGATTATGTTGCCGATCACGTCTTGGAGGGGCGTTGAGGAGTGGAATTATTAATTAATGTGAAGATTTATTGTTATGACAGACATACGGACTGACAGATTTATTTATCTGTCTTGATTTATTTTTATACTCCACATTCAACCGGATGAAGGATTGATCATATAAAATATATGAATATATTCTTCAGAATATGTTCGTTGTTCAAGTAATAGATATGTGAGTTTACAATGACATATTTTGCTAATTATTCACAATCTATGTTGTTTTCTATTCAGAATCTTGAACATCAAATATACATACAAATACAAATACAAATGACTATAAAACATACAGTGACATAAACATGACACGAAAAGACTTGGAACAACTCATGGAAATCTCGGTAGCCCTTAATCAGTTGATACTGTACGAGTTTTCTCCGTTCACTGTTTCTTTTCAAAGCATATGAAATCGTCGAAATATCCACCCTCTAAGTTCATCTATATTTAGATGAGACGGTAGAAAACATTCCCTAGTCTTACGTCTGTTTATCAACACATGCTTTACACATCCCAGTACGCAGGGAACGCTGTAGATGTACTCGATGGCTGCAGATGATAAGGGTTTATCATTATACACTGTGTGTAGTCGATACATGCTGCTCCCTACATGCTTGTTTTATTAACTACAGTGCCGAGATTATGAACCAGTTATTTATCGTTAAGTGAAAATCGACAGGTGTCCATTAATAATAAGCTAGTGGGTTCTTGAAGAACAAGAGCTTCCATAAAAGAGGAAACGTGTGGATGTTGTAGTAGTTAACATATTGGAAGTGGAAACGATATTACAGAATGTACAATCTTGCAATCTTGCAATAATTGTGATTGCCTAACTATATACTGCATCAACATACATGCTCAACGAGTTGATATGTTACACCTGCGTCTGCATGTTCCTCAAGTATCGAACACTTCCTGTAGAGAGTACACCTAAGATGCTCCAAGGCTCCAAGTCACATGCAGATTGCCACCGTAACGTATCAACGTGCTATATTACTGCTGGATCGACAGAGGTAGATGTCAGATTACTTGTGGGTGGATAGAGGTAGATGTCGGATTACTTGTGGGTGGACAGAGGTAGATGTCAGATTACTGCTGGATCGACAGAGGTAGATGTCAGATTACTGCTGGATCGACAGAGGTAGATGTCATATTACTGCTGGATCGACAGAGGTAGATGTCAGATTACTTGTGGATGGACAGAGGTAGATGTCGGATTACTTGTGGGTGGACAGAGGTAGATGTCAGATTACTGCTGGATCGACAGAGGTAGATGTCAGATTACTGCTGGATCGACAGAGGTAGATGTCGGATTACTTGTGGGTGGATAGAGGTAGATGTCAGATTACTTGTGGATGGACAGAGGTAGATGTCGGATTACTTGTGGGTGGACAGAGGTAGATGTCAGATTACTTGTGGATGGACAGAGGTAGATGCCAGATTACTTGTGGGTGGACAGAGGTAGATGGCAGATTACTTGTGGGTGGATAGAGGTAGATGTCAGATTACTTGTGGATGGACAGAGGTAGATGCCAGATTACTTGTGGGTGGACAGAGGTAGATGGCAGATTACTTGTGGGTGGATAGAGGTAGATGGCAGATTACTTGTGGGTGGATAGAGGTAGATGGCAGATTACTTGTGGATGGATAGAGGTAGATGTCAGATTACTTGTGGATGGACAGAGGTAGATGCCAGATTACTTGTGGGTGGACAGAGGTAGATGTCAGATTACTTGTGGATGGACAGAGGTAGATGCCAGATTACTTGTGGGTGGACAGAGGTAGATGGCAGATTACTTGTGGGTGGATAGAGGTAGATGTCAGATTACTTGTGGGTGGATAGAGGTAGATGTCAGATTACTTGTGGATGGACAGAGGTAGATGTCGGATTACTTGTGGGTGGACAGAGGTAGATGTCAGATTACTTGTGGATGGACAGAGGTAGATGCCAGATTACTTGTGGGTGGACAGAGGTAGATGTCAGATTACTTGTGGATGGACAGAGGTAGATGTCAGATTACTTGTGGATCGACAGAGGTAGAGGTCGGATTACTTGTGGGTGGATAGAGGTAGATGTCAGATTACTTGTGGATGGACAGAGGTAGATGTCAGATTACTTGTGGGTGGATAGAGGTAGATGTCAGATTACTTGTGGGTGGACAGAGGTAGATGTCAGATTACTTGTGGGTGGACAGAGGTAGATGTCAGATTACTTGTGGGTGGACAGAGGTAGATGTCAGATTACTTGTGGATGGACAGAGGTAGATGCCAGATTACTTGTGGGTGGACAGAGGTAGATGTCAGATTACTTGTGGATGGACAGAGGTAGATGGCAGATTACTTGTGGGTGGATAGAGGTAGATGGCAGATTACTTGTGGGTGGATAGAGGTAGATGTCAGATTACTTGTGGATGGACAGAGGTAGATTATAGATTACTTGTGGGTGGATAGAGGTAGACGTCAGATTACTTGTGGGTGGACAGAGGTAGATGGCAGATTATTTGCGGGTGGATAGAGGTAGATGATAGATTACTTGTGGGTGGACAGAGGTAGATGGCAGATTACTTGTGGGTGGACAGAGGTAGATGTCAGATTACTTGCGGGTGGATAGAGGTAGATGATATATTACTTGCGGGTGGATAGAGGTAGATGTCAGATTACTTGTGGGTGGATAGAGGTAGATGTCAGATTACTTGTGGATGGACAGAGGTAGATGTCAGATTACTTGTGGGTGGATAGAGGTAGATGTCAGATTACTTGTGGATGGACAGAGGTAGATGTCAGATTACTTGTGGATGGATAGAGGTAGATGACAGATTACTTGTGGGTAGATAGAGGTAGATGTCAGATTACTTGTGGGTGGACAGAGGTAGATGTCAGATTACTTGTGGGTGGATAGAGGTAGATGTCAGATTACTTGTGGGTGGATAGAGGTAGATGTCAGATTACTTGTGGATGGATAGAGGTAGATGTCAGATTACTTGTGGGTGGATAGAGGTAGATGTCAGATTACTTGTGGGTGGATAGAGGTAGATGTCAGATTACTTGTGGATGGACAGAGGTAGATGTCAAGTTGAATCGCTTACCAAACGTACACAACTAGACTATCAGCTCTGTTTCAGTATCTGTGATGTTTGATTATTAAATATCCTTATTTTGACGGGTTTGATTTCAATACAAATGAACATTTTACTAATGGTAAGGCTTTAATGTTTTCAACACCTTTAAGGGAAAAAAAAGATTTGTTGAAAACAAAACACTTTAGTCTTTTTTTTTCTATATCTTCGTGACATTTTAAATATGCTTTGAGTCCTCAAGGGTAAATGTCAAGATAATTGAATCTTCAAAACGTCTTTGGCAAATACTGTTTCCAAAAAGCTGTTGTTCAAGTACTTTAAATACGTATGCACGTGTAGGCAGTCTGGAGGCGTACGTTTTGGATTATGTCCCCTCGAATCTTATCTCCACAAAACTTTTCCGGTCGTACTGTAGACATACTTGAAAGTTTGGTAGTTTCTTGATGAGGTCTATATATATACTTCATCAGGATCTAGACATTTTTTTCACTGAAGGAGCTTGATAGACAAAGAATGGGAGAGAACATACGGAATAAAGATGTATTGATTCCTGTTAGGATTTAAAAGGTCGAACTAAGTTTAGAACTTACGATTCGAATTCTAACTAAGCGCCTTCGGGTCTATCCTGAAGGTCACTTTAGATCGTGCAAATGAGATGAGATTGAGGTTTTGCCATATCATCAGATAAAGTTTTTAACTTTTTCAGTACCATAACTCCTTTAAGTATCACTTGCTGGGTCTCATCCGTCGCTGAAGTAAGTATTAAAGCGACGGTTCATAATAGAGTTTAAAATTAAAATCTCCGAGAGAACAATGGTGTAGCCCTGTGGGCCCACTTGCACAGAGCCCCCTTAGCCTAAGGTGATCGTAACTTCCCCTTTAGCCCTACGCTAAGGGCGCCACCCACTTTCACAAAGCTCCCTTACACTAAGGTGATCGTAACTAAGGTTGAAAAACTTAAGGGCGCCCTTATCTTCGTCGTAACCGCTAAGGGCGCCCTTAGTAAAGTGGGCTTTGTGCCAAGTGCTCGGGTTTTTTACCTGGTCCTCATCCTGTGCTGTGTTCACCTTTCACTCACTCAACACGACTGTTGAAATGGGTACCAGGTGACACTGCACTGAAAGTACGAAACTTTCAAGGTAATAAAGTACTTAATGTACTGTCAATCAGTAGCGTTTGCGCTGGATATATATACACGTTAAATGTATCATTATTATTATTATTGTTGTTATTATTATTATTATTATTATTATTATTATTATTATTATTATTATTATTATCAGTTCAAGTATTAGTAGGCTAAACTTTTAAGTGCTTCTTATATTATCGATATGTATTGATAATATACTCGTCCCATTTCAGAAGTGCAATAAAGTCAAAATTAATTCACTCTTTTTTCATCTTGTGACGAGCAACGATCTATATGAATCCTGGCTACAAGGAATCATTAATATTATAATTTTGCTATTTAATATGTATAATGATTTTGATGTGAATTCCTTTTACGGTTAAGGTAGGCTCTTTGTTTTGAAACTAACAAAATCACGATATTCATGTATTTTCCACAGCCGTGTCAAAATAAAAATGTTATCTGTTTATTTGATTTATAATGATTCACCATTAACTCTATCAGCGGAACAGAACGTCTCATTTCAAAACTGACAAAACATACACGTATGATTTTTCATTTTTAACCGATTTCCCAATACTTATGTAACCTCGTGTACATTCTGTTGCATCTGTGAACGTTCCTGGTTCATATTTATAAATATAATGATTCGGGACGGGTTGGAATACCATGTTATGAAAGAATCAGATGAAACACTACAAGTGGTCAACAACTTATTTAAAGATTACACAAGCCAGTGCCTTAAACAGATCACCAAAAGTAAATTATGGACAGAATGAGTCCATAAATGTCAACGAGGATGAGATTAATTCTCAAATGTGATTTTCTTTGATGTCACTAATGGTCTTCACAATATTCCGTGCATCAGAACCTTAATCTATTGCTAGCGAATTAACCAAAATCATGAAAACTTTGATGTAAAAGTAAATAAATTGTCATGAAGGTTTTATTCTCAGACATTAGAGCCGGCGTTCACTAGCCTAACATAGTACTACCCCCAATAACCAATATCGACGGCGCCCGAAGACCCTCATTTAATTAACACTGTCAATTTTTACAAGCTTCCACGATAAACCACGCTTCCAAAAGGGCCCTTGATACAAATAAATTGCCCGGAAGAGTTGCCATCTCATTTATCGATCTTCCGCCCAGGAGAGTTCATACCAAGGGGAGGTAACGAGAGTATGGGCTCATCATGGCTTGTCGAGCAGTTTGCTATACATTGCCTGGTTTATCTCCATCTTCCTGTAAATCCCAATGGTTTAGTTGGCCACCTACGGGAGTAATAAAACTACTTCGTGTCCATGAAAGGTCGGATTTACGAGTCTTGGAGGCCAGCAGGTCTAAGGCACATTGTTTTGGCAATAGCTGGGGATTTTTATTTGCCTGCCTGATATTAAGGGTTGCTCTAATATGCCACTGTTGGAATAATGAAAACATTATTGCCAAGGGCAACGCTCTCATTTACTTGTATCGTCAAAAGGCTGGAACTTTCTTTACGTTTTTGTAACTTTTGTAATTGTCTCGATTTGATTTGCCTATGGCACTAGCGCAATGTTTGCGATTTTGAAGCTTTAATCCATCATACAATATGTAGGACGTTGGCTTGTTGGTATTAGCACTGATGCTCAAGGGTAACACACAGTCAGAATATTGAAGTCATGGAAATTTTCTGAAAACTCAATCTTGTAGCAAATATCAGATGTACTTTTCGTCCAAGGCTCGGGAAATAAATAAGTTAAATGTTACATGAGTTATTAAGCTCTCTGAATGTTATAGTTAGCAGGTTGAATTACAGTGTACAACCTTACAAACAGCTGCTTCTGTTTATCATGTGGAATTAGTATTCGGGATGGGTGTCTCTCAACAGAGGTTATTCAAATCATTTCTTCCTGTGTCACCTCAGTTTCAAAATTTGTCATATTTTTCGGTTCTCTCAAAGATTTGATTCCCTAGTGATGAAAGCCTGCAAAACGGATATCATTTTTATTCCTATTCAATAAAAATCGCTTTGCATCTTAGACTGCCTTCTGTCTTGTTATAATGCGCATCGCACAGGTGAGTGAACACCAGTCTTCTCAATGGAATGGGAACAGACCGAATGCTCGCTGACTGCACAACTAACTTTAATTGCAATTTTCGTGTCTAATCTAAGAAAGTGTTCCTCTTGTTACATAGATTACGTGAGAAGAAACGCCCTTGGTCACCTCTGAATTAGGGGATGCCGTTACAGGGGCTATCTATAGCTTCAAAATAGCCTTAAAAAGACATAAAGTTTACTCAAGGCGTCACATAATGGTACATGCAATTCTCTTGAATAGGACAAGGGGGATTCACCGCTAGTTAGCGTTCAAGACCAAAATAATAATAAATAATAATGTGGTTATTTATAATGCGCTACCTCCAGGTACTAATACCTGCTCATGGCGCGACAAAGGATAAACTAATATATACAAATATATACAGAGAAGTAAGATGTTGAAGGAGTGAGTTTTACAATAAGCCATTCGGAATAGATAGGTTTTGAGTGCAGATTTGAAAGAGTTCAGAGAGTCAACGTTTTTAATGTCAGTGGGCAGGTTGTTCCAAAGAGAGGCAGCTGCGTACTGGAACGATCTTTTTCCATATGACAGGGTTCGAACTTTTGGAACTACAAGTAGCTGTTGATTCTGAGACCTTTTGGGGCGGGATGGAATATAATGACACAGTAAATTAGAAAGGTACTCTGGCATCTGTCCAATACGTCAAGGTTTTTAATATTCTTGCAATGAGTTGTTGTTTTAAAACCACTCTGTTCGCCATGTGCACTCTATTAGCAGATGTGTTCCAAATACCAATTGATTGATGAATTAATCAGCTGTAAATCTATGATAAATCCTTTAAGTTAATCTCATGAAATCATCCGGACAAATAAAACAAGAATCGATATATATCCACCAGACATACATTTATTTGTTCATTAATTAGGTTCCTACTTTGTTATCTTTCCATCTTGTTCATGACAACCGTTGTTCACGCACGATGGTTGGGCACTGCGATCTGTTATCATTAGATTACACTCTGAAAATAGACTTAGAACATGGCGTAAATTGATAATAATATAATTATACAGGCTTATTTCCCTCATTTAATGATAAAATATTACTTAGAGAAATTCCAGGTTCCATTATTACATGTAACTACATGTAGACATTATGACGAAATATCAAATTATCTATATTCAGTGAAGATAAAACTTTATTAAGAATATATAATGGTGGTCTATTAATGTTATCAACATCTCATGTGTGTATTTTTCCGAAAACGTACACTGACGAGCGAAAGAAACGTCACCATATCTTCAACAGAGTACAAAACAATGTTCTGCTTGCAGAGAAAGTCGATTTTTTAATGTCTTTGATAGACACATGTTTTTAGGTCTCTCAAGTTCTTAAAAAATAAGTAAAAAATATTTAAAATATAAAAATATAGAGACAGGCGTTGCCAACATGAATAACCTTCTTGGACTTAAATTTATTGAAATACCGTTACTGTAGGACGTCATAAAACAAGCATTGTTTTTACTGTATCTAACTAGTTAAAGTGATTCGAAAACAACGACTTCTTAAAACGCAACCTTTTCAGAAATATGAACATATAATGTTTAAATTCAAACTTAGTTAAGTTGGTTTTTGAGAGACGGTGTAACACAGTTTTGATCGTTTACAAAAAACTGTGACGTCACGTCACTATACTGCCTATCACATTATAAGTCATAAATCCCATTTGAAGGGACTGTATTATCCCGGACATTGTAACACAATCTATGGCATATTAACATGATGTCCCTCTACCTCGGGAATTATTTTCATAAAGCTCTTATTCAAATGTCTATATTTAAATGTTGAGATGTTAAGGTGACAGTAAGTGTGTGTAATGACTAACTTTAACTAATATTGCAGACTATTAATACAAATATTAATTTTATTATGTAAATGTTTTGCTGAAAGGCCGTCTGGAACCGGAAATCTTCATACTCTTGCACACTAAACCCATTGATCATACCACTGTACCACGGCGGCTGTGCTGATTAAGTTTGGTTTGTTGCGCTTATACCTGCAGTCTCAAACAAACGGAGATATTTTACGGACGACTCGTTTGTAAGCTTGATAAAAGTCTCGGGGATTTGTGGGATTTGAAACCTTCTCCTCGAGATAAACGCTGCGGGCTGCTCAATTGTTAAAAGCATATTTCATTCAAGTCATTCACATATGCAATTCAATGAATCCCAAGAGATTTACTCTTCTGATAGAACAATGTGTCATATCATCTTCTAAATGAACTGTGTTACAACAAACCAATAACTGTTTAAACCTTCATTTCGCACTGAAGGGGTCTCAAGCCTTTAGTACATTTACAAATAGCAGTGGCATAAACGTAGACAGATTTCTTTACATGAAAGTGTTATGGCATGTTTTCCCTAAAACACTGCATTACGAATAATAAATAATAATTATTAAATGGATTATATAATCCTGTAATGCATCTACATGTATCACTAATCATGAAATAGAAGCTCGATGAATGCCTCCAATACAAGAGAATTACAATAATTATTGGAGACGAAACATCGATTTACATAACATAAGTACAGCTTCACATGCAGAAATCTAATTTTCCAACTTAAAGCTTTTGAATGTACTATTTCCACCTTGTTCAAGCACACGGTACGATAGGTTGCATCAACCTCCATTATCTAACCTTATCATTCTGTGTTGATCTTGCCGGTGCATTATTGATGGGTCAGAGTGATCACTATGTAAACAGTAGCATCCTCCTACTGTTTGTCTTGGCACTCTACCCACCACATGCACTGTCTAATGCCTCGTCTGGTTTATCCTGGAGATAAATTTCCATTCACATGGAATTGGAAATGATCGCTTTCAGAGAAGACAGGTGCAACGCACCTTTAATAAAAATGGGAAAATTACGAACAAGGTTATCGAAATTTTTTTTGCCACAAGGATGTTGAGATGAACTTGTTCAGGGGTGTTAAGTGAAATGCACCTTGGGTTAAAATGAAAAAGTTTACGAGCAAAGTTATCAAAATCAAATTTCAATTCAGACGGAATTGGAAATGAATTCACTCAGGAATGACATGTAATTCACACTTGGTTAGAATATAAAAAGTAGTGAACTAAGTTATCAAAATCAAATTGTTCTTCACATGGAATTGGAAATGTGTTCTCTCATGGATGATAGAGGCATTTCATGGTTGGGTACATAAGAAAGATACGAATTTAAATACATCAAATAGCGGTTAAGTACAGTTGGATAAGGCGTCAGTGAGAAGCTTGTTGATATAGAGGAATCATTATAAGTTTAAGCTTTTGAAGTTTGTTAATTGCAAATATCGATGTTTTATAGTGAGTTATGTACACTGGCGGAGTATTGTAAACTTATATCATTACAGTGAAGTAGTGATGAAAATGCAAATCAGAAAATGATAGAATTAGAAAACTGATACTTAATTTTAAGAGCGTGATACGTTTGATTTGTCAAATAAATCACTGGAAGATGTCGAGCAAAATCAACTTATGAAAACGTCGCCGTCACATACTGGTTGGGGTGAATTGTTGATGATATCTACACTGATCATTGAAAGTTCATTGATGATCCAGATGTAACAGTTTACATTCAATGGTAAATTATTACAAAATAATAATGAAAATGTTATTAGTTCACCCTCCATCACTTGATAGATAGCATATACACATAACATAATTGTTATTGATATTCAGTAGAGGGTAATGTCCGAGGAACTCTCCATTCCTTAAAAATAATGGAGCCGAGGCCCATTATTTTTAAGGAATGGAGAGTTACGAGGATATTACCCTACTTAAATTACACTCAAAGTATTGCCCTTTTATCAAAATTGCTTTAGAAAGTTAAAGAAATTAAATTTCTACTTTAAAAATATGTTGTGATGTGTAACTCTCCATTACTGAAAAATAATGGAGTGAAAGAACAATGGGATGACGTCACAAGTGTAATTTAATTCTTATTATTTCAGTTGGTGGCCAATGGAGTACTGTTCCTGAGTGTGAACATAGCCGGGGTGTTCATCCACAACCTCACACAGAGGGCACAAAGGAAAACGTTTTTAGACACAAGAAACTGTATAGCAGCCAGGCTGGAGATACAGGAGGAAAATGAAAAATTGGTACGTGAATGGAGGTCCTCATTTACAGTACAATCTAGCAGGAAGGTTTCCCAATTATATATTGTATTACCATTTCTATACACTACCATGCACCCAGCTGTTTCTCGTTTGTAATTTGTTCGTAAGTCAATGAAACAGACTGTGTTTTTTTTTATTCAAATCCAAAATTGGAAATTTAAATCATTTAAGTCAATGCATGTGTGGAATTTGTGCAAAATTATGAGTTTAATACATTTGATATTTTGAAGATAAGTTACAAACTAGGCGTAAACGTGACGTGACTTATTATATAACTATCATGTCATCTAAGTAGAAAGTGTGTACTAGCATTAGCTCGTTTATCATTGACGTTGACAATTAAGCATGATATGATAACTTGCATTTGTCAATTACATTCAGTTTCATTAATCGGGGGAACACAATATTCTTACTTTGTCTTATTGAATTCTCAAAATCTGAAGGGAGTAACTTATGTGGGAAGAGAATTTGTCTTATACTACAAGATTGATCGATCTGTGTCTAGATGAATTGTAAAACCAAAATATGAATAAAACACCAACAACGTCATTTAATCCAACATTTCTCAATACAGAAAAATGGATACTCCAATAGCCGGAATTACAAAATTACAAATGAACAACTCGCAGAGTGTCTATGAGATATGGTATTTGTGAATAGTGTAGACACTGTCGACTTACAGATATCAAGAATCATTAAAATATACGTGTGAGAACAAACTATACAGGGAGGGGAGGGGTGCACCTATATTCAGCATCACTGATCGATTTTGACGTTGTCATTTATGTAAGCAAAACACCAGAAATGAACTGCGTTGACCCATTACAAGGTAGAAGAAAAATAATTAAAGGGTAAAAAAGTGAAAAATTCAAAGACCTTAGTGTATATTTAAAATTATTAAAATTTAATTTCAACAATTATTAAAAGTTGTATTTCTTAACATAATTCAACTATTTGATTGGATAATTGCAATCAGTGAACATTTCATATTGAACTAATCTGACGAATGATCAAATGGGAAATGGCCATTGCTACGAGGGAAAGTCAATAAGTTCATAGAATTGGATATAAAACAGAAAGCCAATGGTTGTGGTATTGATTTCATTCAGATGTCGTTCTTTTGATCATATTTTTTTTAAATCAAAAGTTGCGTGCCTGGTATAAATAATATTTTAATAATAAGTTTTATCGAATACTTCGAAGTAATTAGAACCAAAATTCATTTTGTTCTATATAATACATATTATTAGATTAGTAAATGGTTATATCGATATTATGCTTTTTTTCAGGAAAAACTTCTTCTAAGCGTATTACCACAACATGTTGCCATGGAAATGAAACATGACATGACCACACCTCACCAGGGAATATTTCATAAAATCTATATACAGCGACATGATAATGTATCGTAAGTGTTAACTTTGTCTGACCTTTCATGTGATGATCTCGAAATATTCATTGAATGTAACATCTTGGTCTAGCTTGACAAAGCTCTCTTAGCGCTGTGACAGTTGTAAGTCAGTGTTAATGCATGAAACTTACGACTATAGTGCTAAAATAGATTGAAGATGTGTATTTCAAATACTGTGGATACATGTCGTTACATAGCATCTCCGATAGCTCAGAGTCCCTCTAGGAGTTTTGTTCCAATATAAGTTACGGGAGGTTGAGGATCTCAGCAATAACCCTAGGAAGTTATAGGAAAAATCTTTAAAACAAGCCAATGTTTTATGTGAAGAATAAAGCCTCCAAACAAAACTGTGAGGCAAGGGGAAATATCTTCACATAAAAATGGTATGCAAATGAAATCGCCTCAAATCACAGTTTTAGATAAGGGAAAACATTTAAACGTTTTTAGGCGAGGAAAAAAGCCTCAAACATTAGTTGTAGCCACCGTAAAACGCCGTCTATAGGTAGTTTATGGAAGGGAAAGATTTTACAAACAAGAGTAAATTTTCAGGAATTTTGCCTTCAAACGAAGGTTTCTTGCTATAGAAACGCCCCAAAGGAGAGTTTTATGCCAGAGGAAGAGCTTACAAACGAGGTTTAATTCTAATTTACGAACTCAAATCCCCTCCCTTGGTACAAGGGAGATGGCGTTACATGAGATAAAGTGCAGTGATGTCTTTATGTATCGTATAAAATCTTCGCTTCGCATGACCTTTCCCGCATTAATACACTGTCCTAGACATATAAATATTACATTGAATTAATCATGAGCATGTGGGTACATTCAATCGTATGAAACTGACCTTTTTCCGAAGTGAGAGATATTGCAATACTAGATATATGCAATTATAAAACAAAGTATTTTGGATAAAAAATGCTTCTTTATTGGAAGCACACCGTTCCTTGGCTGTTACTTTCCCTTGAAACGTTGTGCTTCCAATAACGAATGTTTCATCTTTTACATTAATTGTGTCTTATATTTGTACGCCAATGTCCACATGCCTGTAAAATAGCTGAAGTTAAGCGATAGTCAATTACCATATTAGCAATTCCCAAAACGTGCTCAGCTCTGTGAACATCTGAGGGCGGCCTCTACTCAAATTCTGCCTGCAGTCTTATCAAAACAACTTTATGCACCAGTGGGGTTTAATAATGAGTTGTTATTGACCTGCTACCCCTTCACATAAGTCCCAAATAATAATAATAAATAAATATATCATCATTATTCTGAGCACGTAGTTAAAATGTCTGAGGGTTACGAAGTTTCGGGCAGTTCTCCCCTCAGTTTTGCAAAGTTTAAATCCTTCAACATGTCAAATATAGCCACCATGTGCTTTGAAATCCTAACCAGATGTGGCATCAAACAATGTGATCAATGACATCGGTAATACGTCATGACAAAACCTCTAAATTGTTCACTTGTAAATATTGAATTAAATATGAGTGAGTATATTATTTTGAATATGGGATGGTTGTTTCAGTTCCATGGAATCGACGATTTCCTAACTCTTGTGATATTCCAACTCATTTCACAAGATATATGTATATGTAATGTCACAATGATATATCGTTAAGCGCGATCTACGTCTGGCCTTTCGTAGAGTAATATTTTGTATTCAATTTATAGATATTGAATTAAACATGAGCGAATGTTTTGTAGTTTTGTTGCCATTCCGATAACTGATGACGATCCCGGGCTCTATTCCTCAAAGTAATTGCAGCACTATGATAATGGTTAAAGTCCAGAATAGTGGAAAATTAAAATATGGTTGTCTAAATGGTAACGGTATGAAAATAGAAAACGGGAAAAAAAACTCGTTACAAATAATGACAGCACAAACAGTTGTAAGATGAAGTTCAAGAAATACGGCTTTTCAGAATTTTAGAAGATTTTATCGAAATCCAGATCACTTTGAATATAGATTACCGACACGGAGTGGATACATCCATCTTGTGGCGAACTGGTGTACACAAAGTAATGGATTTGGATGTTTTTGAATTCAAAATCAAATATGACATATTGAGTACTGATATATGTTTGGATATATAATCCCCACTATGTTTTCCATGCAATGATTTGATTGAAACCATTTCACATTTTCCATGTGCCTGCCAGTGTCATATGACTTTTACGAAACGGGTGAGCATTTTGTATTGCCCGAGTTAAAGCGAGGGTAATACACACATTTACATGTACGTATATATTTATGCATGTGTATGCATTACATGCAAATGAACTAAAACAGAAATGTACTCAATGAAATAATCCTGATATTTGACAAGCTCTATTAATTGTCCCCAATATTATATATGTCTAACGCTTGGCTTTACTGATTGCATTAGACTGAGACATTTCATCGTATGAATTTATTCTTACACATATTTATATTGGTTCATTTCAGAATATTATTTGCAGACATAGTCGGCTTTACAAATCTAGCATCACAATGTACAGCCCAGGAATTAGTGAGAATATTAAACGAGTTATTCGGACGGTTTGATCATCTTGCCAAGGTAAACCATAGCCAAATATGCATTGAAGTGATTTCTGCCTATTATTTCTAAAGTTTACTTGAACTCAGCAAACAATTTATAGTGTTTCTTTATGTTCGCGAGTAAAACAATACACTATACTTCCTTCCGTGTAAAATCCTTTCTATATAATTGAAAATGTTTTTGTTTCTATATCTAATCCGGTTGCCCTAACTCCACATTCACTCGTTTCATAAGTTGTATTACACGGGAGCTCGTTTAGTAGTATCAATATCTCCTACTGCAGAACAACCACTGTCTGCGCATCAAGATCCTCGGGGACTGTTACTACTGTGTCAGTGGGCTACCGGAAGCACGTTCAGACCACGCCCACTGTTGTGTTGAGATGGGTCTCGACATGATCGATGCTATTGCGTAAGTTAAAAAAAAACTTTATCATCAGATGGATAGGAATTGTTATGAGTGATAACAAATCTTCATACTCAAATCTGATGACGCGATGAATGAATGAAGTAACGCCATGACGTCAAAATACCTATACATTTGTACATGTGCATTGTGACGTCATAACTGCATTATATCTTCGTCGTGTTACTTTGGTTTCATGATTCCTTAAATGGTGTCCACTTCATGGGGTTACCCGTTTCACTGACATTACATTCAGTTTCTTATATTTACAAATAACACAAGCCATGGTGAACGTGGCTTTTAGCTATATTGATATAACGGCATAATAAGATTATGACGTCACAATACTACGACGTCATTATCTTGTGATAACCATGGTACAAATCATTCAATGCAGTTTTAATTTACAATGATGTTTTCGGCATCTTGACATTGGATGAAAATCAATGATAACTGATTTAGATATTCATAGAGTCCTTTAAAGTAATTCCTGGTAACATACTCGAACCATTATTTGAAACAAGAAAATAGGTGACTGAGAAGTCTTTGATATGATACCATTAAGTTAATATGTGGAAGATTGTCAGTAACCGATGTTGCAAAAATATAGAGATTGTTACCAAGTGTGTCATACTTCACAAATTTTGTCAGATTTCTAATAACCATGTTCATTCATTTCATTTTGTACAGCAATGATCACGAAACCGTCTACATCAAATTGTATAAATTATAACAGACTTAATCGCACGTGTAGGTCGTGCAATCATCTACGCTGTGGAATGTAAACCACTTCATCGCGCATGCATTTCGTACAGGAATGTTAATTGCACGTGCAACTCGTGCTGTTTGAGGCGTGTTGAGCCGTCTCGTAATGAACCTGGACCCATATTTTCGAAGCTCTCTTAGCGCTAAGATAGTCGTAAGTCAATGTTAATGTATGGCACTTACGACTATCTTAGCACTAAGAGAGCTTCGAAAATATGGGCCCATGGTATTTCACGCGCTTACACGTGAAGTAAAAACATAGTACGCACATTGAAAATATGACACGAGTTACGTTCACGTACATTATGAATACAACGTAAACTTATTGTATAACTGATCATATTCATCTTCATACTTTATATATGAAATGCAACCTGAATTATTATTGAAAGTAATATTTACCAGATCTGTGTGTGAGTCGACTGACGTCAACCTGAACATGCGAGTCGGGCTCCACACTGGGAGGGTGCTGTGTGGAGTTCTTGGGCTTAAGAAGTGGCAGTATGACGTATGGAGTAATGACGTCACACTGGCAAACAAAATGGAAGCTGGCGGAATCCCTGGGTAAGGAACGAGTACCGATAGTTCTTAAGAGACGTGCTAAATTTATAAATGTAAGTGGGAAATAGCACGTTTGAAATTAAACCAAATGACCGTATATTTTCTTTGATTAACTAATTTATCATTTTAATGATACATGTATGAACTGACTGAAACATCGACTCTCAAGTGTTAATGAAAATGATGTGGGTACGATTTTAAAATGGGCGACTACGATACATGCAAGACACATATATTTAAGTAGTATTTAACATTCTTATATATTTACTGCCTACCAGTGTCATGAGTGTCATTATCATACTATTTCATCCACTGCCCTTGTTCCCATCCAGATACCCCTATTTAGAATCTCAACAGTTATTCATGGTTCACCTCTCCAGCCTACTTCTTCGGGGTATTGTGTATCTGTTCTATATCGTCATCTAATGGAGTGTCGTGATTTGAAAGTTCACATCCGGGGACTGTTACTATATCTCGATGATTCTTTTTCTGGTTATGTTTAGATGTTACGCATAATATACGCATTGCACACTCAAAGTATTAAGGAGCGGGATGCAACCTCTTCTTTCGGGATGCTTCTGAAGCTTTTTAGCTCATCAGGCCTGAAAGGCCCGATGGGCTTATGGCATGGCATGGCGTCCGGCGTCCGTCCGTCCATCCGTCCGTCCGTCCGTCCATCCGTCCATCCGTCCGTAAACTTTTCGCTTTTTCGACTTCTTCTCAAGAACCAATAACTCCACAGAGCTGAAATTTTATATGCAGACTCCTTGGCCAATGGGGATTCTAAATTGTAGATTTCGTGACCCCGTGACCCCAAATGGGGTCACAGTGGTCACATCCTTAAAAACCTATTTTCATCTTCTTCTCCAGTTCCAAAAGGTCTAGAGAGCTGAAAAGTTGTGTGCAGACTCCTTGGCCAATGGGGATTCTAAATTGTAGATTTCGTGACCCCGTGACCCCAAATGGGGTCACATGGGTCACATGTTTAAAAACCTATTTTCATCTTCTTCTCCAGTTCCAACAGGTCTAGAGAGCTGAAAAGTTGTGTGCAGACTCCTTGGCCAATGGCCCATTATGGGGATTCTAAATTGTAGATTTCGTGACCTCATGACCCCAAATGGCGTCACAGGGGTCACATCCTTAAAAACCTATTTTCATCTTCTTCTCCAGTTCCAAAAGGTCTAGAGAGCTGAAAAGTTGTGTGCAGACTCCTTGGCCAATGGGGATTCTAAATTGTAGATTTTGTGACCCCCTGGCCCCAAATGGGGTCACCGGGGTCACATCCTTAAGAACCTATTTTCATCTTCTCCTCCAGTTCCAAAAGGTCTAGAGAGCTGAAAAGTTGTGTGCAGACTCCTTGGCCAATGGGGATTTAAAATTGTAGATTTCGTGACCCTGTCACCCCAAATGGGGTCAGAGGGGTCACATCCTTAAAAATCTATTTTCATCTACTCCAGAACAAATGTACCTAAAAGGCTGTAATATTGTGTGCAGACTCTGTCAATGGGGATTCTAAATTTTAGATTTGGAGACCCTGTGGTGCCTCAAATAAGGGCCTCAAGCCATGACCTTAAAATCTATTTCAGTCTTCATCATTAAACAATATAAACCCTGATGAGCTACAGAGCCAATGACTCTATTTTTTCATTCTCTGTTACTTTCTATATGCACACTGAAGATATAATTCATCATGAACAAGCTATCCAGCGGACCATTATTTGAGTAGTGCCAATAGCCAACCCACCTGCAAGTTGTAAAAGTAAGAAGTAACATTGCAGTATTCCTCCACACTGTATCCCATGAAAAATGTTGATTCATAGACTTCAATTCTATGTCTACCAGGCGCGTCCACCTGACTCAGGCTACATTAGATCACCTCCATGGGGAGTATGAAGTGGATCCGGGTCGGGGCGGTGACAGAAACTCCACCCTGAAGGAAGTCGGCATTGAGACATACCTCATCAAGGCTAAACACCCTCGCCGGGTGAGTTCCAGAAAATGATCACACCCTGGTTCCCTTACTTAGTAGCGCTAACCATCATTCCTCGACTGGGCTCCGCTTCAGTGAAGCGCAGCGCAGAGCTCTAAGCGCGGGGACCAGGTTTAGACCAGGTTTAGAATTATTTCTTCCGTTATTCTTTCAGGACAAAGGAAATTTAAAATAAGTAGCATTACTTTATTAGTTTATACTACTTTGAATAGTTGTATAAGCATGTCTTGTAACGCTTGGAATAACCACTGCAACGAATCATCAATTAAACGTCTATAACGTTTACCGAGATATCAAAAGAGAATATTTCTTTAAAAAATATCTCAATTCAATTTAATATCAAAAGAACATAAATTAAGAAGGAGGCGCAAAAAAGTGAAGTTTACAGTATACCAGTGACATAATTTACAGGTTTATTTTAAACCTTTTAAGAAGTTTATTCCATGCGTGGGTTCTCATGTCTTATGTTTCTTTATGGTTGCCATTGTTAATGTAGATAATGGTGTATACTTAGTTATTTAGCTCACTAAACAATTACTGAGGCGTGAAGTCGATATTTCTTAACCATATAAACATAACATGCTGGAAACGCTTATTTGTAATAGTTTTAAGCTCATCAGGCCTGAAAGGCCCGATGGGCTTATGGCATGGCATGGCGTCCGGCGTCCGTCCGTCCATCCGTCCGTCCGTCCGTCCGTCCATCCGTCCGTCCATCCGTCCGTAAACTTTGCACATTTTCGACTTCTTCTCCAGAACCAATGACTCCACAGAGCTAAAATTTTATGTGCAGACTCCTTGGCATATGGGGATTCTAAATTGTAGATTTGGTGACCCTATGACCCCAAATAAGGGCCCCAGGGGTCATAACCTTAAAAGCTATTTTCATCTTCTTCTCCAGAACCAATGACTCCAGAGAGCTGAAATTATATGTACAGACTCCTTGGCCAATGGGGATTCTAAATTGTAGATTTGGTGACCCCGTGACCCCAAATGGGGTCACCGGGGTCACATCCTTAAAAACCTTTTTTCATCTTGTTCTCCAGTTCCAAAAGGTCAAGAGAGCTGAAAAGTTGTGTGCAGACTCCTTGGCCAATGGGGATTCTAAATTGTAGATTTCGTGACCCCATGACCCCAAATGGGGTCACCGGGGTCACATCCTTAAAAACCTATTTTCATCTTCATCTGCAGTTCCAAAAGGTTTAAAGAGCTGAAAAGTTGTGTACAGACTCCTTAGCCAATGGGGATACTAAATTGTAGATTTCGTGACCCCATGACCCCAAATGGGGTCACAGGGGTCACATCCTTAAAAACCTATTTTCATCTTCTTCTCCAGTTCCAAAAGGTCAAGAGAGCTGAAAAGTTGTGTACAGACTCCTTGGCCAATGGGGATTCTAAATTGTAGATTTCGTGACCCCATGACCCCAAATGGGGTTACCGGGGTCACAGCCTTAAAAACCTATTTACATCTTCTTCTCCAGTTCCAAAAGGTCTAGAGAGCTGAAAAGTTGTGTACAGACTCCTTGGCCAATGGGGATACTAAATTGTACATTTTGTGACCCCATGACCCCAAATGGGGTCACAGGGGTCACATCCTTAAAAACCTATTTTCATCTTCTTCTCCGGTTCCAAAAGGTCAATAGAGCTGAAAAGTTGTGTGCAGACTCCTTGGCCAATGGGGATACTAAATTGTACATTTCGTAACCCCATGACCCCAAATTTGGGTCACAGGGGTCACATCCTTAAAAACCTATTTTCATCTTCTTCTCCAGTTCCAAAAGGTCTAGAGAGCTGAAAAGTTGTGTGCAGACTCCTTGGCCAATGGGGATTCTAAATTGTAGATTTCGTGACACCTTGACCACAAATGGGGTCACAGGGGTCACATCCTTAAAAACCTTTTTTCATCTTCTTCTCCAGTTCCAAAAAGTCAAGAGACTTGAAAAGTTGTGTGCAGACTCCTTGGCCAATGGGGATTCTAAATTGTAGATTTCGTGACCCCGTGACCCCAAATGGGGTCACAGGGGTCACATCCTTAAAAACCTTTTTTCATCTTCTTCTCCAGTTCCAAAAAGTCAAGAGAGTTGAATAGTTGTGTGCATACTCCTTGGTCAATGGGGATTCTAAATTGTAGATTTTGTGACCCCATGACCCTAAATGGGGTCACAGGGGTCACATCCTTAAAAACCTACTTTCATCTTCTTCTCCAGTTCCAAAAGGTCTAGAGAGCTGAAAAGTTGTGTGGAGACTCCTTGGCCAATGGGGATTCTAAAGTGTAGATTTTGTGACCCCATGACCCTAAATGGGGTCACAGGGGTCACATCCTTAAAAACCTATTTTCATCTTCTTCTCCAGTTCCAAAAGGTCTAGAGAGCTGAAAAGTTGTGTGCAGACTCCTTGGCCAATGGGGATTCTAAATTGTAGATTTTGTGACCCCATGACCCTAAATGGGGTCACTGGGGTCACATCCTTAAAAACCTATTTTCATCTTCTTCTCCAGTTCCAAAAGGTCTAGAGAGCTGAAAAGTTGTGTACAGACTCCTTGGCCAATGGGGATTCTAAATTGTAGATTTCGTGACCCCATGACCCCAAATGGGGTTACCGGGGTCACAGCCTTAAAAACCTATTTACATCTTCTTCTCCAGTTCCAAAAGGTCTAGAGAGCTGAAAAGCTGTGTACAGACTCCTTGGCCAATGGGGATACTAAATTGTACATTTTGTGACCCCATGACCCCAAATGGGGTCACAGGGGTCACATCCTTAAAAACCTATTTTCATCTTCTTCTCCGGTTCCAAAAGGTCAATAGAGCTGAAAAGTTGTGTGCAGACTCCTTGGCCAATGGGGATACTAAATTGTACATTTCGTGACCCCATGACCCCAAATGGGGTCACAGGGGTCACATCCTTAAAAACCTATTTTCATCTTCTTCTCCAGTTCCAAAAGGTCTAGAGAGCTGAAAAGTTGTGTGCAGACTCCTTGGCCAATGGGGATTCTAAATTGTAGATTTCGTGACACCTTGACCACAAATGGGGTCACAGGGGTCACATCCTTAAAAACCTTTTTTCATCTTTTTCTCCAGTTCCAAAAAGTCAAGAGACTTGAAAAGTTGTGTGCAGACTCCTTGGCCAATGGGGATTCTAAATTGTAGATTTCGTGACCCTGTGACCCTAAATGGGGTCACTGGGGTCACATCCTTAAAAACCTATTTTCATCTTCTTCTCCAGTTCCAAAAGGTCTAGAGAGCTGAAAAGTTGTGTGCAGACTCCTTGGCCAATGGGGATTCTAAATTGTAGATTTCGTGACCCTGTGACCCCAATCTAGGTCACGGGTCATGACCCAAATATTTTCATCTTTATCTTAAGTACGTAAAGCTGTAGAAATGTGAAATTGTACTTGTAGGATTGGTGACCCTGTGACTCCAAAGTTGGGTCACAGGAGTCATGGTCTAAAAAACCTATTTTTTTCTTGATAACAATGTATTACTTGATATAACTTAGATAGTCAACCTTAGATAATAATCAATGAAATCTTGATGAGCTACAGAGCCCATGGCTCTATTTTTTTTAGCTCATCTGGCCTGAAAGGCCCGATGGACTTATGGCATGGCATCGTGTCCGGCGTCCGTCCATCCATCCGCCCGTCTGTAAACTTTTCGCATTTTTCTTCTCCAGAACCACTTGGTCTAGGGAGCTAAACTTGTGTGTACAGACTCCTTGGCCAGTGGGGATTCCAAATTGTAAAAGTGGTGATTGGTTACGACTCTAAAAACTATGATGGCTGAGAGGGGCCGTTTTGATTTTTTCGCGATTTCGCGATTTCGTGTTGGAAAATTAACACGAAATCAAATGGCCCCTCTCAGCCATCATACAAAACCTATTTTAATCTTCTTCTCCAGTACCATAAGCTATAGAAAGCTGAAATGTTGTGTACGGACTCCTAGGACAATGGGGATTCTAAATAGTAGATTTCGTGACCATGTGACCCCAAACAAGGTCACAGGTGTCATAACTTTAAAAACCTGTTTTCATCTTCTTCTCCAGTTCCAAATGGCCTAGAGAGCTGAAATGTTGTGTGCAGACTGCTTGGCCAATGGGGATTCTAGATTGTAGATTTCGTGATCCTGTGACCCCAAATATTGGTCACAGGGATCATGACCTAAAAACCTATTTTCATCTTCTTCCCAAGGTTGAAAAGCTGAAATGCTGTGTGCAGACGCATTAGGCAAAGGGGATTACAACTTGTATATTTGTTGACCCTGTGACCCCAAATATGCATATGGGTAACAGGGGTCATGACCTGAAAACCGTCTTTTATCTTCTTCTCCAGTACAAAAAACAATCTGAAATGTTATGTATAGACTCCTTGGCCAAGGAGATTCTAAATTGTAGATTTGGTAAGTGTATTACTTGAGATAATTTAGATTTTCAACCTTAGATTTCAAGTGTACGATCGTTATTTCTTAGATAGTGTTTTGTTTAACGTAGATTATTTCATCTGTCTATAATAATTTATCCTTATTGTTCACAGCAAAACGTGTTTGTGCAGAAGGATTGGGCTGGTTTACGACCCAAGAAACTCTCATTCCGGAGTGTTACAAACTGTGTGATGCGGTTGATGCAGTCGGTCAAGTTCAACGCCGAAATCCCATTCCAGAATGTTCTCACACCGGTTCAGGATGAGAAACCCGTTCATAAATTTGTAAGTTTTTCGTTCTCTAAACTCTGATAATAAGATAAGTATTGAAATATGCTTATGACTATCTTAGTGCTAAGAAAGCTTATACGTATATTAATAATTACAGTTAAGGAACATAAGAATATTAGAACTTGAATGCATTTATCTCAATATACATGTACAATGAACGCACATCAGTAAAATATGAAACTCCCTCAGACAAACTATGTATTGTCATGGTAACGAGACGCAATTAACAATGTAATGACGTCACGTTTCGTCTATGACGTATTTATGTCATACTAAATTTACGATATTGGAATATCCACCACCCGCTCTCGGGATATACCAATTTCCAGGAACGTTTGTGATTAACCTAGTATGACATAAACATAAAGTCCTCTTTATACAATTTCTAACGGGTAAACGAGAAGCTCTCGTCAATACATGTCATCACAGCTAGGTTCTTCTTCGCCACTGACTGTGGTGCCTTGAGTTATAAAACTTCAAATACCAAAATCCATTACCATACCATTAGAGGGAGTAGTTTTAAACATTAAACATTTGAATCAGGCCCAAGGGCTCCTCCACAAGCACCATCTATTGAGCTTTACCTTCACTCTCATATTTAAACTTACACTTGACCTTCATCATCAGATATCACATTAGTGCTTTGTGAACAGCGGTCCATTAGCTATAAAGTACAAACGAAATATTCCCTCGAATTTCGTTACCATAAAAACATTGTAGTCTTCTTTCAACTAGTATTCGTTTAAAGGAAAATGCGTTTGCAACGTTAAATCTAGTCTTGTAATAAATATGTCATTCCAATTATTGTATTGAATTGTCTCTGTTAGTTAAGAATTTTTGTCATTTTAAAAATACCCTTAACGGGACTATTGCACGTCTTCTAATGGAAATAAGGATATTTCACGAAATTGAAAAGAAATGTTGCCAATTGCAAAACAATCCTCCTCAATCTATAAATAGAGTTAGTCATTGAGATCCATTTGGAATATGAATAATCGTGTCGTTTTACCCTCCTGAATAAAGATATATTGCATACATTTTAATTATAAATGTTAAATTTGAACATTTAAAAATGTCTAGTTTTTACAGTATGCATTATAGATTTTAATTTACGATAATGTACGGCAAGGTTAAGTTCACATCATGAAATAATACACGTCTTATCTTCTGACAACGCCCAGCAGAACAAAATACATTTGAAAAGTAATCGCAATTATTTTGAATCTTAACAAATGCCCAAAAGGTCTTCTACACCTATTACACCTCATCCTGGGACCAAGGAGCAATGACGGGCCATACAAAACATGGGTGTTGGTGTGTCCACATGTCCGGATAATATGTTGTGTCTGTATATCAACTTACATTATAAACTAGCTGTTGACTTTAATGGGTTTCTAGGACACTGTGATGTTGATTTATGGGCAGTTGGGGGTATTTTGTACTAATTGCTTAATGGAAAACTTTCAGACAAAAAGAAATATCTGTTGGGATTATTATTGTTTTACGCTTGATACTATATGTCAATAAACGTTTGAAATTAATGTATCTGTTATAGAACATAATGATTCAAAACAGACTTTGAGACATTAGATGATATGTAACATAAACAAATCCACCTGATGAAGAAGTAAGCATAAACTCTGAAACGCCGTGAAATGGTGTTATCCCGAAATTTTGCTTTCATTAATTTATTTATGTAACTTTTGAAATTAGTATGCCGACAAGCACGGATTACGTAATGTTTTATATATAGTCTGTTTAGCACTGTAGTGTTCATCTCAGGACTGATATCACGTCCGTAAACCTTCTGTGTTAAGCTCCTAGGTTAGAAAGACTTAAAACTAAGTTATGTGGGTAATAAAACTTAACATTTTAAGTGGTTTATGACGGTTGTGATTTATTATTGCTTTTTGTGTAAAAAAAGGGGATTATACGTGAAAGAAACACTCTGAAATTGATAATATAAACTTTAAGTGGATATCTCTTAGATTGTGTTATTCATGGTGTATATAAGTGGACAGGCGTTTTGGATAAATTTGTTCAAATCTTTATTATAACGACTAAGTAAGGATACATCGTATTGTAATTATATATTTGCCATTAATGAATACAAAAAAAACCATAACGAGTTGTATACATAAAATAGAGAGTCAGTCGTTAAAGGGGCAGTAGCACGTTTTTTGCAAATTTAATTTTTTCTAATTTCCCATTTATAATGATAGTTTATGTCATTTATATTAACTTTAGAGGGTAAAACATGTTATTACACAAACCAAATATACGTAGTGATAATAACGGTGTTGCGTATAAAGCAAAAATTGCATGGCGGTCATTTTATTGTGAACACAAATTAATCATTTCGCATTACAAAAACGATCCCCTTGGCTTTACCGGACCATGTACACTCATTTCCAATTTGATTTTCCGGAGAGAGAATGGTGTTTTACTATTGGTGACATTATTTTTCAAATACATTTCATCGACTTATTTGAGCGAAAAAACGTGCTACTGCCCCTTTAAAATATATTTTCGGCAACAATCAGTACTTCTCTATAGGGTGACATATGTGACTCCAACAACACACTGGGTAAAACAGGAAGAAGAAGAGACGCCTTTACATGAGGCGTAATACCTTTAATGACGATTAAACTCGTGACCATCTGACATGACAAGCTAGACTCGTGTATATAAGACTAAATATTCTTCAACACGATTTAAAACTCATTATCATCTCACCTCATTATTAGGATCGATAAATCATGTGATATATTATCATAGGGATTTGAAATGTATTTATTTCTTGTATACCGCAGTACATAAAGTTTGTGATGACACTGCAAAATCATTTAAAGTATAAAATGTGCGTATGAATGCACAACATGCGCATGTCACTGTTATATTAAATAAAACATCAAAGCAATTACATGACAATCAATGTTGTCTTTCCTGAAAATTCTATCTAACATTATCGTTGAAATAAAAAAAAGTTACAATAATATAAAAACGTTGAAAGCATGTGCGAACTTTTTTCAATTTCATTTTGCTTTTGTACTTTCAGAGTGTGTTTGCATCAATGACGGATAAGTTACGAAAGCCTTTCAAAGAAAGGTCAGTTGAAGTTTGTTGTACACTTTATTACCTTCAATAAACTCTTGAGCACAGCATCTGTTCATGTGACAAAAGCCGTGTGTGCAACGTGTTAACAGTGGAGTTCTTATGTAAAAAGATAAAAACTTCAAACTTTTATGCGATGAATCAATAACCACCCAGTATCCAATAAGCGTCAAAGTCTGTCCATGACAAGACTTAAAACTTCAATAAGAAAACGATTTTGAAATTTCTGCTTATTTAATGCCTTTTTCATTACATTGTTATTGTTGTTCATTATAAACCACGTTAGTCTATATGTGTATCACTTGCTGTGTAAATACTCGAATGTCGTATAGACAACTTGGACTTTTATTTTAATAAAAACAAATTAGGAGTTTTAGATTTATTAAGTGTCTAAAGATAACATATCTCAAATGGTATGGGTGTCTTCCTGAAGACGGGACCAGAGACAGACCAGAAGCGTTTCCAGAACAAACAAAGAAGTTGGTATCCATAAAAAGCCTCGATTATCGATGTATGTCAATTATCAATCGCAGTTTATTGACTTTAAAAATCAATGAAATGATTCATTATTTTGATAAATTGTTATCCATGTTGAAGATCGCATCAATCCGATAGTGGGGATACATAGCAACATTTGTTAGGAATAAGAAGCAAAGTAAGGCAGATATTATCAATCTTTAATCAATATGTTCAGACACTCGCACCTGCCGGAGCCTCGAGAGCGGGTCAACAGGTACCTAGCACAGGCGATCACAGCCCGCAGCGTGGAGAGAGAGAAGAGTAACCATGTCAACTTCATCACGCTTAGGTTCAAGAGCAGAGAGACTGAGCGCAGGGTTAGTAAAGGAGATAACTCTCATTCCTTTCACAGACAGGGCAATTGACCAAACTAGTGGGGAAACATTTGTCTTACAGATAGTCGGGGAATGCTTATCCAATGCTTAAGGTATAGGGGTAGATAACTCTCATTGTCGTTTTGGAGGGGAGATAACCATTCTTGACTTAAAGAAGGCAGCTAAAACTTATAAATAAATAAATTAATACACAATAATAAATAATGCCCTTGCAGTTCGTATGGGAGATAACTCCCATTGCCTTGTAGAAAGTATACTTAAGTGCACTTATCTTTCAAATATTAAATGCAGTTGGTATGTTAATGGTGGAGATCAACTTGAATATAATCATTTTACAAGTTGAAAATGTCTAGCATATTTAGGGACATAACACTAAAACTTGCATTCGTGTTCCAGTATCAAACAGTGGAAGACTTCGCATTTGGTGGAAGTCTCATATGTTCCCTGCTCTTGCTACTGTGTGCTGCTGGTGTACAGGCCGTTATCCTGCCAAGGTATACCATCACTTACAAACTAATCATTCTATTTGAAATACAGGTAATTTTCATAATGAACAAAGGTGAACCACTTGGCTTAAAATAACACCATAACATCCATATGCGTTTTAGGGATGGAAACTAAAACACAGACACTGAGAATATGGGTTCGAATTCTACAAAAGAAAAGTCCCGAAAATGTACAAGAAAATTATAACATCGCAGATTTTTAACTCTCAAGTATAATAATGATACACTAGTCAGCTAATTTCGTTCCAAAGAAGCTGTCCTTGAATTTGTAACTGGGCAGATGAATATTGTTGACTATCAAAATGAATGGAATTTGCTTTTGTTGTTGAAGGACGTTGCTGCTGTTAATGCTGTTTCTCGCTTCTTTCACCTGGATCGCAATCGTCCTCATGCTCATTCTTAGTGTCAAGATCAAGGTAAGTCTCGTGATCAGCAATGAAGCAAAAACATAACATAAAATGCTGAATCACTTTTGACCCTGACTGATCAGTCAAAACCATCTGATGTTTACTATTTTCTGTATGCCTGTCTACATGTATATACATATGTACATATATAAACATTGTTACATCATATATCGAGAAACCACTTTAACTATAATGCAATTTGGAAATAGTATATGTTCATATTTCTGATAAACGCTCTTCTAAAAACGTCGTTTTGGAATCTCCTTAAAGAGGCGAGATGGGAGAGTGAGAGAAGACTGATCCGAAGTTTTACAATATCATCTAGCAATGGCGCATCAACGATTTAAAGTTCTGGCGGTTAATTATGTAACATCTTAACTAACTTAATTGCCATATTTTAATACAATTTATCTTAAACGCTAAACACTATGTCCCAAAACAGTTTTGAAAAAGTGATGACAGCACTGACACTAATTCATTTGTTTTTAATGTTAGTAGGTTTAATAATTGGACATAATTTCAAATGGTATTCAAATTTGAAATATATCTTTATTACAGTGCACACCATTCGATATCCGGAAGTCTTCAGCTCTTCGTCTCTTCATCATGATCACATCCATCGTGCTCATCTACGCAACCGCTCAAGTCAATGTCGTGAGTACACCGTTGATTAATTGTACCTGCCGCCGTGAAGCGCGGAGCGGGGGACACGGTATTCAGCTCCGTACGTCCGTCCCGTTCCTTGTCAACGTGGTATCTCATGAACCGCTGCATCTAGAGTCTCCACATTTGGTACCAGTCTTCATGAGGGGAATAATCATGATATACATACACTGATTGATGTGGATGACTTTGACCTCATTTTCAAGGTCAATATGACGCTTTGACCAGTTTTTAAAGTACTGTCTGCGTGGTTTATCATGAACTGCTGTACCTATAGTCTTAAACTTGTGTACCCATCTTCATTAGGGGCATACACATATACCTGTCAATCTGGGGGACCTTGATCTCATTTTCAAATTCAAAGTTCTGTCGTACTGACCCAGTTGCCGAGTCAATATGGTTCATGTAGTCGTACTATATGCATATATACCTTGCGATTGATATTGCATTAATGATTTGTATGTAATGATTTGTCATATATTTGCCGGAAATACCAAAGTTGTATGGTTTTCTCCTGTCTCACAGTGTTGAAAAGGTTTTGAACAAGAGACTTTAATCAAATACGTGTATATTATGCCTCTGTTCATTCATCGGCTGATTTGTTACTTTATGAAGCGTTTGTGGTTGTGACCTTTAAGCGCCATATACTATACAAGTATGACAGCTTGTGTTATTTCAGAGTTAATACTGTGAGTAGTGCCGTGAGCATGCATCCATGTGTTAGTGTCCTCATCATTATTATTAAAGATGTATAGATGTTAAACTCACAATTTTAAACTACAAGAGAAGCGTTATAACAAAGTAAATGTAAATATTTCTTTTTGGATTTGTGATACGTGTACTTGAGATGCTATTGAATATATTTATGTAATAATGCAAGATAAGTTTAACTTGCTCCTTTAACGCCCTGAAAGTGGCATTCATTCGAGAACTAAACGCTCTCTCTTTAAAATAGCGACAGATTCCAAGCTAAAACAAACTGTACACAGGTAAAACAAATAACATTTTTATTCATGAGTACATCAGCAGTTATTAACTATTTCTTACCTTGGTTTCAGTTCTGCTGTAAAGGAGGCAACATCTTCGCTTTCCTGACAAACATCACCATGACCCCCGGGGACGACACCCACCTTGTCTGTCCCGTCCCCCAATACGTGTATCTCAGTGCCATTGTTTCCTTCGTGTGTGTAGCGATATTCCTCAAACTCTCCGCCTGTATTCGTCTTTTCCTCATGGTCATAATGACGTCACTGCATCTTCTGCTCATGGAGTTCACCCACAAGATAGTGTTTGATGACTTCGACAATAAAACAAGGTACCCTATACAGAGAATACTAAACGACTTCATTTTAGCTCATCAGGCCTGAAAGGCCCGATGGGCTTATGGCATGGCATGGTGTCCGGCGTCCGTCCATCCGTCCGTCCGTAAACTTTTCGCTTTTTCGACTTCTTCTCCAGAACCAATGACTATACAGAGCTGAAATTTTATTTGCAGACTCCTTCGCCAGTGGGGATTCTAAATTGTAGATTTCGTGACCACATGACCCCAAATGGGGTCACAGGGGTCACATCCTTAAAAACCTATTTTCATCTCCAGTTCCAAAAGGTCTAGAGAGCTGAAAAGTTGTGTGCAGACTCCTTGGCCAATGGGGATTCAAAATTGTAGATTTTGTGGTCATGACCCAAAAACCTATTTTTATCTTTATCTCAAGTATGTAAAGCTCTAGAAAGGTGAAATGTTGTGAAGAGACTCTGTGGTCAAAGGTGATTCTTCATTGTAGGATTGGTGACCCTGTGACTCCAAATGTGGGTCACAGGGGTCATGATCTAAATACCTATTTTTTGCTTGTTAACAATGTATTAGTTGAGATAAGTTAGATATTCAACCTTGGATAATTAATCAATGAAATCCTGATGAGCTACAGAGCCCATGGCTCTATTTTTAAAAAAATATCTAAAGACATTTATAAGTTGGTGTGATTATACAGAACCAATTTTTATCGATAACAACTTCTTTATGTGTTTCGCATAACGTATCTGGACTATTCTTGTCCCATCTTCTCTGTATTGTATGTATGATGTCTTGTATTATAGTAAATGTATGTAACGGTGTTCTGGTTTGGTATCAAGGGAGCGAAATCGAGTAGCATACCGATAATATTTCCATAAGTTTAAAAACACCAACCAATTACACGCGATTCAATTGTTGTTTTTAGTTATTACTCTTTGATTTAAATCAAGGTAAACTGCACGATGAATAGAACACACGACATTGCGGCCTCGCCGATTAGATTATGATGTGATATCTAAACAATTATGACGCCACGTCAATTGGAAGAACATCGCGTTAATGTGTAATGACATCGTACATTTATAAAACAGGATTATCGGACGAGTCATAAATTCAAAATTACCATACACGAAAATTACAATCCCCAATACACAATTCACTAGAGGTCTTGGGGTCCTGAACGAAGAAAATGTCAAATCTTGAAAGTTTCATGCACGAATCTAAATGTCTGCAGTAACTTTAGGGCATGCTTTCTTTCCGAAACATGTATTGACTTGTTCCATTGAACGTTTGATTCCTTTCGTTTAGGAAGTACTATCGTTAAGCTGGTTATTGTTCTCTCTACAGACCACTTATCCCCCACCACGTGACCGGTGCAGTGTGTCTGATCATCTTCATGGTGACTCTCTTCGTCCAGGGCCGACAGCAGGAGTGGACGTCGAGACTGGACTTCCTCTGGAAGGCACAGGTGACTAGATGACCACTGAGTCGCTCTATAGATCGAAAGATTTGTGCAGGAAGGACCGGGACGTGTATAATTTTTGCGAATAAGTAGTTGTAGTTTGTTAAGGGTTTCATATCTGTCAACTCCCCAACTCTTTCCTTGGAGGAGATGTTATCTTTATTGTTGTAAACTCACATTTTGAGCATTGAGCCAAATCTTCTGTTAAACCAATATATGCTTAGCCTAGGATATACCACTTGATATCACACATATATCTCTTGGAAGACAGTTTTGGATGATAATGATTCATCTTTATCCAGGCCACTGAAGAGAAGCTGGAGATGACAGACCTACAGACCAACAACAGACAGATCCTGTGCAACCTGCTCCCCACCCACGTGGCAGCTCACTTCATAGACAACGGCAACAGTCATATGGTAAGTCCACTAGGTATTATCTTGCAACCTCTCGTCAGCTCACGCACCTTGCTGCACCTGGTGCAGTCAGAAGTATTTGGCACAGACAAAGCGTCGAAATGCAGCAAAACATCGATGGGCAAGTGATAGGGATTTGTGTACTGAGGGAGAAGTTGTAAATTTCGATATTTTAATTTAAGTCTTGAAAATTTAGGAAAATCTTCTCTTACCAGGAAATGTTATAGGTTTAATAGATATAGGTCTCTTCACAGATAATCGTCATTTGGTGTGCGGGTACTTATTTTTCTTACATCTTAGCAAAGAGATCTTATTACATCATATGTGATAGCGCTCTAAAAGCGGCTGTTTGTAATAACATTGTAATATGAATGCGTTTGAGCGCGTTTTCATCAGTTCCAGAATAGTAAACTATTGTGACATTGCACTGTTGTAATGTGATCAAGGTATACTGCAATATAGCTAACTCCTTGAATATGAATGTCTCTTGATTCCAGGACCTGTACAGCCAACAGTACACGAAGGTGGGCGTGGTGTTTGCCTCTGTGCCGAACTTCTCTGAGTTCTACATAGAGCTGGATGCTAACAACCAGGGGGTGGAGTGTCTGAGAGTGCTCAACGAGATCATTGCAGATTTTGATGAGGTAAATCAGAATACATGGAGGATACTGGGGGTGTATATATGACATGCTATATTACCACACAAGCAGCTGAATATTAATGTTCAGCAAATACGATTTTCAGACACCGAGTGTCTTTAACATAGGTGGTATGAAATAGATTCGAATTACCTAAGCCTAAAGTTTAATTATTAAAGTTTAAAACTACTTAACATACATACATACATACTTCACACTTCAAACTTCAAAGTTGGTAAAAAGCCTCCCCATATCATGTATATGTGCCCTTTGGGGTTTTCGGCTACTTTAATGTTTTAGGTGTCCATGGAAACAATTTCGACTTTCTCTTTAAGAAAGTTAATAACTGGAAATGAATTGATACATGACTTTCACAAAATAAAAACGGAAATTGTACCTTCTATATTAACAGAAACGGTTTTCATGCTTAACGTCACAATTATCGTTACAAACGAATATTGGCTTATCATTATACTTTGTGGAAAATCATCATAATTATTTTTTTACATTTGATAGTTTACTTTATTCATTAATGTGCATGTTAAAGGGGCAGTAGCACGTTTTTTCACTGAAATAAGTCGATGAAATGTATTTGAAAAATAATGTCGACAATAGTAAAACACGCTTCTCTCTTCGGAAAATCAAATTAAAAAAATGAGTGTACATCGTTCCGTAGAGCCATGGGAATCGTTTTTGTCATTCAACATAATAAAATGTGTTCACAATAAAATGGCCGCCATGCAAATTTGGCATTATACACAAAACCATTATTACCACTACAGGTAATTGGTTTGTGTAGTAAGATGTTTTATCCTCTAAAGTAAATATAAATGACGTAAACTATCATTTTAAATGAGAAATTTGAAAAAATAAAATTAGCAAATAACGTGCTACTGCCCCTTTAAGGGGAGTTAAAAAGTTATGGTTATAACCATTGGCTCTTTTCCAGCTCCTGAACGAAGCTCGGTTCCGTGCAATAGACAAGATAAAGACTATAGGTAGTACCTACATGTCTGCTATAGGACTTATGCCAGAACATCTAATACAGGTAAACATGGACATATCAATTGAAATTTGTGTACTTATGCAGTAATATTTACCCTGTGGATAGGGTAGGGTATCACAACTTGTTTTCTCAAAACTTGAACACAGACAAATGTAGCTTTGTTATATTTCGGATCACACCAACTGTAATGGATCAGATAACAGATGGTTTTATCTTGTTGAGGTACTTTCATAAAGGAACTTCTGTGTACAATTAAATAGTTGTACTTATTATCTAAAAAGTGTTTCTGATCAAATAAAAATCATCGATCTAAAACATTATTGAGAAAAGCTTCAAACTTAATTTTGAAGTGAAGCTTTTATAAGTAAGGTATAACGATAAAACAAAAAGTATGAAGATAATGAATACTTAAGATTTTATGTTCAAAGAACATTGGGTATGGTACCAAATTACAACATGATAATTAATTAAATCAACTAAATAATGTGTATTTTGCTCGTTACAGGACCACGACGTTTCTGTAACACACTACATGACAGTCCTGGCCGAATTCGTGTTCGCCATGAAGGAAAGACTGAGGAATATTAATGAAAATTCTTACAATAATTTTCTTCTTAAAATAGGTAAGATTGTATCTTGAAGATCATTACCACTACATGTATGTTACATCTTACCGATTGATGTTCAGTCACACTCCATTAGGGATCATCGATGCAAACCATGAAACAAACTGTTAATAATGAGCTTAGATAGCGTATACAAACATACTTATACTGTATTATGATTATTATCATTATTCCTGACTGCTAGTGAGGGTTATGACACACATTTATATTTATATGAAATGAAACATGCGTATATATTACAACTTTCTAGAAACGTGGTACTTTGGTTCTTGATTAACTGTTGATATAAATTTACATGACATATACATGCTTACACATACCTGTAACATATTCACAGGTCAAAAAGTGGTTGAATCCACTTTCCGGATTCTTGAGAATCCGCCAATTTTTGGGAGAATCCGGAAGGATCCGGCAAGCGGATTCCACCTCTTTTTGTCCTGTGATATTTGTATCCTGATTAACCGTAGATGTAAATTCATATGAAATACAACATGCGTATACATGTACATAACTCATTCCTAGAAACGTGAGACTTTGTTTCTTGCTTAACTGTATATGTTAATTTACACGAAATAACATTCGTATCCACAACATTGCAGGAATGAATATTGGACCCGTAGTTGCTGGAGTTATCGGGGCCAGGAAGCCACAATATGATATTTGGGGGAACACCGTCAATGTGGCTAGTCGGATGGAGAGTACCGGCAAACCGGATACCATACAGGTACATGCGTGACAGAACAATCAGGAATTGAATATCTATGTCCATTTTTAAAAATATTTATGAAAGTAAAAAAGCTTCATTAAAAGATGAACGGAAATATTCAAGGCAGTCTTATCAAATACAGATCGTACGTTTAGTTAGTTGCACAACTAGTCATGTTTGGATTTTAATGAGACTGTTTATCAAGATGTTATTGTTTTTGTATTCAAGCATAAAAATATACATCATAGACATTATGATATATTATTGTGAGAGAGATAACAAAATTTGGCAATGCTTTATGAATTATAATTGTCATCTCAATTTCAATAAAATACTACTAATAGTAATAAGTGTCCCACTCTGAAACGTAATCAACAAAATGTCAAATATTTATTGTGAAATATCTTCAGTAACTTGATGGGCGTTTAAAGGTAGTGAGTTACAACTATAGAACATGGTATATATTGTAACTTCTTTGTAATGTACACAATGTTTCTAGGCTACCTATTGTCAGGTTACTACTTACAAATGTATGTATTGTATGTTCAGGGAGCAGATAGATGTGTATACCATAACAAGATAGATACAACAGCATTTATACAATGGACTTTATGGAGTGAGTTACGCTAGATGTACAGAGTATGTTATAGATTTTGAAAAATGAATGTCATACTCAAATGGACAGTTTGTACATTTCGCTTAACACACTCCATATTATCAATTGTATACATGTTGTTGTATCTATCTGGCTTCCTTAACATTTTACATATACATTAGAAAAGAGGGAGTTGTCATTCGTCTGACGTAAAAGCAAAATTTAGCCAAGAAACATCGCGAGCTCATAATGAATAAGTTGAAATCTATACATTGTGAAAACATGGTGAGAAATATATTGAAAGTTTTGTATTTCCTTATCAGGTAACAGAAGAAGTTTACTCGGCGTTGAAGGAGGTGTATGAGTTTAAATGTCGAGGGAAGATCAGCATAAAAGGCAAAGGAGAAATGATCACATATTTTCTAGTCAGCCGAAAGAGTGGTGGTTTCTTTCCCGATTACCCATCACCCCTTTCACCAGACAGCCCTCGTCTCCCGCGACCTCCTTCACGAGAATCTCGCGAGAGTATGTCGATGGTAAGCCGCGGAAGTGGCAGCAACATCCGGGACTACACACGTCAAGGATCACTGAATTCTCAAGGTCGAGGTGGCAGTGGATATGGTGCTATTAGTTTAGAGAGGCAGCCGAGTTTGGACTCTCAAAGAGGCGGTATGCCGACCCCTCCAGGAAGCTTGAGTAAGAACTCTCGGAGGAAGAACAGTAACGACAGTCCAAGGAATCCTCTGAGGAAACTTAGCAACTCCTCTGTGACAAACTGTTTATCAGGAGACGTGAATAACCAAGGGAGGGTCGAGTCTCCAGAACTACCAGCAATCCATTACATGAACATTAAAATGCAAGGGAAGAATGATAGAACCAGATGCAACGTGGTTCAAAACGCAATGTTCGACAGCCTCAAGGAGTGCAACAACGACAATACAATCTACAGAAACGTGCCTTCTCATTGCACTAGTCCTAACGATTCTTCCGCTGCCACGAGTCCTGCCAGTGTACGAAGTCAGAGTCAAATGACTCAAACAGTTCAAAGTCAAACAGCTGCACAGCCTGGGCGTCGTGTTGATATGTCCACAAAACCTCCGAGCGGGAACGGAGGTCTGTATGCTCGTCCGACTCCTCTTGTGTTTGCTGGTGTTGCTCCTCAGAGGAAGGAACCGCTGAGGCTCTCAAACCCAGAGGACTATATGTATGATGATCCAAATATCAGAAACAGTAAAGCCTTTATGCATGAGAAGGATATGCCTGAGAAAGAGATAATACCGATGAGTAATATAATCAAAGAACTTGGTCAGGTCGTGTCCCCATCTCATCCTAACAAACCCTTCCTGAAGAGTTCCTCGAGGCCTTCTTCAATAGCTACCCCTATCAAACAAGAGGAGGAGAAATTTGTAACAGCGGTCTACAGGGAGCCGATTGACAGATCAGCAACACCGAAAAGTAATGCATCTTCAGAAAGAACCAGTGGTTCAGCTGAAAAGAAAGTCCCACCGAAACCGTTGCCAAAACCAGAGATCAGACGATCTTCTTCTGGATCAAGAGAAAGCAATTCATCTGGATCAACCTTAACTCCTACATCAGCCTTGGTCGTCAGTGTAGATGGTAAAACCATGTCAATTCTTCCACCGAGTCCAGAGAGCCCATCATTGGCAATAAGGCGAGTTCCTTCAGGAGGTGATGTGCGGACTATGAATGGCGTGCTATCAGAGGAAGACATCAGTAAACTATCCCCTTTGCTTCCAAAGGGGAAAATGGTTGTTTCTCCTGGTCGTGGGAGGAAACAGATGAATAATTTCTCGGACGATGACAAAGACTCGGTGAGTTCACGACCGTTGAGTGAAAACTCGTCAATAGTGTTGTTGCAGCCTATCGAACTGAAACCATCTCGGCCAGCGTTCATACGTCAAATAACTCTCCCTGAAGGAAAATATTATGATATTGACATGAAGTATTTTGATATTCCCTTCCGAAGTCTCGAACGTCCTTTATCAAGGTCCAGTGATACAATCAACAGCATACCAAGGTGTCCACCAACTCCGAAATTCCCAGTTCCCTCTGCGTCGTCATCGTTGACGCAACTTTTGCAGGAGCTAACAGGCGAACCACAGTGTCAACACGATGGCCTCCCTTCCCCTAAACTCAGATTACACAGTCCAAAGAGCCATCATCAACCTTCAGCAAGTAAGATCAGCCGTATTCCAAGACCAAAGAACATATCCAAAAATGGACCGTCAAAACCTGATAGCGATGAAGTCAAAGCTAACGATTCTTCAAAAACTGTATCAGGGCAGCAAAACCGTTTCTCAGTCAATCCTTTCCAAGTCAAGAGACGCCAGGCCAACACTCTTCCGCCTCGACATTGCCGGAGTTTGGATTATATCCCAAGTGACAGAGAGGACTATGCGTCAGCCATGTCCTCAAATGCTTCGTCAACGTGTGGGAGTCCAAAGATAAAGCATTCGTATCTGATCCCTCTGATATTCGGCAAACAACCCACGACCTTGGACAACATAAGTGTGTCTTCCCTTGCTAGTAGCAGCGAGATGTCCAAGAGTGATCCAGCAGTGAACTTTGATTCCGGATCCGCTGCTTATGAATCTGAGTACGACAACTACAGACCCGGGATGGCCAGTGATGAGGACTACTTTCTGCCAGATCCCGTGAGTGATGTTGATATTGACATGTTCGATGATATCAATATTGACAATGTTACTGTCAGTGACTCGTATAGTCTCGAGATGCCCCTGAAGAAACTTCAAAAGAAAGTCACAGACGTTTGATGAAGAATTAAGCATAAGTACTTGTGAGTGTTATTCAATGTCAGACTTTTCAGTGAATGTTCCCTGGAAAAGCTTGTGCTTCGTCTCTGAAAATTTGAATTTAGCATTAACCATCGCTCTGCAGTGCATCTAAAAGTCACGATACATATAAATATAATTCGGTGGATGCAATTGAGACATAGGTCCTTTTCATAAATGTACGACCATGTATGACATAGCAGTCTAATACATCCAATTGTGAACTAATGACTGACTGAAGAACCAGATGATACGTGTGCAAAAAATGGATTATGTGGAATAGTGATGGATACCATAGCTGTTTTTCATAATTCGTATAAGGTACTGCTTCCAGAACGGCCTGCAACAGTTTCATGAAAGGACAAAAAAAGCAGTTTTGGGAACTTATTCGAAGATCTGTGCTTTGTATACTTGCCAGACCTTGACGGATGTGTTGCTTTGCACACTATTAATTAATGTCTGAATCTTCTTGAAAAGTGCTGTTCAAAGTTCATTAGGATAAAATTTGACTTAACCAAACTTTCCTCATTGTGCTTATTACATCTATGGTTAGTTGCATTATGATTAACCAATTGTTTTAAGGAATCAAGGTGGGTTTCCAAAATATTCTTATCATCAAATGGTTAGTCTTTCACCCCTGTGTTAAAATATTCATGGTTATAGAATTCACCGAAGTGATTGAGATTTCGTGGTTGTGTTTAACAACAACAATCCCATCTTCAGTACATGTTTTTCACAAATTTGTAAAATATATCTGCGGTTATTTTCAGAATGGATTTCCTCATATTTTCCTGAACAAACCAAACTTTGTTTCTGCAGTGTATTGAACCCAACCGATCTAAAAACAAATACATGCCTTTCACCAATGTGTTCAATATATCTCCGCTAGCCTGATATTATTGAGGATCTATTTTGAAATCAATCGAAGAAAAATCTGGAAAGTGCTGGTTCCCTATGAAACCAACAATGTTGTTACCAATGTGTTCATTAGTGAGCTTGTAAGCCTTGGTCGTCAGTGTACTGTACATGGTAAAACAATGTTAATTCCTCCACCGAGTCCAGAAAGCCCACCGTTGGTAAACTATAAGGCAATTTGCCCTCTGGAGGTGATGTACGGACTATGAACGACGTGCTATAAGGGGAAGACCTAAGTAAACTATCCTAAACTATAATGGTTGTGTTTCCTGGTCGAGGGAGAAAACAGATGAATAAATTCTCACTTATGAATTGAATTCTGAAACGTTCCGAATTCCTATTAAATCAACGATGCTGTCACCAATCTGTTCAGTTATCAATGTTTATAAGCCGTGGGTCAGTCTTGTGATGCACATGGTATCTTAACCAGCCATTGAACACGTTGGAAGAGAAGAATTTTGATAATTTGTTTATATGTGTAGTAAGTCACATAGACACCTCAGGATATGTTTCCAAAATATAAATTAATAAAATGACGGTAGGCTGACAGTGCAGTGTTGTTATCCAATCAAGTTCATCACTATGAAAAATAGATTTGTGGTTCGTCGTTCACTGAACTTTCTTACTGAACAAAGGGATTTTGATAAACAAGAAAATAAATGAACCCAATCAAAGCTCTCACATGTTCAGTATATATGTGATTCACCACATACCGGTAAACATTATTCCTGAACCAGTTTAACTTAATAGTCGAAACATAAAATTAGTACCAGAATGCTTATCAAATCATTAGAGATATCACCAATTTGTTCAATGTGTTAATGATTAGTATCAGTTCATAGGTTGTCAACATAATGCATAATCATTGCTTTTACCAAGGCGTTCAATAGTCAACTGTGGTTCAGCGCTGTTTACTACATGTTCCATTCCCTAGCAAACGTCATGTGCTATACCATGTGTTTAATATTTGTATTCACTGGCTTGCCTGGTTTATCGCAAGTGCTTTATGTGAATATTGTTGGTGTGAAATCGTAATAAGGTATCTTAGTAAGCAATAGAGTTGATATCAACAATCCCCTCATTTATAGAATGATGTTTGCAGGATTTAGAAGGATATGTCAGTGGTCTTTAATCACTATTAAGGAGGCATATATAAATGGCAGAGTCGGCGTTATAATGTTGATTGCACTGATGGAGTCTACTCATATTGACGATGGTGCAATACTTAACTATCGAAGTTCAATTTTAGATTTTCAAGCAATAACAAAGGAAAGTCATTTAACTGATCGCTCTCTATTATAACGATGAATTTATTTATTCTATGTTCCCTATAGAAACAGTGTATACAATTGATTATATATGTTCATGAATTGAATTTCTAGGCTGATCATCGTCTTCCTGTATTGTTTAATAGGGGTGACGCAATAGAAGAAAAAATACATATTATTAAATAATGTATGAATATGATGGGTTCAAGAGTGTTTCTGCAACAATTGGCGCAATTTAAACAATTGCAGTTAAAGGTTTAATTTAATTTATTATTTGAAATGTGCATAATATACTGTACAAAGGTTGTGTTTTATTATGGTTGCATCAATCCATGAGTATGAATTTGTGATATATGTATTTGCTCTTCAACCCAAACATGTTTGTTTTTTAAAATTAATACTCACAGCTTAAGTTACAAATTCAAATATATTCTTTATAAAATCTTTTGAATTTAAACATATCGGCAACAAATTAGATTTTAGTATATCAATGTTTACCATGACATTCAAAGGCAATTTTGAGACAGCTTCAACTACGATATTGATGATTTAATGATTGAACGTCATCTTGAAGCAGCCGCAATTTTACAAAACATTATTTTCTGTTGCTGTTGTCTTTATTTCAATGGACGTGGTTGTCTATGTGAATATATGTATGTCAGTTATACACACACACCAGGCGGTCATGCTTCGTTGTAGAAAGATTGTAAACTAGTAGAGTTACTGACTTTCAATAAGGACTTGTCATGAGGTACACTACTGTCTGTAGCTGAATGTTCTAGAAGCTTTTGAAACAGTTATAATATTGCTCAGCATAGGAATTCATATTATAAAAATATGTTTCGAAAACGCCTTAATCCCAAACGTCATTTAAATTTTACATTGACTAAAACCTATGTTCGAAACAATTTTAATTTAAAATAAATGTGCAACTCATTATTCATAATGGACCGTGAAAGCGAATAAGTAATTTAATGCAAGTTCTAAAGGATATATGTATCATGAAGTAGATTAGATATGTCTCTGGAGTTCAGAATATTATTTATGATGTGTTTTGAAATCTACTGTATATTTGATAATACTATTTGTGTATATACATGTACAATCCAGTTTGCCGTGTGAAAATTAAAACAATTGTCAAAGCAACGTGATTTTTAATGAACTACTAGGGATGTGTATTCTCCCTGCTTCATAGTTCATAGAGTTCATAGAGTTCTCCTATATCATTGTTACCTGAATAGCAATTTGACTGTATATCAATTGCAACAATTCTGGTAATGTATTTTGAACTGTTTTTCTTATCTTTCAAATATAACATTTGGAAACTTTGAATTTAGAACCACGAGTTTGTATATATATATATATATATATATATATATATATATATATATATATATATATATATATATATATATATTAAACGTATCTCGAAGTTAATTTCCTTATAATCAACAAGTGTTCTACATTGTATATAAGAAAAAGGGTATAATGAAATTCAATTGGCCCATCTAATACCCTGTACCTAACGATGTGAATTTGTTTATATTAACAAGGTTTAACTTACTTTTTGGGTTCTTTAGTAGTTACCTAAATGAGACAATAACATTATGACGTCATCAATTTCATGACATCATCATTTTCATAGTGATGTAAAATCAGTATATGATGTCTACTTTTGTAGCTACTTCCGAAGGAAAATTATAATTTATAATTTATATATGCATCTTAGAATAAATTAACTTACAAAATAATAGCCACTGCCTTCATTGAAATGTAATTTAACTGTACAGAAGCGCTTCAATTTCCTGTCCACTGTATATACATTGGTTGAATCCCAGCACATTACGTGGATCATTATTATGCAATTTGCTGATGTTCGTGTATGTGATACAATCAATCAATATTTGTCAACAATTCATCTGTCATGTGAGCGAAGTCTGTTGTAGGCTTCACGTGAAGCCAAAATATATCACACATGCATTTTTGTACGAAATAAACTTACAGTTGTAAACATAGCAACGTGTTGTACTTTATTTAGATTCCAGATTTACGAAGTGTATGAATGACACGTCAAGACATGTATGTAGGTCCTGGAAAGAGTAGTCAGAAATAATTAAAATGTCAACGACCCTTCTGTAACAAACATTACCCAAGCTAAATCCGTCTAAAGTCTGCAGTGGCACACGATGTGGCAGAAACAGGTGGACAATTAAGTACTGTCTTAATAGGCCACTGCTTCAAAATCCTTCAAACAATCAGCGCTGTTTATGTCTGTTTTCTCAGCCTGTTTCCTCAAATACCTGGTGTTTATTCAGATCAACACAGAGCAATGTGTTATCAGTGTCTGTAACATGACTCAACACCTTGTGGTGGCTGTGAAGAATGCCAGACCACTCGACTTTGGGTGAATTTCCAGGTCGACATTGCCTATCAATCTGTGTCTTTATATTTCTCACTTTCTCGAAACCCTGGTCTAGATGTTTCATCTTTCTTAGTGCTAAGAGAGACTTAAACAAATTTTAGTATTTGGCAAATGTAACTAGCTTAACACTGACGAAAAATCTAGACCAGCGCCTCTTAATAAGAGGCGCTGGTCTAGATTTTTCGTCTTATCGGATCGAGAAAAAATGCCCTGGACACAAACCAAGAAGTCCTCAAATAGTCGTATTATAATTTTTTCTGAACTGAATATTTGCATTGAATTATTTTTTTATATTGTAACGAAACACTGGACCAGAGGTGTTACATTCAGTTGACGTCTAAATAACCAAACAGATTTATAAGTCGTTCATTGCTTGTTACTAGTGCGGTGTGTCGCCGTAAATGTTTAGAAGGTCAAGCTTTGGTCTAATGTATGAAGGGGCAGGAGAAGTATTAGTTACTATCATAGTTTCCGATACTTGTATCGGGATATTTATGGACATGATGTGTGGGCCATGATGTGTGGGGCCTACCGGACGAAGTGTTATATTTCCTGATGCAACGAGGGTTGTTTCACGGCATATCCACACTATCCACCCTCTTATTTAATACTAGTGCCAGTGAGTTCACACTACCTCACGGTCCACGCCAGTTTCATCCCATCTCATCCCACCTCACCCACCTCGCTCTATCTCATCTCACCCTATATTACATTCCCCTATCTCATCTCACCAGATCTCACCAGATCTCACCACAACTCACCTCACCTCACCTCACCTCACCTCACCTCACCTCACCTCACCTCACCCCACCTCACCTCACCTCACCTCACCTCACCCAATCTCACTTCAACTCACCTGATTTGATCACACTCTTAGTAAGCCAACCTTGTTCTGTTCTTCATCATCTACCACGTCCATTCACACACCCATTTATGACTCAACATCAACAGCAAATAGTGCCAAAATGCCAAACAAGCCCTCTTTCTCAGATTTCATTACCGCATTGAACATTTTATTATCTACAAGTGACTTGATGTTGGGATATATGACTTCAAGCAAGGTAACAATTTCAGAATTTAAGTTTACATACATTGCATCTGGAATGTTACAAATTAAAGCAATAATTACGGTTTAATTGGATTGTTTCATAGATCCTATCCTTTTCTGTTACTGTTTATCAACACCAGAGCAGTTCGTCACTTTCGTTAGTCTGGTTTCTCTAAATACCCAGTGTTTATTCAGAAAGATAAGCCCCATCGAGACGAGAAGTGTGCTACCAGTGTCTTCTGTATGACTCAACACAGCCATCTGCATGTTAGAAGTAAGTGCCAGAACACAGAACTTGAGGAGCCTGACACATTATCTATTTGACCTCAGTTTCCCTCCTCACAGAAGTTACTCAAGTCAGTTCTTGCAAACTAACCTTTGTTACAAGTGAGGCACTGTCTTAGCTAGATATGGATAATACTCAATGGTTGCTATTAAAGTTAGAAGACGCCATGTTAAAGGTTATCATTTGCACTTTTTGATGCTAGTTTTGGAACAGAAACGTTGGATAAATATCTGATCCTCATGCATGTTATTTCAATTTAGGATTTATTTTTACTATAAACAGGCTAGTAAAGCAAAATTATTTATTGTTTAAATTTATAGCAGACATAATCAAAGAACATGCAATTTGGAAAACCTTTTTTTCAGTTGAAATGTAAGACATTTGAAGTAATTCAGTAAGTCAAAAGTTCGAAAATATAAAACACAGCATTCCTGTATATCAATGATTAACGAATTCATCTGAACTATGTACATCTACATTTACTTCCAAATAGTTTTTAATAGTGCCACCTGGTAATGGCTTTGCTGCTGTGTATGGAACGATACGTGTACGATAATTTAGTTATAGATACAGGCAGAAACCTTCATGCATTTGTGTATTGGTATACTAGCATATGCATGTTCGATATAGCAATATTGACATTTCGGACAAAGTTGTCGAAATATGATAATATAGAACTTTTCATTGACAAATATCATGAAACCATTTAACTATGATTAGTTCTAATCTAATTATACCTTATGTAATCAGGCATTATCTATCAAGTAACCAATGTCTATGAGCGAGAGGAACACGATGGTAAATGCGAGAGGGCATATTATGATGTTTATATTAATGTATACAGACTGATAACAGGTTGACGTCACTCGGATGATAAGTACAGTGGTACAGGGTGAATGATTTGTTGAAATTTATTATCGTGTTGCTTAATTGCTCACTTACAAAGCATTATATGTTTGTTTGTTTATGCCGAACGAACGATGTGCTTGATGTTTTGGAAAAAACATCATCGTCACTTGATATTGATATATAACAAATTAAAAAATATAGACAAACTGACTAGAGTTTGATTATAGCTGTTTCATCCAACAATTACTCCAATTCAAATTAACCATCTGGAGAAGAAATCATGCGTATCGTTCAAGTAAGTATAGCCCTGTTCTGTACAATTCATGAACAGATGTACACACCGAAGGATGGTAACACAATCTTGACAGGTGAGAAATACTATGTAGCAATAACCAAGTTAAAAGTTACTCATGGACGTCTTTGTATATGCATGAGATGAGCAATGTAATTCTCATGATCGCCTTTTCTTCACACTTCATGAAAAAGACGAAACAATACAATCACAGTAAAAATCAGCAGCGTGCAATGACCAAGATAATAGGAACATGCTGGCTTATGTTTAATTGCCTTTTTCTCAGTATCTGGCCTTCAGTATCACATCTGGAGAGTAGGTTGTGTGTGACGAATGATGATCCGATTGTGAGTAAGAGTGACAAGTGAGTGCATTTCCACAAACGTACATGGATAACCCAACCTTTGTGAGTAGTCAATTAACACTATGAAACGGTTCAAGGTGAATAAAAGGTAACTGTAACTCTAAAAATGAATAGGAAGATGTTCAATTAATAATACATGCCATTTAGGTGATGAAAGTAATATTATAATATTTGAAATCACCCTAACTGTAAAAATACAGGTTTTCCCCGTAAAGTCCTCTGCGGGTTCGAACCCACATTGTCAAAAGCCTGTTGTAGTATCAGTATCTGAAAACGCATTTTTAGCTTATCAGGCCTGAAAGGCCCGATGGGCTTATGGCATGGCATGGCGTCCGTCCATCTGTCAGTCTGCCGTCCGTAAACATTTTGCTTTTTCGATTTATTCTCAAGAACCAATGACTCTAGAAATCTGAAATTGTATGTACATACTTCTCGGTTAAAGAGAATAAGGGTCACAGGGGCCATGACCTTAGAAGCTATGTTCAGCCTTTTCTCCAGTCCCAAAAGCTCTAGAGGCTGAAATGTTATCTACAGACGCTTTGGCCAATGGGGATTTTAAACTGAAGATATATGGGCCACAGCCTAAAAAAGCTATTGTAATTGGCTTTGAGCTCTGAGATTTTATGTGTGCTTCATTGAATAGCAGTAATCCCTCATACAAGACCTGCGGGAGAGTCATCTCATCTTTTTTTTGTGAGAGTTCCAACATGTGGTTTGAGAAATGCAGAAATTTAGAAAAGAAAGTAAATTTGCAGTTGATCTTATTCAATAGGAATGTGAAATATAAGTCGAATTACGATTAATATCTACATTATGAACTTGTTTGATGTAATCAATGTGAAATGAGAATAATCAATAGCCTATGAATTGACAGGCGGCAAAGGAATAACTTGAAGAGGAGTTCATAATGAGATATGTGAACTGAATATGACTGGTGATAAAATGATAAGATAAGACTAATAAAAGTAGCTACATGAAATCGTGACACCACATCTTCTCCAGTACAGAAATTTATATAAGTGGGGGGAAATCAACGATTGAAATATATAATTCACTGGCTGTGAGTCCAGGGTCCGCATGTTGTGTAATTGCATTGTGTTGACCTGGCCATTGACCACTACCTGGTAGAGAGATGCAGCTATAGATATCAGTGCTAATAAACAGAGGTTTCAGGTTACTTCAAACTTGTGTGCAATGTTACATTCTGTGTGTGAGACTGGTTTAGTTTTGCCCTCAGATGTTCAAGAGAATTTATTCATAAAATATCAACATTTTATTAAATATTGAAAAGCAGCCTATGAGAAACGGGTGTTTCAGAAACAGACCAGGGCTCCTTTTCAATATGTTATAAATGTTGATATGTCCAGAATACAAATAAGAACTAAAACAATAATTGCCGACGGGTGTATTATTATTAATGCCGATGACTTTTTTAATCGTTCTGTGACCCCAAAATTTTCTCATATTTTTGGATAAAAAACAAAATGAACTTGCTCTTTTGAAAAAATAAACGAATTCTAAAATAGTTGATCTCATCGTCCCATCTCTCCATAAGCTACCTATATATTCGCCATGTTGAAAATGCTCCACACTGTTGAAAAGACTTGTAATCAAATCGAAATGAGACGCATCCAGTCATCATTTAAATAATAACTACTGCAAGTGTCGTCTGAAGTATTTTATTTTAATATACATTTACGCGAGACCTTCCTCAATTTATATAATATATTTCAGACATTAGAAGGCATGAGGATGAAACTAAAAACAATTCAATAGTTTTCAGTGAAAAAAATTTAATTTCTTATCACACCACTGTCAATAGCTTCCTTGAGAGACCTTTTAGAAGTTTGAATGATAACATCGAGACAAATTAACATTATGACGCCTTCAAATATTATCAGTGTCAGACTCAATAATTATATTGTTCAGGCCCTTGCAGAGATAATAAACCTGCTGTCACACGATAGTTGATATATTCTGAAGATTTCTAAATTCTGCCAACTCCTTCTACCTTTAATCGGGGTTTTGGTGAATGACATGTGCGAGAAAAGATGAATCTATCATAAAACGTTCTCTTCGTTCAGCTATACACCCAGTCTACAAACACAGCAGCTGTAGAGTAGCTGTTTTCTTCTCACGTACTTGCTGCTGTTATCAGGATGAGTTCACGTTATCTCTCGCATAGAAGACATCAGTCACTGCTTGTTCCTTGCAGACTGGTAGAACATGGTACAGCTGCAAGGCCATAATATACATCCACTTACATGTTGTTAAGGGTCATTATTTAAACGTCAAATTATTGTACTAATTTATATCCTGGGTAAATATTGATGGCATTTCAGAGTACAGAGCGCAACCAGTTCAGCGTCCCTCACAATTCGAGGTGGAGACTGGTTACCCTTGTGTGTCTAACATATGGCGATGGATTGCCAACTCGTTTCTCGATCTCTCATCTCTTCATTCAACAATGATGCTCAACGTCCACCCATTTAGATAAGGTCAATACCTTTAAGCAGTGATGAAGGGAAATTATTTGTCTAAAACTTGCCGTATAACAAATGAGTTCAGCTATTTATTTGGATAACGTAATGTATCTCTGAAGCAGAGGTTTTTTTGTGTTTTGATAACCTCTGGCTCTTTAAAGAAATATCTGCAATTTACATAGAAATACTTCATTTGTAGTGATTAAACTTTAATCAATGATTAGGTCACTACCTATAATTTATTTCTAGTTAGGGAATCCTACATTGAAAATCTGGTATGATGACTCAATGGTTAAAGTCACTATCAAGAAATTGCTTAATAGCGAGACAATCGTATGTGGTAATTAAACAGCAATTTAAGATGCTAATGATACATGACTTAATTAAAGAGAGATCATCCTATATAAAATCTATTATAACAAATTCTTGTGACTGAGATAATACGTTAAGAAGTAGTAACAATTTTCACAGAAATGAGTTTTTCTTCCCGAGAAACTGTCACTTTTTAAATTATTATAATCTTTTGTTATATGGAGCACATGATACCAAAGTTGAGATTCTGTCATCTAATACATAGCCAATCACCATCAGCATTTACCTATAACACGCCAGCTAATTTGGAGACACATGTTCACGTTCGTATTACTTTTAACACACGACAACATGCTAAATTATTTCTCAATACAACTAATTGCAGATCCATTAACCATCAGGAGTATGAACATCTTACTGTCTTACAAGCATAAACATTCACAATAGGAATTATGTACTGCAGACCATATTGCAATAGCAAAGCCATTCAAAGGTAACATTAGTACTAGCTCTTATCAGATACAAGCCATTAGGTTACTTACTTACTTATCCTCTTCGTTCCTTGTGGAGCATAAGGCAGGTAGTAGTTGTCTCCATTTTGTTAACAAGTTGCAAGGTCTGTATTATTCAAACACTCTATCCATTAGAGTATCTATTACCTTCTCCCTTGCTAAAAGAAACGTATAAATTAGTTCTAGCTATTATCAGACATAGATAATAACACGATTTAAGGTTTTTATTAATGAAATACTTTACAACCGCTATAATCTACTACAAATAAAAGGGTAAATTTATTACTGGACATCATCACTCACAGAAATTGCAAGGTTCACGTTTTTTACCATTCAATTACTTTATCCATTCCAATTGCTATAACGAACTGCTTTGAAAACAGGTAAAGGTAAAGTCAGTTCTAGCTCTTGTCAGATACAGATCATAACAATGTTCAGTTTTGATCATCTGATTGCCTCATCTAGCAGCATCTGTTATCTTGCTTATGTTGAACCAGTCCGTGTTGATGTTAAATAATAGTGACAAGTGCAGGGGAGTGCAGTTCTTGTAGCGATACTGAGAATGTTTATATGTAAGCCACGTGGGAAAACAGGCAAACTATTTGTATGTTGCACTAAAGGTCAAGGTTATTGCTTGCAGAATGGTTATAACTCAGTGGTCCAATTTTAAACTGAAAATATGACTATGTTAAATGTCAGTACAAGAAGCATACGTTGGTTTAATGGTATATTGCGTATTTGACACATTTGTCTTTATCTATTTTAAATAAGTAATTCAATTTTTGTTATTCACTTATACATAATTGAACTTATTGCGAATAAATCATCATACTCTTTAGCTAACATCAACATAAATAATGTTACCTGCTAAGGTTATGGCAAATAAATGTTTTAACATTTCTTAAACGTACATCAGTGGCACTATTTTTTTGCAAATTTTAATATTTCAAAGACCTGTGCCAACAATCTAACAAACAAGTCACATCCTCTATAGAATGTCTGATAAACGCAGTGCTTAGACAATAAAAGTGATGAGACTCAAACTCTGACACCTTTGTACATTTAGTACCTACATTGTACATGTAGATGTATGCACATATGCCCATTTGAATATTTTCTCAGTTAAGCTTAATTATCTTGTTTGTAGACAGTTGAAATAAAATCAGCATTCAATGTTCATAATACAACAATCAAAATATTTTGCAGTGTTTGTCCCCATATTCCTTTGCACTCTCTAAGTGTAATGTAATATTATGATTCATAATTAAAAAATCAGTAGTCTGATGGTTCTTCTAACCACGATTGTATCAGATGCTTATCCGAAATCGCCATCTTCATTTAGCAGACCCCAGGGGCATTTGATGTCCATCTTTATTGGTTGACCTCAATATCAGTGCATTCAAATGCTGGACGATCATAATGGTTGCATTATGCAAATGAACCTTAAGGCAAGTGCTGTTATAGCTTGTATATTTGATAACTAGAAGTATGCTGGTGGTGAAGGATGTGTCTGGACCCCATCTCGGAATACAAATAACTAAACACGTGTATCTAAGGGAACTGTAACATGTATCTGAAGTACAGATGGTTATGTGACCTGAATATCTTTGTGTATTGAATGTCGATGTTCACAAGAATTCATCAATGTCATCACATCGAATGAAGCCCTAATTCGTATGTTGATGAATATATTTGAATTTCCTTTACTTTGTTCTTGTTTTCAAAGTGAAAAACTCATAATTAATTAAGCATTTCTAGTGTGGTTCATTGAAATGTAACTTAATTGTACAGAAGCGCTTCAATTTCCTGTCTAGTGTCCACTGTATATACATTGGTTGAATCCCAGCACAGTACGGGGATCGATATTATGCAATTTGCTGATGTTCGTGTATGTGATACAATCAATCAATATTTGTCAACAATTCATCTGTCATGTGAGCGAAGTCTGTTGTAGGCTTCACGTGAAGCCAAAATATATCACACATGCATTTTTGTACGAAATAAACTTAGTTGTAAACATAGCAACGTGTTGTACTTTATTTAGATTCAAGATTAATGAAGTCTAAGAACGACACGTCAAGACATGCATGTGGGTCCTGGAAAGAGTAGTCAGAAATAATTAAAATGTCAACAACCCTTCTGTAACAAACATTACCCAAGCTAAATCCGTCTGCAGTGGCACGCGATGTGGCAGAAACAGCTGGACGATTAAGTACTGTCTTAATAGGCCACTGCTTGAAACCCTTCAAACAAACAGCGCTGTTTATGTCTGTTTTCTCAGCCTGTGTCCTCAAATACCTGGTGTTTATTCAGATCAACACAGAGCAATGTGTTATCAGTGTCTGCAACATGACTCAACACCTTGTGGTGGCTGTGAAGAATGCCAGACCACTCGACTTTGGGTGAATTTCCAGGTCGACATTGCCTATCATTCTGTGTCTTTATATTTCTCACTTTCTCGAAACCCTGGTCTAGATGTTTCATCTTTCTTAGTGCTAAGAGAGGCTTAAACCAATGTTAGTATATGGCAATTGTAATTAGCTTAACTCTGACAGAGTTCCGAAAATCTAGACCAAAACCTATTATCTGGTCGATACACACACACTGAACACACACCTTAACATTCTTTTGAAATAAAAATATAGAAGTCCTCACATGGGCTTAGCAGTTTTACTGGACTTAATGTGTATTGAATTATGTTTTTATATTCCAACGGAACATTGGACAAGAGGTTAAACACTCAGTTGACGTCTAAATAAAGAACCCTCAAACAGATTTATAAGATGTTTATCGCTTGTTACTTGTGTGATATGTAGACGTAAATTGAATGTTTCACTTTGGTCTAATGAATCAAGAGGCAGGAGAAGTAATAGTTTTTACCATAGTTTCAAAGTTGTATGTCAAGCCCACCCGTGAAACTGTCCTTATAGTTCTCGATCAAACGAGGGTGGTTACACTGCATATCCACACCTTCACATATCTCATCTCATCAGATATCACCTCAACTCACCCCATTTCACCTCACCCCAGTTCACCTCACCTCTCTCATCTTCCCATATCTCATCTCATCAGATATTACCTCAACTCACCCCCATTTCACCTCACCCTATCTCACCTCACCTCACATTAACTCACTACTTTGATTACACTCTCACTAAGCCAATTGTTTATTCTGCTCTTCCACATCTACCATGACCATTCGTTTCGTATTAAAGATAAATTTATGCCTCAACATCAACAGCAAATAATACAAGTCCTCTTTCTCAGATTCCATCACAACATCGTCTATTTATATTCTGAATGGGTCTTGATGTAAGGACATAATATGACTTCATGCAAGGTATAACAATTTCAGAATTTCCATTCACATATATTTTATCTTGGAATTATGCAAGTTAAAGCAATAATTACAGTTGTATTTGATTGTTGCATAGTGCCTATCCTTTTCTGTTACTGTTTATCAACACCAGGGCAGTTCGTCACTTTCGGTAGTCTGGTTTCTCTAAATACCCAGTGTTTATTCAGAAAGATAAGCCCCATCGAGACGAGAAGTGTGTTACCAGTGTCTGCTGTATGACTCAACACAGCCATCTGCATGTTAGAAGTCAGTGCCAGAACACAGAACTTGATATGAGTCTGACACATCTTAGTATCTAAATGACCTCAGTTTCTCTCTTCACAGAGGTTACTCAAGTCAGTTCTTCCCAACTAACCGTTGTTACGAGTAGAGCACTTTCTTAGCTAGACTTGGAGAATACTGAATGGTGGCAATCAAAGTTCGTAAACGTCGTATTACAGGGTTTTTTTTAAAATGTGTCATCCTCAATGTATATTGTGTCAAGTTGGGAATTATTTGTTCCTATAAACACGCTAGGAAAGCCAAGTCCGATGCAAACAAAGCAAACTACTTTATTTGTAAAATTTATATCAGACATAATCAAAGAACATATGCAATTTAGACAAAAAACTTCTTAAGTTGAAGTCTAAGACATTTGAAGTAATTCAGTCGATGTACATGTACATGTACATGTTATTCAATATAGGACGTGATTTCATTGGTTAGAAAGTAGGGAGAAAATTAAGGTTACCTGGGAACAAAATGACACGGGAAACCTCTGTCAGGAGAGAATGAATTGACCTTTGCGCAGTTCATCCATTTGTATGCGGGTTGAGGTCCAAGTTCCATGTGAGGTTGAAATTGTTACTATCAACTACAGTCCCCGTCATTTTGTGGAAAACATGTCCACTTCAGAAAGAAGAATAGTTTCATATTTCAATTTTGATGACTGAGCAATCTAGAAATATGGTGTAAATCACTCAAAACATCTCAAAATGTATAAAGAGATCGGAGTCTGTTAACACAGGCCACATCCTGCAATATTGATGTTAAAAAAAGTATAGTTTTATTTTGCACAATAATGAACTTTGATGTTGTTTTTGTTGAATAGAGCAAAGGTTGATCTACACTTAACAAACTCCCTCCATTGGGAAAGTCTCTGCTGTTTGAAATTTTATTTATTCAGCAGCATCACAAACAATAAGAAATAATAAGGAGCAAATGTTTGCTCACATTTCGGGTAATTGTTCCACATGGGATGTTCTTGCAAGCACATGTCAGTGTCTTCATGATGCACCTGAGTAACAATATGTGACTGACAGAAAAGGTAACCTTAATAAATTGACATCTTGTTTACATATCATACTATTATACAATAGCATATTAACTATGTAATTCAAAGAAGAGTTTACAAAATCACGCACACAAGATAAATCAGTCACAGGTACTCAAAGCATAAACAGGTCATAACTATACAAATTCACGTTTGATTGCATTTCTCAAATGTGACCTTTATCAGTATTCTCCTCAAGGGAGATTGTACCAATAAATCGACCCCGGTTTCGGTACAATTTTGCGGGAAGTAATTGCTATGAATAAGTGTAAAATATATGCATTACTTTTGTTTGAGTATAGGATTGTCCTAACAACGACGTAAGTCGCTTAACTTAACTGTAACTTTTAATGGTCATTTTAAGACAAATACCCTTTTATGATACAAAATTACCATGATTGTACTGTCCCTGAAACCTGGATCTAGATTTTTAAATCTCGCTTATTGCTGAGAAAGTCGTAAGCACCATGTATTAGCATTGACATACGACTTTTGTAACACTAAGACAGTTCTAAAATATGAACCCAGCATTACTGTACACCAATGATTGATACAAACTCCCCTGAACAATGCACATGTTCATTTACTTCCATATAGCCATAATAGTGCCATCTCATCTGGTAATGGTTTTGTTCTTGTGTATGGAACGATACGTGTACGATAATTGATTTACACAGACAGGCAGATGGCTGCATGCATTTGTGTATTGGTGTAGCATATGTTCCACATAGTAAGATTGGCGATTGGGATAAAGTCGTCGAAAGGTGGTAACAACGAAGTCTACATTGGCAAAATAGCTTGAAACGATTTAAGAATGATTAGTTCTAATCTAATCTAATGTAATCAAACATTATCTATCAAATGACACATGTTTGCGAGAAAGTGGAATCCGAGGGTAAATGCGAGAGGGCATATTAAAAGAAAAATCAACGAGTTCCGAGAAATTACGAATTATCTGTCCTGACTTAATTACTGTGATAAACTCCAAGCTTTCGAGAGGAGTTTGACATAATAATTCATGAGGGACAGAGAATTCGTAATTCCGAGCACCTGGCTCTTCTTAAAGAAATATCTGCAATTTACATAGTAAAGGTTTCATTTGTGAATGAAAATGCTCTTATCAAATGTTAAGTAGCTACCTAAAAGTTATTTCTAGAAAGGGAATCCTATATAGAAAATCTTGTGTGACAAGTTGTGAAGATAATAAATGGTTAAATACACTATCAAGTAATTATTTAACAGCTAGAAAATCTCATTTTGAAAGTCTTATAAAGGAAGGAAACTGAAGGAAATAATCAATGATTAAAGATGCTATTGAGTTATGACTTAAGAGACAGTCTAATATAACCAATCTTTTGCACTGAGATCACACGTTTAGAAACTGCAACGCTTTTCACATAAATGCTAATGTAGTAACCGTTTACTACCGGTAGAAGTAATAGAGTAAACATTCACCGTTATAATTATATACATACCTAGGGATAATATGGCCATTGAAATGGATGACTGTTTATTATCCATATCAACCTGGCGTGACGTCATCTGAGGTTGATATGTACATAGGGAGTTATGATACATTCAACCTTCGATGACGTCATAGCTGCAAGAATGTATCCTTGTCCGGATACTGAAAACCTTGGCTTCGCTTCGACTTTCAGTATCCTTCCTCGGTTAAAAACACGTTAGTGTTTTTAAAATATTGCTCTCTGCTTCGCCTCGAGTAATCTTTTAAAAACACTTCCGTTAAGATGTTTAAGGTAATCTGACGTCATGAAAGGTTGATATCTGCTATTTATGATTAATATGCTAGTATCGACCTTGCCGATTAATCTAACGAATGGTTAGGAGGAAGAACATGACAAGTTTTCATAGTTTTATTCTTTCAACAAAATAGTGCATTTACACAAACGAATTCAAGTCATGAAGAACAACAATAAGCAGGTCTTCAAACACAGGCGCGATGATAATTGATATGTTGTAAGGGTATATCTTCGTATTCCTAGAGAGATGTGTCCGGAAACCGACTCTGTTTTAACCTGGTTTTCATCCAAATTGTCCAATACCTGCAGAAAAGAACTTAATTCAATGAAATACGAATCAATGCAGTTTACATAGCCATACAAAACATATGAAATAATACATTTAATAACATGTTTTCTCTTGCCCAACATATCCCGTATCACGTTACGAGAAAAAGGTATCTCTTCAATCATAAAAGCGCACCAAATTGAATGAGAAATGGTCATTTTAATGTCATACAGACATAAAAAATACTCAGTCTCATCAGCTCATGTCTTACGGTTTGGTATAGAAACACAGAACCTTTTACTCATTCTTGATTTATTAAAAGGTGTTTACACTAAAATGGCCGTTAGCAATTTTCGTTTTATACGTCACAGCGTTTTCTACGGTTAATGAGATCACATCATGTACTGCTTTTATACTACATAAACTTTTATTATAAATAACAAATATGAACATGTACAAATAACCAAAAAAGTGCTACAGTGCGTTTAACGATGCATTTGATGCATTTGATGTAGTAAAAATATTAACTTGAAACACGGCTGATTTGAGTAGAATAGCACTCTGATAAAATATGCAGGCCTGGTGTCGGTCTTCTACTTCTAGAGATGAGGCGTTGCTGATCCTTTTTTAGATTCAAAGAATCCAACTGCAGCATACAGGAACAAGACAACCAGGATATTGCATCACAGCTGAAACCAGTCCGACCATCCAGTCGCTCAAGTGAATTGTGAATAGCACGTGCTTTCTTACACGTGTGCGCACGTCACAGTATCATTGTTTGGTGATTGGATAATGCGGAAAGCTTGACAGCAGTCAAACTCGGATTACCTCGTGCATTTTACTTTGCACGTGCAGAGCGTTCTTCTTGCCATGTTCTGCTCGTGAGGTTGTACATTGAGTGCCCATGTTATTCAGCAGGCAAAATAGTATAAATGGTTGAATAAACTGAAATAGTAACAACAATGATGAAAACATTATTTGTACAATTGACCCTTATTCCTCTGTGTGTATGACAAATAGTAACCTACCCCTATGGTTGATATGTTAAATATTTAACCTCTCGCTACCGCTCGAGGTAAAGTAGTTTAGTAGTACAGACTGCCAACTTGCTATAGCATAACCATTCAAACAGGGTTGTTATTACTCAATTACTTTATCCAGTATGATCCCTATCTATTACCTACTACCTTGCTAACAGAAAGGTAGAAATGAGTACTAGTTCTTATCTAAAACAAGGTAAGAGGATTTTTTATTTTCAATTACTCTGTCCTTCTATGTAATAGAACGGTACAAATACCAACTGGCTCCTCTCAGATACAGATCACAACAAGTTTCATATTTATATTTCATGTTGTCCCCCACATCTTTTTGCACTCTTATGTTATGTAATATTATGATACTCACATAATCGAAGTGTTCATAATCAGCAGTTTGGTGCTTCTCCGTACCACGATTGAATCAGAGGCTTATCCGAAATCGCCATCTTTATTTAGCAGACCCTTGGGGCATTTGACGTCCATCTTTATTGCTTGACCTCAATATCAGTGCATTCCAATTCTGGACCATCATAATGGATGCATTATACAAATGTTCCTTAAGGCAAGTGCTGTTATAGCTTGTATATTTGATAACTAGGAGTCTGCTGGTGGTGAAGGATGAGTCTGGACCCCATCTCGGAATACAAATAACTAAACACGTGTATCTAAGGGAACTGTAACATGTATCTGAAGTACAGATGGTTATGTGACTTGAATATTGGGATTCGAAAAAGTTCATCAATACCATCACATCGAATGAAACTCTATTTCATCTGTTAGTAAATAGGTTTGTATTCCCTTTGCCTTGGGGAATTGTTATGTACTTATTATTATGAACATAACTAAGCTTGGAAATATATTTTCACTTGTCAAGTAAGGAATACAAACATATACATAGAGACGAATGTTAACCTCCGCGTGTTAACTTTGTGATAAGACAATATTAAAGAATTTGGTCTATAAAATGAAAATCAAGTGACCCTGCCACCTGTTGGAAGGCACGTTAAATGTTCGATGATTGTCCTATATCGATATTGGACATCGCCTGTATGAGATGTTCACAACCGCCTTTTTTGTTTTGAATGTTAAAACCTTATCATACATATTTTGAACATGACCAATCCTACCTTTATCTCACAGCAAGGTAGATTACATTTTGGGAACTGATTACATTGCTTGTTTAAGTACTTAACACTCTGTAGGTGCCAGATATGAGCAACATACCATTCTTTCATAGATCTCAATCAGCTTGTAAGCTTCTATTAGTGGTCGGTATAGATTGTATGGTCTTGTATGAGCAAGAAGTGGCCTTTGCAGAAGAAGGAGTTTTCTCTTACGATCTATTATTATTATGAGTATATGTCCAAATTCTAACAGTGAAACTGATTCACTGAATAAGGAGAGGCCATTTTAAATTGGATTTCTTGTTCCAAATCCTTTACCCACTGAATGAAGAATATTTAAATCAACCGAATATTAAAACAGTAAAGTAAATATGTTATAAAACAGTTATCAGAATATGTTACATACAACAAATAAAAAACAAATTTAAAACTAATTTGTCTGATAATTATCAGTGCCTACTTCTTTTAATACGGTGTGCACTTCGGGTAATAGTATATGAAACAATGACCATGTGTTTGCTTGACATGGATTGCCAGGTATTCACATCTTTAGAACTAAGGCAAGTGCTCACTTGGGAAATAGATAGTTAGAAATCCGTGAAAGTACTCTCGGGCTATAGGCTCATGTACTGTTAATTAATCCCTTATAACTATGAGGTGTACATAGCACCATGGTCACTGAGAAAAAAAAGAAGATGTCGCCGAATGCAACCTATGGACATGGGCCTTGATTTTCGAAGCTCTCTTAGCACAAGGATAGTTTATTTGGGCCAATTTCAAGACCATCTAAGTGCTAAGAGAGCTTTGAAAATCTAGATCATTCTTCTCACAGACCTACCAATGTCTTCTGACAAAAAGTCAGTTCAGTCTTTTCAAAACCTCTGAGCAGCAATCTGGGGGTACTGAAACACAACCGATGTTTCTTTGATAACACTGTTTGAACGGAGTCTTTGAGGTGTGTTAAGATTGTATATTTACATCAATTATATTTTATTTTCAATTCTTCAGAAAATGCCTTTTAGACTTGTTTAGTTGTTAAGCATAATTATTCCCTTTTTTCTCGTTTACGTAATGTTCAGCTAACCATCTTCTCCAAGATACTTTATTCATTTGATGATCTAATCTGTTGTTGTGTTCAATGTTTTCATTTATCAAACAGCAGTTTTATGTTTCCCAATTAGTTTAGAATTAGATTAGACAATCGAACCTTCAAATAGTTTTGACACTATTGGTTATTTGTAAGGAACTTTCTTTCCCACGGGTTCACGCACGCTACTGACTGACACTGGGGATGTCAAGATCTGATTGTGAAATATCGGAGATAACAACCTTCCCTCTAGCTCCGAACCATGTAATCAGGAAATCCAAATTTAACCCTGAACTCCACGGTAAATATCCTTCTATTAGGTTCTATCTCTAAAATCGATATCATTTAATGGTGAATCGTACCCGACAAATAATAACCACCTTTTCAAATATTTACAAACTCTTGTTTTCATGAAATCGTCTAGGATGAGTATCAGGAATATGTTTAATAATTTTAGAAAATAGTTACAATGATTTTACATGTGACTTTTTACTCACAACTTCTATAAATTCTCTTTTTTCAACTGCATTAACATTATTTATTTTGTTTGAATTATTACACATGCTTGTTCCTGCTGATATGATAATGATTAACGCAATGTTGTACAAATCTACTTTAATGTCGTAGTATAAATTTAATTGAAGGTACAATTCATCCCTGATGTTTGATACCTCTAAATTGTTGTGAAACACATTGTGTGGAGTGACGCCCAAAATATATATGTATGGCAATGGTAGTGCATTGACCTCAATGGTTTGTGAGTTGTTGAAAAGTAAGATTCTGCGATGTTCTTGCAATTAAGCTTTACACAAGCATCCTGGACATGACGAACTCCACCACTAAGCTAATTCCCCCTCTGAGGTAACTGATAGCATGTTTACACATACATTGTAGAGCATGGATAAGCACTTAGCATTCTTGTAGCTAAGACACTGGTATCGGTGCATATAGATTCCTCTGTAGATCTAAAGGTGATAATGGTGTGTAGTATTTGGTTTGACAACCAGGAGTGCCAGTTGGGGTAAAGCGCACTATGAAAAGCAAAAAGCATGAGTATACAATTTGAAGCATGCGCTTTATATATGTTAAATGAAAGAGAAGAATAAAAGAAAGAAAACTATGTGAAAATGAATTACACGTGTGGTAAATCGTGCATGTAGAAGAGTAAAAGGTCAAATGCATTACATGATGTAATTCAACCTGACTATGACTATTGATCTGCCCAAGGCGTTTACGGTTGTGTATTAGTTTTCCTGTAGCCTGAGATCTCTTCCAATGTTCCAGATGCCGCGATTCACTCACTGTATTAAGTAAATTTCAAGGTGTAACATTGGTGACCATGAGCTGACACGGAACTTCTGGTTACATAAAACATTGCATTTCATCCTTGCGTTTCTTTTACGGGAGAATATTATGGAATTATATATTAAGATTATCTATTTTAGCTGAAACGTGTTAATCTTTTGTCAGAAAGACAGATAAAGATATCAGTGTAGTCTAAGTAGGGCTTATGGCATTGAGTTGTGAACTTACAAATGTGCACTCAACTATCTCGGTTGACCCTAACGTACTTGTTCCAAGATCTCACATAGAGTTTAGAGTATCTCCTACTGAGCAGTACACGCGTCTGGAGGTGTGTCAGAGAGATAAGGTTGATGAGGTTATTCATGAAGGGAACAACTCTTGACCACAACGTGTGGGTGAATAGTTGAAATGACACTATTGTCAATTTCGGATTACTGAAGAAACTAAATAGGTTATAAGTTTTTATGTTAAACAAGGTTACACTTGTTACATCATTCTATATTGTTTTCTCGCTCCATTATTTTTAAGTAAGTTTTAATAAGTTTTTAGCTCGAAGAACAAATTTAAATAAAGAATACTTTCAGTTCAATTTAAGTAGATTAATGTACCATTAACTCTCCATTCCCTAACAATATTGGGCGTCCTATACCTCTGAGATCTGATACAATATTCTGATGATATTACACAATGTTTTGATAATGTTACACTGTTTATATGATTTGATCACTATTATGATGAAAGGATGCAGTGTTCTGGTGATATGTTTTGAAAATATTATATACGACTCTGATGATACTACATGAAAAATAAATTAAAATTTTCAAATTAACGTATCAAATACCTTCTTTTGATGTAACACAATGTTTTGATAAAAATGATACACTGTTCTTATGATTTGATCACTATTGTAATGAAAAGAAACAATGTTCTGATGATATGATATGTTTTGAAAATATTATATACTACTCTGATGATACTACATGATGATATGTTTTATAAATGGAAAAATAAATTACAAAATTTCAAATTAACGTATAAAACATCTTCGCTGTTTTCACAAGGCTTAAATATATGGATATTCACTGTAATGTCGTATGCAGAAAGTAAACTGTCAGTAAAGCAAACAATAACAAATACAACTGTAATTAGAGCACATTTAAGAGTTAGCTTTTTTCGGGAAACACAATTTTGTTTTAAATACATGTAGATACATCCTATCAAAGGAAGAAGCTGTTAAGAGAGTCGGCCAAATATTCAAGTCTTCCTTATTTAGTGTTTTGAACTGCTAAGAGGAAGAGCAGACTTCAGGTGGATAACACATGTCACGTGATCCCTTACTGTTTATGATTAATCCATTCATCATGGTAATGTGAACCTACTTAGATAAAATCAAATTCAAACTCTTGAAATTGTAGATTTTGTCAAATGAAGGAAAGTGTTTTAATTGGAATATGTCATGTTGCAAATTTCTCAAAGTATAGATAACATCGATTTATTGTTTTGGATACTTTCTCATTTTCATCCTTAGTCATAATATCTGATAAAAATTAACAGCTAACTAATGGTCAAGGACAACGAGACAATTGAAAATACTATAATACTACTAAGAGTTTTACATCAGAAAAAAAAATATAAATCTAAACCATGACATAACATAAAAATAGTTAAGACTCACAAACACACACAAACATTTTGTCACAATATTTAAAAAAAATAAATAACTCGGTTACTGTATTGAAACAATTTTAAAACATTTGATATGAACTCAAAGCAGTTAATGAATTAGGAAATGAATAAACACGAATTTGAAATGAAACTTCGAAAGTGGGATACATAAGAAAAACATATTTGGACAGTAACTTCGTTATTGTGAAGATACATTCCTCTTTTGAGTACATCCATCTGATGAAGGAGAGAGCATATACTCCGAAACGTCATGCATTTTTAAAAACACAATAAAGAGGTTTTGTTATCCAGAAAACCATTTTTCTTAAAATTACTTATTGATATATTATTACAAATAAACATATACTCCGAAACGTCATGTATCTTCAAAACACAATACAAAAAGTTGTTATTGTTATCCAGTTGATATATATGTATTATAATACCTACATATATTGGTATCAATCAAAACTGAACATCAGAAGGAGAAATATGAACGTGAACTGAAATGACAATAAGATTATCTACATATGTTAAAAGTCGTTTACATTATTGGCATATTATACGATTCTTCTGAGTCACCGACCAGATTGCATGGCTAAACACTGCTTCTGTATGCCTCTCCATATAAACAGCAGGTATTTACGGAAATACATTATCAAGTTACATACGTAGGTCAAATAGTAACAATAGATTGGTGGGAAAAGGAAATTTATCACGACAAATAAACTGGATACTCTCAGACCATTGTACTACACATCTGTTCATAATATTTTTTGATTAAAATATTTGCAAGATACCTGCAAAATGGTGAATTATGGTGTTTATTTTTCGAACAGAGGTCACACAAGGGCAACGGCTGAAGAAAAGCAATAAGGTGACAGTTCCACAGTCTAACATTGTTACATTTGGAATAACACTGTCTGCAATATATTATATTAGAGGTTGAGTTTAAATATCTACTGTAAATACTGAGATTGTTTCTCAATGAGCGTTTTTATTCTAATCCAAATCCATTCAACTTGATATTAGTCTTCCAAGAAGTCGACAGTCCACCAATGTCTGAAACAAAATAATATACAACTTCTAGTTTCTGTTTTCAAATTTTCACGAGGTTCACCAATAGTTATCAATCTTGATCTGAAATATCCATGGAAACAAATAATACTTTCGAATAAATGCAGTTGCATTTATCATAATAAAGATGAATTTGCCAAATGTAAACACATTTTGGATAGAATTTAAATGTGAACTTGTAGTAGTCTCACTACTTTAAATATTGCTAAACTATGGATAGTGTTTATGGCAAATCAAAGAAGGAAATGTGTACCTCTCTTATCCTAAGACTTAAGGCATGTATGAGTAAATAAATTTACAGGGTCTAGAGAATTAGGTTGTTGATACTATCCATCAGGATTTGCACCTAATCAAAGCGGACTTTGTATTCCTTTGAGATTCGTTTCATTTGTCAAAGTAGTGTGTCGTGCACAATTGTGATTTCTTGAATCCATGTGGCCATCTTGTCCATCCGTGATACAATCTGGTACCAGCATCATCAAGAGTTATCGATCTTGAAAAAAAAAATCAAAATGTCAAATTAGGAGTATTGAATATTATTTAGATAAATAGTATATACTTGAATGAATGAATGTTGACAAATACGACTAGTGATTCAAATATACTTTTCTTTTCTGAAAGGGATTGGAATAGTTGTTTCTATACATGTACACGTTGAAATTAACCAAAAGTTATATTAGGACATGTTATCATTATTGTTTTTTTTATTATTTAAATTTATGTAAATTGATATTGGCACAAGTTAGTTAGTGTATTGAGACTGACAACCAAGCAGTAGCGGAACTTGGGTTAGTGCACACAAATAATGTTTGTTGCCATATACCTAATGTTCGTTCGACGTCATGCTTTCTAACAAATTGTAATGATATTATCTTATATTGTCTTGATATGTGGAGTACAGTGGTGCAGTGGTTAGCATGTTGGCCTCTCAAGTGGGTTTGAACCACGGTGAAGGCACCTAAGATTTCTGACTTAGGTATCTTATTGTGTTTTTGCCAAAGCACTTCATCCATCTTGCTCTCAGTCCACCCCGATGTACAAACGGGTACCTGTAATAACGGATGTTTATGGTTTCTGTAGTGTTTATGGCAGCTCCGACTTAGTAATAATGTGTAATGTACAAAGCATACCTTCCAATCATGGAGATTTAGTGCCATACAAGAACTATTCATTATATTTATTATAATTATATTACCAGAGAGGCTGATAAATGACTCAGATAATTTGTTCTGCTGGGGAAACATGTTACAATTCGATGCAATATAAACTCACATCAAGCCTTCCCTAGCAGACTCAAGGGAAGAGAAACAAATGTAGTTACGATGGACCCCGACTTGAAATGTGTTCTTGTATATCATCAATGTATATTTGGAAAGAATACATATATATTGGAAGCAATAATTACACGAATCAGTCCGTCGTTATGAGACACAAGCGAGCAATGATAACTCTTATAAATATAAATGTCTTATTTTATTGTTTATCATGCTGATAAGAAACCACATAATTGTATTTGTCATTGCTTTTAAAGTATACATAATGGATATCGTTATAGCTACATTTATATACATTTGTAATATACTGGAACACTTGATTATCAGCAAGTTGATTGCATGCACGAAAATACATTTATAATTATCTTCGACAAAATAATTTAAAAATCTAAATGTACCATATTATATCCAGTACATGAACAAATAAGTGAAGTTACTTTCGTTCAAAATTTAGCTAAATGACCTTGCTGAGTGATAGAATTCTGTCCAAATAGTGTTAAAGGTTACAGGCCAATGTGGACGCTCTCCTTTTCGGAACAATACTATGGTAGTCTTCAACACCCATGACAACATTCACAAAGTGTGATGGTCAAAGAGTTGTTTCCCTTATAGCACATTCGTTTACAGCATTTTCTCTTGTTTTAGGATGGTTCAAAGCTACTAACGTTTATCTACTTCTGACATTTTATGTAATTTATTTAAAAATAAAAAATTGTTACGGTTAAAGTGTTGTATCATATTTGAACTGGAATCATTAGGATTCAGTTTATCTTATACAACGTTTTCCAGTACAGATAGTTTCCAGCCCTCAACAATTAAATAGTCCTGACAATTTATGTAGTATATTTCTGTAATGGGTGGGAAAGTAATGTCACTTTCATTATCGTGTGTCGAAATTAAGAAAAGATTCTCAATGTACGATGTTCACCTACCTACGCAAGAGAATGTATTTAACAAGCATCAACATAACTTTCCTTCATAAAATTGAGACACTCTCAAGCGTGAAGACTGTCACTAACTTACGACCCTCATCTAGCCTTGGTGCTGTACACCGATCCCATTTAATTCAGTCTCCCTGTTGGAGTCCTTAAAGAAGACATAGTAGTAGACATGTGTCTTGAATTGACCAAATCTGTCCACATGCTTTCAACAACTTCAAAAGAGGAAGGTCTGTTCGTGACAACTGTGATGATCTTGGTCAAATGAGTATGCCTGTGCTCCGTCACGCCATTGTCTGATGTCACCATTTTGTTCACTCTTTTACAATGGACTGTGTCTGCGGTGTTCAAAGAATTGCTCTATGGCGACCCTGCCCTCTTCCGAACCACAAAACACATCTGAGTCACTGTTCTAAAACATGGTCACAAAACAAGAATCTGCAGATATCCGTAGTCCATAATTGAAAAGAAAACCTTCGGCCAAATCCACATGCACAATGATTATGTACACGGCATTACTTCCACATAGCCCTTAATAGTGCGATCTCAAACAGCTGGTAACGGTTTTGTTGTCGTGTATGGGACGATACATGTACGATAATTGAGTAACAGGAAATCGCAAATGCATTCCTGTATTTGTATAACATATGTTCAACATGGTAAGGTTGACGGTTAGGACAAAGTCGTCGACAGGTAGTTATATAAACGTCTACATTGGCAAAATATCATGATACCATTTGACTATGATTTGTCCTAATCTAATATTACCTGAATTAATCAGGTAGTATCTATCAAATAACCAATGTCTGTCAGAGAGAGGAATCCGAAGGAAAACGTGAGAGGGCATATTATAATGTTTCTATTAATCTATATAGAATAGTCGCCGGACAGGGTGACGTCATTTTTGCCCTTTAAAAGGCCACAAACCTATAGTACATATATACAGACACATATACATACATGTATGCATATACATATAGATATAGATATAGATATACATAAACATATACACATATACATATACATATACATATACATATACATAAACAGGCAGATGAGAATGCACTTTCTTTTAAATCTAAAAGCATAGTATAGAAACATTGACAGATTTTCAACATGTATTTTGCTACAACATCTTAGTAAAGATATGAATTTGCGGATATAATGATTAGTAAAGTAAAATTGTTTATTATATCTTTGTCTCAAATGGAGGTAGGCCGGACAGACACAAAGAAAATGGTACTCATCTTCAATTACACTACGGACTGATGTTTCAGCAATGATCAGTACAGGTAGAGCAGGGTGAATAATTGTTGACATTTATAATTTTGTTTCTTAATTGCTCACTTACCAAGCAATATATGTTCAGATGATTGTGCAGAACGAAAAATTACTTGATATTTTATATAAAAAAGACCTTCATTTGTAGCAACTTGTTATGAGAGACAATTCCAAAAATTAAAGGCAAGTCAAATTAACCATCTGGAAAATAACCATGTGCATAGTTTTAGAAAGTATAGCGCTGTCCTGTACAATTCATGAAAAGATGTTGACCAAGAATAAAGGAAGGTAACACAATCTTGACAGATGAGAAATACTATGTAGCAATAACCAAGTAAAACGGCAAGTTACTCATGGACGTCTTTGTATCTGCACACAAGATGAGCAATGTAATTCTCATGATGGCCTTTTCTTCACACTGCATGAAAAAGACGAAACCATAGCATAACAATAAAATTCAGCAGCGTGCAGTGACCGAGAAAATAGGAGCATGTTGGCTTATGTTTGGTGGCCTTTTTCTCAGTATAACATCTGGAGCGTTGGTTGTATGTGAAGAAAGATGATCCGATCGTGAGTCAGTGTGATATATGAGTGCATTTGTACCAACGTGTGGATCAACAGACCTATGTGTGAGTAGTCCATCAACATTGCGAAACGATTCAAGGTGATGACAAGGTCACTGTGTTTCCCTCCCGAATGGGGATAGGAAGGTCTTCAGTTAAACGTATATGCCAGATTATGACCGAATGTAATATTATATTATTTTGGATCACACTAACTGTAAAAATACACAAACTTTTTCACGAGGTATCCGCGCCCACAGCCTCAAAATCCTGTTAAAAAGATTCCAATAAAATTTTATATATATACTGTGTGCCATATGTGTTTGACCAGTCAGTCTTATTGATACATTTATTTAATTGATTTAATCAAATGAAGAATCTCACCAAGTGTCTCCTGTAACATAACAAGTACGATAACTGATACATATCGTTGTACATAGTTTACATAGTTCAACGAGTGTTGATATTTTGACACCAGAAGGCATGAGGATGAAACTAAAAAAACAAATATTCAAAATCAATTTCAATTAGTTTCTGTGAAAAATTCTTAACACTGATGATGACACTGTCAAAAGATTCTTTGTTCGTTGATTATTCTGAAGATTTCAAAAACCTCCCCATCTCCGATTCTGCCTTTGATGATGGTTTTGGAGAATGACATATGCGAGAAAAGATGAATCTGTCATAAAACATTCTCTATTTTCAGCTATACACCCAGTCTACAAAGACAGCAGCTGTGGAGTAGCTGTTTTCTTCTCACGTACTTGCAGCTGTTATCAGGATGAGTTCACGTTATCTCTCACATAGAAGACATCAGTCACTGCTTGTTCCTTGCAGTCTGATAGAACATGGTGCAGCGGCTAGGCCATGATGTACATTCATGCATACCAAGCACATGTTGTCAAGAATCACAACATCATAACTTTATTGTACTAATGTATATCCTGTATTAATATTGATGGCATTTCAGCTTTTAAAGAAGAAATCACTTGAATGTTACAATGTGCAGTTGGTTCATAAGTGACGAGGAGGTTTACATAACAATGTACTGTACATTACTGTAATGAAGACCTTCCTATGGATAGAGTTGAAACATGTAGGAAGGAAATTTAGTTAGTTATTCTTTAAATTAACATTTAGATATATAGAAATATAGAAATATATAAACAGCCTGAAGAAGTAGGTAAGGAATGCACATGCTGAAAACGCCAAACGTATCAAATTACTTATTAAGAATGATGTTGACGGAAATTGCAATATAATAATGTTTTATATAGTTAATAAAAGGTAAGATTCACCCTCATTGTAAAAACAAAGAAAACAACAATTTGATACACAACAAATAGATGCTTTCAACCTCGTACATATACACATATAACCCCTCCGCAAACCACTTCCATTGTAAGACCAGCATCCCTTGTGTGTTTAACATATGGCGATGGATTGCCAACTCGTGTCTCATCTCTTCATTCAACAATATTGCTCAATGTCCACCCATTTAGATAAGGTCATACCTTTAAGCAGTGATGAAGGGGAATTATTTATCTAAAACTTCGCGTATAACAAATGAGTTCAGCTGTTTATTTCGATAGCGTAATGTATACGTATCTCTGAAGAAGAGTTTTTTTCTGTTTTGATAACCTCTGGCTCTTCTTACAGACAATGGACCTTTTCTTGCTGCAGCCATTACATCAAACGTAATTTTGGAAACTTTAATAAGGTAGAGAGGAAGACAGATTTGCTTCTATATCATTTAGTAACTCTTATGGCGAGTACATACGTGAGACAGAGTCATAAAATTGACTTCTACACATATATCAATCCGTTCCTTGGTTTTCATTGAAACATTTAGGAACCAAATAAAATATCATGCAAACCTGATCATGCATATTCAACATCAATATAAGGACATTTGGGAAGTCTTATAAAGAACTGAAGGTAATAGTGAACGATTAAAGATACTATTGATAACATTTAAAGAAAGATCATCCTATTTGGAAAATTTGATATCAAACATTTGTGTCACTGAGATCACACGTTTAGAAGCTGCAAATATTCACATATTTTACTACCCATAGAACATTTTACTTTTTTAAAAGTTTTAATTATTATAACCTTGTGGTATTTTTACCACATTATACCAAAGTTTAAAGTCTGTCATCTAATACATAGAAATTCACCATTAGAATTTATTAACAACACCCAATCAAATGTCCTCGTTCTTATAACTTTAATTTTAACGCATGGTAACAAGCTATGTTGTCACCATAGAACTAATTGCATAGCCATTAACCATTAGGATCATGTGCATCATACTGACCTGCCTTCACAAATGCTTTCACCATCAGACATACATATACCATACCATCCTGTCAGAGGAAAGCAATTCACTTTCAAAAATGTTTACATCATACAATTTGGCATTAGCATAAATATTCACTATAATAATTATGTACAGCATACTATCTTGCAATATCTTACCCATATGGGAAGAAAGACACAGGGAAATATATTTTCTGTAAGTCACACGGGCGTTACACCTTTTCCTGGCTTTTGATTGGCTGCTACAGAAAATAAACTTTTTCATTGGTTGCCGGAACTACTTCATTCATCTTTTCAGTTCATTCACTATTTTTTACACTCAAACTCTCTTCTACACGAGAACAAGGAAAACGTAACCAAATGTACATGTATTTTTTATTAGCGATAAAGACGTTTCTATTATATCTACACACTTGTTGATAATATTTTAGAAAAACAAAAAAATACTTTGTTAAATAAGGTAAGATAATTCGTCTGCTAATGAGTTGCCGATGTAAACAAACATGGCGTCATCCGTATCGCCGATAAAAGTGAATGACCTCGTAAAGGTTGATGGAAGCATATTGGGAAGAGTGGTCAGAAGCGACGACGCATTCTAGATATCGAATCAAGCTCTGATTCTGATTAATAAACTGCTTGAGAACGTTCCAGTTTGAAAGATATTTAACTTTGACAAATATCCTGTCATGCAGTAGGCCTACTGCATACACGACTTCCGGTCGATTTCACTGAACAATATTCCAATGTTCTCGGTGTTCTTCACCTTGTGTTTCTTGTTAAAAAGTTGACAGTCAAATAAAATCACTGTCTGAGTTGATTTTAAAAATTTGTTGTAGATTAAGAAAGAGTAGTTCGTTGTCTAGTCCTATATTTTCAATCTTGACGAAGTTGATGGTCTCGCAATGTGATGCGACTGTCACACGTAACGTCTCGCCTTCAAATGGAACACCCGACTGTACCCCTCACATGGTTCGACAAATTACGTTTTAATTGCAATTATGAGTAAAAAAGGCAAGAAGTTAGGTTCAGTAAACCGATTTAATGTACAATTGCATGAATACATAATCTAACAATAATCTAAGGATAAGAATAACACATTATACTAAGGAACTTTTTGTTCTCGCGTAATGCATTTGTTTAAAAAGGTAGTGACGCGATGAAATTCCTGGAAATTTAGTCTCATCACACGCGTAGGGATACGGGGATTCCCCAACTACGGGTTTCCTTATAGAGGAACAGCTGATTTCTTTTTACGGATTTTTAGAATGAAAACGGATATGGGTAACATAAACAATAACCAACTCGTGACGGGAAGGCTCGGCAATTACGTAATTGATATGACTCGGGAAAGATAATCTGTCATTCCCCGTCACGAGTTAGTTATTGTCTAAATCATAATCATTCAAACGAGAAAATTAGTTCTAGCTCTTACCAGCTACAGATCATACAAGTTTCAAGGTTCTTATTATTCAAATATTTTATCAATAACAATCTCTAAAGCCTTCTACCTTGCTAATAGAGGTGAGGTGAGGTGAGGTGAGTTGTGCTTTAACGCCGCTTTCAAGAGTATTTCACTTATATCGCGGCTGCTAGTATTATGGCAGGGAGAAAGCCCGCAACGCCATGTGGCTATGCTTTGCGGTGAAACCTGCGAGCATCGGCTGGAACTAGCGAACCATGGGTGGTACTACGCTGAAATTCAGTGTAGCATTGCACCCAAACCTTACTGCGTGTAGAACAGTTCTCTACTGCAGACAAAGTAGCCGTGCCCCTGGCGGGATTCGAACTCGGGACCTCTTGATCCAAAACCTTGCTAATAGAAAGATAACCTTAGTACTAGACCTCATCAGATACAGAACTTGTGAGGTTTAATGTTTTAACGATTCAATTACATTACTGTATCCATTACAATTGCTATAACGTACTGCTTTGCCAATAGAAAGGTAAAGTCAGTTCTAACTCTCATCAGATACAGATCACAAGAATGTTCAGTTTTGATCATCGGATTCCCTCATTTAGCAGCATCTGTTATCTTGCTTATGCTGAACCAGTCCGTGTTGATGTTAAATAATAGTGACAAGTGCAGGGGAGTGCAGTTCTTGTAGCGATAATGAGAATGTTTATATGTAAGCCACGTGGGAAAACAAGCAAACTATTTGTATGTTGCACTAAAGGTCAAGGTTATTGCTTGCAGGATGGTTATAGCTCCGTGGTTCCAATTTTAAATTGAAATATGTCTGTGTACGATATCAGTACAAGAACCGGTACATTGGTTAATGGAATATCATATTTTCGACATGTTTTTCCATCTATCTTTAAATACATTATTAAGTTATGTTATTGACTTATACATACTTGAACTTATTGCGGATAAATGTTGCCGCCTAAGGTTTTGCCAAATATATGTTCTAAGTGTCTGAGAAACACAGCACAACATCTATAGAATGTCTAATCAAAGCAGTGCTTATACCATAAAGGTGATGAGACTCACACCCCGATGAGTTTATCCAATTTATAAGTAGATATATGTACATAACCTCTGTTAAATATTTACTCAGTTAAACCTAATTATTTTGTTTTGTACACATTCAAATATTTCAGAAAATTAAAAAAAAAAAAAATTAATTGTTAATCATACAACGACAAACATGTTTTGCAGTTTTTATCAAGACCGAAAGTTCTCAGAATTCTCTTAGCACTAATGTAATATCATGATACTCACAACAAGTGTTTTGAGAATTTGAAATATCAGTAGTATCGTTACCAGATATGAATCAAATCTGAACTTGAATCTGAACGTCCATCTTTATTGCTTGACCTCGATATCAGTGCATTCCAATTCTGGACCATCATAATGGTTGCATTATGCAAATGTACCTTAAGGCAAGTGCTGTTATAGCTTGTATATTTGATAACTAGGAGTATGCTGGTGGTGAAGGATTGTCTGGACCCCATCTCGGAATACAAATAACTAAACACGTGTACCAAAGGGAACTGTAACATGTATCTGAAGTACAGATTGTTATGTGACCTGAATATCTTTGTGTATTGAATGTCGAGGTTCACAAGAATTCATCAATGCCATCACATAGAATTTCACGTGTTGATGAATAGATTTGTATTTACTTTACATTGGTGAATTATTATGTATTAATTATCATGAGCATAATTAACCCGAGGGAAAATAAATATTTGTACTTTTTAGAATGCAATAGTGAACAGTGAATATAATGCATGAAAACTTACACAAAATGTTGAAATCTAAATCGCTGTGTTTAAACGTTTTGATAAGACAATATTTACATATTTGGAAGAATTTGCTTAAGATATTACGTGACGTTGCTACCGGTGCGCAGATGTTACATAGGTACTCAGTGTAAGTGGATAGACAACACGACGACCACTTATGGGGTTCATCGGATGGATTTTTCCAGCTCGGATGGAGAATGTAGTGGAACAATATAAACAAAGAAATGCCCTAGAACACAAAATACACAAATTAATATATATCGGGAATTGCCCAATATCCATACATTATACTAGATGAGCGTTTGCGGGACACCGCAAAAGCAGAGCAGCTCCGAAACTTAGGATCTCGCCTTTCCCTGTTCCGCCTTCTCGTCAGCATCAAGAAAATGGGAATTCTTTTTAACAAAAACTTGTTCATTATTCGAGTTAATACCAATCATCACTGGGGTCACTTTTCACAAGTTTGTTCTTAAAACCTATTTCTTATTTCAAATTTGAACAAAGGATTAACGTGGCCTTAACCAATAGCTCATGACCTTGACCTTGCAAGCATCCTGAACTTGCTAAATATGTAATGATTTGTTCATTTTCATTATTTCACAGATTGGTTATATAATAAAACACGACTATGCATCAGTATGATATAGACTGCTTTCGTTTTCCCGATCAACGGCTGACATTCCGTTCATCAGCCGTAAAACGCAAGCGACTATGACGTCAATCTTCACTTGTGACGTCACAGTGGTTCTCGGCGGTAACACGATGCAGTTTTTGCTGTTTTGTTCATATACAACTGTAATTAAAACTTGTAGAAGAATTCGGGTACAAAAGAACAAATCCCATTCGTTTGAGCTATAATATGAGTAAAGTTGTTTTTCAGGACATTATCATTTGCAGAAGCCCTCCTTCGTCGGGCAGTTAATTGAAGACCTCGGGCTTCTGCAAATGAAAATGCCCTGAAAAACAACATTAAATTATCCATTTAAAGCCTCACGCTACGCGTTTGACTTTAAATTAAATTTAGAGCTATAATAATTCAGTTATATGCCGCTGAATTTCAAACACAGTATGTTTATCTCCCAATTACATGAAAAAACCTAAACACAGTTTTGACACACAAGAGAACATTATATTCCAAATCATTACCTTTTAAATTATCCTTTAACTGTCCTTGTTTCCATTTTGTCTTCCAAATGTGAAAATGTAATACGCAATTAAGTGTTCTTTGTAAAACATGCTGTCATCCAATTATTAGACTGTATTTTTTGTAAAATGTTATGTAAAATCTATTTGCATAATGTAAACGTGTAAGGCCTCCAGTGCAATTTATACCAGATATTGGCAAGGAGCTGTCTTTCTCTCTGGGGCACGCTACTGAACTCACACTGGGGATGTCAAGATCTGATTGTGAAATATCGGAGATAGCAACCTTCCCTCTAGCTCCAGACCATGTAATCAGGAAATACAAATATAACCCTGACCTCCACGGTAAATATCCTTCTATCAGGTTCTATCCCTACAAATCAATACCATGTATTAGTGAATCGTACCTCAACAATAGCCATTTCATCAAATATTTACAAACTCTTGTTTTCACGAAAACGTCTAGGACGGTTTTCAGAAATTTGCTAAATAATTTTAGAAAATAGTTGCAATGATTTTAACTCATAACTTCCATGAATTCTCATCACGAAGAGACACTATTTGCAACTGCATTTACAGTATTTCTTTTCAAAAGTTGTTGCAAATGTTAGTACCTGCTGGTATGATCTCAATAAAAAACAAAAGTTAAACCAATATCGAGGTATAGTATAAACTACTTGAAGGTACAATTCATCCCCGATGTTTGATACCTCATAATTGTTGTAAAACACATTGTGTGACTTGACGCCCAAAATATATGTGTATGACGTTACAGTTATAGTGAATCGGCCTCAGTGATTTCTGACTTGTTGAAAAGTAAGTGTTTGCTATTTTTTCTTGTGATTAAGCTTTACACAAGCATCCAGGATATGACAAACACCACCATCACCATAATCCCCCCTGTGAGATAACTGATAACATATTTACACATACATTGTAGAGCATGGTTAAGAACTGAACATTATTGTAGCTACAATACATGTACTGGTACCAGTGCATATAGATTCCTCAATAGATCTAAAGGTGATAATGCTTTGTAGTTTTGGGTTTTGACAACCAGGAGTGCCGGTGGCGTAAAGCACTTGTATGCAATGTAAAAAGCACGAGTATATAATGACACATGCATTTTTTGTTATATAAAAACTAAACAATGAGAAAATGAATTACACGAGTGGTAAATTTTACATGAAGAGAGTAAAAGAGAGTAAAAGGTCAAATGTACTATACATGACGTAATTCAACTTAACTATGACTGTCCATCTGCCCAAGGCTGTTTTCCAATCAGTTTTCCTGTAGCTCGAGATCATTCCACGATTTCAGATGCTGCGAATCCTTCACTGCATTCATTGAACAGTAATGTGTAGCACCTGATGACCTTGAACTGTTCATGGCACTTCTAGTTAAATAAAAACTTGCATTTCATTCTTGCGTTTCTTTTTCAGGAGAGTATATATGGAGGTATCAATTACATTCAAGATTTCTGTAATTATACCTGGAACGTTTTAACCTTTTGTCTGATTGATAGATTACGAGTTCCATCCTACCAATATCAAGGTAAGGCTTACATGTATGGTGTTGGGGTGTGAATTTACAAATGTGAACTCAACTATCTCGGTTGACCCTAACGCACTTGTTCCAAGATCTCACGTAGAGTTTACAGTATCTCCTACTGAGCAGAACACACGTCTGGAGGTGTGTCAGAGAGATAAGTTTCATCAGGTTATTTATAAAGATCACTGAAAAGTCCAATCAGATAAGTGTTAAATTACTTGTGACGTCATTCTATTGTTCTCTCGATCAACTATGTTTCAGTAATGGACAATTGCATATTGCATCAAGTTTTTAACTCGACATTTCATTGGTTAAAACTAATGGACCTCGGGCCGTCGGGTTAAGGTGAGTTACTATGACATTAATCTATATTGCTGAGATATGATGATGTGACAAAATATTATGATGACATGTTGTTCTATTGTGATGATGTGATACTCTGTTTTGATAAGGATATAATGTTCTGATAATGTGATGCACTACTCTGATACCATTTTATAATTTCATTAATTGCAAGTGATAAAAAGTGGAAACAATAATTTTAGATTTTCAAATTAACATATCAGATATCTTTGTGTTTAGACATGGCTAAAATAGTTGTTTATCACTGTAATGTACGCATAAAGTAAACAATCAGTAAAGCAATCACTCATAACTACAACTAGGATAATTACATTTTTACTGTCCGTTAACATTAATTTTTAATTTCATGAAGGCAATTCGTATTTATGATTATCTGAATAGCGAACATAATATTAAGTTTTGGCCTTTTATGTAAAACTCCAATATAAAACTTTAACAGATGCATCCTACCAAAGCAAGAAGCTGTAAACAGAGCCAGCCTGGGATACAAATACAAATATACAAGTCTTACTCATTTCGTGTTTTGAACTGTTGAGAGGAAGAGCCCAAGACTTCAGTATGATAACACATGTCACGTGATCCTTCGCTGTTTAAGATTCATCCAATCATCATGGTAATGTGAACCTACTTAGATGATATCAGATTAAACTCTTGAAATTGTAGATTTTGACAAATACATGTAGATGAAAGTGTTTTAATGGGAATTATCATGTTAAAATGTTCTCAATTTTTTTTTCTTCCGATTTTCATCGTCAGTGATAGTAACTGGTGAATCCAACTGACTAATGATCAAGAACAATGAGGCAATTGGAAATTGGTTCATATACTAAACTTTTCAGATGATGAGTTATCACATGTTATTTTATTTCGACACTCGGTTGAAGCAATTGGAAAATAACAGCTGAAAGTGTTTAATGAATTCGGTAATGAAAAAAACACGGATTTTAAATGAAACTTCGAAAGACATGTAAAATTGGGATACATAAAAAAAGCGAGATTTGGTATGAGTACATCCGTCTGATGACATGGTAGGTATCATCAAAATCACAAAATTACTTTTTATCCAGAAAAGATGTTTTCCTTATAATTACTAATGTATTTTTTTGGTATGAATAATAAATCCAAGAGTATGTATATACTCTGAAACGTCATGCATCTTTATCAAGAAGTTGTCGTCAAGAAAAAAAAATGTTCTTCTTATAATCACTTAATTCATGTTTTGATATTATTGAATCAAACTATTTGGAAGATACCTGCAAAATGATGAAATATGGTTTTTATTTTACAGGCAAAGGTAACAAAGATTGAAATAATGCAATAAGGAGACAGTTTCACAGTCTACAGGTGTGAGTCATTGACCAGATCTGTTAAACACTGTTATGTAGGCTCAAGTTGCTCGATGTAAACAACGGGTATTTCAGGAAGTACATGTCTCCATGGTGATAATGAATTGTTGGCCAATGTTTTTTGTTTCAGCATCCAGGCCAAAACGTTAGCATGTCATCAATATGTAGTAAAGTTAAGTAATTGTGTAACCTGTTAGAATATAATCAATATTTCTTGTTTTCAACAATTCGTATATAGGAGAAACTATTCAGTAATAATTAAATTGGTATTCATATCTCATATACAATTCATTTGTAATTATGATTGATATATGTCATAATATCGTTTACATCTATAAATGTAATTTAAGAAATTTCTTGAGATTTCAAACCATATCATCATTTATAAATTATATATGTATCCCCTAGTTTCTGCAAAACGTCAGATGTAAATTTGAAATGATTTTATTATCAATGTCCAAGAAAGAATTCTGATAAAAGGTTCCAGAAATCTAGTAAACAGAGTATTTACTATAGTGTCCATCAGACTAGAGATTATCATTATGGATGAAAACCAAACCGATGGTCACAAGCGTCACTGCAATCAATCCCCTAGTTCTCTTCCGATCCATTTTTCAGTTAAAATCACCAACTGTGGAGTTGAGTATTCTATAAGTGACATCAAGGCCAAGCTCACAGCTTCATGAATAGCATGTTGTAAATGAGAATGACTTGGACCATTGATGGACTTAACATAATTTGAACATAACGCTGAGTAGAGATTGAGTGTAAACTTCAATGAAAGTATCAACTGTTGATACTGAGATTGTTATCAACTAGAGTCTTATTGTAAACCAAATCCATTCCCCTTTAAATAGCAGGTAAATTTCATCCTTGGCAGGTTATAAATATTACACAAATGAACTTAAAATTATTGTTTTAACATTTCAATTTTTGTCAATGTTCGTGAATGATGTTACATTTTGTATGAAAGGTATTTTCTTCCCAGGAGTCAACAGTCCAGTCCATCAACGTTTGAAACAAAACCATGATAAAAGGTTCCAGAAATCAGGTCAACTGATCCGATTATTTGCTGAACTGTCCATCAGACACCAGCGCTCATTCTTAGTGAGAGAAATCCTTTAAGTTCATTACGCCAGACAGCCTCCATTTCCTGTTTTCAATCTGGTATCAGAGTCATCAAGAGTTATAGATCTTGATCTGAGAAAAGTAAAATATCACTCCTTTGAATAGATTCTAGACAATGTAAGTTGTATGTATTGGATTCGAACTATACGCAAGACAACTTATATTTTCTTTTTTTCAAATTTCTACTAGGCTCATCAATAGTTATCAAACTTGATTTGAAATATCCATGGAAACAAACAAGACTTTCGAATAAATGCGGTTGCATTTTCTTTATCATATTTAAAATAAACAATGTAAACAGGTTTTAAGATAATATTTAAATGTTAACCTATCATATTCTAAATACTTTAAACACTATGGTTACTGTTTATAGCAAATGAAAGAAGGAATATTTAACTTATTTAATCAAAAGATTTTAGGTATGTGGGAGTGAAGAACTTTACAGCTTCACGGGGAATTAGGTTTTGGATACTTTCCATCAGGATTTATGCTTCAGCATCGCGACCTGCCAATAAGGGAATGGAAAAAGGGAAGATTTATCTTTGTACTCCTTTGAGATTCGTTTCATTTGTCAAAGTAGTATGTCGTGCACAATTGTGATTTCTTGATTCTATGTGGTCTTCTTGTCTATTTTCCTCAATCTATGATACAATCTGTTGCCAGGGTCGTCAAATATCGATCGTGAAAAAATAACAAACTAAAAATGTGAAATATGACGTCTTTAAAGAGTATTTAGATAAATAATATATACTTGAATGAATGTAGATAAATACGACTAGTGATTCAAACACGTGTATTGTGCTTCTTTTCTCAAAGGGATTGGGACAGTTGTTTCTTTACATGTTCTAGTTAACCTAAAGTAATATTAGGACATGTTATCATTAGTGTTTCTATTATTACAATTATGTAAATTAATTTTGGCAGTAGTGAGTTAGTTCATGGAGACTGGCAACAAAGGATTAGAGGAACTTAGGTTAGGGTTCACAGATGTGTTAGTTGTCATATACATACATGTGCGTTCGACTTCCTGAAATAACGGATGTACATGGTTTCGTGTTGCGCTTATGACAGCTCCGATTGTACAATAGAATGTACAGAGTAATAAAGTGCAATGTACAAAGCGTACTCAGATAATTTGTTCTGCTGGGGAAACATGCTACAATTCGATACAATATACACACATATCAAGCCATCAAGACTCAAGAACAGGAACAACTGTAATTACGATGGACCCCGACATGAAATGTGTTCTTTTATATTATCAATGTATATTTGGAAACAATATACATATATTGGAAGCAGTAATGACACAAATCAGTGCATCTTTACGAGACATGGGCGAGCAGTAATAACTCCTATCAATATAAATGTCTTATTTTATTGCTAATCATGCTGATAAGAAACCACACAATTGTATTTATCATTGCATTTAAAATAGAAATAATAGAGGCCGTTATACTTACATGCATATACATGTTAATATACCGGAATACTTGATTACATAATTAAGTGACTCATTATACAGGACAAAATAAAATCAGAATATTGGAAGTCTTTAACTATACCCTAACATTTACTCAAGTCGCGAACAAATAAACGAAGTTGTTTTCGTTCTAATTTTGCTGGATGACCTCGCTTAGTGACGGAAATCTGTCCAGAGAGTCTTCCTTCCTTAGTGTTCTAGGCTGCAGTCAATGTGCACTCCTCAGCTGTCACCATTAGGATTCAATTCATCGTGTACAACGATTTCCTATACATATATTTTCCAGAAATCAATAAATAGTTTGTAGTCCTGACATATTAAGTTATATATTTCCGAAATATGTCTGAAATTAATTTTATTATTACTTACTTTCATTATTGTGTCTCAGATTCAATATAAAGAATGAACTTTCAATGTTAGATGTTCAACACCTGGGCAAGCGGTTTTATTTAACAAGCAGTAACATCGGCTTCCTTCCATAAGTTGAGACAATGTGAAATATAATTAAATAACATTTGAAATGTTTTGGTAATTGTTAAATACCCACTGAATAGAAAATAAAAGGACGCTAGCTACGTCTGTGGTAAACACCTTAGTCATCCATTTGATGTAAATTTAGATTTATTCCTCATCACTATCAACCGTCCTACAAACTCATATTTGCCTTACAAACAAGCCTGGTAAATGTTAAAGGAGGGCCTACGATTCATCTTAAAGAGACGGTACTATCGAAACGAAATTTGAAGGGACTATTTACGCTTATATATAGTAAGTGATACACTCTTTTAAATAATTTCGATTGTAATATAATACTGAGGGTATAAAATATATGTTTTATTTTTAAAAAGTTGTAAATTAATAAAGAAAATACAATGTTTTTTTTTATCAATTCTCGAAATGCACAAAAACAAAATTATGGATACTCCAATAGAACTTTCTCTTTAAACCAGGTGAAACAGAACCCAAGGCTAGACAATTTGCAGTCACTGATCGACCCACGCTATAATGGGATCTATTAGCCAAAGGTCAGTAGGCTTTAAAGGTGAAGATTGCGTCTCTGGTTTAATGAGCTGTGAAGAGCTTGTCACTAACATAACTGAAAGAGGTCTGAGTGATGTATTCACAACACAAATTGGTATAAGAAATTATTCGGATGAGAAACAAATAAACTGTTAATAACACGCTAAGTTGTCCCGTCCCCCGCTGACTTGTGGCACTCTTTACAAACTGTTATTGTTCGTGAAGATTCATTCACAAATTGCCGACTCCCGTTCATTCAAATGATGATTGGCACCAGGAGGCTCTCAACGACACAACCAGCAACTCATCAGATCAGTTGTCCTTATCTTTGACACCTAAATCAGTATTGTCTCGGTTGTGAACTGTATATATGTATCATCATCTGCATATTGGACATAATTATGTTTGCGTGTTTTTATTTTGAATGTCGGATGTTTCAAAAGCGTGGTGATATTTTAGCGCCATCTCAATCATTGTATGAGCAACATTATTAGACGAGACATGAGCTAAAAACAGGTGCATTTGCTGAAACGTTTGATTGTTTATTAAATACAAAAGGTGTTCATTGTCCAAATGAAACTTTAATGTCAGTGATTCAAGTACAATATTCAAATTTCCAAACATCTCCATCACCCATACAGGTTCCTTATATTCTTTGAGCACTGTTAGTGTCCGACAATTCTGTTTCTGTGTTCATTGTCCAATAGATACGTAATTGACACAATGTATGCAGATATTAATTTAATTAAAGTGGTTAATATTAAATTTCCCAAACACTTTCATAAACGATATCTGTTCCTTGTATGTGAGGAGTTCCAGTGTCTCACAGTTCTGTTTCAATATCGTGTCCTCTGATATCGATTTCCTTACATCCTTGAAAAGAGAGGCTAAAGATGTTGACATTGGAGGTCAGGGATATTATTTGCACTTCCTGATTACATGGTCTGGAACTGGAGGGAAGTTAGAAATTGTTCCTGATTTCCAATATTTCACAATCAGCTCCTGACATCCTGGGCTATCCTTCATTTGTCTCTGTCAGTTAGAAGTATCTTCCATGTATTGATGACTGCATATGTAAACACCCTTAAAAGTGCCGTCATTTACATGTACCAGAGTAAATTATTCTCAAATTGATGAGGATAATGACTTTACTAATCGACATGTTTAGAAATGTGAATAAATGTGAAAAGATATTTTTTCTCCCTCTTTATTTTTGGTTACAATATTTTATGCATTTATGTTTCTGTTTTTGTTGAGGTACCTCAAAACTGCTTCTGTAAGGAACATTGTTAGGTATAAACTTTGATGAGGAATACACAATTTTACAGGAAGCTTAAAGACATAATTTTCATAATTGGTTTGTTCACCTGCTTAAACGTGGTAGTTAATCTGGTGTAAACACCAGAGTTTGATTACAACGATTTAGCTTGTAAACTTCCTTCAGTTTCAAATACATAGACCCCATCTTTGATTGTTAAAATATATTAATTGATTGCATTGATTGGAATTTAGTTTGATTAACATTTGTAAACATTTCCCGCTTTCAACTGTAAATCAAAATACGTCATGATTGGTTTTTTCTTTAATTACAATGTAAAGTGAAGTACATGTGCATGTCTTTTTAAAATGAATTGTGTGACAGCCGTTGTTTGAAGTCCTTTCTATCTATGATGACCGGTATTCGAGGCAAATGTTTCATTACGTTCATATAGTCATACTGACTTACTATTAGCAACTTAAGTATACTCGAAATTCGACAGATAAATGCAGGTTGCTTCCTTCCCACTCCAGGTGTAGCATAGGTTGTAACACTACTAGATCTTTCATAAAGTCCATTTACCAAAGGACATTTTCTGCTCACTGATACACTTCCGTGTTCAACGTACTAAACACATCTTGTGGAGATACCTCGGGCCATCGAAGTTTAAATTCAAAGTAACATTATTTTTAACCAGGTACCCAATTCACTGCGGGACAAAGGCAGCTGTCCAGTTAGATACCAGACGTCTCTCAACCTCAGTGTGAAGTTTATATAAGCGTTTCTCTGATGTCATCTGTGAATCATCTTTATGGGTATTCAATTTATCATGTAAAACTTCTCTGTTGTTTCAGATGCATTCGTTTCGTAGGTTTCCTATTAAAAAGTCTTCATATGGTTTAAACATATTTTATTCATGTAATGAATTGGGATTGGTGAACAAGCTGTGTAGCTTATATTAACACCGCTCCCAAATGTAGTCTTGATATTTTATTGATATATGTTTTGTTGAATGGTTGTAAAAAGCACTCGCAGTTTTATTTTTATATTTTGAAGTAAAAGAGTTCATTGCCTTGTGCAATATACTTTATGTCACCCAACAACACGAATGAAATTCTGATTTAGGACACGAAAGATGACAATATAATAACGATAAATGTACATCACCTCAGTCTGCGCATAGCTCTACAATCACCGGGGAGTTGAAATGGCAGAACAAAGGTTAAAGCAACCACAACGTCACCAGTGGCTTTGTTGGAATGGCTCTATCAGAACCTTCTTCAACAAGGAAAGTTTTCCAAATGTTTACCTGAACTCTCGTTCTTTAACATAACACTATCGATTGTTGTAGAGACTTTGTGTCTATAGCTGGATCTGTTCAAATCGCCAATCAAAAGATGGAGACGTTTTCTGTTAAATGAGCAGTGAAATACATGTGACTGTCTGCTCTGTCTTGCTGCAAAATGAAATGGGAACAGAATAAATGAGAATGAAAACAAATTTACTTTCCTAACGTCCTAACCATGAAGATCGTGTCTTTTGTTTTTTATGATCTGTGAAAAGCTGTGGACAGAAGAGGCCAGGTTCCTGTTATTACATCATTGCCACTTTTATGGAGAGTAACCCCAAAACTACAATATTAAATCTTTTGTCCAGCGATAATAAAGTATCATTCGATCCCGATTATGCCAGTGCCATGTTTAAATGTGAAACGTTTTTGAAATGTATGTGTTATTATGCACAATATGCACATTTGTGCATTTGGATAATTTGTATTTAACGAGGGAAGATTTCATGAAAGCGGAGCAATAGCGACGTTGAAGGGTATACACTCAAAAACGTCATTAATAAAGTTGCATATCATTGATAGAAAACAGGACAACCATTAAGGATGAGCAATACGTCTTTGAAATAAATGCATTGTCGGCCTATCAGATATCTTATCAGATTTCGTAAAAACTATAGAGAACAGTTTAGCAATATTATAGCATTATGAAATTACACCATTTAAATTGCACCGTAATATATTTAAATTTCAAAAGTTGTCATGTCGCAAAAGAATGGCGATTGTTAAAATGAGACAACAACATTGTTCAGTTTTCGACCAGTGCTTGATCAGAAAAACATATGAAACAGATTGTCATACAACCACGAGCAACAATACAGACACGCATTCGCATTAAAGTGGCGATGTCGCTACAGATGTACGTGGTTACAGTTCGCAAGTGAATCATCCGGAAATAGCGGTCTTCATTGGACGTTTCGACTCGATCACAGTTTTTCCACGATTTCAATGGACTTTCACAGACTATTTAATCTATTCAACATACATACGTTAAAGAATGGTAAGTAAATGGAAGGATTTGGTTGGATAACATAGCATTGGCAAGTTTAATATTGAATAAATTGTTATGATGCATGACATATTTTACCAACTTGCATATTGACTTTTTTCTCCCTTAACTTTTTTTTCCGTTTTGCTAAGACACGTTTCACATTTTAACAAGTGTAGTTGATATCAGCAGTGATACATGTACATGTTTTCGAATGAGTCCCCAACATCATTTCTTCTAAAATGTTTTTATCGATTATTACATTATGTTGACATTATAATGTCGTAATTGAACGTCAACGTAATCAAAATAAACATAAATGAACAAAAGAGTATTAACGTACATCAACATTAATTCAACTTGAAGAAAACGACCTGTCTTCTGCTTCATTTATCAGATTGGTTTTGGCAATGATAAATATCACGGATTGTTGTTATCAATTTACTTCCGACGTATAGAACATTTATTTGATTTCCACGGAACGGATAGCTTATTAATTTGATTCCAAAGATTTATATGCTATTCTTATTCGAATTTGGATGTTCAGTTATACGTTCAATGGATACACATATTGGTTAATGCAATATTTGCCTCACTTACACCAAGAAGATAATACCTCAATGAAATAATTGCTGTATCATGTTACCAGTTTGAATTTTTCATTTGATTGTAGGATAAGGAATCGATTGTGCTGTAACATACGACCATAAATTTTATCAGAAACAGAACATCCTTTTGCTCTCATATGCTAACAAAACACAATAAATGAATAATAATCACAGTATATAGACGGTATTGCTGTTGAGAATATATTGGATTACAGAAAATTTTAAAATCTTTGTTCACAGAACAGTAATTAGACAATTTTTCTAGATTTATTTATTATAATTATTATTTGGTAACTTGTCAACCTTATTTGGTTAATTTGCAGATTTTACAAGTATTTAAAGTAGAGCTGATTCGCATTTGTGTCATTGTGGATACCTTCGAAAGATGTACCGGAATTCTGAAACTGAAATCATAAAAGTGTCAAATTGTAAATTTTGAATATTTAACGTTGTACAAAATAACAACGATACAGATTGTATTTCTCAAAAGCTCAAGATCGTTTTACTACTTGGTTAATTCAAATGTGTAATTACAAACTATATTCTTTCATTTTTAAAATGACAAACGTGCGTGAAAATTAGATGCTTAAATCATAAAGATACTTGATAGATGAACACATGTGGTGTAATGGTTAGCACGCTGGCCTCTCACGCCGACGACCCGGGTTCGAATCCCGGTGGAGACACCAAAGATTTGTGTCTTGGGTCGAACACTGTGTTGTGTCCTTGGGCAAGGCACTTAATCCACATTGCACTCAGTCTACCCAGCTGTACAAATGGGTACCTGAATACGGGAAGTACTGATGAAGCGCTTAGTAGCAGCTCTGAAAGTACAATTCCTTCTGGGTAATAATTGTAGCGCTTTGAGCATGCCTTAGGGCGTGGAAAGGCGCAATATAAGTATCCAATTATTATTTATTATTTATGTTCATATGAGGTGTATATTGCCCTGGATTCCTTGGTTTATGTCACATTGATCCATTCCGTTTGTAAGTAAGAAGTAATATGTGTGGATTGTTTTTCAAAAGGGAAATCTGATTTGATCTAAACACTATTGCACCAAGTGTTTATGAACATGCTCAAACAGGAAGGAGGATGCACAAGAAGAGACAATCAGAAATATCAGAACGACATTACAAGGATGGCTTTTAGACATGAAAGGCGACCTTAGAGTAACTGAATGTGTGGTTGTATGTTTTGCGATTTACAGGCAATAGGGAAGTAAGCAGATGGTTTCGATATGTAAGAATAGAGCGATGTTTAGAAACCGCGAAGTACAATGTTATTGACATTTGTGGTGTGTATGTGTGCTGCAAAAGAGTAAAGATATACATGTGTTATATTGTTTTATCATCCAAAACTGTATTCCACAGGAGATATCGCTTGTGTGAGATAAAGCGATATCTCCCAGGACATATCGTTTTTGCAGTAGATTTTATATAATGCCCTGTCACCATCAACTACATCACAATAAGTTTACATCATTAAGTAATGACATCACAATGCTATGACGTCATCAATATGATGACGTCACATGGCAGATCTGTGCTCAGAAATGTACACTATTTTCATTGAACCGTAATAAGAATGATTTTGAATGATAAATAGAATCTCATCCTCGTGTCTTCAGATATCAAATATATCAACAATCGTTGATATATTTGATATCAGAAGACACTTGGGTGAGATTATCTATATGTGACGAAGACAAAAAGCAACATTCCATGAATAGCATACTTTGTAAGGATAATTATTTCTCTCATTTGATAGCAAAGCTTATTAAAGACAATATTACAGGGAAAGTCGTGCAGTATCCTCTAACCTTTCTGTATTAGTTTTGTTCTTAACGGTAGTGGTTTATTATGTAGCTTGTTTCCGCTAGCCATGTCTTTGATGTGATGTATGTATATTAGGCATAACATTTCCAATTTACAAAAACATATTAAAAACTTATTATTCATTTACTTGTGTGTAAGCAATACTTTTGAAAACGACAACACATTAAAGTTAATGCATTGATATTAGTGATATTGTGTGTATAATGTGGCTCGTGTCGGCCCTGTCTTTGATTGGATGTGAGGGAGTTCGAACCCCGCCCCTTTTGAACAATTATGCATATAAATTAGATGCACCGCTGCATTAGGTGACATCCACTTTTTCAATATGTGAACTTAGATAACTCGTGGATCATCCTTTGGATGTGTATCATATGTACATAAGGCTATCATTATCGTATGAAAGAGGGCTGCTTAACACATAAACGCCACATATCATTATGTATCGTATGAGACAATGTCGTTTAGTCCTCTTTTGAAACTCAACCATGAGCTCTATTATAGTACAACATAATAGACAGATGGAAGTACCTGTATGGTGTAGGCTAAATATGTTTTCTAGTTTGGTGAGAATGGACGAGATGTCCATATGGAGTCAGGACACCTGTTAACGTTAAACCTGGCCTCTTTGACAAATGAACTGAATCTCAGCGGAATACGAAGATGAATCATCCCGTTCACTCCAGGAAAAGCCGCTGTGATGAGATGTAAATCCTGATTGAAAGGATCCAAAGCTTAATTCTCTTCGAAGATTTGGGACAGTGATATACTTTCCCTTTGTAGAAGAGAGAAACACATATTTTGGTTGGTAGTATTTAATTGGTCACATAATATATAGCTGATATACTTTTAAACGGTACATGTGATTTCGGTTTCTGCACATGTATGATGCTGTTCATCGATTTAAGTTGAGCATTATTAATTTCATTTCTTTGGCATTTCGGGATGAATATTACAAGCTGATTGAGATGGATTTTATTTTATTTAAATCAGAAAACATGGTATTTTGACACACACAAATACAGAAATGAACATGATGATCAAATATTCTACCTGATGTTGTTTGCTAAAAGAGAGAAATGGACCATATTGCGGCTATTAATTGTTAGTTTTTCTTTGCGCAACATCATGTTCAATGAGATAAAGGAAATGTATCCTCGTTTATTCAAAATGTTTATTTATTTTTCTGATGTTTCAGATCAAGATCGATAACTCTTGATGACCCTGGTACGAGATTGTAAACAGGAAATGGAGACTGTCTTGGCGTAATGAACTTAAAGGATTTCTCTCACTTATAATAAGCTCTGGTGTCTGATGGAGAGTACAGCAAATAATCAAATCGGTTGACCTGATTTCTGGAACCTTTTATCATGGTTTTGTTTCAGACATTGATTGACATATCCTATGTTGACTCCTGGGAAGAACATACCTTTAATTCAAAATGTTACATCGTTCACGAATATTTATAAAAGTATTAGAATGTCGATATCATACTTGTTAAGTTGATCTTTTTTCACATGTTTTTTTTCACATATTTTTCAAGGATGAAACTTACCTGCTAATTAAAAGGGGCATGGGTATGGGTTAGAAGAAAAGTTGATAACAATCTAGCTCATATTAACAGTATACAATCATTGATCAGTATTCAATCACTTATCAGTACTAGTATTCTGGTGACTGTTGACTTTGGGACGAAAGAACCTTTAACAGCTGCTGTATCATCATTCATGATATGTTGATACCATAATTATTTTTCATAAGTTGACTTTAATCAACTGTGGTAACTGTCAAGGAGGTCATTTAGATGTTTATTATACCCCCGCTACGAAGTAAGCGGGGTATATAGCGGTCATTCCGTCCGTCCGTCATTCTGTCAGGTCAATTTTCTCAAAAACCGTCAAAGGTACATCAAGCAAACTTTGTACAGTTGTTTACCATGTTCTTCCAATCACGCACATACAATTATAATTTTCTGAGATTTAAATTTGTTGTCGTTTCCATTGAAACGTCACTTTTTGGAGTTAGTTTTATTGTGTTCAATCGGGACAAGAGGTATGGCCCTTGAATCCGAAATTGAACTTAGTACCAAAAGAACTGCGATGCTCCAATGGGGACAAGTTTTCTCGGAAACTATTACATTTAGTTGAATGAAATTTAACATGGAGGTAGTCCAGATGATACTCTTTATCAAGTTTAATATCCATTTCCGAAATATTATTTTTTACAGAGTTATGGTCATTGAATCCGAAATTAAACTAAGTACCAAAAGAGCTGTGATGCTCCAATTGGGACAGGTTTCTCAGCAACTATTACATCTAGGTGAATAAAATTTAAGATGTAGGTAGTCCAGATGATACTCTTCATAGAGTTCACAGTCCAGTTCCGAAATATTATTTTTTACGGAGTTATGAAGCCCTTGAATCGGTAATTGAACTTGGTACAAATTACCGGTGTGATGCTCTAATGGGAAAATTTAAGTTACCTGAAAAATATCACATCTGGGTGAATGACATTATGTAATAAAAAATCCAATTCCCAAATTTATTTTTGACAATATTATGATGCTTAAAGCTGTTTTTATAGTACCCTTCACATCTTTAATTCTCAATGGACGGATAGCGGATGCCTGGGTTATGTTAGCAATGCTCATTTTTTTCTTGTTACATTTGAAATGGGTATGGAAGACGAACAAAAATAATATAAAAATATATATCTATCATTGGATGTTTATTTCATCTAACCACCTATCCCTTACTCTGTTTAGAACAAACCTATTATTCATTGATTGATTCATCTCTGATGTTCTTAACTTTGTCAAGGTGAAGCAGGGTTGGTATTAGTGAAAGAAAAAAGCACTGACAGATAAATCAGACTCTTTATTTTTTTAAACTTGTGAACCAAACTGTGGTTGGTACTGCACTGGCCTATTGAGCAATATTCTTCAGTTTCTTGTTCAACAATGCAAAAAGGCAATGCATACGGGACAAATCTATATCAAAACATCAAACATATACATTTTGGTCTATTCAAAACTTAGTGAAATTGGGCACTAGACTTGTCTGTTGTATACATGTTGAAAGAATATGGTACACTCTTTAAAATGTTAAACATCGCAATAACATATATTGCATTGCCACCTGACAAATGACATCATTTAAAGTAAGCCTTCTTGTATCAATAGTACTCCACAAATCATTGAAAGACACCAATAAGAACTGTTCAATTTTCTGGATAACATCTTCTTTTCTTCAAATGTATGACCTTGGACAAGGCACTTCATCGAAATTGAGCCAAAGTCCACTTGGCTGTTTAAATGGATACCTAAGCACACCTATACGATGTGGCAACTCGCTTAGTAGTGGCACAGAAACTTCCTGCAGGGTAAGTATATAAAGTGTGCGCTTTGAAAATACTGCCTAGCATGGAAATAGGACAATACAAATGGACTGTCATTATCACTGTCTAAATGATCACTAGTCATCTACTCTACTTTACATCCTATTACGCATACTTATCACGGCAGTATTACATTTTGTCGTCATATAACTTCATATTAATATGACAGCATATGTGGAGCAGTTTTACTACAGATAAGTATTGTCAAATATATATCACACTGCAGTATCTTCCTTGGAAATAGTATTGGTCTAGTGTTTCTAGACCCAAATACTGAACTTTACATCCAAGCCTGGATCCCTTGTGGAATGGATATTTATCTCAGCTGTCTGACCTCATGGAACGAGGATAATATTGGAACTCTTAGTCAGATTAGATGATTCAGTCTCAAGAGCTGTTGGGACTTGATGCTTGATCTACGTCAACATCAAGTCGATATTCCATGCTTTACTTCGACTAGTGAGACTAGATGGTATTCTTAATCCAAGATACTGATTTACATAAACATCATTATTTACTGGCATCCCTCGAGGATAGTGAACTCCAAACACCAAGAGTAAACTGGGATAGAATAAGTTGGCACGGGGAGAGCGTTTGACTTGGAATAGAAACTGTACTTAAGGGGTATATAAACTGTGCATAAAGCTTCATGATCAGGAGCTATAGGATCAATACAAAGACGTATGCTTTATACATCCATAATGGGTGGAATTGTATTCATCTCATGATCAGGGCTTATGTTCTGTACTTAACTCGAGAAACAAGCATCCTTATGAATAATAACTTCTGACGTAGTGTTCGGGAGCAAGAACATTGCAATATCACAGCTAATTAGAATAATCACGTCTCTTCCTGTCCTGAAAACATAGGTGGTGAAAAACAATGGAATAGAAAAAATGTCAAATGATATCATTTGGTAGTTTGATTTACTGAAAATGTCACAGTATAAGACAACTTGATGTCGTTTCTTGAGAAAGTATTAACATGTTTCTAACTTGAGTGTTTGTTATCTTACTGATTGATTGTGCCTGAATGGTGGAGTATTATAAGACAAATGAAGTAAGATATTCTCCCGTTGGAGAGTTTGACCAGCGATTGACTCTCCATCCTGAATAAAGCATCAATACTTTCAATGAACATTATTGTTCGTGCTTCTATGTACATAGCTAGTAGAACTCTGGTCTGGTGTTTAAGTATTGTTGAGCATAACAACTGTTTCTGCTTGTGAACTTCCCTCTTTTGTAAAGAAATTGTCTGTTTTAACATAATAGAGAGCAGTCGATCTATATTTATTTATATTGGTTGCTGCCATTGAATACAGGGGTGTGTGCAGGATTGATACTCCTCATCCGTCCTTTTCTCTGCCTTCATTATAGTTGGACTATTTGAAATAATAAAGTGAATTAACTGTTTATTGTCACTATGTTGTTGCAAATGTGTACATTTTGCAATCAATATGATCTTCTTTGTTTCTTTTTTTCTTCACCTCAATGACATGACGAATGGCATGATATTTGCACTTAAACATACAACTTTCCGGTTATATCAGTTACTATGTCACACTGAAATATCGATTCTGCGTCAGATATTGATTGTGACAGAAAGTTTGTTCGCCTACATGTGAATCTTAGGGCAAATATCATGTAAATTTACATTAATTGTAATCGTCAAAAATAGTTCATCTCATACATTAACAATGAATCATCATACATCCATGAGTAAAACAATCATTCTTAAATGTATCCTGTGCTCGCCATGTTTATGAACTTTGGCATAATGAAAAAGACAGAAGGGGTCAAATTATGAAAATTCAAATTTTTTCGAATAAAAGTTATCAGATTTACTAAATGAGAACAAATTCATCACAAATACATTGAATGAGTATAAGAGGAAATATATGATGTATGTTAGACCCAGTTGATTACTTACAAATATTTTACAGAAGAAAATAAAACAAAACGATCACCTCAAAGAACTGCCAATATTGTAACTGTTTAATATGAGATAGAAAATCAGGTTATGTTATGGTACACTCAACTGTCTTTTTCGCGTTGATACGATGTTTCAAAGTCAAGCTAAATTGTATGATATTTGCACTAAAATACACCAGCAGGTGACCAAACTTTCGGTACGCAGCTGTATTTGCATTTTCAGTTAAAATGTATTTGTATCATATTGCTAATTCTAACATGTTTTGCTATGATATTTGTTAAACTGACATCTTGAAAATGTCACTCAGCACAACAATACTATTGTAATATTGATAAGATATTTTTCTGTTCATATAAACAATTTATAAAATATATTTTATAGTTTCTTAATTTATAGCACCATAATTGTATACATTCTAAGCTAAGTCTTGAAATCACATGTTTGTCTGTGCACTATGATGTTTACATTTTCATTTCATGTCAGACTATCCAACCCTGTTCAGTTGTCTTATACATGTATCTATTTCCAATGTATCAAAAAGATATCTGTCATATATAGCACTGACTTTAAGAACCCTGTGTCCACAAAGATCCAAATATTTGACATCTTGAGACTTCTCTGTTCATAATCAATAATGCCTCGCTTTGGAACGTTCGTATGTCATGACTTCCATTGCATTCTTTGATTAAGGGTATTTGTAAAACCTGCACGTGACGTCTGAGATCTGGCTTTGGGTCTTTATTTCTTTTCGTATAAAGTTTATGTCTTTCGTGTTGATTGAAAGATGTGAGTATGCACGGAGTCTGTGTGATTATAACCACCCTTACAGACACATCAATTCATTTGATATCTTCATGGTTCTTACTTTCTAATTAAGGCAAATTATGTTAATAAAATAGTCTGTTTACTTACAATTTGCATTTGTTTTAACTAGTCACAACATGCTGATTAAAAGATGTGACTGTATTGACTATATGGAAAATAACCGCTCAGATCCACACTCTACATCCAATTGATACTGGTATATTCAGTGTTATTAAGTCTTTCCTGTATCTGTGCTTCAATGGAAAACGAATAAATTGTATATATGGTACGGCTAACTTACGTCGCTTTAGTTGTATGAACTGTGAAACTATGTAGTGACTCTGTGGATAATAACCACATATATTCAGGTTTACTTTTATCTGCACTGTACTTGTGTTCCAATGCAAAAAGAATTATGCCTACGATCTTGTCTGTTTACTTACATATCGACACGCATTGTTCAGTTGTATGAACTATGTGACTTCGTATTGACTCAATGTATAATAATAATACTACTAATATACTCTAGGTCCAATTAATTTGATATTCAGTATTCATGTTTTATATTCTGTGTATATTGTGTTTCAGTTTATATTTGTGTAGTACCACTCTTAATTCACTGTGCTTAGGTGCTGAGCGACATTTTAAGTATAGCAAGAAATGTTGGAATAAGCAATTAAATACAAACACATTTTAACTGAAAACATGCAAATAAACCATTATTTTATCTTCTGCTGTTATCACAGGGGGTAAGCCCTGTCCATGCTAAACCGGAAGTTGGCAGTCGTCAACAACCATTTTCTCGACAGACAGTAGTTTTTCAACTCGGGTGGGTCCATTTGTTAGTTTTGAGCATTTTCAATTGAATGATGTTTACGATATCATCTTGAATAGCGATAGTTTACAATCGCTACATCTGTGGAACATGACATTTAATATATAGTTTAGAATTTTAACATTTTGGAGCCAGTCAATTGTCGTCAGGAAGAAAAGCCGCGAAAATGCGACTTTCTACATGAATACAGCAAATCTACATGGATCAAGCCCATGTTTTGTGTAATTTTATGTCGAATGTGATAATTTAGGACTTGCATCAAACTTACAGCTTTCGCATATTGATCGAAACAGAGATATTAGCAAAATTAAAAACTGTACACATTGATGGTAGTTGCTCCATCACTGTCCAGGTTGTTGAAAAATTAAAAAACTAACTGTCCATGGTAGTTGCTATGCAGGAAATCCTTCTTTTTTTACATTGTAGGGGTTAATAGTACATGTAAAGATGCAACTTGAATTGATTTTAGTTGCTGCTGTTCATACAATTTTATTGACAATTTAATTGATAAACTAATGTACACACTATAACATTAAAATTTGCGTAAATATCGAAAAAACCAAACGAATACAAGTTTAACATATCAATCGACTATATGTTTTAACTACAACTTACTATTTTTAATAATAGAGTCATTTGTGTCATTCTTACACCTTAAAAATATTGTTATCTTGAAAAATAATGTAATAATGATTTATTACTATCCCTATAAAGCATTTATCCGAAGCACGATGTAATGGATACCATCTTCAACTTCAGTCTGGTCATCAATTAGTCTAGGAATGTTATCCCCTTTGACTGTTATCAGCAATATAAGACAGTGTGATGGTAATGACATTGAACAATGAATCTGTGGACTGTTATTTTGAAAATTTAAATTATCGGGGAAAATATTTGTTGATATATTGAACCTGTTGTTTTCACCATTTATGTTTAATGGTTTCTGCATAATACAATTTAATTAATTTCAGGGACATGTCATCAATATGTGAAGACTAGATCTATATGTTTGTGAATATTTACGCATAGCATTTGTAGATGTTACTGATTGATATGAACACTAAATTATATAGCTGTCTGCAATCACAGTTTACTCAAATTATGCCTTGTACATTATTGGGACGTGACCTTGGTTGTGAAATCACCCACAAATGACAAATTAACAGAATCTTTTAAGATGCATTAAGCTATTTTTAAAATCCTGGTCATGTAGCTTTACATTTCAAATATGTTCAGAGGACCGTGCAGTCCATCAAAAAAGTTCACCGAAGTTTCAATCTTAAAGGTGCTTCCATTGTGTTTCATAAAATTTGATTTGACTTTCATACGTTTCAACTCACCAGATGTGCTGTCTACAATACAAATAAACTCAATCGCCAAATATATCATAATTACCAGTTTCCAATTAAAATTGAGTAACATCATTATGCATGTGCAGAAACCGAAACTGCACTTTCCATGTACATGCACAGTAGTTATGTGACCTATTAAACATATTCAACTCAAATTTGTCGTTTTGTCTGTTATAAATAAGATTCCAAAATTAAGTTTGACTCAATGGCGCGCACCACACGCTGTGCATTGTCCGGTTTTCGATCAGAAATCACTACTTTTACCTTCATATCGTCAATATACTCAGTCTACTATCATCAAAATGGTAGTTTTCGGTAACAGTCGGTACCTCTCGATAAAGGAACACCATTTACAACGTTTGCAATATGTGACCCCAAACAACACAATGGATGTACCTTTAAATGTTCTCTAATGTTGATGGGTGATTGTAAATACCTGAATTTTATTTTGGATTCACCATAATCCTATGTCTTTGAGAGACTACATTGTATTTACACATATGTATATTTAAAAATAAACAAATTAAGACAGAAACTTTTAAATATTAAAGATGCATGGAATAATATCTTTGTCGTAATTTTTTACTGTAATGGTAATGTGTTCTATGCCTTTACTGTACATTGAGAATATTATGTAGGGAGGAAAGACTACAGAAATTTATGCTGTTAAAAAGAAGAATGTTCTGAGAACGCATTTGACTCCATTCTCTTCCCACAAAGGTTCCTCCTTCAGATTTCCGATCCTAATCTCTGTTCTATATATAGCTTGAAATCGAGGACTCCAGCAAAAATCCCTAGCCAGCGGGGGAAATGGGAACATCATTCTGTATCCCTGCTTCTTAACCAATGAAAACTCACCTCTCAGCTGCCATGTCGACCAAGCATAACTTCACAGATCTAGGCATTTGCTCATTAGCATATGTTCTTCGATATATCTGATGATAATAAGACAAAGGAACTATTTTTTTGGTATTTGTTTCTGATTTTGGTCTTCTTTATTTATAAAAATGTTTATGAACAATAGTTTTCACAAAATCAAATAGCATATTTCGAGGAAAACACATTAAACGAGAAAACTTTTATCTTAAGTTTATTTTATCATTATGACGAGTCATTGGCAAATGTCACTTTTACAACGGCGTCGCTGATTGCACAACTAGATCCAATTGCAACCAATCAGGACACTCCATTTCTGAGAATGATTTGACTCAAAATAACAGAACAAATATTGACCAAAAAATTATGTGTAAGCCCCGGCTTTATTCATAATGGTTAAAAGGCGCAAGTCAAGGCAAAAGTTTAATCACCAAAAATGCACGTGCAAAATGTTTTACTAATATTGTATACGTTGGTCAAGATTCGTAACTTCAGTTAAAAGCGGGACTCACTGAAGAGAATCATAAAAAGTCAGATTTAGTGGCATTCTCAAGAAACATTACTCAAGTCATAACTTCCTACATAAGATCTACTTCATTAGGATAGATAAATAAAGTTACTGATGACCATCATTTTCATTCTGCATAACGTTTTTTCTGTTACCTACTTACAATTATCAGACCAACTACCCGTACAGTTCGTTTTCAACAACCTGGACAGTGAGTTTGTCAACAGGAGCAACTACCATCAATGTGTACAGTTTTTAATTTTGCTGATATATCGGCTTCGGTTAATCTAGGAATGCTATAACTTTGACCCACGTCCTAGATTATCATATTGAACTTAAAACATCATAAAATATCGGCTACATCCATCTAGATTTGCTGTATTCATGTAAAAAGGCGCCTTTTCGCGGATTTTCTCTCTTACGACAATTGACTGGCTCCAAAATGTTAAATTCTTAATTATATATTACATGTCATGTTCCACAGATGTACCGATTGTAAACTATAGCTATTCAAGAGTTGAAACAAGTTGATATTGTTAACATCATTCAATGGAAAATGTTCAAAACTAAACAATTTCGGGACCCACCCGAGTTGAAAAACTACTGTCTGTCGAGAAAATGGTTGTTGACGACTGCCAAATTCCGGTTTAGCATGGACAGAGCTTACCCCCTGTGGTTATAGGAACTAGAAGGCTGTTTCGTCAATGTTTCCTCAAATTACTTCTCCTTTTTAATTAATTCTATGTCAACTTATAATTTATTTATTTAAGGCTGTCAATTATCTTAATTCAGAATTAGAGAATTATGTTATTTGTGAACAATGAAATCTTGGAAATGTCGTCAACTTGTACATAGTTTTCAGATGTGTCAAAATGACAATTGATGTTGAAATTATTATCGATATTGAATTGTTAATAATATTGAAATAATTATTGATATAAAATTAATATTTACATGATCAAAGTGCCCACACCAATGAGTCTTTCAATTATTTAAACAGAAAATTTAAATAAATTGAAATGGAAATATTTCCCTGTCTAATTTCAATCATCAATCATCAAATTCAATTTGCTTTGTTTCAAACAGTGCTATTTTGCATTTCAGCTGTGTTAACTTTAATATCATAATATGATGTGATTACCTTATCGTGTTGTGCTTTTAAAAACCTTTGGAAACAACGAATATCTTTTGATCAATATATTTTTATATTTGTGATGACATTGAATTCACCTCTGAGTATTCTCCATTAAGCAACCACACATTTCTTCTTGAGTGTAATAGTAATAGTGTCTATTGATTTAACTGTCATTTGAAGAAACACTTTGTCATTTCAAAGTGTTGAAAAAATAAAATCTCATTTAGTTAATGGGAAAGGTTCACTGAATAAGAAATAACCGGTTAGCACATTCAACTCTTTTCAGCATGTATGTTTATTTCCTATTTCTCTACAAACTCTCTACAAACGTGGACATATTCACCATGATGCCAACACGCTAACACGTTAACTATTCTCTTTTATATCAAAACTTTCTTAAATCAAATTAACTTCTATTCAGTGAATACCATCAACATCTGAAACATAAACAGGACTCCAAGCTCGAATGTGTTAATGATACAAAATATTTTCTTGTTGAATACCGGCTTTTTTCATCCTTATAGACATACAATTAGATTTGTTTGGTGTACGTAGGAGGCAGAGGCGTCCGTTCACATTTTCGACCAGAATTGTCAAATTCGGTCGTTTTATTCATAATAATACAGAAAACTGATGTACAATTATGTTTTCTTGGACTTATAACATTGTTACCGGGTTGTAATTTTATATGTAATTAGCAGAGTGGATGATAGACATGCTAATTTCGTTCACATTGAAAAATGAAATGAGTTACAATTTTGTTTTAAATGCAGCATTATTACAACTCAAACTATATAGAAGTTTTATTTTAAAAAGTCATGCGAAATTTACGCACATGTTTAGTCTAAAGAGGTTTGAATAAAACACTTTCAGACAAAATGTGGGCGGTGTGGGCGAATCGTCTGAGGTTCCAGGCTAGCGAACCAGCAAGCTGAATATGCTGAGTTGGTTAATCTTGGAGTGTGTTTGCATACTCATTCCGTGTCACTGCAATCCTTAGTACACAGAACAAAGCAATGTGCATTTAAATAAAGGCAAATCCCTTGATAGAGGACCAGTCTGATCAAAATAGACAGTTTTCCGAGGAGTAAAACTTGCAAAGTAGTACATTTATTGGGATATGAAATCAAATCGTTCACAAAACAGTCTTATGACAGCCCGTATACGTAGATTCCCATGTCTTGACGGTAAGAGAAGCTAGGGTCAGATAACTACAAAAAGCTATCCTTTCGTCTGTTCTCGTTGCTTTCAAAACGGCGACCATTTAAACACTATGATGTGAATGGTCATCAATTTGACTGGGTTTTGTCTGCGCTAAAATGGTACGGAACACGTACCCATACGAAGTGTCCTCAGACCTTGTGGCGAGGAATCGATACAAACAGTTCGTTTCCCGATATGAACTATTTTGCAGAATTAATTCCTCGGAACAGGGTCGATTTTAATCAGATTGATACAGGACAAAATGGCGTTCACATGAACACCTGAAGACACCATGGCTGAGTTTGATTTGTCAACATGAGTGTCGAGTAATATTTGAAGTCAATGTATTTGTTTGTTTTCAAGAATATACAAACTTTAATAATGGAAGGGAATTTATGGCTTCATGTATACCATGAAGGTCAAATTCTGAACATCACTGAACTCTTTGGATTTGTTAAAATCTTCTGTTTTTATTTGAACAATTTGAATTCAAAAACACTAAATTGTTGGTTTTCTATTACTTCAAGAAGTTTTCCAATCCAGTCAGCTCAGTTTGTTTAAAGGATGTTGATATCATTTTACAGGATGGTATGGTAAGGGTTGCATGTATATAATCGGATATTTTGGAATTTGAATCTTCTGCCAGGATCCAAGTTTGTCCCTGGTAAATTGTCAATCTCATTTACTCATTAATGTGGAGATTGAGATTAACAAGAGCTTTGGTTCGTTTGATACTTTTAAAGGATGTGCCAGAACTGTTAGAAAAATATCATATTGAGCCAGTGTCAAACTGTAAGGTTTAGAATGTTTAAAAAGGGACATAAACACAATGTGCAGTAGCGGTGTACTTGCTATTTTCAGTATTCATGCACGTGCACTCACATTGACAGTGTTAGTGCGGTGCAGATATTACAAAAACTAAAAAGTGCTTTGAGATTTTAGTATGTAGGTGTTAATATTCAAACCCCAGAGAAATGGTATATTCTCGTTCTCAAGGGTTTCAAGCATTTACATTTCAAGATTCAAAATCCAAAACTAAACTAACTGATGTTATTCATTCTTTTACATTATTATGTTTTTCATTTATAAATATTGATGACATTTTAACACAATGTTCTCCATTCCATTCCTTTATGGAATATACTCCGAAACGTCGTGTATTTTCACATTAAAGAAGTTGTTATCCTTTTATAAAACTTCTAAATGCCCTTCAAAGACCTAGGGGTGATAAGACAAGCTACTCATTTTACAAGGACAAAGTGAAATTATCAGTGATAACAGCAGTTATTCATGTTAATGTTTTAGAAAGAGGTCCCAACATCATTTCTCCTAAAATGTTTCATCGATTATATTACATTATGTTGACCTTTTTGTGTCATAATTGGACGTCCATGTAACCAAAATAAACATAAATGAACAAAAGAGTATTAACGTACATCAACATTAATTCAACTTGAAGAAAACGACCTGTCCTCTGCTTCACTTATCAGATTGGTTTTGACAATGATAAATAGCTCGGATTGTTGTTATCAATTTACTTCCGACGTATAGAGCATTTATTTGATTTTCACGGCCCGGATAGCTTATGAATTCGATTCCAAAGATTTATATGCTATTCTTATTCGATTTGGATGTTCAGTTCTGTTTTCAATGGATACACATATTTGTTAATGAAATAAGTGCCTCCCTTATACCAAGAAAATACAACCTCAATGAAATTATGCTGTATCATGTTACCAGTTTGAATCTTTCATTTGATTCAGGATTGTATTTCTATAACTTCCAGAAGTTTCCAAATCCAGTTAGCTCGGTCTGTTTCAAGGATGTTGATATCGTTTATGGTTAAGTTATGGTTACGGTTTGAATCTATATAATCTTATACATTATAGGTTTTGAATCTTTCCTTTTTTTATTATATAGCTAGGTTCACTAGTCAAGTCTTTGATGTGATGTATGTAAATTAGGCATTACATTTCCAATTTACAAACACATATTAAAAAACTTAGTATTCATTTACATGTGTGTAGGCAATACTTCTGAAAACGACAACACATTAAAGTTAACGTATTGTTATTAGTGATATTTCCGTATAATGTGGCTCGTGTCTGCCATTTAAGTCTTTGATTGGATGCGAGGGAGTTCAAACCCCGCCCCTTTTGAACAATTCTGCATATAAATTAGATGCACCCCTACATTAGGTGACATCCACTTTTTCAAGTTGTGAACTTAGATAACTCGTCGATCTGCCTTTGGATGGGTGTCATATGTACATTAGTCTTTAAATATCGTATGAAAGAGAGCTGCTTAATATTTGAAATAGATTAACACATAAACGCATCATATCATTCTGTATCTTATGGGACAATGTTGTTTAGTACTCTTTTGAAACTCAACTATGACCTCTATTATATTACAAAATAATAAACAGATTAAAGTACCTCTATGGGGTAGGCGACATATGTGTTCTAGTTTGGTGAGAATGGACGAGATGACCATATGGACTCAAAGTTACACCTGTGTATATTAAACCTCTTTGACAAATGAACTGAATCTCAGCGGAATATGAAGATGAATCATCCCGTTCACTCCAGGACAAGCCGCTTTGATGAGATGTAAATCCTGATGGAAAGGATCCAAAACTTAATTCTCTCCGACCCTGAAGATTTGGGACAGTGATATGATTTCCCTTTGTGGCAGAGACAAACACACATTTTGGATGGTAGTATTTAATTGGTCACATAATGTATAGCTGATATACATTTAAACGGGACATGTGGTTTCGGTTTATGCACATGTATGATGCTGTTCATCGATTTAAGCTGAACATTATTAATTGTCATTTCTTTGGCATTTCGGGATGAATTTTATTTTATTTTAATTTATTTAAATCAGTCAATATGGTATTTTGACACTTTAAAACACAAATACAGAAATGTACCTGATGGTTATGGCTCATTGAGAGATGAAACCTATTTCCACGGCACTGTCCATTGAACAACATAAATATGATATACATACTGTATATCCTTGAATTGACTACCCACCCTCGATTTCAGATCTGGCGATTCAGTCACCGTGGGGATTTATCCATATCACATGCAAGGGAAACTCCTGTACCTCTCGATCCGCCACTGAGAAATATTCTACCTGATGATGTTTGCTAAAAGAGAGTAATTAACCTTATTGTATTAATTTTTAGTTTTTCTTTGGGCGACTTCATGTTCAATACGATAAAGGAGATGTAACCTCATTTATTCAAAAGGCTTATTTATTTTCAAGATTTTTTTTCAGATAACGATAACTCTTCATGACCTTGGTACCAGATTTTAAACAGGAACTGGAGGATGTCTTAACGTAATGAACTTAAATAATTTCTCCCACTAATAATAAGCTCTGGTGTCTGATGGACAGTTCAGCAAATAATCGGATCTGTTGACCTGATTTCTGGAATCTTTTATCATGATTTTGTTTCAGACATTGATGGGCATATCCTATATTGACTCAAGGGAAGAAACTACCTTTAATACAAAATGTAACATCATTCACGAACACTGACAAAAGTGCTAGAATGTCAATATCATTCTTGTTAAGTTGATTTAAATTAATTTAAATGGGAATGGGTTACAAGAAAAGTTGATAATGATCCTAGACCCAAATAAAGTCCGGCAGAATGGTGCAGAAAATCAAGGCAATTGTGCACTTTGGGTGAAAAGTACCAAACTTGGCACAAAGATAACTTGTGGTATTGTGATTAAATTTGATCTGAGGGCCAAGTCAATTTCGATCCAAGATGGCCGCCGAATCCAAAATGGCCACCACTGTTAAAACGTATCTGCTTTTACATGTTTCTGCATATTTAAATGATCCATTAATGCTATTTTATGGTTATTCATGCTAGCTTGGAACCCAAGAAATACAAGGATTGATACTATATTGATTAATCCATCGTTGACGATGGTACAAATGATAAATAGATGAAAAAAAACCAAAATGGCAGGCAATTTTGTGATCTAAGGTGATGTATCTTTTTGTACTTTTCTACATCAAATTTGATTGTGAATCTTGCTTGTTTAGACTAGAAAAACTATGACTAACAATTTATTGGTAATCCCATTGTTGACAGTATCAAACATAACCCAAAATGGCGGCCAATTTGTCACTGAAGGACATCCTTCGATAACCTAGAATTGAATTATTTTCCTTGATATAATCTTATTACGATTCATTTAGGTTGATATTCTTAAATTATGGCGACCACTGTACGTCAACCTTATCTCTTTTTGCATATTTATGCATATTTAAATGATTCAATAACGCATTGTATTGTTATTCTGAAGATAATGGCTTTCCTATATTTTGCAAATGATTGACTTTTTGCAAGGGAATTTCTTCTTACTATTTATCAAGGTTGGTATTCATAGTGCCAAAAATCCCTTCATAATATAGAACACAATAAATTAAAGCTATTCAATGAATTCAATGAAAGAAACTACAAAATACCCATTTCATAGACAGTCATAGATATGATGTTCGCCAAATCTTTTCCACCGACATTATGGAGAGTCATGATACCTATTTGGACTTCCCAACCAGGCTATAGAACTAGTTCTATCAGACATAACATAATGCACTAGGTTTGGGTCGAATATTGTAAACAGTGGTTCTTACAACAGACGAAAAATACATGTATATTTAAAAACAACATTAATTGATTGCACTGTATAAGACTATAATAAGTGGTCTAGTTTGTTCCATTTCTTTTATTCGACTGTTACCTCTGTTACCTCTCTGGAAACACTGAACAAATGCATCATCTCGGGTTTCTCAGTTTCCAGCGTGCCTAGAACATTGTAACTGGTATCACGACTCTCACTCCAAGATACCACCACTTCACTCCTATTCAGACCTCCATTCACTGCCAGTGAAATACAGGATACACACTCTGTATCTACAATCAATTCAGGATAAACACATATATAAGCTATCTCTCAGAACTCCTTATGTCCTTCGCCTACTAGATCTCTTAAGCAAGCACCTGATGTAATGAGTTACCTCTCTATAAGCACCGTCAGTGCTCCCACAAGAACTTAATTGTCCGTCTTTCATGAGGGCAAACAGATATTGCAATTGTTTGCATTCATTCATTCATGGTACCTTTTTTAAAAAGTATCCCAAGAGTTGACAAAAGCTTCTACAACTTCAGGGAAAATTTTGCCTGCTTCAATGTTGTTATTTCATTTGCCGCAAAATGAGGTTAGATCACAACTGATATACAAATGTAGATATGAATCGTTTGAGACAATCTTTTACGATCCAAGGATCTTGGTAGCAGTATTTGCTGGTATTGTGATTGTTTCAGTAGCAAATGCTAGTCAGAGAGCAACGAGGATGGTTTGACTGAACAAGGGTACAGCCTAAAGAACACAGAGAGCAGCATGATGCTCTGGTTTCTATGAGTAATGACATTGATTGCATGCAGCAGTAGCCTGCTATCAAATTATTCTAGGAGATATCACGATCAACGTACCTAAACTAGAGCTAACATATGTTAACCATTGTACCCCAGCAATTGCTACATTTTGATCAGTAAGGATGGCAAACCCGTGGTATTTTGATGATTGCATGCCAATAAGTTCCCGTGAGAGCGTTGATGTTAAACGTTATTAACTTATAAATCAAGTTCAGATATAGTGTTTCAACACACAAGGAGATCAGTATATCAGGCAGGACAGACCTATTGAAATGTGGTTGTAGTAATTTAAACTAGAGGATGTCATTGTGGATGCTTGTTTTAAACTTTCATTGTGCTTCAAATTGTTCTCTCTGGAAATATGAGCTATATGATGACTTAATCTGATATGAAATCTATACTGAAACAGAATGAAAACCTAAAAGAATGACAACAAGATGAAAGAATAATATTACCTTGAAAATCGAAGGATACACTTATGGTGAATGTGGCATCTTAGTACTGTCCAGTTGACATTGTGTACTTTCAAATATTGTGTAGTAGTATAGTACTGTGTATTATGTATGTATTTTAAAACAATTTAAAACGAAACGATATAGTTCCCAATAAAGTTATATAAGTGTCCTAGTCAATTACCTGCAAAAATATGAACAGACTATTATCTTCAAAACAAGCAAGAATACTAATAAAATTGGGTTATTGAATCGTATAAATGCCAAAAGAGATACATGTTGACAGTGGCGACCATTTCGACCTATTGAATCGTAATAAGATTAAGGAAAACAATTCAATTCTAGGTTATCGAAGGATGCCCATCAGTGACAAATTGGCCGCCATTTTGGATTATGTTTGCTACTGTCAACAACGTGATTACCAATAAATTGTCAGTAATGGTATTTCTAGTCTAAACAAGCAAGTTTCACAATCTAATTTGATGATATAAACACGTAGAAACGCACAAAAAGAAACATCACCTTAGATCACAATATTGGCTGCCATTTTGGTTTTTTTCTTTTATTTATCATTTGTACCATCGTCAACAATGGATTAATCAATACAGTATCAATCCTTGTATTCCTGGGTTTCTAAGCCAGCATGAATAACAATAAAATATCATGAATGGGTCATTTAGATATGCAGAAACATGTAAAAGCAGATACGTTTTTACAGTGGCGGCCATTTTGGATTTGGCGGCCATCTTGGATCGAAATTGACTTGGCCCTCAGACCAAATTTAATCACAATACCACAAGCTATCTTTGTGCCAAGTTTGGTACTTTTCACCCAAAGTGCACAATCATTTCACCATTCTGCCTGACTAATACTGAACTTTACATCCAAGCCTGGGTCCCTTGTGGAATGGATATACATCTCAGCTGTCTGACCTCATGAAACGAGGATAATATTGGAACTCTTAGCAAGATTAGGTGATTCAGCCTCAAGAGCGGTTGGGACTTGATGCTTGATCTACGTCAACATTAAGTCGATATTCCATGTTTTACTTCGACAAGTGAGACTAGATGGTATTCTTAATCCAAGATAACTGATTTACATAAACATCATTCTTCACTGGCATCCCTCGAGGATAGTGAACTCCAAACACCAAGAGTAAACTGGGATAGAATAAGTTGGCACGGGGAGAGCGTTTGACTTGGGTATAGAAACTGTACATATAGCTTCAGGAGAGATAGGATCAATACAAAGTCGTATGCTTTATACATCCATAATTGGTGGAATTGTATTCATCTCATGCTCATGGCTTATGTTCTGTACTTAACTCGAGAAACAAGCATCCTTTGGAATAATAATTTCTAACGAAATATTCAGAAGCAAAGACATTAATATATATTGCAATATCACAGCTAATTGTCCTGAAAACATTGGTGGTAAAAATGGAATAGAACAAATTCTCAAATGATACCAACTCTTATACTTAAATTTGATCTTCGTTTAGCATTTGGTTGTTTGATTTAGTGAAAATGTTACAATCTAAGACAACTTGATGTTATCTCTTTGGAAATTATGTAAAATGTTTTTAACTTGAATGTTTGTTATCGTATTGATTGATTGCGCCTGAACCATGAAACATTGTAAAGCATATAAAGTAAGATATTCTCCTGTTGGAGAGTTTGAACAGTGATTGATTCTCAAACCTGAATAAAGCACTAATCGTTTCAATAAAAATATGGGTTTGTGTGATTATTGCTGAGTTAATAGAGCATAATAAATGTTTCTGCTTTCTGAAAGTCAGTGGTTATGTTTACTTCCCTTACTGTATATAACATGAATTATTTAAACGAAAATATATGTGTTCTTGTGCCTTCTGATGTACAGAATAAAAATCGTGATTGGCCAGTCTCTAAATAGTCTTCTTCTTGTGAAAGTGCGCTGTTTTATTTATTCCCGTTCCTTGATATACCGTGAATTATTAAAATGAAAAATGTACGGGGACGTGTGTCTATCACTGAATAAAGTTGGTAGAAATTGGGCTTAGCTAGCTGTTTAATATTTGAAACCATAACATATCGACTCCCTACAGACACTGTATTGATCTCATCTGATCACGTGACCAGCTATTGTCAGCATCATGATGTCATTATATTTGGATGCAACATGTCACAACTTATCTACATTGTTTGAAGTTCGATTATACAATAAATCAAACAAATACAATATCAAAATGGTAGAATGCAAGACTGTCATATCATTCAAAGGATTGATTGATCAATGATTTGAAGGTGTTGTTCCTGAATTGTAGAAAATTATGAATCGATTTGATGATTAGACAATCTCAATGTTTTATCTTAATTTAGTAGAAAATAAAAAAATATTTTCAGTAAGTGAATGTGTACATTGGTGCTTTAACTTGTTGCACTTTTGTCTAACATGGTAGAAAAACTGCAAACGTGATAACCTTGATCACAAATGTTCAGTACAATACTAACCAATAATATATTTTGTCAGGACAAGATGATGACAGGATTCAGACGTGCCAGTATTGAGATAGAAATTGGGCCTGGCTAGCATCTTGGTGGAATTTGTCAAGAATGGTGAATTTATTTTGTTGAAAGTAACTTGTAGAAGTGATTGAATTTCCCTTCTTTTAGACAATCACACATTTCGATTCTATCTGAAATTACATCAGCCTGCATGTCCTTTTATATATACATAGTTTGATATAGATCTTATACATAGTTAGACATTTGGTCCAACTTGAACTCCGTGTTGTGATATATCATGCGGCATTATGGATTATTCTGCGATAACATCAAATCAAATAATCAAATAAAAGGCATAAAACATAAATTTAGCTTTGCGCAAAATGAATAAATCAATAGGGCAACAAGTAAGCACTCGATCACAGTAACGAAATACACACTCTAAAAAATAGTGGAATTATCTAAATATATATAGCAAATTATTTGTTAAACAATACACATTGTCCATTCCATTGTAATTTAAATTAGAAGTGGAATACATAACAAGAACCACTTCTGTCATGTTGACAATAGAATATTGGTTTCCTAGACATTACTCTTTTCATTTGCAAGTGGTACATTTTCAAAATATGCACAAGTGAATTTTGATCTACCAACATTATATAGAACCTTGGTGTTCCACTAGCGTATTTGCTGCAGATTGTTAAACGAAAATTACAAGATGGTCTTATGGAATATCTATCCAATTAATGGATGTTTACCATTTATACGTGAAGCCAGGAATAATTTGTTCATATTTCTCAATGCATGGATACATTGATTGCCTGAACCCACACTTTTTACGATGGAAAAACAACTCCATCTTGTACCTTTGTTCACCAACTTCCAGAACACTGATAATGAATCATCCTGTATCTACATTAATCAATTTGTATATGGTGATAAACAGCTTGTATTGATTTGAATATTATCTATTATAAATATTATTTAAATACCTATCTGTTGACTAGACCTACTTTGCCTTACCTCCCAGGGGTAATGCTATTTCAACCTTAATACAGACGAACTTGAAGAATGGATGAGGGGTGCGTAAAATCCCTTATCCAAGGGCCGGTAAGTCTAGATGGTCTCGTGACGTCACTACCTGTTCATATCACTCTCCTAAAAGTTGCAGAGCAAGGCAGACGTGTTTTGTTCTGTGACTGGGGTTTTAGCGACTTGGGTTGCTAACTTGCTATTTTTCTCTTGTTAGTTCAAGAGATATCATCAACGTTGTTCTTCATTAGTGCAGGTTGTGTTTACAATCTGTTTTTCAAGTAGGTGTTAGATTTCAAGGGGCCTTGTTGACATGTGCTAGCTAGCGACCATCCGGAGTAGGTGGATTGCATGCGCCGCACGTGCAGCTCGTGATTCTTTGTTTTCTCTCACCTGACTGTTGGGTGTTTGACTTGCGTAGGGTAAAGGAGCAGTGGTATCTCTCCTACGCGGGTGACTCGCTTGCTTGTCATCCGCTTTCGCTTGGTCATTCGCCATTCGTTCCGAGTGCTGACTGTTAGGTGTTTGTCTTGCGTCTGGTAGAGGAGTAGTGGCATCTCTCCTAATCGTTTGACTCGCTTCGCTGGCCATTCGCTTTCGCTTGTCACGCGCTTTCGGTCTGTACTTTAGTGTTAACTGTGGGTTGTTGACTTGCGTACGGTAAAGGAGCTAGTGGAATCACTCCTAATTCGCTTGTCATACGCCTGTCGGTTGTACTCTAGTGCTAACTGTTAAGTGTTTGTCTTGCGTATCGTAGAGGAGTAGTGGTATCTCTCCTATTTCGTTTGGCTTGCTTCGTTTGTCATTCGCTTTCGCTTGTCATACGCTTATCGGTCTGTACCTTAGGAAACTGTGGGTTTGACTTGCGTAAGGTAAAGGAGCAGTGGTATCTCTCCTACGCGGGTGACTCGCCTCGCTTGTCATTCGCTTGTCGCTTGTCATTCGCCTGCGGTCCGTACTCAAGTGCTTCGCGTCTCGCTTGGCTTCTCGCCTCGCCTGTCACTGGCTCGCTAGTTGTTCGCCTTAGGTGAGTCACTAGCTTGGTTAAGGAGCAGTGGATACACTCCTCGTCAGTGACTCGCGTTGCCCGTTGCTAGCTTTCGCCTACCATTCGCCTTTGGCTTCGCCTTAGGTCGATTCTACGTGACTCACCCTTAGGGTGATTCACTTTGGTTCAAGTGACTCGCTACGCCAGTCACTTAGGGTTTTTGTCATACGCTTATCGGTCTGTACCTTAGGGAACTGTGGGTTTGACTTGCGTAAGGTAAAGGAGCAGTGGTATCTCTCCTACGCGGGTGACTCGCCTCGCTTGTCATTCGCTTGTCGCTTGTCATTCGCCTGCGGTCCGTACTCAAGTGCTTCGCGTCTCGCTTGGCTTCTCGCCTCGCCTGTCACTGGCTCGCTAGTTGTTCGCCTTAGGTGAGTCACTAGCTTGGTTAAGGAGCAGTGGATACACTCCTCGTCAGTGACTCGCGTTGCCCGTTGCTAGCTTTCGCCTACCATTCGCCTTTGGCTTCGCCTTAGGTCGATTCTACGTGACTCACCCTTAGGGTGATTCACTTTGGTTCAAGTGACTCGCTACGCCAGTCACTTAGGGTTTGGTTCGACTTAGGTCGATTATACGTGACTCACCCTTAGGGTGATTCACTTTGGTTCAACTGACTCGCTACGCAAGTCACTTAGGGTTTGGTTCGACTTAGGTCGATTATACGTGACTCACCCTTAGGGTGATTCACGTTGGTTCAAGTGACTCGCTACGCCAGTCACTTAGGGTTTGGTTCGACTTAGGTCGATTATACGTGACTCACCCTTAGGGTGATTCACTTTGGTTCAAGTGACTCGCTACGCCAGTCACTTAAGATTTGGTTCACGCACGAATGTTATGTGAATAAAGATTGATTTATCTTGTAAGTGTTTAGCCTAGTTTTTGGTTTGGCTTGTTCGTCTTTGTTTACCTTGGCGGGTGGTTACTTGATTTTGACTTTGTGCTCTTCGAGTTCAGAGTTTTTGTTTCAACTCTCTTGATTGCATATCGTCAGAGTTGTTGTGCTTTTGCTCCGCCGCTTGGGTGTTTCACGTGTGTGACTCACCTCGTCTACGCTACTATACGCCGTGTAGGTGACTCGACTGTCTCTACCTTCGCTTACGTTACGCGTTTTATCGTTACCGTTCGCCATGTACTCCGCCTTCTGCACGAACTGCGGAGGCAGGAAGTCCGCCTCTAAGGATCCGCACTTGTTATGTAGAAAGTGCAAGGACCTTTGCGAAGAGGATTACCGTTGCGACGAATGCGCTCCTCTCTCCGAATCGGAGTTCCACGCGTACGTTTCCGCCATACGCAAGTCGGTGGCCGATAGGGCTGCGTCACAGAAGCGTACGTCGTCAGCTCAACGTAGGGAGTTGTCTCCCATTCGTCATCCGTCTCCGGTGGAGGATGTAGACATTGTCCTCACGGAACGGGCGGATGAATTCGACAGGGAATCGGACCTGTCCGAACCCGCTGGGGGGTCGAAGTTACGCTCCCCCCCTCCGCCGTCGTGTTCCGGTTCTCGTTCGCGGACTCACCCGTTGTCCCCTCCTTCGCCGGACAAACGGTTGTCTCCGCTTAGACTTAAGGTGGGCGGACCCACTACGCCCAAGAGCAAGAAGAAGAAGTCCAAGAAGGCTAGGTTCGACAAGGTCGATCCGTCCCTCCTTCTGGCGTCCGTCAAGGATATGGTCTCTTCCTTGCTCGATGCGCGTTTGGGTCAGCGGAACTTACCCACTCACACTACGACTACGCAACCGTGTGAGCCCTATGCGGATGACGTACCTCAGGGTGCGCGTTCCTCGTCCGCTAGGGCCTCCGCACCCGCGACTCCTTCGCGTACCCCTCGCACCCCTGCGCGGCGTGTCACGGTGATGTCACCCTTACGGGACTCCTCGCCGGACTCACCGGAACGTGACATCCGCTACGTGGACGTGTCGAACCCTCCGTTCATCAGTATAGAAACGGAGGCGGAGGGTACGGGATTGTCGGAGGATCCTCCAGTGGTTGACGCAATAGCTATGCTATCCGAAGTGGCTTCGTTCGCGGACGTTCCACTTAGCCAAGTCAGCGTGACGGGTCCGCGCACGTCGGCGGCCAGGAGGGCTTCCTTTGGCCCTGATGGCGAGGTACCTCCCGCGCGTCTTGCCCTTCCACCTCATAGGCTCCTGTTGGAGGCCACCGAGGATATGGAGCAAGTCGTATCAGCTGCGATGCCCAATCGTCTGCTTCCGCCTTTGGTGGTGCCGGACAAGCGCAGACGGCGTCTGCCCTTGTATCCGGTCCCTTTTCAGCTTGTTCCGCCTCCCCTTGATCAGGGGGCATCCCGGTTGTTTACCACCAACCTGCTTCACCGCGTGTCTGAGGCACAGTTCTCTCATCTTGACAGGGAGGCGCGTTCGGTGTTAGGCTTGGGGAACAACGTGGCTTTCACATGTCAGGCGATGCTGGCTTGTGCTAAGCAGGCGGGCATGGAGGCGGGGGACCCGGTGTTGTTCAAAGCGTTTGGTGATGTGGCTGCGGACCTTGCGCAGATCATGTTGTCAGCGTCGCGAATTTCATCGAGTATAACAGTGCTTCGCAGAGACAATTTCCTCTACCGGTCAGGTCTCAACCCCGATCATAAGAACTTCCTTCGACATGCCCCTGCTCACGCTGAAACTCTGTTTGGTGGTCGTATCCCGGAGGTTTTGAGAGCACGACAGGAGGCCCAACAGCAAGACCTCACTAATCGGCTCGTCACGCAGAGGCAAACGACACCAAAGCGTCCGCAGACCAGTTTTCGTCAGGGGCAAGGCCAGGGCAGTGGCCAACCTTCCCCCAAGAAAGCGAAAACGGACTTTCGGCGGGGAGGTCGTGGCCGTGGATCCACGGGTCAGTCCCCCAAGTCCCCCCGGCCTGGCGCCGGAGGTCGTACCCCGCAAAAGAAGTGGAGGAAGTGACTCGTGGTCACCCCCTCTGCTCCCTCCTTCTCTCGTCCCGGTATCGGGTTCGGAGCCTCTGCCTTTAACACTTTCGGTAGTCTCTCTCGTCTCGCCTTGCGTGATTTCACTTAAGCGTTTTCGTTCTACGTTTTCGTGAGTTTACACTCTGGGTGTTTTTGGAGTAATTAGCTATCAGAAGGGTTGTTTTCCTCCTATGTCAGAACTTCGTTCTTACACTACTCTAAGACTTTGCGTTTCGCGTCGTGAATCGACTGTCATTCACCACGCGCCTGTCAGTAAGTGACCTTACTGTCACTCACCTCGCCCACGTTAGTGTTAACTGATTGAGGGTCAATCTCCTGTCACTCACTTCATCAGCTTACGCGCGTGGGTCAGTGATTGACTATCACGCACGTTGTTACTTCAATATGTACTCTGCCTTCTGCACGAATTGCGGAGGTAGGAAGTCCACTATCAAGGATCCTCACTTGCTGTTTAGGAAGTGTAAGGACTTGTGTGAGAAGGATTTTCGTTGCGACGAGTGAGTGTTGGTGTTTTTGGAGTAATTAAGCTATCGGAAGTGTTGCTTCTTAGTGTCAGGAATTAGTTCTTACACTACCTTATGTAGGTGTTTCGCGTCATTGACTCGTGTGTCATTCAGGGGCGGGATAGCGCAGTGGTTAGCACGTTCGGCTTCGGATCAAAAGGTCCGGGGTTCGAATCCCGCCAGGGGCACGGCAACTTTGTCTGCAGTAGAGAACTGTTCTACACGCAGTTAGGTTTGGCTGCAATGCTACTCTGATTTTCAGCGTAATACCAACCATGGTTCGCTAGTTCCAGCCGCTGCTCGCAGGTTTCACCGCAGGGCATAGCCACATGGCTTTGCGGGCTTTCTCCCTGCCATAATACTAGCAGCCGCGATATAAGTGAAATACTCTTGGAAGCGGCGTTAAACCCCAACTCACTCACTCACTCGTGTGTCATTCACTTCGTCTAGTTTACGCAAGTTAGTGACGCGCCTGTCGCTCATCTGTTAAGTGAATTGAGCGTCACTCACCTGTCACTCACCTGGCCTAGACTACACACGTTAGTGGCTCGTCTGTCACTCGCCTACTAAGTGACTCGACTGTCACTCACCTCGTCTAGATTACACGCGTCAGTGTCTCGTCTGTCACTCACCTACTAAGTGACTCGGCTGTATCTCCTGTCACTCACATCGTCTAGCTTACTCGTGTCAGTGGCTCGTCTGTCACTCACCTGTTAAGTGATTTGAGTTTCACTCACCTCCCCTAGCTTACATGCGTCAGTGACTCGTTGTCAATCACCTGGTAGTGTCTCGAGGGTCTCGTCAGTGACTCGGCTATCAGTCACCTAGTTACTCTACTACCTCGGTGTTTGCGTCACTACGTACTCTGCATTTTGTACATTTGCGGAGGTAGGAAGTCTGTTAGGTCTTGCCTTGTATGAAGTGCAAGGACCTGTGTAACGAGGGTGTCATTCTTTCGTCTTCAGACTTCCGGGAGTATGTTTCGGCCATTCGTAGGTCTGGTACTTCTTCCTGGAAGCGCAGTGGCAACGGAACGTGGCAGTCTTCAGGGGGTTGTGTCTCCTGTTCGGCACCCCTCTGAATCTTTGCATTCTTTCAGTTTGTTAATTAAGAACTGGTTCATCGTCCCATGTTTTGGATTTTGCAACAAGTCTGGAACTGTTACAAAACCCGGCAGCTGTTGAGGCTGGTCTTGCCTCACTCGCCTAGGAGAGCCCAAGGGCTAGATAAGCGAGTGTTGGGGGTGTACCTGAGATCATTGATGCGTACAAGGCCGCTGACCTGCCTCCTCCTTCGCGTTCCAACCCGCATGAGATCCGTGCAGTGTCAGCCACGATGGCTTACCACTGTAACATCGCGGTCTCGGGCTAGCTCAGTCGGTAGAGCGCGGGACTCCTAGTCTCAGGTCCAGGCTTCGTCCACCTGAGGGGGACTTAGCCAGTGTGTTTCTGCCACAATGGCTTATCACTGCAACATCGCGTTTTCGGATGTCATGGCAGGGTGTTTTTGGCGTTCATCAGAGGTTTTCGCCTACCATTACCTACGAGATGTCTCCACAGCAGATCTTGAAGGCATCTCTAGGCTGGGTCCACAGGTCTTCGCGCAGACGAAGGTGGTCCCCCAACCAGACCAAAAAGGGGTCATCCTTCTTGGACGCTTTTGAGACTTATTGTAAATAAACATGGTTTACATTACTAGCTCTCGTGTCTGTTGGTTTTTTCTTTAACTTCATTTTAACCCCCCCCCCTCCCTGTTGGGGTTGGGGGGGCGGTGTGTTGATCGGAAGTTGAGTGGCAGGGTTGTCTCTTCGATCCGCTTAGCGGTAGAGATGGTATCTCCCGGGCTGTGCCTTGTCCTCACCACAGGGTGGAGGACTCGTAGGTTAGCTTACACTCAGGGCTAGTCGCTGGTCTCGTCACTACCATGTATCTACTGACCCGCCTCCTTGCGGTGGGATTCTAGGCAAAGTAGGTCTAGTCAACAGATAGGTATTTAAATAATAGTACGTTTTTGATTAAACGTAATTATTTATACTTACCTGTTGACTAGACCTACGCTCTAGGCCCTCCCATCCTCCCCACTTGGTCTGTCTTGCCTTTGGGACTTTCGGAGAGTGATATGAACAGGTAGTGACGTCACGAGACCATCTAGACTTACCGGCCCTTGGATAAGGGATTTTACGCACCCCTCATCCATTCTTCAAGTTCGTCTGTATTAAGGTTGAAATAGCATTACCCCTGGGAGGTAAGGCAAAGTAGGTCTAGTCAACAGGTAAGTATAAATAATTACGTTTAATCAAAAACGTACTATAATAACTTGGTATTCTTTTCAGTGAAATAACAATAATATATGATGTCATCGTAAGAATAGGATGATGTCACAAGATGTAAGTGAAAGGCAAAGCGATCGTGAATGCTCCGGTCATAAAATAGCAGCAATTTATCCAACTATCCATTATTTGTTAAATCTGATAAATAAAACATGAACATGAACATGAACATGAAACCTCGAATACCATGTATACCTCATCTTGTGAAGAATTAGATTTCCTTTGTAGCTGGTGTGGGGTGTTATCCCATGCTGTGCCATTTTATATTAGATATACATGGTATTCGACCAGAAATGTCAAATATTCTATCTACATTTATAATAATCAATCTGAAACTGCGTTACACTAGCGTATGTGCTGCAGATTGTTAAACGAATGAAGATACAGGCAGAAGCTATGTTAGGTTGCCTCAATGACAGGATGAATTACATGGTATTTGCACTTAGACATACAGCTTTCTGGTTATATCGGTTACTGTGTCACGCTTAATGAAATATCGATTCTGCCTCAGAAATTGATTGTTAGAGCAAACTGTTTTGTGATATCTCTCTGGGTCAGCGTTTATTAGAGATTTGTAATTTTCAATGGAAATAACTTTGATTCTTCTGCATAGGTTGCACTATTGATTAGATATTCTTTGGTTCAGATACAAAAAAATAACACATTATAGTTGCTTCATTACTGAAACCATCTTTGTATACGTTCTATTCTTGTCACGTGTTTGTGTATCTTCCATTTGTCTCTGTGTTCGTTATTTCATCTTCCAATTTTCACTACAATTTAACCTGTCCAACTCTGTTCAGTTTTTGTATATCCAGTTCTAATACATCAAAAATCTGTCTGTTATATCTACGACCTGGCACTGTCTTTGAGAAGTCTGTGTCCATAAAGATCCAACTATTTGGCATCTTGAGACTTCCCTGCTCATAATCTATAATGCTCTCTTTGGAAAGGTACAAAGGTCATGACCTCCATTGCATTCTTTGATTAATGTCTTTGTAAAACCTGCACGTGACGTCTGAGATCTGGCTTTGGGTCTTCATTTCTTTACTTATACAGCTTATGTTGACCGTCGATCTTGTTGATGGAAAGATGTGAGTATGCATGAACTCTATGTGATTATAACCACCCTTACAGACACATCAATTTATTTCATTAAGACCATAGCTGCTATTGTTTGAGCCGTAGTATAACCAACGTGAATTTCAGTTAGACTACGGCGGGACTTACTTTTTATATGATTCCGATTTTGTTTACCTAGTTTTAACATCTTGTCAAATAGTTGTATTAAAAGAACGTAACACATATAAACATTTTACTACATCAAAATTGTGTTTACAGTTTAAACAGTTTTGGGTAGACATCAGGTTAGTACATTGATATCAATGTTAACATTTAGACAAATTAAGGTGGTTCTATTCGAGCTCTGGCATCAGTATTCAAGTCTTTTATCACAGATACAGTTGACTAGTCAATATTTTTAAAAAAAATAGTTACACTAGTTTACAGTGATATAAAATTGACAACTGTTTGAAATCAAATCTATTAAATACTCAGTAAATATTACTTATTCAAGCAATACAACGTCCACATCTGGGGAGCTACACGTGCCTATCTACCAGCTAAACTATCTAGGCTAGTGGTCTAACTAACCATTCAACGAATAGACAACAGGCCCTCATGGTCTAACTATTACATATTCAGGGTTCCTATTTTCTTATCAAGGCAAAACTATAATAAAATCTGGTCTGTTTTACTTACATTTGCCATGTTTTCAATAGACACAACGTGTTGATTAGAATATGTGACTTTGTATTGATTCAATGGATAATAACCGCCCGACTCACACTCTACCTCCAATAAATATGGTATATGAATCATATGTATATATGACATGCATTACTTACATACGTTATGTTTAAACGCATTGCTCTTGTTATATGAAAGATGTTGTATGTTAGATGAAAGACTAATATTAATTGACTCTATGAACAACCCAGACTCACAGTCTACGTCCAGTTGATTTGATACATGTATATTCTGGGTTCATAACGCTTTACTGTTCGTGTGTTTCAATGCATAACGAATTCATTTTTATATATGTGTACTCTATGCATAGTTACAATCCGTATACTCTAGATCTAGGTTTAATTGATTTGATATATTCGCGTTGTATATTATCTTTACTGTACCTGTGTTTCAAAGCAAAATGAAGTATACTACTATTATATTTTGTTTTACTTATATACGCTCATTGCACTAGTTGTTTGTGATGTGAGTATGCATTGAGTTACATATTATATTAATCATACAAGGAGACGGAATACCTCCATTGAAATGATATCTTTATAGTACCACTCTTAATTCCCTGTACTCTGGGACTGAGCGACATTTCCAAGATGTTTGTTCCGGTTCTCAGTTTGCAACATAATTATTGAAAGGAATGATGGAATTAGCAATGTCATACAAGTAAATATTAACTGAAAGCATGCCAAATATACCTTTTCATCTTCTGCTGTGATAGGAACTAGATGGCATCAGTGTACTATCTGGATAACTTCTGCTGTTTTAGTTAATTTTTTATTAACTTAGTACTATTTATCCAAGGTTGTTAAAAAATAAATTTAGAATTAGACAAAATGATGTTATTTCTGACAAATGTCTCGGAAATAGCAGCAACTTGTAAATATTTTCACGTGTCTCCAAATTACTATTGATATTGAATTACTATTATTATTGAACTAAAAATGTAACGTTTAAGGTAACCATAGCACACATGTTAACTCAAGATTAACATTATATGTTGTTTAAAAGTTAGTTTATGTTATGATGTTACCAATGTTTCCAGTGTTACTAGTGTTACCAGTGTTTCGTCTCATTGTCAATTAATGTCCTTTTTCAAAGTCGATTTTGTTTTGTAACAAAGTAATTCTTTTTCAATGTCACAACTTGAATCAAAGGCACAATTTCGAAATTCATGAAATATCAAAATAACAATAAATAATTTAACAGAAAAGTTTATCAAAATGTGAAATAGCTTTGTGTGTCAACATTTAACAAAACACTGATATTTTGAAAGTTCGTATTAACATGAAATATAATATCCATACATATTTTATCATTGAATTACGTTATAATCTGCCAAATATATTTTAAGACAAAGTATCAAGGAATATTTCAAAATTCCCATTATTTAATTAACTTAAAACCAAAATGTAAATACATTTGTAGTTTGGAAATGTTTCTCTGTTTAATTTCAATCACCAATCATCAATATCCATTTGCTTTGTTTCAAACCGTGCTATTTTGCATTTATGGAATGTTAACTTTCATATCATGATATGATATGATTACATTATGATTGTATTATCGTGTTGTCCTTTTTAAAAACCTTTCGAAACAACAGATATCCTTTGATCAATATGTTTTTCTAGGTGTAATGACATGAAATTCCTTTCTGAATATTCGTGTCCATTAAGCAACAACATATTTTTTCTTGAAGGTAACATCAATAGCCTCTATTGATTAATCTGCCAAAGTGTTGAAAATATAAAAACTCAAAAAACTGAATTCAACACATTTGGTATTTTGTCAGTATTAAAGCAGTATAATATATTATCAATAACCCCACTAGATGTCACTTTAAATCAACGGGCAAGGTTCACTGCATTAGAATAACCGGATAGCACATTTGACTCTTCAGCGTGTATGTTTATTTACTATTCTATAAACTGTATGTATTATGGTCCTAAGGTCAAAATTACTGAATAAATATGTGTGTATGTCAGTCTGTTCTATCTATATTTTCAAACGAAACCTCTAAGCTCCGACCTCATATACAACTTTTAATATTAGTTTCATATTAACAGTTTTGTATTGAAAAATATATAATCTCACTGATCAGCATCACTGATACTGTTGAAACCAATTTTTGGATTTTGTAGGTTATCATCAAAAGTTATATTGCAACATTAAATTTATGTTTGCAAAACTCAAAAACTAATGTTGAATAGAATTTGTAACTCGTTGACACGAATAATGACAAATTTGATACTCAAATGAGCAGTCCCATATCAGTGTATATAAACGTGAACTTTTTTTCTCTTCCTTTCAAAACTGCAGATAATAAAGTGCAGGGTAGGGCATCTTCAACTTTAAAGGCCCTGTAGCACGTCTGAAAAAAGTGTTCTCACAAACTTAATTTGATGTTTACTCACAGGAAAATTGGTAATGAAATACAGTCTAGTCCTAATTTATGAACTTCTATAGAATAATACCAGGTTAATTGCATCTATCAATCGATTTTTGTCTGAATTTTGAAGGCAATGTCTGACAATCTGGTTGATCTATATTTGTTCAACACACAATTCAGGATAACATTTGATCACATTCATAGACAGAGATAACCGCTTATGGTTGATTTTACGCCGTCAAGTTCGCGTTACAAGTACGAATTGAATTTTACCTACAATGATATGCAACTAACTAATAAATGTAGTTATTTTTATGCCGACGCGTTGATTGAACAAGTTTGATTATTAATTGACTTCACAAGGTGATTGCCATAAAAATAAAAGCGACTTTTTGTTTATTTTTCTGATTCATTTTATATATTCTCTGATCATTTAAGGTGTATTTGTGTCATTGGACATGAATTCATTCCAAAATAATGAGTATATTTTGTATTATACAGTGTCATTTCAGTATCTAATTTAAACTAATATACGAACATGGATTTCTACAAAATCAGTTCAAATTTCAGTGTCTTGTTAAACAAAATGAAAAAAATATCAATGAATATTCTAATCTATTAAATGCACTCATTACGTTTAATAAAATACTTATATCAATGTTGATGATATACACAAATTAAATTAATTAAATTCTATGCCATTTCTATTTTCAACACAGATCATAACTGCATCAGAAAATATAATCAAGCGAAGCCTAGTTAATATCAAATAATGTTATTGTTAGTTTTGATCATGAAATGCGTATCATTTGTCAACAGTAATAAAGTACAAACAATATTTGATGAATTTAGACAATTTTCTGTTTCGATAAAAGGGGAACTGTAGCTTAAATATGACAGAACGTCAAAGTGCCTTTGATTTGTTATCAGTGATCGTTAATTAGTCAGAACAACGTCAAGAAAATGAACTAATGAGATTCCATCAACATTGTGAAATATGTCAAGATAAATTGATGTTTTCGGAAACATAAAGGAAACTTGGAACTTTTCACCATAACTAATGACTTTTCCTTTATGTTACAATCTTCTTACAGCAAGTTTACCTCTGTTCAGTAAATACCATCACCATCCGAAATATAAAAAAGGACTTTGAGTTCGAATGTGTTAATGATACAACATATTTTGTTGCTGGATGCCAGATATTTTCATCTTAATGGACATACAATTATAGATAAATAGTTGCGTTTGTAACATTTCCGGGATTCATTGCTATTCAACACCCGCAAATTTAGTTTAAAACCGACGGCGTTAGGGTATTCATTGTCATTCAACATAGGCAAATCAACCAATCAGAATCAAGGATACACCGAAATCATGTTACAATTAGTTTTAGTTTAGTGTACGTAGGAGGACGAGACGTCAGTTCAGATGTTTGACCAGAAATAGTTCAATTCTGTCGTTTTCTTCATAGCAATACAGAAGACTGATGTACAATTATGTATTCTTGGATTTAAAACTCTGTTATCGTGTTGTGATTGTATGTGAAATTTTCACAGAAGAAATAGTCCTCTAACTTCATTTCATCGTGCTGCAAGGCTGCAGATTACACAGCATTGCAAAGTGTACGATTCATGATGTCTGGCGTACCAGACTTAGATCTACATTGCTAAAAACTCTCAAGCCTTTGAAGTTTCGCATTGCATTATGTTACACATGTACACTACATTTGCTGATTGCAGTGTCGGTAGAATGTCAGGAAGCTAACAATAGGGTGTCTACGATGCTGTCTTGCAATCTTCAAATTGATGTCGTTCTAACACGTTCCTGTAAAGTTATCAAGACGTTTGAATGATGCAATTAACCCTTTTAACTCTTATAGCTCTTTATCTAATAACAACATTAGTTTACACACTGTATTTCTGTGATGAAATATGTATATTTCAAAAGGATTTAAAACATGGCATATCAGTGGGTGATACTTTCCAATGATTACAAATATTGCGTCTCAGTCACTAATGCTATAATGTTATTAATTAAGTATTTCCGTATTGACCCAGTTACAGGTCCGAGGTCCTTTGTATTGAACCGAGACGAAGTCGAGGGTCAGTACAACGGACTGAGGACATGTAACTCACCCAATACGGAAATACTTAATTAATAAAAATTTTATTAACTGACCCCTTTTCATTTTCTTTGCGCAACACTAAACATCTCCTTTATATCGAAATTATAAGTATAAATAAGATTGGTGAACAGATAGCACGTGTCAAAGTTATGAAGCGACAGCTTCAGGCTTTCATCGATTGTGTGACTGCGCATGCTCAAACTCATATTGGCCCAGTTTATCTCATATTGTCCCAGTTTGTCTCATATTGGCCTAGTTTGCCCGTATTGGCCCAGTTGTCGAATCATATGGTTTCAATATGTTCCATAACACTGATAGTTAATTAATAATTTGAGATATGGGTCTATAAATAGTTTAGTATATTTGACTTATTTGTGTTGTAAAAACCGTTTGACCTCGACCACAGGTGAAGTGTAGCGCAAGCATGTGCAAACAAAGTGAGCAAAGGTGGGCAACTTATTTCTCTCGAGTCAAATCGAAATAATGTTGTATCGTCAAAGTTTAATGTCCCAAAAATTCAAACTAGACACCCATATGAACACAGGGTCGTGCTCTCTTAATCCCAAACCCATATGATGCATTTACACACGTAAAATAAAAACAATTAATTATTCAGAGGGGCTGCAAGGGGAGTTCTTCGTCTCCATTCTCACTCACAAATTTCCGCTTTGCTCATTTCTTTCAAACATAGGGAAAACTGGTCGTTTATCTCTGTTGCGCAACATGTTTGCGCTACACTTCACCTGTGCCTCCACAACGATATTGTATATTTCTGATACTTGATTCTCTTGAAACCATTTTACTTCAGAATTCAGATTTATTTGTATGTGTCTATAAGCATATACAAACTTGAATAATCGAAGTAAATGTACGGCTTTATGTATTCCACAAAGGTCAAATTCTGAAAATCGGAAAATCTTTGGTCTTTGAACTCTTCTAATCTTTTTTTTTTTTAAATTAACTCTGAACCATAAATTGTTGCACACATAAGTTCCCCAATCCAATTACCTTGGTCTGTTTCAAGGATGTTGATGTCGTTGTACAGGATGTTATGGTAACGGTTTGCATGTATATACTCGAATATGGTGGAATTTGAATCTTCTGTCAGGTCTGAAGGTGGTCCCTGTAATTTGTCATTCATTTCTACTAAATTTAAAGATTTTACAAGAATGAATATCGTTTGACATTCCAATTGGTTGAAATAATTAGAAGCTTAAAATATTGATATTATTATTATTATTATTTCTTGGATGTTTCATATTTGATTAAAATTTAAAACTATGGTTTTATTTCTCATTGTTTTTTTCTATTTTTAAATGAATGTGCGCTAGTCAACTTGGCTATGTTTTAATCAAGTATTATCAATAATTAATAACATATTATTGCCCATGTTAGGCAATAGAATGACCGATAGTATAGCATTGTGACATGGATACTGACAATTCATAATGGATATATATCTAAGCTGTCTTACCTCAGGGAATGAGGATAATATTGGAACTCTTAGTCAGATTAGATGATTCAGTCTCAAGACCTGTTGGGACTTGATGCTTGATCTACGTCAACATTAAGTCGATATTCCACGCTTTACTTCGACTACTGAGACTAGATGGTATTCTTAATCCATGATAACTGATTTACATAAACATCATTATTTACTGGCATCCCTCGAGGATAGTGAACTCCAAACACCAAGAGTGAAATAGGATAGAATACGTTGGCAGGAGAAGAGCGTTTGACTTAGGTATAGAACTGTACATATAGCTTCAGGGGTATAGAAACTGTACATATAGCTTCAGGGGTATAGAAACTGTACATATAGCTTCAGGGGTATAGAAACTGTACATATAGCTTCAGGAGCGATAGGATCAGTACAAAGACGTATGCTTTATACATCCATAATGGGTGGAATTGTATTCATCTCATGATAAGGGTTTATGTTCTGGAAATAATAATTTCTAACGAAATATTCAAAAGCAAGATTCAAATCTCCCTGTCATTTAGAATAATCACGTATCTTCCTGTCCTGAATACATTGGTGGTAAAAATGGATAGAACAAAAAAAATCAAATGATGCTAACACTAAATGTTCTCTTCGTTTAGCATTTGGTTGTTTGATTTAGTGAAAGTGTCACAGTATAAGACAACTTGACGTGATCTCTTGAGAAATTATGTAAAATGTTTCTAACTTGAGGTTTTGTTATCTTATTAATTTATTGCGCCTGAAGGTTGAAATATTTTAATGCAAATGAAGTAAGATATTCTCCTGTCGGAGAGTTTGAACAGTGATTGACTCTCAATCATGAATAAAGCAGCAATCATGTAGGGTCCGTGTGTCTAATACTGTAGTTAATAGAAATCTAGTCGTGTTATGTGTTGGAGTATTATTGATGGTAATAAATGTTTCTGCTTGTGAAAGTGGTTATATTTACTTCCTTTCCTGTATATAACATGAATTGTCTAACGAAATATATATGCGTTCTAGTGCCTACTTATGTGCACAGTTAGTAAAAATCGTGACGGTTCTTTAAATATTTGGTGAGCAAAATGTATTCTACTGCTTGGGAAGATTAGCGGTTTTAGTTATCCCCGTTTCTGTAATAAAATGAATTATTAAACTAAAAAATATATGGTTGAGTGTGTCTATCATTGAACAATGTTGGTAAAAATTGGGCTTGGCTAGCTGTTTGACATCATATGACTTATTGACTCCCTACAAATGCTGTACTTTCATCTGATCACGTGACCAGCCATTGTCAGCATCATGATGTCATTTTATTTGAATGCAAAATGTCGCAACTGATCAACATTGTTTAGTCGAACGGAAGTTCGATTATACACTAAATCAAACAAATACAATGATATCAAAATGTTATAATGCAACACTGTCATCCCATTCATCCCATTGATTGATCAATTATTTGAAGGTCTTGCTCCTGAATTGTAGAAAAATATGAATCGATTTAATTATTAATCAATCTCAATGTTTTATTTTAATTTAGTAGAAAATCAAAAACCTTTTCAGTAAGTGAATGTGTACATTTGTGCAATTAACTTTTTGCACTTTTGTCTAACATGGTAGACAAACTCCAACAACGTGATAACCTTGATCACACATGTACAGTACAATAGTAACAAATCTTGTATTTCGTCAAAACTAGGTGATGGCAGGATTCGGACGTGCCAGTATTGAGATAGAAATTGGACCTGGCTAGCATCTTTGTGGAAATTGTCAAGAATGGTGAATTTATTTTGTTGAAAGTAACTGGTAGAAGTGATTGAATTTCCCTTCTTTTAGACAATCACACATTTCGATTCTATCTGAAATTACATCGGCCTGCATGTCTTTTTATATATACATAGTTTGACATAGATCTTATACATAGTTAGACATTTCGTCCAACTTGAACTCCGTGTTGTGATATATTATGCGGCATTATTGATTATTCTGCGGTAACATCAAATCAAATAATCAAATAAAAGGCATAAAACATGAATTTAGATTTGAGCAAAATGAATAAATCAATAAGGCAACAAGTAAGCACTCGAATACACTAATGAAATACACACTCTCAAAAATAATAGAGTTATCTAAATATATAAAGCAAATGATTTGGTAAACAATGCCCATTGTCCATTCCATTGTAATTTAAATAAGAAGCGGAATACATAACAAGAGCAACTCCTGTCAAGTTGACAATGGAATATGTTTTAATGGACATTATTCTTTTCTTTTGCAATCGGTACATTTTCAAAATATGCACTAGTTAATTTTGATTTACCAACATGAAATAGAATCTGGAATAGACATGGAACATATTTTGAAAAGTACAATCATTTATTTGTAAACTGTGTTCCACTATTGATTTGCTGCAGATTGTTAAACGAAAATTACAAGACGGTCTAATTGAATATATATCTAATTAATGGATGTTTACCATGTATATGTGAAGCCAGGAAAAATTTGTTCATATTTCTCAATGCATGAATACACCAAACTCACACTTTTCACGATGGAAAAACAACTCCTTCTCGAACCTCTGTAACAATAGGATCGTGGATGCTCCGTTCAAAAAATTGCAGCAATTTATCCAAGACTATCCATGATTTTTTTTTTTTTTAAATATTTTTTATTCAATTCAGTTCAGTAGGCATAGGCATATACATTTGAAAACAATAAAACATTGTACAGTATCAATATAGTATAACATTTACATGAAGCGCCCATAAAATACACAGGCCAGCTCAACAAGTACAGCAGATATAATTACAACATACTGGTCAGAGATTTCCATTTGGCATGAAATGGTGGCAAAGTATTATTTTTTCTTGCCATAATGTTTTCAATTTTAATAACATCCTTAACAATTTTAATAAAACTGTCAATCAATAATTCATTCTGTTTTATACTGGTGATGTGAATGTGTTTTTTGGCTAATAGAATGATGTGTGATGCCAAAAGGCTGAAAGAGCTGTTGCAAAAAAAAATATCAAGCTTAGAGATAATAATGTTTGGAATATGAGGAGTCAGAAAGTGTTCAACATTTCTCCAAAATTCATGTACATGTTTACATTTAATAAAAACATGCTCAAGGTTTTCAGGTTCACTTCTACAAAAGGAGCATATATTTGTATCTATAATTTTCATTTGCAACAGCTCTTTTCTGGTATAAATTGCTCTATCAATGAATCTGATTTGAAAGTCTAAAAGTTTAACATCCTTAGTACAATTTCTATATTTCTTAAAGACAACAGTCCATGAAATGTCAAAATTTAGTTGTCTTTCCCATTTCTGACAAACTTTAAGTCGAGTGTTAACAGATATAAGGTTATCATAGAAATTTCTACATCCTTTCCTTTGAGAGAGTAAATCTTGGAGAGTTTGATTCAATACAAGGTTTTGTGTGCAAGTATCATAAGCTAAAAGGGTGTTTTTCCATGTCTTAGGGATGTTCAAGATTATCTTGTTATATTCAAGGACTGTACCCTGATGTGATAAAGATTTTTCAGTTCATTAAAAGACAAAAATGAATTATCGCCCTAAATATCTCTTATTGTATGAATGCCTCTATTGAACCAATTCTCAATTAAAAGGTTACCGTTTCGAAATTGATGATTTAACCATAATGGTTCAGCTAATATTTCTTCAACAGAAGATGTATTTATTACATGTTGTTTTTTGTAATATTTACTCCAAAGGGCCAAAACATCATTCCAAAAAGGGTTATCAACTGTTACGTGATTATTTATTTGTGCCCCGAGAAGAAATATCTTTTTAAAAGGAAATAGACTTGGATTATTAGTTGAGTTTTTATTTACATATCTTCTTAGGCATGATGATTTAAGTGCATTAATAAATGCTTTGATATCTGTCCACCTTCTATATATTTTCTACAAATGGTTGCCCTTTTAATTTTGTCTCTCTTGCCATCCCACATAAAATTAAATAGGATATTATTCAATTGGTTTATGAATTCTGTTGGGGGTGTAGGCAATACAGAAAAAATATGGACTAGAGTTGATATCACAAGTGTTTTTAAAACTATAATTTTCCCTTGTAAGGTTAGTTTTCTCCTTTTCCATCCTGCAAGAAGTCTGTTAATAGTTTCTAGTCTTTTTCTGGTATTGATTACCCATAAATTTTCGAATTTAGGGTTGAGATATATTCCAAGGATGTTAAAGTCACCTTCATGCCAATCTAAACTACTTTCTGGGCATAGTTGTACTTTGCTTCCAATCATTGATCCAATCCAGATAGCTTTTGTTTATTTTAAGGCCAGACATTTTATAGAACTCATGTAAAGTTTCTAGAGCTGCTTTAAGGCTATTTTCAGATCCATCAAGATAAAGTTGAGAATCATCAGCATATGGTCCCATTCTATATTCTACATCATTGAGTGTGATACCTTTAATATCTTTGTTAGTCCTTATCATACTTCCTAGGATTTCTGCCACAAAGATAAATAAATATGGAGAGACTGGGTCGCCTTGTCTACAGCCGCGTTCATTTGGAAAGAAAGAGGAAAGATGACCATTTTGAATAACACATGAAGTTGCGTTTTGCATTAATATATTTATCCATTTTATAATGTTGGATCCAAAACCAATTTTTTTTAGAACTTTTATCATAAAATCTTTTGATACTGTATCAAAGGCTTTCTCAAAATCAATAAGAATCAAAAGGCCTGGTTTGTTATTCTTTTTTAGTTCATACATGATATCATACATCAATCTGACATTATCGCTAATGCACCTACCAGGTATAAACCCTGTTTGATCAGGATGTATCAGAGTATCTAGTCATTTTCAGCCTATTAGCAATACAGGAGCTTATTATTTTGTACAAAGTATTCAAAAGTGAAATAGGGCGCCAATTTTTCAGATATCTTCTGTCTTTGTTTTGTTTAGGAATGCAAGTTATTACACCTCTGTTAATTGTATAGGATAACTGGTCTTTTTCAAAAACTTCTTGTATATATCTGTATATCCAAAATTTAAGGTCTTTCCAAAACCATTTTACCATTTATACGTGAAGCCAGGAATAATTTGTTCATATTTCTCAATGCATGGATACATTGATTGCCTGAACCCACACTTTTTACGATGGAAAAACAACTCCATCTTGTACCTTTGTTCACCAACTTCCAGAACACTGATAATGAATCATCCTGTATCTACATTAATCAATTTTTATATGGTGATGAACAGCTTGTATTGGTTTGAATATTATCTATCATAAATATAATAACTTGGTATTCTTCTCAGTGAAATAACAATAATCTATGATGTCATCGTAAGAATAGGATGATGTCACAAGATGTAAGTGAAAGGCAAAGCGATCGTGGATGCTCCGGTCATAAAATAGCAGCAATTTATCCAAAACTATCCATTATTTGTTAAATCTGATAAATAAAACATGAATTTTGTCATTTCACCTCGAATTCCAAGTATACCTCATATTGTGAAGAATTAGATTTCCTTTGTAGCTGGTGTGGGGTGTTATCCCATGCTGTGCCATTTTATATTAGATATACATGGTATTCGACCAGAAATGTCAAATATTCTATCTACATTTATAATAATCAATCTGCAAACTGTGTTACACAGGCATATGTGCTGCAGATTGTTAAACGAATGAAGAAATAGGCAGAAGCTATGTTAGATTGCCTCAATGACATGACGAATGACATGGTATTTGCACTTAGACATACAGCTTTCTGGTTATACTGGTAACTATGTCACCTTACTGAAATATCGATTCTGCCTGAGAAATTGATTGTTAGAGTAAACTGTTTTGTGATACCTCTCGGCTTTTATTAGAGATGGAAATAACTTTGATTAGCTATTCTTCTCCATGGGTTTCACTATTGATTGAATATAATTCTGTTCAGATAAAACATGAATAAATTATAGTTGCTTACACCATCATTAGATATTTGAGGGGCATTTAGGACATCATCATTGTATACATTGTATATATGCTTGTCTGAACATCACGTGTTTGTTTATCTACCATTTGACTCTGTGCTCGTTTTTCATGTTCACATTTTCATTATAATTCAGCCTATCCAACTTTGTTCAGTTTTTTATATCCAGTTCCCATCCATCAAAAACGCTGTCTGATATATCTACGACCTAGCAACTGTTTTTCAGAAGTCTGCGTCCATAAAGATCCAAATATTTGGCATCTTGAGACTTCCAACTTATAATCAATAATGCTCTCCTATGATCGTACATAGGTCATGACTTCCATTGCATTCTTTGATTTAGTGTCTTAAACCTGCACGTGACGTCTGAGTTTCTGGTTTTGGATCTTTATTTCTTTACTTATATAGCTTATGTCTATCGTGTTGATTGAAAGATGTGAGTATACATGGAGTCTGTGTGATTATAACCACTCTTACAGACACATCAAATCATTTTATATATTCAGGGTTCTTATTTTCTTATCAAGGAAGAATTATAGTTATGATCTTTTCTGTTTTACTTACATTTGTCATGTGTCACCACGTGTTGATTGGAAGATGGGACTTTGTATTGAGTCAATGAATAATAACCGCCGCCACTTACACTCTACGTCCAATTAATTTGGTATATCATCATATGTATATATGACATCTTTTACTTACATACATTATGTTTACACGCTTTGCTCTACTTATATGAAAGCCTCGACGGTCGTGTTGTGTGATAAGCTGTTGTTACGGTCAGTGCTGGCAATAGTTGCCTAACTCTTAGGGTATGAGTTCAAATCCCGCCAAGGATTCATTACAAAAAGCACAATAATTTGTACTTTATGTGACTATGAATTGACACTATGAATAATAAACATCCTTACACTCTAGGTTTAATTGATTTGAGATGATCTTGTTTGATAATATCGTTACTGTACATGTGTTTCAAAGCAAACTGAATTATTCTGATGTTTACTTACATGCGCTTCGTTTACGATCATTGCACTAGTTGTTTGAAAGATGTGACTCTGTCTTGAGTTATAGATTATATAAATTATACCGGGAGATGCAATACACTCCATAGGGTTTATAGCTCTATAATACAACTCTTTACTCACAGTACTATGGTGCTGAGAGACAGTTTCAGTTTGTCCAGGCACTCAGTGTGTACAATGATACAAATGAATCTTAACTGAAAACATGCCAAATATACCTTTTATCTTCAGCTGTAAGGACCGTTGCGTTAATGTACTACTTGTCTTACATCTGCTTTGACAGTTAATTAACCTATTGCTATTTATCCAATGTTGTCAAATATATAAATTTAGAATCAGACAAAATGGTGTTATTTGTGACAAATGTCTCGGAAATGTCGGCAACTTAAAAATATTTTACACATGTCTCAAAATTACTATTGATATTGATATTACTATTGATACATGTATTGAATTACTTTTAAACTTGAAATAATTATTGATATTAAATCGATATTTTTATTTACGTAACCAAAGCGCACACTTTCAATCACTTGGAATGTGCACGCGATAAGGTAGTGTACTATATTATGATGTGTGTGATGTCAGTGGCATTTCCTATTGAATAATTGTTGATGATGCTCTCTTAAAACCCATCTCTTATCACTAGGAAGACAATTACTGACCAGAATTAGCAACTGCTTCAAAGAGTTAATGCGTTGTATATTAAGAAAGCTGATAAGTGTTACCAGTGTTTCGCCTCATTATCCATTAATGTCCTATTTTCAAGTCGATTTATTTGTAGCAAAGACATTCTTGTTCAATTTCAAAACTGGAGTCAAAGGCAAAATTTCGAAATTTATGAAATATCAAACGCGAAATATTTAACAGAAAATGCAATTAAAATGTAAAATTGCTTGTCCTTTTGTGTATATGTTTAACATGACACTGATAGTTTTTGACAATTTTGAAAGTTAATATTAAGTTGAAATAGAATATCAATAGATATTTTTATCATTAAATTCTGTTAATCTGCCAAAAAACTTTGATGACAAAGTATCAAGGGACATTTGAATAAAATGACAATTCCCATGACTCTTTCCATTATCTAAAACCAAAATTTAAATACATTTGTAGCTGGAAATATTTCTCTGTTTCAATTTCAATCATCAATCATCAAATTTAATTGGCTTTGTTTCAAACAGTGCTATTTTGCATTTTTGCTGTGTTAACTTTAATATCATGATATGATTTGATTACCTTATTGTGATGCGCTTTTAAAAAACTTTTGGAAACAACGAAAATTATCCTTTGATCAACATTTTTACAGATGTAATGACATGAAATTCCTTTCTGAATATTCTTCTCCATTAATCAACCACACATTTTTTTCTTGAAGATAACATTAGTAGTGTATATTGATTAAACTGTCATTTGAAGTAACACTTTGACATTTCAAAGTGTTGAAAATATAAAATCTCAAAGAACTTATACCAGCACATATGGTATTTTGACACGTGTAAAGGCCGGGAAAATATCATATAAAACACTGCATGTCACTTTAAATCAATGAGCAATGTTCACTGCATAAGGAATATTAACCAGATAACACATTTAACTATTTTCAGCATGTGTATTGATTAACTATTTGTAAACGTTACGTGTTTCAGTTTTCATATTAACATTCCAGTGTTGAAACTATATAAAATTTATCAGCTTCACTGATACTATTGAAACAAACTTTTGGATATTGTAGGATATATTGCAACATTATATTTAGATTTTCAAATGAAAACTCTAACCTGACATATTTTGACGAACACATTTGTATTTTAAAAAATCATGCTGAATAAAAATACAACGTTGAATAGAATTAGTAACCCAATGACACGGATAGTGATAAATTTGATACTTAGGTGAGTTCTGCCCATGCTTTTGAAAATAATGGTTGTAGCCAATGACTGATGGAAAATGTCCAAAGCGCCGTGGTGAAAGTCAAAAGGGCCGTGGTCAAAGTCAAAAGGGCCGTGGTCAAAGTCAACGGGGCGGTGACAACATTTTCAAATGGACCGAAAAAATGTTTGGTGCTGTTCGTTTTTGTATAATGTTATTGATTCATGCATTATCATAACAAGGGTAAAGATATTTATTATATTTCCAGTGGTAAAATACAGTAGTTTTCGGTTAGAATAACTTACAAGTTTTCACTGACTGGCATGTAACATATCATTTCAATAAAGTGAAATAACACTATCAAACACTTTTATGACGTCATCGTCATCATCATCATCATTATCATCAATTCATAAAGCACAGCAACAGAGCGAAGTCAGGACTTGTCCATCTCTTGTCACTTGCACAACATAATACAAATACATGTGGGCCACAGATTCTCGAGCATAGTGTCAGAAGGGCAGATTGGCGCTGCTCATCATCCTTGTAGAGCAGCCAGCTTGAGAACATTTCCGACTGATCATTGGTAGCCGTCCTTTTCCTGGAGGAGACAGGGTTCAGCTTGTAGACTCCTAACTGTTGATCAGTAGTTCTGACCATTCATCCTGCGATGCCAACATAGAAGGTAAAAGATAACTAGAATAACTGTGAAATGATGCTCATGATGTTTATCATATTTATAAAATATATATTGTATTATATGAACTATTTTATTTCAATTATTATAATAGTATTTTGTATGAAAAATGCTTAAAATACCTTCAACGTTGTTGATAGTGCGCATACTGTGAAGATTGAACGCTTCCTCCACTGTATGTCCATGTAGCTGCACAGCTCGACCAACTCGGTTGAATCTTTCCTCTTCAGTTGATCACAGACTTGCCGGATATGTCCTGCTAGAGAAAGGCCACCGCCATCAGCTGCCTGACAATCTTGTAGACGTTGTCTCACAATAAGCTCTCTAAAACATAATTAATAAGAAATAAGTAAAATACACAGTAGAATAGGTCCAATAAACACTTAATTACCTAATCTAAAAATTAATTGATAGTACTCACCCAGAGTCTCACACGTTTGCCTGATTCTGTGTCCATGCATGCCAGGTTCTGTGAGTCCATGACTGACATTGTCACACTGCAATATGCGCCTTGATTTCTCCTGACAGTTTGTTCACACTTCGGATGGCGTGTATGTATGCCCAGGATTATTCTAACATTCGTACACTTTGTAATTGTATTCACTAAAGGCTACACAGTAGTATTATCAGGTTTACAGTTGTTTATTTCAAATATATGAACAGTGAATTGTATTATCTAAATTTACTTTGCAAGTGGTGACAATTTCATTATAGTTTGAAAATTTTTTGTTTAAAATGAAAACATCATTGAAGGCATTGCAGTATACTTTTAGGAATAAACGTTTCCCTTAATTTGTTGAAAAAATTACAGCGGAATAAATTATGATACTCGTTACATTTAAAGCACATACTGCACATTTTCTATAATCGTAGTCAATGTTTTACCAACTTCCAGTTTCCACAGGACGACAATGCTTGGTTAATCTAAAGTGTATACGTAGTAGATTGAAGTGTTGTAAATAACAGACAGGACAGCCATGGTGTAAATATGTGTGAATTACTGGTAGAAGGCAGATGCATATGTATACCTAATTAACACTTGGAATTTCTGGTCATGTTATTATGTCAAATGTTCACAGTTACAGTGATCTGTTTGTCATGTTACTGAACCCTTATACTTAGCAATCTTTATGTTAATCTTTATTTACTCACAAGCCACCAACGGTGGTACAAAAAAACCCAGAAAAGAACAACATATAATATACATTTATGCATGCACCTTCCCTATTTACAGACTTTGTGATATATTTATGAATTTTGACTTACTTTTCAGTTCTTTTGTACATTTAGTGTTAAACATTTTACAGCGGGTATAAACATAACGATACTGGATATATGTTTTTTTAATATATAAAGTTCGTATTGGAAGAAGAGATTACCAGGGACTCAGGAATCAATAAACTTTAACTAAGAAAACGCACACATGAAAAGATGAAACACATACCAAAACGTTGTCATCATTATTTTTAATATTTTAACACATAAATCAAATGACTTTTGATTTTGGCCCTTTTGACTTTTGATTTTGGCCCTTTTTACTTTCGGGCTCGGCCCTTTTGACTTTATTTTGTCGGCCTTTTTGTCCTTCGGCCCTTTTGACTATCTCCCGAAAATAAGGCCCTACGATTAACACAAAAAAACTTTTTCACTTTTGAGAACCCATTTAAACTAAAACCTGCCCTCGTTTCTTAGCTCAGGTAATTTCTTGTTTTCATGTAAAAAAAACAAATTTCTGCAAATTTTTTAAAGTGGTGTTACTTTAAATTGTTTACACTTTACATATTACATTGCCAATTGCAATGGCAGATTACTTAAAGACGTGTTTGGATTTTTTAAAATCTGAAATATTAATTAAGATAACATTCAATACATAATTCACAATTCAATACAAGTTTCGTTGTAAAAAAATAAGTAAGACAGAATGTCTCATATAAGTTTATATAACGGTGATGTTTTCATTTCTCTTCCTTTGAAAACTGCAGATAATAAAATACAGGACAGCACATCTTCAACTATAAGAACACTATTCGGGTGTTCCTTTGAATAGCGATGCATGCCAACATAGTGTGAAGTTCAGCAACAATGGCCATTGTTTGTCACTGAAAAGGTGACTCGGTGACTCTGCTTTCAAATGTTGGCAAATATTAGAGGATTCCACACTTAAAACATTTCTTCACCTAACAACACAACTTTAATTGATGTTTACTCATAGGATAATTAGCAGTGAAATTAGTTTTGGTCATAATCAATAAAACTTGTTTATGTACTTGTGAACGTGACATTGTGATGTCTGACATTCTTATGTTCAGCTTTCTATGTGTTTACGTATGCATATACCTTTACTGATGTAATTGTTGAAATGAGGATCCAGAATAGCCTCTGAACATGTTTGCATACACACTGTCGGTTGATTGAAAGATGTGACTAAGCATTGACTTACATACAGAAAACTACCAAAATACATATAGCGTATGGTTGGTTTTAGTGTCGTCTACATCAGATTAATTTTCGCTTTACAAGTATGAATTAAATTTTACTTACAGTCGATATGTTGAACACATAATTCAAAATATCATTTGATTACGTTCACATACAGAGTTCATTGAAACGTATGACTGTGTATTGGCTTACAGAGTGAACTAACGAGTCACATATAGCGTATAAATAAATATAATTTACATTTCATAAAATACTAATTTATATCTTGAAGATAGACATGCAAGTGTTTTCCTTCACAACATTAATTACATTTGAAGTCATTTCTGTTTTCAACACAGATCATAACTGCAACAGAAAATCTAATTAAGCCAAGCAAAATGAATATCAAGGAATGCTGCTATTAGTTTGATTATCAAATGCCTGTCATCTGTCAACAGTAATAAAGTACAAACAATATTTAATTAATTTACAAAATTTCTATTTAGGTAAAAACAGAACTGAAGCATAACCATGACAGAATCTCAGTGCCATTAATGTGTTATCAGGGATCGTTAATAAATTCAAAAAACGTTACGAACATCAGCTAATGAATTCCATCCACATTGTGAAATATTTGATGATTAATAATTAATCGTTCAGACAAGACATAAAGGAAACGTGGAAAACTTACAATATGACGTTTCCTTTGTATTACAACCTGCTTAAAGCAATTCAGTAAATACCATCAACATCTGATATAAAAAGCACTCTGAGTTTGAATGTGTTAATAATAGCAAATATTGTTCTTGTTGAATGCCAAATACTTTCATCGTAATGGACATACAATTAGATTTGGTTTGGAGTACATAGAAGGCGGAGGCGTCCGTTCAGATTTTCGACCAGAAATAGCCCAATTCTGTCGTTTCATTCATAGTGATATAGAAAACTGACGTTCGATTATGTATTCTTGGACTTATAACTATTTCATCGTGTTGTGATTGCATATGTAATTTGCACAGTGGGTGATAGCCATTGTACTTTTATTTACATTAACAAAGAAAAGGTTTACAAGTTTTGTTTAAATCATGACACTTTTAACCAATTGGGTTTTATAAAATAAAAATAGACATGCGAGGTGTAATCAAATGTTTTTTTTATAAACGTGGTCTGAAGACTTTTGAATAAAACACCTTCACGTGAAAATTGGGGCGGTGTGAACAAATCGAATCAGCCAAACTGAATATGTTGTGATTGAGTTAATTAACTGGAGTTAATTATGTTTGCATAGTTATTACGCACATTCCGTGTCTCTACAATCCTTAGAATACACAACAAAGCACCGTGAACGCGAAAAAGGACCACATGGTGTCCACAGACACCTTGGCTGCGTTTGATTTACAAAATCAATTGTCGATTTCGCAAATCAAGCGTCTAGTCAAGAACGTACTCCCCGATTTTCAGAGAATGACTCGTTTTGTGACGTCACGGCATTGTTGGTGTTCGGGATTCCTCTCTAAAGGAGTCACGCAAACACATTATGAACTAAGTGATAATATTAATTCAGAAATACGTGTCTATATTTTTATTATTTATACTTTTTCAAAAGATATTTGACCAATTGTATAACACAAAATTTACAGTATAACGCAGTCCAACCAATTATACCAATTAGGAAGTGTTTCTCGTAATTGCTATAAACCAAATGATGTTACTTTTAATGACACTTCTCCATTCCACATAACAGAAGAAACAGTGCTCTAACTTGATTTCGTCGTGTTGCAGAGTATACAATACACGTGATGTCTGGAGTACCAGACTTAGATCTACATTGATATAGACTCGGAGTCTTTGAAGTTTCGCATTGCATTGTATTAAACATGTACACTACATTTGCTGATTGCAGTGTCGGTAGAAATACCAGGAAGCTAACAATAGGGTGTCTACGATGATGTCTTGCAATCTTCAAATTGATGTCGTTCTTACACGTTCCTGTCGAAACGTTTTGATGCTGCAATTGACCTTTAAACCCTGATAAACCTCATATCAATATCATAATTATTGAACACACTGTATATCTGTGATGACAGATGTATCTTTCCAAAGATTTCAAACATGGCATATCACAATCTAATTAATTTTAGATCGACTGTCCTATAAGATGGTTACAATACGGTATAACCTTTTATTAAAAAGAAACCCTGTTAATCTAAATTTATTTAAATTTAGGATATCAGACATAAATAATTCCTAGACAAAGACATGTTATTCTCTGATGAATATGTTTCTGATAATTGATCCATTCTGTTGTATTATATGTCCCGATTCCATTTGAATTGGATAATGGAATGAGTTAGGTGAACAACATTTTGAGTTCAATGTTAAGAAATTGTCATACGTGGTCGTTGTGGATATGTACGACCGTTCATTAGTTATCAATTAAATTTAATTATTAAGTTAACATGTTAACTTGATGGTTTGTGGAAAATTGGACGTGTAAATTAATCTTAATCAAAGGGCAACTGTATGATTTAAAATACATGAAGATTTCTGTTCACAATTTGAAAAATTATTAGAGCGGAAATGACATGTCCTCGTTTTTGCTTCTCTGCCCAATATAGTAATTGCTATCTACAAATCTTTTTAGCGCATTTCTGTGCTTGTAAAATGACTTAGAATTCAAATTTACGTTTATTTGCAGCCGATTTCGAAATGCAATTAAGGAGCCAATTTGATTAAGATTTTTTGCAGAGTGTGGATTTCAGGTTCTCAATTTACATGCCAAGGTTATTTAATTTCAATTACATGTACCTCAATTTTACATGTCAATTTGAAGTGCCCGACGTTGGACTTGGCAATAATCTATCAATGCCTCAAGACAGGCGTGTTCACATGGACATGAAATTGGCTTCATTTCTAGTTTTAACATTTACAATTTTTCCTTAAAAAAGAATCTTCCTGCTAGTTTCAACTCCAAACTTGAATGTTTTTTATGTTTATTCATTTTTTAAATTGATTAATTGACAATCATTTGACCACTTAAAAGTGACATGTGTCAGGGCGGTATGCAATTTTCATAAATTATTTATCACCTTTTCTCTGAAAATGGTCATAGTCGGTACGGCAGGTTTTGTCTGATTTATGGTCCGCTTCAATAACTTTACGTTCACATACATGTTTAGTAATACAAAAAATTTCATGTTCGGTAATTGTATGTATGAATGTATCTTGTGGTGTTTGAAATGGTTATTGTACCACGTGAGACACAAATAAAATATTTTCTTCTTTTCTACTTCTTCTCTATAAACATGTTTCCTCTATCCACATTCATCTGTAGGCGATTTGTGATACGAACTGGCCATATACTTTACCAAGTGAAGATATAGCTCAAAGTGACCAAAACCTGTATGCTTTTCAAGATTAAATTAATCATTGCCTTGAAGTTTATATAAGTAATATGTAAGCATATCTGTACTGGATCTAAGACTAATGTCACAGCTGCTAAAGTATGTGTTTACTCTCACACAATATACCATGAGAAAGTGCGCTACGGTGCGGTGACGAAATCATACCCTGGACCAAGAACTGAAGACAAAAGGTAAGTTTTTAAAGTATCACTGGAAGAAAGATAAGTATATAACACATGATGTACACGTTTTGAACCAAGCAGCTGTGACAATAAAGGCATAACTTTTTTAGAAGTTTTTGAGAAAGCGGCCTTTTAATTATTACTGAATGACAATTTGTCCATAACTGAGTTCCATACATTACACAGAGATTCGTAAATGATAAGAATTTGATAAGACCTACATTATTTAATTCAAGTAAAGGTATGTTTTGAAAGCTCATGTATTGTGTTTTAATATGCCAACGAAATTGATTGAAATCTTTCAGGTTTTTTTAAAATATGTTTCTCCCATACAGTCAAACAACTTCTCTGAAAAAACTAGTCTACTAAAGTGTTTTCAGGAAGGCTTCGATATCATCTTATGACTACCTCACCAAGAACACATTGATGAACATAAATATACTTTCTGTTGTATTCTGTGAAAGAGTTACTCGTTTTAATTCATTAACTTAATGAACAAATGAGCTTGACATTTGCAATTTGAATACTGATCAATGTCAATATGACCTTCGTGCAAATTAAATATTTGAAAAACTTGTATCTTAACAATGAATATTGAATTATATACGATGTTGAAAGTAATTTTTATTTATTTATATATATATTTTTTTTTTTTGAAACTCCATACATGGCAAACTTATTACAGGAAACAGTTCAATTTAACATGGATGTATAAATCGGTCTCGAGGATGTACACAGGTTTTGCTTAACAAGCATTTATATATATTGCTTTTCGCAATATCCTAGAAGTATGTTTTTTTCTGGAGAAGCTTATATTACATCCCGTTTTTACAAATAACCATTTGTCTATTTCTTTCCATATAGTTTTAGCAGCTTTACGTAATGGAGAATGCATGAGGAGCCGTGGATTCGTTAAAAATAATCAACGAGCCCCGAAGGGGCGAGTTGATTATTTTTAACGAATCCACAGCTCCGAATGCATTCTCCATCTTAATCCATGTATGACGTCACGAAACATACATATGTGATTATCTAGCATTATAGACAATACATTTCAAATATGTAACCTAAAAAAATATTATTTTGCAAATTTCGGTGCCCATTCATCGGATATGGTACACGTAGCTTCGACCCTTATGAAATGGATTCTTCCACGCACGTGCATGGCGCAAATCTTCCACGCAAAGCGATTTGACTGACAGCCGAACTCCTGCATTTCATGTGTTTCAGCACGATCCCCACGCGTTTCACACTTTACCAGTCTTGTTTAGAATGCAGGGATCTTACTGACAAACAATCAAATGATTACCAGCAGGCCTAGTAGTCGAATAGGTTAGGGCGCTGCGTAACAGACGAAGGGTTACATGTTCGATTCCCGGGTCAGACATTACAAAAATAATCAGATATTTTAAGATTCTAATCAGATATACTAAGACAAAATACATCATTCTTGAACAAATTACTTTGTGAGCCATAACGAAAATGTCAAAACCTGACACCCCTCCTGACTGGATTAGTCAATGACCAGTAGATTCTTAAAAATAATCCACTGTTAACACAATAGAGTGACGTCATCACCATGGATTAAAGTCATGTAACAGATGTATAATTGATTCTTTCTCGGTTTTGCAGAAAGTACAAGTATTAGTTTCTTTGTATCTCATTTTTGTTAGTTGATCATTCGTTGGCAAATATCTGTGCAATATGCTACATTGTATATTGGAACCAAAAATGTTTTACACTATTATAAGACTTGAATGTTATTCGTTCTATCGTTTCCGATGTTTTATCATCGATGAGTTCGTTTAATTCTTTTTTGTCAGTTTTTTTCGGTATGTTAGTGTTTTGGTGTTTTTTCTGTGTATGAGTATGTCATAAATGTCTCTACAACCTTTTGGATTTCCCACAATATTTTGAAAGAAGTACGGTAAAATAGCTAGTTGTAGTTTTTTCCAAGATGACATTGACAGATTTACAATAATATTTACCAGCTTCTATTATTCCTTGAGTTTCTAGGAAATTAGTTTTGCATCCGAATATCTGTTTTATTTGTTCCGAGGTTCAAAACTTCCCATTGTTATCTACGATGTCATTTATATATGTAATTCCTTTACGTGAGTAATGTTTATAATTAATTGGTTTACCATCTCGATATTTTCATTTAACCATAAAGATTGGGATAAGACATCGCTGGCACTAGAAAAGGTTTCTGCTTTCTGATGTTGAAAGTAATATGATATTTATACTTAGATCATTATTCACCATCACCAAATTTAAGTAACAAGTCCAATAAACATATTTAAAGCAATAGAATGCCTTAATTACAGATGTCATCTCTGATCCTATTAGCGATCCTCTCTGCTTCTGTTAGTTCTGCGTATGCCGCACAATGCGCATGCGCAACCGGAAATGTCCATGTTCGCGACGGCGCAGGAGTGAGTCATTCCATCTTGGGGACAATGACCCCTGGCCAGTGTGTTCCATATAAGGGCGACGAAATACACGTGGGGAGCATGCCCTGGGCACACGTCGATTACAATGGACACGTAAGTTAAAATATCTAAAACATTTTCAGTTTCAATCATGCAGTGATTTTTGGTGTTTGTTATCGGATATTATTAAATTGAACTCACATGCAACAAAACGTCACCAAAACGATATTTCTAATCAACGAGTGAATAAAAACAACTGAAATAGACAGAGTAGGTAATATCACGTCTCATGAAGCCAACTTAACTTAATTTAAATTTCTTTAACCTTATCCTGTATTTTTCTAACCAGGTCTTTTAGACAATTGTCGTTTTCGAATCTCCTTGGGACTAGGAGACTAGGAGCGATAAGAGTGTCATTATGACGTCCGATAGTAATGATGCGTCAACTAATTCAAGTCCAAGAAGGCTTTTCATGGCGAAAACACCTTTTTATTAATTATACGTATCTCGTCAATATTCCGCTGTACAATATGCCAAACCTTTTGACGGAAAAATTGTTTTAGGAAAAGGATCAAAATCGAATTGTGATTAAAAACAGGACAAGGAAATCGATTGTTGCGTAGCACCCTTTGACAGAACCCTTTTTATCAAAATATGTTCGTCATATATGTTTAGAATAATAAACCTTAACATTTTCAGGACGGTTACGTTGCGGCCCACTGGTTGAATTATCAAGCATGCTCAGGTACGTATATACGCACTACAGGCTAATTAGTAACATGTTGATGAGTTGATGAATGATGAGTAATAAATGGTGACGATTTTTGTCAACAGAATTAATGACTTAAACTTCCCAACTTGGACTATGTACAGATATTTGATCATCAAAATGCATTGTCACATTTTAATAGCATTTAATGAACATGTTTGCTTCGTTATAGGGTTTACCAATCTCGCCTTGAAAAACATCATATAAAAATGCGTTATATAATTGTGTTACGGGGTACATTGGCGATTATGAGCCAATCAACGATTCGCTGGTTTAAACCTCCCTTTATAAATCCTGTTGAACATGGCTTATTAACATGTTACAAGGTGTAGTATAAATCACACATGACGGAAATTTATTCCTCACATATTTCCACAGGCTCGGGTTCTCAAACCACCCACACATCCACCCAACAGTTGCCCGGATGTCCCAAGATCATATCACGGGCAGATTGGGGGGCCCGGGCTCCTAAACGAGCTGCTCATGACCTTCCAGCCACGCCCCGGAACGTGTATATACACCATGGAGCCTCTGGCCCTTGCTTCGATGAAACGCATTGTAAATCTATCATCAGGTCGTACCAGGATTACCACATGGATGGGCATGGTAAGACTTACATGGATTTACACAATCAAATCATATTTGACAATTTTTTGTCTACAATGAAAAGAAAAACTTTTAGACTGGGCCACTTTCACCAAACGACTTGGATGACCTTAAGTCACCAGCTGCAGCTTACCTTTCGTACATGTAAGAATTCAAATGAAGGTGAAATAAGTTGTTTACTTCCCCAATTTATCACTCGCCCGTGGGAAGATACTGCTATGAAATATTCATACCTAACAATACTGTACAGTTATGACGTCACATTGGTCGTATCGGCGCCACTTTTGTACATGGCTCACGTACACTGTCGGAGATTTGGCTTGATTAATATGGGCAAGGTCGTTCAGTATCCCCTCTGTATATTTTCAGATAGGTAATATGTTTTCTTGCTGGGTGTTAACAGGATGGTAGGAAATGTTTTCATTGACACCTGGTGTCAGGTATTCAGTCACGTGTTTTATATATGTTTTTAAATATGAATTTCGCTTTTAGATATATTTTAGAGGAACTGTTGAGTGAGTGAGTGAGTTGGTGTTTAACGCCGCTTTCAAGAGTATTTCACTTATATCGCGGCTGCTAGTATTATGTGGCTATGCTTTGCGGTGAAACCTGCGAGCATCGGCTGGCACTAGCGAACCATGGGTGGTACTACGCTGAAATTCAGTGTAGCAATGCACCCAAACTGCGTGTAGAACAGTTCTCTACTGCAGACAAAGTTGCTATGCCCCTGGTGGGTATATAATTGATGAATCTATGTTATACAGGCTGGTTTGATATTGGTTACACGTTTGTTATCGGTGAGGACGGTAACGTCTATGAGAGTCAAGGATGGGGCAAAATAGGAGTGCATACTCTCAACCATAACTCGGATGGACTCGGTAAGGATGCCTCCACATTTAACAAAATAGATTTGTCAGATACATATATGTATCATTTAAATGTTACCAGATAAACACAACAATCTAAACTATAATAATGTACTATTTTTGAATGTACAAGGCTTTACAAAAATGTTTTATTATACCAGTATATTTTACGTGCGCTTCTTCACTTTAGTGCACACACTCAACTAAATACAGATACATAATGTTTGTTTGTCGTAACAACTTTGATACATTTTAAATATATACAGCAATGTGTTATGATAGTCTTCTCCCCACAACACTACAAATTGAATATACCATTTCATTGCTCTGTTTTACTACATTGGTGAAAAATATCCTTAAAATATTGTTCTACAGTTACATGTATATATTTTCCTTGCGTTTCCGACACTTCACCATTCATTATTTGGTTGATTTGGATTATCACGGAGGTAATTTCGAACCTAACACTGTTAAAAATTTGAACAATTCGTTATTCTACAATCTATTCCTGAGAACTTTGTGCATTGTTTTAAAGGATTCTGTGTCATCGGAAACTTCGAGGACCATGTCCCCAACGACAAAGCACTCAACGCGCTAAAAGAACTTATCGCGTGTGGGGTCAGTAATGGCCAGATTCGATCTGACTACCTTGTGTATGGACATCGTGACGTCAGAGCTACCGCCTGTCCTGGACAGAAGTTTTATGACCTCATACAGGCTTGGCCACGCTACTTTAAGAATCTACAATGATATGACCCTGTCTTGGAGTAAATTTAAAAATTCATTATCTTTGTTGTTTCTGAATATGCGTAAATATATACTATCCTTAGTTAACAGAAAGTCGTGCAAGGTAAATGTGAACAGACATCCATGCAACTATGCAATGCAGTGAAATAGGTATTAGTTGGAATTAGAAAAAGAATAGTTTTCAACAAGAGAATAGACGGTGAACTAAACAAACCTGAAACACCCTGCATAACAAACGCGAGCACAGGCGGTGATTTTGGCATCTCTTGCTAATGAATAAAATGTGATTGTGTATACCAGTATAACCTTTCAACGACTCACATTTCGTGTAGGCCTAACGATGAACAACATTTACAATTGGATGAAATTAATACGTCTCAGTGGTATATGTGATACTAAGGGAAATCTTTGTTAACTTCCTTCACGCGCCAGACGAAATGGATTCATCCCGGTGACACATAAGTGTCAATCAATGTTAAACTAACTCTGTTTTAACTTGTAAACTTGTTATAGTGGTAAGACTAAGAGACGTTATTGGTAGTGATGAACTTGATGTGTAAAAGTAGTTGATAAAACGTTCACATTTTCGTTCTTTTCATCTCAGAAAAAGTAATTAGACTCTTAATTTGATACAATCCGTTCAAGGTAAAAATATTCACGATGCTTCTTCAAATCCCTTAATTGACCATTTTCCAGTTTCGCGAAACGAGTGGGTTTAGAGTGACGTCCCTTTGAAAAGTTACGTGACCGCGGGGGGCAAGCCGTCAAAACTTAAGTGAAGTTCAACAGTATTTGGGTAACATTTCCACACTCGCCTCAACCCAAACATACAATGCCACGAACATTGACATGTGTAAAAGGATTGACCATCTAAAGAACTAGTTTGAAAAGTCAAAGAAAGCACTTATTTTTCTCGAAATTATCAAATTATCAACAGCCCATTAACAGTATCTAAAGCCCTGTTTATACGGCAAACTTTGCACATATGCAATATTGCGTATGGTAGTAATATACACACGTGAGTAAAAGTAAATTTACTATGCGTTCATACTGTTTTAATTTTGCCTAAGCAAATGGGCTTCCAACTCTTTTAATATATAATAGAGAATTCCTAAAACATGTCAATTAATATTGATTAGATGTAAACTAAATAAATGCCATTAATTTATATCTGTCAACTTTGGTTTGACTATATCGCCCTAATTACAATGCAAATCGGATAGTCAGATGGATTTCGAAGGTCATCGCGTGCAAGAAAGAGACTATCCTATATAGAGATTTTGAAGAAAAAAACAATATTTAGAGTTTCTAAAATTCTTTAATATATTTTCTCAACCTGTGTGAAGTCACTATGTCTGAAAACGACAAACTTTTCCTAGAATAGTAAAAATACCATATTTACTCACGGTAGTAAACATTTGCACCTGCCCCTGACTAGGTGCAAAATTGCTTCCGGTAGTGAAAAGTTTGCTTACGATAGTAAAATATACATATGTGCAAATGCGTCCATACGGCGAATTTTGCTCATATGAGCAACTTTGCATATGTGTAATGATTTACTCATATGCAAACGCTCGCCGTATAAACAGGGCTATAGGCTTACATATAACACAATCATGTAATGTTTACGGGAAAGAAGAAACTATCATTTTGTAAATAAAACATGACATAATTGTTATGGTAGTTCATTAAATTTGCTAATTTATTATCGTTAAATTATTGAAAGAAAAGATTAACCGATTAATTTGGTTGTATTTTTCTACAGACAATGAATGCTTTTTTTATTACTGTTCATGCTGCCTTTCATCTCTGAGGAATTTAAAAGAAAAGGTTACAATGGTTATGTTGATGAAAGTGTATGTTTAATTGAAACACTTACGCGGGGCATTAACTTGAATGAATGTATTTGAATTTATTATATTTTCAGTGGTGAAATACGACATTTATCGGTTAGAATAAAATCCGTATTTTCACTGAGTGAAATAACATGTTATTCTACTCAGTGAAATAACACTTTCAATCATATGACGTCATCGTAACAATGGGATGACGTCATAGGAAGACCGTGATAAAGTAAGGCGACCATGGGTGCTCCATTCGTATAATGAATATCATTTACGAACTATGCATAATTTATTAAATCTAATAAATAGAACATTTGACATGTCTCGTCGAATACCATGTATATCTCATCTCGTGAAGAAGAAATAATATATTTACACTCGTGGCTGCGCGTGAACATATACATTTCTACTTCACTCGATGAGATATACATGGTATTCGACGAGAAATGTCAAATATCCTCTATGTATCTATAGATTAATATTTTACATTTACAGATAATCTTAAATCCTGTATAGGCTGCATGCGCGCGTTACTAGACTTAAAGCGCCAACGATTGTTTTTGCGTTAGATATACGTTTTGTAAGAGGTGATTCAGTTCTATAAAGTTGATACAAAAACGCCTTAATGAACATGTGAAATCTTGTCAACATGAATGTACAGTGCTGTGTACATTTTGTTATAACATGTTCATATTAAGCGACGAATTCAGTAATCAGAATTAAAGATAAACAATATAAATGTTCGTTTCATTACATGATACAATACAGGACTAGCACTTAAATATTTTGATTGATTGACCCCACACATGAAGAACTGACGATAACTTATGTACCATTAAAGTTACAGGTATGCTTTTTAGCACAAAACAATAAACTAATGGAGTGTTACGACACAACAAAGCAAATTTCTCTGAACACGTAACTTTTTATGGTATTCCAATTCAAAGAGGTATAACATTTCTTTTGGCGTTCATTTTATTTATAATTTTGCTGACGTCTAAATAATCGTCAAAACAATTAAACTAAAATATACAATATAACCGCGATTAATTCCGACACGGTAAAAAGTACTGGAAAGAAAACTGACTGAAAGTATAATTTATTTAGAATTAAAAGTTTCGCAACGATCGAATGACCAACGCCCTGTGATAGCTTACAGTCATAGGGTAGTCGCTGTCAAAATGCTTTTTATTTCTATAAAATAGAAGAAAAGGCTTGAAAATACAAGTGATTATTCAAGTGTAAATCTTAGTCAATTTCCTTTTTCAAACTACGATTTTCTCATGCTCTTCCACTGCTAAATTTTATTTACACAATGCCCGGTCGCGAGGTAACGCTCTTTTCCATTATCGCGAAGCGTGACGTTGCCCGCGGTCAAGGGCGGATAACTCTAAACGTCAAAACTGGAAAATGGTCAATTGTCAGACTCTGAAAACTATTTATTCTGAAAATATCACCATTGTAAAAAATATTGAAAAGGAAACATTGAGCAATCAGATGCAAACAGAGACTCCTTCTCTATATTATTATAAAAGTGTTAGACTATATTTTTCTCTGTTTGCATCTTATCGGTACAAATAGTCAGCCAGTGGAATGGCTTGAAATCAAGCAATATTGGTCGTGCCCGGATGAGCAACCATGAACTTTCAAAGCACGACATTTCAATTACTGACAAAATACAAGAAATGGCGATGAGCAAACATTATGAAGCATATGCTGAGGCATCTTCCCACGCAAGGCCTAACTAGCGCCAGTCTCCTAAATTAGCCAGTTGGAGACTGGCGCTAGTTAGGCCTTGCGTGGGAAGATTATGCTGAGGTAACACTCACTGGATTTGAAAAGCCCTGGGTATAAAGTCACCCTGTTAGAGCAGAGACTAGCTGAACAGACACGGGAAGTCTTGCCTCACGCCGGAAGTTTCAGTTCAGCTGGTTGAGGTGGTCGGCTACTGTGTGGAAGAGTTGAACTTACGATGGGGTTCGCGTCTAGACGCATCATACCGAAGAACGATAATAATATGAGCAATTGCTCGGCGCTCAGCAATGCAATGATAGAAATAGGTAGAAGATCCGACATGTTTCGAAATTGAAAATTCAACCATTTGGAACGTTATCTAAATTCATTGAACGGATTGAATCCCTAAAATTATAGAATGAATATGACAGAAATAACCATCCTTACAATTTCTAATCTCTCATTGAGGAGTGGCTTATTGCGTTGTTGTTATCAAGCAAGTATATATCTAAGGTAAGTAGCTTTTAATAGATCAAAGTACATTAATATAAGATAAACAGTAAACACTATTGTAACATAATTTTCATTTTAAAAAATCAATATATTTCATAATTGACGAAGTTACCTTTTGAGATGAGCGATAATACTATTTTGAATGGACATTCGATGACCTTAACAGTCATGACAATGAGACATGTCACATGGCACCTTATCTCTGTATTCTCCGTGGAGAAGATTTCTAATTATTATTTTCTCTGTATCTGCATGCACAATATGTATACAATATGTACTATGGGCCAGTGGCCTTGACTCGAATAAAGCTATTCTATTCTATTCTATTCTATTATCTCTGTATTTTAATAACCTCTCATATTCTAATTAACGTTTGTCCTTTGTGTCATGCTAACCTTGTGGTTAAGAAACTTCAAATGACCGAAGACAAAAGAGAACGAAAAAAACCTGACATAGACAGAAGGAGTTCAAGGAATGTATAATTCAACACATTAGTTTCAACAGTGACAACATCTCTATAACAGATATGTGCTGTTTCTTTGAACCTTGGTTTTAACACCAGTAGCTAATTACATTAACTTGAAGAGAAGTTTAGTTGAAACGAAGCGCGACAGGATACTATTGTATGTATGTATTATTAATGGTCATCAAAACAACACCTAAAGCCAATTTCACTTGGATTGAACATCACCATTAGCATTCCTTAGCAAAGATGAATGTGTCCTTAAAATACATAAATATGGTCTCTTCAAAACTAAGAAAAGTCATATAAATGATCGACCGTTCACAGACATTACTCCCTTCTGATTTACGATCGTAACCTCTGTTACTAAGGCGAACTTTCGCTACTCTCGCATAATCCCCTGGCGGTGAAAGTTTGCAACATTGATAAAGCCCTTTTATTTTTGTCCAATCAAACGTCGTTTTACATCTGCGACAAAGTTCTGTCTTGTAAACAACATGTGCGCATTGCATAGATGAAGTATTTTGACAGTTACCGAATGCTCCGTTTGATACAACGTTACTTATTGTACAACTTCCGTCTGATGCAACCAAGCAGGAGTCTCTATTTCTATCTGTGTGGTCGATATGTAACAGAGGTAACAATAGAAAATCTGAAGGAAGGAACGATGATCGAGGGGAAACGAAGTATTTTTGACCAATTAATTTAGATATCGGCGCTATACAAATAGCTGTATGTATGCGGCCTTATCCACAGGGGCGTGTATCGCTTAGTTAGAGCGTTAGAAATACATACATTTTGTATCATTCCATATACATGTAGTAATAGGGTAGGATATATAGGCACATGTCTTCTTACTAGCTATTTCTAAGCGACACATACACATCCCTGTGGATACGGCCACATACATACTTCTACGTATCCTTATCGTGACCTGGTTCCTTAATGAGAACAAATCCTAAAATGAAACAGGATTGTGACTTATTTAGAACCGTCAACATATCTAAATATCTTAACATAACATAACAAAGATACCCTTGGTTTCAGATGATTCTGATTGCAGCGACGCTCTTCCTTTTCGTCCCTAATACCCATGCAGCAAAGTGCGCATGCGCTACCGGAAACGTATATGTCCGGAATGGCGCCGGGACGAACCACAATACACTGACGGCAATTGTAAAAGGAGACTGCGCCACCTACAAAGGCAATGAGATCAAGGTCGGAACAGTCACGTGGTCTCACGTAGAGTACAAAGGTCATGTGAGTAAGATTAATCGGTGTGGTTTGCTTCAATATTTAACTATTTTGAGATTGAAACAGAGGCGCCATGGAGAACCTTACTATATATACATCATATATATATATAACTACTAACCGATCTACTATAACATTTAAAGAAGATTGGACCTGTTATGTGACCGGAAATGGAAACTATTTCACCAGCAAACCAGTTTAACTATTTCCTGTCCTATGGCAGGAGTCACGATGGCATATGTCTTCTTTATATTGTTCTATGGATGGGTAGGTGTACTTATATATATTTAGGGTCTGGTGTCTGTGAATTGAAAGGTAAGTGTGTGATTCTGAGGCGAGGCGATATAATTGCTAAAACTTTAAATGGTCAAAAACAACACCTTTCATGATGATGTAGTTATATTCTAGTAATGTGTTAACTTGCTATTTCGGTGTTTATTTCATGTGCTATGGTTTGTTCCAGACTGGTTACGCATCTAAGGTGTACCTCAAATATCAGGATTGTTCGGGAACAGGTAAACGAGATCAACTCTTCAGCTTTGCATTAAGAAAAACAACGTATGTGAGAGAACTTTTTAAAAACAGAATCCCGCCTAAAAAATAGTTAGACTATAAAGCTAGTGGAGGCAGCTGTTTTCGACTTGACAATAGTTTCTGCAGTCAGTCTGCTGAAACAGAGACTCTATATAGTTAGAACATTTATATTGCTCCTTTGGAAGCGCTCATAAAATCTCGAAATAAAGTAATAAAGATATTGTCATAGCTTATATCAATGATCGAAATTGAATGTACGTTTTTCCATAAGGATATTAACTGTTCTATAAGCATAACGTGTACACTTGTGACGTCATCTCATCGTGATCTTGCGATCTATTATGTTTCATAACGGTAAGTAACGGAGTAATTGACATACTGTTCCAATTGGAACTAAATATTTAGGCTTTAAAGTATTCTTGAATGATGAGCAATGATTTAAGTATAATTTAGATTTCTAGTAACTTTCCATTCCCTGAAAATAACCTCGGTCCTACGGGGGTCGGTTTAGTTTTTAGCAATGGAGAATAATTTGGACATGAATAGAATGGAATATATAATAAAGACATAACCACCTTTTCTTATTCCATTTCTTTCAATGAAGTTGAAGATACATATTGTCTCATCTAATCTAATATTGTTCCTTACATCTGTAGCAACTCATACAGCAACGCATGCCCCAGCGCATCAAGGCACAACGCACAAAAGCGTTACTCATCAAGGGTCTAAGCAGCAACTATCCGGTTGCCCTCACATCGTGTCCCGTGCCCAATGGGGAGCCCGATCCCCAAGGAACCACGCCCCTCCCCTCCCTAGTACCCCTCTGAACGTGTATGTTCATCACGGGGCGTCCGGAGCTTGTCATACCATGGCAGAGTGCAAGTCCCTAGTCAGATCGTACCAGAACTATCACATGGATACCCATGGTAAGTATCTGCAGATGGCCCCTATTCTCGAAAGGGTGCTATCTTTAGGATATCCCAACTTTGTTCCTAAGAGTTAGGATATTGTCCCATTTTATTTTCGAAAAATATCCTAGCACTAGGAGCTCCTAACTTAGGACAAATGCTAGGATAGGGTCTGACCTGTCCTAAGTAAATCTTAGTGAAGACAAAATGGTATTGTATTTGTTTGTTCACCATCTTTGACGCTGTAAAGCAAACTAACATTTGAATCTGTAATTATCACACATGTTGTGATGGTTTGAGAAGAAATTTATTTAGTTTATAATATCTATTCAGCGGTAATGAAGCTGACACAGTGGTAGCAATAGTCATGATCCTTAGATCTACAAAATATATTTGTTCAATTCTTACCTATGGTAAGTAACTCACTGCCTTCTGTTCTCAGAAATATGCCAACACTACAACGTTTTAAATCTGAACTCAAAACGCATATTTTTAAGGAAGCCTCTCAACATTCATTATTTGCAGAGTCAAGATAGCGCACAGAGTCCTCTTAGAGGGGAACTGCGCTATAGAAGAACTGTGCAGCATTATTAGTATTATTAAGTACACATATACATGGTATCATCGTACCAACATTACACCATGGGTACCCTTGTTATATACACATGAATATATGTTACTACAAGTCAACGAAACATCTAAACATCTGTGAAAAGTAATGGAGAATGCATGAGGAGCCGTGGATGCGTTAAAAATAATCAACGAGCCCCGAAGGGGCGAGTTGATTATAGTTAACGAATCCACGGCTCCGAAAGCATTCTCCATCTTAATCCATGTATGACGTCACGAAACATACATATGTGATTATCTAGCATTATAGACAATAAATTTCAATTATGTAACCTAAACAAATATTATTTTGCAAATTTCGGTGCCCATTCATCGGATATGGTACACGCAGCTTCGACCCTTATGAAATGGATTCTTCCACGCACGTGCATGGCGCAAATCTTCCACGCAAAGCGATTTGACTGACAGCCAAACTCCTGCATTTCATGTGTTTCAGCACGATCCCCATGCGTTTCACACTTTACCAGTCTTGTTTAGAATGCAGGGATCTTACTGACAAACAATTAAATGATTACAAGCAGGCCTGGTAGCCTGATACATGTAGGTTAGGGCGCTGCGTAACAGTCGAAGGGTTACATGTTCGATTCCCGGGTCAGACATTCCAAAAAAATCAGATATTTTAAGATTCTAATCAGATATACTAAGACAAAATAGATCATTCTTGAACAAATTACTTTGTCAGCCATTATGAAAATGTTAAAACCTGACACCCCTCCTGACTGGATTAGTCAATGACCAGTAGATTCTTAAAAATAATCCACTGTTCACACAATAGAGTGACGTTATCACCATGGATTAATATCATCAGAATGTATTCATTTTACAATTCATAGGTTGGAACGACTTGGGCTACACCTTCGTAATCGGCGAGGATGGGAATGTGTATGAAGGTGTTGGCTGGGGCAAGATTGGAACACACACCCTCAATCATAACTCTGATGGACTTGGTGAGGCTCTGTCAAATATTGAAAAGGGGAACTCTTTATTTCCGCTTTCTTATTAACAGTATCACATCGAAATGATATGTTCTGCATGTTTCACTCGTCCCGAGGCTACGTATGTGATGACGGGAGTATGTGTCTTCAAAACAATATTCCTTTTTAGATGAATGCCAACTTCTCAACACAAGGCATAACTCTTGCCAGTCTCCATCACTGGCGAATTTAAACCTTGCAGTATTTCCCTCGCTTAATGCATAATGGACTCTGAGTTTTAAAGGTACATCAATTGTGTTTATTTTAAAAAAATGACTTTAATATGTTCCAACTTACCATATGTGTTGTTTACAACATACACAAATTCACTCAGCTTGCATATTCATCCCCAATCCCATTTATATGCACAGTAGTTATATGACCTATCAACCCAAATTTGTTATTTTGTCTGTTTTAAAGGCGCTGTAGCACGTTTTTTTGCTCAAATAAGTCGATGAAATGTATTTGAAAAATAATGTCAACAATAGTAAAACACCCTTCTCGCTTCGGAAAATCAAGTTACAAATGAGTGTATATGGTTCCGTAAAGCCATGGGAATTTTTTTTTGTCATTCGAAATAATAAAATGTGTTCACAATAAAATGGCCGCCATGCAATTTTGGCTTTATACGCAACACCATTATTACCACTACGGATAATTGGTTTGTGTAATAAGATGTTTTACCCTCTGAAGTAAATATAAATGACATAAACTATCATTATAAATGAGAAATTTGAAAAAATAAAATTTGCAAAAAACGTGCTACAGCGCCTTTAAATATGATTCCAATATTACGTTTGACCCATTGGCGCGCGTCAATCGCGACGCATTGTCCGGTTTTTGATAAAAAATCACTACTTTTACGTTCATATCGTCAATATACTAAATCGACCATCGTCAAATTGGTAGTTTTCGGTAACAGTCGGTACTTGAATTGTCGATAAAAAAAACGTCATTTATAACGTTTGGAATATGTGACCCCAACAACACAATGGTTGTACCTTTAAAGAGCCATCAAGGATGTTGATGAACATATCGGAAAATTGCCCAAAATCGATCTCCAATATAAGCCGAGAAATTGCACTAATTAGTAAAGGTGTTTTCTAGTCTAAATGTAGATCAAATCTATTATTTTCAAGCGCAAAACATTGTGATCTAGCTCACACACCGTATACAAAGACACAAAAGAAAAATAAAGTTTATTAGCAATGAAAGAAATCGAAATATATAATTTGTGGCGGTTATTTATTAACCATTTCATTTAATTATGTATTTTCTACAGATATTGGAATAAATGTTTTACCCAACTAGGTATTTTGCTTGAATTTTATAATCAATGAGAATATATTTGTCATAATTTGCTGGTCTTAGCTCAAAAAACCACATTAAACAGGCAATAATTTATATGTTCTCAGGACATTAAGAATCAGTGTTTATAAACCAATCGTCACATTCAGACATGTGTGGCAAAGGTAGCCTAACTTTCAACAGAAACACGTGCAGCACGTGGGTTGCTTTGGCGACTTGCGTTAGAGATGAGCCTTCACGCTTTGTAAAGGCTAGTTGTTGTGTAGTACGTTTTATGCAATAAAGGGAATTCTGTTTATATGATGTCAGATATCCTTGGCGCGCGCTACTCGAAGGGTAACATATCATCTTTGAAACCAAATTTCTTTACATTGTCGTGATATGAAAATTATTTATCCAATGTCATGTTGTAGATAAAAGATTGACGTTATAAGTATATTTTCCACAAATAATTTTGTATTTGAAACACTAACATCCTTGATGGTTCTTTAAGGAAATGCGGCTAAACCTGCCAGGGATTGAAACTGGCAATAGTCGCGCCTTGCCTAAGGAAGATGGATGAACCCATGCTAAATGACGAAAATATCAATGTCGACTTTCTAAATGGATTTGTGGATGTTCCTTTACCTTTTATCTTCGACCTTGTTCCTTCATGTAGGGTTCTGTGTAATCGGCAACTTCATGCACCGCTTGCCGAACACTTCAGCTATCACAGCTCTCAAACAGCTCATCAGATGTGGAGTAAATCACGGCAAGATCCGGACACACTACAAACTCTATGGTCATCGGGATGTCCGGCAAACGGCCTGTCCTGGTCAGAAATTCTATGACCTCATCAAAGAGTGGCCGCACTTCTTTAAACATCATTAACAGAATGTTAATTTTGAAATAAATCATTATCTTGAACGTGTTTATTATTATGATTTTTTTAGAGTAATTGAGAATTAGAATGAGATGATAGTTTTGCGTGATAGCATCTTAGATGATGGTCGCCATATTGGTACAGAAACATATTCGTACACGTGTGCATAGTTAACAAAACAAATTAACTCAAAAGGGGAACAAAAAAACTAGATTTAAAAATTGTAACAATTCTGATGATTTGATGTCTGTTTTATAATTATGATGATTATTAACATAACATAAAGGAGTATAGAATGTTTTGTTGGCCCTGATGGAACATAACTCATGTCATATTTCCATACTAGCACATGTGCACATATCAATACACGTACAAAAGTACACTTCCGATTTGTTCATTGCGAGTATAAACAAATCAATAGCACATGGTTCACGGGTGATATTTTCTTTCATTTCTCATAACCTTTGCATCTGCACGAGATGCGCGTGCGATTAAGCGGTTTGGTTTTACGTCCTGAAAACTGTATGACTTGCACGTGCGCCTTGTTTATTTTCATTTATTGGAATTCTGGCAGTTCATCTCGCTCATAAGTTTATCATGGTTGCTGATGTGCACAACATCATGAATGGAAGGGATATAAATAAAACGTTACACTCTAAAGAGAACTTTAAATTTATAATTGTTCCCATAGCTGAATACAAGCAGCCATAAATTCACAAATACAAAATCAAATAATTGGTACATTAGGGCTCTGTTCCATAACAGCGAGCGCTTATAATCGCTCATTGATCGCTCAATGTAGCGCTCAATGTAGCGCATTCTCTCCTGAACGACACGGTGCGATTCCTCGAGGTTTGCTCGCTTTGCTACCTAGCGCTACATTGAGCAATCGCGTTCAAGAGAGGTTTAATTGTAAACCTCTTTTGAACATGGCCCTAGGCTCTGTTTAATAACAGCGAGCGCTTATAATCGCTCATTGAGCGCTACATTGAGCGCCCATCCTCCTAAACGACACGATGCGATTCCTCGAGGTTTGCTCGCTTTGCTTCGTAGCGCTTCATTGAGCAAAAGCGTTCAAGAGAGGTTTAATGAAGCGCTAAATGAGCTATTATAAGCGCTCGCTGTTATGGAACAGAGCCCAGAAACAGTGGTCAAGCATCGCTGATTAATGGGTGAGTCGAATATTGTGAAATTCAATATCTCGAGTGAATTTAACACTCGCTCGGTCAATAAAAATATGCTCTTATTTGAAAAATCATATCAGATACTTACGTAGGTAATAATCTCTTTGTGTCAGACCTATGCCATGAAGAATCAATGTATACATGTGTCACACAAACAGTAGATTCAGTGAATTACAGAGTATGTTACAAGAAACACTAACTGCTTGAGAGGATTGTTTTTAGAAGTTGTTGTGATGAAGAATACAGAGAATTTATGGATGATCAACTTCTTTATTTAACAAAGGTGACGCTTGTTTATAGACCTATCTTGCTCCATCAGTGTATTTTTATCTGCTTCCCTATGCACTATACTGATTGCCTGAGCAATATAACTGCCGTTTTGCTGGTGCTGGTTACTCGTCGCTTTATATACATGTAGCATGTCATTTTCAGCCAATGAAATGTCGTGATTTGAACGTCGATGATCGTTCATCGGTCTTCTTTTTTGGGTACTACTTATATTGCACGACTTTATGTTAATGTTAGCAATAGGAGAGTTATTTGGCTCAGGGAATCAGGGTATTGTGGTATTGTAGCAGATACAAATACACTATGGAACAGGATGACATATGTACCTCATACCTCATGATAAGGAAACGGAATCGCGTACACAACAATGCTAAAAAGCAAAACACTCGAAATGATTGGATTAAGTTTAGGATGCTCCGTAATAAAGTAATATCAACTGTTAGGAAAGCATTCATGCAAAACTCGATGAAACCCTCAATAATAATCATGGTACAAATATGTGGTGGCGACTAGTGAAACATTATATGAAATCAAGTTCCAACAAAACATCCTTTCCGTCGATTGTCTCCAATGATACTGTATATGAAAATCAACCAGAGATTGCTGATGTTCTCAAATCGTTTTTCTCGGAATAATCCAAAGTAGCAAATCCAAACGCCGATCTGCCCAATATCAATCCACATAACATTGATCACCCAATGTCATCAATTACTATATGTAATAGAGATGTCAGCGATATTCTTGCTTGTTTAGATACATCTAAAGCCACTGGATCTGATAGCATTGGTAACGCCGTTTTAAAACTATCATCAGTCGCCTTAATCCCGGTTTTAGTAACATTGTTTAACATTTCAATCCGTAACAAAATAAACTGGGCAAAAAAAGAAACGCATCACTAAAATCAACTTTTCAAATTGCAATAATTAAGCCAAAATTATGCACCTGGAAAAAAGCGTGCCGAAATTTGGATAAAGAAAAATCTGTAAGCATGTTGCACGGAAACTTCGGATATTACACCCTGGCAATAGTGGGTATAAAAACACATCAGTCCCATTGCGATTCATTCTCAGCTTTTTTTCTACATGCGACCTGCAAAATGCCAAGACTTAAATTGAAGAAAACCGAAATCAAGCAATTGGGCCTATGGAACCCGGGGAAGCCATCGTTCAGTTGCAAGACACTTCAACGTGAGTCAAAGCACGATTTCACGTCTTTGGCAGCGCTACAGACTGTACAACTCCACCCGAGACCGACCAAGATCAGGACGACCAAGGGTGACCACTCCTGCGCAGGACCGCTACATCAGGATCTTCCATCTACGTAACAGAACTGTAAGTGCTACATTCACCGCCAATGAGGCCTTGTACAGCTCCACGTCTGCTGCGTCATCATCGTCGTGCCCGTCGTCACTGGTGCAGGAACGTTCGAAGATGGACCTTAGTCCAATGGAGGAGGATATGGTTCAGTGATGAATCCAGTTTTATCATCATCAGGACAACGCGAGACCACACACAGCACGTCTTACTATGAACTATCTAGCTAACACCAATGTGACTGTCCTCCCATGGCCATCAAACTCCCCAGATCTTAATCAAATTGAGCATCTGTGGGATCTGTTGGATCGACGTCTACGACGGCGTCAACAGCTATCAGAGACACGACAGCAGTTGATGTATGCATTGCAGGATCAGATTCGCCGCCTAATTCAGTCTATGACACGGCGATGCAGAGCAGTGCTCCATGCTCGAGGGGGTAACACTAGTTACTGACTTTGAGTTACTACTATCACAGACGATGACGTTCTATGAGGCATTCGATTACACCAGTGTCTCCAGGAATCACATGTTAAACACTATGCCATTTTTTGTCCATTTACAGGCATTCGCTATTCGGTAATTTTATCTTAAAGAATGTATAAATAAAACTGATATGATGATGCGTTTCTTTTTTTGCCTAGTGTATTTTTATCAACTTGGAAACAAGCTCCTCCCAATGCTTAAAGTGTGACGAACAGTAAGTGTTGAACCCCAGTCTCCAACCCCTAATCTCTTAGTTTACACTGACTGCGCAATTAATTGGTCGTAACTACACTCCAATCAACCTGTAGACCCTGTCAGTCACCCAGTCTCTCCCAATACACCAAGTCAATTATCAATACGCAGAGCTCTGCAGCTACACAGCCAATGTGTAGGCTAATCACTAAAGTGAATACACAACGCTTTTCTTTAACTATCTAGAAATTCTAGTGAATCATAATTAAGTTCTTCTTATGTACTTTTGTTATTTTGCTACAATTTACATGTTTCATAAGATTGCATTGGTCATGTTATCAAAGGGGTGCAACACTTTAAATCGCCATGCTCTTATGTCTGGGAGTAAAAGTCTTAGTCCCATTCTCACAAAGATCATATTTTCAAAATGTGAACTTTCTAGCATTACTGGTTCTTGGGGAGAAGTCGTTTAAGGAGTTTAGGGTGGACATCCCGCCACAAACTTTAGTGTTCATATTTTCAAAGCTGATATTCTGAAAAATATGTCAACATGTTTCAGGAGAAAAAGTCGTGACACACCCATATTTAAGGGACATAGGGGTTGGAGAGTGCAATTCTAATGAACCCCACACAATTTCAGCTTTTGTGGTGCAGCGGATCTTTAGGAGTCACACATGTTACAAGTTGAACGATGGATGATTGGTATTACCATGTCATGCCTGCCTTGAATTGAGGTAAGATGAGCTAAAGATGTATTGCATTACTCATTATCCAAATATGTACTTCAAGCATGGATAAATTTACAAAAATAAAATAGCAATTATTCAAATTTCTTGAAAATATGTTCAAACGTTTGATATGAATGTGCGAAATAGTTTGTCAATGATCCCAATAAGGAAAATAAGGAAAGAAACCAGACAGAAGCAATGGATGGATTAACAACTTGTTTATTGAAACACCTGCCGTGTTTGAGTGGAATGATATATATACGTGCATATTCATGCATAAACGCTGTTCAGAACCGGGCCTGTCGGTTTTACTTAGGTGTGGGTAGATATGCACCAACTGATGGGGTACTCGGTGACTTAGGATGGGTACCTATAAGCATATCACAGAAAGTAGCAGCTGTGCGTCAATGGCGCAGATATAAGTGTATGGACAACACCCGGTTGAATAAGCAGATATTTCTATGGACGGACAAGTGTGCCTCTCCCGGGTGTAAAAACTGGAATTTTAAACTTAAAAAACTTTTTAATGATTGTAACTGTGGCCATCTACAAAACGCTATCCAACCAGGCATCGCTAAGACAATGGAAGATATTCTGTTTGAAAAGCACAAGTATGCGTGGACTCAGCGGATACAGGACAATACCGGGAAGCTAAGAACTTACAAGACAGTGAAGAAAATGGGACATCACGTTGAACCTTTTATAGTTTCTCATGTACCCCGATCTCATAGAAGTGCTATGGCAAAATTCAGGCTAGGAGTGGCGCCTATAAGACTTGAGACAGGGCGATATGAACGTCTACCCGAGGAAGAAAGAACATGCCCAATGTGCGAAAATAGCTGTGTTGAGAATGAGTATCATGTTATTTTAAACTGTCCTCTATATGACGATTTACGGTATGACCTTTTTAAAGAAGCAGAATATATTTATCCTACTTTTAGTACTTTAACAGATGCAGGGAAGTTTGAAGTGCTCTTTACACTTAGTGATTTAACTCTTTTTTGTGCCAAAGCCTGTTTTAATATTTTACGAAGAAGAAGATGGTTCTTATATAAGTAATACCTTTTACATAATAATTAATGCTTTTTTTTTTTACACCTATGTAATGTATTTTATGCTTTTCATCTAGTAGTTTTTGTTTGTCTCTCATAATTCCTATGGAATGGCTTGTGTATATTGTATAGTTTGTGTATAGCCTTGAATTGAGGTAAGATGAGCTAAAGATGTATTGCATTACTCATTATCCAAATATGTACTTCAAGCATGGATAAATTTACAAAAATAAAATAGCAATTATTCAAATTTCTTGAAAATATGTTCAAACGTTTGATATGAATGTGCGAAATAGTTTGTCAATGATCCCAATAAGGAAAATAAGGAAAGAAACCAGACAGAAGCAATGGATGGATTAACAACTTGTTTATTGAAACACCTGCCGTGTTTGAGTGGAATGATATATATACGTGCATATTCATGCATAAACGCTGTTCAGAACCGGGCCTGTCGGTTTTACTTAGGTGTGGGTAGATATGCACCAACTGATGGGGTACTCGGTGACTTAGGATGGGTACCTATAAGCATATCACAGAAAGTAGCAGCTGTGCGTCAATGGCGCAGATATAAGTGTATGGACAACACCCGGTTGAATAAGCAGATATTTCTATGGACGGACAAGTGTGCCTCTCCCGGGTGTAAAAACTGGAATTTTAAACTTAAAAAACTTTTTAATGATTGTAACTGTGGCCATCTACAAAACGCTATCCAACCAGGCATCGCTAAGACAATGGAAGATATTCTGTTTGAAAAGCACAAGTATGCGTGGACTCAGCGGATACAGGACAATACCGGGAAGCTAAGAACTTACAAGACAGTGAAGAAAATGGGATATCACGTTGAACCTTTTATAGTTTCTCATGTACCCCGATCTCATAGAAGTGCTATGGCAAAATTCAGGCTAGGAGTGGCGCCTATTAGACTTGAGACAGGGCGATATGAACGTCTACCCGAGGAAGAAAGAACATGCCCAATGTGCGAAAACAGCTGTGTTGAGAATGAGTATCATGTTATTTTAAACTGTCCTCTATATGACGATTTACGGTATGACCTTTTTAAAGAAGCAGAATATATTTATCCTACTTTTAGTACTTTAACAGATGCAGGGAAGTTTGAAGTGCTCTTTACACTTAGTGATTTAACTCTTTTTTGTGCCAAAGCCTGTTTTAATATTTTACGAAGAAGAAGATGGTTCTTATATAAGTAATACCTTTTACATAATAATTAATGCTTTTTTTTTTTACACCTATGTAATGTATTTTATGCTTTTCATCTAGTAGTTTTTGTTTGTCTCTCATAATTCCTATGGAATGGCTTGTGTATATTGTATAGTTTTATTTTCTTGTATATATGTAATGTATACGCAAGGTGAGACATTAATAAACATATCTGTCTGTCTGTCTGTCTGCAGCTGGCTCGGTAAGGCTATGTACACACTAATTGTATCAACACCCTTCAAATTACGTCAAGTGCAGCTCATCAAACGCCGATTTGAACCGACGAGGCAGGCACTTAATTTTTTGGAAAATTTAATAGTGTGATTCTATCCCTTGTAGTCCGATTTGACTGTCTTCTTTAGCCCTTGATATACAATTATCTGAAGACTATCTTCTTTAACCTGTTGATCCTTGTCTTTGATAATGTCGTGTTAGTGTGAGGGCTGGTACACACTCCGTCAACCTTCCAACATCAGAGAGTGTTTACTGTAATAACACCTGACTACTTCCAGGGTACACAACGTGCAGTAGATAGGGCAGACTCAAGTCGACCCATCAGTGTTCCTGATGGCATGGCGACCTAACTGACATCATGTTGAGGAAGCTTAAGGCACATGAAGTGTGCGCATGGGCCGATCTTCATCGGGTGTTGTGACTCGTTTTTTTTTTTTTGGGATGGTCGGACGTCTGGCCAGTTAGTAAATGGTCCGTCTAGAGCAAACAAACGTTCTTGGTAAATCGGGGTTCAACGTCCAAATTTCGACATTTCGATGACTCTCTTTTGCTCTGCTGCCTTTACACGTGAGAGTTTGTGTATGATTTTTACGTTGACCGATCCCTGGCTGATTTTTATTTACTATTATTACCCTGTCAAATGCACGTGAATATGCAAAATTGCAGGTTTTTCGAAAATGTTAATCGATTACGTAAAAGCAACATGATTCCGCTGGTTTCGTACTTTACATTACGATAATAACAATCTGACAACAATCTCATCCTATTTTGTCAAATGAGTGTGTGAGTTATTGTTTCTTGTTTATTGATTGGTAAGTATTCATTGAAAGAGAGGTACGCGTTTTATACAAGTATGAAATGTAGAAATGGCAGTGACGTAGAACAAGAGCATTGATGAAATATGACTACATGTAGAGCACTATTCATAGTTTGACACATGGCCTTTCTTTTGAAGTGCAGTATATTATCACAACTTTGTCCAAAATGCGTTTTAGGTCAAGTTCAATGTAGATTTAGCCAAGCCTATTATTACTTATCTTCATTCCACTTATCTATCCACTTGTAGAGGTTTGTATTATTTACAAATTATGACTTCAAAAATTTAATGAGTTCTGGGTTAAAGTTTTTATTTAACAAATAGTTTGTGTTATCAGTATTTGGTTGTCATATAGAAATGTCAAGTCAAAAAGTGCTTTCTTTGCAGGAAACCTTCATATATGTACATGTACAAACACGATAGCGGCTGACATACTCTAACATCGTATCTGTTATGTTTAGCACATCCTGTTTACATTTTTGATTTAAGAATAACCGTTTTCATGAGTTTTTTGTCACCAAATTGCATTGTTATGCTGTTATATGCTTATACATATAGTTATATAGCGGATATTTGTCCAGTATCGGTATTTTCCGAGCGAGAACGAGGGATATAGCACGAATGTCGTTAATATACTTTGGTATGGACACGAATATAATTGGGTTTTTTTGTTTCCAAAGAAACCCCATTTACTCTTTCTTCTTTCATTACCATGACATTTTCCCCAATGACATCGTATGAAATATATGAACCCCATACATGAATGCACTCGTAATCAATAATAACTAATTATAACCAATTTACTAACTATGTTGCAGATGATACTGCTTTTCCTTACCCTTAACCTTTGGCTTAACCACTGCGCATCTGCTGAGCATTGTGCATGCGCAACAGGTCACGTGCACGCAAGGAACGGAGCCGGAAGTAGTCACACTGCTCTTGGAACTCTTCAACCGGGAGAGTGTGTAAAGTTCCATGGCAACGAGGTGACTGTAGGCACACTGAATTGGGCACACGTCGAATATCACGGCCAGGTCAGCATTCAACTATACTATTATTGCTTTAAAAACTATTAACTCTTTACTTCACCGGGAAAATAGCATCTTTTTACTCTTACTTATATGACAGATCCCTCGAAATCTTAACATGTAACAATCAGTGATGTCGTTATCACGTATGTTATTCTGAATGATAAGTTAAGACTTATGTTCGAGCCATCTTCGTTTTCATCACTTGAATCACCATCATCATCAACATTACCATCACCAGTAACAACATTATCACAAACATACATATTCATCCACAGCATCCTTAAGATATTTAACACCATCATCAGTAATGTATTCATCCGCATCAGCGTCAGCATCACTATCCAGATAAACATCATCCAGCATCACTATCAAGATAAACATCATCCAGCATCACTATCAAGATAAACATCATCCAGCATCAGTATCCAGATAAACATCATCCAGCATCACTATCCAGATAAACATCATCCAGCATCACTATCAAGATAAACATCATCCAGCATCACTATCCAGATAAACATCATCCAGCATCACTATCAAGATAAACATCATCCAGCATCACTGTCAAGATAAACATCATCCAGCATCACTATCAAGATAAACATCATCCAGCATCACTATCCAGATAAACATCATCCAGCATCACTATCAAGATAAACATCATCACGCATCACTATCAAGATAAACATCATCCAGCATCACTATCCAGATAAACATCATCCAGCATCACTATCAAGATAAACATCATCCAACATCACTAGCAAGATAAACATCATCCAGCATCACTATCCAAGATAAACATCATCCAGCATCACTATCAAGATAAACATCATCCAGCATCACTATCCAGATAAACATCATCCAGCATCACTATCAAGATAAACATCATCCAGCATCACTATCCAGATAAACATCATCCAGCATCACTATCAAGATAAACATCATCCAGCATCACTATCAAGATAAACATCATCCAGCATCACTATCCAGATAAACATCATCCAGCATCACTATCAAGATAAACATCATCCAGCATCACTATCAAGATAAACATCATCCAGCATCACTATCCAGATAAACATCATCCAGCACCACTATCAAGATAAACATCATCCAACATCACTAGCAAGATAAACATCATCCAGCATCACTATCAAGATAAACATCATCCAGCATCACTATCAAGATAAACATCATCCAGCATCACTATCAAGATAAACATCATCCAGCATCACTATCAAGATAAACATCATCCAGCATCACTATCCAGATAAACATTATCCAGCATCACTATCAAGATAAACATCATCAAGCATCACTATCCAGATAAATATCATCCAGCATCACTATCTAGATAAACATCATCCAGCATCACTATCCAGACAAACATCATCCAGCATCACTATCAAGATAAACATCATCCAGCATCACTATCAAGATAAACATCATCCAGCATCACTATCAAGATAAACATCATCCAGCATCACTATCAAGATAAACATCATCCAGCATCACTATCAAGATAAACATCATCCAGCATCACTATCAAGATAAACATCATCCAGCATCACTATCAAGATAAACATCATCCAGCATCACTGTCAAGATAAACATCATCCAGCATCACTATCAATATAAACATCATCCAGCATCACTATCAAGATAAACATCATCCAGCATCACTATCCAGACAAACATCATCCAACATCACTATCAAGATAAACATCATCCAGCATCACTATCCAGACAAACATCATCCAGCATCACTATCAAGATAAACATCATCCAGCATCACTATCAAGATAAACATCATCCAGCATCACTATCCAGACAAACATCATCCAACATCACTATCAAGATAAACATCATCCAGCATCACTATCCAGACAAACATCATCCAGCATCACTATCAAGATAAACATCATCCAGCATCACTATCAAGATAAACATCATCCAGCATCACTATCCAGATAAATATCATCCAGCATCACTATCTAGATAAACATCATCCAGCATCACTATCCAGACAAACATCATCCAGCATCACTATCAAGATAAACATCATCCAGCATCACTATCCAGACAAACATCATCCAACATCACTATCAAGATAAACCTGATCCAGCATCACTATCCAGACAAACATCATCCAGCATCACTATCAACATAAACATCATCCAGCATCACTATCAAGATAAACATCATCCAGCATCACTATCAAGATAAACATCATCCAGCATCACTATCAAGATAAACATCATCCAGCATCACTATCCAGATAAACATCATCCAGCATCACTATCAAGATAAACATCATCCAACATCACTAGCAAGATAAACATCATCCAGCATCACTATCAAGATAAACATCATCCAGCATCACTATCAAGATAAACATCATCCAGCATCACTATCAAGATAAACATCATCACGCATCACTATCAAGATAAACATCATCCAGCATCACTATCCAGATAAACATCATCCAGCATCACTATCAAGATAAACATCATCCAACATCACTAGCAAGATAAACATCATCCAGCATCACTATCCAAGATAAACATCATCCAGCATCACTATCAAGATAAACATCATCCAGCATCACTATCCAGATAAACATCATCCAGCATCACTATCAAGATAAACATCATCCAGCATCACTATCCAGATAAACATCATCCAGCATCACTATCAGATTAACATCATCCAGCATCACTATCAAGATAAACATCATCCAGCATCACTATCCAGATAAACATCATCCAGCATCACTATCAAGATAAACATCATCCAGCATCACTATCAAGATAAACATCATCCAGCATCACTATCCAGATAAACATCATCCAGCACCACTATCAAGATAAACATCATCCAACATCACTAGCAAGATAAACATCATCCAGCATCACTATCAAGATAAACATCATCCAGCATCACTATCAAGATAAACATCATCCAGCATCACTATCAAGATAAACATCATCCAGCATCACTATCAAGATAAACATCATCCAGCATCACTATCAAGATAAACATTATCCAGCATCACTATCAAGATAAACATCATCAAGCATCACTATCCAGATAAATATCATCCAGCATCACTATCTAGATAAACATCATCCAGCATCACTATCCAGACAAACATCATCCAGCATCACTATCAAGATAAACATCATCCAGCATCACTATCCAGACAAACATCATCCAACATCACTATCAAGATAAACATCATCCAGCATCACTATCCAGACAAACATCATCCAGCATCACTATCAAGATAAACATCATCCAGCATCACTATCCAGATAAACATCATCCAGCATCACTATCAAGATAAACATCATCCAGCATCACTATCAAGATAAACATCATCCAGCATCACTATCAAGATAAATATCATCAAGCATCACTATCAAGATAAACATCATCCAGCATCACTATCAAGATAAACATCATCCAGCATCACTATCAAGATAAACATCATCCAGCATCACTATCCAGATAAACATCATCCAGCATCACTATCAAGATAAACATCATCCAGCATTACTATCAAGATAAACATCATCCAGCATCACTATCAAGATAAACATCATCCAGCATCACTATCCAGACAAACATCATCCAGCATCACTATCAACATAAACATCATCCAGCATCACTATCAAGATAAACATCATCCAGCATCACTATCAAGATAAACATTATCCAGCATCACTATCATGATAAACATCATCCAGCATCACTATCCAGATAAACATCATCCAGCATCACTATCAAGATAAACATCATCCAACATCACTAGCAAGATAAACATCATCCAGCATCACTATCAAGATAAACATCATCCAGCATCACTATCAAGATAAACATCATCCAGCATCACTATCAAGATAAACATCATCCAGCATCACTATCCAGATAAACATCATCCAGCATCACTATCAAGATAAACATCATCAAGCATCACTATCCAGATAAATATCATCCAGCATCACTATCAAGATAAACATCATCCAGCATCACTATCCAGACAAACATCATCCAGCATCACTATCAAGATAAACATCATCCAGCATCACTATCCAGACAAACATCATCCAACATCACTATCAAGACAAACATCATCCAGCATCACTATCCAGACAAACATCATCCAGCATCACTATCAAGATAAACATCATCCAGCATCACTGTCAAGATAAATATCATCCAGCATCACTATCAAGATAAACATCATCCAGCATCACTATCAAGATAAACATCATCCAGCATCACTATCCAGATAAACATCATCCAGCATCACTATCAAGATAAACATCATCCAGCATCACTATCAAGATAAACATCATCCAGCATCACTATCAAGATAAACATCATCCAGCATCACTATCCAGACAAACATCATCCAGCATCACTATCAACATAAACATCATCCAGCATCACTATCAAGATAAACATAGCCAGCATCACTATCCAGATAAACATCATCCAGCATCACTATCAAGATAAACATCATCCAGCATCACTATCCAGATAAACATCATCCAGCATCACTATCAAGGTAAACATCATCCAGCATCACTATCAAGATAAACATCATCCAGCATCACTATCCAGATAAACATCATCCAGCATCACTATCAAGATAAACATCATCCAGCATCACTATCCAGATAAACATCATCCAGCATCACTATCAAGATAAACATCATCCAGCATCACTGTCAAGATAAACATCATCCAGCATCACTATCAAGATAAACATCATCCAGCATCACTATCCAGATAAACATCATCCAGCATCACTATCAAGATAAACATCATCACGCATCACTATCAAGATAAACATCATCCAGCATCACTATCCAGATAAACATCATCCAGCATCACTATCAAGATAAACATCATCCAACATCACTAGCAAGATAAACATCATCCAGCATCACTATCCAAGATAAACATCATCCAGCATCACTATCAAGATAAACATCATCCAGCATCACTATCCAGATAAACATCATCCAGCATCACTATCAAGATAAACATCATCCAGCATCACTATCCAGATAAACATCATCCAGCATCACTATCAAGATAAACATCATCTGCCATCACTATCAAGATAAACATCATCCAGCATCACTATCCAGATAAACATCATCCAGCATCACTATCAAGATAAACATCATCCAGCATCACTATCAAGATAAACATCATCCAGCATCACTATCCAGATAAACATCATCCAGCACCACTATCAAGATAAACATCATCCAACATCACTAGCAAGATAAACATCATCCAGCATCACTATCAAGATAAACATCATCCAGCATCACTATCAAGATAAACATCATCCAGCATCACTATCAAGATAAACATCATCCAGCATCACTATCAAGATAAACATCATCCAGCATCACTATCCAGATAAACATTATCCAGCATCACTATCAAGATAAACATCATCAGGCATCACTATCCAGATAAATATCATCCAGCATCACTATCTAGATAAACATCATCCAGCATCACTATCCAGACAAACATCATCCAGCATCACTATCAAGATAAACATCATCCAGCATCACTATCCAGACAAACATCATCCAACATCACTATCAAGATAAACATCATCCAGCATCACTATCCAGACAAACATCATCCAGCATCACTATCAAGATAAACATCATCCAGCATCACTATCCAGATAAACATCATCCAGCATCACTATCAAGATAAACATCATCCAGCATCACTATCAAGATAAACATCATCCAGCATCACTATCAAGATAAATATCATCAAGCATCACTATCAAGATAAACATCATCCAGCATCACTATCAAGATAAACATCATCCAGCATCACTATCAAGATAAACATCATCCAGCATCACTATCCAGATAAACATCATCCAGCATCACTATCAAGATAAACATCATCCAGCATTACTATCAAGATAAACATCATCCAGCATCACTATCCAGACAAACATCATCCAGCATCACTATCAACATAAACATCATCCAGCATCACTATCAAGATAAACATCATCCAGCATCACTATCAAGATAAACATCATCCAGCATCACTATCAAGATAAACATCATCCAGCATCACTATCCAGATAAACATCATCCAGCATCACTATCAAGATAAACATCATCCAACATCACTAGCAAGATAAACATCATCCAGCATCACTATCAAGATAAACATCATCCAGCATCACTATCAAGATAAACATCATCCAGCATCACTATCAAGATAAACATCATCACGCATCACTATCAAGATAAACATCATCCAGCATCACTATCCAGATAAACATCATCCAGCATCACTATCAAGATAAACATCATCCAACATCACTAGCAAGATAAACATCATCCAGCATCACTATCCAAGATAAACATCATCCAGCATCACTATCAAGATAAACATCATCCAGCATCACTATCCAGATAAACATCATCCAGCATCACTATCAAGATAAACATCATCCAGCATCACTATCCAGATAAACATCATCCAGCATCACTATCAGATTAACATCATCCAGCATCACTATCAAGATAAACATCATCCAGCATCACTATCCAGATAAACATCATCCAGCATCACTATCAAGATAAACATCATCCAGCATCACTATCAAGATAAACATCATCCAGCATCACTATCCAGATAAACATCATCCAGCACCACTATCAAGATAAACATCATCCAACATCACTAGCAAGATAAACATCATCCAGCATCACTATCAAGATAAACATCATCCAGCATCTCTATCAAGATAAACATCATCCAGCATCACTATCAAGATAAACATCATCCAGCATCACTATCAAGATAAACATCATCCAGCATCACTATCAAGATAAACATTATCCAGCATCACTATCAAGATAAACATCATCAAGCATCACTATCCAGATAAATATCATCCAGCATCACTATCTAGATAAACATCATCCAGCATCACTATCCAGACAAACATCATCCAGCATCACTATCAAGATAAACATCATCCAGCATCACTATCCAGACAAACATCATCCAACATCACTATCAAGATAAACATCATCCAGCATCACTATCCAGACAAACATCATCCAGCATCACTATCAAGATAAACATCATCCAGCATCACTATCCAGATAAACATCATCCAGCATCACTATCAAGATAAACATCATCCAGCATCACTATCAAGATAAACATCATCCAGCATCACTATCAAGATAAATATCATCAAGCATCACTATCAAGATAAACATCATCCAGCATCACTATCAAGATAAACATCATCCAGCATCACTATCAAGATAAACATCATCCAGCATCACTATCCAGATAAACATCATCCAGCATCACTATCAAGATAAACATCATCCAGCATCACTATCAAGATAAACATCATCCAGCATCACTATCAAGATAAACATCATCCAGCATCACTATCCAGACAAACATCATCCAGCATCACTATCAACATAAACATCATCCAGCATCACTATCAAGATAAACATCATCCAGCATCACTATCAAGATAAACATTATCCAGCATCACTATCATGATAAACATCATCCAGCATCACTATCCAGATAAACATCATCCAGCATCACTATCAAGATAAACATCATCCAACATCACTAGCAAGATAAACATCATCCAGCATCACTATCAAGATAAACATCATCCAGCATCACTATCAAGATAAACATCATCCAGCATCACTATCAAGATAAACATCATCCAGCATCACTATCCAGATAAACATCATCCAGCATCACTATCAAGATAAACATCATCAAGCATCACTATCCAGATAAATATCATCCAGCATCACTATCAAGATAAACATCATCCAGCATCACTATCCAGACAAACATCATCCAGCATCACTATCCAGACAAACATCATCCAACATCACTATCAAGACAAACATCATCCAGCATCACTATCCAGACAAACATCATCCAGCATCACTATCAAGATAAACATCATCCAGCATCACTGTCAAGATAAATATCATCCAGCATCACTATCAAGATAAACATCATCCAGCATCACTATCAAGATAAACATCATCCAGCATCACTATCCAGATAAACATCATCCAGCATCACTATCAAGATAAACATCATCCAGCATCACTATCAAGATAAACATCATCCAGCATCACTATCAAGATAAACATCATCCAGCATCACTATCCAGACAAACATCATCCAGCATCACTATCAACATAAACATCATCCAGCATCACTATCAAGATAAACATCATCCAGCATCACTATCCAGATAAACATCATCCAGCATCACTATCAAGATAAACATCATCCAGCATCACTATCCAGATAAACATCATCCAGCATCACTATCAAGGTAAACATCATCCAGCATCACTATCAAGATAAACATCATCCAGCATCACTATCAAGATAAACATCATCCAGCATCACTATCAAGATAAACATCATCCAGCATCACTATCCAGATAAACATCATCCAGCATCACTATCAAGATAAACATCATCCAACATCACTAGCAAGATAAACATCATCCAGCATCACTATCAAGATAAACATCATCCAGCATCACTATCAAGATAACATCATCCAGCATCACTATCAAGATAAACATCATCCAGCATCACTATCCAGATAAACATCATCCAGCATCACTATCAAGATAAACATCATCAAGCATCACTATCCAGATAAATATCATCCAGCATCACTATCAAGATAAACATCATCCAGCATCACTATCCAGACAAACATCATCCAGCATCACTATCAAGATAAACATCATCCAGCATCACTATCCAGACAAACATCATCCAACATCACTATCAAGACAAACATCATCCAGCATCACTATCCAGACAAACATCATCCAGCATCACTATCAAGATAAACATCATCCAGCATCACTATCAAGATAAACATCATCCAGCATCACTATCCAGATAAACATCATCCAGCATCACTATCAAGATAAACATCATCCAGCATCACTATCCAGATAAACATCATCCAGCATCACTATCAAGATAAACATCATCCAGCATCACTATCCAGACAAACATCATCCAGCATCACTATCAACATAAACATCATCCAGCATCACTATCCAGATAAACATCATCCAGCATCACTATCAAGATAAACATCATCCAGCATCACTATCAAGATAAACATCATCCAGCATCACTATCAAGATAAACATCATCCAGCATCACTATCAAGATAAACATCATCCAGCATCACTATCCAGACAAACATCATCCAGCATCACTATCAAGATAAACATCATCCAGCATCACTATCAAGATAAACATCATCCAGCATCACTATCCAGACAAACATCATCCAGCATTACTATCAAGATAAACACCATCCAGCATCACTATCCAGACAAACATCATCCAGCATCACTATCAAGATAAACATCATCCAGTATCACTATCCATACAAACATCATCCAGCATCACTATCAAGATAAACACCATCCAGCATCACTATCCAGATAAACATCATCCAGCATCACTATCAAGATATACACCATCCAGCATCACTATCAAGATAAACATCATCCAGCATCACTATCAAGATAAACATCATCCAGCATCACTATCCAGATAAACATCATCCAGCATCACTATCCAGACAAACATCATCCAGCATCACTATCAAGATAAACATCATCCAGCATCACTATCCAGACAAACATCATCCAGCATTACTATCAAGATAAACACCATCCAGCATCACTATCGAGACAAACAGCATCCAACATCACTATCAAGATAAACATCATCCAGCATCACTATCCATACAAACATCATCCAGGATCACTATCAAGATAAACACCATCCAGCATCACTATCCAGATAAACATCATCCAGCATCACTATCAAGATAAACATCATCCAGCATCACTATCAAGATAAACATCATCCAGCATCACTATCCAGATAAACATTATCCAGCATCACTATCAAGATAAACATTATCCAGCATCACTATCCAGATAAATATCATCCAGCATCACTATCAAGATAAACATCATCCAGCATCACTATCCAGACAAACATCATCCAGCATCACTATCAAGATAAACATCATCCAGCATCACTATCCAGACAAACATCATCCGGCATCACTATCCAGACAAACATCATCCAGCATCACTATCAAGATAAACATTATCCAGCATCACTATCCAGATAAATATCATCCAGCATCACTATCAAGATAAACATCATCCAGCATCACTATCCAGACAAACATCATCCAGCATCACTATCAAGATAAACATCATCCAGCATCACTATCCAGATAAACATCATCCAACATCACTATCAAGATAAACCTTATCCAGCATCACTATCAAGATAAACATCATCCAGCATCACTATCCAGACAAACATCATCCAGCATCACTATCAAGATAAACATCATCCAGCATCACTATCAAGATAAACCTCATCCAGCATCACTATCCAGATAAACATCATCCAGCATCACTATCAAGATAAACATCATCCAGCATCACTATCAAGATAAACATCATCCAGCATCACTATCCAGATAAACATCATCCAGCATCACTATCCAGACAATTATCATCCAGCATCACTATCAAGATAAACATCATCCAGCATCACTATCAAGATAAGCATCATCCAGCATCACTATCAAGATAAACATCATCCAGCATCACTATCAAGATAAACATCATCCAGCATCACTATCAAGATAAACATCATCCAGCATCACTATCCAGATAAACATCATCCAGCATCACTATCAAGACAAACATCATCCAGCATCACTATCCAGACAAACATCATCCAGCATCACTATCCAGATAAATATCATCCAGCATCACTATCATGATAAACATCATCCAGCATCACTATCCAGACAAACATCATCCAGCATCACTATCAAGATAAACATCATCCAGCATCACTATCAAGATAAACATCATCCAGCATCACTATCAAGATAAACATCATCCAGCATCACTATCCAGACAAACATCATCCAGCATCACTATCAAGATAAACATCATCCAGCATCACTATCCAGACAAACATCATCCAGCATCACTATCAAGATAAACATCATCCAGCATCACTATCCAGATAAACATCATCCAACATCACTATCAAGATAAACATCATCCAGCATCACTATCAAGATAAACATCATCCAGCATCACTATCCAGACAAACATCATCCAGCATCACTATCAAGATAAACATCATCCAGCATCACTATCAAGATAAACCTGATCCAGCATCACTAACCAGATAAACATCATCCAGCATCACTATCAAGATAAACATCATCCAGCATCACTATCAAGATAAACATCATCCAGCATCACTATCAAGATAAACATCATCCAGCATCACTATCCAGACAAACATCATCCAGCATCACTATCAATATAAACATCATCCAGCATCACTATCCAGATAAACATTATCCAGCATCACTATCAAGATAAACATTATCCAGCATCACTATCCAGATAAATATCATCCAGCATCACTATCAAGATAAACATCATCCAGCATCACTATCCAGACAAACATCATCCAGCATCACTATCAAGATAAACATCATCCAGCATCACTATCCAGACAAACATCATCCAGCATCACTATCACGATAAACATCATCCAGCATCACTATCCAGACAAACATCATCCAGCATCACTATCAAGATAAACATCATCCAGCATCACTATCCAGATAAACATCACCCAGTATTACTATCAAGATAAACATTATCCGGCATCACTATCAAGATAAACATCATCCAGCATCACTATCAAGATAAACATCATCCAGCATCACTATCCAGACAAACATCATCCAGCATCACTATCAACATAAACATCATCCAGCATCACTATCCAGATAAACATCATCCAGAATCACTATCGAGATAAACATCATCCAGCATCACTATCCAGATAAACATCATCCAGCATCACTATCAAGATAAACATCATCCAGCATCACTATCAAGATAAACATCACCCAGCATCACTATCCAGACAAACATCATCCAGCATCACTATCAAGATAAACATCATCCAGCATCACTATCAAGATAAACATCATCCAGCATCACTATCAAGATAAGCATCATCCAGCATCACTATCAAGATAAACATCATCCAGCATCACTATCAAGATAAACATCATCCAGCATCACTATCCAGATAAACATCATCCAGCATCACTTTCAAGATAAACATCATCCAGCATCACTATCAAGATAAACATCATCCAGCATCACTATCAAGATAAACATCATCCAGCATCACTATCAAGATAACATCATCCAGCATCACTATCAAGATAAACATTATCCAGCATCACTATCCAGACAAACATCATCCAGCATCACTATCAAGATAAACATTATCCAGCATCACTATCCAGATAAATATCATCCAGCATCACTATCAAGATAAACATCATCCAGCATCACTATCCAGACAAACATCATCCAGCATCACTATCAAGATAAACATCATCCAGCATCACTATCAAGATAAACATCATCCAGCATAACTATCCAGATAAACATCATCCAGCATCACTATCAAGATAAACATCATCCAGCATCACTATCCAGACAAACATCATCCAGCATCACTATCCAGATAAACATCATCCAGCATCACTATCAAGATAAACATCATCCAGCATCACTATCAAGATAAACATCATCCAGCATCACTATCCAGATAAACATCATCCAGCATCACTATCCAGACAATTATCATCCAGCATCACTATCAAGATAAACATCATCCAGCATCACTATCAAGATAAGCATCATCCAGCATCACTATCAAGATAAACATCATCCAGCATCACTATCAAGATAAACATCATCCAGCATCACTATCCAGATAAACATCATCCAGCATCACTATCAAGATAAACATCATCCAGCATCGCTATCAAGATAAACATCATCCAGCATCACTATCAAGATAAACATCATCCAGCATCACTATCAAGATAAACATCATCCAGCATCACTATCAAGATAAACATCATCCAGCATCACTATCCAGACAAACATCATCCAGCATCACTATCAAGATAAACATCATCCAGCATCACTGTCAAGATAAACATCATCCAGCATCACTATCAATATAAACATCATCCAGCATGACTATCAAGATAAACATCATCCAGCATCACTATCAAGATAAACATCATCCAGCATCACTATCCAGATAAACATCATCCAGCATCACTATCAAGATAAACAGCATCCAGCATCACTATCAAGATAAGCATCATCCAGCATCACTATCAAGATAAACATCATCCATCATCACTATCAAGATAAACATCATCCAGCATCACTATCAAGATAAACATCATCCAGCATCACTATCCAGATAAACATCATCCAGCATCACTATCCAGATAAACATCATCCAACATCACTATCAAGATAAACATCATCCAGCATCACTATCAAGATAAACATCATCCAACATCACTATCCAGACAAACATCATCCAGCATCACTATCAAGATAAACATCATCCAGCATCACTATCAAGATAAACATCATCCAGCATCACTATCCAGATAAACATCATCCAGCATCACTATCAAGATAAACATCATCCAGCATCACTATCCAGATAAACATCATCCAGCATCACTATCAAGATAAACATCATCCAGCATCACTATCAAGATAAACATCATCCATTATCACTATCCAGATAAACATCATCCAGCATCACTATCAAGATAAACATCATCCAGCATCACTATCAAGATAAACATCATCCAGCATCACTATCCAGACAAACATCATCCAGCATCACTATCAAGATAAACATCATCCAGCATCACTATCAAGATAAACCTCATCCAGCATCACTATCCAGATAAACATCATCCAGCATCACTATCAAGATAAACATCATCCAGCATCACTATCAAGATAAACATCATCCAGCATCACTATCCAGATAAACATCATCCAGCATCACTATCCAGACAATAATCATCCAGCATCACTATCAAGATAAACATCATCCAGCATCACTATCAAGATAAACATCATCCAGCATCACTATCAAGATAAACATCATCCAGCATCACTATCAAGATAACATCATCCAGCATCACTATCAAGATAAACATTATCCAGCATCACTATCCAGACAAACATCATCCAGCATCACTATCAAGATAAACATCATCCAGCATCACTATCAAGATAAACATCATCCAGCATCACTATCAAGATAAACATCATCCAGCATCACTATCAAGATAAACATTATCCAGCATCACTATCAAGATAAACATCATCCAGCATCACTATCAAGATAAACATCATCCAGCATCACTATCCAGATAAACTTCATCCAGCATCACTATCAAGATAAACATCATCCAGCATCACTATCCAGACAAACATCATCCAGCATCACTATCCAGATAAACATCATCCAGCATCACTATCAAGATAAACATCATCCAGCATCACTATCAAGATAAACATCATCCAGCATCACTATCAAGATAAACATCATCCAGCATCACTATCCAGACAAACATCATCCAGCATCACTATCAAGATAAACATCATCCAGCATCACTGTCAAGATAAACATCATCCAGCATCACTATCAATATAAACATCATCCAGCATCACTATCAAGATAAACATCATCCAGCATCACTATCAAGATAAACATCATCCAGCATCACTATCCAGATAAACATCATCCAGCATCACTATCAAGATAAACAGCATCCAGCATCACTATCAAGATAAGCATCATCCAGCATCACTATCAAGATAAACATCATCCATCATCACTATCAAGATAAACATCATCCAGCATCACTATCAAGATAAACATCATCCAGCATCACTATCCAGATAAACATCATCCAGCATCACTATCCAGATAAACATCATCCAACATCACTATCAAGATAAACATCATCCAGCATCACTATCAAGATAAACATCATCCAACATCACTATCCAGACAAACATCATCCAGCATCACTATCAAGATAAACATCATCCAGCATCACTATCAAGATAAACATCATCCAGCATCACTATCCAGATAAACATCATCCAGCATCACTATCAAGATAAACATCATCCAGCATCACTATCCAGATAAACATCATCCAGCATCACTATCAAGATAAACATCATCCAGCATCACTATCAAGATAAACATCATCCATTATCACTATCCAGATAAACATCATCCAGCATCACTATCAAGATAAACATCATCCAGCATCACTATCAAGATAAACATCATCCAGCATCACTATCAAGATAAACATCATCCAGCATCACTATCAAGATAAACATCATCCAGCATCACTATCCAGATAAACATCATCCAGCATCACTATCAAGACAAACATCATCCAGCATCACTATCAAGATAAACATCATCCAGCATCACTATCAAGATAAACATCATCCAGCATCACTATCCAGATAAACATCATCCAGCATCACTATCAAGATAAACATCATCCAGCAACACTATCAAGATAAACATCATCCAGCATCACTATCCAGATAAACATCATCCAGCATCACTATCCAAACAATTATCATCCAGCATCACTATCAAGATAAACATCATCCAGCATCACTATCAAGATAAGCATCATCCAGCATCACTATCAAGATAAACATCATCCAGCATCACTATCCAGATAAACATCATCCAGCATCACTATCCAAACAATTATCATCCAGCATCACTATCAAGATAAACATCATCCAGCATCACTATCAAGATAAGCATCATCCAGCATCACTATCAAGATAAACATCATCCAGCATCACTATCAAGATAAACATCACCCAGCATCACTATCCAGATAAACATCATCCAGCATCACTATCAAGATAAACATCATCCAGCATCGCTATCAAGATAAACATCATCCAGCATCACTATCAAGATAAACATCATCCAGCATCACTATCAAGATAAACATCATCCAGCATCACTATCAAGATAAACATTATCCAGCATCACTATCCAGACAAACATCATCCAGCATCACTATCAAGATAAACATTATCCAGCATCACTATCCAGATAAATATCATCCAGCATCACTATCAAGATAAACATCATCCAGCATCACTATCCAGACAAACATCATCCAGCATCACTATCAAGATAAACATCATCCAGCATCACTATCAAGATAAACATCATCCAGCATCACTATCAAGATAAACATTATCCAGCATCACTATCAAGATAAACATCATCCAGCATCACTATCAAGATAAACATCATCCAGCATCACTATCCAGACAAACATCATCCAGCATCACTATCAAGATAAACATCATCCAGCATCACTATCCAGACAAACATCATCCAGCATCACTATCAAGATAAACATCATCCAGCATCACTATCCAGATAAACATCATCCAACATCACTTTCAAGATAAACATCATCCAGCATCACTATCAAGATAAACATCATCCAGCATCACTATCCAGACAAACATCATCCAGCATCACTATCAAGATAAACATCATCCAGCATCACTATCAAGATAAACCTCATCCAGCATCACTATCCAGATAAACATCATCCAGCATCACTATCAAGATAAACATCATCCAGCATCACTATCAAGATAAACATCATCCAGCATCACTATCCAGATAAACATCATCCAGCATCACTATCCAGACAAATATCATCCAGCATCACTATCAAGATAAACATCATCCAGCATCACTATCAAGATAAGCATCATCCAGCATCACTATCAAGATAAACATCATCCAGCATCACTATCAAGATAAACATCATCCAGCATCACTATCCAGATAAACATCATCCAGCATCACTATCAAGATAAACATCATCCAGCATCGCTATCAAGATAAACATCATCCAGCATCACTATCAAGATAAACATCATCCAGCATCACTATCAAGATAAACATCATCCAGCATCATTATCAAGATAAACATTATCCAGCATCACTATCCAGACAAACATCATCCAGCATCACTATCAAGATAAACATTATCCAGCATCACTATCCAGATAAATATCATCCAGCATCACTATCAAGATAAACATCATCCAGCATCACTATCCAGACAAACATCATCCAGCATCACTATCAAGATAAACATCATCCAGCATCACTATCAAGATAAACATCATCCAGCATCACTATCCAGATAAACATCATCCAGCATCACTATCAAGATAAACATCATCCAGCATCACTTTCAAGATAAACATCATCCAGCATCACTATCAAGATAAACATCATCCAGCATGACTATCCAGACAAACATCATCCAGCATCACTATCAATATAAACATCATCCAGCATCACTATCCAGATAAACATTATCCAGCATCACTATCAAGATAAACATTATCCAGCATCACTATCCAGATAAATATCATCCAGCATCACTATCAAGATAAACATCATCCAGCATCACTATCCAGACAAACATCATACAGCATCACTATCAAGATAAACATCATCCAGCATCACTATCCAGACAAACATCATCCAGCATCACTATCACGATAAACATCATCCAGCATCACTATCCAGACAAACATCATCCAGCATCACTATCAAGATAAACATCATCCAGCATCACTATCCAGATAAACATCACCCAGCATTACTATCAAGATAAACATTATCCGGCATCACTATCAAGATAAACATCATCCAGCATCACTATCAAGATAAACATCATCCAGCATCACTATCCAGACAAACATCATCCAGCATCACTATCAACATAAACATCATCCAGCATCACTATCCAGATAAACATCATCCAGAATCACTATCAAGATAAACATCATCCAGCATCACTATCCAGATAAACATCATCCAACATCACTATCAAGATAAACATCATCCAGCATCACTATCAAGATAAACATCACCCAGCATCACTATCCAGACAAACATCATCCAGCATCACTATCAAGATAAACATCATCCAGCATCACTATCCAGATAAACATCATCCAGCATCACTATCAAGATAAACATCATCCAGCATCACTATCAAGATAAACATCATCCAGCATCACTAGCAAGATAAACATCATCCAGCATCACTATCAAGATAAACATCATCCAGCATCACTATCAAGATAAACATCACCCAGCATCACTATCCAGACAAACATCATCCAGCATCACTATCAAGATAAACATCATCCAGCATCACTATCCAGACAAACATCATCCAGCATCACTATCCAGACAAACATCATCCAGCATCACTATCCAGATAAACATCATCCAGCATCACTATCAAGATAAACATCATCCAGCATCACTATCAAGATAAACATCATCCAGCATCACTATCAAGATAAACATCATCCAGCATCACTATCCAGACAAACATCATCCAGCATCACTATCAAGATAAACATCATCCAGCATCACTGTCAAGATAAACATCATCCAGCATCACTATCAATATAAACATCATCCAGCATCACTATCAAGATAAACATCATCCAGCATTACTATCAAGATAAACATCATCCAGCATCACTATCCAGATAAACATCATCCAGCATCACTATCAAGATAAACAGCATCCAGCATCACTATCAAGATAAGCATCATCCAGCATCACTATCAAGATAAACATCATCCAGCATCACTATCAAGATAAACATCATCCAGCATCACTATCAAGATAAACATCATCCAGCATCACTATCCAGATAAACATCATCCAGCATCACTATCCAGATAAACATCATCCAACATCACTATCAAGATAAACATCATCCAGCATCACTATCAAGATAAACCTCATCCAACATCACTATCCAGACAAACATCATCCAGCATCACTATCAAGATAAACATCATCCAGCATCACTATCAAGATAAACATCATCCAGCATCACTATCAAGATAAACATCATCCAGCATCACTATCAAGATAAACATCATCCAGCATCACTATCCAGATAAACATCATCCAGCATCACTATCCAGACAAACATCATCCAGCATCACTATCAAGATAAACATCATCCAGCATCACTATCAAGATAAACATCATCCAGCATCACTATCAAGATAAACATTCCAGCATCACTATCAAGAAAAACATCATCATAATAACCAACAATTTAATCAACAGTATCTTCACAATCATCATTAAGTATCACCGTCATCAATACAATACCCGCATCATCGTCATCATGATAATAAAGTCATCATCAGCAAATCATCACCATGATCAATCACAAACATCAATAGCAACATCATCATCAGCATCATCATCGTCTTAATTTACATGCTTATAAGCATCGTCATCAAACCCTTTTTCTACTGTTACAGACAGCATACGTGGCTGACAAGTGGCTCAAGTTCCAGGACTGCACACGTAATGAATCTATTGTTATTACAGAAAAAACACGTTTCCTTGCCCAAATAATCAGAGATTATAAAAAATCGGAAACAGTATTACTGTTTGAAATATTACTTTGATAAGGACCCCACTTGAAACCAGCGAATGAAAGCGAATAAAACAGTGACAATGAATGACAATCAAAGACTCTAATGAAATACAGTTTAGTAACACATTGGATATGATTGGATGTAATTGATTGGCATTTGATTTGTTCCGTCTTCAATAATGATGGCATGTCAAGGCTCCAACAAATTCAGAAGAAGTAAATCTAAAATATATTATGGAACTGTAGTTCAAATTTCACAGAATCTAATTATACCAAACCCGACGGTTCCAGAACCATTAAGGGTTTCTATCAGAGTGATCCAGTCAAATCACAATTGTAAAGAACTGACTGGAAACCAAAGGGAGACAATTCTCAACCTCTTCCTATCACAGTCACTGCAACTTCACAACACTTGGCATGTTCAAATCCGAAATTCAATACTCTACTCAATACCCTCAACTTGTATAATCCAAACCAATATGCCATTTGCACTTTTATTAAAATAGTAAAATATTGCGACGCACCCACCCACAGAATTTAAATAAAACTTATTGTCCTTATATCAGTAACAGGTTAATGTTATATCTTTAATATGCCGTTGTAGTAAGCGGGAGTACAGTTACTGGACAGTGCGCATGTACAACTGCGCATGAAAACGTGCGTGATGGACCCGGAACTAGTCACAACGTTCTGGAGACGTTCACATCCGGGCACTGTTTACCATATAAGGGAGACAAGAAGACTGGCGATGGCTATACCTGGGTGCAGGTGGATTATCATGGAAAGGTAAAGTACTTATTTTGTTAAAAGGAATAGAAAATTGTTAAAGAAAAGGTTAAATACATTTATAGTTTTAAGTTTTACTGGCAAATATTGTCAGTGAATATATTCGATATTTTCTAATAAATTCTATCTATTCGTTGATATGTAGAAATGGGTATTCTGATCAACTACCTGCCATTGTTAATATTACAAATCATTCTTTCTTTCTTCACTTTCACTATGCCATTGTTTAGAAAAATTGACACATTATTACACGAGTAATCTGTATTGATGAAGGATGGCTGGATGGTTACGAATTGGGTGACACTCGGCAAATGCGGAGGTTCGTGTTTATACTTTCTTTTAAAATAAACTCTTATGAATAATATGATAAGATAATACATTGTATGAACAGACAAACATTATGTTCTTGCTAGCAATACCTACTGTCTTATACTTTTCTCACTTGCAGAGTTCGACTTAATGAGGCTTCTTAGGTTGTCTTTTTTTTATTTTGACATAATTGACGTGTATTGCTAGAAACACACGTGACGTCATCAACGCAACAGTTGCCCGGATGTCCCCACATGATAACACGCGCGGAGTGGGGCGCCAAACCACCAAAGACTCACATCGGTTATCTCTCTCATACGCCCCAGAACGTGTATATTCATCACGGGGGCGGGGCCTTCTGTCATGACGTCACTTCCTGCAAACACGTGGTAGCTGGATGGCAGAACTGGCATATGGAAGGACGAGGTAAATCTTGATTCCAGAACATTCAACAAATAGATCAGTTCCATGGGAAGTTATATTATTCATATTTTATATCATAGAGTTATTACTCAGGTTGATGAATATCATTTATTCAAGGTAAATTTAAACATATATATCCAACGTTGTACCTAAGCGCAAATACCATGACATTCGGATTTCGTTTCGTTACTTCAAAGGACCATTTGTTTTCACGTGTGCAATAATTATTCCAAAACGTATCATTCCAAATTGAAATCGACATGGATCAGATTTGCTTAACCCGCATTGATGATATTGTACATAGAATATGAAAGAATCGCGTGTTCATCGTTTATTAATGGATGGATCCGTTTTCATTTAGGGAAATCTCTGAATCATGTCAATCTTAGCTTGCACTTTTGACGTCGACGCGTGATTGCAGTGCTTTGAGTTCAGGTTGAAAGGGTAGCACACGGATGCAGTTGATGATTATGGTTATGATTATATTCAACCAATTTCAAGATATCACCCAAAAACAAACCCTACCCTTAATAAACCATCCTATCATCCTCAACATTTCAAGTTATTGCCGGAAACAAAGTGTGACGGACAGAAGCCACACATTCCTATAGCCCACTTCCACCTTTTTGGGAGATACAAACTCGTGAAGAGACGACAAATGTATTGTACGAGTGTTGTTTCAGGTTGGAATGACATTGCCTACACATTTGTTGTTGGTGAGGATGGTAATGTATACGAAGCGAGAGGATGGGACAAAATAGGTGGTCACACGTATGGACACAACACTGATGGACTTGGTAACTATAGCTATATGATATAAGATGACATGTTTTCAATTTATGTTGTTGATTTATCCTGATGAAAACATTCATTCATATCAATGGTAAATAATGTCAACGCCATAAATGACGAAAGACAGGTGTAAAAATATGTTTAATGACAGTGCAAATTAATAAGAAGTCTTTTCATTGAAATCATGTTTACGCATCCGACGAATTAAAGTTTGTTGAAGAAATACATTTATCATTTTTTAAATGATTATATGTATTTAATGATGCCGTTATTAATTAACACATATGAATATAAACTTCATTACCGTACTTAAAGAGCCATCACGGATGTTGATGAAAATATCAAAATTTCTCCAAAAATCTATCTCCGTGAAATAAATACACTTAATTTTTCCCTAATTTTTCCAACTTAAAATAAGCCGAGAAATTGCATTAATTAGAAAAGGTGTTTTCCAGTCTAAATATAGATCCAGTCTATTATTTTCAAGCGCAAAGCATTATGGTCTAGCTCACACACAGTAAACAAAGACACGAAAGAATAAAAAAAAATATGAGCAATGAAAGAAATCGAAATATATAATTTTCTGATGGTTATTTATTTACCATTTCATTTAATTATGTATTTGCTACAGATATTGGAATAATTGTTTTACCCAAATAGGTATTTTGCTTGAATTTTATAATTAATGAGAGTAAAAATTTGTCATAATTTGCTGGTCTTATCTGAATAAAAAGAACATTAAACAGGAAATAATTTGTATATTCTCAGGACATTTAGAAACATAGTTTGTAAAGCAATCGTCACATTCAGTAATGTGTGACAAGGGTACTTTGCAAGAGCGACGCGTGAAGCACGTGCAGCACATGGGTTGTTATGGCGACTTGCGCTAGAGACGAGCCTTCATGCTTCGGAAGCGCTTGCTGTTTGTGTAGTACCTAATACGCAAAAAAGAGGACTCTGTTTATATACGTCAGATACCCGTAGCGCGCGCTAGTCGAAGTGATACTTCTCTTTGAAACCAAATTGAAATACATTGTCGTGATATGAAAATTATTTAACATATGCCATGTTGTAGATAAAAAAATTCTCTGGCGAATGACGTTATAAGTATATTTTCCAAAAATTTGAAACACTAACATCCGTGATGGCTCTTTAACATAAGCAATCTGCCGACGTGCTATTTCTACGCTATGTATACAAGGGAAATACATGCAGCAAGCAGCCAATAATTTCGGCATTGACAAAAGGATGCAGAAGCTTTTTAAGGTCATTTTTCTAATTAAGGATTCAGCAAATGACGCTGAATCCTTATTGTTATTGGTGTGTTTATTTTTATTATTTCAAGATATCTGTCCGCAAGATTCAGCCGAAACGGCTGAAGCAAATGCAACCAAATTTTGCATCCAAATAGCCCTTAGTGTGGAATAGAACTGCGAAACGTTTGGGCCTTGGACTTGAGGCTTTTTTTAAAAGATGCACAATGTCAATGCGACTAAAAAAGTAAATCATGGCGATTTCGTAAATCACATGGTTTAACCGCCATATTGCTTTTTCGCACTTTTGAATTGTCCCGACCCCATGCAACTTTGACAATCATCTCCTCTGAAGATACCAGCATTAGAAAGCTCATATTTACACATAATGTAGCTGCAGCATTGTATATTATAGTTTGTTCATAGCAGCTGCCAACTGCTAATACTTTTTGCACAGTGTTCACTCAAAATCTGGCAAGTTTTGAAAAATGCAAACTTCAAGGGGACATAACTCAAATACTTACCCATCGAATTTTATGATTTTTTCAGGAGAGTTAGATTGGGCTATGGTCTTTATGAATCAATAATAAAATCGCTCGCGAACAGTCATTTCCTGTCATAAAAGAGAAAAACTTTAACATGGGGAAAATTTTCAAAATCAACATAGAGACTTGAAACGTTTTTCTAAAGATGCACAATAACAATTCGAGCAATACAGTAAATCATGACGAAGTTGTAGCTTACATGATTTAGTCGGCGTTTTGATTTTCTTATGTTCATATTTGGTTTAGATAGTTCTAGGGACATGTTAAAAACTTGTAACTTGTTTTAAAAGATGCGCACGAACATTGCAAATATGTCTCAATTCATTTTATTTCAAATAATTGAAGCATTTATGAGCTGAATCCTTTTATCGTCGCTTGCGACTATATTTACAAGTTTCTTTTTTTTGTTCATGACTTCTTCTGTAATAAAAAAAAAACCATGTTTAAACACAAAAACAAAACGTACATTCATTAATAATCAAATTAAAAAAAATTTTTTTTTAAATTCGTATTAATCACTAACGTATTTGTAATACAAAATCCTTTAAAGTGTGATTTTACATTCATCCAATATTGTTAGAACATCTCTTTGATGTTAGTCATTAAGGTAATTAATACCTTTGTGATCAATACATTCAAAATATGACCATTGACCATGACCATGACCATTTTCTAATTTTAAGGCGATCCATTATGTTCTAATATCAAATAAACTTCGATTTGAATTTGCATTCAGATATATGCAATTGAATCCATTTTAATGTATAACCCGATATATTCAATTGAATTCATTTGAATTTGTGTTCAGACTTATGCAATTTTCACGTTAATATTGAGAAGTTTTACCTATTAACTGTCAAAAAAGGATTATTGGAATATCTTCTATTTAAGTTGATGTAACATATTCCAGGCTTTTGCGTTGTCGGTGACTTCACAAACAGGGTTCCAAACGATCTTGCGCTGAACGCCCTAAAACAGCTGATCCAGTGCGCAGTGAGTAACGGCAAGATCCGGTCCGACTACATCCTGTACGGACACCGTGACGTCAGACAGACGGAATGTCCAGGACAGAAGTTTTATGATCTTATCCAGGGATGGCCGCATTATAAGTCTTCTCACTAGAACGATAACGTTGTAAGAGACGAAATAAAATATAGGTGTCATGTTGTAAAACTTATTGTAATTGATATATGCGTATCTTTTAAATCTTTTCTCCAGGATGGTATTTTCTCTTCCACAAAGGTTACTCTTTCAGACTTTCTATTGTAACCTCTGGGACTTATGTGAGATATTTTACTCTTATCGTATTATCCCCTGGCTGTGAAAGTTTTCAACACGTCCGTATTTTATTGTCTAGTATTGCACAGATGAAGCAACTCTAGTCACCTCGACAATCGAAGGGGTGCATTCAAGAAGGGCACATGTTCTATGTATTTAACATAGCACATGTGCCCTTCTTGAATACACCCCTTCAAAAATTATTTTATTACGGAATGCTCAGTGTGAAATAAAATCGCTGATTTTGAAACAAACCTATGATGCAACCAATCAGGTTTCTATATTTCTAGCCGAGAAAGTGGTCGATATGTAACCGAGGTTATGATAGAATTTCTGAAGTAAGTAACCTCAGTGGGAAGAGAAAGGAAAATTTAAAAGAGCTAACTTATGTGGGAATAGAATGAGGTGACCTACGAACCGACATTAACAATTCAGACAAATAGTTTATTGATTATCTGTACATTGAATTTCCCAATAATATAAATAATATTGCAATGTTGGATTATTCGCTAACCTTTAGCAATCGTGGATTTTCATTCAAGCTATTCCGAGAGTCCTTTACATTGTTATGACGATGATTAAATCACTTCAGATTAACAATAATTGCAAAGAACTGAGAGAAGACTGTGAATTCAATGTGGGAGAAATGTTAATAGAAAGTATCTAAATCTCTTGTAAATATTTCGAATAGATACTATTTCCTTTCAATTAAAAACTTTAACATTTGAGTCGTAACGCCTGCGATTTGAGGTCACGTGACACAATGTATACTTCCTGGTACTTTGAAATGTACACATCATGAAGCATTGTCAATTTGTGCACGTGGCTGGAATGGCGTGACACAAACAGTGAACGTTTTCTCACCCAGTCAGGTTGAAATGTACACTGTGAAAAACATGTCGATTTCCGAGCATGATCCACGAGCTGTCTTTGCCGCTTGTCACTTCTGAGATGAAATCGATGCTGTCTATCTGTAGACATTCACTGTAATTCGACGTTCATTTCGTTATTACTTTGCAATAGGCAGTGTACACAGTCATTGCAGTATAAACAGTTTATAAGTTTACACATTTACAAAACGGTTAGATTTTAACCTGAGCTAATTTAATACATGATTTGCCTGGTCATACAATAACATATAAAACTCATCCTTGGGACTTTGGGCCCAAATATATACATTTCTTCCACAAGTGGGATGGTCTGGTAGTTTTGGGTTATAAATGATTAAATTACATGTGAAACTCGTGCAAGTTTGGAATAGAAAGAAGAATCACGTGCAAATCGCACAGTCAGAAATATCTTATATGTGTAAATGTATACATCGCACGAAAATTAAGTTTGGTCTCATGATAAGGTAGTGATAAATCTTACATAAACATTTCTTTTTACACAAGATTGCTTGTGGTAATTATTACATTAATCACATTATTCTGTAATCGCCAGTATCTGTTTAACTACTTTATTTCCGTGTGTGTGTCTAGCCCCACATACATGTGAAAGTGCAATGTATATATCACTCTGTAAAGTCAGGCACAATTCGAACTAGATTTACCTTGCAGTGTAAACACACAAGTGTGTTTTGTTGTCAGTTAATGAACTGCACTCTGAACTGGGAAATGTCCGTCTATCAGTTTACTCAGAGATTTGGTTTGATGATAGTTTATTTGAATAAAGGAAGCAACTTTTAACTTCACTGTGCTCTCATTGGCTGAGCACGGATAGGACCTTGGGTATAAATGTATAGTGGTTCATGACAGTAACATTTGGAAATCTTCAAAACGAAAATGGTGAGTTCACTTTTAGACTTAATTTTTAATCGTAGTGACGAATTATATTAATGAAGGAGAAGAAATAATGATTTAGGTGTATGTCTAATGTATATTACTTTTTATGTCGTTGTTTTTATGTTCGTTAAAATAATTAGGAACTTCTTAGCTAAACTGCTCATTTAACAGTTTTAAGCAACACTAGAATACCGTGTTTCTCTTTGGCGTTATTGTGAAATTGTATGGTTTTGTATATAGATTTACAATGAAGTTCACCGCCGCTGTCATTGATATAGATATGTATATGTATATGTATATGTATATGTATATGTATGTATGTATGTATGTATGTATGTATGTATTTATGTATGTATGTATGCTTGTATGTATGTATGCGCGTATGTATGTATGCGCGTATGTATGTGTGTATGTTTGCGCGTATGTATGTATGCGCGTATGTATGTATGCGCGTATGTATATATGTATGTATGTTATGTATGTATGTTATGTATGTATGTTATGTATGTATGCATGTGATATGTATGTAAGTTATGTATGTTATGCATGTATGCACGTATATATGTATGTATGTATGTATGTATGTGTGAATCTATGTATGTATGTATGAATGTGTGTATGTATGTGTGTATGTGTGTGTATGTATGTATGTTAGGTATGTATGTATGTATGTATTAATGTATGTATGTATGTATCCGCGTATGTATGTTTGTATGTATGTATGTATGTATCACATGTAACAGTGTCACCCCAGTACCAACCACCAGGTACAGTCTTAACGCAGGTTTTATTGCAACGTAACACCTAAATGATGTGCAGATTTTCTTCCTGCAACAATACTACATTAAGATATGTGATTATCCTTCAAACTGCCATTCTACTCCACATCAACTCAACTATCTACTTTCAGATGATCGGCTTATTGTATTTGATGTGTGTTATGTTACTGATATCGCCTGAAGCGTGTGAGGCTTGGGGTCCACCACCGTGCGCATGCGCTGTCAGAGATGTACGCATTCGAAGTGACCTTAGTGCGTCATACAAAATTCTTGGTTTACTGAGGGCTTCGTCGTGTTTGGAATACACCCAGTCACGTGGATATGCTGGGAATGCACTTTGGTATAGTGTACGATACAATAATCAGGTACTTTATGTTATACGTAGATAACTAGACTTTTCTTATCTTACGTCATGTTTTTTCACATCGTACATTGTACTTAATCCTAAACAATATTATGAATTCATTTATTCATTTATTTCTGAAATAAACCTATAATGTTGAACAATGAAGCATGCGTAAAATCATCGAGAACTGTTCACTACAGTTTCAAAACGATAACTGAAACATTCAAAAATTGATTCAAAAAAAGATTGGGGTTATGGATTAAGCATTCGCCTATCTGTAATACACTTAGACATATTGCTTTTGAATATGCATGGAATATATTATTTAAAAGTTTTATGAGTCCTTTATTTGTTGTTTTTAAATATATTTTTTTGTGAATCTTTCATAACCATCAAGTGATTAGTTTTGCAATTTCATTTAAATGAGATCGAACATAACACTCGTACCACGTTCGTCGACCTCAGTACCACACCGCAGAGGTCATGTCAGGTGACCTCCGCTGTGACCTTTCACCTTCAATAATTCAGCCAATCCGAGACCCCCTAGATATCGCATTGACATGTGGGGTGTGTTCGTTTTGCACTTAGTATGTCGTGCGTGCGATGGAATTCCTAACCGAACGACCATAGTGTGCAGAGGTAACTCCCTTTAGATTTCCGATCCCAATCTCTGTTCTTGTTCGCTTGAAATCGAGAACTCCAGCAAAATTCCCAGGCGTGGAGATTTGAACCTTATACTGTATCCATGCTTTCTAACCAATGAAAACTCATCTTTCAGGGGTCTCGTCGACCGAGTGACTTCAAAGATCTGTGCATTTGACTCTTGATGATCTTTCTCATTAGCATATGTCCTTCGAATATGTCTGATGTAAATAACACAAATGAACTATTGTTGGTATTTGTCTCTGATTTGGTCTTCTTTATTCATAAGCATGTTTAGAATCAATAGTTTTCACAAAATCAAATAGCATATTTTAGGAAAACACATTAAACGAGAAAACGTTTATCTTAATTACGTTTATTTTATCACAATGACGTGTCATTGGCAAATATCACTTTTGTGCTGATTGCACAACTAGATTCAGTTGCAACCAATCAGGACACTCCCTCTCTGCCCTCGATTTCAAGCGAAAAACAACAGATGTTAGGATAGGAAATCTGAAGGGAGTAACCTTTGTGGGAAGAGAATGCATTTGACGCGTCGTTTTCAAAAACCTAGTCAGGTGTGCAAGTCTTTATTCCATATCCGTACTCTCCTACTTAGGCTACATACGTAATCATTTTGATTTGGATAAATGAGAAATATGGGTTGGCATAATAGGTGTATTCGGCGATCCTACAGTGTTACATTTTCACTAATGTGTAATTCCGGTGAATTGATGAATTAAGCAGTAAAATCGTAGACGATTGTAGTTCGGACTATTGTGCTTGGATTCGGTAATCATTTTAAACAAATTAAAAAATTAAACAAAAAAATAAATAAATCGGGTAAATAAAACGGTTTCCTTCATCAAAATGATGAGCCTATATAATTCCTTATGTCGGCCATATTGTTTGAAGCCAGGTTAGTGTGACACTCAGTTAAGCAATATGAGTCGTTCGCACGAAGTGGCAAGTGAGCATGCGCAAGATTACACTCGAGTGAGTCAAAACGAACACAGCCGTGGTGTTCCGTATATCAACTCAAGTTGGTCGTCGTTGATTGGCTGCAGTATAAGGTCATTACCTTAATGGTGCAGTACTCAGATCAGAAACACATCTAGGTAGGAGTATAATGTTCGATCTGATTTAAATGAGATCAGGTAATTATGAAAAGAAACTGGCTATCTAAATTATTGCTGTCTAAATTTGTGATCATACTTATATTACTGCAAAAAAGTTAGATATTGCTAATGTATCATTTTAACATTAATTTCGAATACTTAAGTATGAGTAAAGTAAGTATATGATTGATACCGGTATGCATTTTAGAAATAAAAGTTTACCTATTGAAATCATAACGATATATCGCGTAACAATCGTAAAAATAATGCTGCAAAACTAATAACCAAGGTTAGTTAATGGACATAAATATTTTTCAATTTTGAAAATGTTTTTAAATATTTCTTTAATACATCACATTTAAAGTGATTATTTAGTTAATTTGGTAAATTGGTGAATTATTAAATACATAATCGATTCATCCTGTTACTTAATGTTATATCCAGGATGCCTGGGTTGTTGCGAAGTTCATACAACTCGACTGCAGCGCAGGTAAGTGAAAGTGTTAACCCTTAGTTACCACAAGGAAAACATATAACATGTGACATGTTTATTAGTCTACGCTTATTCCTAGATCACGCTCGTATCATTCAAAATTCGCACTCGTTTTGTAAACGTCATTTATTACAAATTCTGGATAATAGGTAAAGGTATGCAAATAAACTACTTAAGACCTAAGTCTTGCTGTGGATATTATTTTGATACTTGATTCGCGTATTTCGACCCATTACAAGTCTTTTCAAAAGTCATTCGTTCATAAAATCTGTCGGATCTTTTCCTTTTAATTTGTTAAGATATACGTAGCATTGTTATATTTGGTATCACACGGTGAACGGATAAACTGTTGGTACATTAAATGCTGGCATATGTTGCCTCACTCTACCATATTTCTGACTGATCTGTTGACGAGGTCAATAAATGATAAGTTTCTTTTATTTTCATTTGAGATTCCGAAGCGGTATCAACATAAGCTTTTCAAGCTTGTTTACCAATCCGGTTCTTTTTCTTTTGGAAATAAATACGTTTAAATCAGATTCCAACCAGTGCATCTGTGCAAAAAGTAATGTAAACATCCGGTCTGGACCGGGGCTGCACAATAGCATTCTGGGAGTTTTGACCACGGGATCGTGTCAACGCGCTGGACAGGAAGTCACGACCGGAAATGGGCGATGGACTTCCGTCAGACACAACGACCAGGTACATATAGGAGACTGTAGTTGATTTGCTTTACAATTGTCTTTCATAAGGTGAAAGTAGGCCTACAGAAAAACGAATGAAGTACACAGGATAAACATGATTCTCAATCAATCTATTTCCGGTACTCAAATATACATGGACATTGTTTCGATTTCTTGGGAGAGCTTCAGAGGGTTTCATGTTATAATATAAGATGTGAACAGGGAGGGTATATCCACCATCTTGGATTCACCCTTGTGACCGGAAGTGAATTGAATAATAATGTTGAAAAGGACGTAATTTTAAGTTCAATCTTGTTATTAATCGGTGAGTACTAGGACATTTTTATATTTGTATATTGATATATTAAGATATCTCACTAAATTATGCTATTTTGGAATTGCACATACTTATACAAAAAGATATTTAGCTTCTTGAAATACTACGCTACTTATTCTGCAAATACCTTCCTCAAGGTCCTTACGCAGAGATGCTTGTAGTTATTTCTTTCATAAACTTAGATTAGATATGAACTTAAGTGAAACAGTTATGATGAATTGAAATGATTTCATCATTAATAATAATGATAACATAACAGTTGACAAAAGTCTATTTTATACAAAAGCTGGGTGAAACAACGTATTATATTCGTAACTGATTTATTAGATACAAAAGGTAGTTTTGTTTACAAAAGACGCATTGTGTTTTTTATACTCAATTGATACAGACTTTCTTACTTATGAGGGTGTTAAACACGCAGTTTTATGTTATAGCAGCTCCTTAGGTATTACTATGCCCGAGTGTAAACTGTGCAATCCTGTGTACCCTTTTACGATCAAATGCACAAACACCCTTCTAGGTCACAAGAAAATGTACGATCTGGATTAGGAATGTTATAGCTTGAATGATGGCAAATACATGTACTCCTAGTACAGTATAGAATCATCCATAGAATACTGCCAACAAAACATTTCCTCCATAAAATAAATTACGCTGATAACCCATATTGCAACGAATATGACGAAACAATTTATCATATATTCTTGGAGTGTAGCAAGGTAAAATGCATATTGCGCCAGTTAAAACTATGGCTTGACACTGTAGGTGTACAGCTTAGTTTTACAATGTCTCAAGTATTGTTTGGTGTTAAAGGTAAAAATGACTATGCTTTAAATGCCAGGATCATGAAAGCCAAACACAGCATATACAACTAGTACTGTTGCAAGAACGGATTTACCCCAACTATCTTATATATAAAAAAAAACATACAATACTATAATATCACAAAATATATTATAATAATCTTGACCAGGAAGCATATTTCTTAAAATTATGGTCTATTTCCTGATCATATCCAAACCAGAACTAGCTGCATATGATGTTATTAATGACATGGTTTCGTTTCTCGAGAAATGATTTCTGGTACATTTCTCAGTCAAAACCAACTTCCAAACGCAAGGCATAACTCTTGCCAGTCTGTATTACTGGCTGATTTAGGCCTTGCAGTATTTCCTTAAGAAATCTGTGTTTAGAAATCCAGGCCCGCTATGCATTTCCAGTGCAGCGATTCACTGCCTCGACACAAGAAAGCGAGGGAAATACCGCAAGGGTTAAATCAGCCAGTAATTCAGACTGGCAAGAGTTATGCCTTGTGTTTGGAAGTTGTGGATGTGGATGAAGTCGCTTCCTCTGGAACCACCAGTGAATATATATATATACATCGATCAAACGACGCTTAAACACATCTGTTAATCCTCTATTTATTTATTTTAAATTACAGATCGCCTTCGTTGCTTCGTCCTACCTCAGAGTCCAAAACTGTGACAGTGTGCAGCCTCAAGGTTAGTACAATGACGGTTTGCTTATAATATAATCTTTCTCTAGAATCCTTGACCGGTTTTCATTCAAATACTGCCATAACTTGTTTCCATGTTCTATCGTTGATGTCAACTTTGAACATAAATAGTGATATAAATATATATAATTATTCATGTTCAAAATTATATGTATATATGTACATGTAAACTAATAAATCTATACTAATATATGAATAAATACGTAACCCAAAATTGTGTAAACATCATTCTTCAAACATAAATGAATAAATCAAAACTGTGTGCGTACCCTACAATAGATTTCAACCGGTTTACAACCTCCTATAGTATATAAAGGACCGCCAATGTTTCATGGTGAAATAAGAAATGAGAATAAATATATACGTGGAAACATAAATGGAAAGGTATTAGATAATCTGTTAAGAGTGTGAAGTGGTGTGTGATTACAAATAGTTGTTTAGGTGAAGTAAAATTGAACAAACCTTTTTAACCTACAAAAGTTATATGATTAAGCAACGAGAGCGAAATCTTAATGCTCACTTTCAAAAAATAAAATATTATTCAAATAGATATCTTCTCTTTATAAATGTGTTTTATATACACGTGACTGTTGGTTTGTTGCAGTACCAAGCCAGTGTGTTTGCGCTAAAGGCAATGTAAACATCCGGTCGGGACCGGGACTTCACTACGGAATTCTGGGAGTTTTGTATACTGGCTCATGCCATCCATATTCGGGTCAAGAACTGACAATCAATAACCGGAAATGGGCCTACATAAATCACAATGGCATGGTAGGTATAACAACTGGGCCACTGGATATATATAACATGGGGTATGATCATAATAGGTCAATATAATTCCGATCGATGATTGATACATCATTCCAATTTCTTATTAGAAATGTCTTAAATATTCCCTTAGAATTTCCTACCTTCACAATTCTGTTAGGATTAAATTGTTGCTGTGGCATCCTTGTTGGAAAAGATTCATATATACCTCAGTATACAAGTATAATTTTTCAAAATCTACACTTCTTCTTCTTGAAAAGGTTACGAAATGTTGTTTTTGTAGGCACTCGCAGTATATCTACCTAAAATGAATTTTTAAAACTTAGAATTTCAAATATGGGTTATCATTGTGTTTAATTAATTTCCACCAGCTAAATCGACTTGGACTTGATACAGAAACCATAGTCTAAGTCTGGAGATAAGTTTGGCTTAAGTTCATTAAAGTAGATGGAATGTAACACTCTTACCTTGCATAGAGATACGAGAGTGACACGCGAGTTGATGTTAATGAGATTGATTTTGACACTTTATCCTCTTATCTTGCAAGTGCATATAAGTTGAACCCGACGTATGAAACGTGTTATGTTTTAGAACGCCTACATGGCTTCAGACTACCTCCACCCCCAGAGTTGTCCAAAGCCAGGTCCCCAGCCAGGTCCCCAGCCAGGTCCCCAGCCAAGTGAGTGATTTGCTTGTAGTTGGAGTTTCTCAGAGGCGTGTTCAGAACCGCGAGTATTCACGAGGACGTTCAAGAGAGGTTTCAAAGTAATCGCTCAATGAGTGATTACTTTTAAACCCCTCTTGAATGCGATTGCTCAATGTAGCGCTACGTAGCAAGGCGAGCAAACTTCGAAGAATTGCACCGTGTCGTTCAAGAGAGAATGAACGCTACTTGAGCGCTAAATTGAGCGATCAATGGGCGTTTATAAGCGCTTGCTGTTATGGAACGGAACCCAGGGCCAGATTAGCGAGTATTTTGAAAACAAATATTCGTTTCGGTTGAAAGTCGTACGGATGGTCGGTTGTCCGGATAAAGGAGTTCCGGGTAAACAGGGTTGTGTTTGTTTGTTTGAGAATAGAATTAGAAATATAAAAGAGTAAAATGGAAACAATAGAGCAATAGCTCTAGTCTCCTTCAGATAGTCGATGTAGTTTTTTCCATTAGTACACAAAGGAGCATTGCTAACAGAATAAATCTGACTTCCCCACATCCTTGTATGAAGGCTTAACAAACAGTACGTCTACTATAAGACGACAAAACAGACAGCTGTGCAAAAGTAATTTCTCTCAGAGAAGCTGTGTGAAGAACACCGGGGATCAATATGTTGTAGGCATGTTGCACACACTTTTAAGATTATAAGTTATACACAAATAAAATATATAATAATGTTATTGTCGCCACTCGTGCGACGTCATTTTGACAATGTTATCACGTCATGATACAGGCTTGTCAAGTGCGTAAAGTAACCATTTATTTTCAACATAAGACACAATGCATAATGCATAATGCTATTATATTATATAAATTATAATAAAACGATTATCTGTGTTCTCCCACAGCAATAACCATGTGTATTTCATAGAGCGAGGTCGAAAAGTAGATACAATGTAGTTGAGATGAGGCGAATCTGGTTGGTACACTGCCGGGGAAAAGAAAGGCCTACGTGATGTTTTTGGATGTAAAATTGAATTATTTCTAAATAGAGCAAATGATGGTCTTCAAATTATGCTGAAACAACAATCATTATGTCAGTCTATTGAAATCCTTGAATCGTTACTTCCGGTTGATTCACGTTCGCACCTTGAGCCCGGACATCTAGCGTAATCAGCACTTCAATGCGAGTGCGTGCCTGTATTGTTTCACGTGGTTGTAAATCTGTTTCAAATGTCATTTCTCTGATTACAGAATACTTATTATTACAGTTTTTCTTGTCTCCTTTGAACAATGCCCATTCTTTTGTAACAACTTTTGAAAATTCGATTTGTTAAGCAGAAATGATGCAATTTTATAATGCTATCATATTGCTAACATGTTCTTTAATTTTTGCAGAATCTGATAATGCTACCTGGTAGGCGTTCCTCTGCACGACAGTGGAAATCAAATTCAGTTGTTCAATATTGTGTTTTATCCTACACGTAAACATTTCCCATGTAATCTTACCAAGTTTATGAAAAATACTATATTTGTGACTTTACAGCAAATGGTCACTGCGCATGCGGACTGTCCAATGTGAAGGTTCAGTCGGGTCCAAGTCTGTCATCCACTGTCCTGGGAACACTGCAGTCTGGCGGTTGTCTCCCTTACATTGGTCAGCTCAATGGTCAAGGATACAGTCGATGGGTCATTGTGAGAGTTGACTGGACGGTGCGGATGAATCGGGTTAAAAAAAATAACCTTTACTCAAAGGAAATTGAGAAACCCAATATCTTACTGTGTACAATTATGTACTAGGTATCTCCACCACTTTATAAAAACCAATAGGCACTAGTATATATAGAGGGGCGGGGATATTCTGTATACAGTAAGGTATATAGAGGATACTAAACGACCTTCCATTTGTACCATTTTTATTAAACTAGTTAATGATTTGGCATAAAACTAGCGAAAGCGAGTTTGATACCAAATCATTCAGGATTTTAATAAACATGGTATTATGAAAGGAAGTTGAGTATTCTGTTTATTACTCGCCCACCTATAATCCAGCGAAATGGCCGACATGGCTCTGAAACTGTGATACCATTGTGACGACGTTACTCCCACTGTCATGTCACAACAGCAACCTATTGTGACGTCATACCTGCGGCGATATTATACTAGTTTAATATTGCCGTATAACTATTACACTGCAGTATCTTACACGGGCGAGTTATAATAGGTATTCTCAATTTCCCGTCTTTACTGTAACGTAAGCGATGTTTGTCTTGTATTGCATTTCGATCGATTTAAAACATAATTAAAATGAACCAATGATATTTCGAATGTATGTATTTAATATTTATCTAATAATGTTTTTGTTTTGTTTTGTTTTCAGAATGCTTACATTCTTGCTAATTACGTCACTCGTGGACCTTGTAGATCGTCCTCTATGACAAGTAATGTCTAGTGTTTATCTTTAACTTAGTGTTGCCCTTAGAAGATACCGAAGTTTATGTTTTATACAACTTATACAAGTGATACAGTTGAATGTATGACATTATACCGGCTAAAAGTTGAGGTGTTGAAGTAACGTCTTCATAATTGCGTCATCTAACATTCTGATTTATGTTGGCAAGCCATTAAAAGAAGCATATGTCATCCCCTCACACAGTGGAGTGTACTTTTATTCTGTTCTGAAATCGTTATTTCAAAAAGGTATAAATTTTGGCAATTAAGTTTTTTTTAATGAAATATGGAAATTTTGTTAATAGAAAATGTTATCGACATGATATACCTTCTTGGACTTCGATGACTCATCGTTGCTGTTGAATATCATAAAACAAGCGAAAACGCCAAAGTTTAGTCTCCGATCTCGCCTGGTTAAGGAGATTCCAAAACGATGCTTTCTTTACAGGCGTTTTTTTTTCGAAAACACTGATAAAAAGAGAATTTTGCAAAATTTATTATTTAAATTACTTGACTTCTTGAGAAATCATGTTAACTTCTTTAGCGTGTATATCACCAGTGGATTAAGATAGCATGGTAGTAAATATAGAGCTTATCATTTGTAAAGAGGCATCCCCATGCATCATGCACCATAATATGGTACTTTAATGTCAGTTCCAGTAAACTCGGGATGTATTTTAGAAATTGGTTTCGTCTAGAATGCTTGACATTCAAGTTCTCATCAAATGTCGAACTGTTATTCTGAAATATGTTATTGTCATGAATAACCTTCCTGGACCAATCATCTCTGTAGGACGACATTTTTTAGTCTCCCTTCTCGCCATTATGGATAGTTTTGCACAGAGTGAAATGAAATTACGCTATATTGTACCTAATTTTGCAAGTTTTTAATAACTAAAGACTCTAACTGATAGAGTATCCATAGAGTAACATATAACATGTCATCACACTAATAAACACTTTGTTATGCTGTAGCGAAGTTTTCCCCTCTCGCAGCGCCGATGAATGGCTTCAGTTCTCATTGTTTTTATGTTTAAACAAATGTGCGCTTGTGTTTATCAAGTTAGGAAATATAAAGTCATCAAAATATTACCTTCATTACTATCTTTCAATTTGACTGTGTTTTAATCATGTATTAATAACACATATGTGTAAACAGGAATATTCTCTCGAATTTCATTTCCAAAAAAAATACCCGACAGAACGCTCCCTTTAAGGTGATTTCTTAAATCGTTTTTTATACCCCCACTACGAAGTAAGCGGGGGTATATAGCGGTAATTCCGTCCGTCCTTCCGTCCGTAAAAGGTACATCAACCAAACTTTGTACAGATGTTAACCATGTTCTTCCGATCGCGCACAGACAATTTTCAATTTTCTGAGATTTAAATCTTTTGTCGTTTCCATGGAAACGTCACATTTTGGACTTAGTTTTATCGTGTTCAATGGGGACAAGTTTTCTCGGTTTCTGTTCAACCAAGGTGAATTAAATTTTGGTTGTGAGTACTCATGACCATACTCTTTATCGAGTTCGAAAACCAGTTCCGAAATATTAATTTTTACGGAGTTATGGCCCTTGAATCCGAAATTGAACATAGTACCAAAAGAACTGTGATGCTCCAATGGGGACAAGTTTTCTCGGCAACTATTACATCTAGGTGAATTAAATTTTACTTGTAGGTAGTCCAGATGATACTCTTCATCAAGTTCACAGTCCAGTTCCGAAATATTAATTTTTACGGAGTTATGAAGCCCTTGAATCTGTAATTGAACCTGGTACAAATTACCGGTGTGATGCCCTAATGGGGAAAAATAAGTTACCTGAAAAATATTACATCTAGGTGAATGAAATTTTGTAATAACAGTCGCTTCCTAAAATTATTTTGGACAATATTATGGTGCTTGAAGCTGTTTTTTAAACATAGTCACCGTCACATCTTTAATTCTCAATTGACGGATAGCGGATGGCGGGGGTATGTGAGCCATGCTCACTTTTTTCTTGTTTACTTAGTTGGCTTCTGGAATCATGTAAGATGAGATATATGGGTTGTAAAAGTCAATTCAGTCATATAATTAGTCGTGGATTGAACTAGGAAAATGTTTGGTGATGAAAGAGGTCATAATAAACAGACAAATTTAACATAACACTAAATTTCTTACAAAACTTAATTTGATGCAGAACTTGTATGTTCATGTGCATAATTGAATTCTAATATAGGTTTCTTATTTTCAATATTGAAAGGAACTTTAGATAAATAGAGTTTGATTTGACAAACATAAAATTCAAAAAATTAACCAGCGCTTAATCTAAAATGTCAGTTTGGCTTGCGACATAGCATGGCATCCGGTGTCCGGCCGTCCGTCTGTCCATCATCTTTTCGCTTTTTCGACTTCTTCTTCACCAACTTCCCCCACATTGACATCACTGGCCTTGGTGTGCCGGGGTATCAGCACGCATTGTGACGTTCAAGCGCCACACTAAGCTAGTACAGAAACGTAATAGGAAATGCAGCAAGGTCTAAATCAGCCAGTGATGGAGACTGGCGCGGGTTGTGACCTGCGGGGGGAGTTGAAGAGCCACTGGTTCCAGAAAGCTGAAATCCTGACTCTTTGGCCAATGAAGATATAAATTGTAGTTTGGCAACTTTGTGCCCAGTGGGCATTATATATCGTTAAATTGGTGACCCTAAGGCCAAATGTAATGATGCCACGGCCTAAACACCTACTTGTGTCTTTTTCTTTCAGAACAAAAAGGCCTAAAATCAGAGCTGTTGTGTACACACTGTTCTGCCAATGGGGGTTATACTCAAAAAACATTTTCGTTGTCTGCTCCAAAATGAAATAAATAAATGTCTAAAAACTTAAATCTTGTGTACAGCTTATTTGGTCAATAAGGATTAGGAATTGTACGTTTTGTAACTCTGTTGTCCCACATACGTACTATGTTAGAATGTGTCTGCCTCTCAAAATCTCTATGCATTAGAAAGCAGAACCTTGGCAGGTGGGGATTATGAATTGTAGAGGCTGCAGCCATGAAACCTGCTTTCGTTTTATTAACTTAAAGCACTATGTCAAAGCACTCTTTTTCTAATAATAGAAAGAGTTTAAACATTATGTCAAGAATACTCAAAACCAATAATCAAGGGAGCTTCTGTGTAAATATTTCTCAACATAAGCACGTAATAAGACCACATAATCAAATTCAAAACTTCAAATGGACTGCCCAAAATACTGTCCAAATTGAGCTATTGTGCCTTTAAGCCTCAAAAAGTTGAATGAAGACACTTTGACCAATGAGGAATAGAAACTGTAGTGTTACCATAACAGTCTGTCAACTAAAGCCTGATGAGAGAGTCTTGTACACGTGTATTTTGTAACGATTTTTGGTTTAGATCTCATCCCAAACAATCTTTATATTATAAACATGTATGTTTCAGGGCTGCTGGATTAACCTTGGTGCCGGCCGGCAACGATTTTGGTGGAATATGTAATTATTCTAGATAGATAATTAAAATAATATAAAGTATTCATTTCGTTGTTTTCCTTGCTTTGGCCTGAAAAAGGTTTCTGGGGGGATATCTCAAGATATGCCTTTCCTTTTTGGTGGTTTCCATGGAAACATGACAAACCCCCACACATGATAATCCTTCCTTTTTGGCTATTGCAATTAAAACCTGTTTTAATACAAGGTCTAGATTTAGAAATACTTGCCATTTAGATAGTGAAGAAATATAACATGGTTATATTTTGGATAACACTACCTTCAATAGTACAAATTCTTGTACTTTTTCGGGCCGAGTCCCAAGCGGGATTCGAACCGGCGCCCTCAGACTATTTCGCCTCGATACGAAAATTATATTCAGCGTCAAGGAGATAATTAATGTTTGAAGACATTTCACAATAGTTGTATATAGCTGTGCTAATAGCATTTACAACCGTGATTAGGTATGACATTTATGTGCTCATCATATTTCTTAATGAGGACTTGAACTGTTTACGAGAATACATAATTTTAGAAATTAAAAGTGACACTTTAAGGTGATATGATATGTTAGCAAGAAGATAATCAGAATTTATATATTCTACTTGCTGACATGATCACTCCATTTATAACGGTGCTAGTATCTTCATCGAAACGTCGCCCTCATAGCAATAAAGAATGAGAATGAGAACAAGTTCTATAGATAGTCAACTTCTTTATTGATATGAGTGCGACGTTTCGATGCAGATACTAGCACCGTTATCAAGCAAGTGATACATTATCATGACAACCAGGAGAATATATACAATATCAGTAATTATGTTTAAACGAAAAGTCGCACTCATATCAAGGAAGAAGTTGACCATCCATAGAACTTCTTCTCATTCATCTTATCAGCTACTAAAATGCCTCTCACAGAAGGTAGATAAACGTTTCATAATTCTATCACAGAATTTGTCAGCGCAAATGAATTATAATTTCTTTAGTATCTGAACCTTAAATTGAAACATGCCAGGACATCTAAAGCAAACAGGAATCCCGTGAAAGTCATTAAACAGCCATTGAGTATGTTGTTTGATTCACATTATGTCAAACGTTATAAATGGTGTTATTATATCGAGAAGTAATGACTGTGTTGAAAATGATCAATGTAATGCTAGTTCATCCTGTATAGTGAGAACATAAAGATGAAAGTTGCGAGTTATGACCGAAAACCGGACAACACGCGTGAACTATACAAACATATTTTGGAAACTTATCTTTAACAGACAAAAAGATGGTTTGTCACGTCTGAACTGAGCCAAATATAATAATTTAATTATGAAAGATACTCAATCATCATACTTAAACAGCACATTTTCTCTCAAGTTTTACTAATTATTCTCGAGAAAAGAAAATAATTAACCTCACGGGTGTATTTTACAATTTAAACAAATCACAATCTCATTAAAACCAGACCGTAATCGGTTGCACTACTTTACACAAAATATGTATACGTGTAACTAAACACTATCACAATTTTAATTAATTCTATATTAATTTAATTAATATCTTGTTAGGAATGTAATATGAATAACTCTTCGTGAGTCAAGCAAAATTAATCTATTTACAGTAGACTGATTTTGATTATTGAACTTTTGGAAACTTTTAATGACATTTCGAAGATAGCCGAGGGGTGTTTAATATTATGAGCAGTTCATAGCGAGGGGTTTGTATTCTTCAGAACACGATCATATCTTATTTCAATAACGTCCTGTCTAATTAAGTTTTTGAATAATGCAGTATCGTGCACGTACGAGTCATTGGAAATATTCTTCTCAGCGAGATTCATTGAACACCTGAATTTGATTTACACTGTCGTGCAGAGGAACGCCTATCAGGTAGCATTATCAGATTCTGCAAAAATTAAAGAACATGTTAGCAATATGATAGCAGTATAAAATTGCATAATTTCTGCTTAACAATCGAATTTTCAAAAGTTGTTACAAAAGAATGGGCATTGTTCAAAGGAGACAAAAACAACTGTAATAATAAGTATTCTGTAATCAGAGAAATGACATTTGAAACAGATTTACAACCACGTGAAACAATACAGGCACGCACTCGCATTGAAGTGCTGATTACGCTAGATGTCCGGGCTCAAGGTGCGAACGTGAATCAACCGGAAGTAACGATTCAAGGATTTCAATAGACTGACATAATGATTATTGTTTCAGCATAATTTGAAGACCATCATTTGCTCTATTTAGAAATAATTCAATTTTACATCCAAAAACATCACGTAGGCCTTTCTTTTCCCCGGCAGTGTACCAACCAGATTCGCCTCACCTCAACTACCTTGTATCTACATTTCGGCCTCGTTCTATGAAATAAACATGGTTATTGCTGTGGGAGAATACAGATAATCGTTTAATTATATAATATAATAGCATTATGCATTATGCATTGTGTCTTATGTTGAAAATAAATGGTTAATTTACGCACTTGAAAAGCCTGTATCATGACGTGATAACATGTTCAAAATGACGTCGCACAAGTGGCGACAAAAACATTATTATAATTTTATTTGTGTATTACTTATAATCTTAAAATTGTGTGCAACATGCCTACAACATATTGATCCTCGGTGTTCTTCACACAGCTTCTCTGAGAGAAATTACTTTTGCACAGCTGCCAAAACTGGTTTTTGTCGTCTTTTAATAGACGTACTGTTTGTTAAGCCTTCATACAAGGATGTGGGGAAGTCAGATTTATTCTGTTAGCAATGCTCCTTTGTGTACTAATGGAAAAAACTACATCGACTATCTGAAGGAGACTAGAGCTATTGCTCTATTCTTTCCATTTTACTCTTTTATATTTCTAATTCTATTCTCAAACAAACGAACACAACCCTGTTTACCCGGCACCCCTTTATCCGGACAACCGACCATCCCTACGACTTTCAACCGAAACGAATATTTGTTATCAAGATACTCGCTTATCTGGACCTGGGCTCCGTTCCATAACAGCAAGCGCTTATAAACGCCCATTGATCGCTCAATTTAGCGCTCAAGTAGCGTGCATTCTCTCTTGAACGGCACGGTGCAAATTCCTCGAAGTTTGCTCGCCTTGCTCCGTAGCGCTAAATTGAGCAATCGCGTTCAAGAGGTCCTTCAGGAGAGAATGCGCTACATTGAGCGCTACTTTGAGCGCTGGATTGAGCGATCAGTGAGCGATAATAAGCGTTCGCTGTTATGGAACGGAAGCCTGGTGTTCCAATAACCGCACGATACTTCTTCAGTTCAAAATTCATATTTGTTTCTTTTTCAAATCAATTCATAGAAATGAAATAAACGTATCCATTGTATCAGTGTGCAGGTTCCTACTTCTGGCAGTGACGTCGATGCGTAGGCAGTGCAGTGATTGGTGAATCAAAAGGAAAGTTATATATATATTTCAAATGGTAACAAATTCATCATTTATTACCTCAAATGTTCCTACATGAAAACGTTTATCACAATTATATATTTTGTTTGTTCTACCACTGATTGTCCTCAGGACACAGTCTACTCTGGTGTTAACGATATCAAAGATTAAAGCATTTCACGATGCTGAAGTTAGAAATACTCACATAAATAAATGGAATCTTTTACAACGTACATTATTTTATCGTACTGTGTATACGACACGAGGGGCTCAATTGTGTTAATGTTCGAGCGATCGCCTTCGTTGCTTCGTCCTACCTCAGAGTCCGAAACTGTGACAGTGTGCAGCCTCAAGGTCAGTACAATGACGGTTTGCTTATAATATAATCTTTCTCTAGAATCCTTGACCGGTTTTCATTCAAATACTGCCATAACTTGTTTGCATGTTCTATCGTTGATGTCATCTTTGAACATAAATAGTGATATAAATATATATAATTAGTCATGTTCAAAATTATATATATGTACATGTAAACTAATAAATGTATACTAATATATGAATAAATACGTAACCCAAAATTGTGTAAAATCATTAGTTAAACTTCAAACATAAATGAATAAATCAAAACTGTGTGCGTACCCTACAATAGATTTCAACCGGTTTACAACCTCCTATAGTATATAAAGGACCGCCAATGTTTCATGGTGAAATAAGAAATGAGAATAAATATATACGTGGAAACATAAATGGAAAGGTATTAGATAATCTGTTAAGAGTGTGAAGTGGTGTGTGATTACACATAGTTGTTTAGGTGAGGTAAAATTGAACAAACCTTTTTAACCTACAAAAGTTATATGATTAAGCAACGAGAGCGAAATCTTACTGCTAACTTTAAAAAAATAAAATATTATTCAAATAGATTTCTTCTCTTTATAAATATGTTTTATATACACGTGACTGTTGGTTTGTTGCAGTACCAAGCCAGTGTGTTTGCGCTAAAGGCAATGTAAACATCCGGTCGGGACCGGGACTTCACTACGGAATTCTGGGAGTTTTGTATACTGGCTCATGCCATCCATATTCGGGTCAAGAACTGACAATCAATAACCGGAAATGGGCCAACATAAATCACAATGGCATGGTAGGTATAACAACTGGGCCACTGGATATATATAACATGGGGTATGATCATAATAGGTCAATATAATTCCGATCGATGATTGATACATCATTCCAATTTCTTATTAGAAATTTCTTAAATATTCCCTTAGAATTTCCTACCTTCACAATTCTGTTAGGATTAAATTGTTGCTGGGGCATCCTTGTTGGAAAAGATTCATATATACCTCAGTATACAAGTATAATTTTTCAAAATCTACACTTATCAGGATTCTTGAAAAGGTTACGAAATGTTGTTTTTGTAGGCACTCGCAGTATATCTACCTGAAATGAATTTTTAAAACTTAGAATTTCAAATATGGGTTATCATGGTGTTTAATTAATTTCAACCAGCTAAATCGACTTGGACTTGATACAGAAACCATAGTCTAAGTCTGGAGATACGTTTGGCTTAAGTTCATTAAAGTAGATGGAATGTAACACTCTTACCTTGCATAGAGATACGAGAGTGACACGCGAGATGATTTTAATGAGATTGATTGTGGCACTCTATCCTGTTATCTTGCAAGTGCATATATGTTGAACCCGACGTATGAAACGTGTTATGTTTTAGAACGCCTACATGGCTTCAGACTACCTCCACTCCCAGAGTTGTAACCAGCCAGGGCCCCAGCCAGGTCCCCAGCCAGGTCCCCAGCCAGGTGAGTGATTTGCTTGTAGTTGGAGTTTCTCAGAGGCGTGTTCAGAACCGCGAGTATTCGCGAGGACCCGCTTCTGAATGACAACGAGTTCGCGCATACTCGCGAATACACACGTGACAACTTTGGAAGAATCGCACCGTGTCGTTCAAGAGAGAATGACCGCTACTTGAGCGCTAAATTGAGCGATCAATGGGCGTTTATAAGCGCTTGCTGTTATGGAACGGAGCCCAGGTCCAGATAAGCGAGTATCTTGATAACAAATATTCGTTTCGGTTGAAAGTGGTACTGATGGTTGGTTGTCCGGATAAAGGAGTTCCGGGTAAACAGGGTTGTGTTTGTTTGTTTGAGAATAGAATTAGAAATATAAAAGAGTAAAATGGAAACAATAGAGCAATAGATCTAGTCTCCTTCAGATAGTCGATGTAGTTTTTTCCATTAGTACACAAAGGAGCATTCCTAACAAAATAAATCTGACTTCCCCACATCCTTGTATGAAGGCTTAACAAACAATACGTCTACTGAAAGACGACAAAACAGACAGCTGTGCAAAAGTATTTTCTCTCAGAGAAGCTGTGTGAAGAACACCGAGGATCAATATGTTGTAGGCATGTTGCACACAATTTTAAGATTATAAGTAATACACAAATAAAATATATAATAATGTTTTTGTCGCCACTCGTGCGACGTCAGTTTGACAATGTTATCACGTCATGATACAGGCTTGTCAAGTGCGTAAAGTAACCATTTATTTTCAACATAAGACACAATGCATAATGCATAATGCTATTATATTATATAAATTATAATAAAACGATTATCTGTGTTCTCCCACAGCAATAACCATGTTTATTTCATAGAGCGAGGTCGAAAAGTAGATACAATGTAGTTGAGATGAGGCGAATCTGGTTGGTACACTGCCGGGGAAAAGAAACGGCTACTTGATTTTTTGGGATGTAAAATTGAATTATTTCTAAATAAAGCAAATGATGGTCTTCAAATTATGCTGAAACAATAATCATTATGTCAGTCCATTGAAATCCTTGAATCGTTACTTCCGGTTGATTCACGTTGGCACCTTGAGTACGAACATCTAGCGTCACCAGCACTTCAATGCCAGTGCGTGCCTATATTGTTTCACGTGGTTGTAAATCTGTTTCAAATGTCATTTCTCTGATTACAGAATACTTATTAATACAGTTTTTCTTGTCTCCTTTGAACAATGTCCATTCTTTTGTAACAACTTTTGAAAATTCGATTGTTAAGCAGAAATTATGCAATTTTATAATGCTATCATATTGCTAACATGTTCTTTAATTTTTGCAAAATCTGATAATGCTACCTGGTAGGCGTTCCTCTGCACGACAGTGTAAATCAAATTCAGGTGTTCAATATTGTGTTTTATCCTACACGTAAACATTTCCCATGCAATCTTACCAAGTTTATGAAAAAGACTATATTTGTGACTTTACAGCAAATGGGCACTGCGCATGCGGACTGTCCAACGTGAAGGTTCAGTCGGGTCCAAGTCTGTCATCCACTGACCTGGGAACACTGCAGTCTGGCGGTTGTCTCCCTTACATTGGTCAGCTCAATGGTCAAGGATACAGTCGATGGGTCATTGTGAGAGTTGACTGGACGGTGCGGATGAATTGAGAGTTTTAAAAATAACCTTTACTCACAGGAAATTGAGAAACCCAATATCTTACTGTGTACAATTATGTACTAGGTATCTCCACCACTTTATAAAAACCAATAGGCAATGGTATATATAGAGGGGTGGGGATATTCTGTATGCAGTATAGAGGATACTAAACGACCTTCCTTTTATACCATTTTTATTAAACGAGTTAATGATTTGGTATAAAACTAGCGAAAGCGAGTTTGATACCAAATCATTCACGATGTTAATAAACATTGTATTATGAAAGGAAGTTGAGTATTCTGTTTATTACTCGCCCACCTATAATCCAGCGAAATATCCGACATGGCTCTGAAACTGTGATACCATTGTGACGACGTTACTCCCACTGTCATGTCACAACATCAACCTATAGTGACGTCATACCTGCGGCGGTATTATACTAGTTTAATATTGCCGTATAACTATTACACTATCTTACACGGGCGAGTTATAATAGGTATTCTCAATTTCCCGTCTTTACTGTAACGTAAGCGATGTTTGTCTTGTATTGCATTTCGATCGATTTAAAACATAATCAAAATGAATCAATGATATTTCGAATGTATGTATTTAAATTTTATCTAATAATGTTTTTGTTTTGTTTTGTTTTCAGAATGCTTACATTCCTGCTAATTACGTCACTCGTGGAGCTTGTAGATCGTCCTCTATGACAAGTAATGTATATAGTCTTTATCTTTAACTTAGTGTTGCCCTTAGAAGATACCGAACTTTATGTTTTATACAACTTATACAAGTGATACAGTTGAATGTATGACATTATACCGGCTAAAAGTTGAGGTGTTGAATTAACGTCTTCATAATTGCGTCATCTAACATTCTGATTTATGTTGGCAAACCATTAAAAGAATGTTGAATGTCTCCAGAAGCATATGTCATCCCCTCATACAGTTGAGTGTACTTTTATTCTGTTCTGAAATCGTTATTTCAAAAAGGTATAAAGTTTGTCAATTAAGTTTTTTTAATGAGATATTGAAATTTTGTTAATAGATAATGTTATCGACATTATATACCTTCTTGGACTTTAATTCCATGACTCATCGTTGCTGTTGAATATCATAAAACAACCGAAAACGCCAAATTTTACTCTCCGATATCGCCTGGTTAAGGAAATTCCAAAACGATGCTTTCTTTACAGGCGTTTTTTTTTCTCGAAAACATAAACAGATAATTTTCAAAATTTATTATTCAAATAACTTGACTTCTTGAGAAATGATGAACTTCTTTAGCGTGTATATCACCAGTGGATTAAGATAGCATGGTAGTATTTATAGAGGTTATCATTTGTAAAGAGGTAGCCCCATGCATCATGCACCAGAATATGGTACTTTAATGTCAGTTCCAGTAAACTCGGGATGTATTTTGAAAATTGGTTTCTTCTAGAATGCTTGACATTCAAGTTCTCATCAAATGTCGAAATGTTATTCTGAAAGATGTTATTGTCATGAATAACCTTCCTGGACCCATCATTTCTGTAGGACGACATTTTTTAGTCTCCCTTCTCGCCATTATGGATAGTTTTGCACAGAGTGAAATGAAAATGCGCTATATTGTACCTAATTTTGCAAGTTTTTAATAACTAAAGACGCTAACTGATAGAGTATCCATAGAGTTACACATAACATGTCATAACACTAATAAACACTTTGTTATGCTGTAGCGAAGTTTTCCCCACTCGCAGCGCCGATGAATGGCTTCAGTTCTCATTGTTTTTATTTTTAAACAAATGTGCGCTTGTGTTTATCAAGCTATGAAATATAAAGTCATAAAAAATATTACCTTCATTACTATCTTTCAATTTGACTGTGTTTTAATCATGTATTATTAACACATATGTGTAAACAGGAATATTCTCTCGAATTTCATTTTCCAAAAAAATACCCCGACAGAACGCTCCCTTTAAGGTGATTTTCTCAAAAACCGTAAAAGGTACATCAACCAAACTTTGTACAGATGTTAACCATGTTCTTCCGATCGCGCACTGACAATTTTCAATTTTCTGAGATTTAAATCTTTTGTCGTTTCCATGGAAACGTCACATTTTGGACTTAGTTTTATCGTGTTCAATGGGGACATGTTTTCTCGAATACTGTTCAACCTAGGTGAATGAAATTTTGGTTGTGAGTACTCATGACCATACTCTTTATCGAGTTCGAAAACCAGTTCCGAAATATTATTTTTTACGGAGTTATGGCCCTTGAATCCGAAATTGAACTTAGTACCAAAAGAACTGTGATGCTCAAATGGGGACAAGTTTTCTCGGAAACTATTACATCTGGGTGAATGAAATTTAATATGGAGGTAGTCCAGGTGATACTCTTCATCGAGTTCGAAAACCAGTTCTGAAATATCATTTTTTACGGAGTTATGAAACCCTTGAATCTGTAATTGAACTTGGTACAAATTACCGGTGTGATGCCCTAATGGGAAAAATTAAGTTACCTGAAAAATATTACATCTAGGTGAATGAAATTTTGTAATAACAGTCACTTCCTAAAATTATTTTGGACAATATTATGATACTTGAAGCTGTTTTTTAAACATAGTAACCTTCACATCCTTAATTCTCAATTGACGGATAGCGGATGGCGGGGGTATGTGAGCCATGCTCATTTTTTTCTTGTTTACTAAGTTGGCTTCTGGAATCATGTCAAATGATATATATGAGTTGTAAAAGTCAATTCAGTCATATAATTACTCGTGGATTGAACTAGGATGTTATTTGGTGATGAAAGAGGTCATAACAAACAGACAAATTTAACATAACACTAAATTTCTTACAAAACTTAATTTGATGCAGAACTTGTATGTTCATGTGTATAAATGAATTCTCATATAGGTTTCTTAGAACTTTAGATAAATAGAGTTTGATTTGACAAACATAAAATTAAAAAAATAACAAGCGCTTAATCTAAAATGTCAGTTTGGCTTGTGGCATAGCATGGCATCCGGTGTCCGGCCGTCCGTCTGTCCATCAACTTTTCGCTTTTTCGACTTCTTCTTCACCAACTTCCACCACATTGACATCACTGGCCTTGGTGTGCCGGGGTATCAGCTCGCATTGTGACGTTCAAGCGCCACACTAAGCTAGCACAGAAACGTAATAGGAAATGCAGCAAGGTCTAAATCAGCCAGTGATGGAGACTGGCGCGGGTTGTGACCTGCGGGGGGAGTTGAAGAGCCACTGGTTCCAGAAAGCTGAAATCCTGACTCTTTGGCCAATGAAGATATAAATTGTAGTTTGGCAACTTTGTGGCGACAACTAAAGGTCACAGGGGCCATGATCTTTAAAAACCTATTTTGGTGTCTTCTCCGGATCGAAAAAGCATAGGAAAAGCTAAAATCTCGTGTGGACTCCTTGGCCAGTGGGCATTATATATCGTTAAATCGGTGATCCTAAGGCCAAATGTAATGATGCCACGGCCTAAACACCTACTTGTGTCTTCTTCTTTCAGAACAAAAAGGCCTAAAATCAGAGCTGTTGTGTACAGACTGTTCTGCCAATGGGGGTTATACTCAAAAAACATTTTCGTTGTCTGCTCCAAAATGAAAAGGCCTTGACGGCTAAAATGTTGTATATGGACGCCTCGACCAAAGGGGATTATAAATTGATTTGGGGCCTCATGGGTTATTTTCGTGGTCCTTTTCAGAAGTAAAAGTAAAAACTTAAATCTTGTGTACAGCTTATTTGGTCAATTAGGATTATGAATTGTACGTTTTGTAACTCTGTTGTCCCACATAAGTACTATGTTAGAATGTCTGCCTCTCAAAATCTCTATGCATTAGAAAGCAGAACCTTGGCAGGTGGGGATTATGAATTGTAGAGGCTGCAGCCATGAAACCTGCTTTCGTTTTATTAACTTAAAGCACTATGTCAAAGCACTCTTTTTCTAATAATAGAAAGAGTTTAAACATTATGTCAAGAATACTCTAAACCAATAATCAAGGGAGCTTCTGTGTAAATATTTCTCAACATAAGCACGTAATAAGACCACATAATCAAATTCAAAACTTCAAATGGACTGCCCAAAATACTGTCCAAATTGAGCTACTGTGCCTTTAAGCCTCAACAAGTTGAATGCAGACACTTTGACCAATGAGGAATAGAAACTGTAGTGTTACCATAACAGTCTGTCAACTAAAGCCTGATGAGAGAGTCTTGTACACGTGTATTTTGTAACGATTTTTGGTTTAGATCTCATCCCAAACAATCTTTATATTATAAACATGTATGTTTCAGGGCCGCTGGATTAACCTTGGTGCCGGCCGGCAACGATTTTGGTGGAATATGTAATTATTCTAGATAGATAATGAAAATAATATAAAGTATTCATTTCGTTGTTTTCCTTGCTTTGGCCTGAAAAAGGTTTCTGGGGGGATATCTCAAGATATGCCTTTCCTTTTTGGTGGTTTCCATGGAAACATGACAAACCCCCACACATGATAATCCTTCCTTTTTGGCTATTGCAATTAAAACCTGTTTTAATACAAGGTCTAGATTTAGAAATACTTGCCATTTAGATAGTGAAGAAATATAACATGGTTATATTTGGATAACACTACCTTCAATAGTACAAATTCTTGTACTTTTTCGGGCCGAGTCCCAAGCGGGATTCAAACCGGCGCCCTCAGACTATTTCGCCTCGATACGAAAATTATATTCAGCGTCAAGAAGATAATTAATGTTTGAAGACATTTCACAATAGTTGTATATAGCTGTGCTAATAGCATTTACAACCGTGATTAGGTATGACATTTATGTGCTCATCATATTTCTTAATGAGGACTTTAACTGTTTACGAGAATACATAATTTTAGAAATTAAAAGTGACACTTTAAGGTGATATGATATGTTAGCAAGAAGATAATCAGAATTTATATATTCTCCTTGCTGACATGATCACTCCATTTATAACGGTGCTAGTATCTTCATCGAAACGTCGCCCTCATAGCAATAAAGAATGAGAATGAGAACAAGTTCTATAGATAGTCAACTTCTTTATTGATATGAGTGCGACGTTTCGATGCAGATACTAGCACCGTTATCAAGCAAGTGATACATTATCATGACAACCAGGAGAATATATACAATTTTAGTAATTATGTTTAAACGAAAAGTCGTACTCATATCAAGGAAGAAGTTGACCATCCATAGAACTTGTTCTCATTCATCTTATCAGCTACTAAAATGCCTCTCACAGAAGGTAGATAAACGTTTCATAATTCTATCACAGAATTTGTCAGCGCAAATGAATTATAATTTCTTTAGTATCTGAACCTTAAATTGAAACATGCCAGGACATCTAAAGCAAACAGGAATCCCGTGAAAGTCATTAAACAGCCATTGAGTATGTTGTCGGATTCACATTATGTCAAACGTTATAAATGGTGTTATTATATCGAGAAGTAATGACTGTGTTGAAAATGATCAATGAGTAGTAGATTATTGTGGGTTATAAATACCTGCCACAGGTTTAGGTCTGCCCAAACCTTCCGCAGGTATTTTTAACCCACATAGGTTTGCTGTATCTAGCAAACCTTCCACGAACTCTGACCCCGACACCGACCTACGACCCCGGCACCTACGTCAGAGACCTTATCTGTACATGTATATGTAGGTCATAGAATCGATTTTGGATTTGACAGTATTTACTTTGCAATTAAGGTTGAGATATGACACCAAACCAACAGATTAAAATGGAAATAGGTCGATTCATTTTTGCCTATGTGAATATTATATTATGTGTTGAATATTTTGGACTATGTGAAATATTATTTCTGTGTTAAATAGCAATGTGCAATATGCAATGTGCAATGTGCAATGTGCAATCTCGGAACCCGGAAATAATGTAAATAGCTAGATGACGTCACATGGAAATAGATCGATTCATTTTTGCCTATGTGAATATTATATTCTGTGTTGAATATCTGACCATAACAATGAGTTTATTATCCCAAGGAAATAAATTGTTTATAAAGTAGCAGTATAGTGATGATCATCTCATGCTCCTTGTGCAATGTGCAATGTGCAATATCGGAAACGGGAAATGATGTAAATAGATGGATGACGTCACAAATCATCATGCTCCTTGTGCAATGTGCAATGTGCAAAATCGGAAACCGGAAATGATGTTAATAGATGGATGACGTCACAAATTAGATATACTGATGAGATTATGACATCACATACTTTAATTAAAATATTCATAATGGAATGGCAAGACGATAACTGTGATAAACTATTAATAATGATGATAATAAAAATAATGATAATTATCCGAGGTGAGTTCATTTGTAGACTTGCTCAAGATAGTGAACTGAATGAATCAAGGGGTTATACAGGCTTGAATATATTTCGCCTTCAAAATAAATTGTGTAGCCTTCAACTTCATCCCTGAATAATCTAGACTTAACTGGTACAGAATACAAACACATAGCTATAGTTAAGACTCTCTTATTTATTCATGACAGATAGTTAGTGATACATAGCAAGGGGTTCAACAGACATTTTCTGCATATAGTATTGGAAACATAATATATAACTGATTTGTGACATGTACACAGCAAGACGTTCTACAGGTACACAATCGACACTCGGTATAAGAAATATGAAAAATGTCTCTGATACAATTTAAAGTCTCTGTTCTCTTATGGCTTATTCCATAGGATAGGGAACGTCCTTAAGTCTTATCCTTGGTGTTTATTCGCCGCCCAGGAGGTCCCAAATTCACGACTCCTTTCACATAGAGGGAAATTGGACGCTTCTTATCACCCTTCTTCTTCTTCTTGTTGATAGGATCATGTAATGTTTTAATGATGTGAACCGTTTTGGAATTGGCTAATTTAGAACGCATCCTGTCTCCCTGAACGCCAAGAGTCGACTGATAATGATATCACTGGAAGCGTTTGTTATTCCTACTCACTCTGCTCGTCATCTGCATTAGCCCCGCCGTTTTCGGTAGCCATATCCGAGTCAGAGTCGCTCTCAATTTCAGGCATATCCAGGTGAGTCAGAATGTCACTCAGTTTAGGTTTCGTGTAACGACGGACCTTACTTTTGAGGGTGGACTGGTCCGTTGACGGATCCATGTCGCCCAGACTGACGAGAAGGGGTAGAAACATGGGAGCCTCTTTAAAGTATTGGGTAAACTCTAGGATACTGTTGAGACTTTCGGCCAGTTTAATTTCCCAAAGCTGTTTCATTTTTCTGTCTATCCATTCTGCCGTCCGACCGAGTCGTTGGTATTTTTGTCGTTTGACTCTCATCACGTCTTGATAAAGGGTATAGACCCGTTTCCAGATACGTTGCAAGCCTACGTTTTGCCATTCCTCTGCTTCCGTGTCGGTGACTGGCCAGTGGCGTGGAGGCGGAGGAGCAGGTTGGACAGCGGGATCACTACTTCCACCACCTTTCTGACCCTTCTGCTGTAGTCCCTCATCCTCGGTGTCACTGTCGTAGATGACGCGTTTCCTCTTGTTGGATTTGAAAGCGCCTTGATGATCTGCCGGGCACCAAGATCGTATATGGTGTTGCAACGAATCAACATCACTCAGCAACGTGCCGCAGGATGTACAAGCCGTTGCCATGGTGAAAGGTCCAGACTCTTCGCTCGAAAGGGATGCAGTGTCGTCCAGAAGGGAATGGGACGTGTGTTCAGCTCGAACGTAACGACCTGTCTGAAGATCTGAGTTAGGTGAGACTTCTTTTATCTCTTGGTGGTGTTGCGAACCACCACCGCCCTGCTGACGGTTGGTTGTATTCCGTTGTGACAGGACGTTGAGATGTAGTCTATTCGTTTCAGTCGTAGAAGGTTTGAGATCCACCGTTAGGTTTCCATAAGGTGTTTCAACAGCTCTCTCGTAAACACTCATGAATCTACCTATATCATCAGGGAATATTCTTCTCGCAAATACCTTCACCTGTTGTCTGTCTACAGGCGAGTTGAACAGGGTCACGTAATGCGAATTGAGAGCAATGTCTCGAGATTCCTTGCCTCTCGGGAACAGGTTTTGCAATAGGAGAAAGATCAATACATTTTTGTGATGGGAAGTTTGAGTAAACAGACGGGATATCCGCTTATCATTCTTGGCTTCGGCCAGAAAATCGTCTAGAACCAACACGTTCTGCTTACGGGCATCGAAGTAGTTGTCCTCCTCCAGGTTATAGGGTAGTCCTTTCACAAACTGGACCTGGGGTAAGACTTGACGAATGCTCTCGTATAGAGGTTGCCACACGGAATAACACCAAACGATAGAATCTGGTAATGGTTGAATCAAACCATGTCGTAATAGGTTGAAGACGAATACACTCTTCCCCGAACCGCTTGGCCCGACCACGAGAGCGTTGGAGGGAATCTCGAGCTGGAATCGCTCGTCATGAGGAGGAGGAGGAGGAGGAGGCTGATACTGGTCACTCTGAGGTAGAGGAGGAGGTGGAGGAGGAGGAGGCGGAGACTGACCGCTCCACTGGCCACTCTGAGGAGGAGGAGGAGGGGGAGGAGGAGGAAGTGGAGACTGACTGCTCCACTGGCCACTCTTAGGAGGAGGAGGAGGTGGAGGTGGAGGTGTGTTAGGAGTCCACCCATGCCTCTGCTTCTGATGTCTCAATAGGTTGTCATTTCGTGTAAAACTCTTCCCACAATCTGGACAGGCGACCCGCTCCATTCTGATCTAATACAGATATGTGAGGAGAGGTTGAGAAGAAGTCTTTTTATACTTTTTTAGCCTCTGTCTCTTAAGCGCAGCTAGAGCCCTGTCCACAACGCCTTGTGTCGTCGAGATGTGTTGTATGTTCACTACAGTCGGTTTCCTATGCTCCCTCCCTTTAGATGCAGTCCGTTTCGAGTTCTTGTTCTTCTTTTTCTGATGGGTAACAGGTTTCTTCTGAGAGGTAACCTGTCGCCTCTTCGCCGAAGACTTTGCTTTAGAAATCTTGGATTTCCTAGGTTGGGTCGTTTTGCCAAACGTTGAGAATATATCTCTCGGAACAACACTATCTTCTAAAGTTCTCGTCTTCATTTTAAAAAACGTCTTATCCGTGTGCTGGTAAGAAGGAAAATGTCATTCTGTTCCTTCTGCGCTGGCGTTTTATAGTATCTTGTTGTCGTCACAAGAGCATGAAGGAAAGTGGATAGCTAATTTTCTTCTCACCGTACACTTGTCGCTATGTACTATGAAACGGTGATACGTGTATTTCAATTTAGTCTCCCATCTTCCCCGTGAGCATCTACAGGCAACAGGCCTCGACACGTGGCTCACTAATAGGACATCTTAGTCTCTCCTGAGTAACGACCAGTCTCTAACCGATGCTTATATGTTAAAATGAGGCGCATGCGCTGTAGGGACACAATATAGTTACTATACAAATATATCTCTCGGATTGAGAGTTATCTCCCTTCGTTTGGCAGAACCATGTCCCTCGAGTGGAGGAGATAGGTCGTCCTCTCGTTTGCGTTTCGTAGTACGCTTCTGTCCTTTCGTCTCTGCTTTCTGGACCACGTCCTCATTGGGTGGTGTTGGTGGTGATGGTGGTGGTGGTGATGTGATGAGGATGAGACCCGAACCCGGGCGAGCTTTCACCATTTTTTCACCTTTACTTCTGTGATGTAGAAAGTCTATAAACTTCTGGCTATCCGGAACGTACACTTTCCTTCCCATCGTACGTTTTTAAGCATAAACTCAACACGACTGATACGTTGAGAGTCTCTGTCGAAAATGAAGGAAGAGTCAGCTTTCTGCCTATTTTCATAGAAGAAGATCAATTTGTTGAGTCGTGTTTGTATCGATAATAGGGTCGGTATCTGCTACCCATAGATCTCCCAACTCTATGGTAACACTGTCCATTACTATGGAAACAACACGAGAATATTGAGTTTATGTCTGCTAGATAGTGTGTGTGTGTGCCACCGAGTGATCGGGACATGTTCTTGCAAAAAGCAATACACCTATACATGTATAACAGTCTTAATCATCATGGAACATAACAGTACTTATTATGGAAACGTTGATGAATTGTTCACGCATGACATAGCATCAACATACTTTAAAATGATTACTTTAAAATGATTACTTTCATATTATTTTTATACGTTCTATCCATTAGTCTTATCTCTTGCTTGTCATAGTGAATATTCATGATAAATCTAACATAAAGCATTTACGCTAGATAATATATGTCATGATATAAATTGGAACTATCTCAATGATTCATGACGAAATGATAAAACACCTTCATAATGTATGGAGAGGGGGTATACACCACGATATAGTGCATAGACCCAAGGTGTAAGTCGAATAACCTATTCTATGAAAGCGAAGCGGTATATAGAGGGCGAAATGGAAGTACCTAGACTTGCTCATGAATGCTTTACAATCAATACATAGCATAGGTAAGCTATGACAATAAAAGCAGAACAGCGACCTATCAAAAGTCATTCACTGAATAAATTAAATACCTCTCTGAGTGACAAACATACAGCCATGAATGAATCTAGTCAAGCAAACATTAAATTGACAAGCCGAGTTGGACTTTCGCTTACTTGGTTAAACCAACAAACCCCTCTCTTCTATCTGGTAAACTTTCAGCCTTTAACAAATACGTTTTGGATATAAACTTGACACTCATTTTCCAGAGACAGTCATGCTATAAATAATGTTTAGGGATTACTAATACCAGTTAAGTCTAGATTATTCAGGGATGAAGTTGAAGGCTACACAATTTATTTTGAAGGCGAAATATATTCAAGCCTGTATAACCCCTTGATTCATTCAGTTCACTATCTTGAGCAAGTCTACAAATGAACTCACCTCGGATAATTATCATTATTTTTATTATCATCATTATTAATAGTTTATCACAGTTATCGTCTTGCCATTCCATTATGAATATTTTAATTAAAGTATGTGATGTCATAACCTCATCAGTATATCTAATTTGTGACGTCATCCATCTATTAACATCATTTCCGGTTTCCGATTTTGCACATTGCACATTGCACAAGGAGCATGATGATTTGTGACGTCATCCATCTATTTACATCATTTCCCGTTTCCGATATTGCACATTGCACATTGCACAAGGAGCATGAGATGATCATCACTATACTGCTACTTTATAAACAATTTATTTCCTTGGGATAATAAACTCATTGTTATGGTCAGATATTCAACACAGAATATAATATTCACATATTTCCGGGTTCCGAGATTGCACATTGCACATTGCACATTGCATATTGCACATTGCTATTTAACACAGAAATAATATTTCACATAGTCCAAAATATTCAACACATAATATAATATTCACATAGGCAAAAATGAATCGACCTATTTCCATTTTAATCTGTTGGTTTGGTGTCATATCTCAACCTTAATTGCAAAGTAAATACTGTCAAATCCAAAATCGATTCTATGACCTACATATACATGTACAGATAAGGTCTCTGACGTAGGTGCCGGGGTCGTAGGTCGGTGTCGGGGTCAGAGTTCGTGGAAGGTTTGCTAGATACAGCAAACCTATGTGGGTTAAAAATACCTGCGGAAGGTTTGGGCAGACCTAAACCTGTGGCAGGTATTTATAACCCACAATAATCTACTACTTCAATGTAATGCTAGTTCATCCTGTATAGTGAGAACATAAAGATGAAAGTTGCGAGTAATGACCGAAAACCGGACAACACGCGTGAAATATACAAATATATTTTGGAAACTTATCTTTAACAGACAAAAAGATGGTCTTTCGTCACGTCTGAACTGAGCCAAATATAATAATTTAATTATGAAAGATACTCAATCATCATACTTAAACAGCACATTTTCTCTCTAGTTTTACTAATTATTCTCGAGAAAAGAAAATAATTAACCGCACGGGTGTATTTTACAATTTAAACAAATCACAATCTCATTAAAACCAGACCGTAATCGGTTGCACTACTTTACACAAAATACGTATACGTGTAACTAAACACTATCACAATTTTAATTAATTCTATATTAATTTAATTAATAGCTTGTTAGGAATGTAATACGAATAACTCTTCGAGAGTCAAGCAAACTTAATCTATTTACAGTAGACTGATTTTGATTATTGAACTTTTGGAAGCTTTTAATGACATTTCGAAGATACCCGAGGGGTGTTTAATATTATGAGCAGTTCATAGCGAGGGGTTTGTATTCTTCAGAACACGATCATATCTTATTTCAATAACGTCCTGTCTAATTAAATTTTTGAATAATGCAGTATCGTGCACGCACGAGTCATTGGAAATATTCTTCTCAGAGAGATTCATTGAACACCTGAATTTGACTTACACTGTCGTGCAGAGGAACGCCTACCAGGTAGCATTATCAGATTCTGCAAAAATTAAAGAACATGTTAGCAATATGATAGCATTATAAAATTGCATAATTTCTGCTTAACAAATCGAATTTTCAAAAGTTGTTACAAAAGAATGGGCATTGTTCAAAGGAGACAAAAACAACTGTAATAATAAGTATTCTGTAATCAGAGAAATGACATTTGAAACAGATTTACAACCACGTGAAACAATACAGGCACGCACTCGCATTGAAGTGCTGATAACGCTAGATGTCCGGGCTCAAGGTGCGAACGTGATTCAACCGGAAGTAACGATTCAAGGATTTCAATTGACTGACATAATGATTATTGTTTCAGCATAATTTGAAGACCATCATTTGCTCTATTTAGAAATAATTCAATTTTACATCCAAAAACATCACGTAGGCCTTTCTTTTCCCCGGCAGTGTACCAACCAGATTCGCCTCATCTCAACTACATTGTATCTACTTTTCGGCCTCGTTCTATGAAAGAAACATGGTTATTGCTGTGGGAGAACACAGATAATCGTTTAATAATATAATATAATAGCATTATGCATTGTGTCTTATGTTGAAAATAAATGGTTAATTTACGCACTTGACAAGCCTGTATCATGACGTGATAACATTGTCAAAATGACGTCGCACGAGTGGCGACAAAAACATTATTATAATTTTATTTGTGTATTACTTATAATCTTAAAATTGTATGCAACATGTCTACAACATATTGATCCTCGGTGTTCTTCACACAGCTTCTCTGAGAGAAATTACTTTTGCACAGCTGCCAAAACTGGGTTTTGTCGTCTTTTAGTAGACGTACTGTTTGTTAAGCCTTCATACAAGGATGTGGGGAAGTCAGATTTATTCTGTTAGCAATGCTCCTTTGTGTACTAATGGAAAAAACTACATCGACTATCTGAAGGAGACTAGAGCTATTGCTCTATTGTTTCCATTTTACGCTTTTATATTTCTAATTCTATTCTCAAACAAACAAACACAACCCTGTTTACCCGGAACTCCTTTATCCGGACAACCGACCATCCGTACGACTTTCAACCGAAACGAATATTTGTTATCAAGATACTCGCTTATCTGAACCTGGGCTCCGTTCCATAACAGCAAGCGCTTATAAACGCCCATTGATCGCTCAATTTAGCGCTCAAGTAGCGTGCATTCTCTCTTGAACAACACGGTGCAAACTCCTCGAAGTTTGCTCGCCTTGCTCCGTAGCGCTAAATTGAGCAATCGCGTTCAAGAGGTCCTTCAGGAGAGAATGCGCTACATTGAGCGCTACTTTGAGCGCTGGATTGAGCGATCAGTGAGCGATAATAAGCGTTCGCTGTTATGGAACGGAAGCCTGGTGTTCCAATAATCGCACGATACTTCTTCAGTTCAAAATTCATATTTGTTTCTTTTTCAAATCAATTCATAGAAATGAAATAAACGTTTCCATAGTAACAGTGCGCAGATTCCTACTTCTGGCAGTGACGTCGATGCGTAGGCAGTGCAGTGATTGGTGAATCAAAAGGAAAGTTATATATATATATATATATATATATATATATATATATATATATATATATATATATATATACGCTTGTTGATTGCTTTGACGTTATTAGCAACCTGTGTTGCCAAGACAAACATTTGTACATAGACTATAAGACTACTGCTATGCTTCAAACAATTATTCCCTGATGAAGCTTCGAAACAAGAAGCAGAAATATGCATATCGGAATATAAAGTATTGATTATGAAAGTATGAAAGTCTTCAGTGTATTATATATATATATATATATATATATATATATATATATATATATAACTCCTTAAGGCCACTGTCAGATATTTCGCCATACATAATATGTATACATAGTAAGTAGTTCAATCTAAGATCTTGATATTTATCAGAAACAAACAATGCAATCAGAAGCATTTCAAATGGTAACAAATTCATCAATTATTACCTCAAATGTCCTTACATGAATATGTTTATCACAATTATATATTTTGTTTGTTCTATCACTGATTGTCCTCAGGGCACAGTCTATTCTGGTGTTAACGATATCACAAAGATTAATGCATTTCACGATGCTGAAGTAAGAAATACTCACATTAATAAATGGAATCTTTTGTATATTATTTTATCGTACTGTGTATACGACACGAGGGGCTCAATTGTGTTAATGTTCGAGCGATAGTGAGTCTTTTATCGATATCTTGGTACAATGATTATTGTATGATATGGTTATTGTTACGTTCTATGTAAACTCTACCCAAAAAAAACAGTCTGAAATACATCATGTAAGCCAGCTGAAATTCAAAACATTTTAAGTTATGTTCATATTTCTGAGAAATACACGTTTTAAGAAACTGTACAAGTGTACTTCGATTTTAAAAAATAGAACATTTCTCGTGACATAGAGATAACATAGAAGAAATACATAAAGGGATATTTCAACCAACTACCTTATCGTTAAGACCATGTTGTTGGAACGTGTTGTGCTCAAAGGTCCAGCTCGAGCATTCTGCGTGCTTTAGTGGTGTCCTCTTCAGGTTTTTGCCTGTGTTGAGCGATAATAAGGTGTTGAAGAAAGCTCGGAGTGATCGGGGAGGTTGAAGTGGTGTGAGACGGGTTTGTCTCACTGAGACATCCCAAATAACGTAATCTAGCGGCTAGTAAACTCTGTACATCGACTTGTGGATTTGTTTATTCAGAGGACTGGATGCCATAGGCGATACTGTTTGTTTTTAGACATATAATTTTCAAAATACAATCTTCTGTTTTGTTTTAAAAAACTTGTTTATTCTGCAAATTGACTTTTACCCCCAGTAACATGTGTAACGTTACACCGCGTATACTGTACGTTGTATTTTTGTGTAATTGCAAACAAATCATGGTCAAATGAATTGTCTAACATCACTTTATTTATTTGATATAACTGTTAACGTTGACAACACCAAAGAAGTGTTGGTATGGTTTCTTTTGCCAGTGAGTTCACTTGGTTTTCGACAAAAATATCAAATATCCTCTATTTATGTATGGGATAGTGAATAGATTAAAATTCATTTCATGTAACAGCTTTAATCAGAAACGTAGAAATAGTTCACGGTGTAAATGAAATTGCTTTCCTGTAAATTCAACAGTTTCGTTGTCTTTAATAGAAAATTGAACATTCACTATTTTACTGTCTTCAAAACAACAAAATACATGTCATGCATAATTTTTTTTCGGATGAAAAGGTCCGATGTTCGAATCCCGCCAGAGGCTCGGCAAATTTATCTGCTGTGGAGAACTGTTCTACATGCAGTAAGGTTAAAGTGCAGTGTGCTAGCTACATCCGATGCTCGCAGGTTTCATCGCAATACATAACAACCATGGCGTTGCGGGCTTTTCCATGCAATAGTACTAGCACAGTCGTGATATTAGTGAAATACTCTTAAAAGCGGCGTTAATTCCTCACCTGATTTTATTTCTATTTCGGTGAGCATGTAAACTGTATATTCATTGAGGACACGTGTACTGATATCACAAATACTGAATAGCAATTTATCATTTTCTAGAAAACATTACAATTAATATATGATGATGATAATTATGATGTTGATGACTTTGATGATTATGATAATGATGATGATGATGATTATGATGATGATTATGATGATGGTGATGATGATAATGCTGATGATGGTGGTGATGATAATATTGATGATGGTGGTGATGATGATGGTGATGATGATAATGCTGATGATGGTGGTGATGATGGTGGTGGTGATGATGATAATACTGATGATGATGATGGTGATGATGGTGATGATGATGATGGTGATGATGGTGATGATGGTGATGATGATGATGATGGTGATGATGATGATGATTATAATGATGATGATGGTGATGATGATAATGATGATGGTGATGATGGTGATGATGATAATGCTGATGATGATGATGGTGATGATGGTGATGATGATGATGATGATGGTGATGATGGTGATGATGATGGTGATGATGATGATGGTGATGGTGATGATGATGATGGTGATGAGGATGATGGTGATGATGGTAATGCTGATGGTGATGATGGTGATGATGATGATGATGATGATGGAGATGATGATGATGATAGTGATGATGGTGATGATGATAATGCTGATGATGATGATGATGGTGACGATGGTGATGATGATGGTGATGATGATGATGATGATGGTGATGATGATGATGGTGATGATGATGATGGTGTTGATGATGGTGATGATGGTGGTGATGATAATGCTGATGATGGTGGTGATGATGATGATGATGATGGTGATGATGATAATGCTGATGATGATGATGGTGATGATGGTGATGATGATGATGATGATGATGATAATGACGACGACGCTTTACTAGGACTATAGATGTACCTAAACTTATCAAACTGAAAACCATAGTGTCTGTATCAGTCACTGTTCGCGGACAAAACTATATCATATGTATCCTAATGAATTTCTGTCGTCTTATTAATGATAATTCTCATATTTCATAAATACACATTGATTGAAGGAAAAATGTCAGCGACAAGAGACCAGTCTATAAATAGGAATATTGCCATTTCAATGGCAATATTCATAACTATAATACGCATTGATATCTCTAAATACAGCATAACTTTGAGTTATCTCTCCGGTCTTCAGTGAATGGTACATTGATCCGTACAGAAATGAAATCATTGCCATGATTACGCTACTGTCCTAAACTAAGTACACCGTATTTTGCAAATGTTCGGGAAACGGTGTACTTAACTTTACACAGTACTGTGTCGTATCCATGGAGAACCAGGTCGTCTTATGACGTCACATTCTCTTCCCACAGAGGTTACATCCTTCAGATTTCCGATCCTACCCTCTGTTATTTGTCGCTTAACAATCGAGAGCAGAACCAAAGTCCCCTAGCGGTGGAACGCGAAATCTCTCTCGTGACCAATGAAAACTCATCTTTCAGGGGCCCAGTCGACCGATTGACTTCAAAGATCTAGGCATTTTACCTTGAAGGGTCTTGCTCATTAGCATATGTCATTCGAATATGTCTGATGTAAATAACGCAAATGAACTGTTTTTGATATTTGTCTCTGATTTGGTCTTTATTTATATGCATGTTTATGATCAATAGTTTTCACAAAATCAAATAGCATATTTCAAGGAAAACACATGAAACGAGAAAACGTTGGCCTTAGGGCCCTGTCACACTTTAGCGTATAAGAAGTGCGTTTGTGTTGCGCATAAGAAATATTGTATATAGCAACCGACACGGTCAAAATTAAAGTTCTAGTTTTAGTACGTTTACTTGTTTCGCACATGAAGCGAATAGTTTGCGACCATTGCATATGAGATGCGTACGGGATGCGTGTGAGATGCGTATGAAATGCGAATGTTATGCATATGAGATGCGGATGAGATGACCATGATTTGCGTGTTACTATTTTACTGTACCAGATGCCTCACATTTTCGACATCTTCTCCAGAATCGCTACATTCCCAAAAATAACATTTTGTGGGGAGGTAGCATGCACCAAGGGGATCAAAGTTTGTTTCCTCTCAGAAACAAGTTGACATAGGAACTTAAGTTTTAATAAAAACATCTTTGTTGGATGGAGATATTAGTTCATTTATGGTCGTTAACAGAGGTCCGCCCTAAATTCTTTAAACAACTTCTCCCCAAGACCAAGTAATGTTAGAAAACTCAAATTTTGAGAATATGTTCTTTGACGGTGAGATCAAGAGTTCAAGAGACAAGAGTTTATTAGGTCAAAAACCAATACAAATCCACTCGTGAATATACCTGAACACGTGGCGAAGTACATATCTAGACAATAATTACAAATCTTAATATTATTATTGCCAAGGAGTGAGGATACAAATAATTAAATCACTAAAAGTTAACTTTGTTTCTTATATTTGAGATGTAGTAAATACACGTCTAATAAACTTCAACATACTTATACTTTACAGTAGAACATTACTTTAACATTGTTTACATAGTATATATTTTGGACAGATCAAGAAAACATGGTATTCATATTTTATTTCGTTATTACAAAAGGGACATAATCTATAAACAAAAGGGATATTAGGCACACTCCACTTTCCTGTCTCAATCATAAGCATATGTGAGCCGAGACGGAAGCGTAAGTGCAATTTTGTATTCTTTCACATCAATATTAGTTGAATAGTTTTCTATGCAAAGGGTTTGTGATCAAAACTATATATCGATCCGATGAACTTCAAAATTTTAAACCAATATTTAACAACCGTGACAAGCAGATTAACTTTTAAGTGAAATGTAGCCAATTCGCCACATGAGAATGCTGATGGAGTTGACATTTTCACATATAGCATATTTTTTAATAAGTTTCCCTTTCCATAACTTTAGCTTACATAACGCTCTAAACTTCACAGCCATTTGGGAGAATAGGAGAAACGGTTGAAGTAATTGATACTGAATATCTGGAGAGATATACCCTCTCTTTTTATGACTCAGATGAGATATCCAAAGCATCCTAATGGTATGAATTATATCATCTTCAAATCCAGCCCATATCAAAGCATTTATAAATAAGTGAGAGAAACTTGTAATAATAATAAGAAGAAGAAAGTTAATTCATATTCAAGGCATCATAGCCAAAAGTACAATATTGTATATAAAACTAACAATACACATGGACATCGAAGTGACTATTTTACCTAGGTAGATTACGCTTCAAGAAAATTGCGAGATTTTTTAAGCACCCAGTATTTTTGGAAGTTATAAACAATTTAAAATTGTCATGCGGTGGATATGTATAATAGTAAACTTTTAAGAGCAAACTTATGAGAGTTAGTGATAATGAGTGTGAGTTATAGAGATCCCTCCCTTAAAAAATTTATTTTACTACTTCTAATGAGCGTAAAGGCACTGGAATTTAATGTTTCGTGATGACTCATTACATTTATGTTATAAAGCTATTATTTCACATGCAAGGCCTGATATAAATCCTACAAAGCCTGATGACCTATTGAGGCAACGACTCTATTTTTCACCCTGGCAATTGAATTAAGTAATTTGTTAGAATATCTTGCATACCTTCTGAAATCTAAGAATTGTGTCCATGTTGACATTGAAACCCTTTTTGAACATTATGCATGTGTTTGAAAAGAATATAGTATAGAGCGCACCGATATATAATGGCACACAAATGAATGATTAAGGAACATCAAATCCTTTCGTCTGTTGTCTGCCATGTACGATAGCCTATGTGTGCGTGATGTGTATGTTTATCATACTTTCCACATAAGGACAATACGCTGTGCGATTGCAAGGAACACGGTTATAATGCGTATAATGTGTTGACATTCGTATTGAGTTCGTTAAGCATGCGTGCTATATTCGGTGAAAGTACGCTAAGTGTACGTCTGCCATACGCAATTCATATGTGGTTCGAGAGAACAGCAAATACTTCGTATGGAGTGCATATCCATTACGTATTCATAACGTACGTGTACCGAACTCGACCGATGGGAAATCGATGCGCATGAATAACTTGAGTTGCGTATCATCGTACGCAGCATAGTTTTGAGCATACCCAAAACTATCGTGCGTATAGAAATGGTCTATGCGTATGACGACGTACAAGAAACGACCTTAAACTTACAAGATGCCAATGAGCAGCGGAAAGTGCGTACGGCCGCGTATGAAAGAAATATACCAACGCAACTCATAAGGAATGAGGATACGCTGAAGTGTGACAGGGGCTTTACGTTTATTTCATCATTATGACGTGTCATTGGCAAATGTCACTTTTACAACGGCGTCGCTGATTGCACAACTAGATTCAATTGCAACCAATCAGGACCCTCCCTTTCTGTCCCCGATTTCAAGCGTAAAACAACAGAGGGTAGGATCGGTTATGTTCTAATTCGCTTCGCTCAAACGAACATAAACTATTTACGTTCTAAAACATACTCATATCATGGGTGTCGTCTACCGCAGCCCGGAGGCGAGCAGGTTTATTTCAGATATTACTGTACAGTCTGAACGATAAAAGAGATGCGACAGTTGGTGAGTCCGAAGTTCACCCAAGGTTGGGAATGCACTGGGCTGTCCAAACGCATGAGGATTCCAGACAAGGAAGAGTCAGAAGACTAGCAATCCAACCCTCGATATAAAAGAACGGGCAAAGATTGATTAAAGAACCATGGTAAACATATCTCCGCATTCGAAACAGAAACATTGGCACACATGATTATGAATCCAGCATATCTTAACCTTACTTTTAACGAATATAAATATGTAAGCAACACTTCATATCAATTCACCCGTGTATTGCATCACGTCGGGCAAAAGTAAGTGGATGACCTTCTTCCGGAATCAGCATATACCACCGTATTACCGTAGTTATCTTGGGTTTGAATGTGACCAAATTCGACTTGCAGTAACAATTGTTATGAACATCGAAACAACATTTGCTGAACTTGTTTACTGAAAAAGAACAAACGCCACTGGTCAAATGCCACCGGCTGATGTGACGCGAAGTACACACCGCGACTCTACAGTTGACGTGAAGGGACGGCCTCAGCACATTGGATCTTCTTGGGGCCTGAACCACGTCACTGCATCAGAACCATATTTTGTTTTCGCTCTCACCACCTAGAATTCATCAAACTCTCGTAGACACAGATAGAATAAAGTCATACGTTGACGTACGTATGCACTCATGACAGAAAACCATAGACTAAAGGTTTAAAAAATTGTCGTCGTAAAATCAATTAATAGGAACCATGCTCGCCCGCGAAAGCGTAGACCTCGAATGAACGCACAACTTCTTCAACCTTATGTATAACCTCCGCCATGTGACCGAGTGCAGTCTGATTAAAATCGACCTTGTTCCGAGGAATAAAATTTGCAAAATTATGCATCTGCCGGGATACGAACAGGTTCTGTAGATTCCTCGCCACAAGGTCTGAGAACACCCCGTCAAGGCGTGTGTTCAAAACCAGTTTAGCGCAGCCAAAACCCAGTCAAATAGTTGACCAATCACATCATAGTATTTAAACGGTTGCGGTTTTGAAAGCATTCGGAACAGACAAAAGGATAGCTGTTTGGAGTTATCTGCCCCTAGTTTCTCGCACCGAAAGCATTTGTTGGGCATCTTTTGATAGGCTAGCTGAATTGCGCCCGAACACGCTAGTGTACGGGGTGCTTTCAGACGGTTTGGCGTGGAAACCCACGAACGAGTTCGTTTCCCGGTAGATGCACTATTTTGCATTTTTTTATTCCACGGAAAACCGTCGATTTTAATCAGACTGTGACCGAGTGCACACACGCACGTCCTTCACGTGCATTGCATGCACCTGCCTGCGGTAGTACTCTCTCATAATACCGTATTTACCATAAGCAAATACATTAATCTGAAGGGAGTAACATCTGTGGGAAGAGAATGATGATGATGTCATTCAAATTTCGTTTCTACAAAAAATACCGCCATAAACCACTATCTAAACCACAAGGCTTAAAGGCAATGAATTTTAATTAAAACGTTTTTAACAAAACGTTCATAGACTAATACAAAGACAACTTAATCCATGCCCAATGGGCCTTGCTTCATATGACATAATTAGAAAATATGAAAGGTTACTTAAGTTACTTTAAGGTAAAATGTTATTAAACAAAATTATTTTCAAATCTGAATATTTAGTAAAAAACTTCAAGATGAGCAGATCATTTTATTCCGGCTATTTCAGAAAAAAATATAAATTAATTTCAGACTTGAAATATGATAACGTATATGTCTGAGAATATTTGATATATATTCTCATTTTACTTTTCAAAATTTTAATAACTAAACTAAATTGATATCAAATTTAAATCATTTGGTTGCCGTTATACTGTGACAAGTTAAGGATACACAATTCCATCCTCGATAATAGTTCTGAAATTTCTTCACCTAGTCTTGAAGTTATGTTTAAAAAAGTTTTTTTTACAATTTCGAGATTGTGATACATAATATTCATGAGCCGTTTCGTGACGTCCTTATGCCAGGCCGTGTTCAAGAGAGGTTTCAAAGTAATGGCTCAATTAGCGATTACTTTTAAACCTCTCTTGAACGCGATTGCTCAATGTAGCGCTACGTAGCAAGGCGAGCAAACTTCGAGGAATTTGCACTGTGTCGTTCAAGAGAGAATAAGCGCTACTTGAGCACTACTTGAGCGCTACTGGAGCGCTACATTGAGCGATCAAAGAGCAATTTTAAGCGCTCGCTGTTATGGAACGGAGCCCTGGGTTCCGTTCCATAACAGCGAGCGCTTAAATTGCTCATTGATATAGAAAAGAATAGCGGATACAAATACACGGTTTGAGCCGGATGAATAACCCCCGCAATGGTTCTGTAAACAATTCATCTTACAGAGGTGTAAAGCTAGAATATGTCTTAAGCAGCTTAATTGTCAACTGTTTTAGTGCATCCTCCAAGGACCAAACGAGACAACTGACGGATACATCTCACACCAAAAATTGACATCCATCTATAAAATTAGTCCATACACATGAACAGAATACCACATCAATTTATTATTGGTCTCATAGGAAAACGTTATCAGATAATTTGAAGATGTATGCGCATGGAGTATATCAAAATAAGTGTTTCTAATTTTTGAGGAGAACTGTATGGCATAATAATGTTTATCAATCGTGTTTAAGTCATAACTTGAAACTTTATACATGTATATGAATATATGTATTTTATTTTTCAAACATACCATGTGACTAGGTCGTTTGATGAGGAAACAGATTTGAAAATATAACGGTTTTGGGAAAGAAAACTGGGACTTGAAATTCGATGTTTCTATAGTATTTTGGAGCATACATTTATCTTTGGGGTCGTTTGTCATCATAATGCAAATTTTGGATTTCCCTTTCATCTTTTATTCGGAAGCTATCCTATAAATTGGTAGAGTTTTAATCCCATTTACTCAAATCCAACCCCTGCCACCATTATCTGATGACGTTTTCCTATGGGACCACTATGTTTATCAGCAATGGACTGGTAGTTAATGGAGATCGAAGGGGATTAGCACGTTTTATACAGTTAAGCAACGCGAATCAGTTCCCTATCCTCGAGTTATCAAAATGGCCGCTAGCATGTTTTTTTTTTATTTGACTCCGCTTTCTAAGACTAGCTAATCGGGCCCTCTTAAGATCTACTGCAAACACGTTTTATTATAAATGGAAAATTTGATTATATATTAAGAAATGTAAAAAAAAACGTGCTACATTGCATTTTATAGGGCAATAACTGACAAGCTCAATTATCCCGGGTCCCTTCCAATCACGAACATCATTGTGAAAAAGGGCAATTTGATTACAACAACAAAATATTTATCCAGTTAAAATAAAAATAAATTTGAACAACGAATTTGACATAATATTCATACCATCACAAAACGCGGGTATTCCGTCAAGTTCTGAACTTTCAATCAAGATGTCGAACAAAGAAATACGGGGTGATGAATTGATTTGGGGTTTAACGTCGCTTTCAAGAGTATTTCGCTAATATCAAGACTGCTATCTTTTACGAAGGGAGAAAGCCCGGAACACAAATATGGTTATACATTTCGGTAAAACCTACGAGCATCGACCGACAGCAGCGAACCATGGGTGGTACTCAGTCTGATTAAAATCGACCTTGTTTCGAGGAATAAAATTTGCAAAATAATATATCTACCGGGATACGAACAGGTTCTGTAGATTCCTCGCCACAAAAATCTCGCGTGGAAATCTCCGAACGATATGAGTTCGTATCCCGGTAGATGCACTATTTTGCACATTTTTTCCGCGGAATACCGTCGGTTTTAATCAGACTGGGGTGGTACTGTGCTTAAATTCAGTGAAGCGTTGCACCCAAACCTTACTGCGTGTAGAACAGTTCTCTACAGCAAACAAAGTTGCCCAGCACATGGTGAGATTCGAACTCTTGATCCGAAATCTTATTCTTATTCGTATATTCGTCTCAGTATTCCTGCAATGACACTTACATAATGAACGACTTAACAAGTGCAAAATGTCACAGCGTACTAAACTAGATTCTTAAAATGCCGCTAATGAACAAATGCAAAATGGCAAAGTTTATAAAACTAGATTCTTAAAATAGCACAGATGAAGTTGAATAAACGCGAAAGGTCACAGTGTATAAAACTATAGATTCTTTACATCAAAGCCTTCACACTTAAGAGACTAGAGCTAATTTACAGAGATAAACTGCAACAGTTACAATTCGACTGAATTATGTTACAGTAGTATAAACTATTCACAATTACCCCATAACCTCAATATCTGCAGCCAAACACTATTCAAATGCTGCCACAAAGAATATAATCCGTGATTATACATAGATATCCGTAAACGTCATTTTTGACAACCCGAATTGCACTAGACTACTTTAAAGATTAGAATATTATGGTGCCGGGGGAACTCTCACTTCCAATCAGCTGATGGTCGTACATGCCACCGACTGGCTACAGTGCTTGGTTCCGTTCAATAACAGCGAGCGCTTATATTGCTCATTGATCGCTTAATGTAGCGCTCAAGTAGCGCTCACTCTCTCTTGAACGATACAGTGCAAATTCCTCGAAGTTTGCTCGCCTTTCTAGGTAGCGCTACATTGAGCAATCGCGTTCAAGAGAGGTTTAATGTAGCGCTCAATGAGCGATTATTAAGCGCTCGCTGTTATGAATGTTATGGAACAGAGCCCTGCTATGTTACACCACTAGAGTATACTATCCTTCCCTAGTCATACATCGTTCCAGTGTCCGTCACTGGTTTATTTAAGCCTTGATCTTTTAGTTACCTTTCCTGTACTGGTGTAGTAGCGAGCTGCCCCTGAACATGTGACTTCTCTCGTAAGACATTACTCGCACCAGCCCTCCGCCACTGGTTAATTATGTGTTGCTGCATTACGTTCACTTTCATGTGCTAGCAAAGCGGCGTGCTGCTCCTAAAATTAATGTCACTGCTACATTAGCCCGGGCAAGTTAACTAAATGCAGCAATGGTTACATTTACCAGTGATGGTGACTGGGACGGGACTCGCTATTTAGAAAGCTTACTAAATGAATTGGTAATCTTAATTACTTCTTCATTTAGTAAGCTTACTAAATCATTTAGTAAGCTTACTTGCTCGAATTTGTAAGCTTACTATATAAATAGCGATTATAGTCCCGTTTGCCACCTCATAGAGATTGGCCGGCAGACGGGTCTCCAATAAGAGTGTTTCTATTAATCAACTCCGAACTGGCAAAAACATGACGACTTAACTTACTGACTTATGAACAAAGGATAAATCAGAATACATTATTAGAATAGAAAGTAGCATTAGCACAGCATCACAATTCCATAAGGTGGTCGCTTGTTTGTTTTGAGTGTGAAGACGTTTACATGTTCGTACGAAGTCGTTATGTAATGAGAATGTGTTTTTTTTTCTCCATATATAACATTTAATAGCTAAGTTTAATTATTTTTTGGATCACAAAAAATAGGTTGTAAGGGTCTAAAATAGTCAGTTCAAGTTTTCTTGCTTCCCCTTCCCTCTCGTCACTTATGAAGTTTAAAGAAGTTTCTAGAACTTGTCGGAACTGTGGTGCAAACAACTTTGCAGATACATGTAGAAGTCTATATGAGAAGCTTCTCATATATTCTAGAGGCAGTTATTACTATTTAAAGCTTGTTTGCTATGACTGACACCCTTTCTACACTTGGATTACACGATATAGGACTCACTTCGATTCACTGACTCTCCACTGATAATTCTCATTTCAAGATACAAGACTTCTGTGGTGTGTGGTGACAATTGATTGACATTGATATACATGTAGATCTGTTATTATATTTGTGACCCTATCATTGCCCTATTATATCTTCATTGTATCTTATTTGAATATATAAATTGTTAAACTGATTAATTGTCTGATTAATAATACAATTTTAATAATAATCTGACTGGTTTGTGTTTCATTTGCCGGTGTCCTCTGGGGACTTCACTGGTAATTTCACTATTTGTAACAGTTAGTTCATCTGGATCCTCTTACTTAAAATACTGTTTTTGACTGGATAAATTGTGTTGCTTTGTCTTTACAAAGAGATATTCGCACACTAAGACATTACAGCAATAGATAGGTAAATAGGAATCGGTCAATATTGTTTTTCATTGAAATAACATTGACTTTGAACTAAACATATGATTCTGAATAATAACATTTTGAACGTAAATCATAAATAGGGAGTCCAACTCATTTTCCCGTTTTATAGATCATGTAAATCAAATTATATGTAGTATTTGACACCTAATGTCTTTTACCTGTTATTATCCATTCATCATTCATTTATTCAAAACTAATAATTTTAAAACTATTTCCTGACATTTAAACAATGTTTATATCATATTCAATAGATAACAACTGTTACTGCTAGTGACGTTGTACTGTAAATTCAGGAAGTCCATGGATTTTACCATTGATTTTACCATGGATTTCTTAAAACTTGTCTTTCTCAGACATATGAACAGATAATGTTTTGAAATTTCAAACTTAGTGTTGTTGGTTTCAGTTGTATGTATTGCTCATGGGATGAAATAAATTGATTTTTGTATGGGACCTTTCTTTTGCACTGGAGTTTATATATGTCATGCTTCGTATTTCGCTTCGTATATATAGTAAGCGCCATAGAACGCTGAGTTAAACAGTCTGATCAAAACCTACCGTGTCCCGATGAATGCAATTTGCCAAAAATTGTATCTTTCGGTCTACGAACTGGTTCGATGGATTCATTTCCATACGATATGAGTATGTTCCGTATATGCGCGTGTTCTGTATCAGTTTAGTGCAGACAGAATCCATGAACAGCAGGCTATTCATAAAATAAACAATTGCCATTTTGAACGCATTAGGAGTCATTCGTTATCTTGTCACCAATGTTACTGCCTCGAGTGACTTGCACTGACTTCTTTTTATTTTGTTGGATGACTTGTATGCGATTAACCGAACTTGTGTCAGAACATACGTATCACCAGATCCTTTGTAAAGCACACTCCGAGCGATATGGGTTCTGTAGAGGCACTACTTTGCAACTTTCATTCCTCGGAATACAGTCGGTTTTAATCAAACTGCCGAGGTATGCAGCTTACCGAAGGCTGCTGTTCGAAGATTCTTGACTCGTTCGTAGTTCGTTTCTTTTAAACTAACTTTCAGCTTCAATTCATTTGGATTCAATTTTAAATGCCTGGAAGACACTTGAACTCCTCAAACTCGACGTCAACCAAGCTAGCCGACACCGTATCATTTGAGATGGAATCGTAGAGCAGTCGAGCACTACGTAAACGAATATTGGGTAAGTTTGTGACTGCCAGCAGTGTTTTAGCTGTGACAGCAGCATCGGGAGAACGGGTAAAAGTTTGGGTATGTCAAAATAATTCCTATACCCTGTGCGAATGTTCATAGTCGTGGTTTAATCGTGTCTCCATCTTGGTCTCTCACGATCATTTAGACGCCATCGTATACGTTGATGTCATAACTGCATTATCTTCGTCTGTCCACCTGTACAATCGAGCAGTGTTCACATGCTGAGATAATATGATGAAAACAAGCTGCTAAATGTTACCGACGGACAGACGAAAGCAAACTGATGACTTAATTACACCTCGATGACCACGAGAAGAGCTAGATGAAGACACGTATTCACCACGGAAATGCTTTGCCAAAGATTTGACTCTGTCATCCGATGTCTTCCGGAGGTGGAAAAACTCTATCGGCGGGTGCAAGATGGATTGAGATGCGTTTGCGATTGACCTGATTACTCAGATCCTTGGTGAATATGCACGTTTTCAAATTTCCGTTTTCAAATTCGGCACATTGTTGTAGCCTGGTTTAAGATAACTTTCCCTTTAATTCAACAACGCTGTTGTATGACCATTAGAAACGAGTGATTGGTTGTCATCACAGTAAGCCTTGTAAGCCGAGATGTTGTTTGAAACTGACGGAACGATTAGAGACTGATGCGTTCGTATCTCTTATTAAACAGGTCAGTCAATCATTGTTAATGGTTGAATCATTGGTAACTCTTGTTATAAATGCTGCAGTTTATTTTGGTGAAACCATTGACATCCGTTAATATAACAGATTAACTCATCCGTGGAAGATATTGCAGTGTAATAGTTATGTGTCGATATTAAACTGGTGTCATACAGACGCGTATACAATGACAATCTCTGACAATGTGACGTCAAAGGTTAGTATAAGAATAATCAATGATCCCGAGTTACGAGGAATTACGGATTATCTGTCCCGAGTTAATTATTGTGATAAACTCCGAGCTTTAACGAGGAGTTTGACACAAAAATCCACGAGGGACAGAACATTCGTAATTCCGAGCACCGAGTTGGTTATTCTTTTTCATTTTAATGCGTAAAAATCGAAAAACAAGACGCCAATTCACATATTTGATTAGACTGTAAAATACAAACAATAATCACACATCATACATATACTCTTTCACTCCTTCAAGATGCGCATATCTAAATAGTTTGCAACTTGCGCTCCTTTTTCAGAAATGGTACAAAGTAACTGTTGAATTTTATTCCCAAATTGGTTAACTGACATAGTTAACAAATCATTATTGTAAACAATGTCACAAAATTAGAGAAAAGTAGTGAAAACGTGAACTAACATTCGCGCTGTTGGAATGCAAGATAGGATTGTAATTGCGTCACCAAATGACGTTATGGTTAATGACGTCACAAAGCCATGATGCATGCTGCTTCGCCTTGCAAGTCTCGGAAACAGGTCGAACATGATTTTCTATTTTATATGTTTTACTGAAGTGTGACTTCAAATACGTATGCTCGAAATTGTTCAATTATGTAATTAAGCTTAATCAGGACAGCTAAGCAATTCATGAATGAGCGCAAAGTAGTTCCGTCAACCAATCAAAACGCAAGTTATATTTAGAAAAACTGTATTTCCTATGACCATTATGAAAATTTTAATACCCGGCATATCTTTGCCCGCGTGGGTAAGAATACTGTATTCACAATGGTATATCATAGTTTGATCACAGTATCGGAGCGTTTCACTTGATTAAAATGAACGAGTAACAAATCAATTCATTAACTCTTTGATAAACACGACATTGCATGGGGTATCCTCAGTGCTTACGGACATCAGTAATGTCATTTCGATGAAAGTCCTGGATACAGAAATGTTTAATTCCATTCATAACTTTCCTTAAAAAATGACCAATCCTCATTTCCTTCTGAAATTGGCATTTTGACAATAATAATGGAATGTTTCTGATGCAAGCTGTTCACAAGGTTTCAGCAAGTTTCAGTATCAGTAAAGTGATAATCGTTTCTAATCAACAGTAGATTAAACCAACACGTGTCGAGAGCGCACTGAGGATATATTTACTTTAATCAAATAGGATTGATATATTTAATGGTATAAGACACGAGGAATAAACTTTATTAATCATCCAAAATTAATTTTCATCGGTTATTAATTATCCGGAGCAGTGACCTCGCATATACATGTACGCGTATCATTATGAAGTCGTCAGCGCCACATGCACAGCACTTCCTGACGAATAATTGTTTAATTATCATTATTTTTAGTATTAGAATACAACTGTACCGCTTAACCCACGCGATTTTAATAAAACATGTTAGCCAGTGCCTTCAAGTTGGGAGTTCCTTTATGTCTCTTAGTGTTAAAATATTAAACATAAGTTAACGTTATGCATTATGTGTTGAAGTTTGATTAAATATTCGTCTTTTTATCGTTTGTTTTCAAGATCAATTACTGCCAAAGCTCAACTGTGAAAGAAACTGACGTAAAGATGGAAATTGCTTTACAAGTAACACGCGAGTTGTCATTTATATCTCGAGAGTCTATGATACAAGTATGATGAAGGCACCAAACAACCAAAAACATCTTTAGATTTAATACTTTTCTGTTTTTTGGCACCATTATCGAATCTTAATTTTTCATATTTTTTAACATTTGTGTGTGAAATATTGCTTTTACGTCTACTAAATCATTTTAATCTTAACATAAAAATAATGTTTTAAATATTTAAGATAAATGTTTCTTTAACAAAAGTATTTTCATCTGAACGTATAAACATTTCATTTATTGCAAATATTTTGTAGCCACGTAAACTCCACCCTCCCCGTACTGGGTAACTATCCCCAAGGGACAGACATGGGTATCGTATATACAGACATCATTTATGGAAAGAAATGTGTTCCCAAAGTAGGTATTAATCTCCAAACGCCTTCACTTACAGTTATGATTATCGCCGTTTCAGATTCCATATTGCTGAAATCGGAAGCCAACGTATGAATTTTGGGAGTGGGGGATCAATCCACGCCGAAATTAATTTCAAGCGAAGTGCGAGTGACTGTAGGTCTAAGAGTAGCTATAGTGAAGGCGGTTTGCCCTCTAACATTGTGCGCACGAGTCGGTGTCAAATACACTGTGAGGAGCTCGAAATTAAATATATATCAGCCTTGCAGAAAGTGGCGTTCATTTCGTTTTAAACCCGGCAAGGAGTCTGTGAGCTTGAGCTACCTGAGCGAAAGGTAAGTGATAAGTGGTTAGATGTTGGTAAGTAATTTTGATTGATAAGGGTGAAACAGGTGTGTTACGTCGCGATGGTACGTTTTCAGATCTTACATTGTGACGTTTCAATGGGAGTATGGCTAGGGTTAAAGATTCTTGTTTGGTTAATGTTTTTATTCTTATTATGAATCTTGATTCTTAATTTAATCGTTGCACTGTAGTGTAAACTTTTTTTATTGACGGTATAGGTTATAAAGTCGTGGGATTTCGAGAATTTTCATGATATTTGGTTTACGATTTGCTTATTGTTTTTAAAAGTGCATTTGGAATATTGGATTCATTGTAGTTATTGGTAAGTAATTCATACTTAAAGGTAAATTCGGTAAGAATGGTGTTGCATATCTGAACAGTTCGTTTTTCCATTGTATTTGTAAGGTACAAATGTAAGGTTAAGATGTAAGGTTAAAATGTAAGGTTAAAAATTGTTGATGCTTTGGTGTTAATGATGGTTAATTTCGATTCTACATTTCATGACAATAATTGTGGAGTTTAGCCTCATCATTATCATTATCATCATCATTATCATCACCATTATCATCATCAATGTCTTAGCAATTCAGTATTTTCCATGGCGTTACATCTTTGATTATCACGACATGGCTTCAGTAACTTTCATTTGTCCACGCAGAATAACAAATCTGACTTTCTGTCCATACTGTGTCTTGATGGATGATCTAATCCACTGAGAAATCCCAATATTTCACTGCTCGTGATAAAATGAAAATTGTTTTATTCGTTCATTGACAAACAATCGGATAAATCTCTCATGCCCGGAAAATACACTGTCAGTTGAAGAACGCTGGTTTGGTGATTGGTTTAAGGAGCAGGATTTTTCTTCAAATTTCAACTCTTGTATTTGATTGAACTGCTTCATGTTAGGCTTGTATAGTGTGTTTTAACGGATTGTTGATTGTAATAAACAACGTATTGTTGTTAAGAACTCACCGTCTTGATTATTTCACGTTAAATCATTGTTAAATGTTGAATGTGCTATATAACTTTCAATAACTACATATCATTCAGAAGAAACATGTGTTTAATGCTCTTCCCTCAATCAGATGTGTGAAATGTGAGACTGTTGCCAGATGAAATGCACGTTGTGTTTGGTTATATAGAAGATGACTTAATTAAATAAAAGTACTTCCCATCTTGTAGGCAGAGTAACATGTTAACCGAATACCTTAAACCGATAAGCAACTGGTAACTGTTTAGCTTTTGCTTTTTAAGGAAACGTGTTTTGATTGAAACATATTTTATTCAGTCAAGAAAAGGAAACGTGTTGTCACTTCTGTAACAATTTAACTACTTAGTGCTTACACGCTCTATTATATACTGTAAAAGTATTCTTGTTGTACCCGGCAAATGAACCTGAGATACATAAAGTGAATTGAATTAAATCGAATTTGACTATTGCCACGGAAATTTCTTCAAATTGAAATGGATTAATTTTGTATGTTTTTGCAAACGGTTTGATATTTCGTCTTCCAAAGCTTTACGATATTCTACTGGTTGATATCAACTCAAGTTCCCTCGCAAGACATAACATCATGAACTAATTCAATACTTGCCGCATTTCTTTAACTTTTCTTCTCAAGTGTAGCAGAGCGCATAATGGTATGTAGCGGCGATACGTCAGCATAGAACAGTTAAGGAAAGGCGGCAATACTTAAGTAAGCCAGTGATGGAAACTAAACTGAACGCGAAAAGAAATGTTACACCTCTTTGAATTTGAATATCATAAAAAGTTCCGTGTTCAGAGGAATCAATATTTCGTCATTTTCAAAACATTACTAATTTCCTTTTTATCAAAGAAGACAAAGTCAGTTTGGTTAATTTCCAACCATTTTTACAATTTTCCCTTCAATTATTGCATGATCGGAAATAGGATAATTGACCCCACCCATGAAGAACAGGCGATAACTTATTTACCATAAAGTTACAGGTCTGCTATTTTAGCACAAAACACTAAACTGATGGAGTGTTACAACACTACAAAGCAAATTCCTCTGAACACGTATAACTTTTTATCATATTCAAATTCAAAGAGGTGTAACATTTCTTTTGGCGTTCATTTTAGTTATGATTGGCGAGGGAGGTTGATACAAACTTTGATTATTACTATCGTTTAAATGGAATTAGCATTTAGTATACTTGACAAATATATGGTAATATATCTCATGATGTTTATGGTAGGTTATGCATAAGCTTAAGGTAATTGTAAACTGTAAGTTTTCAATTGTTCATGAATCTCAGTGTCTTATATCTAAATTGATATTTTGTCGGTTGCAGTACTGATACATAAAGTAATTCTTGATGATTAATTCATGTTTTGACAAAGATTCGGTACATTTAGGTACTAGGGGCTCTAGGACGTTTAATGATTGATATTTCTTCTCGGTTTAAAGTTTTTTTTACGAAGGTATGGTAAATATTAGAATAATGGAGCCTCATATGACATTTTGGATTGGTGAATTCCTGGTTGTTTAATTAACGCTTTACAGTGATCGGTCTCCTCGGTTTAAAGGTTTGTACTCCATTCTTGTACACAGGTTTGATAAATCTGTCTCGGGACATCTTTTTGTAAGTGCTAGATTTTGGATCTGAAATTCAATTGTTCATCAGTTGTAAAGCTTGACTCGTAGACTTGGTATTTGTTCATTTGGAATCTTAGGTATTTAAATGTTAAATGTCTCATGTTTTAAAAATTGTATTTAATAAATTGGTATATAAACACTATTATTCATGTAATTTATATGTATATTTGTGCACAGGTATCTACAAACATCTGAATGAAATAAAAACATAAGTCATTAAAACTAATGAACCAATTTCTCTTCAATTACTTTGGTAACATCATAATTAACGTCTTCGAGTTCTGAAGGAGGTCTGGGAATCAGTGATTGAAATGTTCATGACATTTTATCAATGAGAGTTTGCTTGTTGGTAAATGTTGAAAATAACTGTAAATCTTAGATCGGTATTTTGTTTATTAATAGTTTTCATTCTTCGATAATGTCGTACCCTGATAATTTCCGATTGGTCTGGGAAAGTTTCAAGTGTCGTTAAAGATTTAAAGGTCGGTCCAAATTATTTGTTGGTAGACATCTTAATCCTAGATCAGATTTGGAAACGTAGATCGGCAAACTGAAATTGTCAGATGAAGAAACGCTGTTTAGGCTATGGGTCACGTGACTCCAATTTCCATGTCCTCACCGTGCTATTCAGGTGATATTTGATTCTTTGAAATGTTAAATGTTGTACTTTTCTTAAAGTTGATGATTTGCCATTTGATTAAAGTTAATTATTGTAATTTTTAATTATCTACCTATTGTATATTATTACTCGCTTTATGATGAACATAATTTGACATTTATCAAACTTTTATAACATATGGTTCAACCGGGAATTCATCGATATACTTGTAACGCTGCCTCGTTGGTTAATTAAAGTGAAGCTGAGCTCGAGTATTATACGTGTAGTACATGTAGAAGTGTTAAGTGAAGGTGAGCTCGAGTATTATACGTGTAGTACATGTAGGAGTGTAAAGTGAAGGTGAGCTCGAGTAGTGTACGTGTAGTACATGTAGGAGTGTAAAGTGAAGGTGAGCTCGAGTATTATACGTGTAGTACATGTAGGAGTGTAATGTGAAGGTGAGCACGAGTATTATACGTGTAGTACATGTAGGAGTGTAAAGTGAAGGTGAGCTCGAGTATTATACGTGTAGTACATGTAGGAGTGTAAAGTGAAGGTGAGCTCGAGTATTATATGTGTAGTACATGTAGGAGTGTAAAGTGAAGGTGAGCTCGAGTATAATACGTTTAGTACATGTAGGAGTGTAAAGTGAGGTGAGCTCGAGTATTATACGTGTAGTACATGCAGGAGTGTAAAGTGAAGGTGAGCTCGAGTATTATACGTGTAGTACATGTAGAAGTGTAAAGTGAAGGAGAGCTCGAGTATTATACGTGTAGTACATGTAGGTGTGTAAAGTGAAGGTGAGCTCGAGTATTATACGTGTAGTACATGCAGGTGTGTAAAGTGAAGGTGAGCTCAAGTATTATACGTGTAGTACATGCAGGAGTGTAAAGTGAAGGTGAGCTCGAGTATTATACGTGTAGTACATGCAGGTGTGTAAAGTGAAGGTGAGCTCGAGTATTATACGTGTAGTACATGCAGGTGTGTAAAGTGAAGGTGAGCTCAAGTATTATACGTGTAGTACATGTAGAAGTGTAAAGTGAAGGAGAGCTCGAGTATTATACGTGTAGTACATGTAGGTGTGTAAAGTGAAGGTGAGCTCGAGTATTATACGTGTAGTACATGCAGGTGTGTAAAGTGAAGGTGAGCTCAAGTATTATACGTGTAGTACATGCAGGAGTGTAAAGTGAAGGTGATCTCGAGTATTATACGTGTAGTACATGCAGGTGTGTAAAGTGAAGGTGAGCTCGAGTATTATACGTGTAGTACATGTAGGAGTGTAAAGTGAAGGTGAACACGAGTATTATACGTGTAGTACATGTAGGAGTGTAAAGTGAAGGTGAGCTCGAGTATTATACATGTAGTACATTCAAGAGTGTAAAGTGAAGGTGAGCTCGAGTATTATACGTGTAGTACATGTAGTAGTGTAAAGTGAAGGTGAGTTCGAGTATTATACGTGTAGTACATGTAGGAGTGTAAAGTGAAGGTGAACTCGAGTATTATACGTGTAGTACATGCAGGAGTGTAAAGTGAAGGTGAGCTCGAGTATAATACGTGTAGTACATGCAGGAGTGTAAAGTGAAGGTGAGCTCGAGTAGTATACGTGTAGTACATGCAGGAGTGTAAAGTGAAGGTGAGCTCGAGTATTATACGTGTAGTACATGTAGGTGTGTAAAGTGAAAGTGAGCTCGAGTATTATACGTGTAGTACATGTAGGTGTGTAAAGTGAAGGTGAGCTCGAGTATTATACGTGTAGTACATGTAGGTGTGTAAAGTGAAGGTGAGCTCGAGTATTATACGTGTAGTACATGCAGGTGTGTAAAGTGAAGGTGAGCTCGAGTATTATACGTGTAGTACATGCAGGAGTGTAAAGTGAAGGTGAGCTCGAGTATTATACGTGTAGTACATGTAGGAGTGTAAAGTGAAGGTGAGCTCGAGTAGTATACGTGTAGTACATGTAGGAGTGTAAAGTGAAGGTGAGCTCGAGTATTATACTTGTAGTACATGTAGAAGGGTAACTTTCCCATTTTATTATTGATGTAGTAAATACACAGTAAGGTCGTGAGTTTACAAAGTCAATGTGAATTATAAACAATTCATAAATGTGCATGTTTATCAAAGCTTTTTGTCTCATATTGAAATAATTTGGTATTTTTATAACTTTACATATTGTGATTTCTGGGAAACGTTTATAGTTAAAAGTGCTTATTTGAAGACTGTTTACTGCGAAATGTAATTTTAAATCTAAATTCTGGATGAATACATTTTTGTGATATGGACCTTTTGATAAACTGTTTGAACTGTGTTATTCCTCAGTAGACCTAAATACTGATCTTTCTCATTTAAGGATCCTTTAATCGAAATTTTATTGTAAACTCAGTTCTGGTTTAAAAGGATTGACTAACATGGAAATAATTTGGTAGCTATTTTTTCTAGTCCTGAAAACGTACAAGTGTTTGTACTATTATAGATTGTTTTGTACCAAGTAACCCAACATTAAATTCATTCACTATCGAAACTGCATGAATTTCTAAGTCACGATAAAATCATGATAAAATACTATTGAGTGTGTTTTAAACCTCTAATGAACTCGACTCATTTAATGTCATAGTATTATCATGCAGACCGTTTACTTGCCTTTGCAAGTTAATTCTGTATTTCGAAACAGTAACTGTATCAATGACGTCACAAAATATCACCACTTTCTCAAAATGTGGAGGATGGACCGAGCAGAACACCAAGAGGTATTTGATGATCCAGTATTGCTACATAAAGAAGAGGCGGTTCCAGTTAAATGTCTTTGATGTCACTGGAACGGAATTCGTTGCCCAGTGGGTGAAATAGATACATGATTGACAGTTGGTGTATATACGTACCATGTATTGCTATTAGGCTCCGCCCCCTCGTGAGGGTAGGCGGCTGATACTGAAGCACCACTGAATCTATCATATGTACATGTTGATTATTTGCTGACTTCTAGATCAGTGATGAGAATGTCAATGAATATAAAATCCTTTTCATGCCATGAAACATGGAAGATGTTACTTTCTTCATGCCTGGGAAATCTGTAATTCATTGGTTACAGTATACTATAACACACTGTAGTAACATTGTGATTTCATTTGTGAAAGATTTTGGATGAGATCGTCGGGGAGGGTTAATATAAAATCGGTTCGGCAATTTTTTTGTTATTGAATTCCACGAAATGCGATCGGGTGTTCAGCTGTTAAAAAGTATCATGTATTTACTGGAAACTATTTTCTTATTGAAGGTTTTATTATGAAGCTGGGTCCTGTCTGTTAGTATATTTCATTGTGGAGTAGGACAGTGCTTTGCGAATGATATCCCATACGTTTCGCTTGGACCCATGTTTGGACAACAGAGGGAACCAGTGTCGATTTAATGCAATGTTGCGTAAATTCTTTCGAACTTTTTGATTCGATAACGTGGTGTTGAGAAACACGGCAGTTTCCTTTATTATTGCTTTGTAATATTCTCAACCGAATTACGCTACTACACTTTATTCATTATCAGAAAAAGAGTGCTGTGACATATTGTGACATTTAAATATTCATTGACACCATGGTTGCATTCTCATATTGTGTTGAGAATGTCTGTCCCAACACCAGCTAATAAGGTTGTGCGCTTTGAGTTCAGGGCGGTTATACGTATCCAAATTAATTTACGCGACTTACATGAAAGGCACTGCAGCATATTTTGTGTATATTTATTTATTTTCGTGTATTTTTTATTTGTTAAAATTTACCTTTTTTTATTAAAGTTTATGCAGTACATCTTTACTAAAGAGGGTAATACAGCCCATTAGTCCTAGTCGTTGAAAACCGTATCACATTTAGTGTGGACACTTTTTAAAAATCGAGGATGGGAAATGCATCCGCGTTGCTTAACCGAGTAATAACTGTTCGTCGCTTGAAGAGGTTTGTTTTGCAATTGGAACATTTCCTTTCATTTTCGAGATCTGTTTAGTTCCATTAGAAAACGTGCTACAGTCCCTTTAAAATTGGAGTCTGTATAATTGACCCTGGTGCCATACAGCTAGCTATGAGGACAGGTTCTCACTTGATTCGATAGCAATAATATGTGAAGACGTACATGTACATATCTCACCTCCAATGATTTGCTTTATTCTGTATTTTGTATGAGATGGGACTTTAAAAATTAAGTGAAATAACCGACATTTTGGCGTTGTGAACATATGGCAATGGCATGGACAGATTAGAACGTTTAAAGTGACACTCCATATGTTATTTTAGTAACATAGGTCAAAAGTTACCAAGGGTGTTATTTTATCGAGAAGTAATTACTGTTGTATAAAATTACCCTTTTAGTGCCAATCTGTTCAGTATAGTTACATTATTAAGATATTTAGTCATGATTGTGATCGAAAACAGGACAATGTTCCGCGGCTGGCGCGCGTCAATTGTTCAAACGTAATTTTGAAAACTTACATGTTGCAGACAAGGGGACAGATATTGGTTGGTACTGTTCAATGGAACATGTAACTGGTATACGTGTAAATGGGGCACATGAATTCGGTTTCTCATCGTGTATTTAGCCGCTGCTCGAGTTTTATTGAAATCAAGTTATTGTCAAATATTTGACGTTTAGGGGATACATATGCAAGTCGAATGAGATGATTTGGATGTATCAAGTCTAAATAAAATTTCATAAAAAACACTGAGTGTCCCTTTAATCTAAGAAAATAATATCATTGTGTATTTTATATGCGACATGTGAAGATGCTTTCCGTCTCTTGGGTTTAGCCTGTGTTGGCGGTTGACATTGAATGGTCCTTGATTTCTACAAAGTTGTGAATGAGAGCAGATTTGATGTGTTTGTTGACGCAATATATCCTGTCATGGGACTGTGTTTGATTTTAAATGTCAGTGAAAAGCCCTTGACATTAACATTGATATCAAATCTTTGAATCTTTAAACATTTCAAATGTTAATAAAATGTATTCTAATGGAATTTGTCATAGGAAAATGTAATTTTCGTAATTACTGCGAACATTATTATGTTTAATTCATATAGAAGATATTAGGTTAAACTGTATTTGTCCTCTTTCCTACAAACATAGTATTATTATTAGTTCATAAAGAGAAAATGTTATTTTCATTAAATGATTTTAAAGAAAGGAGGAAGGAGAAACAAAGAAACACGATTAAAAGAAAGAGAAAAATGTAGTGTCTCGAGAAACGAAGGGATATATAAAAAAGGTTGTGGGGGTTAAAAACACATCAAATTTAAACCTCTTAAGGAAATTAACTAATGTATGTGAAGTAATGACGTAATTTGAATTGATGAATTACTTGAAACAATTTATTTACTTTCAGGCAATGAATTAGTTGGCAGCAATGCTTTACTTTGAAGTAATGATTCATTTTGAAGCAATGCATAACACTATATTAATCAATTACTTTGAAACAATAAATTATTCAAACTATTAGATCCTAATTTCCCTGTACAGTGTATTTAATTTAATAAAAAAAACTGTGTAATACGCATGATACAATACAGTTATCAAACTCATACTGTATATATAAAGCACATTTGAGCACTTCAACAGAGGTGGATATCGGCGCTATACAATTGTTAATATGAATGAATGAATGAATGAATGAATGAATGAATGAACATTGCAGCATAGTGACCATTGGTCATTTGAGGCTTGTTTGATGTCATGGTGGTGGACCCAATAACCAAACCGTATGTAGAACAAGGTCCAGATGTTCGAAGATGCCGCTTAAGCCTGTCATAGCATTAAAAGCTTTTAAAAATGTAAACCACGTTCTCTGCTTTAAACGAACGTCACAATGTCGAGAAGGTGTTCGGTTTTTCTTCACTATCTGGTGTAATTTGGAGTAATATCTTAAGCCTATTTGACAATAATCTGAAATCAGACATCACTATTCTAAAAAGAGACTCCAAGACTTTTTATAGAATATTTTACACGATAAATTCAAACTCTAAAATCATTTTCATTCTTTCTACGGATTATTTTTCTGTGGATGTACATTTGTGCAGCTTCCTGAGACATAAAAATTAGAAGTCTTCGTGTATTTGAAATTATTTTGGAATAGTCTTCTTCCAGTTTTATTAACGAAACATAAGAAGGTTAAGAACACAATCCCGATTTCTTATTATAAATCAATAATTTAGGTGATATTTTTAAGAACATATATGATAAGAGAAATTGAGTTAATTGAATATAAAATAATTTGAAGTTCATGTTTGTCAACTTTTTATGCGATACAGTTTCGTGAGGAAAACGATTAATGAAACATTACATTTTGATTATTGTGGGTTTTTTTTATCAAAATAAAAATTCACACTCGTTTCGCGAAAGTCATGATCATATGACCCCTCCTCGGGTTCTATTTACTCATATTTTCCCATTAACAATAACTGATTAATATGAACATGATATATTTGATTGATGTCATGCGGACCATGTCTTTAGCACGTACGGACTATGTGATGTGGTTACATGGATTCTGTCATGTGGTCATGTGTACTAAATATCATCTGCCATAGTGTATTAATTCATGTGGAATTAGCCCTGTAGACATGTTAACTATGCCGTTGGCCTAAAAGTCCAGTTTTTTTGGACGCTTGTAGTAGCAGTGCAGGATAGGACATTTCAGTGAACGACGATTTCAAGCGTCACTTATAATTTAAATAAAAGCTGCAGTCCACTTCATTACTAGGAATACACAACATGAACATTTCCAATATAATCATTGATATGTTCATTTCTACATGTGTTTCTCTTGTTTTAATTCATATTTCGTTTTATCAGAGATTTTTCTGTTTCCAGCTTGTTCATTCGTTGTATTGGAGCGGCATTCAAATAAGCCTTAGTGCTTGTTCGCCAATCCAGATTTCATTTTATGACCAACTTCACAATGCAAGGCATAACTCTTGCCAGTCTGCATTACTGGCTGATTTAGGCCTTGCAGTATTTCCTTAGGAAATCTGTGTTTAGAAATCCAGGCCCGCTATGCATTTCTAGTGCAGCGATTCACTATCTTGACACAGCAAAGCGAGGGAAATACCGCAAAACAGCCGGTCAATGCTCATTCAGCTATTCAGCCCCCTCCATATGGAACTCCTTGCCTTCCTCTCTCAGAAATTCTCTGTCGCTGTCCATTTTTAAGAAAGATCTGAAGACATATCTCTTCAAAATGGCTTACCAGTAGAACTTGTCATTTGTGAACTGTGAAAGCGCACTGAGTCCAGATGGAGATTTTGCGCTATAGAAGAACTATGCATTATTATTATTAAGGGTTAAATCAGCCAGTAATGCAGACTGGCAAGAGTTATGCCTTGCGTCTGGAAGTTGTTTTATGACATGTAATCATCAAGCACCAAGCACCTGCTTGATAACGGTGTCGGTATCTTATTGTAGGATGTACGGAGGAACATGAAATATTGGATTTTCGATTGTTTTACCCTTTGGACTTTAACTAATGTTGTTATGATCAACGAATATGTACTTCGTTATTTAATGAAATGGAAATTGTTTCCCACAGAAATACACAGATATCCGAGTATTAAAGTCATCCCAAATTCTCTGTATCGTGTACTTAAATACAGTAGATAGACACATTTTTGGGATGTAAATGTAATTCAATGTTCTCATTTCATTCCAAATAGGATAGGATCCTTACCAGATTGTCTTGAATCAAATTATCTGGATTGAGTAAACGAAACTGCCTTGTTGCGTTGGGATTGTGTAGCTATAATCATGTAAATTTCTAAGTAAGGTTTTGCTCTTGGTTTTTGGTAATGTCTAACAACAGACTAGTCACGATGTTGCATGTAAATTCCTTTCAGAATTCGTTTCGTTTAAAATCGAATTATTCAAATAACTGTACGTTGAAAACATACGGTTGTAGTGTCAACACCAACATATTTGTCAGCCCTAGTCGAAATTTAAAAATGCTTAAAAACGTCGACATTGTTTAACGGTTGCATGTTGCATTAGATTAGCTAAGGGAGAAAGTAGGATGTGGGATGTTAACGTTGATGTGATTGACATTGATTTAAAATCTGAAACGTGTCAATCACTTTCATTTGTAATATTCCACCGAGAAACAGAACGTTGTACATGATAAATTATAGGAGTGGAATTCTAGGAGGTTGAGAGGTAGCAAAGTACATTTTTGAATATTCAATTTCATTCACAAATCTTCTTGTTTTCTTTGAAGAAAATATACAAAGGTTAATAGAATTGGAAAAAAAGTAGTTGGCAAATGTTCAGTGAAAGGGCCGGGTATAAAAGTTCGAATCTTATTTTTTTTAAACGTTTCAGTGGTAGCTGTAATTAAATAATTATTTAATGTGTTCACCTTTATTCAATACGTGAGAAGTTTCGATATAGATCATTATATCAATGTAACATGCTCATTATATGATAACTTGTGGCATAACGCACTCGTTGAAGAATATTCATATCCATATATATCCCGACAAAGGTCATATGTGTCAAATATTTCGGTACGCATAACATAGGAAGTAACCTTTTAAAAGCAAATAATTAACTAAAGTTAATATTATTCAAGGGTAGTTAGCTTAGCCGATGTGGTAATTATTGTGGTCCCTGGGTGTAAAGTATTTGGTTCGAATCCTTTAAAGTAATCCTCCAAATGTTTGTTTAAAGTGCACGTGTAATGCATTTTTCTCAAGAATGACAAATTATTACCTCTACGTACATAAAATCGAGACAATATACACTTGCAATTGATTATTAAGATGATTTTAATATACCCATTTTAACAATGCCGCAATCAGCGGGGCGATCCGCTTTGAAGTCAATCATTGAGGCGTGACTGTGATTAACCTGAAATTAACATTAATTTAAAACTGCAGTATAAGAGGTACATAGAACATATAAACAGTTATACAATATACAATATAATAAGTATGTACATTAATTTAAAACTGCAGTATAAGAGGTACATAGAACATATAAACAGTTATACAATATACAATATAATAAGTATGTACATTAATTTAAAACTGCAGTATAAGAGGTACATAGAACATATAAACAGTTATACAATATACAATATAATAAGTATATACATTAATTTAAAACTGCAGTATAAGAGGTACATAGAACATATAAACAGTTATACAATATACAATATAATAAGTATATACATTAATTTAAAACTGCAGTATAAGAGGTACATAGAACATATAAACAGTTATACAATATACAATATAATAAGTATATACATTAATTTAAAACTGCAGTATAAGAGGTACATAGAACATATAAACAGTTATACAATATACAATATAATAAGTATATACATTAATTTAAAACTGCAGTATAAGAGGTACATAGAACATATAAACAGTTATACAATATACAATATAATAAGTATGTACAAACACAGACAAGGGTCGTATGTTACCCGCTCAAAGTAGCCTTATTAATTAAATAATAATGAGTATCACTGTCGCTAGATGAATTTATGAGGTGTGTTAAATCGCAAAATACACATGTTAATGTAGTAATCATGTAATTGTCATCTATGGAATTACTTAGTTCGATATCTAAACATTCGATATGTGGAAAATTAAAGTTGTTATATTTAAGTTTTGTTTGTGAAATTAACAATCAAAATGTTGCGAAATTACGTTGAATTATGACTATCGTCAATAATGAGATAACTCCAGTGACGTCACAGGAGTCGTCGCTTCATGAACCACACCCCGCAGATTTTTATTCTGGTCGTCTGGGTTAATTAGGCGGTTTTTGGAAAAGCAATTTATGGCATGGCATGACATCTAACCTTTAAGTTAAAACCAGTTCCGTAAATGCAAAATTATTTTAAAAATATTAAACTTAAAAACATAGGTGTATTTAACGACATGAAAAAAAAACACAACACGTTTACATAAACTTGTTATTTTTCTTAGTATTCTCGAGTTCTATTATCAATCCATACTTAGCATCACGAAACTCTTTGATATATTTATTTTGCATTTGAAATCAATTTCCATTTTTGGTCGAAACTATGTTTATTCTTGTATGGCACTGTCATGGGTTAAGCTGCAGTCCCCTTGAACTTGAATGGACTCTCCCACGCACATGTGGAACAGCCGTTATGCAATGTTACAAAGAACTGGCCCCGTATTCAATAAACTAACAAGGAGTATAAAGTTGATTAAGACCTGTTTTTCGATTTCTGGAAACCTCTCCCACGTCTAATGGCTATCACTAGTCATGATATTTGTGACAGGGATAATCTACATGGCGGTGATGTAAGCTTCTTATCCATATATAATATTGCTATATTTGATGTTACACTATCTACAGAAGTACGAATTAGTGTAATTTTGCGGGATTCGAACTCATACCCTCAAATCAGGCACCAACCGCAAGCACTGACTGTACGAAAAGCTTGCCCATTCGGTCATAATGTTCTTGACAAAAACGAGCCCCCACGACCAGTCGTTTTTTCATTCAGTACCCCTCTGATATATATAATTCCTATATAGATATTATTACTTAGTATTAATTTTTTTTTTTTATGTGCTCTGAAAAAAGATTATCTGAAACTGTTTCTCATCGTGGCTAATTTCTTACTTCAAGAATCAGACGGAAATGAAGTTCTTTCTCTTAAATTTAATATTTGATTAGATTTTTTTTTCATTTTCATTTTTTTAGAAGTTATTGCCCGTGTGTCTTGTATTCCCAAATTGAAAAATCATATTGAGACGTAATCTATATTTCTGGAGTATTGCACGGGCCTACGCATTGAATCGATGGTTGGTGGGGTTTTAGTCGTAGAGGGGTTTCATAACAATCTATAATTACACATATGTCGGATGATACTTTCAAGCGATTAACTCTTACTTATCTAACCTAACTTTTCGGATATACATATCTTGGAGAAGAGAATCCTGTAAATGGCGACCGCTGCTGCCATACGTGAAATACACGTAAGATTTGATTTTACGGAAGTGCTAATCTGTAACGAGGTAACAGCTAAATGGTGGGTATGTATTAATTCGCTGCAGTAGACTCATCTTTTTAAAATTATCGCAAGAAAAACAAGTCGGTAATAAAAAGCATGCATAACTCCTTCCCAATTTATGATAATAATAATAGTATATTTATAATATCCACATATCCATGCACAATGCATGCTCAAGGCGCTACACAATTATTACCTTGAAGGAATCGTACTTTCGGTGCCTCCAATGAAGCGCTCCGCGCGACCGTATAGGTCCATCGATCCCATGTCCAGCTATGTTTATGTATGATGTAGGATTTCCCTCGATACATTAACTTAAAATGAAAGAAAAATCACATTACATATCCTATTAATATGCAAACAATATTACATGAGAAGATGTGTAATACAATGTTAACGTAACATATATGGAGGGATTCGCGCTACGATAAGTTAAACAATTTAGACGTCCACTTTATTGACGTCGTGTGTTTATGACGTAAAGGACGATGGAGATTTGTGTATAATTTAAATTACATTGCCTGTTTACCTATTCTATAAATAATTTTATCAACCGTATGGTTGAAAATAATAATATTCGATACGGGTACGTGTGCACATATAATACACATATCACATGTAAGCACATTTAACATTTCGAACATGATATTATAAATATCAAAATATCTTGTATTGACGATAAATTCATTGAATATTAAGGTCTTTTAAAACATAGCAATCAATTATAAATATCAAAAAGCAAATATCAAAATCAAAGATAAGATCGATTTTCTTGTACTAACAAGTACTTCAAAGTTTTTAAATGAAAACTTGAGGAATAAGTGCGCTGAGTGTCGTAATTTGCCAATGTAAATAACGAAAATTGATCTGAATTCAACAGCGAAAGTGTTCCTGTACAACTAAACTGTTGGAGCGTGAAGTCTTGTGACACAAATCAAATTCGTGGACACTTTAGACCACGAAATCAAGGACGGGGTGTTTGTACTCAAACAAATACGTGTTAAAAATGTTACCCTACAACAATCTTTTCAGAACGAAAGTGATTGATCTCTTCAACCATAAAATGGTCCTTTGAAGCCATTTCCTGAAAGCAGTTGTGGATTATACGAAGTGTACACTTTACATATATAGATGTTAAGTCATTCCGAGCATAAGATATCTCTTGAAAGGTATATTCGACAATATCCCTTCGGATTTCAAATACGATTGCAGCTTGACAAAAAAGGTAATTCATGCATTACGTGCTGCTCTTGACAATTATTTCACGGGTTATTTTTTCATTCAACCCCCCTGGGATTCATGTGAAGGAAATTGTGAAAATTTGGCTTTTGAAAACACTTTGTTGTGAATTGGTTTTGATGTTTGTTCAAGCTAAGTCGTCATGTAACTTCATTCTGGGTCGCTTCATCTTCTCGTAGAGCAGGAATAAGTAATGTTCATTTTTGAGTAGTCACCAAATGGTACAATTTTCAGAGACAGATAAATCAATTCAAAAGTCATTTGTCATTGTGTGACTGTCTAGACTTCCCTTTAATTAAATGACTGATATGTTAGTTGTCAAATATAGAATGACTTTCCTTTTTGGTCAGAGTATTTACTTTCTGATGGCGTTCTTTGAATTTGAATTAAATGTCATTTAATTTTGGTCCTTTATACATAAAAATTAAATGAGTTTTTAATGCAGGATACAAAAAGATGCTGTGAATACGTCAGTGTAAAAATCTTGACATTCAGATAACGTGTTTATCTCAAATTGATGTCTAATGAACGATATATCTTATATCGACAAGTATGTAATTGATTGGATATGTATATGGGATATATTGGATATGAAGTATAACTGATTAATATCATTCCATGTACAAAATGTACTTTTAATATTTTAGACTTGATTCGAACAAAGTACGAATTATGGATTCCGTCTTAAATATGAATTATCTTGACTTTGCATTTCAATGTCAAATTGAAGTTTGAAGTAAGTTTTACTTCCTGTGACAATCACTTCATGAACATGAACAGATTACTTCATATCAGAGTTTCAAGGGTACTTTCTGTGGTATAACACGAACGTTTGAAGCGTTAGGTCCAGAGGTCTTTCATTATTATAGAAACGGTTCTGGGCGTCAAGTTCTGGAATGATAACTTGAGGTGGAGTAAAGTTTAGAATTTCAAGACATTTCATGATTATTTCAATATCATCACTTCGACTTGTATTATCGCATGGGGAAAGACGGCAATGCCACAGTAGACATGCATTGTGATGAACTCTGAGCAAGGTGGTTGAACGATTGAACCATTGGTGGTATTACACTGAGTATAAGGAAGCATAACTACTACTTCATGTAGAGCAGTTTTGTGCAGAATACAATTCAGCGGGATTCGAACCCGACCTTCTCAGTTGAGGCGAATGGGTTCAGTTCCATAACAGCGAGCGCTTATAATTGCTCATTGATCGCTCAATGTAGCGCTCACTGTAGCGCATTCTCTCCTGAACGACACGGTGCGATTCCTCGAAGTTTGCTCGCCTTGCTTCGTAGCGCTACATTGAGCAATCGCGTTCAAGATAGGTTTGAAAGTAATCGCTCAATGAAACCTCTCTTGAACATGGCGAATGGTGTGTGACTGCGCTATCAAGCCACCTCACTGCCCCGTATACGCACTCACTGAACTCTGATCACAGAGGTATTCCATCATAAAAGAGATAAAAAGATATTTCTGATATAAATTGGTTAAGGTGAATAGGTCTTAGAGTAGACTGTATATATGCTTACATGACGTTAATCAGTAAACATATAATCTTAATGCTGTTTTGTTTACATTAACAGGTTCGAAAGTTTATTTTGATTCTTGCCGACAATTCTTTTAGAAATGAAATCATGGTTGATTTTATTTAGTTGCCATCGTAAAATCTTACAAAATACACCTAAAAAATATTGTAACATATCGTTCACTATTGATTTCCATTTGTGCTCAAAAATGTAGTCTTTGTTCTATGTTGCAATACATTTCAATTACCTCTATCAGAGATTTGTTAAAGTTTTGAAATGTTTGGACTTTCCTTTTTATGCTCATATTATGTATATGTTTCTTGGCTAGAAGAATGATATGATTTGTAAGATAATATGAATTTTGGTAACCAAAAAAGACTATGAATTTAGCTGAGACAAAAATCAGCGAATCTAAGCGAAACCAAAAGTTGTTGATATACTTACAATAGTAATACACATGTTCCACATTTTACAGAACGCACATATGTCATCATCAACAATTTTCATATATAATAACTCACGCATGGTGTTACTTTTTTTATGAATAAATCTGTATTGAAAATCAATCAGTTTAACATAGTTTGTACATTTTCTAAATTTAGTGAATATAGATTTCCAGTTCATATCTTCTGGAAATTGGTTTTGTTTCCATTTAGTACAGACCTAGGGTAGATTTTCTTTCTTTATCAACATCGAGAAATCTTGCTTTCACTATATTTAATTAGTTCTTGCTTTGAATTACTTAAGTTGACATAAAAACATTCAGAAATTTCAGAAATCTTGTTTTAAAATTAATATCTTTAGTTGACATCCAGAAATCTTGTTTTAAATATATTTAGTTTTGGCATCCAGAAATATTGCTTAAAATTTCTTAAGATGACACTCAAAAGTATTTCTGTATGTTTTTTTTCTAAATGACATCATTTTTTATTAGTACACATTAAGACATGTTCTTTTGAACATTATGTATCTTCACTGCTAGTTATCTTACAAAGGGGCTTGAACAAACGTTCAGTGAGTTCTTAAACTTATAATCATTAGGTTAATAACACACCTGTCAAAAAGACATTCAATTAATAACCATGAACGCAGTTTATTTTCATTGATACTCGAGTTTATATTTCTAATAACGAACCGAAGAAGCATAATAGTCTTCATAAACCGGAGTTTATCTACCGTATGCACAAACATTAGCATTCTTATTAATACTAAAATCTATATCTATATGTCAAAGCACTACGAATAATCAAATAACGACCAATCGTATATCTATACAGCGTATATCAAAGAATCTTAATGAAACATTAAACACACTATTTGGAAGAAAGGTCGTACATCCCTGTGGCGCATTCTGTCCTGGTCGTGTCGTGGAGACTTAAAGGGGCACTTCTATAGCTAATGTAGAGTAATGTACAAGGCATTAAAAGTATAAATTAAATTTACCATTTTTTAGATATACTGTTTGGAGTTTTAAACATGTTTTATCGCAAAAAAACAACAAATTACTGCAAGTGCATTGAAATGCTTCAAATTTTCATATATGATTGTCTTCTGTATAAAATGTGACTAAATCACATTCTGAAACGACGGGATTATGTACTCCCCAACCGATAGCACCAATCATTGTGACAACGCTGGATGGTATTTGATGAAAGGTCAAGTGTCATATGAGTATCTATTTTTGACTCCAAGGTAAATAATACGGTTGGCTTATGGTCGCGGGAAATCCAAATATCTTTTGAATAGAGAATTATAGAATGTATGTTATATCAACCAACTGATATTCCGTTCGTTCTGTCATTCTCAATGATATTATGAGTTTGGAGCGTGCGTTTGATTTCTGACCTCTTGCGATACAAACATCATACTGTGTCACAATTTGCCCGCACCATGTTACCATATAAGGATACCATACCATGTTAACATGCGATGTCTGTCTACATATCATGTCAACACGCCATGTCACCACAGTGACACCAAATCACAATGCTATAGAAGCATATCGTCTCAGCATACGATGTCTTCATGCATATCACAATTCTATATCATGTCTACATGCAATCTTACAATACCATGTAACATGCCATGGCACCATACCAAGCTACCATACAAAGTCACCATACCATGTCACCCTATCATGTAACCCTACCAATTCATTTTACTATGTCATCATACCATGTTAACATAGCATGTCACCATACCACGTCACAATATCATGTCATCATAACAAGACTGATAATACCATCTCACCATAACACGTCTTCCTATCATGTTACCATACCATATCACCATATCATGTCACCATACAATATTAACATACCATGTCACCCTATCATGTTCCCATACGATATTAACATATCATGTAACCATACCATCCAACAATTTGTGTACCATGTTAACATATCATGTTACCGTACCATACCACCATACCATCTCACCACACCATGTCACTCTATCGTGATCAATACCACGTCACCCTATCATGATCCAAACCATGTCTTCATATCATGTCACCATACCTTTTCACCATACCATTTTGCCATAACATATTGGCCAATTTCATCATTTCATGTCACCATATCATCTCAGCATACCATGTCACCATACCATGTCACCATACCATGTCACCATACCATGTCACTATACCATGTCTTCATATCATGTCACCATACCTTTTCACCATACAATGTCACCATACCATGTCACCATACCATGTCTTCATATCATGTCACCATACATTTTCACAATACCATTTTGCCATAACATATTGGCCAATTTCATCATTTCATGTCATCTAACCATACCATGTCACCATACCATGTCACCATATCATGTTACCATACCATGTCATCATACCATCTCACCATACCATGTCACCATATCATGTCACCATACCATGTCACCATACCATGTCACCATACTATGTCACCATACCATGTCACATTACCATGTCACCATACCATGTCACCATATCATCTCACCATACCATGTCACCATACCATGTCACCACAACATGTCACCATACCATGTCACCATACCATGTCACCATACCATGTCACCATACCATGTCACAATACCATCTCACCATACCATGTCACCATATCATCTCACCATACCATGTCACCATATCATCTCACCATACCATGTCACCATATCATGTTACCATATCATGAGTCTATACCATGTCTACAGACGCATTCTCTTCCTATGGAGGTTACTCCCTTCAGATTCAGACTATTTCTCTTTGTTTCTGTTTAAAAAGAGGTATTATGACACTGGCAAATGTCACTTTTACAACGGCGTCGCTGATTGCACAACTAGATTCAAATGCAACCAATCAGGACACTCCCGTTGATCGGAACTCTGCGGGAAGGGCATAACGTAGACGATTTCCCTGTGGAACTGCTCTATTTAATGAGACTTGTAGGCTTGGTTACAATATATAAATACAATGTGTCGAGCTTTCTACCTTTAATTGGCAAACGCCGATGTGTCAAAAATAACATAAACTTCAAAGCAGCGGTAAACCTCAAATCACCTCATGTCCATCCAACACAACTGGTGAACGATTATTTCAATTATTTGCATGGTGGTATTGATCGCCTGTATCAACTGCAGTGACGCTCGGCTTCCAATCTGGACTCTCATCAAGAGGGCACGATTACTAGACATCGCAGAATTAAATCTAAATTAAAATTCCAAATGATGTCTCAGACCTGCGGAGCAATCAGCACAATGAGACATTGTTGGGTTTCATTTCTAGTGTCGTACTTAAACGTACAGCTTTGATTTTCAAGAGAGTTACTTTCGTCGTTTTGTTAGCAAACCAAAGAATGTATTCATGGACCTATATCCTGTCGTTTCATTTGGCTAATATGATTTGTTTCTTAAACACCTTCTTGAAGATAACTAAATATTTGTCATAAATTTGGTAGGGTTTCGGTAACATGCATTTCCTTGTCATATCTGAGGTGTTAATCGTTTATTTAAAACATCTATAATTGATCTCGGCGAATAAATTTTAAAATGAATCCTTTTAAAGTTATTGCATAATTCTGACAGTGAATCTTATTAATTGTTGTCAGTTCGACACTTACGTTTATATTTGTCATTAGGAGATATATACTCTACCACATCTATATTTCTATTATTTTCTGCTATTGTTTAGATATGATATATATATATATATATATATATATTGAGACAATGCATCATCCTCGAAGTGACGTGTCTGATCCATTTCGATTAGTTATGTTGGTTAATAGGGCATTCCTTAATCATTAGTAAATCCTGCGATAATGTCTCATTTTCACATATCATTTACTTGTGCTATGTGGAACAGAACGATATTATAAAAAGGACAGTTGGTTTGGGATAATTTTAGAGACTTTATTGTATATTCGAGAGGGTAGTCCCTATTGTGACTTTAAATTTTAAAAAAGAAATGTTTGGAATTGTTCACAAATGCAACAAGATGTATCTAGGTACAACAAGAAACAAGTAAGATGTACCTGAATTTAGTTATTTTCATTAAAATTGCAAATGTTAACAAACTGTTCCTAATGTAATCATATGTATATAAAATGTAAATACAATGACTATTACACTAGTAAAAGATGCCTCTTGAAGAGCAACATATTACAAATGAAATTATTTTTTAAATCAAACAGCTTTTCAATTATGATGTTCTACAATAAAAAAGATATTACTACTTAACTTGAATCGAAGAAATATGTGAACTTAAAATAGGTTTCTAAACATTAAGATGGTTTCAAAAGTCAATGTGCCCGGAATTCTTAAATTCATTAATGTTTACACACGGTACAAATTACCGCAATACAAATATAAACCATGCGGGACACTGACTGGATTATTGGACACTAAAAGCATTGATTTTACCACAATATTTTAACCCAATAGCAACATAAAGCATAGCGATGACATTTCTCGGATTTCAACCATATAAACTAGTTTGCAATTTCTTTTCATTCATAAGATTTCTGTTGAAAAGTGTCAGTATCATTTAAGTTATAAAATAGACAGTTACATTTAGAGGCAGCTTCAAACAGAATAACACGTAAATCCTCATTAAAATTACATTGCACCAAGAAGTGAAATTCATCTTTAACCATATGTATACTGAATCATTACCATTTATAATACAATATTAATGCCTTAAAAAGTTTATTTTTCAAACTTTATTAAAAAAAGGCATAAAAAGTTTGTTAAAGAGGAAGAGGAAACCTGGCTGCCGGTTTCATTCCACATTGGTAAAATACCATATCACAGTTTGGATAGAATACGATGATATTCTCTAAACATTAAATTCACCACCTTAATCCTCTCATTTAGTGACCTTATACAAACGATAGGTGCGGAAATCATTTACTTGGTTTCTCAGCTACCGGATTTACAAGAAGCCAAAGCTGGCGTCTCTTTAGCTTCCTCAAACCACATAACTTCAATTAGATGAAATCAGTTTTTGCATTGGGAGAGGCAGTCATATTTCATTTCATTTATATTGAATGTTGTCTGAATCGCTTCCAGGATGTTTCACCTTCCTCAAACTTTCTCACATTAAAGTAATTTAATAAAATGGGATTGAAGTATTTATAAGAGACGCTAAGCTAGATCTATTGTACGATAAGTGAATAACAGGATATGAACTTCCTCTTCGGGTGGTGACTTCCCCTAATTGTTTGACCGGACATACATGTACTGACCACGATAGAATTGACTCGGGGGGTCTAGATATATTACATTAAGGAAAAGTTTATTTCGATGTCACAAATCTACTTACGTACAGTCGAGCTTTTATTAATAAATAAACTGAATTTTATTTTTGTTTAAATCCACTTTTAGAGCATAACTTAATTTCTGAAATATACTGAACACAACAAGTTAGAGCTATGGCATTGTTATGATTGCTACTCAAACAGATGGTCAATGAATTAATAGATCATTATTTACGATTTATGTTTAATAACATTTATACGTATGTTTTCCCAGTATAAACTGACTATGCAGAGTGAAAGGATAAAAAAATAATGACATGATGATGATGATGATGAGGATACTTATATCGCGCTGAACTCCACAACACAAAGGACCATGCTCAAAGCGCTACACACATTATTACCCTGGTGTAAGGACCAACATCGTTCCTTTTTCATTCTCAACTCCCTTGGGAGTATGCAACCTGGGCTGCCAATTAAGGCGCTCGAAGGTTATCTGTCACATTGCCTGCATTTCCAAACCAGGTACTCAATTGTACTGCTGAGTGAACAGAGGCACATTTCGAATAAAGTCCCTTGCCCAAGGTGACACCACGAGCCTCTCAACTCATGTCTCACTGTGGGGCAGGGAATCACCCTTCAAACTCTCAGTTTTCATTCAGCAATGAGGCGGGTAACCCACCCATCCAGCGAGCCACGCCCGTTGTTGCTGAACTTAACTGATAGCGGTCGACTGAGCTATGCTCAGGACCACGTGCCACCACACTGATATCATTATTGTTATATTATTGATATATTTTAAAACAAAATAACACGAATGGCATGGGATTTGATTATTGATTTGTTGATTATTTCGGTCAATAAGTTTTTAATCTTTATTTCAAAACAAGCATGGGCAAAACTGATTTAAAACAAAAATTCAGTACATACTTTACTGGAAATTTCATGGCAATAATATCTTAGGTATAACATTTATAAATTTCATAGGTGAGTGAGTGAGTGAGTGAGTTGGGGTTTAACGCCGCTTTCAATAGTATTTCACTTATATCGCGGCTGCTAGTATTACGGCAGGGAGAAATACTGCAACGCCATGTGGCTATGCACTTCGGTGAAACCTGCGAGCATCGGCTGGAACTAGCGAACCACTACGGTACTACGCTGAAATTCAGTGTAGCATTTGACCCAAACCGTACTGCGTGTAGAACAGTTCTCTACTGCAGACAAAGTTGCCGTGCCCCTGGCGGGATTCGAACCCCAGGCTTCTTTGAAGAAATTGTACTTTCAGTGCCTCAACTTAGAGCACCGCGCACAAATGTAAGTTCGTGTATCCCGCGTCCAGGTACTCATTAAACAGCTGGGTGGACGGAGTGCAATGTGGATGAAGTGTCATGTCATGGTTCAACACAGTATGAGCCCCTGGCCACAGGATTGTGGTGTCTCCACCGGGGTTCGAACTCGGTACTTTGCAGCTGGCAGGCTATCCACTGTGCTCCACTGTGCTCCACTGTGCTCCACTGTGCTTCTCTGTGCTCCTCTGCGCTCCTCTGTGTTCCACTGTGCTCCACACAGCATTGCGATATTTGGAAACGCTGGTTCAGTAAGAAAATGATACAACCAAACGTTAAGAGAGATTTGACCTGGATTTGAGTGATACCAGATATCTGAAAGTTAAACTGGAACTACCACGTAGACCATATTATTGTCTGAGTAGAAGATACAGTGGACTACACCGGAGGCGATGGACGAGATTGGTAGCCAGTGGGGGTGACTGCTTTCCTGCGACGTGAACTCATTAGATTCCCTATACCTAGACGCATTCAACAAAAGTATTTTAACTTCGATTCATGTAAAGTACGGACTGTAAACAGTAAAAACATTACTCACCGAAACAGGAGAACCTTCTTCGGACGCCATTTTGTGATGTTTGCATTTCCGGCATCGACCGAGAATTCACGGAAAAGGACGAAGTCGTCTCCGATAGAGACGTTCTTCCTTCCGAAATCGGAATGATTCTTTCAGTAATTACCGTGGATTCACCGATATTGCTGCGTTTGAAAAGAAGCATTTTCTTCCGTAATGGGCGCTTTTCTTTCAAGTTTGGATGGATTTTCTTAAAAATTGACGCATTTCCTTCTATTTCTTAGGGGGCCTGTTGCTAGTCAACTTGTTATCGTATAGTGTTTGGAAGAGTATTTTTAACCACGTGAGTACGAGAGTGAGTTGTCACAGCCATTAACGGTGAGCAACGTATGTAATTATAGCGAAGGGTAAAATAACGTTATAGCGAGGGTCAATCATGTGAATAGGAGAAGGTAAACAAATTACTGGTGTAGTAATGCAAAAAGATGCATGCATAGGATGGCACGTGGTTCAGTTCAGTTCAGCAATAATGACAGCGGCTCGTTAATTGCTTCATTGCTGGATTCTCTTCCCCGCATAGCGATATGAGTTATGATACTCGTGGTGTTATTCGTGGTGTCACTTTATTCAAAGTGTCAATCTTTTCGCCCAGCAGTACAAGTGGGTACCTGGTTTGGAAGTGAAGGCAGTGTGACAGGTGACTTTTTTAAAATGCCTAGTGCTTGGGTGCATGCTGTTAGTGAGTTGAGAATGAAATGGGAACGATGTTGGTGCTTATCCCACGGTCATATGTATGCGCTCTGAAATTGTCCCTTCCTTGTGTGGAGGTAAAGTATGCTCTTTATTATCATCTGGGCCGTGTTCAAGATAGGTTTCAAAGTAATCGCTCAATGAGCGATTACTTTTAAACCTATCTTGAACGCGATTGCTCAATGTAGCGCTACGTAGCAAGGCGAGCAAACTTTGAGGAATTTGCACTGTATCGTTCAAGAGAGAGTTAGCGCTACATTGAGCGCTACATTGAGCGATCAATGAGCAATTTAAGCGCTCGCTGTTATTGAACGGAACCCAGATACCATTCTCTTCCCACAGAGGATACTCCCTTCAGATTTCCGATCCAGACCTCCGTTCTATATAGCTTGAAACCGAGAGCAGAAGCAAAGTCCCCTAGCAGAGGAAAGCGGAATATCGTACTGTATCCCTGCCTCTTAACCAGTGAAAACTTATCTCTCAATGGCCAAGTCGACCGAGTGATTTCAAAGATCTAGGGATCTTGCTCATTAAAATATGTCCTTCGAATATATCTGATGTAAATAACGCAAATGTTGGGTATTTGTCTCTGATTTAGTCTTATTTATTTATACGCATGTTTATGATCAATTGTTTTCACAAAATCAAATGAGGAAACACATTAAACGAGTAAACGTTTGTCTTACGTTTATTTTTCATCATGACGTGTCATTGGCAAATGTCATTTTTACAACGGCGTCGCTGATTGCACAACTTGATCCAATTGCAACCAATCAGGACACTCCCTTTCTGCCCCCGATTTCAAGCGTAAAACAACGGAGGGTAGGATCGGAAATCTGAAGGGAGTAACCTCTGTGGGATGAGAATGATCAGATACGTGATTTGAATTTATTTAACATGTACGTATTTCTCTATCAAATGAATGTAATACACCCTAGGAGTACTTATCAGATGTGTATCAGGGTTTGACAGCACTGACAAGTAGGTTTAATCAAGTGAAGTGAAATATTATCTGTTTTCTTAATCCAACTCAATAGCGAAGATAAGGTATCTGAATGGGAGAAGGTTACAGTGTGGCTGTAAAAGTTACGTATATTGTTACATGTAGATACGTAATGAATTATATGAAGTGACATTTACTTCCCGTCGATGTGAATACACTCACCCGCAAAAAAACGTCACCAAATATTCAACAGTTTAAAATTCGAAATACTGTTGCCGGAAAAGGTTGATTTTGAATGCTTTTTATAGAGACATGATTTGTAAAGAGGTCCCCACAACTTCATACATCAGACTATAATACTTTTATTTTTACATCTGTTCAAGTACACTCGGGGTGCTGAAATCGATTTTTCAAAAAGTTTTTCTGCCAGAGCGTTTGGCATTTAACTTAAAAATGCATTAAATGTAGAATTGTAATTAGTCAATGAATCGACATAAATAACATTCTTGGACTTAAATTTGTAGCCGTGTTTTACTGTAGGACATGATAAAACAAGCCCAAAAAGCCATTTTTGACTCTCCTATCTCGTCTAGTTAACAAGATATGAAAACGACGATTTTTAAAAGTATGTTTCTCAGGAATATAGGCAGATAATGTTTTGAAATTTCCAATTTAGTTTAGTTTGCTTCTGGGGACATGATGTACCGGTGTTTCAGTTGTATCTATCACTTGTGGATTGAATTATCTTGTATGGTGTATGGTGACGTTTCTTTTGCGGTTGAGTGTACACGTAGCAAAATAAGTTGGATGACTATGTATGTCGAGGGAACGTATTTGAACTTAAATCAGAGCATGTGGTATTTCGATACGTATGAAAGCCAAATAAAATATTATCAAAAATAGCCTACTTAATGCCACCTTAAGGAGATTCCTTTTTGTATTTTATCAGAAACATGCATGTACAGATAATGTTTCAAAAACTTAAATTTAATTCAGCTGAATTCTGGAGAATTATGTAGCCCTACTTCAGTCGTCGTGTTTTACCGTGAATTCGAATATCATGTATTTTGTTGATGGCGTTTCTTTAGCAAGTTGAGTAATGACTCCCCGATAGGGCTTCCACGGGTACTCGAGTACTCGAGCACGAGTCGGGTTTAGCTGGACTCGAGTCCATTTTCTGGGACTCGAGGACTCGATAAAAGATCACATTAATTTCACATTAATTTTAGTCACCTTGTGAAAGTTGAACATGTCGTGCCTGAAAAGATTTAACGACAACTGCAGTGGACCCTGTATGTCGTGGTACCTGAGGGACAAGTGTTATACTACGTTACAAGTGAACAGTCACATCAGTCACATGGTCAAGTGTGTCGATATACTGATGTTAGAAATTAAACTTGTGTTTATTAATTGTATGTTGGTCGAGTTGACAAGCGACAGTAGACAGGTTTCATATCTTTTAATGAATGTTACGCTTTTTCATAACGTAGCATAAATGTATTCTGTTATTAATTCAGTATGTTTGTGAAATAAAAGGCATTAATCTAAATCGTATACAACTACAGAATAATGATAATGACACCGACATTTGAGGTAACATACTCCATGCCAACTGTATGTCAAATCATCAGGGGCACAACCATTCAAAATGCGAGAATTTTGCTTGGACATAACTCAATCCAAATATGGAATATGAAACGGGTTACAGATCTAGCAGGAATGTAAATCTATAAGCGTTCCATTTCTTAGTAGGGATGTGAATTTGTCTACGAATTGTTGACATTGAATAAATAGTAACTTTCTAAAGCTATGTACAAGTAAGATAATAGTTTTATTGTACATTTTGTTTATTATGTCTTCACTATAAATACTAATTATCTAAATCTGAACCATTTTCTACTTTTATACTTGCTACCCTTCATGAAATTATCACGACCATTCTTTGTTTATAAAAACGGCGGCCTTAGTCTTATACACTGCAATGATTTTCAAGATTATCGATTATGGTTTCGACTATATACATTAGATGTCAAATTCCTTCCTAACAATTCACATCTAGATTTCTGACACTTGATGTGAAAATTAGAACAACGACACTGTCACACATTTATTCAACAGTACCATCGTCTGTCAAATGTACTGTATGCCTTTGTCGCTGAAGGAGAACATAAGTAAATATTATTTTATTGGAATGTTCCGTCTTTGTCATCTGCATGTCTTTATCACTGAGACAGTAAATAAATAGCCTAAATATTAGTTCATTCGAACCTGAAATGGTGTTAGATTCATCAACTGTAGTGCTGAACATTGCATGAGTATTGTTTATTTTGGGGGACATATGGCCATATTGTATCGCGAAATGTGTATTACTTCGTGGTATATCAATGTTCCACTGTATGCATGTTAATCTAAAACCTCAAAGACAAACAAAATGTTAGAGTGAAATGCTGCCACTTAGCTGAAAGGTATCAATTTCGAGTACTCGAGTCCGAGTCGAGTCCAACCCCTCGAGTACTCGAGTCCAATATTTTGGACCCGTGGAAGCCCTACTCCCCGATGACCGTCTACTCTTTAACCGTCTACCCTTTAACTGTGGCGATTCATTAAAATATTCGTAAATTTTCACTTCGGTTTATTTTAACATTTACCCCACTGAACTAGCGAAATGAAGTACAGAGAAATGAATAGGTATGAATAGGTATGAACCGAGTCTCGCCCGTCTGGTGATTGAGGAGCATTGGTTTATTCTTTTCATATTCATTTTACGAATAGTATAAACAAAATAATCTTCACGGTTTTATTTGATGAATTCGAAATGCTAGTTTAAGGTTATAAACGACCCATGGTGGTAAACAGAAATTCTTCATCTCATAAAAAAGCACATTCTCTTCCCACAGAGGTTACTCCCTGCAGATTTCCGATCCTAACCTCTGTTCTACATCGCTTGAAATCGAGAACTCCAGCAAAATTCCCTAGCAGGGCAAATGGGAACTTCATACTATACTGTATCCCTGCTTCTTAACCAATGAAAACTCCTCTTTCAGCGTACAAGTCGACCGAGTGACTTCAAAGATTTAGGGATTTTACTCTTAAGGATCTTGCTCATAAGCATATATGTCCTTCGAATATGTCTGATGTAATAACACAAATGAACTATGTTGGGTATTTGTCTCTTATTTGGTCTTCTTTATTAATAAGCATGTTTATGATCAATAGTTTTCACAAAATCAAATAGCATGTTTCGAGGAAAGCACATTAAGCGAGAAAACGTCATTGGCAAATATCACTTTTACAACGGCGTCGCTGATTGCAGAACTAGATTCAATTGCAACCAATCAGGGCACTCCATGTCTGCCCTCGAATCCAAGCGAAAAAGGACAGAGGATAGGATCGGCAAACTGGAGTAGCCTCTGTGGGAAGAGGATAACGTAAGCAGCGTGGGAGCAAGAGCGAGACAGCGAGCTACCAATCAGCAACTGGTCCGGGTATCCCTCCTGCCTGCTGGCAACTGCCTGCCTGCTCGTTGTCAAATCAAAGGTGTTTATGTCTTTAATTCGTTGCTGACCAGTCTTCCCTCTGTTCCATTATATCCCATTCAGTTCAGGTATGTACAATAAGTGGTCCCCGTAATACATTAAAGCGGCCTAAGTTTGTCTCCTCCGACCCCTTGTTTACATGTTAGCTACTTTCCAACGCCAAATTTTAACCAAATGCTCTATACAGATAAACATGCTCTGTGTGTGTGGGTGGCGCCTCTAAACCTGAAGTCGGCTCGCCTCACGATACTGACCAGCTGACCATTTCGTTAGATGCAATGGTGTAGCGAGACAACATTATATTTTCATTAAATGCATTGCTTGACATGGGTTTATATTTGATGGTGTATTTGTGAGCCTTTTGGTGGTTTATGTTATTTTGTACATGTCTTGGGTGTTTTGTTGTTTATGTCATATTCGGAAGTCTTTTAGCATAATACAGTGTTCATTATAACTATAAGTCTGTTTTCTTCTTGTTTCAGAACGTTGGAATGCAAGTTTTTGTAGCTCTGGTGTGCTTGTTGCCCTCCTTCAGCCTATGGGCAGCACATGGTCAGTAGAAGTTATCGATTACACCCACATTGGTGTACGTCTTATTAGTATGTTTATCTTGAATTATTGGATCAACATGCAATACAAACTATCTTACACTCCAGTTTGTGTTAAACATACTGTAACAACCGGATTAAATTTACCATTTCTGATTATTTTTGTTTTAAATTTTCAACGAGAATGTGTTAAACGTTACCAACCATAGCCATTTACCACTTAGACTGATTTGGATTTTTTTTTTCAATTGATGTTATGGGGGATAGTATACTGCGTGTTTAGAATTATCTTTATATCTACATTATCTTAATGATTTAAATATTTTCCAAACACATAGCTTTGTTATTCATCTATACGGCAATACTTTCCTTTAAAGGAATATGAAAATGTCATTTGTAGCTAAAGGTTTTTAGAATAAATTAGCGAATATCGCGGACAACAGATACGATATCACAGTCTCAACAAAGTCACACCGTACTTCCAAAGTACTGTATACTGTACGTTTTGTAACAAAATGCACAATTTAATTAATCAGGAAGGATGCTTTTAATTGTTTAATTAACATTTGTGTTGCGGGAATCTCTGTTTCAAAGTGGGTTTGAACAAAATGTATTGCATTTGGCTGCAACTTTGTAAAATATAGAAATTGAATTAATAAAATATATTAATGTTGTCCAAATAACTAACTTCTTATACTTGTAATTCGTTGGCACGTCGGTATTGCCAAGTGACAACAGGTCGTATTTCATTATCCTGTCTCTACTTGATAAGGACATTCCAAAATGGCGACCTAAAGACATGTTTTATGAGAAACATGTACAAATACTGTTTCAATGTTTTAGACAAGTAGCTTAGTTCTGGAAAGTCTATGCGTCTGTGTGGATGATCAAACTACGTTTCTCATTTATTCCTCGTTCATTGGAATACCTTGCGTGTTTGCTGTTATCTTTTAGTTTGAAATTCAGCTACAGCCGCTACCGAACTTTTGTTCACCTACTTGTGTATTTCAGTGCAAATATCATGTAATTTGGCATGTCTTTGAAATATCGTATCAACGTGAAAACTAGACCGATTCATTTGCAACGTTACATACTTTCCTTCGAAAACATTTTAAATTTGAATTTTTTTAATTTGACCCCCTTCTGTCTATTTCATTATGCCAAATTCATACACTGCCAAACTGACTTGACGATCTCATCGATATATGATGATTCATTGTCATTGTATGTGATGTAATGTTATTGAGGTTACGATGAGCGTCAATTTACATGATATTTGCACTAAGATACACATGTAGGTGAACAAACTTTCGGTATGCAGCTGTAGATTGTGATTAATCTGAGAGTACCAACATGCATCAAGTAGACGGTTTTACCTTAAAGTGGCATCCAGTGGTTTGATAATACTTTATTTGGCTTTAATATGTTCCAAAATACCATATTTCAGTTCCAATAAGTCCACTCAACTTCCATTTTCATCCCAAATCGGTAAATACATGCCCATAACTTGTTTCCAATGAAAATTGAGCAACATCCTTATAAGTTCATGTGCAGAAACCGAAACAAAAATTTTAAAATAACGTTGGACTGATTTCTATAAAAAGAAAAAAATCACTAATTTTACCTTTATATCGTCTAAAAATTGAATCGACAATCATTAAAACGGTAATTTTCGGCATCAGTCAGAACTTCTCTATAGAATAACACCATCCGTAAAGTTTGACATTCCACTCACTCTTCATGAAGCTTACATCGTGCTAGATACACATCTTGATCATAATTAACACCATTGTATGAAATTTAATTTCTCCCATAGGATACATTTCAACATTTTGTCTATTTTATCAAATGTAAGGTATAGAAAAAGACACCTAATTGTGATGAATTATTATATTCCTATCTTCGTGATTGCCTCAGGAAGTTGATTGTTTGATGTATTCATTATATAGGTTCCAGTAGAATAAATATTTTGTAAATGTATATATTAATAGTTTTATCTTTTGTTTTAAATGTCAATGTTTTGAAAAGATGTTTGTTTATCGATCTAGCTAATGGATATGTGAATCATTTTAATTTGCCAAAAAGCTTATTAACCTCTAATAGTTAAAACTTTGTCGACTTTTTTGTGTATTTTTACGAATATTTTAGAACTCATTATGTTGTTTTGTTCAGAAATGATTCTAATTTTTATAAAAGGCCTGCAGTAAGTAAATTTCGTCAGCAATATATTGGGTTTTTTTATAATGATTTGCAGTTTGAAATATGACTCGTATTAATAGTTTTCTCTAAAAGGAACACATTTATCTACGTAATATGTTCTTATGGAGCAACTTGACGTTATACATTATTTTATTAAACAAGTATTACAAGTAAAACATATCATGATAAGTGTATTACCGTAGTTTTCTGTTATCAATTATTATATTCAAAGTACTAAACTTATTCATCAGGCTTCTACATTGAAAATCAAATTCAGATTTTGAACATTACTGAAATCAAGAACGGAGCCGGTTATAAGTGTTAAAGGTTAGATGTCACGCCATATGGTGGTCACATTCGTATTTATTAAAATGGGATTTCAATTTGACAATTGCTCGATTTTAAATTTCCGAAGTAGGCCCATAAATAACTTATATATGGCTTTTTAATTTAGACCCGGCGGCCAGAATGAATATGTTGGGGTTAGGTCCCTGAAGTATTTCCTCCTGTGACGTCACTGAAGGAATGTTATTATTGCCAATAGTCATTATTCAACGTTATTTCGCAACATTTTTATCGTAAATTTCACGAACAAATCTTAAATCTTAAATTTTCCATATATCGAATGTTTAGATATCCAACTAGATACTTCCGCAGATGACAATTACATATTAATTATTGCATAAACATGTGTTTTGGCGATTTAACACACCTCATAAATTCATTTAGCGGAAGTGATAATCATCATTAATTAAATCATTGAGGTTCCGCGGACAAGCCGTCTAGCAGGTCCTGTCTGTGTCTGTCACAGTCATGCCTCAAGGATTGTCTTCAAAGCGGATCGCCGCGCTGATTGCGGTATTGTTGAAATGGGTAAATTAAAATCGTCTTAATAATCAATTGCAAGTGTATATTGTCTCGATTTTATGCTCAATTGATTCCGATATATAGTATACGTAGAGATAATAATCTGTCAATCTTGAAAACCAAAATTACACTTGTGCACTTTGAACTTTTTAAAACCACCAAGTCCATGATTTATCAGTATTTTCATTTTTGTTATAATTTCAAGCAATATCTATATTATATTTGTGTTTTAATACAATTTCATAATAATATTTAATACTGATTTTCATTTATTACGATGCATGTTTTCGTTAAGACCACTTTTTGTATAAAAATGTAATATTTATTACAATGAAATATTTATAAAAGTGTATCGTTTATTACAACAAAACTTTCATAAATATGTAACTTTTATTACGATGTAATTTTGTACGATGTACATTTTATATCTATATACGATTTATCATAATGTAACTGTGATCATAATGTAACTGTCATCACAATGTAACAATGTCATCACAATGTAACAATGTCATCACAATGTAACTTTCATCACAATGTAACTGTCATCACAATGTATTGTTCTTAACCAGGTCAGAATGAGACTCCAATTGACGCTCTAGGAGACCCCGACAGATACAACGACAAAAGTGAGACATTATCAATTAATTAATTAGATACACTGTGTACAGCTGCATCCCGAATGTTTGTTCACCTACTACCGTATCTAAGTGCAAATATCTTGTAATGTGTGATGCATCTTGGCATGTGTTTTCACGTAAAAAGTGACGGATGAATGTCCAAATCCATACCAAACAGTGACCGATTTTGCCGTTCTTATGTGTTTCTGTTATTTTTCCAATATGTGATAATACATATATATCAATCAATCTTTATTTTCTTACTGAAAGGCCTCAGGCCTGTAGGACATATTACATTTATTCATTTGGTAGCAACACAGTTTGTCTAAGAGTAAAAGCTTTATGGATGCAGATGGACAAATTTTCTAATTGAACTTTATTAGAAGTTTTCATCAATGATATAAACTTAAAAGTTCCAGGGTGTTCATAATAGTATTTTTTTAAATATACAGTTCTTAATATAACGATAAGTATGCTTGGCAAACACACACAAAATGAAACTCATCTTCGACATTATCCAAATTGCACATTTGACATATTCTATTTTCTTTTTTGATATTTTATATCTCCCATTTACATATATATCACGGGGAGGTTGATCCCCATTGTCCATATGTGATGTTGTTATTGTATATCTCTTCTCATACTGTCATTAACGTATCCCAGAGATGTCATGTGTATCTCAAGGCTTGTTAAGAAGTTCTCATATCGGGTAACAGGAACAAGGATTATTCAAGTCTATCTCGATTACCCTGGAGCTTAAAAAGTTGACGGTTTTCACTTTTGACAAGGACCGATTTAAACGTGACAGAGATTTGATACCTTCTTTTTCAACAATTTTACTGTAACAAGTATTTAGTGCTTGGGATAAGGTTTTAATATTAATACTTGCAACTGATATTTGATATAAGTTGACATTTCATTGCTCTGTTTGGGATCCATAATTTTGATAATGCATGATTAAAATGAAACGAATATGAACATTTTGAAATTCAGAACATATACTCTATTATTCTCTTAACATATACAATGTACCGTAAGGTTTAGATTCTTCTCGAACAGATTTATCCTAAAACTTATAGAATTTAAGTCTATTTTTTGAATTTTACTTACCAGATGTGAAGGGAAAATTGCATAGTCAGCTCCCAAGGAAATTATTCAAAGTAGATTTGTGTTCCACCCACTTGCTATTGCACCCGTAAAACAACAATGGGCGGAGTTGGGCATGGAATGGCTGATCCATTTCTAAATTAATTAATCTAGCAGACTGGCGTGTTTATTCAAGATCCACGTACATTGTTTGAAAGTTTTTAAATGTCCCCTTGCCCCGGGAGAGTTTCTTAAACCGTTATCGCGGTGGTTTAAGTGGGTACCTGGTACGGGAGTGAGCGCATTCCGAATGATACTGTCCTAAATAATGTTGGTAGTAACCCTAGAATAATAAGGTGACTACCTCTTATCCAAGTTATTATATTGAAGAAACCGTGTGGGTTGTAACTGTGTAGATTGTGAAATAGCACAATAGCATTTCGGGCACTATCCTACAAAACATAATGCTATTTTCCAATTTCAGGGCAAAATTACGGAGTATGTTGTAACGGGAGAAGGAGAGCAGGCAAGAGGTATTCGGATTTATTTTTTTTTTACAAAATTTCTAAATTGACATAGCTAACAATTAAAAAGGATATATTTTTCAAATTAATCGTATTAGAAATTATGTTGTTTTTCGATTTAGCAATGGTATTTTTTAAATAAGAATTAATTTTTAGGTGTGTTACTGTGATATTTAATGTACTTGTGATTTACATTTCATTCATGATTTTATTTAAATGAATGGATAAGTAAAGAAAGTCCTTTCAATTGTTTCAGAACTTTTAATGCAGATTCAAGATTATTGAGACTTTTAGAATGTAAGTATATCGACATCTGTACATTGTAATACATCTTTACCGTAACAATGCCCTATCAACATGTCCACGTATTATACATATTAGTTTCAACTTTTTCTTTAATGCACATATAAATATTAATTAACATGAGACGGTTTTACACCTCAAATAGCTGTTAGGATATATATTATTCATTGATACTATTTCAAAGATTGTCATGTTTCAAATCATTAGCAATCATTTTTCGTTTTAATACGTTTAGATTTGAACTAAACCTGTAAAGTGTCCATCATTTTCTAGCATTTGATATCGTATACGAAATATGAAATACGAATGAAAAGTGTACAGAAATAAACAGCTCCCCACAGTGGTGTAAACATGTGTTTGTTTACTTATAATGATATATACAGGATATTTGAAATTTCTTGTCAAACACCGTGTATATATCATCGAGTGAAGTAGAAATGATATTTTCACGAGATGACATATACATGGTATTCGACGAGAAATGGTAAATGTTCAAATAAAAATATGGATTATTCGTAAATTACGGTCATTTTATTAACAGCACCCACGATCGCCTTTATCATGGTCATCTTATGACGTCATCCAATTGTTACGATGATTGATGGTATTTTTCACTGAGTAAATAATAGAATAACATGCTGTTTCTGTGTTTCATTCAGTGAAAAAACGGATTATATTTAATTCGTAAAGGCCATATTGCAACATTCAAAATATAATTAAATATTTATTTATTAATTTATTTTTCATTACTTCAGTGGCTTTCGAAGAGCCCCAACAACAAAACCTGATTCCAGTATCAGTAAGATCCGAGGTCCAAAGTGAAGGTATGTATCTTTTCTCGGTGGTTTCTCGTATGATTTGAATTGTGATTTAACAACATTATTTCGAATATCATGAATTAGATAGAATATACGACCTCCAATATAGAATAGACTTTCTTTCCTCCTTAATAGTTTAATCTTTTGAATATGTTTTATTCCGTTGAAGTCATATTCTCAATTGGTATTCTCTCCCTTTGAATGTGCTATTTACATTGTCAACCTATTCTCTTTTTATGGTTTTACTCCTTCTAAACGTGTAATTCACATTGTAAACCTGTTCTTGTTTATGGTTTAACTCCCTCTAAACATGTAATTCACATTGTCAATCTATTCTCTTTTATGATTTTACTCCCTTTAAGCGTGGTATTCACATTACCAACTTATTCTCTTTTATGGTTTTACTCCCTTTAAGCGTGGTATTCACATTACCAACTTGTTTTCTTTTAAGATTTTAATCCCTCTAAACGTGTAATTCACATTGTCAATCTATTCTCTTTTATGATTTTACTCCCTTTAAGCGTGGTATTCACATTACCAACTTATTTTCTTTTAAGATTTTAATCCCTCTAAACGTGTAATTCACATTGGCAATATATTCTCTTTTATGGTTTTATACTCACTAAATGTGGTACATGTATTCACATTACCAACCTATGGTTTTACTTTCACTGAACTTATTACACAAACTGCCAGTTTATTCTCTTTTATAGTTTTACTCTTGCAGATAATGTTGCACACGTTGACATTATATTCTCCGTTTTGGTTTTACTATTGATGAATATGTTATACACCTTTAAAAATCATTCAGCTTTATTAAAAGACCCATGTATTGTGACGTCACTAGAGATCCTGATTAAGGATTTGCAATTCACGGCAATATATATAATGAACATATTGTTAAAACATGTTAAAATCAAGAAAACAATAGTGGAAGTCTCAACGGTCATGTGTTGTGTAATAATGAATAGTTTTGCCCTGAACTACCTGGCAAAAGAAACGATATTGCAAAATATTGTAATTAATTTTAACTTTTTCTAAAAATTCATTATCTCGTGTTTCTGAAAACATCGTCTGTCAAAGATCGACTATAATTTACCAGAAGATATATTACAACTTTGCGTTTTTTATTACCTCACCTTAATTTCCATTTTTCATAAATTCGTAACTTAACTCGCATTCATATAAATGAAATTGTATATTTCTTTACAAAATCCAAGCTTATCAAAGACTTTCGAAATCGACTATATCTATATAACAGCAGTGTTTTCCGTTTAGTTCTGTGGAACTTTATATCGCTTCTTTTGCCCTGGAGGGTAGGGTCATTAGTACTCGTATTTCTGATCAAACACACGTGGTGCTGAAATCCTTTTGTTCAAAATCGTTTTTCCCTGTTTTTATACTCCTTCTTTGGGTGGCATTTTAAAAGTTGGAAGCCAAATAAGAACAAGCTTAAGTGTATTGGTGACATCTTCTTTATTCAGAGGGTGCGACATTGTATTCTGTATATATATATATATATATATATATATATATATATATATATATATATAAGCAGAGGCTGTGACATTGCATTGTTTGTGTTTTTTGCTGGGGTTGTTGAAAGAGGTTTTGTGGTTGTTGAATCTTGTTCTGAATTCTGTTTCAGTTAGGCCAACGTATGTTTCAATTGTGTTGTCGGATGTGACTTTAGCTTGATAAACTACTGATTTGGCAAGGCAGTTTCCTTTGAGGGGGCAGGTTTTTGGGCTACGGCAGTTGCATGGTTTTTCCTTTGTTGTTTCTGTGGTTGTTTTGACTTGTTTGTTGTTGCTGTCAATTATGTTTTTGAGGTTTGGCATGCAGCTGTAACTGAGCTTGACTGTGTTTTTATTGAATATTTTGCTGAGTGGGTTGGTTTTTGGGAATGAGGTTTTGAGGATATTGAGGAATTGGTTGCCGACGTTTGTTTTTACAGTTAGGTCAAATGGGGGGTTAAACCAGGTTGTTTGGCGGGATCTTTGGCGCTTGATATTTCGGTTTTCTGGGGGGTTGTATTGCAGTTTATGGTTGTAGCCACTGTTGTTCAGGGCGGTCTGGTATGGTGGTATGGCTTTGTTGAATATTTCTTGGCTTGAAGAAATTTGTGATAGCCGTTTGTTGATTGCTGCAGGGATATTTTTAATGATGCTGGGTGGATGGTTGGATTTAGAGTGCACATATTGTGGGACATTGTTTGGTTTGTTGCATGGTTTATAGCTATTGTCTTTGAGGTTAAGGGTAACATCTAAGAAGTCTACGATGTGCTTGTTTGCTTCAATGGTTACTTTCAGGTCATGCTGTTTGAAGATTTTGCAGATGTCTTTTTTGGTTTGCCCAATCTTCCTGGGCGTTTGGTCAAGCGCTGCAAGACCGTCGTCTCTGTACAGGCCTATGTTATTTCCTAATTTGGCTTGCAGTTTGGAAAGTAGGAAGCACCCGACAAGCTCACATGTTTCAGCGCCATCGAAGCTGCCCATGGTAACGTCGAATGATGTTTTTGAAGATTGTTTACACCATGGTTTGGTGTTGTTGAAGAGTAGAGATTTCTTAGTATGTAAGATTATGTTTCTCTCTTCTTGTGTGATTTTATCAAATTGGGAGGCAAAGTCGAGGGCTTTATTTAGAGTTTTTTCAGTTATGGATGGGTAAAACTCTACCACATCGAAGCAGATGAAACTTGTTGATTTTTTGTTGGGTATATTGCTGAACCATTCCAGTACCGAGTCTGTGTTTTTCCAAAGGTTGGTGTTGTTGCTTTTGATAATTTTGGTATTGATGCGGTCAAGTATTTGTTTGCTCACATGACCTATTTCGGATTTGGCAGGGTTAATGAGGCGGCAGGATGGGTTGTTATCAAAATTGGGTTTGTGGTCTTTAAGAGTGATGAATGCTTCTCGCTTTGCCATGGTTTCTATTCTGTCACTTAGTTCAAGGTCGTTGGCAATTGCATTTGCTTCCTCGTTAATATTCTGTTCTATGCTGCTATCTGCTATTTTGTAGTTTTTGGTGACATTGTTAACCAGGAGTTTGTCGTACTCATCGGGTTTCATTTTGTAAAAGTTGGTGGTTTTGTCAGCCTTTACATATACGGTGCTGCTTTCCTTTATGCTTTCAATATCAGCTTTCAATTTTCTTTGGAAGTCGCAAGAAACGTTTTTGAATTGAATGTTTTGCGTGAGTTTGAGGAGGTTGTCTTCGAACTCTTTCAGTTCTGGGATAGCAGGAGGTGATTGTCTGCTTTTGAAGCCGAACGTGTTTATAGATTTTGATGTTGCATTTGGGTTGAGGTAGAAAAATGCTTTCCACCTCATTCGTTTGAGAAACAGTTCAGTTCAGTTCAGAAACAGCCGTAGCCCAAAAACCTGCCCCCTCAAAGGAAACTGCCTTGCCAAATCAGTAGTTTATCAAGCTAAAGTCACATCCGACAACACAATTGAAACATACGTTGGCCTAATTGAAACAGAATTCAAAACAAGATTCAACAACCACAAAACCTCTTTCAACAACCCCAGCAAAAAACACGCCACAGAATTAAGCAAATATATTTGGCAACTAAAAGAACAAAACTCTGAATTCAATGTGGAATGGTCAATCATCGGCCATGCCAAACCATACTCAAATACAAGCAAAAGATGCAGCCTTTGCATATTCGAAAAGTTCATCATCATCAGCAAACCCCATATGGCAACCCTAAACAAACGAAACGAATTGGTAAACACCTGCAGACACAACAACAAATTTTTGCTAAAAAACAGCCAAAACAAAAAACCAGCCCAAAACGCAGCACGCCCAGAAACACAGAAAACAATCACCAGAACACAGCAAGCAGCTCCCAATCAACCAACAAGCCCAAGCGCACAAGTAACAAAAGTGGCCCCAAACCAACACAAGCTATCACTTGAAAATTGCCTCTCGGCATGAAACAATGTTGAAGTGATAAACAATGACTTTGTAGAAAAACCTGACTTTATTTTCTACATTATATCTAGCTCCATTTTTTCAAATGTTGAGCACTCTGCCATTCCCCAACAAGGCTAAAATACACAAAACCAGTTTGGTTTTTGTAATTTGCTTATATATATATATATATATATATATATATATATATATATATATATATATATATATATATATATATATATATATATATATATATATATATATATATAATTTATATGTATATATATATATGTTTTTATTTATGCTTGAAAACGGTAAAGTACAGTAACAGTACCGAAACGTCGCCCCCTCTGAATATAGAAGTTGTCATCCAAAATTTGTCATCCTTATTTTTTTACAATTTGTTGACGCATCATTGCTTTGGGATCGTTCACTCCCATATCTCGTCTAGTTAAGGGGGTTTCAAACGACAAAATTTTAAGGCGTGTTTGTCACAAACATGAATAAACAATGTTTCCCAATGTTTCTCGGGAATTTTGCTACTATATATTAGTTGTATTGCATGTTTTATACAAGTCAAAGGCCACATACCCAAAGGACATATGTGTACAATATTAACACATCGTGTTTAACATGAACAATACGTGAAATATAAAGGGAAGTAAGTCATCGTAGTTGCATCTTGCATGTTTACGGCATTTCTTCTACCCAGGAGTTATTTTATTGACTTATTTTAATAGTATGTATGACGTCACCCAACGTGTGTTTGCAGGTCGGCGGTGTTGCGGCGGAACAAAGTAAGTAGAAGTAGATCTGAAGCATTCAAACGAAAATACAAATTGAAGGATTTACGGTAATAGTAATTTATTCATCTGTCGATGTCTGTCAACTGTTTGCTCATTGCGTGCTGTTCAAACCACATGTAATAAGACATTTGCAAGGCTAAACCTTTTCGCTTGAGTGTTGGGCTGGGTTGTAAATGAGTTATACCGCGGTACCTCACTATTCAACATTACAATGGGGGCTGGGTACAAGCGAAATGTTCGGAATATTAAACAAGGTGACAAAAGAAATAACTTTCTTCTCTTAATTCGTTTACGAATCGAGTTAACGATAGCTACCAGTTATGGTTGTGTTAGTTACAATGCAAGTCCGAATAAAAAACATTCAAGATTTGAAAGATAAAATTTGAAATATCCTCCTTAACTATAATCAAACATTGTGCCAAAACATAGAGACATGAAACCAAAAACTTTGATGAAATAATTGCGCTCACAAAAGATTATTTTGAAGGTGTGTCAGTGACCCAAAAGAAAATTTATTGACGTTGAAATTATTAACTATAGCTTAAGAAAGGCATATGCGAGACCGTAAACAACCCTTTTACATGTAGATGTAACTGTTTGAATATCAATTTTGTCACATATCCAATATGTACGAACACAAGATCCCAATTGTGTGACGAAAGTTATATCATCCATCAAAGATATACAGAATATAATAATAATAATAATAATAGTATATTTATAATGCGCACATATCCATGCACAATGCATGCTCAAGGCGCTACACAATTATTACCCTGAAGGAATCGTACTTTCAGTGCTGCCTATGAAGCGCTCCGCGCGACCGATAAGGTCCATACGTTCCCATATCCAGGTACCCATTTGTACAGCTGGGTGAACTGAGTGCAATGTGGATGAAGTGCCTTGCCCAAGGACGCAAGACAGTATTAGACCCAGGTCACAAATGTTTGGTGTCTCCACCGGGATTCGAACCCGGGCCGTTGCTTAATAATATTTATACCATGTATCAAAGATATAGAACGTGTGGGCGAAATATATATATACCAGGTATCAAACATCCAAATTGTGTTATCGAATTTTAAACTAGTTATCAAAGATAAAAACATCTATGGAAGATCGAAACTGTGTTATCGAAGTTTACACCATTCATCAAAGATATCATTTTCGGATACCGAGGATACTTTTTTGTATGTAAATTTGAAGGAGCGCGTGGTGACCCCTCCACTTCCCACCCCAACCATTTTTGGAAGGTCCATCAGGGGCTAAATCTGAAAGTTTACATTAATTATTAAAATTATATAACATGTATGGTGTGTTAAATAGGCCACCGTTTGAAATAACATGACAAATGGTGAAAGAATGATTCTAATTTACAAACTGAAACATAATTTGATTGCTAGAAAGGAAAAGAAAATCATTAATAACTTCTTTGAACAATTATATGTTTGATCTTGTTCATAAACTTACTGAACATTTTTTTTATTAATCACGAACGTCATTGATTTTGTCAAACATGGTGACTTATGTAAACAAGGTAAAAGAAGCTACATTGTTTGATTAATTAAATCTATGTTTTATTATATTTCCAGATTCGTCTCGAACCCTGATCAAATTCAACGAGGTAAAGACATTAAATACACTATTTAAATCATCGAAGAACATTTACTTTCAAAAGCTCAAATAACAGTAACTGCATGTCACATAAATTTGTGCGTGGGATTATTTACAGCATACAGAAAGTTTGGTCACCTATTTGTGTGTTTCAGTGCACGTCATTGATTTGGCATGTCTTTTTAAGTGTATCTTTGCATTATAAGAAGACAGTTGGGGCTTCTGATTTGATACCTCATAGCAAACTGTTACAGTTTTGGCAGCTCTTTGAAGAGACCAGGGGTCAAACTGCAGTTTTTATTTTCTTCTGTGAAATTTTCAGTAAGTGATCAACTGGGTCACACATACTTACATGTTTTCTCTTATACACATTCAATATATTTGTGATGACATTTTTCTCATTTAGTCTATATGACAACTTTTATTCGAAAATTCATTAAATTTTAATTTTAAAAAATTAGACATGCATCAGTGACGATCACAGAATACGTTTGCGATTATTCTACTCGTGGATATGATCAATTGTCATTGTGTGTAATGTAATTTTTTGACGATACAATGAACGTCAATTTTCCTGAGTTTTGCACTAAGATACACGCGTAGGTGAACAAACTTTTGGTACACTTTAATAGATGTCTGACTGTGAAGGTTCAGAATTCGAATCCAATTTTGAATCTATACAAAACACGACTAAATATGAAGTTTGTAGGCGTTGTAATAATATGTTTATTACCCATATGGTTTAAAATAAACGAATTAACATTTCAATACGAGCATATATGCACCTGCACATAATCACGTGTGCCTAGAAGTCATTGTTTAAGTCATTGTTACTTGTATAGTCGTGACGTCATAAACCAATTGTTAGTGACGTAACTAATTCTCGAAATAGAAGTGGGCCGTTTCCTAACCTCTTTTACGCGATTTAAATGGAATAGAATGGGTACTAAAGACATAAAGACATAAGTTTATTCGATAAGCACATTCGTGCAATATGACTTTTACAAAACTCCTGCAAATGTGTGTATAAGCATCGCTTTAGCTCGGGCAATACAAAAATGCAAACTTCTCTATGTATATTTCAGATATTCTCTGGAAAGCCTTGATGTCACCTAAATCACCGAACAGCGCTGTTGTCAAGAGGGAGCCAGGTATTTTTAATTCCATATCAAAATTGTCTTTTCTTCAAAACACACCTTTTACTACAATCTATATAAGATAGTTTCAAAAGTTTCAAAAGAAGCTACGTAATCTTGTTTTGGTCGCAAACACCCACTAACAAGGATCTGTAAAGTCACGATGACTTTTCATCGACGGGAGAAAACGGCCTGACTAATAACAACAGTTATTATGTAACTCTTTTGAAAAGATGAAAGATACGAATTTCAATAGAATTGTCATTCATAATTGAGAAAAAGCTCTTTAAAAAATCATGTTTTTCCAGTCCTCTGTTAAATAAGTTTTCAAAACAAGATATTCTCCCCTCCACAAGGGCATGTTGTTCCACTTCACTGCTGAGTATTATTTGATACAAAATGCTTCACGTCAGTGGTATATCTTCCTTTTTGACGCTTGAATAACAATAACCATTTATCCATGCAGTTTGTTTAGATCATCGGGTCTGAAAGACCAGGTGGGTTTATAGCACTGGCCATCGTACATGAACTTCGTGTAAACTTTAAGGGCCTATCCGTGTGTAGAATAATCATTCTCTAACTTATCCTGTGGTCGTCATTTCAGTGGTGCATGTTTTCGAACTTGGGCCGCATAATGATATAGACAGACGGTTTCAAACTTGGAAAATGAAATACTGCGATACCTAAGCTAGAAAACCAATGACCCTACTTCACTGACCCTACTTCAATGACCCTACTTCAATGACCCTACTTCACTGACCCTACTTCACTGACCCTACTTCAATGACCCTACTTCACTGACCCTACTTCACTGACCCTACTTCAACGACCCTACTTCACTGACCCTACTTCACTGACCCTACTTCAATGACCCTACTTCAATGGCCCTACTTCACTGACCCTACTTCAATGGCCCTACTTCAATGACCCTACTTCACTGACCCTACTCCAGTGACCCTACTTCACTGACCCTACTTCAATGACCCTACTTCACTGACCCTACTTCACTGACCCTACTTCAATGACCCTACTTCACTGACCCTACTTCAATGGCCCTACTTCAATGACCCTACTTCACTGACCCTACTCCAGTGACCCTACTTCACTGACCCTACTTCACTGACCCTACTTCAATGACCCTGCTTCAATGGCCCTACTTCACTGACCCTACTTCAATGACCCTACTTCACTGACCCTACTTCACTGACCCTACTTCACTGACCCTACTTCAATGGCCCTACTTTAATGACCCTACTTCACTGACCCTACTCCAGTGACCCTACTTCACTGACCCTACTTCAATGGCCCTACTTCAATGACCCTACTTCATTGGCCCTACTTCAATGGCCCTACTTCAATGGCCCTACTCCAGTGACTCACTTCAATGACCCTACTTCAATGGCCCTACTTCAATGACCCTACTTCACTGACCCTACTTCAATGGCCCTACTTCAATGGCCCTACTTCAATGACCCTACTTCATTGGCCCTACTTCAATGGCCCTACTTCAATGGCCCTACTTCAATGACCCTACTTAAATGACCCTACTTCAATGACCCTACTTCAATGACCCTACTTCAATGAACCTACTTCAATTACCCTACTCCAGTGACCCTACTTCAATGACCCTACTTCAATGGCCCTACTTCAATGACCCTACTTCAATGGCCCTACTTCAATGACCCTACTTCATTGGCCCTACTTCAATGGCCCTACTTCAATGGCCCTACTTCAATGACCCTACTTAAATGACCCTACTTCAATTACCCTACTTCAATGACCCTACTTCAATGACCCTACTTCAATGAACCTACTTCATTGGCCCTACTTCAATGGCCCTACTTCAATGACCCTACTTCATTGGCCCTACTTCAATGGCCCTACTTCAATGACCCTACTTAAATGACCCTACTTCAATTACCCTACTTCAATGACCCTACTTCAATGACCCTACTTCAATGAACCTACTTCAATGACCCTACTTCAATGACCCTACTTCACTTTCACTTCTCGTTGATGTATGCAGCGAGCTGGTAAATAGAAAACTTAACACACTACCGCCTAGAACCATTCGTACCTTCGTGTATAGTACGTTATATATAGAAGGGTCTTGGACGAACGCTCCTGTACTATCCTCTTTATATTTACATTTTGGAATTTCAGAACCAATTGGCGTCAGTTTCGGAGGATGAAGCTCGAATGTGGATGAAGTTATTGAAACAAATGGACCCCCGATAGCCCTTCCGCACCGTAGCTCGCTCTGTTGCTTTGGAGACGTATTAGGTATATTGTTAAGAATGGGAATGATGTCATGTGGTTAGAGAATAAGCGGTTGAAATAAACTTGTAACATCCTATTTCACTTGTCTGTTGTGTAATAAGAAAAATAAGTGAAATGATACGATTAGCAAATTACAAGATGGAGTCTCAAGAGGAATCCAGCAAATGAAAACAATAAAGTCTTCTTTTTTGTCAATGTTCTATTGACTAAAACACACAATCAAACATATTTTCAGTACAGAGGCCTAATGACATACACTAGAGACACGTATATACAAATACATGTAGCTACAATTGGCTGTAGTCACCATACTCATGAATCTTGTTGACGAATAGTGGAATGAAGCGAATATTTCCGATGAAGAGTTGACAGATGCAGAAATCCAAGTTGATATGACACACGTGTAGAATTGAATCATATCATAGCATGAACGTCTTTTTCTTGCAGTTTGTTAATACTGAACACTAGTCCATGAAGAGAGGAAACAAGTCTAGATGGCAGTCTAATTAAAATAGACCGTTTTCAGAGGGACAAATGTTACACCTACCGGGATACGAACTCATATCATTCGCAATTCAGTTCACAAGACCTCAAACAAAAGCTTTCGGAAGCTAGGGGCATGTTACTCCAAACAGGTATCCTTTCGTCTGTTTCCATAACATGAGGAACATGTTAACAAATGATTCCGAATGCATTCAAAACGGCGACCGTTTAACACTTTGTGATTGTAATGGTCAGCTATCTGGCTGGGTTTTGTCTGTTCTGAACTGGAACGGAGCACGCGTCTATTCGGGGTGTCCTGAGACCTCGTGGCGAGGAATCTATAGAACCTGTTTGAACTGTGATATGAACTATTTTGCTGATTTTATTCCTCGGAACAAGATCGATTTTAGTTAGACTGGTCTAGATGGATTCACACATTGTTTGGAAACACGAGAAACGACAGAAAGCGTCCATAAGGGAAATAACTCTGAACCAAAGTGTAGCAGTTTGAATCTTGTCCTTTCACTGACGTTCCTTAAAGGTCAAGTCCAGGAAACCCTTACTGAAACTTTTGTTGCCAAAAACAACTCAACTAAGTTATTTAGTATAAAGTAAAGAATAATGCATTTTCTTAATAGTATATGACAGTAAACAGTTATATGGATATTTTTACCGAGAACGCTTTCAATTGGATTGAGTATAGCGTGTTTTCATTTCACGAAATGACAAGAAACCAAGATGGCGGATGCTGCCGGTGGATCGGTGATAGAACTTTCCCTTGTGATGCTTTCACAATGTTCAGTTTCCTTTGAAAATATACCATTCATCAAACTGTATCTTTTTAAAGTGTTCACACTTGAAAAATTTTCAAATCATTTTGCCAAAGTTGTTTTTGTTATTTGCTATCAAAACATGGTTTTATTGTATATAACGTTAATTAACATTTCGCAGTAACTAAAATATATAATCACTCAGACTGTTGTTAGAGGTGTTGCCTAACGTATGTCAAAGTGTATATATATATATATATATATATATAATCTCACGGGCAAAAGAAAGTATATGTTCTTTTCAACAGAGTAAAAACACAAAATATTTCTGCCGGATAAACTCGGTTTTGTATGTTTGTGAAGAGGATATATCTCGTTAAGAGATATACACAATTTCATTCATGAGAGTATGATACTTAATATTTTATATCTGTTCGAGCACACATGGGGTGCTATAATAGCTATTTCAAAAGGTATTTTGGGACATAATTCTGGGTATTTAAGGTAAAATTTTATGAAATATGGAAATTATGTTAGTACAAGGTGGTATCGAAATACTGCACTTCCTTTGACTTTAAATCAATGTCGATCGTTGCTGTAGGACGTCATAAAACAAGCCAGAAAGCCATATTTCACTCCCCTATCTCGCCTGGTTAAGGAGATTCTATAACGACGATTTTTAAAAAGACGTGTTTTTCAGAATTATAAACAGATAATGTTTCAAAATTTACAGACAACGTTAGTTTGCTTTTAGAGTAGAGACATGGGGTAACTATGTCTAAATCTTGTTCATCACTCGTTGATTAAAATATATTGCGTTGTTGTACATTGTACCTATACTTTCTTTTGCCCGTGAGTTTAATAATATATATATATATATATATATATATATATATATATATATATATATATATATATATATATATATATATATATATATATATATATATATATATATATATATATATATATCATCATATTTGAGATGTTAGAAATTTTGGCACAACCATAAATGCATAGCAAAAAAGTGTTGCACTCCATGTTTTTTTTCACCTGTTAAAATTGTCTGATAAAAACATATTCATGTATCGGAAACAGCAACTCTGCGATATAACAGAAACATTATCTTCCAGTTTAACAAAGCAAATTTCAGTCAGATAACGTTTCGTTGCTTTGTGATATTTGCATTCATAAAATTCAGCTATTTTGGTGTCCAGGAACAAGTATTGTTACACTGAAAAAATGAAAGTCAATACTGGTTGTTGTAATGTGGGTAATTCTATTCTTTCAAGTGAACTGATGAAACTTCAGTAAGTGCCTTTTAACAGAAACTCATTAGTTACAGCGGTATGAATCTCCAAAATATTTTTTGGGAAAAAGACAAATTTTTAAAACGTTGCTCACTGACAGAATCTGGTCTGTATTACTTCGAGGACAGCTGTAAATTCTATAGAAGTGTTTGATTAAGGAATTGAACTAAAAAAGATCTCAGATTAATTCCAAAATCGTATGATTATAAACGTTTGTCAAAAAGAAAAAGGAGATGAAATTTCAAGAACCCGTTACTTCAATATTTTGCATGATAAAAAATTGTTGATGCGTGAAAGTCAACTTTTGACAACATTTTTTGTTTTCGTTCTCTAAAAGCTAATGTTAATGGCGTAGTTTCGCACGGGAACAACAGTAATTTTGGGTTAAAAAAGCAGTACCATATATATTATATTCTCTTTAATTTGTGCGCGTGAACGCTTTTTATTGTAAGTTTTTTAAATAAAGAATTTGTCGCATCATTTTTGTTAAACCCCAAAATCCATTTGACCGCCGCCAAGTATGTGGTTCTGCTTGGTTCTGGATGTGCTTCCGTTTAGTATACTTCTCCCACTTTCAAGCTATATTTTGATGGAAAACAATGTACTCCTCTCTCGTGATAAGTTTTCCAATAAATAATATATAAGAAAGTCCTACCGCCCTCGTCAAATTTGAAAAAAATATGTCCGAGAAACATTTAACTTTTTAACTATATTTCAGTTGAACATGTATGTATCGCTCCTTGATTGACAAATATTGTATTTTGTATGGTATCGTTTCTTTTTGCCCTTAGTGTATAAAAACAAACTAAAGAAACTAGTGATATGATGTAGTGATATTTTGGGTTTTAAAGTCGCTTTCAAGAGTATTTCACTTATATCACGGTTGCTAGTATCATTGAAAGGGGAACTATTGTTGCTATGTATTGCGGTGAAACCTGCGAGCATCGGCTGGAACTAGCGAACCATGGGTGGTACTACGCTGAAATTCAGTGTAGCATTGCACCCAAAATTTGCTCAATGTAGAACAGTTCTCTACTGCAGACAAAGTTTCCGAGCCCATGGTGGGATTCGAAACTTCGCGCTATCCCGCCCCTGATGAATTCTGAAGATTATTAGTGTCTTATTTAGTCGGACTTGGATTTCATACACATAATGAACCAAATTGAAATGAAACAGTAGAGGTCGCTTCTCCTGTATCCAGACGCTTAATTGCTTTCTGCCCCTTTCGTTAGTTATAATAACATATAAAACTACCATTCTCAACTTTCTTTCGTTATGAATATTTAAAAGTGAAATTAAAATAGTTTCATATATCTTCAGGGGTGAAATGTAGTCAGTCAAAATAAAAATGTCTTATGACGTGCATATTAGATACTGTTAACCATTTCTATGAACAAAATAAATTACTAACAATAAATTGGAGTGCATTGGTATGGCAATATAAAACCAATAAAAACACGAAAAGCATCTTACTACTCTTTAACAGAAGATGTGTTCGGTGCTTTTTACTTGAGCATTTACTTGAGACTATCAGTCGTTTTTTCTTTTATACCACGCCGGCTAGGAAACTAGCGGCCACAAGAAACGCTACCAAAAAAAAAATTAGTCCACAGATGATAAATACGACTGAAACAAAAACATTTTCCATTTTTGAAACATAATTTTACTATGTAAATCAGGCATTTTTAAAAAATGTCGTTTTGAAATCTCTTCAACCAGGCGAGAAAGGAGAGAGAAACGGGTCTTATCTCCTTGTTTTATGGCGTCCTACAGCAACGATTCGTCAACGAATTCAAGTCTAATAAGGCGGATTATGTAGACAGCATCTTTTGTTAACTTAAGTTTTATATTTTATAAATTTTAAACTTAAATGTGCAAAAACAACCTCTTGAAACAGCGATTCAACACGCGCCGTTGTGAACATGTGTACAAATAAAACTATAATACCATGATGGGTCAGTTTGATTAAAACCGACGGTATTTCGCGGGAAAAGTTTTTAAAAATTGCAAAATAGTGCATCTACCGGGATACGAACTCATATCGTTCGGAGGTTTCCACGCGAAACCGTCTGGTTACAGCCCGTAGACTCCCATGTTCTGATGCAATTCAGTAAACCAATCACAAGACGTCCAACAAAAGCTTTCGGTGCGAAAAGCTAGGGGCAGGTAACTCCAAACAGCTATCCTTTTGTCTGTTCCGAATGCTTTCAAAACAGCGACCCTTAAAGGCCGGTTCACACTGTGCCGAATTTGACAAAAGATGGAAACACGAATTTGAAAATGTTCAAATTCGCAAAGGATCGTAAGCAATCGGGCCATTCGTAAACGCATCTTAAGCATTCGTTTGGTCATCGGCGGAATTGTTCTCTGTTCGGCAGCAACATCGGGAGAGCGAGCAACATATTTGACGTGTTAGTTTCGTGGTGCATTCGTGTCCTCATCGTGCCTGTCGTACGACTATCGAGATGACATCGTATGATTCGTATCATCATCGTATTTGCCTTCGCCTGTCCATCGGGACCATAGGGCATATTTCACAAGCGAAGACCATACGAATGTAACACGAAGATGACCGAAGTCATAAGAAGACAACGCGACTGCGATCATAACTTGGAAGAATGCACACGGTGATTATACCATGTCGTATTGACTAGGTTACGAGGGCAGTTACTACATCAAAAGGTTTATGTCAATATGAGACATGTAATGATATATAGATTACATAGTATAACCTGTGTAATATATGTTACAATACCTCAATATATCACAATGAGTATGAAATATATAGTACCTTATATTTACCACTTAGGTATACATTGTACATGCATCTGGAAAATGTATCTGTACTATAAAAAAAACCTCATTACGTACATGTATATAAGCATGCATTATATTAAACATACTTAATTTCCATCGTGATAGCATCGTAGTGATAAGCGATGGTTATACGCAGGTAATCACGAGGATTGAAGATAGTCGCGTTGCCTTCTTGTGACAATCGAGGAGCAAAGTGTTTAATATTTTGGCGATGGTACCGATGATAGTACGATAATGACAAGATTGCATCTCGATGGTCGTGCGAAGGGAAAGATTGAGACACGGCTTCATCACGAAAATGAAGATTCGCATGCGGATTCGGAAGTTTTTTAACACACAAAGATTTTCGAACATCTGCCGATGGTGCAACCGAAGGCGGAACAGTGAATTGAAAGGGTCACGTGATTTCCTGCTGTCATGGCAACTCACGCTAGACTGGGTTCAGCAACTTTATTGACTATATGTTAGCGCCATTGCTCAATAGTCATCCTAATTATATGATTAACTCATAAGCTTATCCCGAGTGGTAATTGGGTAGTGGGGATTCAGGGGTTCGAAATTTTGTATTTTTCTTTTTTAAATTAGAGAAAAACATTTTTAAATTTTAAAAACTTCAAAAATGTTGTATGTAACTTTGATATGTAGCACCTTGCACAAACTTCAATATAATATAACATGTTTTAAAATGCTTTTCCATGGTGTATAAAGGAGTAATCAGAGTTAAAAGAGAAAAAGTGCGGTTAACTCATTTCGGCAAACTCTTGTTTTCATAGCAGTAATCAGATTTATGCTTTCTCTGCCATACTAAAACAAAGTCTATATTACGCTGTTTCAGTACTTCCTAACATTTGAAAATAAGCTTTCACGGGCCGACACCGAGAGGCCAACCGTCACAGCAACAGAGTTATATAATGTTGATGTCACGTGATGCTGTTATTACCAAGCTCATCTTCCTATTCTCATCGCATACTCGTCGAACTCTTCATACGACGTCGTGTTGCAATCATGCTGTCATCGTGTTGTATTCGTACTGACTATATAACGTTAGGCGAATGCGACGATCAACCCGACATTCGCATTGCATTCGCATTGCATTCGCATTGTAGTCGTGTGTTACGTCGTATTACATCGTGTTACATCGTATTGCCTTCTGACTGCATCGTACCTGCTCCGGATTTTGATTAGTTTTTAACCAAAATCGAAACCAAATTCGTGCGAAATGAGAATTTTCTAATTCGTGTTGGCATCTTTTGTCATATTCGGGACAGTGTGACCCGGCCTTTAAGAACTATTATGTGATTGGTCAGCTATTTGACTGGGCTTTGGCTGCCCTTAACTGGTTCGGAACACACGCCTATACGGGATGTTCTCAGACCGAGGAATCTACAGAACCTGTTCGTATCCCGGTAGATATTATTATTTGTCAAATTGTATTCCTCGGAACAAGGTCGATTTTAATCAGACTGCATGATGGGTGACATTTTCAATAAGTCTTAACGAAACATGTACTTGTCAAAGACATCCAAGGCTGACTCTGCACGAAACCAGTATTTCGGTTGTGACTGTTGTAACGTTTCCTTTTAGAATCTAGTTTATTATAACAGGGAGACATTTAAGGCGACGACATGCCATATTGTATTCTTAGCATATAACGTAAACACAGTTGTATTTACATACCTTATATTTCTTTAAGTGACATATTGTTATACGATTACAGTCCCTCATATTTAAAGGCTGTAGAGATTGTCTCAACATGTTATCACTGTACTACACTTGTATCAATAATGTTGACATCAGACATAAATAAACTGCCCGTCTGTCTGCCTCCTTAACCAACTCTACCAAACATTTAGTAAATATAAAAGCCCATCGTGTATCATATATAAACTCTTTAACATTAACTAAAGGTTGCCTGGGTGATAGAAGCCCAGGTCTGTTCAGGAGTGGTAAGCCATTCTGCGCTGAGTGACACGTTTTCCAGTGTATATAACCTATCATAGAAGCATAACCTAGAATGTTTCTATGTGATTATTACCTCGGTACACAGAGCTTGGTTGAAAAAGTTATGTCCTAATACACAAAAGTCTAAACAAGCCCACATTCATTCAACATTGACACGAAAGGCCAACACTAATATATTTACAAAGTGGCCTTAAATCACTAAAGTAGCCTAAGTGCAATGTTGAAGGTGCCACTAAGGTTAACCTTAGAGTTAAGGTTGTTTTGTTCAACGACTCCCAGGTCATACAAATCATTCGGAAAATTCGAGAAACTAGCTCGAGTTTTTTTATATTGCCATGACTTTTCTACAGTGTAGTGAAGATGTGCTTTGGGGGTTTCAACTTCCTTTGTTTGTGGTAACTGCTGTTTCAATAGAAAAACACGATAGAATTTCGGAGGCTACGGAAACCCGTACGATACATCTCCACATAACTTGGTTTGTAAAACAAGTATCACATAAATGTGCCAATTTCAATTTCTCCAAACTCTTATTTTTGGTAATTTTCAAAAAAACGTAACTTTCATTTCCCGAGCGGAACTAAAATAAACTCACTGAATGGTTGTGTAGCACACATCGTATGTAGATTTGTCTTTTGGGGTATTCAACTTCTTGGAGATCATTTTTTCCCAGTCCTTGAAAAAGTAAATTACAACTTCTTTTCCAGAAAAGAACCAACGACGAACTCAAATAACTTAGGATCGTTTTGTGTAGCTTGTGAGGGGATAAGGAATTATGAACATACCTTCGTAATCATTGTTCAATATAGTGAGATATAATGGACGGGTGGTATAGCTGACTATATCTGCTCGCTTTGTTTGCTGTGCCCGTGACATTATACTGAGACAATGGTTTGAATTTCATTATATCCACAATGAAAGACAATATATTTAATAGAAATATACGAATAAGACAAAGTAAATGAAATAGCGATGACATACAGACACGTCTTCCAGGTGGTAACAAATGCTCAAGGAAATGGTAAATATTCTAACTATTAAGTTTTAACAAGAGTGCATTGCAATATAAGTGGTCATATTACTGTTGATATTTCTGTGTCCTCGTATGTTACAGTCTTCCAGTCTTCCAGTCTTACAATCTTAAAAATGTATCAGTTGTTTTAATATATTCGACCAAATATATAACAAGGTATTGTGTTTAAAATCTTTCCCACATTAATTATTGATTATTATACACAAATTAAAATGTAGTAATTTTCAGATATTTTGGACTTTTCTCAAGGTGAACATATTGTCAGAAGTACCGTGAGTGACGTCCAGCTAATGTTCTAACGTTCCTCTATTGAACATAAAAAGATCATAGACTTATTCACAGTTTGTACATTTATAATTTGAGGTTAACACATATTCCCGAACGTTGACAATTCGGGACTCGATTAAGTATGATGCTTTAAAATCGTTCATTTTCCTTTCCAAACAAACACACACTGACATTCAATTCTTATGTTTGACGTCCAAAAGCTACGTTTAACGTTGAGACAACATTCTCGCGACAAGGCAACATGAACAGAGAAAAGTATACCTATATACATAATTTACAGTATTTACATGTAATGTTGTCATATAACTGACAGAACGGGACAATGGCGGATCCAGAGGGGGGCTTCTAGCTCTCCCCAACCCCCTTTTGAAAGTTTGTGCATGTAAATAAGATCGACCCAAAAGGTGACACCCTTTCAAAATGTCTAGATCAGCCAATGTGGTGTCATTCATGAAAACATTCCAACTTCAAGTCGTCTCTAACCTATTATTTTAACACTGGTCAACATTGACTGGAATCTTACGATCGATTGTGTTTTGTGGAATGGCACATTGTATGTACATTAATACATATATTCATTTGAATTACATCTTTGTAATCACATTCCTTTCATATTTCTCAGCAAAGCCATTTTGATCTGCATGTTCCGTGTTCGAATATTCATAACCGGCTCCGTCATTCTGGAACCCGTTGTTTATCTCCCATTTCTTCCCGTTAACCTTCGAGGTCACGACCTTTGTATCGTCCAGTCCTGGTTTTTCATTGATTATAATCTCTAACGACACGGTTTTTTCTTTGGCCCACTCCTGTTCTTCTCCTTTGGCGAATACAACGAATATGAGACCTCCAACAACGTTGAAACCAGCGACCAACCAGAACACAATCTGCCATTCTTCACGTGTGTGCTGAAACGAGACGGAAATATTGGTATTTGTAGCGCAGGAAGCTCTATGGAAGTAAACTCACCAAGTAAAAACCAAGATGTTTCAAAACATCAGCTTCATTCGCAAGGCATAACTCGCGCCGTCGCCGGCTGATTTAAGTCTTGCTGCATTTCCTAAACTGTTCTGTACTAGCACATTAGCGCTGTCTGAACTTGTAACTTGCTGCTACGCTGGTACAGAAATGTTAACGTTACAGCAAGAAATGCATACACCTTCATCAGGTCCGAAACGTCGTTGTTTATCGTCAGAAATTTTATCCTCATATTTTTTAAATCAAGCTGCAATTTTGATATATTCTTTGAAAGTTTAGAATATAAATCCAATATCTAATATATACATACATTCATGTGTCACCAGCAGTTCAAAGGTGTACATCACGCCAATAGATAGATGTTTCAAATGTTCAATTCCTTAGTCAAATTAAGCTTCAAAACAAGTAATTGTCACAAACGTGACAATGTCCCCCGCCGCAATTACGAACTGAGCTAAAAGGGTGAACACACAGCCAAATCGACTGATGTTTGCGTATTCCCTAAATGAATAATGGTACCAAATATGAAGCCTATAGGTGCAGCGGTTCATGAGGAAGCGCGCTAACAACAGTTTTAACATTGGTCAAAGTCTCGTAGTGACCTTGAAAGTGAGGTCAAGGTCACCAAATCCACTTGTGTCTGCGTATTCCCCAAATAAAACTGGTACCAACTTCTCAAGCGTAGGTCACGCTAGCAAGACACGGGACGGACGGGCGTACGGAGCTGAATACTATATCCGCTTCGCTTGTATTTTGTTTAAACCTTTGAGGGTTGAAAACGTATTAATTCATTTTAACATCAAATGTTAAGATCTTCTCCATATTCAACATCCATAGAATAATGTTGATACAATTTCTAAATTACGGACGGCAAATCAATTAACAAGTGTTCAAGTCTGTGATGCTATTGGTAGAAACTATAAGGCCGTTTAAAATACTTAACTAAAAGCTTTATTGTTATATTAAAGAAAGTCGGCTGGACCTATTCTCTCCCCATAAAAGTAACTCGGGTCATTTTCCCCAAGTAACCTATATTACAAGTGGGCGATAGTTCTCGCCTGTTACAACATTCCCTAGGGGCGAACATCTGCACGGACACCGTTCTTATTTCTATCCAATCATAATTCTTCTGACATCTCTGACTGATCTCTGTCTTGTATGTGCGCATCGCACAGGTGAAGGAGCTCCAGTCTTCTCGAAGCTTACCGATACACACCGATACTCAGTTTTAAACAACGTCGATAATTGCCAGGACTAACTTTGATTGCAGCCAATCAGGACCCTCTATTATAAGCCAAGTAAACGATTCCGTTTGTAACTGAAATGACCTGCGTAAACCCTGTGGTGAAAACCCGCAAGACTTTTTTATATCAATTTTGTTGGAACTGCTAAGCGCCGACTGTATATACCGTTCCTTACTACACTTCATTTAATGTAGCATTACATAAAAGTCAAACTGCGTGCAAAACAGGACTGTTCTGCAGATAAGAGGATTCGAACCCTCAACCTCTGGATCAGAGGCGACCACACCAACCACTATCCCATCGTTTAAGACAGGAAGTTCTCACCTCTTTAACTATAGCGCCAGTAATCAGAGGTGCCGATAGCGCAGCTGCAAATGCACATGTCATTGTGATCCCCATCAGAACACTTGCAAATCTGCAACATGAATTACATGTATTAATATAATCCAGCTGTATCCTTTTACTAACATGTAGGATAAGAAGACACTTTTTCAAACAACATTGCAAGGATACGATTTATTACACGAACGAGTTTGAAATATGATTTATTTCGTCATTCAGACTCTTTAGGTATAGCCATTTCATTTACCACTGTATTTTATTTTAGGCACGTCCAAAAGGTGATAAAGACTCGTGTAAGTGAGTGATATGCCGATTCATTTTCAAGTGTATCGTATGATAGCTTACGCTTTTTTCTCGTGGGGTCCTTCCGAGGCGCAACCGAGGAAGGCTTCACGAAGAAAACTGTATGGTATCATTCGATACACTGGGGAAAGTATGGGTATATGTGTCTTATACCCCACTTACGGCCGGCCATCATTTGATACACGGGGAAAAGTATGGGTATATCTGTCTTATACCCCACTTACGGTCGGCTTATACATCTACACTTGTAACAAAAGTAACCATAGCAACGAGACCGGAAGTGGAGTAAAAGCGACCTTCCGCTTTGACGTGACGGTGACATTGTATGACTGAAAAACAGATTTCATGGTGTATGTGTTCGCTGGCTTATAAACGTTTTGTCGACTCAGGATCCATCATTTTTATCTTTATTCTACCCAGAAATCAAGTATCAAAATACTCTTGCAACACGTTGCATGACACATCCACTTAAACTGTAGATGTTTAACATATGACAGTCGCAGTTCGAAGACTACGTTATAATAAAATTATTCGTGAATTTCGTGTTATTATTATGAAAATTAAGTGTGGGCTGGAACAAAATTAAGTAAATAATAAATTTAAGTTTGATTCCTCGTTCCACTTTTTAAAAGTGATTTAAAAACTTATTTACTGTAATAATGCCGAAAAAAATTATTCCATATTTGCAAGATACCAACATGCTTTGAAGCAAGGAAACATGCGTACTGGTGTACCCAGGGAACCAGCTGCAGGCTGTGAAATGTATAGACATGGATTGACATGATGAAATAGACATATGAAACTAATAATCATTTCGATTTATTAGTCCTCGCTATGAGATCTCGTATCACCGAGAAATCTCGAAAGATAATTTCTCTTGGTAAAATAATTACCTCCGATTAATAGCAAACTAGCAATCACATATTTCTCGCATTTATTACCTTGGATGACCCGTAAATGAGAATAACGTGGAGAAAATTGGCTTAAAATAATTATATGCTATCGTTGCTCTAAGCGGTTAAGAATTCTTTGTTTGTAATACAATCTTCGTAAATGTGTTTGGTTTGATCTACTTTGATATAGTTCAAGACGTATACTGAGCTGTATCTTCTTCACAACGTTTCGGAGCATATACTCACTCCTTCATCAGGGGGAATGTAAGAAAATGACAAAATGTGATAAATTCTTATACAGACATTATATAATAAATATACTCCGAAACGTCGTGTATTTTCATATTACGGACGTTGTTATCCAGAACATCCTCCTGTTCTTATGTATGTCACTTCTATATGCCCTTCAAACATATGATTATCAAAGTAGACAATAATATTTTGCTTCATTTAATTACCTTTTTTTACAATTTCCTTTCCATTTTTCAATGCTCGGAAATAGGACAATTGACCCCACCCATGAAATGACGATAACATACTTATCAGTACATTCTCACGTCTGTAATGTTAGCACATAAGGCTTAACTTATAGGATATTAAAACACAACAAACCAAATTCCTCTGAGCACATAACTTTTTATGATATTTAAATTCAAAAAGGGGTAACGTTTCTTTTGGCGTTTAGTGTACGTAACACAAATCTAAAATGTATCTGTTCAATGCAAAGTCAATTCACAGGTTGTTAGATACATTGTATTTCAAACTCTCCCAGCCGCAATTTCGAAAAAATATTGACACTCAATTTCCTGCATTGTGCACAAATGTACTTTTCACTACTTTCATCGAAACCGGTTTATAAGTTGGATAATGAATAGTCCACTTGTTAACCTACACCAGTATGTATATAAAGTCTCTTTCTATACATATATTGGTGAAACAAAAGACTAAGAAAAGCCTATATAATAATAACTAAGCTGGTTAGGTGCCTTCTTTATTTCTGCGCAAGAACAAAGACGTGTATGTAGCAAACACGCACCTGCCTGCTATTATCAGCAACTCCCACTGGAAACTAAGAAACTATTTAGCTATTGATGCATACGTACCTTGGCGCTATATCGAGGTGGTTGATTCTGAAGGCGACTGAAGTGAAGTTTTGGAAGGATAAGCCCACTATAAGGAGGACGACGGCCAGCGTTCTGTTCTCTTCGCCCAGAAACCCAATAGTAATCGTACACCCGGCACATACAAGGTTGCCTGGAAAAATGATATTGACGCATGTGAATTATCTTACACAGAGATTAGTCAATCTGATTAAAATCGACCGTTTGGACAAAAGTCCAATAATAGTGCATCTATCGGCATAAGAACTCATAATGGTACTTAGGGAACATATATCGACTGTAAGGAAAGAAGAAAAGTTTTAGCGGCACTGTGAGAGCCCATAGAGTGAATACAGGTGAATTTAGCCAACAATGTCTTGCGCACAGAGATTAAGTGAGGTAGGTTAACAGTTCATTTTTGCAAAAAACATCGATAAATGTAAAACCCTTGATGCCTCTAATAAGATTGTTTATTTATGGTTAATTATATTTTCATTCATCTTTTATTTTTAAAAATCAAATTAAATAAAATTTCGTTATTAAAATATAATACATAACTCATCCGCCGTCGCTACTGCAAAAACGTCACTCAAACATTTTACGACTACTTATTCATGTACCTGAAACTTTTGATCTGTACTCGTGGTGGCTTCTAGGCATACAATAATATATCTAATTTTCAATATATGTTAACATTGAGATTAAAAGGATATACTTACAAATATCCTCTCAGATTAAATTGTTCTCATAAATCATACATATTCTAAAATTTGATTAAATGAAATGGTAATATATCGATGACATTTGTGATTCAAAACGCAGTTAGATGGAGGTTGTATTTCACCTCGCCCTTTAATATAAGTAATTCAACGAGTTGCGGGGAATAGCGGGTTACCTGTCCAGAGTTTTGTGGTAAGCTCCGAGACGTCAGCGAGAGGTAGATACTTCTAGAACCTAGAACTCTCCACGCCATTTTTTCATTCTCCCACCAGAGAGTTTACTCAAGTTTTATTATTTTAGTATCGCGAGTTTCGAAAAAAATTAATCTGTCCAATTAAAATAGTTTTCGTTCTTGCCCAGAGTCCATAGTTTGTAGGGTAAAAACAATACAATTCAACTCATTAACCATGTACCTGTGGTAAATTACCGAGGTACATACCTAGACAATCATCACAAAAAGGTAACGTCATCATTGCCTGAGAGTGATTATATAAGTACTTAAAGGTACATTCATTGTGTTGTTGGGGGTCACATATTGCAAACTTTATAAATGGTGTTACTTTATCGAGAAGTACCGACTGTTACCGAAAACTAACATTTTGATGATAGTAGACGTAGTATATTGACGATATGAAGGTAAAAGAAGTTATTTCTGATCGAAAACCGGACTATGCACAGCGCGTGGCGCGCGTCAATGAGTCAAACGTAATTTTGGAATCTTATTTATAACAGACAAACAGACAAATTTGGGTTGATAATGTTTAATACATGTAGGTCACTACTACTACGCATGTAAATGGGACGTGCAGTTTCGGTTTCTGCACGTGTATAATGATGTTACTCAATTTTAATTGGAAACTAGTAATTAGGATATATTTGGCGATGGCGGATAAATATAAGCAAGCTGGGTGAATTTATTTGTATTGTAGACAGCACATGTGGTGAGCTTGAACGAATTAAAGCCAAATAAAATTTTATAAAACAAAATTGATGCACCTTAAATAATAAGTATTAATATTTTGGTCATACAAACTGATAAATCTATCGACATCACCTTGCCAGTCTACAGCCGTGTAGACTGTTGGCAATGTCGACCTGCCGGTGTCAACACAATGATGTGATAACGGAAAAGGGGGTCGACTAATACGCGAGGGGTCGAAATGTACGTTAGGTCGACTTATACTTTTTTTTTCTTTCTGTCCCTTAAAGTAAAATATAAAAAATAGTTCGCAGCGTTAACCAATTCATTATCATTATTATAACAATTAATGTAAATTGAAAAAATTCCTTGATGTTCGTTAGGCTGAAAACATACTGGTTACAAACTACAATACATATTACCTACAAACCTCATTCCAAATAGTGTAATATCCTCTGTCATGATTATGATTATGAACTACGTTCGATTTTTCTTCAGATGCGTCATGCGAAAACGCAGACAGTGTATTTTTCATAGACCGCGTCCGATGCGTCAATGCAATGCGATCCGATGCGATGAAAATGAGTGCTGCACCTATTTTATCGCATCGCAAACGAAATCGCATGGATAGGCCATGGGCAGAAGATTGTTTTTGTTCATTTGAGGTCCAAGTTTTGGGTGAAGGGGAAAACTTTACTTTATAATGTAGAAAATGGTTAGTTTTCACAAAATATTCAATGTTCACCAAAAACACTTGTTAATTAATAAACAGTAATAAAAGGCCCTTGAGAAATATGCTATTTTCAACCAATCAGAGAGCAGCTAGGTCAGCCTGCCCGGTACAACAAAGATGGCTGCCCCCATCATAGATTGTGTGTGTGTATGTTTGTGAGTCTACAATTGATTGAATTGTTGCAATATCAGATTTGCTTGGTGCTATATGTTAAGGTATATTAAACAATGGCTACTTCTGGATGGAAAACAGAAAAATAACTATTAACACTGTGATACTGCAGAATAATGTTCAGGGGAGAGGTTTTTGTGGTCGATCTTCGGGTTTGAAGAGCTACTAAAGTTATCCTATAGGGGTGACATATGTTTGAAATCAGCTTGGTTTTGTGGAGAAATGTATAGTTGATAGGTACGTGCGTTTATTTGTGAATGTCATCAATTCTTAGCATACATTTTGACCTGAAATTGAATGTACCGCTTCCTTAGATCGGCAGTATGGCTGACCATGGCCGTGTTCAAGATAGGTTTCAAAGTAATCGCTCAATAAGCGATTACTTTTAAACCTCTCTTGAACGCGATTGCTCAATGAAGCGCTACGTAGCAAGGCGAGCAAACTTCGAGGAATTTGCACTGTGTCGTTCAAGAGAGAAGAAGCGATCAATGAGCGCTACGAAGCGCTTCATTTTGTTGAACCGCCGGCAGGTTCCTTTAACACTTTATTGGTAGTCAATTGTGTGGCCATTAACATCAAACTGGCAACTTTTACTGACACCTATTATTATTTATCTTTGACAACAATAGACTGATGACATATATAGTTATGCTTTGAATGTATATTCTATGTATTTGAAATGAAATGGAATATATATAAAAATAACTAAAATATATATATATATATATATATATATTATATATATATATATATATATATATATATATATATATATATATATATATATATATATATATATATATATATATATATATATATAAATTTATTTTTTTTTAAAGTGTGCACACCTTTTGAAAAAACACACAGAAAAAAAACTTTTACCTTTAGCAATATTTGTAATATCTTCAAAATTGACAAACAATCCTGAGCAATAATGTATTACGATTATATTTTATATGCATTATTTCACTAATGTAGGCCTAAAGCAATACAGTATTACTATTACACGATTATATTTTATATGTAAATACTGTGTTGAATTTTGTTGGGTGCTTGTATTTACTGTATGCATATATCTGCCAATCTACTGTTGTCTATAAAACTGATGCACATAAACTTTTGCAAGCAGTAGAAACAAAAGTATCAGAATATAACATATCACACTAGTCCCTCACTAAATGGCTCCAGGTCTCACTTCTTTTTATGAAAACCAATCAAAATTTGAAATTTTTGAAACATATTATATTGACCTTTTGTGTTGGGCTGTGAAGGAAACATATCCCTCATTAAAAGTCCAGTTCGTTTCCATGAAAACACAATAATTATATATTAAAAACAATTAACAAGTCATAAGATACCACGTTTAATAATCATAACTAATCTCATTAAAATCCTATAAGGCTAGACATAATTGAGTTGTCACTCATCCGAGATCTGACGGAATCCCGTAGAGCTCCGTGTTCGCCGGAAGTTGTAACCATCCCGTTGAAAAGGTATGCTTTCAGATTTCTGAAAGCGGACACGGGGCTCCACGGGATACCGTCAGATCTTGGATGAGTGACAACCAAATTTTAAGATATGATTTTAATGAGATTGTAGTCATAACCACCTATTATGTTTCAGAAAGATAACACAAACATTTCTGCTCCGGTAATGAACTTATTTTTGGATAGAGTACAAATCCAAAATGGTAAATATAAATAAGTATCTAAAGGCACTACTTCACAAGGTGGATAACACACATATTAAGTTAAAACAGATATGATAAACCTTTTTAGCTCATCAGGCCTGAAAGGCCCGATGGGCTTATGGCATGGCATGGCGTCCGGCGTCCGTCCGTCCGTCCATCCGTCCGTCCATCCGTCCGTAAACTTTGCACATTTTCGACTTCTTCTCCAGAACCAATGACTCCACAGAGCTAAAATTTTATGTGCAGACTCCTTGGCCAATGGGGATTCTAAATTGTAGATTTCGTGACCCCGTGACCCCAAATGGGGTCACAGGGGTCACATCCTTAAAAACCTATTTTCATCTTCTTCTCCAGTTCCAAAAGGTCAAGAGAGCTGAAAAGTTGTGTACAGACTCCTTGGCCAATGGGGATTCTAAATTGTAGATTTTGTGACCCCATGACCCCAAATGGGGTCACCGGGGTCACATCCTTAAAAACCTATTTTCATCTTCTTCTCCAGTTCAAAAAGGTCTAGAGAGCTGAAAAGTTGTGTACAGACTCCTTGGCCAATGGGGATTCTAAATTGTACATTTCGTGACCCCATGACCCCAAATGGGGTCACAGGGGTCACATCCTTAAAAACCTATTTTCATCTTCTTCTGCAGTTCCAAAAGGTCTAGAGAGCTGAAAAATTGTGTACAGACTCCTTGGCCAATGGGGATACTAAATTGTACATTCTGTGACCCCATGACCCCAAATGGGGTCACAGGGGTCACATCCTTAAAAACCTATTTTCATCTTCTTCTCCAGTTCCAAAAGGTCAAGAGAGCTGAAAAGTTGTGTACAGACTCCTTGGCCAATGGGGATTCTAAATTGTAGATTTCGTGACCCCATGACCCCAAATGGGGTTACCGGGGTCACAGCCTTAAAAACCTATTTACATCTTCTTCTCCAGTTCCAAAAGGTCTAGAGAGCTGAAAAGTTGTGTACAGACTCCTTGGCCAATGGGGATACTAAATTGTACATTCTGTGACCCCATGACCCCAAATGGGGTCACAGGGGTCACATCCTTAAAAACCTATTTTCATCTTCTTCTCCGGTTCCAAAAGGTCAAGAGAGCTGAAAAGTTGTGTGCAGACTCCTTGGCCAATGGGGATACTAAATTGTAGATTTCGTGACCCCATGACCCCAAATGGGGTCACAGGGGTCACATCCTTAAAAACCTATTTTCATCTTCTTCTCCGGTTCCAAAAGGTCTAGAGAGCTGAAAAGTTGTGTGCAGACTCCTTGGCCAATGGGGATTCTAAATTGTAGATTTCGTGACCCCATGACCCCAAATGGGGTCACAGGGGTCACATCCTTAAAAACCTATTTTCATCTTCTTCTCCAGTTCCAAAAGGTCAAGAGAGCTGAAAAGTTGTGTGCAGACTCCTTGGCCAATGGGGATTCTAAATTGTAGATTTCGTGACCCTGTGACCCCAAATGGGGTCACAGGGGTCACATCCTTAAAAACCTATTTTCATCTTCTTTTCCAGTTCCAAAAGGTCTAGAGAGCTGAAAAGTTGTGTACAGACTCCTTGGCCAATGGGGATACTAACTTGTAGATTCCGTGACCCCATGACCCCAAATGGGGTCACAGGGGTCACATCCTTAAAAACCTATTTTTATCTTCTTCTCCAGTTCCAAAAAGTCTAGAGAGCTGAAAAGTTGTGTGCAGACTCCTTGTCCAATGGGGATTCAAAATTGTAGATTTTGTGACCCTGTGACCCCAATCTAGGTCACTGGTCATGACCCAAATATTTTCATCTTTATCTTAAGTACGTAAAGCTGTAGAAAGGTGAAATTGTAATTGTAGGATTGATGACCCTGTGACTCCAAAGTTGGGTCACAGGAGTCATGGTCTAAAAAACCTATTTTTTTCTTGATAACAATGTATTACTTGATATAACTTAGATAGTCAACCTTAGATAATAATCAATGAAATCTTGATGAGCTACAGAGCCCATGGCTCTATTTTTTTATATTCTGATATGTAAACAGACCTGTCCCTGTATAGAGTCCAAACTAAAATGATAATTTTAAAATTTTAAAATAAAAAAGGCAAATGGATAATACACCTAAAGAGTTTCAGAAAAATACAATTAGGTCATATTTGTGTGGTTGTAGAATTTAATTATTATTTAATATTAGAATTTAAGTTGTTCTAAATGCCCACAAATTGAGAATCACACCCTAGTGTCTTCTGATATCAAATATATCAACAGGACTTGATTAAAGTTACAAATATCTAAAAGTTACGAATGTCCTCAGGGGTATCTTATCTTATCTTATCTTAATGAATGAATGAACATATCTGAAACACAACACTGCCTTTTAGCTTCTTTGTCAGCGATCTCAGCGAAGTAGCAGAGCATTGTGACGTCATCAGCACTATGGCATCATAACATTGATTCGTCATCAACTTTGTTTAATGTTGTTTACCAATACCCGCCCATGCAAAAAAAAGATAGATGGAAGTATGTTGTCAATTAATAGTTTGATGTCACTAGTTCATAATCATAATCATGACAGAGGATATTACACTATTTGGAATGAGGTTTGTGGGTAATATGATTGTCGTTTGTAACCAGTAGGCTATGTTTTCATTGATTAAACAAATAATTGTATTACAGGCTAAATTTGAGGTCGAAAAGTTATATATTTTTGACCACACTGGATGAGATAAGAATAGTATTAGGCAAGAAAAGACAGAATTCCTCTATCTCTCTGCAGTTTGATCTCGGTTCTCAACACAGTGAAAATATCACAGGGGATGGCATCATGTTCACAATAATATGACGTCACGGCTACTATCGACACAGCGTCAGCGCTATTGCTAAGTGACAATGGTATGATATCACAAGAACCCCCTAAGTTTTGAACTTATTTAACTTTAAAACACCATATTTTATTTTACCACAGAAGCATATAATAAATAGAATATTTTGTATTTACAGTGTAATGTCACTTATCTCTCACCTCATATTATATTTCACTCCTGTCTGAGCCACTTAATAAAATACTTGCTTTACCCGGTCAGACACGTTGAGAGATAAACTGTAATGTTATACTGAAAACACTGAAGACTCCTCTTTTTATTTAGCGAACCAAACACATAAATTCTTTTGAATCATATTCTCATAACCAAAACAAAAAATTAATTCGCATTCAAAGGATTCAAAGAAGTAAGCAAAGGGGAAAACATAATTGTTTTAAACCCATTTTTTTTAAATCAAAGATATTTTCATTCATATTTTTTTAAAAGAAAAGTTCAGACTTTTAACTGCTTCTACAGAAAAAGGGTATTTTTAGCGACCAGACTTAACACACCTTTAATAAAACTTTAATTTCTTATGTATGTACAATTTTGTATCGCTGCATTATTGTAGTTCATGTTTGCTATTTCTTTTTTACACATTTATGCCATTGGGAAAAAAGGGGGGGAAATCAAAACTTTATATTTACATTCTTCTACATTTTTGTAACATATCATTCCATAATACGTTTTCATACGTTTGTAATAAGAATCAGTTGTTACTTGATGGCAAATTCTATGAGATATGTTAAAAATAATTAGAAATACTTGCAAGAGTTGCCTCCCTTTGCTCAGAAAAAAAACTCTCACTCCTGTTACAGAAAATCATTTAGCTCTCTTTGAAATTGATGTAGTTTTAAAAAATCCAACTGATCTTTGTTGTAATTACATTTGTTTCTTATACTATGCATTGAATTAGGGCTAAAAATTCATTTTCTTTTTAAAATCATAAATGAAATGTAACATTTTTTCAGAACATTTTTTGCAGAAATTTCACATTTTAAAATAAGAAACACAGTTAGACCACAATATCTAGATAGAACAACATATTCTCTTTCAGAAGATATGTGATAAGTGAAAATATATCAAAAACTTTTGTCCAAAAATTCAGTTTTTCCATGGCTATGAAGACCTTTTGCAAAACTGTTGATTCATCACTTTAACATGCCCTAATTTCCTAATGAACAAGTATCCTGGGTGAAACATTGCATTTTTGGAAGCAGTAAACGATCAGGATGAAATTGATATTTTGTTTCTGCCTTCACCAAAAACTTGGACCTAAAGTCACTTTAGAGACAAGCTACGGATTTCGGCCCATGGCCTAGGAGGATTCCCTATCTTACGTCATATTTAATACTTCTCGAGGGAGTTTCCCCCACTCAAAGCACATACAAGGAAAGTGGGTTGGCCTATGTATCATGCGTGCCATGATTTTCTCTTGATTTTGTTTGATTGATATTACTGTTGCCGACATATGTACATATTGTTTGTATTGAAGATAAAAAATTTAAATTTCTTATACATGTTTTGTAAGACTATTACATCAAGAGAGTTCAGCAACTTGACAATGTTGGCATCCATATATGTAGACTACAATACATATATGTATAGCAACCTATATGAACTTTTTTTTAAACGCAATATCTAACGCACTTGCTTAAATTCTTTGCGTGTAGTGTGCGCGGAAAAACGCAACGAAACGCATCGATTGACGCATCGCAAAAAAATCGCCGTAGTGTGAGCCCAGCCGGCGGTTCAACAAAATGAATCGCTTCGTAGCGCTCATTGATCGCTCAATGTAGCGCTCAATGAGCGCTTCTTCTCTCTTGAACGAACAAGTGCAAATTCCTCGAAGTTTGCTCGCCTTGCTACGTAGCGCTACATTGAGCAATCGCGTTCAAGAGAGGTTTAAAAGAAATCGCTCATTGAGCGATTACTTTGAAACCTATCTTGAACACGGCCCAGCACTTCTCGCTTACGGACGCGTCGGGAAAGAATACAACGGATCGAATCCTGCCGCGACTGTTTGGTTGACATTCTCGAATTAATTGGGGAAGTAGGAAAATTGTTTTATGGATTTACAACTTCTTGATTCCTATGGCAAAAACTATTCGGACTAAATGCGTATACGTTAATCTATATCCGTCGGTCACACACGAGCAGCACGGTAAATTGTACAGTTGATGTGCAGAGGTAAAACTTGAACGGTGGAGAGAGGGAGAGAAATTTCCCTTGTCTATTATCCAATCAACAGTGGGACATTTATGTCATTGACGTAACTATTTCGCGACAGTTTTAGACAAGCATGGCATATGAATAGCGAGTTTCATGTGAATATAACGAACTTCATGTGAAAAGCGAACTTCGTGTGAATAGCGAACTTGAGGTGAGTAATGAACTTCATGTGGATAGCGAACTTCATGTGAAGAGCGAACTCCGTGTGGAAAGCGAACTTCATATGAATAGCGGACTTCATGTGAATAGCGAACTTCCTGTGAATAGCGAACTTCAGGTGAGTAATGAACTTCATGTGAAAAGCGAAATTCAGGTTGGTAATGAACTTCATGTGAAAAGCGAACTTCAGGTGAGTAATGAACTTCATGTGAATAACGAACTTCAGGTGAGTAACAAGGCCAAAGTGAGCGCAGCTCACATACCCCCGCCTGTAGTTTGATCGCATTCATACAGAATAAATAAAATGGAAAACATAATCTAGTCAATCATGTAAATGAACAACAATGATTTTTTTTAATGAAAATATTTTTTTAATTATTTAAACCAATGAAACCATATAGGTAACATCCAAAGTAAAGTTTTCAAGTTATATAGTTTTTTTTAGTTATGCCCCAGAAATGACACAAATGACACAGAGTTTAACCGTTTTGGGTCAAAATTTCAGAAATTGTTTGGACCTTGGGACTCATAAAGGGCACAACAGCACCATATAGGTTACTGCCATACCAAATTTGAAGTTTCCAAGTCATATAGTGTTTTAAATATGCTCCGGAAACGATTTCGGACGGACGCACGGACGGACATGCGGAGTGCTATATACCCCCGATTACGTCGTAGCGGGGCATAATGAACTTCATGTGAATAGCGAACTTCAGGTGAATAGCGAACTTCATGTGAATAGCGAACTTCCTGTGAAAAGTGAACTTCATGTTAATCGTGGATTTGATTTTAACATGAATAGTGGACATTAGCAAACCTCATGTGAATAACAAAGTTTATGTGACTTGCTAACGTTATGTGAATAGCGAGCTATTTAACGAGTGTAAGGCCTACTATTGGAATGTGTTTTTTGACTTATGACATGTTACTTTCAAATTTATTTCTGATTTGTAATGTTATATATTGAAATGTTACCTGTCAACTGGAATATCTTTCTAACAGTGGCGGTGGCGAAAATATGTCTCTGGAGAAGCCAGTCGGAGATGAATCCACATAATAGTCCGGAGAAAAACCGTCCAACGAATGGCATGGAAGCTAGGATTCCATTCTGTATAATAGGCATAGTATTATTAATAGGTAATCTATTCTATAACATAAACAATATATCTCTAAAAAAAAATCAAAACGATGTCATTGACATCATATGAGCACCAATGCAAATGCCAATTTCCGCTCAGTGACCATGTGTGCATTTCATCATCTGTGACGTATGCACGTAGTGTTACAGTAGTTATGCAAAATATAAGTGCACAGTTCACCGTTGTATGAAGTATACAGAGTCAAAATAATATAATGTTATTAATTAAGTATTTCCGTATTGGCCGAGTTGCAGATCCGAGGTCCGTTGTATTGGCCCGAGACGAAGTCGAGGGCCAATACAACGGACCGAGGACCTGTAACTCGGCCAATACGGAAATACTTAATTAATGACAATTTTAGTAATTAACTTCTTTTCATTCTTTTTGCACAACACTAGACATCTCATTTATATTGAAATAATAATTATAAACAAGATTGGTGAACAAATAGCACGGGCCAAAGTTGTGAAGCGACAGCTTCAGGCGTTCACCAAATGTGCAACTGCGCATGCTCAGACTCATATTGGCCCAGTTTGTCTCGTATTGGCCCAGTTTTTCCCGTATTGGCCCAGTTTCCCCGTATTGGCCCAGTTGTCGAATCATATGGTCTAGGCCGTTAATGCCGTATACATGCCATAACATTGATAGTTAATTAATAAAAGCTGTTGCCGTCTGGGCTTGACAAGTTAATACAAAGACAAAATATAGTAAGATAAACCACTTGAAAACAAACTAGTGGAGGAATTACGTATAAAGTCGTTTCGCTCTTCGGATACCAACCATTTACACATATGAGTTGTCACACGGAAACTCTTTGAATATTTATCCAGTAGCCTGCACCTACCTCCTCTATGTCGTAGTGTAAAATCTCCTTCATGTAGGTCGGGAGGTAGGACATCACCCAGGAGGTCACCCACGAGTAGGCAATGTGTGCTACTATGATGGACAAGAATGGTGGAGATGTAAAGATCTTCTTCCAGGGGGGATTTGGCATCTGAAAAATAGTTTCCAATCTTGTGAATAATCCCCTCGCCAGACGCAGTAAGCTACCAAACTCGTCTCACTCATACTGGCCAACTTGCTGCTGTAGGCATAGACTAAAGTATGTATTCCGTTCGAACATGATTATGTTTAAAGGATATAGTTCAAATAGTCTACTCGCTTGAAGGCCATGTTTTAATTTCAAATATTGACTGTTGTGACCGTTGTTTAGATTGAGGACACCTATCCACGCCGACAGTAACTACGGATTCTGGGTGCCAAACGGAAGTTGTCCAAATTACTCATGAATTAATCTATTTATATGCAGTGAACTTATATATCTCAGTTTCAACTAAAAATATGTTTAGATAAGATATTTTATAGATTGAAGAAAACCAATAATTCATATTTAATGTTTTGTTGAATTTCGCAATGCAGAATGTTGAGAATATGATTTAATGATTTATACAGAAGGATAAGTAGCTGATATTATTTTTCAACATAATTTATGTTCTTGAACTTTCCTATTTTGGGGTATATCTTTGCTTTAAGACGCCATATAACATATAAAACGTCATTTTGCAGTCTCCTCTTTAGCCTAGTTAAACGAGACTGTAAATCAAAGACCTGTTTTCAAGGAACATGGACAGATAAAGTTACAAAATTAGCTTAGTTGGCTTGTTGTAACTATGTTTCAGTCGTATCTATCACACGTGGGTCAACATATGTTTGCATTTATTGGGCATCGTTTCGTAAGGGTCCAGTACTAACTTTCTTGGCAGTGGCAGAGTTGCCTTGCTTGATGAGTTTCAGCTCCTTCTCTGATATTCTGGGGTGACTGTCGGGTGTGTCATACACCAGGAACACCCAGGGGATGAGGACCAGGGCCGTGAATCCACCTGAAATATAATGACGTCTTACAACATATGTTCTCTTACAAAGCTCTGTGAATCCACCTGCAATATAATGACGTCTTACAACATATGTTCTCTTACAAAGCTCTGTGAATCCACCTGCAATATAATGACGTCTTACAACATATGTTCTCTTACAAAGCTCTGTGAATCCACCTGCAATATAATGACGTCTTACAACATACGTTCTCTTACAAAGCTCTGTGAATCCACCTGCAATATAATGACGTCTTACAACATATGTTCTCTTACAAAGCTCTGTGAATCCACCTGCAATATAATGACGTCTTACAACATACGTTCTCTTACAAAGCTCTGTGAATCCACCTGCAATATAATGACGTCTTACAACATACGTTCTCTTACAAAGCTCTGTGAATCCACCTGCAATATAATGACGTCTTACAACATATGTTCTCTTACAAAGCTCTGTGAATCCACCTGCAATATAATGACGTCTTACAACATATGTTCTCTTACAAAGCTCTGTGAATCCACCTGCAATATAATGACGTCTTACAACACATGTTCTCTTACAAAGCTCTGTGAATCCACCTGCAATATAATGACGTCTTACAACACATGTTCTCTTACAAAGCTCTGTGAATCCACCTGCAATATAATGACGTCTTACAACACATGTTCTCTTACAAAGCTCTGTGAATCCACCTGCAATATAATGACGTCATACAACATACGTTCTCTTACAAAGCTCTGTGAATCCACCTGCAATATAATGACGTCATACAACATACGTTCTCTTACAAAGCTCTGTGAATCCACCTGCAATATAATGACGTCTTACAACATACGTTCTCTTACAAAGCTCTGTGAATCCACCTGCAATATAATGACGTCTTACAACATATGTTCTCTTACAAAGCTCTGTGAATCCACCTGCAATATAATGACGTCTTACAACATATGTTCTCTTACAAAGCTCTGTGAATCCACCTGCAATATAATGACGTCTTACAGCACATGTTCTCTTACAAAGCTCTGTGAATCCACCTACAATATAATGACGTCTTACAACATATGTTCTCTTACAAAGCTCTGTGAATCCACCTGCAATATAATGACGTCTTACAACACATGTTCTCTTACAAAGCTCTGTGAATCCACCTACAATATAATGACGTCTTACAACATACGTTCTCTTACAAAGCTCTGTGAATCCACCTGCAATATAATGACGTCTTACAACATATGTTCTCTTACAAAGCTCTGTGAATCCACCTGCAATATAATGACGTCTTACAACATATGTTCTCTTACAAAGCTCTGTGAATCCACCTGCAATATAATGACGTCTTACAACACATGTTCTCTTACAAAGCTCTGTGAATCCACCTACAATATAATGACGTCTTACAACATATGTTCTCTTACAAAGCTCTGTGAATCCACCTGCAATATAATGACGTCTTACAACACATGTTCTCTTACAAAGCTCTGTGAATCCACCTACAATATAATGACGTCTTACAACATATGTTCTCTTACAAAGCTCTGTGAATCCACCTGCAATATAATGACGTCTTACAACATATGTTCTCTTACAGAGCTCTGTGAATCCACCTGCAATATAATGACGTCTTACAACATATGTTCTCTTACAAAGCTCTGTGAATCCACCTGCAATATAATGACGTCTTACAACACATGTTCTCTTACAAAGCTCTGTGAATCCACCTACAATATAATGACGTCTTACAACATATGTTCTCTTACAAAGCTCTGTGAATCCACCTGCAATATAATGACGTCTTACAACACATGTTCTCTTACAAAGCTCTGTGAATCCACCTACAATATAATGACGTCTTACAACATACGTTCTCTTACAAAGCTCTGTGAATCCACCTGCAATATAATGACGTCTTACAACATATGTTCTCTTACAAAGCTCTGTGAATCCACCTGCAATATAATGACGTCTTACAACATATGTTCTCTTACAAAGCTCTGTGAATCCACCTGCAATATTATGACGTCTTACAACATATGTTCTCTTACAAAGCTCTGTGAATCCACTTGCAATATAATGACGTCTTACAACACATGTTCTCTTACAAAGCTCTGTGAATCCACCTGCAATATAATGACGTCTTACAACACATGTTCTCTTACAAAGCTCTGTGAATCCACCTGCAATATAATGACGACTTACAGCATATGTTCTCTTACAAAGCTCTGTGAATCCACCTGCAATATAATGACGTCTTACAACACATGTTCTCTTACAAAGCTCTGTGAATCCACCTACAATATAATGACGTCTTACAACATATGTTCTCTTACAAAGCTCTGTGAATCCACCTGCAATATAATGACGTCTTACAACATATGTTCTCTTACAAAGCTCTGTGAATCCACCTGCAATATAATGACGTCTTACAACATATGTTCTCTTACAAAGCTCTGTGAATCCACCTGCAATATAATGACGTCTTACAACATATGTTCTCTTACAAAGCTCTGTGAATCCACCTGCAATATAATGACGCCTTACAACATATGTTCTCTTACAAAGCTCTGTGAATCCATCTACAAAATGATTAAACGTGCACTTGTGAAAGTATCAATTTCCACAGCAACCATTGTTTCTGTCAAGGATATATGTTACGTCATAGAACATTTTGAAAAGAAAGGTCACCAGCTGAAGGCTGTTTTCGCAACAGAGAGATTTTTAAATGATTTTTTTAAAAATATTATTCATGACAAAAAAGAGAACGCTTTAAAATTTTCACCGCAAGCAATATTGGTTTATTTCGTCATTATTCTTTGAATCCTTATCTCGCCTCCAATCAACAACAACGCTACAGTTAATTAAAGGTCATATATAACACACTTACCCGTCACTGTCTAAAATCACGGTTTGTTACCCTGACATCAATACACTAAACGCCAAAAGAAACGTTACCTCATTTCTAGTTTTAATAACCTTTTAAGTATCAAAGATATTTGAGAAATGAATGGTTCAAAAGAAAGCTGAATAACGTAGCTTTATGCTAATAACACATTTAAAAATCCTGATGGATTCATATTGTGGCAAAATGCAGCTTGTTTGAAAGTTTAAAATTGTCCGGTTTTCGACCAGGCTGGTTGTAACCAATAAATGTGATTTTGATGTCCAGAAGAAGTTGAAAGTAAACTTTTACGTTTGTGACTAGACAAAAAGTGTGTATGCTTTACATCATAACCCCTAAACGATGAAAATACTGTTATTGAGTAAGTTTAAGTGTGAAAATTATGAAATATATTTTTCTAGTCATTAAAGATCTTTTCTCGTAATGTACCTTAGTGAAAACGAGTTTACTGTGTTGTCAAATGACTTAATAGTATTTATAGGAACACAGGCGATTATTTATGTGAACATTTTCGTTTGAAAATGATCTCTTTTCTTTTTTAAATCCATCACCAAAACGCATTATCACTCAAATGTAGCAAAATTCAAGCAGCATTTGCATGAACTGAATGCTTCTATAGGGTATAAAAGGTGCCTACTTTGCATGCTATGGCACACATGTACGAAATCATGCCGCGATTGACCAGTGGAGAAAGAGAAAGAGCTCTGGTGATGTTGCAGCTTGGGTCGACCAACAATGATGTTGCCAATGTCTTTGGATGTCACTGTATGACCATTATACGACTCCGGAGTCACCGCTGATAGGCCTGATAGGCCTGATAGGCCTGATAGGCCTAATGATGGTCATACAGAAGCATTCAGTTCATGCAAATGCTGCTTGAATTTTGCTACATTTGAGTGATAATGCGTTTGGGTGATAGACAAAAAAAATAAAAGTTTTCATTTTCAAGCGAAAATGTTCACATAAATAATCGTTTTTGTTCCTAAATACTATTAAGTCATTTGACAACACAGTAAACTCGTTTTCACTAAGGTAAATTACGTGAAAAGATCTTTAATAACTAGAAAAATATATTTCATAATTTTCACACTTAAACTTACTCAATAACAGTATTTTCATTGTTTAGGGGTTATGATGTAAAGCATACACACTTTTTGTCTAGTCACAAACGTAAAAGTTTACTTCAACTTCTTCTGGACATCAAAATCACATTTATTGGTTACTACCAGCCTGGTCGAAAACCGGACAATTTTAAACTTTTAAACATGCTGCATTTTGCCACAATATGAATCCATCAGGATTTTTAAATGTGTTATTAGCATAAAGCTACGTTATTCAGTTTTCTTTTGAACCATTCATTTCTCAAATATCTTTGATACTTAAAAAGTTATTAAAAAAAGAAATGAGGTAACGTTTCTTTTGGCGTTTAGTGTATTGAAAACTAAGGTATTCAAGAGGTGCAAAATAAAACGTAGCTAGGAATAAGACAAGTTATGTGTGGGGTAATCTTACCGAAGGCATAGTACGTGAAAGGCCAGCCGTTGTCAATCTTGATATCACAGAGAAAGCCGGATATCAGGAAGGTGATGACACCTGCTATAGCAACACCTGGATAACAAACAGGAATATAGGATATCACCTGGGCTCCGTTCCATAACAGCGAGCGCTTATAATCGCTCATAGATTGCTCAATGTAGCGCTCAAGTAGCGCTCATTCTCTCCTGAACGACACGGTGCAAAAAATCAAAGTTCGCTCGCTTTGCTACGTAGCGCTACACTGAGCAATCGCGTTCAAGAGAGGTTTAAAAGTAATCGCTAATTGAGCGATTACTTTGAAACCTCTCTTGAACACGGCCCAAGAGACAGACAGACAGAGAGAGGCAGAGACAGAAAAAGAGACAGAGAAAGACAGACGGACAGAGAAAGACAGACAGACTGACGTGCTTGTTTATTGATAGTCACAACCGGGTTATAAAAGTTGTCTTAATAGTCAATTGCAAGTGTATGTTGTCTTGATTTTATGCTCATTTGATTCCGACCTAATGTACATAGAGATAATAATCTGTCATTCTTTCAAATGCAATACACTTTAACATGTTTTGTATGACTAACCGATTATCGTCATTTCAATTTAGAAAGTGGAATGATTATTTCTGTCCAGTTGTTCATTTTATTCCCCTTACTGATAGTCCCTTATAAGATGTAAGATGTACTATAGTTTATACATATAATGACAACTTAGCACTCGTCACGCAATTTGTTGACAAACGTAGACCTAATAATCAAATATTTTCTTTGATTCAAAGAACCGCTGATGGGGCGTTACCGTAATTTGAAGGCTATTTTAACTTAGCGCAACAGACTAAAGGACCCAGAATGACTGTGACCACAGCTCGCATTGCGACTGCGCAGTCATCACGTGCGACGATCGGGACGTGTTAATTCTACTGATGGGTGTGTGGCTTGGGTGTGGAAGGGTGTACGCCATGTTTTGTTGCTAATGAAGATGTTCAATTCACTAACTTAAGTTCCAAACATCTTGGAGCTGACAGATTCAAACTTTGTTTCAGTTTCCCCCAATCCAAGGTCAGGATCCACTCTCACACTGACACAGACCCTGTCGTTATGGAAATCAACACGATGTAACATACAGACAGATCTAGACATTGCGTGAACTGCATGTCACTCACTCGTTTCCTCGTGTCAATCAAACGTTAAACGTGTAATGTTCATGTTGTCACTAACATGGTGCCAGTTTAATCATCATCACATAAAGAGACAAGAACCCTTCAGTTTGAGTGTAAGTTTTGTTAAAAAAATATATGACATCGCCATGGAGTCTGCAATTTCAACACTGCACATAAATTAATGTTTGCCAAGAGTGTGTTATAGTTGTGTTTACAGTATGACAAGAGTTAATGAAGGGCAATGTAATAACGACTGGAATGAGCATTACTATATTATACCTAAACCCCGACACAATGAATGACAACGTGGGTCTACTCAGCAGCAGTATGTGCAGAATGTTGCCACTAACAAATACCTATTTATTATAAACTGAAGTACAAAATAAAGTACACACCTAAGTTGGTATGATTATACATTTATGTATGATTTTCAGTAACAAATAGTTTACGTTTACGATCTTAAACTAAATAGTGCAGGGCGCGTTTAGTCATCAGTCAAAAATACGTGTTTTTTTATCATATTTTAAATGAAGTTTAAATTTATAAATTCTTCAAAAAATATGGTAAAACCTAACTCTTCATTGACATAAAAGATATATTCTACGTGCTAATCAACAAATGTGCCTCATTATTCGCTTATTTACAAAAGCTACATGGCAGTAGTCGTGTAAATTTCAGTTATTATTCCTGTCTATACATTAAACATGATATTTTAACTTAACATAAATCAGACACAAATTAATTTATTCAAACTACTGCAGCTATGTACTATTGTTATCGTGCCAAAATCAAATACAAAATATTTCCTCTAATTTAATTATAATATTAATCGAACATCACACAATGTAAATATTCGTTTGAAGATTCGTTTGTGATCTGGATGACTGGATGTTCTTTATGCAGATTTTTTTGGAGAGAAATGATACAAAGAAGACAAGGATATTGGCTTCTTTATTTAAGTCGATCATCCATACATAGCCTTGTCTTGTCTAAAAAAACGTCTGGAATGCCTCTCGAAAGTTCAAAATACGCAGATGTATCAATCAAACGCACAAGATCTCATTCTCCTGACGAAAACACATGTCAGAGGACCCATTGAATATGTTTATTCGCTTTAAAGGGAGGGACCTATCGCTGGAAACGAAACTAAAGATGATATTATGTTATACATATACATGTATGCTATTAGTACATGGTTATTACACAATCCAGTTTGGTGACTTCAATTTGACATTTGACAAAGAATATCGCACGTCTATTATAAAATAAATACAAAGAAGTGACGTCATCCAGTGTGGAAAACATTTCTGTGACATAACAATATAATGTAACTGTTCATCAGTTTAACTCTCTGAATACATATAAGTTTTGATATTACAAAATGGTATAATTAGTAAAAGTACAACGTTCTTCTCATTTCACGTAATGCAAAACGAATCCCACGTTCAAGTAAATATATGTCCGTCTTGTCCTCTGTAGATTCATGTAAGTGATACTGAATACATGGTATGGTCTGACAAGGACCTGTATATTACTACCAATGTATTATTACAGTCAATTGCCATATCCAGAAGTATGTATAAAACATTGATCTATTAAACCAATTGTATCCATATCTTGAATCATGGAAATCGAGCTTTCCCTCAAAGAAATAATTATTTTATTTTGAAAGTTTGCCTACCTGAGAATGAGGTGGTTGTCAGTTGACTCTTCTCGTACTTGGGGGCCCATTTAGACCACACACCTTGTATAGCCGGGTCTATAGTTCCCTGAGATGGATCAAACATAGGACATGGTTCATCATTTATCAAGTATACACATAAAAGTGGCGCTTTGATATAAACTTGCACACATTATGAGGTACTGATTAGTGCATTAATGCAGATAATATACACATTGCATGGTTAACTCTCACAGTGACGTTCAGTCTCACAGTGACGTTCAGTCTCACAATGACGAAATCAATTACAATCCTCGAGCCCCTCAACTTTTTTTGTGAGACAGATAACTAGTTAGTGCAGACATCATATACGTAACATGGGTTATTCTTACAATTATGTTTAATATCCTCACCATAAACAACTGTAACATTAGAGCGATGTTCGATGTCCCTTAATCGTTCTTCTAAATATATGTGTACTGGTGCAGATACGATACACACTACATGGCTTACTCTAACACTAATATTTATTATCCTCACCATAACCAAACAATATATACCGGACAAACATATTTACGGATATTTTGAAAGATTTTTATTTATTAATATATATTACTTGACATTCTAATGAAATTTAATTAATAAAACATGCAATATCCCTAATTTATTTTGTCCAGTATAAACTCTGCACAGCGATGATCGCAGCCCCTTAACCTTTCGTTTGGTTAGTACATACGTGCAAATACGATATGTATTACATGGGTAACTCACACAGTGTTCATTGTGCTCACCATGAAGAAACCAACTACAATCCGTAGTGCAATGATCGCGTCAGTGTTCCATCTTGCTGCGACAGGGGTCGCTAGTGTTGCAAGCGATCCGAATATGAGGGACATAGCGATCACGATCTTACTGCCGAACTTGCCAGCTAAGAAGCCTCCAGCCACGGGCGTGAAGATGAAGCCGATGGTGTATGAGGTTAACAGTAGACCCTCGAACTCAGACGGCCAGTCGAACTCTGCTACCTGCAATAACATTAGAAGTGCAAAGCTTGAGAGGCATTGTGAAACTTTAGTTTTAAAAAGAGAGAAGAGTATTTTGATTTTCATATTTTATATATTCAGTGACAAAAGTTAAGGGCCAAATTTTTTATGTTGAAATTTGCAATACTGGTGTTGTATTGAGACTAATAAGATATGACGCGATTTGGCGAATTTCGAGCTTATAAATCTGATGAATGAAATCAATTCTAACCCAAACTGTATTAAATAAGTAAATTAAAGGGCAATCTCATTTAATTCAGATCGCACATAACTCTCGTACCTGATTCGTCGATCTAAGTACTACCTCGCAGAGGTCACGTCAGATTACTTTCACTGTGACCTTTAACTTTTATTGAATTCGGTCAATCAGAGGCTATCTAAGACATGGTATTGAACGTAGTGTTTCGTATGTCAACTAGTCTCTATCCTCGTCGCTGATTGGTTGGAGTGAAATACCACCTGCTATGACCTTTATGGTGCAGTCTACAGTTACGTTCGATCTCATTTAAATGAGATTGCTTAAAGGGCTTGTCTCTTTAAGGAGCAAATCTTCAGTGGACAATGGTTTGTAATGGTGTCTTTAAGAGTGATAATGTTGGCTTAATTACGTGAAAACTTGACAAGTTGGCAAGGAAATGTGCATTGTAACATGTCTCTACAATATATTTCTTTAAATCTTTCTAACGTGTTTTAAACAAGACAACACCCTTAATGAATCTCGTTATGTATAATTGGTTTTACCTTAAAATTTGTTAAGTTGTTCCTCCTCATGTAAGTGTCAATATCTAGGCTTCCATTTTGGCTCTGGTTGCTCGTCAACCCTTTGTGTCCGTCTTGCATACACACCACCGACATTCCCATGAACTGACGCAATGCAGTCTGGGATAGCCTGGCGAGACATGTCAAGTAGGCCACCGTCCATCTTCTGGAACCATATTTCTCGAAGAACCCTTGGTTCCTGACTTCCGTCAAACCTTGATTGGAATCCTCCAAACTTTGCTTCGATTTCTCTGAAAGTATATGTTAAAGATTTTGATTCTTTGTTAATGAATAAGCTGCTTTTTCCGATAATGGCTTGGCTGAGATCTCATTAATTAACCATTGGTGATTCGGATCTAGTGTGACAATATTTCTCGAAGAACCCTTGGTTCCTGACTTCGGTCAAACCTTGATTGGAGTCCTCCAAACCTTGCTTCTTTTTCTCTAAAAGTAAATACAAAGTTGATTCTTTGTGAATAAATATGCTGCTTGTTCAGATAATGGTTTGGCCGAGATCTCATTAATTAACTATGGTGATGCTGATGTAATCAGTATCTACTGAAACCATATTTCTCGAAAAACCCATGCTTCCTCAATTCCGTCAAAATCTGACTGGAATCATCGAAACATTGCCTCGTTTTTTATTTAAGTGAAACCAAAGCTTTTGAATGTTTGTGAATGGATTTGTTTGGATTGTTTAGGTTAAGTTTTGCTGAGATCTCATTAAGTAACCATTGGCGTTGCTGACGTAGCACCTGTTTGAACCATATCTCTGACATTTCAAACAACCTTTGGACTTTACACTCATGATTGATGTCATTCTAATCTAACTTTGTTTAGTCTGAAAGTTATACTAAAAGTATCAACACTTTGATTTTGTAGTTTGTGGTTCAGTAATAACGGTTCATGGGGTTCGTTAATAAACCACTGTAAACTCATGGTTACACGGAGAACGCTGGTCCTTCATAAATTTATTTCCTGTTCGGTGTTATCTAACTCTAATCTCTTGAAGTAAATAATAACGTATTTGAACAGATTTGCTGATTTTGGTGTGATTTTTGTGTTTAGTTAGATGTTTCGACTTATAACCAGTAAAAAATAAAACAATTCAAATGATTGTAATTCCGTTATATTTCGCTGTTTTTCCAAACACATGTGAAGTTAAGCACATAAATGTTGCGGAAAAGAGAAGAAATGACCAGTTCCCCTACAGGAAACTGGTCATTTCATCTCTGTTGCGCAACATTTTCGCTCCCCGTAGGGAAAACTGGTCATTTCTTTTCTGGTGCGCAACATATTTGCGGTAAACGTCGCCTGTGTTCCAACACTATATATATATATATCTGTTGATTAGCCGGCCTCTCGTTATTCTTTTAAGCCATAAACGAGCAAATTGTTATCAAAAGTGTGTATAAACAACTTGTATAAATTATATCATGCCACTTTTTAGATTCAATTATTTTAGATCATTTACTCCATGTGTTTTGCTTTAAATTAGATTTAGAGGGGCACTGTGCCCGGTATATGCCATTTATTTTCAAAAATGTATCGTCGATTACTTGGTTTTCGGACGCACATGGTTTTTGGACGGCTCACATTCTTGTAGTTTTTCATGATATTTCTAGCCTTGTGACATAATCAATACAAAGGAAAGGTCTCCGCTAGCGGTCAGAATAACATGTTTCGTGTGAAACTTCCTAAGATTTGCATATCATACAAACTTCACTCTTTAGCTTAAAATCTATCTCTATCCTGAACTACTTTTTGCATGTTATGAAAAAGTCGACAATTTGATAATTTGAAAAAGTCATACCGGCTACCAACAAAATTTATACGTTGTCCTTGCATTTGTGTAATATTCTGGGTCAACGGAAGTTACATAAATAGCTTGGGATATCCCTTTTTGGTATCGATCAATCAGATGTTCGAAAACGGCACACACTCGCTGACTGTCAAAATTCCTGATGTACTCACTAAACGAGACAAGATAGTCATCAAAACATTTTCCCCGACGAATTGTCTCCAATTTATTTTAGATAAAGTTCATATGGGGAAAATAGATCATACGTTTTATTAATTTTCAAACATTTTTATTGTCCACATTGATTTGTGTCTTAAGCGTCCGAAAACCAATCACTCGAGGTTATATGTTTATCTCCCAATTTGTGTTAATTCTATCAACGAGACACTCACCTGTCATACTTTGAAGTTAATCTTTTGTACACAGACAACTATTTGGTCAACACGAACTGGAGCGCGTTTGGTGCATCACATAAGTATTTCAGGTAGTATTCACAAACGATTATTTTCTGTAACTAGGGATTTATAAATCATGGGTTGACATACATGTAAAATAGTCTAGGTGACATGTGTGTCAAAACTTGACATATGTATGTATAAATGATATTTAAAACTGTTACAAAAATAAATGAGTTTCGGTGACAAAATGTCCTTTCTCGGATAACGTTAATGTCACAATTTTAAAATAATTTCAGCTGTCTTGAAGAACTTGATGAAATGCTCTCTGTAATACTAATGTGAGAAAAGCAAGATCACTTGAGAAAAATGTTGTTGTTGTTGAAAACAACATAAACAATAAGTTATTATTACGAAATTTGCTTTACTAAAAGATGCATCCCTTGCGTTTCATAAAATTTTATTTGGTTTTAATACGTTGCAACGTTGCTGATTACAGTACAAATAATTTCACTCAACTCCCCAGTCGTGAATTACTAGTTTCCAATTAAAATCGAAAAACATCCTTATGCATGTGCAGAAACTTAAATTACACGCCCCATGTACATCCAGAGTAGTTATATGACCTTTTAAACATTATCAACCCTAATTTGTCTTTTTGTCAATTGATTCCAAAAAGATTCCAAAATTACGTTTGACTTATTGGCGCAAGTCAATCGCAAAGCATTGTCCGGTTTTCGATCAGAAATCGCTACTTTTATCTTTATGTCATCAATATACTTAGTTGATTTTCATCAAAATGGTAGTTTTCGGTAACAGTCGGTACTTCTCGATAAATTAACACTATTTATCACGTTTGGAATATGTGACCCCAAACAACACAATTGGTGTAGGCCTACCTTTAATATGTTTTGAACCTGTATATGCCCTTGTAGAATATAATGTGAATGAACTATTCGCTTAAACTCCCTGTCAAACATTCAGAATCATGATTTAACTATGTCATATAGAGCTGCATACCGAAAGTGTGTTCATCTACTTGTATGTTTCAGTGCAAATATCATGTAATTGGCTATGTTCTTGGAGCAGCGTATCAACGCGAAAACTGGACCAATCATCTTGCATTTTTGCATTATAACGCGACAGTTGAGTGTTCCATAACATACTCTGATTTGATATCTCATGGTAAACCATTACAGTTTTGGCAGTTCTTTGAAGTGAACAGAGGTTAATATTTTAAAAAACTACAGTTTTTATTTTCTTCTGTCAAATATTCAGTAAGTGATCAACTGGATCGAACATACATCATATACTTCCTCTTACGCTCATTCAATGTATTTGTAATGAAATTGTTCTCAATTAGTTGATATGAAAACTTTTATTCGAAAATGAATTAAATTTGAATATTCAAAATGTGACCCCTTCTCTCTACTTTTCATTATGCCAAATTTCATAAACATGCCCCACTGACGTAACGATCACAGGATACGCAATTGTTATTTTACTCATAGATATATGATGATTCATAGTCATTGTATGTGATAGTATGTTATTGACGTTACAATGAACATTAAATTACATGATATTTGCACTATGATACACATGTAGGTGAACAAACTTTTGGTATGCAGCTGTATGTCACTGAACCACGTGTACGTGAACCTTGTCTGCTTACAACTTAACAGCCTGACCATTTTAAAATTCAAACACCAATTTTACCCGGCGAATTTACAAAGCAGTTTTTGCTTGGTGTGTGTATGGTCGATATATTGTTTGTTACGTTATAAAATGTAAGAAAATGAGAGAACTGAGGCGGTGTAACAGAGTTACCTTCAGCCATTGACTCACGACAGATGCATCAGATGCATTTATAACATTTAATACATCATCAAGTCAAGCAATACATCCCAGGTACATAATGTCTGCAAGGCCTAATATACAGACAGTGTAAGTTAAGAGAACGAAGCTGTTGCATTGACTCTTGAGAGTCGCAAGGACTCACAAGAGTTGCCGAGACCAAGTCTGTCAGTCCACTGAATGCTTGAGTCTTATATACACCAAACTTAATGAACCAGTCACAACCTAACGACTCCAGCTTCTCCATCTTGGTATTGTCGTATTTAAACATTTTGTTTATCACATCTCCCAGACGATTTGGTGACAAACTATTGGTTGGTCCTGGATCAACATATCACATGGCGGTCATTAACATACAGTTTATAAGTTTATTAAGAGTATCTCGTTGTTGGACTAGCACAACACGGTGTTTGCCATTCTGATAGTTTATCAGTTGTGTATTCAGTGGACTACAGTATCAGTGGACTACAAGTTATTGTATTACCACTCAGCATAGACATGACTATGTTAACGAAACGAAACGAAACGAAACCGTTATAATTCATAACTAATAGTCTAACAATAAAGTCTAAGGCTTTAGAAGATGCAATTTCAGTTTGTTTCCATGAAATATGAATGAAGTCCTCCAACCATCGAAAGGTACATGAAAGAATATGTTTGTGTCTGAAGCTATTCTGCTTTTGTCAAATGAATGGGGCCGGGAATCGCGATGTTTTGCGCTCTCATGTTAGCGACATTTCTTGGTCAATATCATTGTATACAGCTTGTCTGGGATTTCCTTTAGTATTCTCTGTTTAGATCCTAACATAGTGTATGAAAATGTAAAAGAGCATCCAAAAAGGGAAAATAAACGTTAAAAGACCTTCCATGATCACAAAATTCTACTACAATATTTACTTTGCGTCGGATCGATACAGTCGTGACCTAACTGCGGCCTTCTGTACACGTATTATAATTAACATAGCAATTTAAACTTTTAAACTGTTTTAAAGTTTGATTATAAGAAAATTAAAAGTCAGTGGTTCATATTCACATTTAATTAAACACTGACATTTATTTTTTATAAAATTAATTCACCATCAATTTCTTTTATTATTATTCCTGGTTTTAGATGACTAGAATCTTTCAATTAGTTTACCAGTAATTAAGATAAGGAGAGAACACGTTTTAAACATACATGAGCATGTGTAACATGACTATATGTTTTATTACAAATTCATTTTATATTTCCTGAAACAGCCAGGATCGTCAAAAAAATCAACGCCATTTGTAGATTTCACAATAGGGTTCGAATTTCGCATGCTGCATAACGTTACTACGCGATATTACCGTATGTATGACAACTTCAAAAACGTATCTCGGTTCTGGTCATTTTCAGGCATTGCATTTAGAAGATAGAATCCTAGTTGATATTTTTAAACATCTTAAACTAATTAACTCTACACTGTGAACATCGCGTTTAGCAATTAAACACCATCGTTACATGTTTAATGCTATACATATGTTTAGGATAGTGCTTAATAGCTATACACAAGAACGATATTACATCTTCAACAACCGTTTAAAAGTAATCGCCTAATGAGCGATTACTTTTAAACCTCTCTTGAACGCGATTGCTCAATGTAGCGCTATGTAGCAAAGGGAGCAAGCCTCGAGGCATCGCTCCATGTCGTTCAGGAGGGAATGAGCGCAATTCGCTCAAGTGAGCGATTATAGCCTCATACAGTTAGAGAAGAAATTTTCCTAATGAAATTCTGCCTTGACAAGAAAGATGCTGTGATTGAGAAATTGAGAAACTGTTAGCATTGACTCAGCTGTTGTGAGTAAAATGAACTAAATTCCTTTATTTAAAGACTATCACAAATAAAAATGTATTTAAGTAATATATAGACTGTTACTTTTCATTATAAAGACAAACTATTGTATAGATATACTTTGGTCAAAGATTTGCTTGTATCTGTCATTTTATTCTGACACTTTGATACTAATTTTTGCCCTTTTTGTAGGAAACCAGAACTGACAGAATCAGTGATTACAAACCGTTGCAGTCCCACTTAAATACATGAAAGTTTGTTTTACTGATTTGATCACTGGATTTGATGTCAGTTAAATTAACAACCCTTTGTGTTACATTGTTTTCAGGAGACACGATATGTTCATCTTATGTGTTAATTTTTTGTCATGTTTCATTTCGATGGTAAACTAAAAGTTTTTTCATTCAGGTGAAGGATGCCAAAGAAAATAAAATCCAGTTTACAAAGGACCCTCCTGAATCTCAAAAACCTTTCCAAATCCTTGGATGTATACAGATGTGATAAAGGGAGCAAACTACAAAACTTATAGCTATATAAAAAGATATATAACTATAACAAGTTTACTCCAGAACAAAAGGGATTGATCAATAACTTTTTATCAAAAGAAATTTTAATGTTGTGAAAATATTATTAGGTTCGAAAAAAAATCCAGAAAGCATTCCAACTTATTTTAAAGGATTTATTTAGATATTAATTCAATATATGAAGTAACGAATGTCTATCGCTGATCCATCAAAAGTTATGACCAAGGTTAATGTTTAAAATGGTTCGCATGCAAAGGTCAAGGTTACAAAATTAACTAATATAACCTCATCTGAAAGGTTGTGGCAAGCAACGCACATGTGAAGTATCAAAGACCTATCACTGCCCAATCAAACGTTATGGCAAATTTTAAAAGTTTCGGAAGTGGTTCGATCCCTGTGTCAAGGTCAAAGGGTCAAACATCATTATCTTATCTGAGAGCTGCCCTCACAATCGAAGCACGTGGCATGTACCACAGCCCTATCCCTGACGAACCAGAGGGATTTTCATTGTTGGATAACTTGCCTAATCCTTTTCTTGAATGAAAATAATGTGTTTCAATCAACAACAAAAGTATGGCGACGGTTAACGTTTTTCGGACACACGGACGGGCAGACATACGGCACACACTATTCCAACAGAATCTGTTTGACAAATACATCAATCACTAATCATCAGAGAGAGATAAGTATACATCACTTTTCCCATCCTCGGTTACCCATGGTTTTATATATGCTCCGTTACTCTCCACTATATAGTTGAGAGCAACGGAGCATATATAAAACCATCGGTAACCGAGGATGCACTTTTCCTATTACAGAAAACATCTAAAAATCGAAATCGACACCCGCTATTTCTAGAAAAATACAACGTGATAAACCAAGCGTGACAAACCCATACGGCATAATGGCCTACCCCTACCGAACCACAGGGGCGTGTGTCGCTTAGAAATAGCATTTGAAAGACTATACTACCTATATAGACCCTACCCTATTACTATATAAAAGGTAGGGTCTACATAGGTATATGTCTTTCAAACGCTGTTTCTAATTTGGAGCATTTATTACAATTTGGAGCACAACACACGCCCCTGTGTACCGAACAAATTAGGTGATATGGATGGACAGCATCATAACTTGTATCGACCTCAGCTAAAAATGAAACTGAAAATTGATTCCGTCTAAGCTAATAGGTCTTGGTGATATGAGAAACGTTTAAATCGAGTCAAGTTATTAATCGAATATAGGTCAACAGTATCAGTATGTCACTGAATTTAATTAAAACAGTGTATCAGTTTGTACATTGTGTATGTTTAATATTTGGAGAAATTGGTATTCTAAACTAAAATAAATTGAAATTTAGTAGGTCTTACTGTATCTTAATCGGGTTTAAAAGCATGGTCTGGTTGCAAACTGAACGCGGTTGAACGAAATTTGTTCTGGGTGGTTAACTGTTAAGATATTAATAAAAGCATTTGAATTGTTGAATTAATTAAACTGAATTTGTTATCTTTCGATTATGGAATATATTTAACATATAGAAGCAACAGCTTCAGGCCAATTTAATACGGAAAATACAAGGGTCTTACAGTCCGGGCACCCTGTCAAAACACCGTTTAACTAATAATATATTTAGACACAAAAAAAATACAATTAAGCAACATTCAAACGTTGCGAGACATGGTACGAATGGTTAGTTTGCGCCGAGCAATATCAGTTATTACTCGATGCATATTCAAATCCAAAGACACATAAAATCTTTACCTACAAGGGCTCTGTCCATAACTGCGAGCGCTTATAATCGCTCATTGATCGCTCAGTTTAGCGCCCAAGTAGCGCTCATTCTCTCTTGAAATTCCTCGAAGTTTGCTCGCCTTGCTAAGTAGCGCTACATTGAGCAATCGCGTTCGAGAGAGGTTTAAACGAAATTGCTCATTGAAACCTCTCTTGAACATGGTCCTGGTATATACAAGCAAACTTTATACAACGTAAAACCTTTGCGAGAACTCTAGTGTGCTCAATGCGTAGACTATTTAGAATCAAGTTCATCAATTCCTTATCATCAGAGAGAGATTATTATAGATTATATTATAAAGATTATTATGCATCTTCCTTGCTTTACCTTATCTGCATGTACACACGGCAACATCTCAACTTCGTGTAAGTCGTTCAGCTGTTATCAGTCGGAGAGTATCATAACTTTATCGACTTCAACTCGAGGAAAATTGAAATTTCGATTTCATGTTTGCTCATACGTTTCTACAATATGAGAACAATTTTAATCGACCAAGTTTATTAATCGAATATATGGTAATCGTATCACTATGTCATCTGATCTGATTGTACTTTGTGTATATCTAATTATTGGAGTAATTGATAATATTTGGTCAACTTGGCAATTTACCATGGTCCTATCGTGTTTAATAGGTGTTGAGGGTGGTCGGGTTGCTTATTGAACGCGGTTGAGCGCAATCTGGTTGCAATCTCAATGCGGCTTCGTGCAGTAAAGTCCAGTAAGAATACAATCCAAATTAACCAAGGTATATGTTGACACAACACTGACTTGTTGTAGGCGTTTGCATTCCAAGGTAGACGTAAACGAATGTTTTAAAGGGGCAGTAGCACATTTTTTTCGCTCAAATAAGTTTATGAAATGTATTGGAAACATAATGTCGCCAAAACACCGATCTCTCTTCTGAAAATCAAGTTTTTAAAAATGAGTGTACATAGTTCGGTAAAGCCATGAGAATCGTTTTTGTAATTCTAAATAATAATGTTTACATTAAAATGGCCGCCATGAACTCTTTTGCTTTATACGCAACACCGCCATTACTACTACAACGGATAAGTGGTTTGTGTGATAAGATGTTTTACCCTCTAAAGTAAATTTTAAAATGACATATACTATCATTATAATCATTGCAAAAAACGTGCTACAGCCCCTTTAAAAGTGGGGCAACTATTGTGTATCCTTTAAGATTTCGACCCCACCATCAATCTCCATGCAGTCATCCAACAAAGGCCACGTTCCCAAAATTTACTGGTTCTTGGAGAGAAAATGTTTAAAGACTTGAAGATCTTAGGGTTGACACTCTCACATGCTGCTATATGGGAGAGGGTGTCAAAACTGAAATTCTGAAGTTGGAGCTTCATAGGCAAATTGGCTTCTTCGGAGAAGTTGTTTAAAGGTTCTTTGGAAAAATAATGCCTGCCACGCCCATAGGGAGGGTGTGTGTGGGCGCTGGGGTTGGACCCAATGTGCAAACGTTGATCCCCTAGGTGCAAGGTACCCCGCACTCAAAATTTCAATTGTAGGGTACAACGGTTCTTGAGGAGAAGTCGAACATATAAAACGTTTACTGACAACGGACGCCCGATATCTTGCCTTATATGCCTGATTAGCGAAATATCAAACAACAAATCTTGCCAACGAGATTGTCGTCTATGTTGGAAGTAGAACATATGACTAACCCTAATTTTATTCCAATGAAGCCATTTTCCACCAGTTGGTAAATTTCTCCGATTCCTTGTCACCCGACTGACGACTGAGTTGTAACCTCCCGAGAAATGATCAGTATTCAAAACAAGATGAAATACGAGTATGCATCGAAAAAATTGCTTTGTAAATTTATAAACGACAATTGATAGCCAAAGAAGTATCTTACCTCATCAATTAAGATATAAAGAGTTAACTAATAACAGTACATATTGATAATTTCAAGGCAATAATTTCAAGATTTATAATATGTATAAAAACGATGTATTTTAAAAACTGAGAAATAAAGAATACAACATACGTTATTACCTAACTGAGAGGCATTCTAGAAGTTGGTGTAATAGAAAGACAAGCATATATTTATGGATGTTCCATTGTGAAATAAAGAAGTTGAACATCCATAAATATATCCTTGTCTTTATACGTTATTAGCGCCAAGATAAGATAAAGAAGTATAATTAAATAAGAAACTATTATAAAACAAAGCATCCCCTTATGACGAACAGTAAAAAAACGTTTAAAATATATGTAAACACTTCCAGATTGACTGGTTAAAGTTTTGATTACCAGGTAATGAAATAAATATTCAACTCATTTGTAAATAAATCAAAAGAAAAACAAACATTTAATTAAAACAATTCAAATCCAAACACTAATAATGAAATATTTGAAAGCAATAATTATGTAAGTAGGATTTAAACGTAAAAAAATTACCAGTCATTTGAACTCGTATAGTCCAGGCTCGAACTCAGAATGTTGCGCCGGTTATCAGCGGCTAGATAAATACGTCCAGCTTCACTCATGGGTGGTTTCGTCTGCAAATGATTCACTCGACATCCAGCTTATACCCGTTACACCGGAATGTGGATTTATCTTGTATGAATATATACAATCGAGGATAACAGATCATAAGTGATGTACCATTGACCGAGTGCTTCGAAAGTCATATTTTTAGAAATGTGATATAATGACATTTTTTTCTCGATTCAAATATGTAATTTGCAAATGTCACGTTAGTGGGTTCGAGTCCTGAAATATTTTATTCATTGTTTTGATAATGTATTTACAAAAAGAACTTTTTTCACACTTCCCAATGTTGTTATTTTGATGTATAAGGATATTGGAATGATCAATGTCGTGGTGTAATTGCGTTGGTTCAAACCCCGAATATACCTAAAATATTGATAGAACATGAATTAAATGAAACGTGAATATTATGTTCACATATATAACTCTTAAATCCTACCTTATTTCAAAATGGTGCCTAAGAAATCTAAACTATAATGGACTTTCCGTATAATTGTTAACATGTAATACTCGCGACACATTTCTATCTTAAAGGCACAGTAGAACGTTTTATGCATGTTATTGGTTCTCAAATTTGTCTTTTAACGTTAAAGTTTACACAATATATTGTTACGTTAAAGGGTTAAAAATTTCATTAAACGACCCGATAAGCCGTATTTTTAGAGAACCGTTATCCGTATTGGTAGAACATGGTGCCACGTATAAAGCGACACTTTTGTAGAACTCATCAGTGTGAGAAGTAGATTTGTAAGACTCGTGCGATTTCGACAGCAGGACGGTTGACCATTCCATCATTGTACCATAGATGAAACTCTTATTTGAAAGTTTAGGTATCGCTACATCAGTCCGACTGTTTGAACTACCTCCGAGCGGCCATATTAAAATGAATGGCCGCTCGATGGGAACTGGACTCGCATGTCTTGACCGAACCAGGTCCATTCGTTTTAGAACTCTTTTAATTGATTCAGGATTATTATCTAATCATTTGAAGACTTATTTACCTTTTTGTGAGAACACTTTATTTCAGTTAGAATGGTGTGGTACAGTGCCTTTAAATAGTGCAAGGGAGGTTTAGGGTTATCAACTTATCAGTGGTGTTCAATACGAACCCCGAATGCTGAAATACATAAATACTAAAGATTGAAATCTTGCCAGTATTCATTTATCCAATGTTACCTTTACTCTGTAAATTGCATATACTGTTCTTTTAAAATATGACGTTTTACGATCTGTCATTGTTTACAATGGATGTACATGTAGTTTGAATTTAATGTTTGTAATGAAATATGTCCATTAAGGATGTCCGCTCCTTCCGGTTGAACTTCAAAAATGAAATATGATTAAGTAAAGATTTTTTCTCATCTTTATTTACTTCATAATATTCTACATCATCTACATGCTTTAAAAAAACAAATGATTTAAAGAAAATGTGACTTTAGAACCTCTTAAAAGTGCTTAAACAGCATAAATGGCCTAAATTTGACTAAAAAGGGGGGTTTTCAGGTACATTTTGTGTCAAAGCTTAAAAAAACCCACACTACCATATATATTTTTTCATCGATTTTGGTAGGGTAAAATGAACTTTATAACATATCAAAAAGGAAAAAAAGTTTAATTCTAGAAATGTAGTATTTTAAAGTTTTTAGCAGTTTTTTTCTCATTTTCCCATAGACTCCCATGTTAAAATTTACTATCTTACAGGCGTCATATCTCGAAAAAACCCACACTACCCCCTATTTTTTAATGCTGATTTTTCAATCATATACTTTGATCATCTAAACAATATAAGTTAGAAAAAAGTTTAATTCTATAAATTTGAGGAGCGAACATCCTTAATAGAAACTGTCGCTGCTATTGTTGTCGCTTGTTCATATATCAGGTTTTTATAGCGATCCTTGTCTTTGGTTGAGGTTACAAATTGTATATAACTGCATCTCATAAGTTAGTTCACCTACTTTCAATTTCATGTAGAAAACTATGTTTATTTGCATTCCACTACCGACAATAATCCAATTAATATGTTCATTTTGTATTTTAAACCGTTACAATTCTTATATACAGACACTTAAAATTAATACGGTATCTGTTATAGATAATGAAAGTTGATGATCCGTTATCCGGGAGCTGCCAATTAATAATGTTGCTCGATTTCAGTAATTTCATTTCAGTAATTTTCATACGTGCCAAAATGCCATATGGGCTGATTTAGTTTTAAAACCTCACTCGACTTGTATATTTATCCCCAAATACAAAATACATGGCATAATTGTTTTCAATGAAAATGTTATGTTAGTGAATATTCTGAAATAACATTTCCGTCTAACAAGTATACTAGTTAGTTATCATTCTCTTCCCACAGAGGTTACTCCCTTCAGATTTCCGATCCTAATCTCTGTTCTACATGGCCTGAATTTCTAGACTCAAGCAAAATTTTCTAGCGGGGGAAATGGGAATCTCATACTGCATCCCTGCTTTTTAACCAATGAAAACACATCTTTCAGAGGGCATGTCGACCTGGTCACTTCAAATATCGAGGCATTTCACTCTTAAGGGTCTTGCTCATTAGCATATGTCCTTCGAATATGTCTGATGTAAATAACACAAATGAACTTTTTTGGATATTTTTGTCTGATTTGGTCTTCTTTATTTATAAGCATGTTAATGATCAATAGTTTTCACAAAATAAAACAGCATATTTCGCTGATTGCACAACTAGATTCAATTGCAACTAAACACTCCCATTTCTGCCCTCGATTTCAAGCGATATAGAACATAGGTTGGGATCGGAAATCTGAAGGGAGAATATCTAGTTATATGACCTATAAAACATTACAGGCCCATTGTTGTAGGCTAGCTGCTATAGATGACTTTAAAAATTACGTTTCACTCATTGACGCGCTTCAGCTGCCGTACATTGTCCGGTTTTCGAGTAAAATCACGACTTTGCACCTGTACACTGTCACCATGCTGAACCGGCTGGGATTAAAATTTAAAATATTGCAGCAACAGTTAGTGTTTCTGAAAAACATTTTTTCGAAAACCACCAATCATACCGTTTGACATTTGTGACTCAGACAAAATGTTCTATGTCCCCTTTAATGCCCGACTACAATTAAGAAGCTAATTGGAAATACTAGTTCCGATGTTCGCATAACAATCGTTTAATTTAAAGGTACATCCATTGTGTTGTTGGGGGTCACATATTGTAAACGTTATAACGGGTGTATGTTTAAAGGGTGTATGTTTAAAGGGTGTATGGATAATGTTTAATAGGTTTAATAACTAATGTGCATGTACATGGGACGTGCAGTTTTAGTTTTTACACATGCATAATGATGTTACTAAATTTTAATTTGAAACTAGTAATTATGATATATTTGGCGATTGGGGATAAATATGCAAGCTGAGTGAATTTATTTGTATTGTAGACAGCACATGTCGTGAGTTGGAACGTATTAAAGCCAAATAAAATTTTATGAAACACAATGGATGTACCTTTAAGGTTGAAAATAATAACTGTAAGGGGTCAAAGAAAAGCTGTATGCTGGTTTTGTCCTTGAAAATATTTTTTAATACCGAGAATCCTTCCTTAGCATTTGCATTATTAAGATTCCACTAACTAGAATGCCACACGTGACTACCCACTTGCAAATATCACTGGTGATTAGGTTAAACTATCAAACTATCCATACAACTACTTATATATAATTACCTACGCTGATAACTTGTTGATAAAGCAGTATTGTATTATAATATATATATAGTCACTATTGATAAACATATGGAGTGGACCTACTTGAAAAGTGTGCACAAAAAGTAGTGCGCTCATTCACGTGTGCACGCTCGCAAGACGTCAAATGTTATTTGGCTTAAACACGTAGAACCCATGAGTGAAATGCTCTGTTTAATGTCCATGACAAGAAACATGTGAAATCCGCGTGCAACACGCGAAACGTGAGCAAAATATCTTATTCACTTGGCAGTGTCGACTCACGGGGAATTAATGGCCGTTGTTGAATATGTCGTTGCACGTGCGAGGACCTTGTAAAGCAAAGTGTTGGCATAAAAAGAAATAAATTTAATGATATTTTTAACTAAGTGTTTGAATTTCGTTATGTGTCTTGTTGTTTATTTGTATGCATGAATCCAACTAACCGTTTCGCTTTACAAACTTCCACATTCTAAATACTAAAAAACATCAACTTAAATGTTATGTCTAACATGTGACCTATGGGATTGTCATTAATTCATGAACACAATATGTATCAATATGTACTTTTGCGTTTACCTAGGCCTATTATACTGAATATAGTAACGATGACAGACGATTTGTATAGCGCTATTTCTAATATTATGTTCAAAGCGCACTATTATTATCCTGGAGTATTTGTACTTTCGGTACCACTCCGCGCGACTATATAGGTCCGTACTCCCCGTGTTCAGAGAGCCATTTAAACAGCTGGGTGGACCGAGTTCAGGGACACCATAGCATGGAACCCAGACAAAAAAAGTTGGTGTCTCCACGAACCCGGGCCTTCAGTGGGAGACCAGCACGCTAACCACGACACAACTGGTACACAATACAAGATTAATTTTAAAATAATACATAGACAGTTCGATATGTTCCAAATACACAAAATATCATTCTATTTCCAACATTTGCAAAGGGGGTAATAAATTCGTCAGATAACAAAAAGCACGATGACCTAGGCGTGATGAGCAAATTATAGTGTGCCGGCTAGCATATAATGTATCGTGGTACACTGTCTTCAACACTCATGAATTATGCATGTAGATAACGGAGACACTACCCGTACATTTTGTATATAGGTACCCGTCACTAGGTCAAGTTTCTTGATAACTTATTTCTCAGCTATCTCTTTATAAGAAAAATCAAAAACACGTTAATGCACTTTTTCGTGCCAATGCCACAAATACGATGTTTCAGTACATTCGTTCAATGATATAAAGTGATTATCGTGATCAATATTGTTCAATAATACTCCTCCGCCATTTTTTTTAAAGCTTTGTGGCGTTGCTCTGAATGTGGCTCTGAATGTTGGCGCAGACATTAGGGGAGGCGTCACATCACTCGCGGGCTTGAAATTAAGAGTGATTTCATGCTCCGAGCCCTATGCTCAAACTCAACTTTAAGAGATTGAACGTCCAAAACAACAACACCAGTTCCCAACTGTTCGCCAAAAAAAAGGACCCGTCTCTATTCTTAACAACATTTGTATCACTCTACTGGAGTCGTCAACGTCGCAGCCACACCCCAACACATAGATCTTCCCTGGGGTCTAGTCTTCGCATGTCCACACTGGTGAGTCTTCTGCGCATATTTCATAACACATATTTCTGTTTTTATTTATGATTGAAAACGGTAAAAAGTTGTCATCCAAAAGCTGTCATCCTTATTTTTTAGAATTCGTTGACGCATCATTGCTTTTGGATCGTTCACTCCCATATCTCTATTTAAGGGGGTTTCAAACGAATTTTTAAGGCGTGTTTGATACACGAAGGCAGACATAATGACTGCCAAGCTTGTTGCGGCCAATAGCCACATCCCAACATATAGGTCTTCTCTGAGGTCTAATCTCTGTTCCTCATCACTGCTGACTCGTCTTCAAGAATCGAACTCGACATGTGACAGTTCGAACTGTCCCTGTGACAGAGATGCTGTACCAAAGGACTGTGAGGTCTACAACACAGGCTAGATCCAGGACTGTGTAGGACCCATGTCATGTGAGGTCTACAACACAGGCTGGATCCAGGACTGTGTAGGACCCATGTCATGTGAGGTCTACAACACAGGCTGGATCCAGGACTGTGTAGGACCCATGTCATGTGAGGTCTACAACACAGGCTGGATCCAGGACTGTGTAGGACCGATGTCATGTGAGGTCTACAACACAGGCTAGATCCAGGACTGTGTAGGACCCATGTCATGTGAGGTCTACAACACAGGCAGGATCCAGGACTGTGTAGGACCCATGTCATGTGAGGTCTACAACACAGGCTGGATCCAGGACTGTGTAGGACCCATGTCATGTGAGGTCTAGAACACAGACTGGATCCAGGACTGTGTAGGACCCATGTCATGTGAGGTCTACAACACAGGCTGGATCCAGGACTGTGTAGGACCCATGTCATGTGAGGTCTACAACACAGGCAGGATCCAGGACTGTGTAGGACCCATGTCATGTGAGGTCTACAACACAGGCTGGATCCAGGACTGTGTAGGACCCATGTCATGTGAGGTCTAGAACACAGACTGGATCCAGGACTGTGTAGGACCCATGTCATGTGAGGTCTACAACACAGGCTGGATCCAGGACTGTGTAGGACCGATGTCATGTGAGGTTTACAACACAGGCTGGATCCAGGACTGTGTAGGATCCATGTCATGTGAGGTCTACAACACAGGCTGGATCCAGGACTGTGTAGGACCCATGTCATGTGAGGTCTAGAACACAGACTGGATCCAGGACTGTGTAGGACCCATGTCATGTGAGGTCTACAACACAGGCTGGATCCAGGACTGTGTAGGACCCATGTCATGTGAGGTCTACAACACAGGCAGGATCCAGGACTGTGTAGGACCCATGTCATGTGAGGTCTACAACACAGGCTGGATCCAGGACTGTGTAGGACCCATGTCATGTGAGGTCTAGAACACAGACTGGATCCAGGACTGTGTAGGACCCATGTCATGTGAGGTCTACAACACAGGCTGGATCCAGGACTGTGTAGGACCGATGTCATGTGAGGTTTACAACACAGGCTGGATCCAGGACTGTGTAGGATCCATGTCATGTGAGGTCTACAACAAAGACTGGATCCAGGACTGTGTAGGACCCATGTCATGTGAGGTCTACAACAAAGACTGGATCCAGGATTGTTTAGGACCCATGTCATGTGAGGTCTACAACACAGGCTGGATCCAGGACTGTGTAGGACCCATGTCATGTGAGGTCTACAACACAGGCTGGATCCAGGACTGTGTAGGACCCATGTCATGTGAGGTCTACAACACAGGCTGGATCCAGGATTGTTTAGGACCCATGTCATGTGAGGTCTACAACACAGGCTGGATCCAGGACTATGTAGGACCCATGTCACGTGAGGTCTACAACACAGGCTGGATCCAGGACTGTGTAGGACCCATGTCATGTGAGGTCTACAACAAAGACTGGATCCAGGACTGTGTAGGACCCATGTCATGTGAGGTCTACAACACAGGCTGGATCCAGGACTGTGTAGGACCCATGTCATGTGAGGTCTACAACACAGGCTAGATCCAGGACTGTGTAGGACCCATGTCATGTGAGGTCTACAACACAGGCTGGATCCAGGACTGTGTAGGACCCATGTCATGTGAGGTCTACAACACAGGCTGGATCCAGGACTGTGTAGGACCCATGTCATGTGAGGTCTACAACACAGGCTGGATCCAGGACTGTGTAGGACCCATGTCATGTGAGGTCTACAACACAGGCTGGATCCAGGACTGTGTAGGACCCATGTCATGTGAGGTCTACAACACAGGCTGGATCCAGAACTGTGTAGGACCCATGTCATGTGAGGTCTACAACACAGGCTGGATCCAGGACTGTGTAGGACCCATGTCATGTGAGGTCTACAACACAGGCTAGATCCAGGACTGTGTAGGACCCATGTCATGTGAGGTCTACAACACAGGCTGGATCCAGGACTGTGTAGGACCCATGTCATGTGAGGTCTACAACACAGGCTAGATCCAGGACTGTGTAGGACCCATGTCATGTGAGGTCTACAACACAGGCTGGATCCAGGGTTGTCGTGTGGAGAGGGTGCACTCGTCTTCCTCATCTCGGTGCTAACCAAATAAACGGTGTCAAGGGGGGTTGTGAAGCTTATATTTTAATAGATCATACCTAAAACATGCCAATTAATATGTATTAGATGACATTAATTATATCTGCTAAAATTGTTTTGACTATATCGCCCTAATTATAATGAAAATCGGATATAGTCAGATGGATTTCGAAGGTCATCGGAGATTATCCTATATAGAGAATTTGAAAAACAGTATTAAGAGTTTCTAAAGTTCTCTAATATATTCTCTCAACCTGTGTGAAGTCACTAAGTCTGTATACGACGAACTTTTACTAGAATAGTGAAAATAGTAAGTTTTTGATTAAACGTAATTATTTATACTTACCTATTGACTAGACCTACTATGCCTACCTCCTCTCTAGGTATGCTATTTCAACGTTAAAAAATCCCTCTCCAAAGGGCGGTAAGTCGGCATGGTCTCGTGACGTCACCACCGGAAATCTCCACTCTCTGAACAGGCCCGAAAAGGCAAGACAGACCAAGCGGGGAGGATGGGCGGGCCTAGCGCGTAGGTCTAGTCAACAAGTTAGTATAAATAATAAATAATCAGTAGATATGTGGTAGAGACGAGACTAGCAACAAGCCCTGAGTGTAAGCTAACCTACGAGTCCTCCACCCTGTGGTGAGGACAAGGTACAGCCCGGGAGACGCCATCTCTACCGCTAGGCGGATCGAAGAGACAACACAGCCACTCAACTTCTGATTAACACACTGTAAAAGCGAAGTTAAAGAAACCAAACAACAGACAAGGAGCAAACTCCTAAGAGGACTGTCCCCTTCTCGGTCTGGTCGGGGGGACCACCTTCGCCTGAGCGAACACCTGTCGACCCAGCCTAGAGATGCCTTCGAGATCTGCTGTGGAGACATCTCGTAAGTAATGATTAGCGAAAACCTCTGAGGAACGCCCAAAACACCCCGCGATGAGAGAGATCCATCTCTCCCGAGTCAGGGACTAGAGGCGGAATAGAGAAATTACGGCCAGCCACAGCTGCGGAGGCCATGGCCACAAGAAAAATGATCTTGATGGTGAGAGGGAGGAGGGGAACGTCTGAGAGCGGTTCATACCGGAGCAAAGATGGTTGAGCACAATGGCTAAGTCCCACTCAGGTGCACAGGCCCTCGGGTCATTGCTTTTCACACTATTAAAAAAAATAAATAAAAAAAAGTTTGAGATGACCCCCCGATTTTTACGCCCTCAGAATGTATTTGTCTAGAAAAGGCCGGACACTTGGTTTGACCCCACTCGTCTTCGAGGCCGCGCGCTACGCTCACACGGCGTGTAATCGATTAAAACTTTATACAGACATTTACTTGGATGATTTACCTATCGATCAACATTCATGGAACCTACCACCTCTTTATTGCCATTTCTACAAGTCGACCGAAAGCCCTTTTTCACTCTCAACGTACTAATGTGTACACAAATGGCGACGGGGGTGTGGTCGAAGCGAGCGCTCTGATTGGTCCACGCTTATAACCTTACACGTCGTTATCAATTTTCAGTTGCAAGGGAGATAACTCTTACTCACTATGCACGACCGTTTCCCTTTTAAATAGATTATAGAGTAAAATAACATAATATATCTCTTGATCATAAAACACATACTATATTCCACAATTATAATACAATGATTTTATTATCATATTTCTAGACACTTATTAAAGTTTCGAATGTGCATGGCCAATAATCGATTACACGCCGTGTGAGCGTAGCGCGCGGCCTCGAAGACGAGTGGGGTCAAACCAAGTGTCCGGCCTTTTCTAGACAAATACATTCTGAGGGCGTAAAAATCGGGGGGTCATCTCAAACTTTTTTTTATTTATTTTTTTTTTTAATAGTGTGAAAAGCAATGACCCGAGGGCCTGTGCTCAGGTGGACAAAGCTTAGTCCTGCCGTCCATAGAACGGAAGGTTTTAATGAGGCCCTTGAGGACCGACACATCTAAACCTGGCAACGTCTTCCTGAGAACGGAGAGGTATTGGTATTGACTGATGAAGCCTTAAGATGCCTGGTGTTGCGAAGGTACACTAAGTACTCCGCCACCTGAGGAACGGAGGCCTCTGCCGGGACGAAACCCCGCTGAGCACAGAAGGAGGCGAAGGCCTGGCACTGAAATATATTGAGTTTCCTAGTGGTCTTCCTATGAGAGGTAGCTATGGCATTGGCGACGCACGTTGAGTAACCACTGCTCATTAACCCTCTCTTAATACAAGCCAAGCGTGGTGGCAGAACACCTGAGGGTTCTCCTGTAACCTTCCGCTTGGCCTGCTGAGGAGCAGATCTCTCCGTGGCTGAATCGGAACAGGTTCCTGATGACAGAGCCGCCGGAGAGGAACGAACCACGGTCGGGCTGGCTACCAGTGGGCGACCAGAAGAAGTCTTGGCTACCACTTGGGAGAGGATGGCCGGAAAAGCATAGGCGTCCATCCCCTCCCACCCTAACGAGAGCGCGTCTAAGCCCATCGCTAGCGGGTCTGGTACTGGAGAGACATAGGTTGGCAATTGGTGATTGAGACATGTCGCGAACAGGTCTATTAGAGGGGTGCCGAACTGGAGACACAACCCCCTGAAGACTGCCGGGTTCAGTTGCCACTCCGTCGGGGGAGGGGCATCTGGTCGCAACAGCGCATCCACCAAGATGTTCTTGGCACCTGGAATGTGGACTGCTTGAATGTTCAGGTCCACCTCGTCCACCAGCTCGAAGAACCGGAGAGACACGCGTAGCAGAGACTCGGCCCTGGTGGACCCCTGCTTGCTTATCGACGCTGAACTGTCTGTGTGGACTAGTAGGCACTGGCCTCGCAAGGGGACCTGCCAGTGTTGAATGGCTAGACGGACGGCGTCCAACTCGAGGACGTTGATGTGTGAGTTCTGCTCTGACAGAGACCAGACCCCCGCAACCTGCTCGTGACCCAGATGCGCCCCCACCCCTGTGTGGAGACGTCTATGAACAGGTGAGCTGAGGGGGGACCCCGGAGAAAACACTCTCGTCCACCCGCCACCAAGCTAGGAAGCAGATCTGGGGTCAGAGCTATGACGTGACGACAACGAGTCTCCATGATGTGGGGGTTCAGGAACACCTCAAATGGCGGAGGAATAACGTCCCCCTGCGGGTCAGGTCCTGAGCTGAATTAGCAGCCCCAACACTCTTTGCCACTGACGTAGGGAGAGCGACGCATCGAGGGCACGATCCAATAAGTGTAACGAGCCATCCGCTCCATCGTGATGAACCCACGGAACAGCTGAGTGTCTATGATAGCCCCTAAGAACTTCAGACGAGTCGCAAGGACCAAGTCCGACTTCTCTAAATTCACTAACCACCCTAGGTGACGGGACAGGTCTATTGTAAACTTGAGCCGTGCCTCAAAAACGACGGGAGAACGGTCGTGAGCGAGTCCATTGTCCAAATACATTAGAAACTGAATGTCGCATTGGTGTAAGAATTGGACGATAGGCTGAGTCACTCGTGTGAATAGCCAGGTGGCGGACGACATCCCGAACGGAGCACCCACCACTGAAAGTGTCTCCTATCCAGAATGAAGCGGAGGTACCTGCTATCCGAATTCCTTTTGGGTATGACAAACACTGGGGAGTAAAACCCCAGAGTTAGATGCGGGTCAGGACCTCTTGCATCACCCCTTGGAGATTAAGATCTCCACCTGTTACAAGGTTAGAAGAAGCCGGTCCCGTGACAAGGGATGCTCCCTTGGAGCACAGGTAACAGAAAGAGGAGACGAGACGGGAATGCGGAATCCCTGACCCAGAATCTGACAAACGAATGGGTCTAACCCTAACTGCTCCTAGTTGCTGATGAAGCTTTGAAGCCGGTCCCCAAACGAGCCCTCCGACCACGTAACGAGTGGAGGAGGAAGCAGAGGGGATGACCATGAGTCACTTCCTCCGCTTCCCCTTCTGAGGGGTACGGCCCCCCGGCCCCGGGACGGGGGGACTTGGGAGATTGACCCATGGATCCGCGGCCACGCCCTCCCCGCCGAAAGTCCGTCTTTGCTTTCTTGGGGGTTGATTGACCCTGGCCGTGACCTTCACGTTGACGGTAGTTAGTTGTCGGGCGTTTCAATCTGATTAAAATCGACCTTGTTCCGAGGAATAAAATTTGCAAAATAATATATCTACAGGGATACGTACAGGTTCTGTAGATTCCTCGCCACAAGGTCTGAGAACATCCCGTATAGGTGTGTGTTCCGAACCAGTTTAGCGCAGCCAAAGCCCAGTCAAATAGCTGACCAATCACATCATAGTTTTTAAACGGTCACTGTTTTGAAAGCATTTGGAACAGACAAAAGGATAGCTGTTTGGAGTTATCTGCCCCTAACTTCTCGCATCGAAAGCATTTGTTGGGCATCTTTTGATTGGCTACCTGAATTGCGCTCGAACACGCTTGTCTACGGACTGTTTCCAGACGGTTTGGTGTGGAAATCTCCGAACGATATGAGTTCGTATCCCGGTAGATGCACTATTTTGAACATTTTTTCCGCGGAATACCGTCGGTTTTAATCAGACTGCCGGGCGTTTGGGCGTAGTCTGCCTCTGACTCTCCACAAGGCGATTGGAGAGGTCTTGTTGTTGAGCCTCCTGCCGCGTTCTAAGAACCTCGGGGATACGACCCCCAAAGAGAGATTCAGAATTGGCCGCGGCCTGCCGGAGGAAGGATTTCTGGTCGGGGTTGAGGCAAAAAAGAAACAAGAAGTTATCCCTACGCAGGACCGTAATCCCTGAGGATATACGCGAAGCCGATAGCATGATCTGTGCGAGGTCCGCGGCCACATTGCCGAATGCTTTGAAGATCACCGGGTCACCCGACTCCATGTCAGCCTGCTTGGCGCAGTTTAGCATCGCCTGACAGGTGAACGCCACATGATTGCCAAACCCCAACACTGTGCGAGCATCTCTGTCGAGATGCGTGAGCTGCGCATCAGTAACGCGATGGGGCAGGTCGGGGGAAATCAGGCGAGACGAACCCTTATCAAGAGCAGGCGGGACGAGCTGAAAGGGAGTCGGGTACAGAGGCAATTGACGCCGGCGCTTATCCGACACCACTAACGGCGGTAGCAGACGGTTGGGGCAGCAGACGAGATGACATGCTCCATATCCTCCGAGGCGTCCAGAAGACCCCAGCAGGAGCCTGTGAGGCGGAAGAGGGAGTCGCAAGAGAAGTACTCCTCCAAGCATCGCGCGCTTAGGGTATTTGACGTCATATAAACAAAATCCCCTTTATTGCGTTAAACGTACTACACAACAGCAAACGCTTCCGAAGCGTAAAGGCTCGTCTCTAGCACAAGTCGCCATAACAACCCATGTGCTGCACGCGCTACACGTGCTTCTCTTGCAAGTTACCCTGGTCACACATTACTGAATGTGACGATTGCTTTATAAACAATGTTTCTAAATCACAGGCGCCAGACCCTAAATATAGACCTCCGTATATATATATTCACCTGATGAGACCCGTAATGGTCGAAAGCATGCTTGTGAATCTGAGTAAATCATCGTAATTTCTTCGAACATTTTATTTTTTCTATATATATATATATATATATATATATATATATATGTATGTATATATATATATACACATACCTATGTAACATATAAAGAAGGTATGACACTGTCCGCCATTTTGAATCCTGGCATAGGACCGGAAATATAAACTTGGATCAATCTACGAATGTTACAAGGCGTATTTGAGCCAGCAAACCAGTTCCGGTCCTATGCCAGGTTCAAAATGGCGGACAGTGTAGTAACCTTCTTTATATGTTACATGTTACATGGTTACAGGTAGGTAGATATACGTAGATGTATATTTAGTGTTTGGCGCCTATGTTCTAAATGTCCTGAGAATATACAGATTATGGCCTGTTTAATGTACTTCTTATTGAGATCAGCAAGTTATGACAATTTTTTACTATTAATCCAATTTATGTAGCAAATAGTAAATACATAATTAAATGAAATGGTAAATAAATAACCGCCAATATATTTCAATTTCTTTCATTGCTCATAAACTGTTTAATTTTTTCGTGTCTTTGTATACAGTGTGTGAGTTAGACCACAATTATTTACGCTTGAACATAATAGACTGGATCTATATTTAGACTGGAAAACACCTTTACTAATTAGTGCAATTTCTCGGCTTATTTTTGGTCGAACAAATTTGGGAAAAATTAAGTGTATATATTTCACGGATACAGATTTTTGACAATTTTCATCAACATCCTTGATGGCTCTTTAAATGAAGACTCAACAATAATCATTTTTCTTTGACGAAATGAGTCATAAAATATCCTTTCTTAGTGTCATTAGTATTTTCTTCAATCAATATATCCTGACGTTGCCACAGTATCACATTTTAAGTATAGATGTAGGAGGATTGCAACACTAAGATTACTATGTATGTTATGACCCAGGTGTACTTTTGATTTGAAAGATAATAGGCATTAGCTATTTCGATCAAATCTGAAAGTTCTGCCTACGTTGACAAGTAATGAACATATCCCGTCTGAATCAGACTGTTAGTGTCATACATGGATGACATAGATTAAAATAGATTCCAACAATTAAGGTGTTTAAGTTTCCACAAGGTGACTTTAATTAATGTTAAAATGTTCTTCGCATACATTACGAATAAATATAGAGCAGACATATAAAGAAAGCATAGTGAACTTTCACTAAAAGGATGTTAGAAACCTGTTATTATTAATATTATTCATCTAGTTTTTCCCGGATTGTGCATTATACAAAGGTACAACAGTCGCATCCCGAAAGTTTATACAATATATTGTTACATTAACGGGTAAAACATCTCATTACACAACTCGATAAGCCGTATCCATAAGACAATGGAGCGGCAGTGGTGTGGAATTCTTCACTGTGAGAGGTAGATTTGTATACACTGGGTGTAAGGTGTACGCGAGGACGTTCGTTGTTACTGATTCGTCACGTGACTTTTAATGCGAGGAGCGGGACATACGACCACGAAAAGTGGTAAATTTTAGCTCATTATGCATATTGTTTGAATACTTATGAACTTATAAATAGCGACTACTTCATGAGTAAACATCTATACCCCCTCTTGTGAAACCAAATAGAAGATAAACCTAACCATTGTTTTACCTTCGAGTGGCCATTTTAATGTGAACACCTTAAAATGGCCGCTCAAAGTGATATGGACTTTATTGATTTAGGAGTATCATTTAGCCATTTGTAACACTTATTTACATTTTTGCGAGAGCACTTTATTTTAGTAAGAAAATGGTGCTATAGCGCCTTTTAAAGCCCAAAACAATATTATGAAAACCACTGAATACCCCTTTATGATATGTATCATGTTATTTGGGCATTAAGACGAAACTAAACTGACCCTCGCTATAGAAGGGAAGAATAGTCGACCATTACCGATTCTATTGTCACACCAGCAGTATTTCATCTCCTTCAAGTGGACGGGCCATGTTCAATAAGCGTTTAAAAGTAATCGCTGAACGTTTCAGCTCTCTAGACCATTTGGAACTGGAAAAGAAGATGAAAATAGTTTTTTTGGGTTGTGACCCCTGTGACCCCATTTGAGGTCATGAGGTCATGAAATCTACATTTTAGAATCCCCATTGGCCAAGGAGTCTGCACACAACTTTTCGGTTCTCTAGACCTTTTGGAACTGGTGAAGAAGATAAAAATAGGTTTTGGGGGTCGTGACCCCTGTGACCCCAATTGAGGTCATGGGGTCACCCAATCTACAATTTAGAATCCCCATTGGCCAAGGTGTCTGCACACAACTTTTCAGTTCTCTAGACCTTTTGGAAGTGGAGAAGGAGATGAAAATAGGTTTTTAAAAGTCGTGACCCCTGTGACCCCATTTGGGGTCATGTGGTCACGAAATCTACAATTTAGAATCCCCGTTACCTAAGGAGTCTGCACACAACTTTTCAGTTCTCTAGACCTTTTGGAACTGGAGAAGGAGATGAAAATAGGTTATTGAGGTTGTGACCCCTGTGACCCCATTTGAGGTCATACGGTCACCAAATCTACAATTTAGAATCTTCATTAGCCATGGAGTCTGCACATAATGTTTCAGCTCTCTAGACCATTTGGAACTGGAGAAGAAGATGAAAATAGTGTTTTTGGGTTGTGACCCCTGTGACCCCATTTGAGGTCATGGGGTCACGAAATGTACAATTTAGAATCTCCATTAGTCAAGGAGTCTGCACATAACTTTTCAGCTCTCTAGACCTTTTGGAACAGGAGAAGAAGATGAAAATAGGTTTTGGGGGTTGTGACCCCTGTGACCCCATTTGAGGTCATGGCGTCACCCAATCTACAATTTAAAATCCTCATTAGCCAAGGTGTCTGCACACAACTTTTCAGTTCTCTAGACCTTTTGGAAGTGGAGAAGGAGATGAAAATAGGTTTTTAAAAGTCGTGACCTCTGTGACCCCATTTGGGGTCTTGTGGTCACGAAATCTGCAATTTAGAATTCCCATTAGCTAAGGAGTCTGCACACAACTTTTCAGTTCTCTAGACCTTTTGGAACTGGAGAAGGAGATGAAAATAGGTTATTGAGGTTGTGATCCCTGTGACCCCATTTGAGGTCATGGGGTCACCAAATCTACAATTTAGAATCTTCATTAGCCATGGAGTCTGGACATAATGTTTCAGCTCTCTTGACCATTTGGAACTGGAGAAGAAGATGAAAATAGTGTTTTTGGGTTGTGACCCCTGTGACCCCATTTGAGGTCATGGGGTCACGAAATGTACAATTTAGAATCTCCATTAGTCAAGGAGTCTGCACATAACTTTTCAGTTCTCTAGACCTTTTGGAACAGGAGAAGAAGATGAAAATAGGTTTTGGGGGTTGTGACCCCTGTGACTCCATTTGAGGTCACGGGGTCACCAAATATACATAATGAATCCTCATTAGCCAAGGAGTCTGCACACAACTTTTCAGCTCTCTAAACCTTTTGGAACTGGAGAAGAAGATGAAAAAAAGTTGTTTTGGGTTGTGACCCCTGTGACCCCATTTGATGTCATAGAATCATGAAATCTACAATTTAGAATCCCCATTAGCCAAGGAGTCTGCACACAAAATTTCAGCTCCCTAGACCAAGTGGTTCTGGAGAAGAAGATGAAAATGCGAAAAGTTTACAGACGGACGGATGGACGGACGGACGCCGGACACCATGCCATGCCATGCCATGCTTTCAGGCCAGATGAGCTAAAAAAGGTAAACTCGGTATTATTCCTAAATGGGACAATCAGTGACAGTGCATTCGTGAAAAATAATCAACATTTCCCATACTATAAAGGCCTAATGACGTCATCATCATGGATTAACAAGCAAGAATTTCACTGAATGTTATCTTCAATTTTAATTTTCCTTAATGTTTTTAAATGACAAACTGTCTTCTTGCCACATTATTTAACATTCCTTTCTTAGAGAGTCAACCTTGTCAAAAGTGTTTCGAAATATAAAAAGCTAAAAACTATAAAATGTCAAATCTACGCTTAAGCTTCACTCACGTAAGCCAAAATAGTGTGAAAATATTTCGTACCAAAGTCAATCCGGACAAACGTGAAAACGTTTGGGTCGTGAATGTTCAAGGTTATAGGAATACAAGAATAGCAAAGCGAATTCTACGGGTGAAGTGTTGTTGCTTTGAATGTCTGTCAAAAATAGTTTAAAGACGTATCCCTAACTGAGAAGGAGTGTTTTACAGTAAAACGTTTAAAGCAGATGTTATTGAAGATATTGTTATTCAGACACATTTCGAAAATGATCATGACGTTCCCTTATTTATGGAAATAACTTTTTCTAGGAATATTCCAGATCCACTGTGTTTCATATATTTTAGTTGGCTTTGACGCATGTCAACATATGTGCTGATTTCAGCTTAAAGAATTTCACTCAACTTGCATATTCATCCTGAAACGCCACATATATCTTGATTACTATAGTTTCCAATGAAAATCGAATAACATCCTTATACATGTGCAGAAACCGAAACTACACATCGTACTAACATTGCACAGTAGTTATAATACCTATCCTTGTTTTTTGTCTAAAGTAAATAAGTTTCCAAAATTACGTTTGACTAATACACAATTAACAGGCGCCAATCGCGGTTCATATCCTGTTTTCGTTGAGACATCACTTCTTTTACTTCTATATCGTCACTAATATGAGAAGTCTATCATCAAAATGGTAATTTTCGGCAACAGCCAGTACCTCTCGAAAAATTTATACTAACACCATTTATAGCGTTTTGCATGAGTGAAACTCCCAACAACAGAACGGATGTCCCTGTCGATACAAGAGTTAATGTAGTGTAGAGGTCTGTAACGCTTAGATTTCCATAACTTGCTACTTGAATCACTGACAGATATTTCATTTGATTCAATCGGCCCTCAAACTGTCATTGATACGAACGAGTTTCATATTCGCCATATAGATTTGATACCAGATGGAGAAATAATAACCTGTTGTGATTAATTGTGAACGATAATTACAATGTCCATGATGGCTACTGTCAAGTTAAATGAAGTCCCAAGAATTATGGTCAGATTTCAATTAAGGCATTCCGCGATGATTTGCAATGAAGCCAAATATATCTTGTCAGTTTTGCCTCTTTAACAGAATGTGAAAATATGACATTCATTGGTTTGTTAGGATTTTGAACAAAAAAAGCATTTAAGACTTTGCTTAACTGAGCACTTTCCGGCAACTTTTGATTTACACAAGAGCAAAATATAACTTTTTTAATCCGTGAAAGCCATTAATTTTGTCTGACCTAAACTTGATTTCACGAAGAAAGTAAATAGACACATTGACGAGGCCGACCTCATATTAACAGTTATTTAACCTAAATGCGTCAATATGGTTTCGTTGACCGCTGTCGTTGAAGTTCGGCAATTACGGGCGCGCTTTATCGACGGATTGGTGACCCGCGTCATGACAGGATAATCTGAACGATTGGAAGGATGTCCCTCTCACCTGAAACATGAGTTGAGAAACATGTTGTGTCCCTTGGGCAGGAAGTGTTAAAATGTGCCTGTTAGCATTAGATTTGATACTTTGGTGGCACTTCGTTTTGTGTCATACCTCGAAACTGTATCTTGACCAATACAGATATGATGAATTCATAGCATTAGAACCTATTGTAAATAATATAGTCATGATGTGTACAACATGTGTCTTCACTTTTTTTTTTATTTCACACATGTTTATGAGATGCAACCGCCGGCGTACAATGCAACATATATTTGCACAAAACAACATTAGCGATAAGGTAAAGCTTAATGTTATCATTTTCCATTGCACTCAGCCCACTGATACCATAATCGGTACAGGGCCTACTTTCACAAAGCAGCCTTTATGTTGATGTTGATGAACATATCGAAAAATCTATCTCCGTGAAATAAATACACTTAATTTTTCCCCAATTTTTTCAACTTAAAATAAGCCGAAAAATTGCACTTATTAGTAAAGGTGTTTTCCAGTCTTAATATAGATCCAGTCTATTATTTTCAAGCGCAAAGCATTATGGTCTAGCTCACACACAGTAAACAAAGACACGAAATAATTAAAAAAATATGAGCAATGAAAGAAATCGAAATATATAATTTTTTGGCGGTTATTTATTTACCATTTCATTTAATTACTAGTATGTATTTGCTACAGATATTGGAATAATTGTTTTACCCAACAAGGTATTTTTCGTGAATTTTATATTTAATGAGAGTAAAAATTTGTCATAATTTGCTGGTCTTATCTCAATAAAAAGTACATTAAACAGGAAATAATGTGTATATTCTCAGGACATTTAGAAACATTGTTTGTAAAGCAATCGTCACATTCAGTAATGTGTGACAAGGGTAACTTGCAAGAGAGACACGTGCAGCACGTGCAGCACATGGGTTGTTATGGCGACTTGCGCTAGAGACGAGCCTTAATTTCACGCTTCGGAAGCGTTAACTGTTTGTGTAGTACGTATTACGCAAAAAAGGGTATTCTGTTTATATGACGTCAGATACCCGTGGCGCGCTAGTCGAAGTAGTACTTCTCTTTGAAACCAAATTGCAATACATTGTCGTGATATGAAAATCATTTAACTTAGCCATGTTGTAGATAAAAGATTTCTCTGGCGAATGACGTTATAAGTATATTTTCCAAAAATTTGAAACACTAACATCCTTGATGGCTCTTTAAAGGGACACCGCGTCGAGAATAAAAATCAGATCATGTTTATCTACCTATGCTGATTAACATGTTTGCTAACAAGTCACAGACAGACACCAAATTTCAGACAATGGACCTAATTGGTAATAAAAACTACTGTATGTAGACAGTTAAGTGAAGCGTAACTCGTTAGCAGATATAGTGAGATAAAGATGAGACTCATTTTTATTCTCGACGCGGTGTCCCTTTAACTCCCATTCTGTAACATTGCACTAAGGTTACCTTAGTAACACCTAAGTGCCTTGTGAAAGGGGATCCAGGTTACCTGGAGCTTGGTACAATGGGGACAGGTAGCTAACCGTCATTCAGGCAACTGTACAGTGGCATGTACAGTAATAGGGGGTCTTCATACTGTTATGAGGACATTCGTACGTACTGCCCTTAGTTGACCGTATTAGAGGTTGCTTTGTTAAAGAACTACAGATGCAGACACTCATTCTTGTGGATATAGTGCTGAATGATTGGACAAAGTGCTTGGACTATGTGTCCCTGTCAATTTGTTTTGTTTACTTTGTTTCAGAACAGTTTACTGTTTGATGATAGTTGTGGATACAGTAAATGTCCCAACATATTAACGGACTAGCCATAGAGAACACTGAACACAGAGGCACTGAACCTGATAGTTAAAGGTACATCCATTGTGTTGTTGGGGGTAACATATTGCAAACGTTATAAATGGTGTTACTTTATCGAGAAGTACCGACTGTTACCTAAAACTATCATTTTGATGATAGTAGACTTAGCATATTGTCGATATAAAGGTTATTTTTAAAGTAATGATATCTGATCGAAAACCGGACAATGCACATCGTGTGGCGCGCGTCAATGGGTCAAACGTAATTTTGGAATCTTATTTATAACGGAAAAAGAAGACAAATTTGAGTTGATAATGTTTAATAGGTCACATAACTACTGTGCATGTAAATTGGACGTGTAGTTTGGGTTTCTGCACATGTATAATGATGTTACTAAATTTTAATTGGAAACTAGTAATTATGGTATATTTGGCGATTTAGGATAACTATGCAAGCTGAGTGAATTTATTTGTATTGTAGACAGCACATGTGGTGAGTTGGAACGTGTTAAAGCCAAATAAAATTTTATGAAACACAATGGATGCACCTTTAAGCCACTTTAACATTCAGAGTCCTTCTTACAGGTGTAATAGGTGTGGTAGAGGTGACCATGCTTGGTGGGATGATAGCACAAAGTGACTCCTCAGTATTTAGAAAGGTTTAATAATGATGAATACTACAGTATTTACCCCCATGTCTTAAAACCCATGTAAACGCAAATTGATTTGCCCTTTGCCCCCTGGGGGTAAATTAGCCCCCGGGGGTATTTTACCCCTGGGGGCAAATATGTGTCATGTAAACGCAGCTTTAGAGAACAAAAAGGCATGGAAACTGATAGTTAAGCCACTTTCACATTCAGAGTCCTTCTTGCAGGTGTAATAGGTGTGGTTAATAATTCAAATTTCCATATACCGTTACAGAATTTGAACACAAATAGGCAGCGCAACAAAGATAGGTGGCCAGTTTACTCTCTCTGTTGCGCAAACTATTTGCGCTTACATTTTCCTGTGGTTTAAGAGATCTCGGGATAAATTGCCGATGGTTCAATATTAACTACAACTAAATACCAGTATCATTTCCTATCTAACTTTTCTCGTGTTACGTATTAGGTAGTCTCGTAAGAAACCCATTGCTAAGTTTCATTTCTAAATTAAATATTCGATTAATTCTAAATATCAGATAACATTCAAATTAGAGTGTGCCCCTTGATCACAAACTGCCATGGGGAATTATCACTTAAAATTTCACCCCTGCCGCGTCCTATGTTTGAGAGCAGGGCGATGACATTTACAGACCTTAGTATCCTAGTTCCATGGGTATGTTTCTAAAATGGAAGTATAGCCTACTGGTCAGTGCAAACAAACCTGTTGATATTATGTGAGTTTTGTTTACGCCTGTTATCTGTTATTTACCAGCACTAGACAAACAGTCAAATAAGCTCTTTTTCCCCCTTGAAGTTCTCACGACTTTTTGTGCACTGACCCTGCTGTCTGGGTATGTGTATCCCCAAGGGAGCTTCATCACCAATGACAAGGCACCTTCTTTGGATAGACATTAATTTAGTCAGCGTTGTTCTTGAAGAGGTCAGGACTGGTGATTGGAGGTTTACAGAGATATTCACTAAGATGCGGATGACCAGTATTACCGAGGAGAGAAATATCTCAATACTAAAGTGAGTAGTGTAAGGTGAGCACGCTCATGCTCCTCAATGAGGAACCAAATGAGGAACCGTTAATTTATGCAGCGTAGCTCATTAATAGGCTAATGTATGCATGACGTCACGGGTCAGAAAGGTCGAAGAATCATTAGACTACACAATGCACCAATGCTCATGAACCTATCAATGATCATTAGCGAGAACAATGGTCTTTTCTAACACTACCCCCTATTATGAAAACCAGTCGAACGAGTTTGTAGTTTGGCGCCAAAAAACTATTTGTAGGTATGACGTGTCATGAGCCATCGCACCCTAGCGCGCCTGTATTTACCATATCGCCGAACAAATACATTTAAGCCCGTTCTGACCTACTGGACATGAATGGATTGTTTATTCTGTCAACAGAGGCGAGCTAAAAACCGAGACATTATAAGCGTCTATCAAAACACCGTAGTCTTAATGTGTTGACGCGTCTATCTCGTATTAGATACATGTTTTAGCATTACATTCATTCGCTTACCCAGTTCATTCAGACATGACCAGCATTGCATTACATTCGTGTTTAAATTGTTACAGGTTTAACCTCGTTGATGCTACATATATTTTAGGTTTTAAATTCAGTTTAATACATAAAGCAGTTCTTAACTTACTAAGCTTTAAATATTTCATTTGAGTTATATTCACACTGATGATATGTTAAAGACATAAGACATCGATTTTGAGTCCAGGTCGTATTTTCCCAAAATAAAAAGACGGTATTCTTAAAATATAGCCGTGTTCTGTCACGTATGGCTTCACAGGTGAAAAGACATAGGGAGTATCTATTGATTGAATGTTTGCCCATATACAAAGGCCATGTCCTGACCTACTCCACAACAATGAAGTTTTAGTCTGTAAACATGTTTTCGGACGTAGATGTCGCCTTTAACATGGCGATAAAATATAGGTCATTTCTTCTAACATAATATTCTCGTTCAGTAAATTCAATATAGAAAGAATCCCCCCATATGCTATGGTTTTATCACTGTAGATGTAGACTTGCTCAAGATAGTGAACGGAATTAAGTCAAGGGGATAATACAGGCTATATATTTTTATCAGTGAATATCCTTATCATAAGGTGTCATTGAGACATCATGAATTGTGTTGTGCTTTCATATATATCGTGTTTAACATTAGGAGTTTATGAAACGTTTGATTGGATGGAGCATAGATCATATACAAGTGTAGATAGTCTAGTAGTCTACTAACCGTCACGTAGCAATAAGAAATGTGATGCGGTTTAATAATAATAATAATATAGGTAGTTATTACTGATATAAGGTGGAATGAAGGCTGTCTCGTCAAAAACCTATTTTATCATCATAGAACTCAAGCATGTTCAGACCGAGACAGAAAGGTGTATGTTTTTGACGGCTTAATAACACGCTGTTTTCATAGTAAAACATCCATATATGGGCATTATACTATAGGGGTCAGAGTTCGGGTGTATTACTCATTGATGTAAACATCTAGGTTCGAGCTACATGTAACTGGCAAGGTCTAACAGGCAAGACCTACCTACGTTAAGCAAACAATGACCAGTGAAGCTTGACACTTGAGCTGTCAATCTACCCATTATGGTTCACATCCCCGTTATAACACTGTTATAAACACTGGCCCATTTCGCCCTCAATATATCGCTTTTCTTTCATGTAATAGGTGCATTCGACTTACACCTTGGTCTGTGCACTATAACGGGGCAGATTAGCCCTCTCCATACATATATGGAGGTGTTTTATTATCATTAGAAAAGGCCGGTCCTGTAATGTTACTGTGAGAATGTATAAGCCTTTTTTTTTAACAAATAAAACTCAGCACGCGCACTCTGTCCCTCTAGATCACAATGGGTGGTATACATTTAAGAGGAAAGCCTGCAACACCCCTCTGGTTTTGCATTCTGATGAAACCTGATTTCATGGGATGGATCTAGCAAACTAATCAAGATAAATGCATGACTTTCGATGTATCATAAAATCATAAAATCAATATAATCGTGGTGTTATTCCAATACTTATGTACAATGTAATGTCTTATAATACTGTGATGTTTGGTATAAAAAGTGTGTCATTGCAAGGCATTATGCAATAACCAGGCTATTAATAGAAAGAGAAATCCCAAAGAGAATTGAATGGGCGCTTGATTCAAGTGAATAGTGATACAAGACTCATAAACAAGCATCGAAGCAGTTATCTCCCGTTTCTGTTTATTCTCAATGGGTTGGTTAAGAGATATCAACGTTTCTTAGTTTGGTTATATTATCCAAACGTTCCCTTCATGACTGTGTGTATTGCTATGTGGTGGCGTGAATGATTGGATTATGAAAGTAATGACCCTGCTATCCCGCCGAACAAGTATAGGAACCTTATTGAATACAGAATATGTCCCGCTTCATCGATAGCACAGGGTTTGTGATTGACTGGATACGGCTGACGTGTATTGCCATGGCGACATGTCTAGTACTATCGTAGCATTGTATGTTTGTCTAGTTGAACGATGTTGATCACGTGACGTGATGGTTATCATCACCACCACCACCACTATCGCCGCCGCCTGGAGCTTCCATAACATCACGGCGGCGGCGGCGGCGTAGTGGACTGCACTGAGGGTGACAACGGCGGCGGCGGCGGCGGCAGCGGCGTAGTGGACTGTACTGAGGGTGGCAATGGCGGCGGCGGCGGCGGCGGCGGTGGTGATGACGTCCTCTCTCCTCCTCCTCCTCCTCTCTCCTCCTCTCTCCTCCTCTCTCCTCCTCTCTCCTCCTCCTCCTCCTCCTCCTCCATCCTCCTCGTCCTCGGTGGTGGCGACGGCGGCCGTGATGTTATGGAAGCTCCAGGCGGCGGCGATAGTGGTGGTGGTGGTGATGATAACCATCACGTCACGTGATCAACATCGTTCAACTAGACAAACATACAATGCTACGATAGTACTAGACATGTCGCCATGGCAATACACGTCAGCCGTATCCAGTCAATCACAAACCCTGTGCTATCGATGAAGCGGGACATATTCTGTATTCAATAAGGTTCCTATACTTGTTCGGCGGGATAGCAGGGTCATTACTTTCATAATCCAATCATTCACGCCACCACATAGCAATACACACAGTCATGAAGGGAACGTTTGGATAATATAACCAAACTAAGAAACGTTGATATCTCTTAACCAACCCATTGAGAATAAACAGAAACGGGAGATAACTGCTTCGATGCTTGTTTATGAGTCTTGTATCACTATTCACTTGAATCAAGCGCCCATTCAATTCTCTTTGGGATTTCTCTTTCTATTAATAGCCTGGTTATTGCATAATGCCTTGCAATGACACACTTTTTATACCAAACATCACAGTATTATAAGACATTACATTGTACATAAGTATTGGAATAACACCACGATTATATTGATTTTATGATTTTATGATACATCGAAAGTCATGCATTTATCTTGATTAGTTTGCTAGATCCATCCCATGAAATCAGGTTTCATCAGAATGCAAAACCAGAGGGGTGTTGCAGGCTTTCCTCTTAAATGTATACCACCCATTGTGATCTAGAGGGACAGAGTGCGCGTGCTGAGTTTTATTTGTTAAAAAAAAGGCTTATACATTCTCACAGTAACATTACAGGACCGGCCTTTTCTAATGATAATAAAACACCTCCATATATGTATGGAGAGGGCTAATCTGCCCCGTTATAGTGCACAGACCAAGGTGTAAGTCGAATGCACCTATTACATGAAAGAAAAGCGATATATTGAGGGCGAAATGGGCCAGTGTTTATAACAATAACGCTGAGAAAGTGAGTAGCATCTAACTCCGCGGGCTTTACAGACTATAACTGAGGTATAGGTTCGAGACATGAGCTGTCTTATAACACTTCCAGTCACGTGATACATCATAGTCACGTGATACATCATAGTCACGTGATATTCAAGTCAGGACACGTTACGTGTTAGACAGCAGGTCAGAACATGCTTGAGTTCTATGATAAAATGTGTTAGAATGTTTGACGAGACAGCCTTCATTTCAACTTATATCAGTACTAACTACCATATCTTTTTAAAGTTGACAACCTATCAAGGCAAAAACTCATATACCCAATATATATTTTAAATGACGTTAAGTATATTCCTATTTCGCTTTTAACTCGTTATGGAATGGTATTTTATGTATAACTATCAGTCAACTCAAAATCACTTCATATGAAGTTTGCATACCCGATCTTAAATATTACGCTAAGAAACGTACACTAATATCAAACTTAAAGGACTCGAACATTGTTATACTTCTGTAAGATTCGTGTAAATGAAATCACCCACTCACTCACTGTATGAAACATATTTTCGAGAATATTTCATCCGTCAATTTCGTGTACTATTTCACTGGTTCACTGAGAGATATAATAATACTAGAAAAGTAGAAAATAACATTTGACCTATATAATATATGGATATTTAAGAGACGTTTCTTGGCCGACGCTGTAGCGATATAAATAAAGACCTTTTGTTCAAGCAGTAGGTCAGGACTTCTTATGGCCAGCTCAAAAGCCTAGGTGTATATTCAGAAAACCATACGGTATTGTATAGCCAGGTCAAATCCTCACGCTTCGCTAGGTATACATAATGTATTCATATGTGTATTTTAATCAGAGAGGGGACGGGTGACACGTCATACCTACAAATAGTTTTTTTTGCGCCAAACTATAAACTCGTTCGACTGGTCTTCATTACTTGATGGGTAGTGTTATAAAAGACCATTGTTCTCGTTAATGTTCATGGATAGGTTCAAAAGCATCCTTGCATTGGATAGACTAATGATTCCTCGACCTTTCTGACCCGTGACGTCATGCATACATTAGCCTATTAATGAGCTACGCTGCATACATTAACGCTGATCCGGTTTGGATCCGGTTAAGGAGTATCGGCTCCCCCCTTCTATACTACTAAAGTGGCTATGCATTGAAACCTGTGAACTAGCGAGCTGAGGTGGTTTGGGTTTTAACACTGCTTCCAAGAGTTTTTTACTTACATCATGGATAAAAGTATTATTGCAGGGAGAAAGCCCACAACACCAGTATATCTATGCAATGAGTTGAAAGCAATGAGCAATAGCTGGAACTATCGAACCAATAGCATTGCAGCTAAACCTTACTGCCTGTTGAACAGTTCTCTACAATAGGCAAAGTTCCTGGGTCCATGGCGGGATTCATACCCTGGATCTCTTGATCCAAGTCTCTAACTAGTCTAGATAACCATGGGTGATAATGACACTGAATTTCAAGGTAGGGTTACACACAAGCCCTTTTGTCTGTAGAACAGGATCCAGTTGCACTAAACACTGCGGTTACCTTAAATCACTAAGGTAGCCTTGGTCACATGTTAAAAGATGACACTCTGGTTGACCTTAGTGTTAAAGGGACACCGTGTCGAGGATAAAAATGAGTCTCATCTAATCTCACTAAGCTGATTAGAGTGTATGCTAAGTGCTAACGAGTTACGCTTCACTTTACTGTCTACATGCAGTAGTTTTTATTACCAATTACGTCAATTGTCTGAAATTCAGTGTCTATGACTTGTTAGCAGACATGTTAATCAGCATAGGTAGATACACATGATCTGATTTTTATTCTCAACACGGTGTCTCTTTAAGGTTCTTTTGTTCAACGATCCACAACTGTCACATTTCTTGTGGGATTTGAACCGGAGACCTTTGATCTAAAGTCAGCACACTAACCACTGTGCTATCCTAACAAAGAGGATGGCAAGATTCAACGAAAGATAATTTGATGCTGAAATAAATACCAGTAAATATTTTGACATAGATTTGTTTATTGGCATAGTTCAACAAGCACTATATGTTCACCAGAAACACAATATGTATAATGTACAATAAACAGCACTTTGGGATATATTTACAAAACATGTGCCACAATGCGCTGAAGTTGGCAAATAAGAAAGTGGCGAGGGGATCAAGCATAGCCCTTTTCACAATATAGTCAAGAAATTCAGAGGGTTTCGTGGTTTAGGATATGTGTAATAAAACTGTAGATGTAATGTTATCTTACTAAGCTCATTCCATCTAAGGAAAGTGACCCCTTGTACATCACTCTATCTGTGAAAACATCACTGCTTTTTTCTCTGTAATGATTAAAGAGAAATAAAAACATTTTCATGACTTAACAGTAAACTAAATAAAACAACTCAATTCTATCAATGAAAACATTACTGTCTTTTTCTCTGTAATGAATAGAGAGAACAAAAATTGTTTCATGATGCAACAGACAACTAAATACAACACCTGAATTTCAGTATTATTACCTGTGTGAATCTCGTAGATAATTCTCTGAATAATTCTGCATCACCTAATTTCATTTTAATATCATTTTGCTATGACAAAAAGTGTTTTTGCACCTGGGCACATATGGTTTCATGACACAGTTTTTCTTTCACCACATGGGTACGTCCTGTATTTGCCATTTCCATACTTGACACTGGCCTTTTTTCCTTAGATCAATGAGCATATTAATATAACATATACATTTCAATGACTTAAAATTCTAACCTCGTCACGAATAAACGATCACAATTTAATCTAGATCTGTCCCATAGAGGTATGGTAAGATATATTTAAGCACAAAAAAAACCACCTACATAGTTATATCATTTATATTTGTTTAATGGAACATTCATTGCTGGTGATGGGTGCCTAACTCTGAGGGTTTACTGATTAATTTAAATTTACAAAGAAAGCAAGTATTCTTTGTCAACTTCACTTAATCAGTCAATTTTACTTATTACATAAGGTTTTTTCACAAAACACAATATCACAAGACCAGCAATGACTATAAAGTTGCAAGTCAAAGTTTGCTTTAAAAGGGGTTATCTTTATCCAAAAAAAGATAAATAAAGAGTCTATAAGTCTAGGCAAGAAGTTTCAAATTTTCACAAATGGAACATAAATTTCCGTTTCATAAAAATGGCCACGTTTTACAAACTGTTTAAAATCTAGACAGAAATGTTAGGCAAGAGTTACAAATGCGAAACCCACTTCAAACCTTCAGTGGAAAATGTACCTTGAACACGTCTTCAGTTTCCTTCTCATGCAGTCAAAAGATGAAGTTTGCAATTATAGTTTGAGTGTATGTAGAAACAATGGGTGGAAACTCAATGTCGTATAAAACAAAGCTAAAAGGTAGGTAAAATAAAAACATACACCCTATTCAAATAGAGTGCAAATTTACTCTTTTTTGTAAAGTGTGTCGGTTTTTTATTTACCTACATTTTAATTGGGATAAGTTCCAGTGGCTTAACATTGTAATACACATTTTAAATATTTAAATATTAATTTAGGTCATTTTTATTTTTTGTTACATATATATTTTGCAGCTTTAAGTATCAATGTAAGGTATAAGATATAAATGAACTAATCTACCAATACCTCAGTAACCAGTAATTAAATAAATAAAGAAAAGTAAGTCACATCATAAATCTCAGAGTATTCTAAATTCATTACACATTACTTTCATGTCATTTATTCTACCTGCATTTCAATTTAAATTTACTTTGAATCAAATTTTTTATATTCTATCAATGTCCAACTCATCCATTTTCCTTATCCTTCGAACTGATATTTCTAAAAATTATTGCCAAAGTTCAAAATCTTGTTAAGTGACATCTTGTCATTCTTTCATAATTCAATTCACAAAAGTTCTGTACCTTGAACATATTGATACGTCTCAACTTCAGTGTCAAATTGCTGAACATATTCCTGCCATATCAGCAGAGTTTATTAAAGGCAGTTGAGTAAAGATTGCACATAAATAAATAACGTCATCGGTCCGTTACTTCTTGAGAGTCTTGATGCGTTCCTCCAAACTCTCGCAGTTGGTCTTGATGGCTGTCGTGTTCTGCTTGAATGTGTTCTGGAGCTGGAACATAGGAACAGAATCCTTAAACCGTGCCGGGATAGGATATTTTGGCATAAATTAGTCAATAACTCTTAATCTGTTAATGCAGTATTATCATAAGCACATAGTCACTGTGAGCCAAGTTGGAGTTTAATAAAGAGTATTTCACTTATATCACAATCACTAGTATTAGAGCCCGCAACACCATCACAGCTCGCTGTGACCTTGAAAACATTTTCAAAGTCATCAAAATGGACTGGGGTCTTCGTCTTCTCCAAGAAGCTTGGTGAAGAACATGAAGAGTTTACAGTGAAAAATTGTAAAATGTTTAACGCCCATTGAAATGAAGGTCAAGGTCAAAGATTGGCATGTCATGTCTCCTACTCTTTTTCTCTACTTTCTGTATGAATGATAGCCTGTGATTGGTTGAAGTTATGAAAGGTGAAAGGTAACAGAAAAGGACAGAAGACATACATCACGCTTAACTTCATGCTACAAGTCAGATCTGATTATAATGAGACTGCTACAAATGTTAAACTCCCAATGAATGAAGGTCAAGGTCACAGCTCGGCAAGTGATGTCTCCTGCTCTTTTACTTCAGCCAATCCGTGATGAGGAAAGTAAAATTCTAATTTATGCATGAATTAAGGCCTGCAACTGTTTGAATTTATGGAAGGTTAAAGTTCACAGAATAGGGCAGAAGACGCAAACCCTGCCGGATCTTAATGATCTGATTTTAATGAGACTGCTCCCCACCTGAGAGAGCATGTCGGTGTGAGCCTTGAGACTAGTGTTGATCTCCTGCTGTGACGTGTCCAGGTGTGTCAGAGCTTGGCTGAACTGTAGAGCTGGAACATATATACAACTTATTCAAAAGGGCTCATTTCTTTCAATTAGCAATGCCGGCAATCTTTGTTAGACATCCAATATTCATCTCTCACTATGAGTGAAAGACTGTTGTGCAGTCTTACTACAAGAAACCCTTTTCCAATACGGTAACATTTGCAATATATTGCATCTAACAGGACACACAATAGATTTGAGTATCCTTGAACTAAGCATTTGAAGGAAGAAATAACAAGATGAGATTTGATTTGATATGATTTGAGCTCTATTATTTTGTATCCAAGAATTCTTAATAGCATTATATCTCCCTCCCCACCCCATACAAACCTCATCCCCATTCTAACATGTGGTAAGCCCTAACCCTCAACGAGCTAAAGGGCTGTGATCCACCCTAGGTCTCACCTTGTTCATGTAGATCTTTAAGTGCAGCCATCCTGTCTACAACTTGAGGAAGAGAGTTGGCCACACTCTCCCACTTCTTGACCAGTTCGTACAGCTCAGAGATCTGCAGAGATGAAGTGTATTGCAATAATAAAACTTTAACCCTTTCACCACTAAGAAACCAGGACCCATATTTTCGAAGCTCTCTTAGCGATAATATAGTCGTAAGTCAATGTTAATGTATGGCACTTACAACTATCTTAGCGTTAAGAGAGCTTTGAAAATATGGGTCCTGAACGCTTTACGTGCCTAATTTTAGGCGTGCACGGGTGAAAGGGTTTAAAGATCAATTAATGTCACAATATACAAATATTGACATGATCAACAGATTTCTGAACATCACATTAATGTAGGTAGAACAGGGGTTATTCAAGTCATTTCTTTGATTGCAAACAATCATTATTCTTTATTTCTAGCCAAGAAAACACCAAACATCTTAGAGGCCAGTTTGGAAGAAGTAACTTGAGTAAACCCTGTTGGGAAACAATGAATGAACCGAATCTGACAAGGAACTGTAAGAAAGGGAGATAACCACTTGCTAACTTTGCACAACTAAATTTGATTGCAACCAATCGCTCCAGTTGTTAGAGATTAGTTGGGAAGAAGTAACCTCTGTGGGGAGAGATTGAAGGAACCAAACTAACAAAGGGAGATAACCAACTTCAAAACAAAGAAAGGGAGGTAATCACCTTCTTCTGTTTCTCCACGTCCTCCTGTGTCGCCTCCTTCTTCTCTCCGATCTGAGACAACTTCTGGAGAACACTCTGGAGACGGATGTCGATCTGTTCCAGATTTGTTTGCTCCAGCAGCGCTAACTTCGAGTTCAGCACTCCAACTGCACCCTGGGAAATATTGATCAATATCATTTAGGAGATAAACCTACTGTGTTTGAAAATCAGAGACATGTTATACTGGATTGATAGCGAGTAAATTTAAAATTGAAACCGAACGCGTAGCCTGATGATCTAAAAAGCAAAGATAATGTTTTGGATGGGATATCCAATAACGACCTATCAGTTACAATACCGTAGTATAGTCCATAGAAAATCAAAATCCAGGCATCTGAATTAGTGCCAAAACCTTATAATTGGCCATTTATGTGAATCACAACTCATTTAACAAAGGTTATTATCTGGAATTGGTCTATGGCTACACTATCCGAAAGATACATTATCCTGAATATACCTGATACGCATGTGAAGTGTAACAACAGCTCATTTTCTTGAAGCAAACTGCCACTGTTCTTTGGGTCTACATTTTCGAGAGACAATTTCTATCCCACAATGCCATGTGCAGATTGTTACCGCACTTAAATTTTGTTTACATAAGTGAAACACTTGTGTGGTGCGAACATGCAAATGTATTCGGAAAAAAAATTTCCCTGGTTGATCAAAGCTACAAGAAGTTTTACAGTTGCAATCATTTGATACTGTCTAGGGCAACGCTAATTGTGAAATTGTGATAATTCACTTGTTATTTTGTATAAAACCAAAGACAAATCTAATTTAAAACCTACCACAATACTCTTGTTGTCCGTATCACTCGTCAACAGTGTCTGCAAACATCAAAATCATATATTTGTAAAAATTTAATTTCCTTTTTTTAAGAAAGGATGAAAGAGATGATAAGTAGAGAGACAGCCAGTCCATTTGTCCAGTGTTGCATCGTCTTTATATGAGTTTTAAAGACACAAATTCATGATTTTGTGTCAACATGCATAAAAGAACCAGATAAGATATATATTGCAACTTATACTTTCAACAAATTACAAACTACAGCTAATTCAGCATACCGGTATTTGAAGATGACTTCTATTTCTAAAACTTTGGAAGAATCTTGAACTACCAATTATAATTGTTAATTATTTAAATTATTACAAATGGTGAATAAAAGGGTAACTCAGCCCTCACCATCTTGTCTCCGCCCTGTCCGATGGTTGCTTCTAATCTTTCGAGTCTTTCTTCCAGACTTGCCATCTATGAAGAAATATTCTTGGTTTAAAAAATAATTCTTCTAAAGCATCAAAATGATTAAACAGTGTGAAGAAATGAAATGTCTAGATAAATCTTATTGCAAATCTCAATCAATGATATAGAATGAACAGTGTTATTTTTGTTTTTATATTTTCACTTAATTACTCAACAATGGAAAATAAATCATAAATCCAATGTCAACAAATAGTAATTTTCTCATCAAAACAGTAAGAGAGGTAAGACAATCATTGAGCTTAAAACGACCTGTATGCATCCGTCCTTACAATCAGAATACCGGTATCTAAAAGAGTTACTTCCCTTGTCTTGGAAAGTAATTCAGTTTTACATCAAAGTTATCTTTCTAGTCCTAACTACTTTTAGGTGTCAAAAGTTTTAAAACCCATATCACTGTCCTGGTCATATATAATATGGAAATAAATACTGGTCGGTCAAAGTTTTCAAGAGATCATCTTAAAGTCACATTGATTATAATTTTATGTATATACAAAGAATATAACATCAAAAGTAACTACTGGCATGCACATACCTTGGCATTCTTACTAAACTGTGCTTGTTCTGGTCGATAGTAGAGTTCATAGGTCACATGATCAGTTCCTGCCTGCTGATTGGCTGGAGCATTCTTAGCAGGTTGAGTAGGTTTGTACGAGTCAATCTGATTCATCAGTCTCCTGTAAAGTATTAAAAGATGAACTACAAGTATAGATTAAAACAAGGCTAAGAGGTTATGGTAGAAAATGAAAGCCTGCAAGGTTAAAGGAATGAAAAGGTTGAGGGAGTTGATGACTGCTAGATCCTGTGCATTACAGTTTTCATCAAATATGAATAGACTTTTCTTCTTTTTTTTTTTATAAATATAAATTCAGAAATGTGAGAAAATGAGATGGTCAAACAAGAACAACAATGATTGAAACGCTAGTAACATGAACCATACATGACAAAGGCTATTTTTTGGAAATTATTTTAAAACATGTGTTAATATTTCATTAACGTGATGCATTGTTTTCTAGAACTAGTAATATTTTAAAATAAATCAGTCAACCATCTAATTTGTCAAAAACAAATTCATGACAAAAGAGTTATTGAATGTCGCAAGGATAACATTTGTCCGCTATTATACGCAGTCTTTCAAACCAGAGCATTCGGAGCACGTCTGAGGCGTACCCCGGTTTCAAATCAAGTGATTCACCAGTTACGCCGTTCCAGGTGACGCATGCCGGGTAGTGCGCCGGGTCCCGAATCAAGCATGAATGAATACACCTGTCTCTAATGTAATGTGAAGTAGAGTGACATTATTTTACAATCATAAGGTAATCAATTTGCTAATTGATTGGACAAAGATTTGTAAATTGTTGAACACAATACTGTCCTGCTCTGATATAAATTAGACCACGCATTTCAGTTTGTTGAAGGCGCTAAACATTGCATTATCCAATCACTGTGCTATCATATTACCGTATTCTCGCGGGTATAAGACCAGAGGGCCCGGCAAACAAACATCTTGAAAACATGGGGGTGGGCTAGTATACGAGAGAGACCCCAACTCATGAGAACGAATCCAAGATGGCGGCTCGGAACTAACACAAATAGGCAAGGCATGTTACCGGCATAAAGAATATTTTACTTTGATGTTTCAAGTCTTTTAAACATAAACATAATATTATTAATATTCATTCATGTTATTTTTTATATATATGATAATTATAATTATATTATGCACTTAAACATCATTTTTGTTTTTCAGAATTCTATGATCGGCGACTGGAAAAAACATGACATTAATTTTTTTATTTATGAATTTTGTATGCCATGTGTTTGGTTTAAAATGGTGTACAATGAATATAATGCGTTGTTGATAGTTGTGTACGTAGCTGACAAAATAATTCAGAAAAATCTAAATGTTGGGAATAAAATTTAGCTACTCACGTCATCAAACATCGATGTAAGTTACACGTCCCCATTTGCTATTCATCATTACATAGCTTAATTATGATGTTGTCAATAATGTTTATGACAATTATGTACGTTATTTAGTCATAAATTCCAGAACAAATATCGTAATTTGCATATGAGCTATTTACAATTCAGTGTTGGAAGCGTCAATGCATGTCGACTGAAATGGCTTTTTTTCCAAAGGAAGTACATTATGATTGGTTGCTATATTAGTGTCGACCAATCAGAGCAGCCTATCGTCATTACGGAATTTCCTTCCCGCAAGCCTGGTGTCACTCTCTCACACACACGATCTGTCACTAGGCTACATCATGTTGTTTAGGATATTGTTTTGATGTTTTACTTCATAACATAACATAAACACGATATTTATTTATGTAATTATGTTTATAAAATCGTAACTATATTCGTTTAACGCACAAATACATCGTGTTTGTTTTTCAGGTGAGTAGCTACGATCAGCGAAGCCATGATACTCGAGTTACTTTTTCTGTGAAATTTGTTATTGCCGTTGAGTTAAAAAAAATTGTGTACCATGAATTAAAACGATAACAATAAGCTGTGTTGTTGAAAAAAAATATCAACAAAATGTTTTCACTTTGAATTGATTATTCAAGAACGAGTGCAGAATATAACGAAACAGATGGCAGATTATTGCGTCGGAACGAATGGCTAATTACTTATGCGAACTCTCATTGGTGGATAAAAGGGTGTGTCATCGATTCAAAATCTCATTGGCTGATATATTTGGCGACTCATAGACATACGATGCTTACTTCCTGGTTCGAATCGAAGTATTTAGACACTTCAAAATGATACGAAAAGAGGACAAACACAGAAAATATTACAAATATTTTATTTCACAACTATCTTCAAATCATTTCCCTCAAGTGATTGTTTGAAAGACAAAAGTTTGTGACGTTGTTCGCTCAAAGTATTGTGGTCATGACTAAACACGTGAGATACATTTTTGTCAGATATGTTTACAGATTCCATTTTCTACTTGAATGTTATAATAACTTGACTGCATATCTATATTTTACTACCATATCATAAAATGAAAATTCATTTAACCTTTTCGTTTATGGTGTTTGATATTTTTTTAAATAATTACGGTATCGTAACTGCACGAGACTTGACAGCTCGCAGGGAAGTACCAAGTTCATGTTGTGTTTTGATTTACGTAGGCCTACACAAATATAATTAATAAAAGATATAACCCAAGTTATAAAATAATATTATAGATATATGTAATGTATCCAATTATTAAAATATATACAATAATTAAACTGTCACAATAAGAATATGAACACATAACACAAGACGATAACATGACAAATCAAACTTTATTGTATGTCCGAGAAATGAAATCTGTGCATGAATAGAGACATCGTTGGACCATGGAACATCTGGCAAAATGGGGGGTGGGCTATAACTAGGGAATAAGCCCAACCAGGACAATCCTCTGAAAAGTGGGGTGGTCTTAGGCTCAAATATGGTCCTATACCCGCGAGACTACGGTACATGCTTATCGCCCCAGTCAAAAGATGAACATGCTTATTTAATCTTCAGAGTCCAACACTCATTCAACAACCTGTTGGAGTAAGCAGAGCTTTGATAACACCATCGTTATAGGGTCTTGAAAACCTTGATAACATCCTCCTTGCACAGCCTTTCAAGTTTTAAATTATCAGAAACTGTCTTCCATTAAAGGCATTTTAGCATGTTTTTCGCATATTATGTTTTCTCAAATTTGTTATTTATCATTAAAGTTTATAGAATACATTGGTACATAAATAGGTAAAACATCTCATTACACAACCTGATAAGTCTTATCCATAGAAAACAGTTATCCGTATTTGAAGAAAATTGTGAGACATATAAAGCGACAGTTGTTTGGAACTCTTCAGTGTAAGAGTTAAGATTTGTAGATCTCAGGAGAATTTGTTCAGACTGCAATATGGTTGACCATTCCATCATTGTACCACACTTACAACTCTACTCTGAATGTTTAGATATCGCTACATCAGTCAGATCACTTAAACTACCTTCGAGCAGCCATTTTAATGTGAACATATTAAATGGCCGCTCGATGGGAAATGGACTTGCATCACTTAACCGAACCACATACCTTCAGTTTAGAACTCTTTTTATTGATTTAGGAGTCTTATTTAGCCATTGGTAACACTTATTTATGAGAGAACACTTTATTTCAGTAAGAAAATTGTGCTACAGCGCCTTTAAAGCAAATACGTTACATCAGCTTGAGACATTAATCAGTACTTACTGCCGGAGCGCCCCCTGTGGGTCCGAGAGATCAACCGACGCCTCTGGTCCTAGAAGCTTCTCAAGGTGAAGGTCAACTAGCTGATGCTGCAGATACTCAAGTTGTTTGCCCATCTGAACCGGGGAGAGTTTCTCCGTCGACTTCTCATCCTTCACACTCTCCTGCACACCGAGGAGGGACACATATAGAGGGATACAACCTCTATACAAGTTTTTCATTTTATCATTTCAAGAATAAACTTCAATTTTATTCATCGTTACGAAGGAGAGATTACCCGTGAACTTTGTTTTCAAAATTCAAGTTTTTTTTTTTATAGAGGCGAGGTGATTTGAGTTTAACCTTGATTTCACAAGTAATTCACTGCTTGCATGAAGACCTGCTATTATTATTACAGGGAGAGAATCTGAAATAACATCATGCCTTACATTACAGTGAAACCTGCGAGCAACCGATGGAATTAACATGATTGGTACTGCATATAGATGATACTTGATTTGATTGTCTGTTGACATATATACGTAATAATGATTGCATTATACCTTGATTTGGTTGACTTCTTCAGCGAGTTCTCTCATCTCATGTTGGAGACGCTGATACTTCTGTTGTGGAGTCTCTCGGGCTGACGAACCCTGCTCAAGCTGTAACACATCACGGATAGAAATAGTGCTGTTAGAAAACACTAAACAACATCTGATTTAATAGTATTTTTATTAATGAGAGATTTGGCGTCTTACAAACAAAAACTAAAGTGAGACACAAATGTCTTTCACAAGTTTCATAAAATGCTTTTAAATGGGACAGAGTTTGTATTCTATTTATTATGTGTTGACTTGAATCATGCTGTTACATGAAAATCACTATTGAATAGGACATATGACATTGTGGCCATGTCAGTTACATTGTGATGTCATATCTGAACGATTAAGATCATGTGACGTCATGGAAAACATGTGGGGACACTTGATATCTGTAATATATACTTGTAAGGTGTCCTGAGCCATAAATGGGAAAAAATATTCATTCTCTGAAGTTTAGAATTTGGAAATGTAATACATATAGCTTTTCCTGTGTTCTACAAAAATTCTCTATTTCAATCTGAGATCATGTGAACTTACTATTTCATACTCAGCTTGATGTACATCATACCCAGTTCTCCGCGACTTAGTTATACGATCAGAAAAATCTGCAAGAAAGAATTATTTTCTAAACAGAAAGCAACTTTTTCTATTTTTTTTTAATTAGATAAAATTTAGATATCTTAATCGATAGAGGAGAGTCAAGACCAAATTTATTTTCTGTAATAAAGCAATATTCATTTTAGCATCTGTATTTAATAACTATTTATAAATAAGAAAATCACATTTCCAAAGGTGAATATTAACATAGGGATAAAAATTAGCTTCATCAAAGCTGACAGAACAAGACTACACACAAATTTATCAACACAGTCATATCACACTAATATTTTAACTAGTTTCTCTGCTAGAAATATTTTACTTGTTCAGATCTTATACACAGCCATAAACGACGACTTATTTCTATAATATCATCTTGCTCACCAATTCCAGAAGAAGAAGCGTCTTTTCCTTTGAAGGCTTTATGGGCTGTCTTTGTATCCACAGGAAGTTTCTCTACACATTCCGATTCATCTGTGCTCTGGAGAAATATCAATATGTTGATGTCACAAATAATTAACAATATACTTGACTCAAACAAATGACAAGCGTTTTTTTTCTGAAACCTACTAACTCTATACACAAGGAGGAATGAAAGAATAATTGTTTTTAATTTGATCTGAGAAATAGATCTGGCAATCTCATTAAAATTTACCCTGTTTCACGGAACAAACTTGCAAAGCATTGCATCTAACGCCCTCTAGGTTTACTTTCCACACAGTCTGTATGGGTGCGCGTTCAAGTCATTGGCATCACATCATAGCTTTTAAAATGATCGCCATTTTAAATGCATTTTGATAACTATTTCACTTGTTTCAAATGTTATTGATAGTGTTCGGGTGTTACTTGTTCCTGGCTTATCATACTAAAAGGCTTTTGAGTTTTGTTGGAACTTGCTACCTTGTGATTGCCTAAACTGAACAAGCAATTCAGAACATCCATTATATATAGTGTACAGGCCATCATTAGACAGTGAGGACAGAAACGCAGTTGTATCACGTTAATGCACTGTTTTGGTAATCTAACTCTTTGCAACAGTGTCTGATTTGAAATTTATGAGTTTCATTTGAACCTTTTTGCAACTTACAGCATTTTTGTGAATTGCCTGTTCATCTTCTGGAAGTTCACTGGTCTCATAAACATCTCTTGAATTCAGATCCTAGAAAAAGGGAAAAGATGTAAATGTATTTATAACAAGTAGAATAACTAAACAGTCACAGGTGTCTGACTTGACTTCATCAGAATCAGATGATTGAAATATTTGACATTCGCTGATGAGTCACCGGGAAACGAATTTTACACCTCCTCGTTCGATAACGTAATGCAAAATGCGATATATAATGAATAGTGCTTAAACTACACTTAGAGTTGCAAGAAATTATAAGAAGGAGTATTGATCACGTCAATAAAACTAACAATTCCTGGAAGATTAGCATATTTTGGGTCGGCCATCTTTTATCGTCAAGAATGAACTCTCGCGAACTGATGATTTATATATTATGTTCTAACCAACTAATATCAGTTAAGCTGTGTTACATTGATATTCCTTCATTTTAAACTTAAAATATGTAAATATACTTCGCAGAAAAATGGACATAAACTCTATGATTAAATTTTCTACATAGTGTATTGTTGTTTAACAAAGTTAGAAGGAAACATTTACATGCATTAGAGGAAGTATAATACTTGTTGTAACACTAATCTGATATTGTCTTGTCACTTCCGGTAGCAGACAGGTGCCCGCTTCCGTATTGAAAGCAAACGTCAACGTGAATATCTTCTGGTAGCATTGGTAAATCATGACGCTTATACTCTTTAAAACTGTGTAATTATTGCTTTTATAGACTGCATCCTCGATAAAAAGGCATAATGAAGTATCGATTTGTTAACAGCTAGCACCAGGCTGCATGAAGAGATCAAATCAAGGAAAGACAACTTTTGTTTTTTTCGTCTGCTTGAGAAATATAAAATATAACCAACAAATACACAGGCATTTAATGGCTCGATACAGCTACATAAACTTTATCTAAAATTTATAATTGTCTGCTAAACTAAGAAGTATCAACATAACCACATTTTAATAAATAGTTGCGTTTGTAAAATTTTAGGGATTCATTGTTATTCAACACGCACAAATTTAGTTTAAAGCCGACGTCTGAATTTGTGTCTGAATTTGTGTTGAACAACAATGAATCCCTAAAATTACGCAAGCAACTATACTTATTGATATTGTAAAATGGCTGTCAGTTATCACTATCAGACGTTTTGAAGCGAACTCTCCATATAACCCTGAAGAGTGTTACTCAACTATTGTCACATACAATATTCATGTATCCTTTCAGATGGCAAGATACATTATCTAAGGCGTCAACAAACACAGTAAAACCCCAAAGAACACAAATTTTAAACTTGCCCTAGACCATTGTGACATCAAAACGGTTGATCACTATGATGTCATGCCATGGCAACGGCATTCTAAGAAATGGCCACATGGAAGAAGGTGTCAAACTTGGACAAATTTAAATAGCTGAAATTATTTTAGTTACTTGAAACTAATTAATATTGAGAGTAACCTGTGACCTATAGAGATATACGCAAATAATAAAATGACACTTACACCTTTCAATTTTACTTGAGGCATGAATATTTAGGGAAATAAAATTTTGAGTCGGGCCGAATCTAATAAACATGATGTAACAGTTCGCGGTGAATAGCGCTAGCCAATTTGCGGGTATCAGCCAATCAGAATCAAGGATACACCATAGCCTTGTTACAATTAGGTATAACTATAGAATTGGTTCGCCAACCATTTTCATAATATATTGTCTTTTACCTTTTCTACCTGTTCAGGCTTTTATGTCTATGTTTTCTAATTTGCTAATTGCCAGAGAAAAAGTAACAACATTTATCTTTTAACATATTTGTGTATGACGCCTCTGAATCAGCAGATTTGTGTCCACTAAAAACTTCTACAATATCCTGAGTTCTTGAACCCACTGGCCGGTAACTGTCCTTTTTCTGTAGGTTATGCAGCAAATAAAAGTGAAAGAACTAAAATTTGAGCAATATTAACAGTACCTGAATGAGTGAACCGATGAGCGATCTTCACTATTTAAAATTAGACATTTCATTGGCTGAAAATATATTACTGTATTTACTCTTATAAGCGTCGGGGTAGTTGAGAAAATAAGGGCCAGGCCTCAAATAAGCACCAGGTCTCTCATAAGCGCGGGATCTAAACCATTAGATGCTATTTCAATGAACTTCAATTTCTGTCGAAGAAATAAGCGCTGGGTCTCCAAAAAGCACTGGGCCTCTAATAAACGCCGAGGAGTCAATGAGTGCTGAAAAAAGAAGCACTTTAGCCTTATTAGAGGAAATATGGTACATGTATGCTTTATATAGTGATCAAGGTGATGAGTTGCCAGTCTACAGCAAAACGAAAGTTATTGGGCTCAGGGTATCAGAGTATGGTAATAGTTTAGCGGATACAGATAAAGTGATGAAGTGATCAGGATGGATATGCGAGGCCAGTAAATGAAATTATGCTCGAACAACTGAATTATATCCCCAGTTAACATGGTGCTTTGATGGTAGTGAAATATTTCAATAAATGTAGAATGTATTTGATTTCAGGGGCAGGAGACATCCTAATGAGATGTTAACAAACAACGCATGAATACAATCGGACTGAGTTTGATGCTGAAAATGGGTTGCATGTGTGGAAAAGAATCAATTAATATTGACAACAGAAACTTTCATATCAGATCGCGTCTTGGCGAAGGGTAGGTATTTTTAAGCCTAACAATTGTGAAAACTTCAAGTTGTGGTATCCTTATAACTTCAGTTTTATTGTCACATTGCATTCAGAAATTTTTCTTTCCAGCATTCGTCTTATAATGTATAGTTTACTCAGTAAATATTGTAAATATGTAAAAAATTACTAATCATAATAGAATACAAAGTATATTTTAGGAGATCAAAGTTTGTTCATGTGGTCCTGATCCCACTGCTTCAAATATGGGAGGGGCAGGCATTTACCGGAAAACCTTTAAAAAGAGTTCTCCTCCAAAACCAGTTAATATAGGAAGTCTGTTATTGGACTATGTTTATTTGGTCTTCAATCAGTCTCAAATATGGATGTGGCTGGGTAATCTACAACATCAAACAGTATAAAGTATAATGAGCTACATAGCCCATGGCTTTATTTTCCTTACTTGCTGCACAGTGTCCCTTAAAATTTGAAGAAATGGAATACTTTTACCATTTCAAAGAATCCAATTTGTTCAAAATTGGCAAAAGTCCCCCTCATCTAATCACCTTGGAGCAACACTGTGAATAATGACTAAATTGTGCAATATTTCTTCTCTTCATTACAGAGGGTTCAGCTATGTTGATCTGGTGGAGGAAGCACGGACACGAAAATGTTTCGCAATGAAGCGGATAACGTGTCACTCGAAGGACGAGGAAAGAGTGGCAATACAGGAGGTTGAGATAATGCGAACATTCCACAATCAGTATATCATTCCTCTTGAAACTCACTGCATGAAGCCTGTGGGACACTACTCCAAAACTCTCGACATTATCAGCGAAGTGTTCATCATCATGCCGTATTATAGGGTGAGTCAAACAGTGAAGTGTTCATCATCATGCCGTATTATAGGGTGAGTCAAACAGTGAAGTGTTCATCATCATGCCGTATTATAGGGTGAGTCAAACAGTGAAGTGTTCATCATCATGCCGTATTATAGGGTGAGTCAAACAGCGAAGAGTTCATCATCATGCCGTATTATAGGGTGAGTCAAACAGTGAAGTGTTCATCATCATGCCGTATTATAGGGTGAGTCAAACAGCGAAGTGTTCATCATCATGCCGTATTATAGGGTGAGTCAAACAGCGAAGTGTTCATCATCATGCCGTATTATAGGGTGAGTCAAACAGTGAAGTGTTCATCATCATGCCGTATTATAGGGTGAGTCGAACAGTGAAGTGTTCATCATCGTGCCGTATTATAGGGTGAGTCGAACAGTGAAGTGTTCATCATCATGCCGTATTATAGGGTGAGTCGAACAGTGAAGTGTTCATCATCGTGCCGTATTATAGGGTGAGTCAAACAGGGAAGTGTTCATCATCGTGCCGTATTATAGGGTGAGTCGAACAGTGAAGTGTTCATCATCATGCCGTATTATTGGGTGAGTCAAACAGTGAAGTGTTCATCATCATGCCGTATTACCGGGGTATAGGGTGAGTCAAACAGTGAAGTGTTCATCATCATGCCGTATTATAGGGTGAGTCAAACAGTGAAGTGTTCATCATCATGCCGTATTATAGGGTGAGTCAAACAGTGAAGTGTTCATCATCATGCCATATTATAGGGTGAGTCAAACAGTGAAGTGTTCATCATCATGCCGTATTATAGGGTGAGTCAAACAGTGAAGTGTTCATCATCATGCCGTATTATAGGGTGAGTCGAACAGTGAAGTGTTCATCATCATGCCGTATTATAGGGTGAGTCGAACAGTGAAGTGTTCATCATCATGCCGTATTATAGGGTGAATCAAACAGTGAAGTGTTCATCATCATGCCGTATTATAGGGTGAGTCGAACAGTGAAGTGTTCATCATCATGCCGTATTATAGGGTGAGTCAAACAGTGAAGTGTTCATCATCATGCCGTATTACCGGGGTATAGGGTGAGTCAAACAGTGAAGTGTTCATCATCATGCCGTATTATAGGGTGAGTCAAACAGTGAAGTGTTCATCATCATGCCATATTATAGGGTGAGTCAAACAGTGAAGTGTTCATCATCATGCCGTATTATAGGGTGAGTCAAACAGTGAAGTGTTCATCATCATGCCGTATTATAGGGTGAGTCAAACAGTGAAGTGTTCATCATCATGCCGTATTATAGGGTGAGTCAAACAGTGAAGTGTTCATCATCATGCCGTATTATAGGGTGAGTTAAACAGCGAAGAGTTCATCATCATGCCGTATTATAGGGTGAGTCAAACAGTGAAGTGTTCATCATCATGCCGTATTATAGGGTGAGTCAAACAGCGAAGTGTTCATCATCATGCCGTATTATAGGGTGAGTCAAACAGCGAAGTGTTCATCATCATGCCGTATTATAGGGTGAGTCAAACAGTGAAGTGTTCATCATCATGCCGTATTATAGGGTGAGTCGAACAGTGAAGTGTTCATCATCGTGCCGTATTATAGGGTGAGTCGAACAGTGAAGTGTTCATCATCATGCCGTATTATAGGGTGAGTCGAACAGTGAAGTGTTCATCATCATGCCGTATTATAGGGTGAGTCGAACAGTGAAGTGTTCATCATCGTGCCGTATTATAGGGTGAGTCAAACAGGGAAGTGTTCATCATCGTGCCGTATTATAGGGTGAGTCGAACAGTGAAGTGTTCATCATCATGCCGTATTATTGGGTGAGTCAAACAGTGAAGTGTTCATCATCATGCCGTATTACCGGGGTATAGGGTGAGTCAAACAGTGAAGTGTTCATCATCATGCCGTATTATAGGGTGAGTCGAACAGTGAAGTGTTCATCATCATCCCGTATTATAGGGTGAGTCGAACAGTGAAGTGTTCATCATCATGCCGTATTATAGGGTGAGTCAAACAGTGAAGTGTTCATCATCATGCCGTATTATAGGGTGAGTCGAACAGTGAAGTGTTCATCATCATGCCGTATTATAGGGTGAGTCAAACAGTGAAGTGTTCATCATCATGCCGTATTACCGGGGTATAGGGTGAGTCAAACAGTGAAGTGTTCATCATCATGCCGTATTATAGGGTGAGTCAAACAGTGAAGTGTTCATCATCATGCCGTATTATAGGGTGAGTCAAACAGTGAAGTGTTCATCATCATGCCATATTATAGGGTGAGTCAAACAGTGAAGTGTTCATCATCATGCCGTATTATAGGGTGAGTCAAACAGTGAAGTGTTCATCATCATGCCGTATTATAGGGTGAGTCAAACAGTGAAGTGTTCATCATCATGCCATATTATAGGGTGAGTCAAACAGTGAAGTGTTCATTATCATGTCGTATTATAGGGTGAGTCAAACAGTGAAGTGTTCATCATCATGCCGTATTATAGGGTGAGTCAAACAGTGAAGTGTTCATCATCATGTCGTATTATAGGGTGAGTCAAACAGTGAAGTGTTCATCATCATGCAGTATTATAGGGTGAGTCAAACAGTGAAGTGTTCATCATCGTGCCGTATTATAGGATGAGTCAAACAGTGAAGTGTTCATCATCATGCCGTATTATAGGGTGAGTCAAACAGTGAAGTGTTCATCATCATGTCGTATTATAGGGTGAGTCAAACAGTGAAGTGTTCATCATCATGCCGTATTATAGGGTGAGTCAAACAGTGAAGTGTTCATCATCATGCCGTATTATAGGGTGAGTCAAACAGTGAAGTGTTCATCATCGTGCCGTATTATAGGATGAGTCATACAGTGAAGTGTTCATTATCATGCTGTATTATACGGTAAGTCAAACAGTGAAGTGTTCATCATCGTGCCGTATTAAAGGATGAGTCATACAGTGAAGTGTTCATCATCATGCCGTATTATACGGTGAGTCAAACAGTAAAGTGTTCATCATCATGCTGTATTATAGGGTTTATATTATAGATTTTGTTTAAAGTTTTAACTTGCGGCATGGATTGGCGTCCTGCGCCCAGCATTCATTCATTCACTTTTGATATTTCAACTTCTCCTCCACAACTTCTGCGCCCTAAAAGCTAAAATGTTAAGCAGGGGGAGGCTCCTTGCTAAGATTGTACATTTTCAGTTACATGAAGACTGGTTGGTTATATCTTCAACCTTAAAATATATATCATGCAGATCCAGATGAACTACAGAGCTAACAACCTGGCTGATTTAAGCCTTGTAGTATCTCCTTAAGGTTTTCATGCTAGGAAATCCGAGCCTATCTTTTATTTTTGATTCATGTTTTAGATAATGTAATGAATACTTTCTCTGATATCACCATTACAGAAAGGTAGTCTTCAGGATCGAATTGAGTTCCTGGCCGCAAAGTCTGAGAAGATGGCAGAAGACAAGTTATGGAGGATGTTCCGTGGAATATGTTCGGGCTTGGCAGCTCTTCACAACTTTAACCCTCCGTATGCCCACAGGTATTGTAGGGTCTATTTTTACTTTCAAATAGAGATATTTGCCCATTAATGTATCTCAAGGAAATCAAAACTGGCCTACAAATTCAAGCCTATCTCCTCTGGTGTAGTTCTCACCGTCGTCTGTACTCATTGTTATTATGAATTAACTATCAATATTTTGGTATTTATATAGAGATTATTACCCGAGGAAGTGTGTCATATGACTTTTACGAAACAAGTGTGAATTTCTGTATTGCCCGAGCGAGGGTTATACATAAATTTGCACGAGTTTCTTAAAAGTCATATGGCACACTTTCATTTCTTTATTACCCATTTTATTCCATTTGATTCGCTTAAAAAAAAGTCAGAAAACGGCCCACTTCTCTTGCGACGGCAAGCTACAGAGACGTCACAAACAATCATTTTATGATGTCACAGACGACAAAATATGGGAGGTCGCGGTGAAACAATGGTTGCTAGATGTTTAGTGTTGTGCAAATATAGTAAAATGAAGTTGATAAATAAGTTGTCATTAACTAAGTATTTCCGTATTGACCGAGTTACAGGTCCTCTGTCCATTGTAATGGCTCTCAACTTCGTCTCATACCAATACAACGGACCTCAGACCTGTAACTGGGCCAATACGGAAATGCTTAATTACTTTATATTATAATATATCTATTTACTACCCATAAGGTTAAAAATAACCGAGTTAATATTTTCGATACAAGCACATGTGCACATATTACGTTTGCCTAGCAACTATTGTTTCACACTTATTGTCACATGACACACTTCCATGGGTAATAATCTCTACATATCTCATAAATAATTCTACCATAAGGATAAATTCCATCGCGAAATATACAAATCCATCAAATATATTTATCATTTTGAAATGGCTCATAATTATTTTCTGTAAGACAAAAATGCCAATATATTTTTCTAGAGACTTGAAGTGTGCCAATATAATGATCGCTGATGACGAGACACCAGTATTGATGGATCTAGGCTCCGCCGCCAAAGCTCGAGTAGAAATACACAATCTGAGAGAAGCACAGACATTACAGGTAGGGTGAATGATAGGAGCGTAACGATACATCGAATTGTGGATGGATTGTGATTGTGATGTGATTGTCACTCTTAAAATCGTTCTTTATTGATATGGAACATGAAAATACAATCGATGCATTGATAGTTAGATAAATTGTCAATTGTTGGAATAGTATTGTTATTGTTTTCCTAGTTCAAGATTAACTTATAATGTCTTATTGATATATTTATGCAAGTTTATTTGAAATTATTTCATCCTGGGAATATGAAAGTGTGATTTAAAGTTATGCATCTTGGTGTTTCATCAATGTTCTATTAATTGCTATTCATTAGTGACATTGCTTTCATCAATCAACCTGCTCCATTAGGGTAGGGGTGAAACGGTACGCCTTGAGTTTCGGTTCGGTACTTATTGCGGTACAGGACCCTCCTGAATGTCTTTCAATATATAAACTAAACCATAACAAATCACATGTTTTTCTTCATAATTAGTTGGTAGGATGTGGATATAACTTGGATTTAATATTGTACAATCGAAATTATAATTACAACTGAGTTAATAATACATAGTTGCTTAAGGAAGTAGATGTACCGAAAGCAAAATACCGCGGTTCAACGACTGTAGTTGTGAACCGTTTCACCCTTACATCAGGTTATTTGTTTATGTTTCCCAACCCCCTGATTGTCTAAGCATTCTGCCTCGGATGTCGCTGTAAATAACCAGCCAATGAAATTGCTTAAAATCAAGCAGTATTGGTAGTCCCCAGATGAAGAGATCAACGAGTGACCATACAAGTTAACAGTTATGTACAAGTTATTGAGTCAAGTGCCCTGTACTCTGACCATGGTCTGAAAGTCATCCAACTCTCGTAGATGTGATCGAATGAAGTAAAGAGTATGCTGGTTCTGTTATGCTACACAGCAATAACAGTCAAACTTGAGTTCATATGACCATTTCTTCTGCAACATTGTGTGCGACCAAACTCAAACCAAGTCAACAAATTAACCAGGTAAGTGATGTTTTCTAATCATTGTTTGTATTACGAAGATCTAATTGTCCTTTTTCTCCCAGGACACCGCGGCTGAGAGATGTTCCATGTTGTACAGAGCCCCTGAACTCTTCAATGTCGATTCTAACGCAAACATAGACGAGAGAACAGACATCTGGGTGAGTGAGCAGTCTCATTAACATCACGAAAAATTCACGGTGCAAACTCGTTCTATAGATTCCTCACCACAACATCTGAGTGCACCCCGTGTTCTGTACTAGTACAGACAAAACCCTGTCATCAGCTGGCCAATCACATCTTAAAACGATTGACATTTTGAACTCATTCAGAATCAAATCAGTTGAGTCAGAACATGCATGTATTATTATTGTATACGGGCAGTCATCAGACTCTTTGTAGAGGAAACCCTTGAAGTTTGTATCTTGATAGATGCACTATTTTGTGACTTTTATTCCTAGGAATACAGTCGATTTTAATCAAAATGGATGATTGTCTTGGCAATATAGTAAAGGCTGAACAGGTAACCATGTATATTGTGACTAAACACCAGCACTTGTAGTTTCTTCAGAACAATGTTGAGATTTTTCTTTTTCCATATTTTGAGATACAGGCAAGTTTCTTTACATGACAAAAATGTTGAGATTTGATGCAATTGTTTTTTGTTTGTGACAATTAAAAAATGTGACCCTGGTTTTGTTTTGCCATCTTGGTAATAATGTAACGTCTTCGATTCCAGTCGCTAGGTTGTGTGCTGTATGCGATGGCGTTCCTGGAATCTCCGTTTGACAAGGCATATCAGAAAGGTGACAGTATTGCGCTAGCAGCCCTCGGGAGGAACGTCCGCTTTCCTACAAATTCTGGGTGTGTGTTGATTTTTTTAAGGCCAAATAAAAACATGAATTGTTTTTTGGCGTCGGCGCAGCACTTTTTAATGTGCAATTTTTATTGTCATTTACATAACAATTTATTAAGAATTTGCCGCATCATTTTTGCTAAACCCCAAAATCACCAAATATATGGGTCTGCAGCAATGTGTGTGCTTCTTTTTTGTATACTTCTACGAATTTCAAACTTTATTTTGAAAAAATTCAAATGTAGACCTCCTTCATCATTATTTTTGTCAACATAAATTAAAACGAAAATCCTACCACCTTGTCACAAAAAATGTGAAACATTTAAAATCTTTTATGCTGCCTAACATAACTGTTACTCAAGATATACTTTTTTATAGTTGAATAGTTGAATGACAGTTTGACGTACAAGTAAAGGTCTGATATATCACCTTGGCTTACTCCCAGCTCCATCCCAGTCTATGTATCTGCTACTTCAATCCAGCTGATGTGATATGCTGCTTGTATTTGACTGTGGTTATAGTGTGAGAATTCTGAGCATCCATTCAGCGTTTATATATGCCCATCATAAATATCTGATTATTGTCCATTACCTCCCTTTTCACAGGTTCAGTAAAAGTGTCGAGGATGTTATTCTAACCCTGATGACTGTTAACACAATGGAGCGGCCATTTATTGACCAGGTTATCTCGCAAGTGGACAGTATCACACAGACCAGTGAGAACAGGGTCTGATTGGATGAAAAGTTTTCTCCAGTTACCAATCAAATGTTGTGAAATGGACAAATGGACCAGAAATGGCTCTTGAACTGTGCTAAACCTGGAGAATAACACTCTGGTCTGTGAAACAGCCTCTGATTGGCTGATATTTCTCTCTTCTATCCAATGACATACTGTGTACTGGACTGGTGCAAATGTGTACCGTAATTCTTCCTTAATTTCGCCCCCTCTATAAGTTCGCCCACGTAAGATCATCTGACAGCCTTTTTTCAAAATACCTTTCAAAATTACGACAGTGTACCAGAAGTTCAGTATTGACAAATTAAAAATTCGACCACATTCCAAATTTTGGAAACACATTATTTACAGTCATGATATACAATCATCTTGTGATTTCTTTTCAGTGAGTTTTATGAGAAAAGCGCATATTTTTTATTACAACAATTTTGTGAAATGTTTTAACTTGATCACACTGGTCACAGGACATTCTAATCGATAACTGATTTATTTTCACACTTCTCAACTTATTCACTTACTGTACTTATGACATACCTTTATCAAGAATGATGTTACATCTTATCATATTATCTATTATCAATGATTTCATTTTTCGTAAATGAAAAGGCAGCAATCACTTCCGTGTGAGGCTATAAAAACATATCACTTAGACTGTCAACACGGTAATGCTACACTATGAATTGAGTTTGTATTGAATTTTCTGATTGGCTAAGAAAAGGGAAGTCCCAAAGTTAACCAATGACAAGGCTTATAACATCTGGATATTTGCTGGCGAGACTTGAAACAGTCACATGACTAATGATAAGTTTTATAACATCTGGATGTTTTCTTGGGAGACTTGAAACAGTCAATTGACCTAGTTCCTTAAAGTCTGCAGTGGACTCACTGGAATGGTCTATTTTGAGTAGGGATGACTGCATGGGATGTTGTTTTGCCTTTCCATTTTGGTAAGTCAATTTACTTATCAAATGATTAATTACTGTTGGAATATTATGACAGATGTTAGCTCATACTTACACATATATTTCAGTTTTAAAAATCATCTGAAGATATAATAAATTGTTTCAAAGTTTTGTGACTTGTTAATCCCTACATACAAATAGACTCAACCAAACACCCAGAGAGACGACTGTCCACTGTCGTAGATAATCAGAAGCATAGCTATATGTTGAGGTATATGTTTCAAAATATCAATAATAATTAGTTTGCATAAATCAAGCCTTTCAAAAGTAATAGAATTATTCAGCTGTCATTGTTTATGTTTCTAAGTTCTTGCAAAGCAAGCTTAAATTGTTGATATATTCTACTTGATTGTCACACAATGCCGTTTCAGAAAAAGTTGACCGAGAAAATATGCTTCCTAACTTGGCTTTTATAGTAACAGACAATGGTTCATATTATAATTTATTGATGAATTTTACACATAGTAATAATAGTTAGGATTGATGTATTGTTTTTTCTCAGTTCTAGGTTATATGCTTGCTAGAATGGAATTCCGTAATGACGATAGTCTACTGTGATTGGTTTATTCTAATATAGCAACCAATCAGATTGTACTTCCTTTGAAAACATGTGGACAGCCAGCGATGCGAGACATGCACGCTTAAGCTAAATTACGATTCTTATCATTTCAAGTTTCCTGATTTATTTTGTCCATTGTAAGAACAACAATTCAACTCCAGATTATTATTGTTTTAATTCATGGTATACAATTTAAAATCCAAATGACATTCAAATTTCACAGAAACAATAAATTGATAATCGTGGCTTCTCCGATCGTAACTTGTCTTCTGAAAAAAAAACAAAGATGGTGCATTAGTGCATTATATGAATATAATTACCATATACAAATATAATTAAAAGTTTTTGGTAACTAATATTTACGAAGTGTGTAACCTTCTTTTTCAAATTGGTTTTAAACATTTATATGAAAATCTAAAATTTCGACAAAGATGGCGCACAAACGAAGGTGAGTGGGGATAATTTCGACCGTGAACATTTTGTTAAAATATTTGGAAAATTTGAGGGTCGAAATAATGGAAGAATTACGGTATCTAAACATGACAGTGTCACAGGTTAGTGAAACAGCCTCTGATTGGCTGATATTTGTCTCTTCTATCCAATGAAATGCTGTGTAATGCACACAGAGTTAACATAAGAGTCTAGTGCAAATGTGCATCAAATTTGTACAGTGTCACAGGTTAGTGAAACAGCCTCTGATTGGCTGATATGATTCTTTGTTATCCAATCAAATGCTGTGTAATGGACACATTATTACCAAATATGGGTCATGTGCAAAATGTGTTTCTTAACATGACCTTGTCATGTATTATCATGTATAATATCCAGAACTATTTGGGGCTAGGTAAAAATGTGAAAGTTATGTTCCAGAGAAAATCCAAACTTGAATCCAAACCGTCTTTTCTACTCATTTCTGAAAGACTTATCTTTGTTTCCTCTACCACAGAGCAAATCCACTTTGTGTGTCGTGTGAATGGTCTTTTATCAGTCTGTTATACAGGGATACATTTAACTACAATGAATGAAGACCATAGAAGACTGTAGGTCTGAGTGAATTAACCAACTCACAAGAATCTCTTTCAAATGTCCATTTAAAAAGAAGATAAGAGTAAAAAAACATGGACAGATCCTGGGTATTTGTTTTCAAGTTTTGAAGAAAACATTCCAATTAACTAATCATATGAATTTATATTCATATTCATTAGTCTGTTCAACTGTTTATTGAATGTTGTTTGAGAAACTTGTTTAAAATACTGGTCATTATGTTGAATTTCTTAACCATTTAATGTTTAAAATGTTTTGCCTCAAAGTCTTATTTACAATTTTCCCGGTAATTATCAAAATTTTGTTTACAGAAATATTAACCCAGTAATTATTTGTTGTTTGTGTGGTTTTTTTTTTCATTTTGGTACCGGTAATTGAATATTTTAATACTGAATACATTTATGATATTTGTATAGTCTTTTTCAAAAAGTTAAGTTACAATTTCAAATAAGGATATAGAACACAGCGTAGCCATTGTTTAATAAAGAAGTTGACCATCCATAAAAGAACCATGTAATTATCAGAATATTGATTAAATTAAAATGTAGAATATTTTTCACTTTTTTACAAAAATCTGTGCACAATAGTTTTGTTACATTGATGGACATTTCTGCTACCTTTGTTTTTTCTAAAAAAAATAAACTAATATTACTTTATAGTGACTCTGTGTTAATGTATAAATAGAATGAATCCTTGTCTTTCAAACCAATGAATGAATCTGAGTTGTTGTTTGTAAATAGAAACACATTTGTTTTTGTTGTATTGTCTTTGTGGTTTATAGTTGTGATTTTGTGGGAATTAAGATTGTCTCTCTCAGGCTACATGTATGTCTCCAATCATAGTTTCAACTTCCCCCGAAAGGTATAACTTACGACAGTCTCCATCGCTGACTTATTGAAGCATTTCTGCAGTTTGTAACAATTTGTGGCTTGATAGTCACTCTCACAGCGATTGTTAGTATCTACAGTTACCTCCCTTACCCCAACCAATTTGTGACTCATATGCATATCAAAATAGCAGCACCAACTGAAATAAATTTTTACTGTGACATGGAGGCGGCCATGTTTGTTTTGTTCCCTGGATGTAGTTTTGTAAGGAGCTCTCTGATTGGACAATCACGTTCAGATGCAGTGATAAGCTTGTACAGAAAAGGTGAGGCAATGCAGCAAGGATTAAGCCAGTGATGGAGACTTGCACAAGTTGTGCCTTAGAGGGAAGGTGTTGTGGTTATGTCTATAAAAAATGGCTAATCATGAGTGTAGGTTGTTTTCATATTGTGTCTTGTTTTATATAGATATTACTTTTAAAAAGTTTACACTGTTTTCAACTGCAAGTAAGATTTGTAAAAGTTTCCAAAACATTTACTTATATGTACCTTTATATCTTTCTTCATATGTTTTGTCATAACAAATTGATGGATTTATTGAAATGGGGTGGATTATTTTTCGAGGTATGTCCTGACATGTTTTACTGAAAGTTAGGCTGCAATATTCAATCTTATGAAAAACTTTGTAGAAAGAGTTCACATTAAATTTAAAATATGTTGTTGTTTTTGTTGTTTATTTGGTGCTTGTACACAATGTAACATATTTTGTAGTTTAATATGTGAAGCTCTAAAATTAAGATATAAAATTGTGTTATTACAAAGCACATCCCCTGTGATTGAGTTAAAACATATTTAAAAGATTTTTAAAGAAACATGCAAAAGAGATTTAAATTATTCAGTTCATAATTTTCAGTATTGTACGCAGGTTAAAACCTTGAATGTTAGGTTGGTATTTTTTATATATTTTTTTCATTGCAATAAGTAAGCAGATATGTATTGATTTTCAAAGATTTATAAAATTTTATTTGAAATACAGACCAATATCTGTTTTCTTTAGTATTAACTTGTGCAATTGAGGATCTATGTTTGTAGTTTATGATGCTTACTCCATTGTGGTGTAGCTAATTTCCTCTTGGAGAGGTGGGGAGGAGGATAAAATAAATATAAACATATGTAAATTTGGTGAGGGGGGATTGAGGGGATGCTACAAGAGCTTGTATTCTGGGAGGGGTGGGAGGGAGAGGGTGATTTCGAGAGGAAACTGAAGAGGTTGTAATCTAGGAAATATTGGAATCAATAATGTGATTACCCGAATTATCATGTCTGTTTCATTTAATTGTGAAATGTGATGCAAAACGTGGTGCAATGATAAGGAATCTAGAGGATCACTTACTCATACATTATTATGTCCAATCAATTGTAGTTAAATATGTCAAAATGAGAAAATAAATTGTTATGCAGATTTTGTTTGTGTTTACTGTTGTGTATTAACAGATCATCTTGGTCCACGGTTGAGTAAAGTTCCTGGTCAGAGTATATTGCTATCTATAACAATTGTCTAAAATTGTCGCATCCGCATCAACAATTGCCATATGAACAGACATGTCCCCATACCTATCTAGCAATGATGCGCACAGTAAGTGTGCTAGCTTCTCATACAAGCCCGGCCCGGTTACAAATCTTGTTGGATACAAAAACTTGTAACCATTGTCTCATTGTCCCCCGCCGCAACGCGGAACGGGGGACTATGTATTCAGTGACATACGTCCGTACGTCCGTACGTCACATTTCTTGTTTACGCGATATCCCAAAGTCTTTAAATTTGTCAGCCTACATTGTGGTTGGACGCAGACACCAGTCGATTTTGCTGACCTTGACCCTATTTTCAAGGTCACCGCGACACTTTGACCACTTTTCTTACTCTTGTTTATGCGATATATCATGACTGGTTGGACCAAAAGTCTTCAAATTTGGTGTCAGCCTATATTGTGGGATGACGCAGACACAAATGGATTTTGGTGACCTTGACCTTATTTTCAAGGTCACCATGACACTTTGACCACTTTTTTAACTCTTGTTTATGCGATATTTCATGAAGCGTTCCATCCAAAGTCTTCAAATTAGGTGTCCGACGTTATTGGGGGATGACGCAGACACCACTCGATTTTTAATGACCTTGACCTTATTTCCAAGGTCACCGCGACACTTTGACCACTTTTCTAACTCTTGTTAACGCAATATATCATGACTTGATGGACCCAATGTTTTCAAATTTGGTGTCCGTCTACATTGGGGGATGACGCAGACACCAGTCGATTTTGGTGACCTTGACCTTATTTTCCCAGTGACTGTGACACTTTGACCACATCGTCACATTTCTTGTTTACGCGATATCTCATGAAATGTTGCATCCAAAGTCTTTAAATTTGGTGTCAACCTACATTGTGGTTGGACACAGACACCAGTCGATTTTGGTGACCTTGACCATATTTTCAAGGACACCACAACACTTTGACCACTTTGACCACTTTTTCGAACTTTTGTTAAAGCAAAATCTCATGAACCCGAGCACCCAAAGTCTTCAAATTTGATGATTAATCATGACACTTTTTACCAGTAATGCAATATATGAAGAAGCTCTTTTTGACCAAATGATGTGTCTTTTAAACTCAATGTGTCTTTTAAACTCAATGTTATCAGCGGGGGACATTGCCATGTTAGTGGCAAACACTTGTTCTGTGTTGTGTCCCTGGGCAAGGCATTTCATCCACATTACTCATCGTCCACCCAGCTGTTTAAATGGGAACCTGACACACCAAGTATGACCTATACAGTCATACTAGTGTTTAGCAGCGGCACTGGAAGTACAATACCGTCAGGGTTATAATATGGGTTAGCAGTCCTTTAAGCATGCATTCTCTGTGAAAGATTGTGCGAAAGAATGTAACTATATTATTTTTACCATCACAACCTAATATGGAATTAATCAAATCGTCTGATCATGCATCCTCTGTTAGTTGGACTATAGTGAACCATGGTCTGACTACCTAACTTAACTCTAAAGTCATAACTCAGTCAGTTTCTGTCATTGACTTATGGGGGCGGGATAGCATAGTGGTTAGCGCTTTCGACTTCGGATCAAGAGGTCTAGGGTTCGATTCCCGCACGGCAACTTTGTCTGCAGTAGAGAACTGTTCTACACACAGTAAGGTTTGGGTGCAATGCTACAATGAATTTCAGCGGAGTACCACCCATGGTTCTCTTGTTCCAGCCGATGCTCGCAGGTTTCACCGCAATGCATAGCCACATCGCACTACTTCCCTGCCCTAATACTAGCAGCCGCGATATAAGTGAAATACTCTTGAACTCACCTCACCTCATTGTCTTATATAAGCCTTGCTGCATATTATTAACTTTCTGTGCTAGTATAGCAGCACGCTGCACCTGAAATCCACAGTGTATGCTGATACGCTAGCACAAAATAGTTAACTAAATGAAGCAAGGCTTATATTAGCTGGTGATGGAAACTTGTGGCTGAAGTTGCTGACTATCCAACTGTGCACAGCTGACTTGCTGGTTAGATATGGCTAACGACTCAGAGCAGGGGAACTCAGCTCTGATAGACCAGCCCATTGTTTAGGGCTCAAAGGCTATTATTAATAATTGACAACTCATTTGTATATGTCAAGCGATTCTTCTACATGAAAGTAGAGTAAAGCAAGTAAATATGAAGAAGTTTTCTTTTCACCCCTCCCATTGCATTTGTAGAAAAATCTACATTAACTGTGCAAATAAAGCCATAGGATCATGTATTATCTAACTTATAAATCGAAAAACATGAAAGAAGTATTTTATAGAAATTCAAAATGAAGCATAATTAAAATGTAGATTCAAGTCATTTATGTTCAACACTGAATGAAATGTAAGGTAGCATGGTAGATACAATAAAAACTTAGAAAGCTTTACGATAATAGCTAACAGTTTAGATGCTACATGGTTATATTTGGGTTCACACTTGAAAAGTGAAAAATCTTTTTCTGAACGAATCTCTTGCAGGATTCAAACCCTCAGAGTCAAGCTCTAATCACAAGTATTGACTGTCCCAACAGCTTATTCATCTAGCCACCTCCACCTCAATAACCCTGTTGTAATGTAAACTTGCTGCATTTCATCAACTTTTGTATGGCAGCGTAGCAGCATTCTGTACCTTGACATGGAAGTGCGATCGGAAATATCTGGCACAGAAATACGATGAAATGCAGCAAGTCTAATACATTTGTTAGTGAAGGAGACTGACGCTGAGGACGTTTTATCCAAATATATACATTGAATTGAAATATTATTATATTGAAATATGTTGTTAGATGACAAATGAGGTTAACAATCAGTGATCTATCTTGTAATACCTACATGTTGGAGGTCCCCGACGGACCCTATATCTCACCCTTTAAGCATGCAATATAAACATCAAACAGTATCACGTTCGCAACATAAGGCTCTAAAGTGTACTCAGTTCTAATAACATCATGCGATTCTTTCTTGCAAGAGTAATTAATATGGTACACCGCATATAAACTACTGTATTTCCTCTATTAAATGCGAATAAGCGTTGACCATTTATTCTAACCTCGCTAACCATGATGACACCAATACACAATCGTTCGTGGGTTTTATTTGAACTTATCAACCACAAGAGGAATACAACCACATAAGCACTTACAGAGATATGCGAGAGGAGGGGCGTTTCAGTTCAAACTTGTCCAACCCTCAGGTCTCATATAGGAAAATACAACTGTCGAAGAAATCACGATGATTTATTCATAATTCACAAGCATGCTTTCGACCATCACGGGTCTCATCAGGTGAATATTCATTTATCATCCGTCATGGTTTTTTTGTTTATATGTGACTGTAAACGTTGTAAACATTTTTTTTTAAATTTCGCATAAGCATCGAGTCAAGCGATAGCTAATGCATAATCAAGTCTTAACATCTTAATGCAAACGCATCTAAGAAAGACACAACACAAGGACATGTTTTATACACACATTTAATCAACGCTCTTCTTTTAAGTTACATCAACTGCCATGTCATGTCTGTGGCGCAAACTCAACATTACTGGTATAAGTCGCGCGCCTCTTCTTCAAAGAGTGGCTTTTATATACGACTATACGCTTTGTTATCCAATTATAGTTGATATACCTATATTATTCAATAAACAAATTTCATTTGTGTCATATACTTGAGCTTGGAGCGTGTAACATATCTTTGTAATGTCAGGATCCTCGGCTACAAAAGCAAGCAACTCTTTTCTTCACTTTGAATGACATCTAATTATATCACTTAAAAAAAATCCATTTTGGCGAGTAATGATATTGATTTTGTAATACGCCACTTAGTCTATTCTGAAAACGTTCTGTTTATTCTGAAGATGCTCTGAATTTTTAAAACAAGCCTTTTCCTAATGATTATTCATTTTCATTCCAGGACTATTTTAGTTTAAAGAGGATATTTGATATGATATGATAGGATATATGATCTCTTTGCTCCATGGAGAAGACAAAACTTTAGCTGCATTGTGCGTCGACTTTTAATCAACGGCGCAAACGCAAGCTCTATTGAGATATAGAGATATGTCAGATAAGCACAGGAGTCTTGAAAATATATTTCTTGGTCACCGTCATTCTCTCCTAACCTCCACAGAGGTTATACTCTCTACAGATTTCCGATCTGAAATCTGAAGAGAGTAACCTCTGTGGGAAGAGAATGGTTCACCCTTTAATACAAACAAGTTTTATACTTATTGATAGGTCGACAGTAGACCAATGTGTTGTTTTTTTTAAATATTAAATACGCTGTAGCACGTTTATTTGGCATATTATGTTTTCTCAAATTTGCCATTTATTATGAAAGTTTATACAATATATTACGTTAATGGGTAAAAACAAATTACACGAGCCGATAAGCCGTATCCATAGAAAATGGTTATCCATATTTGAAAAAAATGGTGTGACGTATAAAGCGATATTGGTGTGGAACTCATCAGTGTGAGAGGTAGATGTGTAGGAGATGTGTAGGAGAGGTAGATGTGTAGGAGATGTGTAGGAGAGGTAGATGTGTAGGAGATGTGTAGGAGAGGTAGATGTGTAGGAGAGGTAGATGTGTAGGAGAGGTAGATGTGTAGGAGATGTGTAGGAGAGGTAGATGTGTAGGAGAGGTGTAGGAGAGGTAGATGTGTAGGAGAGGTAGATGTGTAGGAGAGTTAGATGTGTAGGAGATGTGTAGGAGAGGTAGATGTGTAGGAGATGTGTAGGAGAGGTAGATGTGTAGGAGATGTGTAGGAGAGGTAGATGTGTAGGAGAGGTGTAGGAGAGGTAGATGTGTAGGAGAGGTGTAGGAGAGGTAGATGTGTAGGAGAGGTAGATGTGTAGGAGAGGTAGATGTGTAGGAGATGTGTAGGAGAGGTAGATGTGTAGGAGATGTGTAGGAGAGGTAGATGTGTAGGAGAGGTGTAGGAGAGGTAGATGTGTAGGAGAGGTGTAGGAGAGGTAGATGTGTAGGAGAGGTAGATGTGTAGGAGAGGTAGATGTGTAGGAGATGTGTAGGAGAGGTAGATGTGTAGGAGAGGTAGATGTGTAGGAGAGGTAGATGTGTAGGAGATGTGTAGGAGAGGTAGATGTGTAGGAGATGTGTAGGAGAGGTAGATGTGTAGGAGAGGTGTAGGAGAGGTAGATGTGTAGGAGAGGTAGATGTGTAGGAGAGGTAGATGTGTAGGAGATGTGTAGGAGAGGTAGATGTGTAGGAGATGTGTAGGAGAGGTAGATGTGTAGGAGAGGTGTAGGAGAGGTAGATGTGTAGGAGAGGTAGATGTGTAGGAGAGGTAGATGTGTAGGAGATGTGTAGGAGAGGTAGATGTGTAGGAGAGGTGTAGGAGAGGTAGATGTGTAGGAGAGGTGTAGGAGAGGTAGATGTGTAGGAGATGTGTAGGAGAGGTAGATGTGTAGGAGAGGTGTAGGAGAGGTAGATGTGTAGGAGAGGTGTAGGAGAGGTAGATGTGTAGGAGAGGTAGATGTGTAGGAGAGGTAGATGTGTAGGAGAGGTGTAGGAGAGGTAGATGTGTAGGAGATGTGTAGGAGAGGTAGATGTGTAGGAGAGGTAGATGTGTAGGAGAGGTGTAGGAGAGGTAGATGTGTAGGAGATGTGTAGGAGAGGTAGATGTGTAGGAGAGGTAGATGTGTAGGAGATGTGTAGGAGAGGTAGATGTGTAGGAGATGTGTAGGAGAGGTAGATGTGTAGGAGATGTGTAGGAGAGGTAGATGTGTAGGAGATGTGTAGGAGAGGTAGATGTGTAGGAGAGGTAGATGTGTAGGAGATGTGTAGGAGAGGTAGATGTGTAGGAGAGGTGTAGGAGAGGTAGATGTGTAGGAGAGGTGTAGGAGAGGTAGATGTGTAGGAGAGGTAGATGTGTAGGAGATGTGTAGGAGAGGTAGATGTGTAGGAGATGTGTAGGAGAGGTAGATGTGTAGGAGATGTGTAGGAGAGGTAGATGTGTAGGAGATGTGTAGGAGAGGTAGATGTGTAGGAGAGGTGTAGGAGAGGTAGATGTGTAGGAGAGGTAGATGTGTAGGAGAGGTAGATGTGTAGGAGATGTGTAGGAGAGGTAGATGTGTAGGAGAGGTGTAGGAGAGGTAGATGTGTAGGAGATGTGTAGGAGAGGTAGATGTGTAGGAGATGTGTAGGAGAGGTAGATGTGTAGGAGATGTGTAGGAGAGGTAGATGTGTAGGAGAGGTGTAGGAGAGGTAGATGTGTAGGAGAGGTAGATGTGTAGGAGAGGTAGATGTGTAGGAGATGTGTAGGAGAGGTAGATGTGTAGGAGATGTGTAGGAGAGGTAGATGTGTAGGAGAGGTGTAGGAGAGGTAGATGTGTAGGAGAGGTAGATGTGTAGGAGAGGTAGATGTGTAGGAGATGTGTAGGAGAGGTAGATGTGTAGGAGATGTGTAGGAGAGGTAGATGTGTAGGTCTCGCGAGAATTTGAGAGTTCTGGCATTCCATGATTCCATCATATCTAAAACTCTACTTTGAATTTTAAGGTATCGTTACATCAGTCAAGCCACTTGAACTACCTTCGAACGGCCATTTTAATGTGAACACATTAAAATGGCTGCTCGTTGGAAAATGGCTTGAACAATGTACATTCGTTTTAGAACTCTTTTGATTGATTCATGAATATTAGTAACCATTGGTAATACTTATTTTTAATAAAGAGAGCACTTTATTTCAGTAAGAAATCGTGCTACAGCGCCTTTAACTTCAAGCTTCCAACCTGCAGCTAAACAGTTTACATAGAGATAGAATCATTATCAAATAAAACAGTGTTATCTACATAGAGCCAAATTAGGACTTGCAACTTTCCTCAAAACACACATAATTTGAGCTTCTTAAAGGGGCAGTAGCACGTTTTTTCGCTCAAAAATGTTGATGAAATGTATTTGAAAAGTAATGTCATTAATAGTAAAACACCCTTCTCTATTTGGAAAATCAAGTTAAACAATGAATCTACATGGTTCCGTAAAGTCATGGGATTCGTTTTTGTCATTCGAAATAATAAAATGTGTTCACAATAAAATGGCCGCCATGCAATTTTTTTTTCATAAGCAACACCGTTATTACCACTACGGGTAATTGGTTTGTGTAATAAGATCTTTTACCCTCTAAAGTAAATATAAATTACATAAAAAATCATAATAAATGGGAAATTTGAAAAAATATAATTTTTAAAAAAACGTGCTACTGCCCCTTTAAAGGTATATCCATTGTGTTGTGTGGGGTCACATATGCCAAACGTTATGAATTGTGTTTTTTTACCGAGAAGAACTGACTTGTGCAGAAAAGTGCCGTTTTGATGACATTCGACTCAGTATAGGTAAAAGTATCGATTTCTGATCGAAAACTGGACACTGTACCGCATGTGGGGCGCGTTAATTAGTCAAACGTAATTTTCGAAACACCTTTTTACAACAGACAAAAAGACAAATTTGGGCTGATAATGTTTAACTTCTACACATGTATAATATGATGTTGCTCTATTTTAATTGGAAATTAGTCAATGTGATATATTTCATGATTGGGGATGAATATGCAATTAGCACATATCGTATGTTGGCACGTATTAAAGAAAAATAAAATTTTATGAAACACAATGGATGCACCTTTAAGAGCCTGTTTTACAAAGTTGAGACTCTAGGCCATTAATGAATAACTGAAATTAGAGAAGGATAACTTATAACTTATCGCCTTATCGCACACCAAAATACATACATTACATTACATTACTAATATAACCGTACTGCCAAAACTCTGTAATTTAACAGAACATTGACTGTGAAAATGATTTAAAGGAGCCCGATATCAAAGTTGATATACGTGTATCGACTTAACTCGCGCGAATCTCTATCACTGGTTCATTTAAGCCTTTCTCCATTTCGTTGCCTTTTCTGTTCCAGAGATGTCAGATAGCACTAACACATCCAGGTGCCGCACGCTGCTACACTGGGACAGAACACGAGAAGAAAGACAGTAATGCTTAAAGGCACTGTAGTACGCTGTTTTGACTGAAATAAAGTGCTCTCGTGAAAAGGAAAATAAATGTTACCCATGGCTAAATTATACTCATCAATCAAAAAAAAAGAGTTCTAAAACTAATGTACTTGAATCGGTTCAGCCACGCCAGTCTATTTCCCTTCGAGCGGCTATTTTAAGGTGTTCACATTAAATTTGCCTCTCGATCGCGACTGTAGTTCAAGTGATCGGACTGAGGCGATACCTAAGTACTCAGAGTAGAGTTTTAAATATGGTACAATGATGGAATGGTGAAACATCTTGCTGTCTGAACTCTCAAAATCTCATGAGACCAACACATCTACCTCTCACACTGAAGAGTTTCACCAAAATGTCTTTATACGTCGCACCATTTTCAACCAATACGGGTAACCGTTTTCTAAGGATACTGCGTTTTGGGTCGTGTGATGACATATGTTACCTTCTAACGTAACAGTATATTGTAAATCTTTTTAAATAAATGCCAAATTTGAGAAAAACATAACACGCAAAAATCGTGTATAGTGTATCGTGTATAGTATAAAGGGAGTGTAATTTGTAGTAACGGATTTTAATAAATTATCATCATATAAGTTGTTGACACGCATGTTATCTACGTGTAGACAATAACTAGGTAATGTACGGCATAATCAACTGCTAATTGTGAAATTGTAATGTTACAGTTTGCCAGTCCCATACGAATCTGTATTTCCAACTCTCTCATCGTTGACATCCGACAGTTCATCCTCACTTGATTCCTGGTGTTCCGCTCAATGTTGATTCACAATCGGTTCTCACTGATAAGGACGGATGTTATTTATGTCAGATGGTTGAAAATCAACGCTGCCATCGCTATCCGAGGAAGCCATAACAAAACTACGAATGTTGAAAAATGTATACTGCATATTGGTTGCCAGCGTGGGTAAGAGCATCTTTGACGTCATATCACGTGACTGCTGCCAGCCTGATTAACTAGGAGATTTCCGGAAAACGACTCGCACCGAAAACGTTTTTTCAACGTTTCTACATAAAATGTAGCATTTTAATATTTTTTTGGACACACTTTGTCTTAAACAATACTGTTGAACATGTTAAATCAAAGTTTTTCTCTAATATTCTCCTTTAAAATAGCCAGTGATCGAGACTGGCGTAATTATGTCCTAAAGGTAAGGTTGGTATCGACTCTATAAAGGTTAGCCTCACTACAGTGTAACCTGCTCGGCAGCATATGGACAGCTAGCAGATACTAATAGGACTGCTTGAATAGAGTGTGTTCAGCTATCGAGCGTTTATTAGAGTAAATACGGTACGACCACAATTTGCAAAAACTTTCGATCTATGTGCTACAGATCGCGTTCCATGCATCCCATGCATGTTTTGAACATCTGTTTTTCTGGTACATGCGAAGGTGTCACGACTCGCATAATCAACGTAATGGCATGTTCCGAGGGAGTTGCATTTCAAACCATGGCAACCGACACACTCGGCTCATTTTACACGACGGAACATATCTAGACCTTGGCATACAAGGGGTTAACGTGTACATGATAACGATACTGGTAGTTTTTACCTCAGACGCATATACTCAAGAAACTTGTACCGTGTCGGTCCATGTTAAATCTACAACATCAGCCAGCCATATCTATGTTATATTAACTGTCCCTGGAAAGACACAATTTAAAAATAAATTTTATCCTTTACGATTTGATATTAGAGAAAGGACCCATATGATCATTACGACTCATTGGTTAAGGTATCAGTTACAGAATATATTATGAAGTATCTATTAACGATTCATACAAATATTAAAACAATTTGATATTGGTATCATGTTTCTCTTTAAGCATTCTGTGTAATGCATCGCGTAGATTACATATACATACATACATACATACATACATACATTACATATATACATACATACATACATACATTACATATATACATACATACATACATACATACATTACATACATAGATACATACATACATATATACATACACAGATTTGTATAGCGCCTTTTTTCAATAGATTTGCTCAAAAGCGCTGTTGAGTCTTATTTACACATATGCGCAAGCGAAGAAGTAGGTTTTGAGTTGAGCCTTCAAGCTTGACAATTCAAGTTCGGATCTTAGACTTGGTGGTAGAGAAGTTTAGGATCAAGAGCACCAACCGAGTTCACTGGAAATGCTGTGAGACTCAGGTTATCCTGTAACCGTCAATACTGCCGATGATGTTCTTAGTAGTTGCAGTATGAGTCACGAACTTGTTATGTTATGTGTCATGTCCGAAAAAGACTAAACTTTAATCCCTTATTGTTCATGGATTTATCCCGCCTAAGTGAGTTTGAATAGGGAAGTCGACTGTCCGGCAATCTGGGAACCCGCCGTGGTAGATTCTTCCAGAGGAAAGGTCCAGTTTTGGAGAATCATCTGTCTTCATATGACTATGTTCTTGTCTGTGGAATTTGCAGCAGGGTCTGGTCACTTGAACGACGTGGTCTGGCAGGTTGATAGACTGAAAGGAGATCCGAAAGGTATTTTTGGGCCAAAGTGTCTAAACACTTAAAATTTTGAAGTCGATTCTGAATCGTAATGACAGCCAATGTAGAGCATTCAGGGATGGAGATATGTGCTCACTCCTGTTGGTTTGGCAGACCAGTCGTGCAGCTGAGTTCTGTACGTTCTGTAGCCTGTACAGGATTAGTTTAGACACCAACCAGTAAAGAGTTACAGTAGTCCAAGTGCGATGTTACATATGCTTGGAGTAGGGCTTGTGAAGATTTCACATCTAGGTATCGGCGGATCACACCAATGTTGCGCAGATGAAAATATGACTGTCGGCAAATATTGCATGCGAACGTGGGGTTCAATGCCGAGAACAGAGTCGAACACACCACCAAGAGTGCGAACCTGTGGTTGAGGAGGTGTCCCCGAGTCACATGAGTGATATGTTGGATGCAGAAGTTTCTTCTTGAGTCGAGGAGGATAAAATACGATCAATTCAATACAACATATTACGAGCACTGCACATAATGGTATTAACTCAAAATAAGTGGTATGTAAGTTAGATAAAACACTCCTCGATTGGATTACAAGAGAGTGTAATACTCAAAAGTTATCCTTTACATCCAATCATAACATATCAACTGTTGCTGAATGCGCGTCTAGGTATCACAATGAAGATGTTATTCATTATCGTATTGTATGTGAATTCCATACTGGTATAAGAGACAATATATATATATACTTCTATGTAAACGACCACAGCCTCCAAATGGGATATCGTCGACTACCAACAACGAATATTATGATATAAAAGAAACCCAAATCATCAATTCATTTGTAAGACTTAACGATTTAATAAAACGTAACCGTTTCACATTTTCGACTCAGCTTCTCGATTTAATTATATGGGCATAGCAGGCATTATAAGTGAAACCTTTTAACGACTTCTTCTAAAATATGGGCGTTGCAGGCTTTATAAGTGAAACCTTTTAACGACTTCTTCTCCTAAAATATGGGCGTGGCATGCATTATAAGTGAAACCTTTTATCGATTTCTCCTCCTAAAATATTGGCGTGGCAGACACTGTAGGTGAAACCTTTTAGCGACCTCTCCTCCTAAAATATTGGCGTGGCAGGCATTATATGTGGAACCTTAAAACGACTTCTTCTCCTAAAATATGGGCGTGGCATGCATTACAAGTGAAACCTTTTATCGATTTCCACTCCTAAAATATGAGCGTGGCAGACATAATAGGTGGAACCTTTTAATGACGTCTTCTCCGAAACCAGTATACAGAGGAAGCCGAAATTTTCAGAATAACACTTTGTTACATGTAGACTTACGTTTGTTCATTACGAAATAACGCAATATCAATGACGTCACGAAAACATATTTTATGCTTTCTCCAAGTCCTGTGTTTGGTTCAAGGGTGGAGCTATAGGCGACCATGAGTGACATTTTTCAAGATAAAAAAAAGGACGACCCTTTGTATCATGTGTTCGATATTAGGGGATGTGAACTTTGTGTAAAACACATTGGATCAAACAGATGATTAACACAAATGGTGTTTGCAAGCTATCAGTCTTGTATCAGCGTACGCTCGGGGTACCCCGTCTCGTGAATGATAACATGCTGATATTATTGAACGCCTCATATTTGTATAACAGCAGATATCGATTAAATTTAAATTTTGGATCGCGTTAGGTTCGAATCTTACTAAAGCATAATTGCCTTGTTATTAGTTTATTTGAAGACTATAAGTGAAGCATAGATGTAAAGATATCCCGGCGCTATTACCATTTGACCAAAACGCTCAGACAGTAAACCCTATAGAAAGCATGTATCTAGTTCCCTTGACCAGACGGACAGTCGGACATGATCAATAACAGCTCATCAGTTCCCTCTGTTCTCGCAGACTCACGTTAAAGACGAGATTACACGTTAGACCAGATGGCGTGTGTATTGGTTCAGAGTCAGGAATAGAATCAACTCGTGATACGAGAACCCTTCTGTCATTACTTGAGTCAATTTGGAGATATGCTGCTGATATCTAGCGGTAACAGACAATCAGGCTTTCTTGATTATGAGCATCAATGTACACAGCGTGTTGTCACGATCTGACATAGGAGTCATGTACTTTCAACTGCAGTGCCAATTGTCAGAGATAAGATAATAACTCGAGTTGCTGATTTATTTTAATAAAGGATACATTCAGATGGCGATGTATGGTTTACTGTTAATCTTAGTTGTTCAGATGAAAGGATGAGATAACTGTCCAGCGCCATGTAAGTCCATATAGTCTTTGCTGTTACCGTTAGAGTTTTAATGATTTGTTAGCACCGCTACTTGTTACTGCAATCCCCTGCTTGTCCAAGCAGTTCTGCCACGTATTGCACTATAAATAACTATAATAAATATCCATAACAGCGAGCGCTTATCTCAATGTAGCGCTCAATGTAGCGCATTCTCTCCTGAACGACATGGTGCCCGCTTTGTTACATAGCGCTACATTGAGCAATCGCGTTCAAGAGAGGTTTAAAAGTAATCGCCAACAGTCTCACTAGCTAATGTAAACCGTGCTGCATTATGCCAACTACTCTGTATCGTCGTAGCAGCGTGCTGCGCCTTGGATTGGTAGTATAATCGGTGTTAGAGACTGGCGTGGACTGTGTCTTGTGGGAGAGGTGCTGTTTCCCCGACGGCCCCGCTTTCCCTAGTTAACACGAACTACACATTCGATGAATTGCAGATGTTAACAGCCTCGGTTCGTGAATCGTGATATTGCAATCAGTTTGCAATTATTGGACAGAACTTGCTATCAAATAATTGAATAGAAGGGGATTAGGGCGTTGTTAGGAAGAGCAGACAGAGGGACACACAGACAAAGTGAAAGGCAGACTGACAGACAGACATATAGACAGACTGACAGACAGACAGACAGAAATACAGACAGACTGCTGTACTTACATAGCCAGCATGACCTTTACACAAGAACAGGGAGATTTTCTGGATAACAACGACTTCTGTAATGTGAAAATACACGACGTTACAGAGTATATACTCACTCCTTCATCAGGTGTCACATTCCATCTGATGAAGGAGTAAGCATATACTCCGGAACGCCGTGTATTTTCACATTGCAGAAGTCGTTATCAAGAAAAACTTCCTGTTCTTATGTATACCACTTCTAAATGCCTTCAACCACATGACCTGATGAGATATTGTATGATATGTTCTATAACAAGGGTATGCTAAGTAGTCGTTGTGGGTTAATGAGGATTATTTAAAAAAAAGTAAAGGCTCGCTACGTACGATGACAACCGGGACCAGCCGCACTTAAAGGACATCATAAACAGGACACACGTCGAAAGGGATGATGTAATTTGTGATTTGAATTATGAAAAGAGGAGTAGCAATTTATCTTGATAACAGTTATTTTCATTGTTAAAAAAAGTTTCAACGTATATGCTTATATTTTTTATGAGATGAATAAACTTCAAAGAATATTTCCCTTTAATTTGTTATGTATACCGGACGTCTACCTGGCGAGTTGCCCATGCTTGGATCTACATGCTATCTGTCAAAGACATACGAGAAGCTAAGGTCAAGGTGCATATAAACTGACATGCGCCTACAGTGCAGTGTTCTTAATCTCAGGCAGGAGCCAGCGTGAAATACGTGCAATTGCTGTTTTACTTGACTTTATCAATACTTATCATGATTGCTGTATTACTTGACTTTATCAATACTTATCATGATTGCTGTATTACTTGACTTTATCAATACTTATTATGATTGCTGTATTACTTGACTTTATCAATACTTATCATGATTGATGATTCACTTATTTTTGTGAATTGTTGGTTTTATTTTCTGACAGATAATTTATGTGTGAATAACTGTACGTTAGCTTGAACATTTGTTTTCTGTTTGGGTTCATATCAATAACGAAACATTTTTGTAAACAATCACTGGTCGAAACATTCACTTTTGAGATACTTTCTGTTAGAGAGATAGTCTTTGAAGATCATTTGGATGTGACATACATAAGAACAGGAAGGTTTTCTGGATAACGACTTCTTTGATGTGAAAATACACGACGTTTCAGAGTATATGCTTACTTCTTTATCAGGTGGAATGTGGGGAATAACAAAAAAGGATACATTTATATAGCAAAGAAGCCGATGGTGAAATAACACAATAACGGTAATGATTTCAACTCTCAGTGCATGAAACAAGGAGATGGCAATCGTTGAACGATGCTGTGGCGACATGCTCTTCTTTAAATACGATTCAGGAAACATATTATTAATTGATAAATTAATAGCAAATTTTAGAATAGTTTATCATTCATAAATAGTCTATATGTAAACAAGAGTCATCAGAAGATGACGTATCCCAACGGTCCCATATAATTTGTAAAATACATCTTTGGCAGATAATTGTATATCTACTACTTCAATTAGTGGGTAATACACATACTGAGTTTCAGGTATGATTTTGGAGTTCTGCTCGGAAGTTGACTGAAAACAGACCTATCTCTGAACAAAGTCCAAATTCAACATTCAGAAATCTGAAAATATCAAAAGGCACCAATTCAGTTTGTGGGTAATACACATGAAGAGTTTCAGGAAGATATGATGAAAGTTTTGGAGCTGTGCTCCGGAAACGAACCTGTCTCTGAACTTGTGACAAAGTCCAAATTCAAGACGTTTCTATGGAAACGAAAAACTTATTTTTCAGAAATTTGAAAATATCAAAAGGCACCACTTCAGTTAGTGGGTAATACACATGCAAAGTTTCAGAAAAATATCATGAGCGGTGTTCAAGTTCTGCTCCGGAAACGAAATAATTACAGACGCACAGACAGACGGACAGGGCGACGACCATATCCCACGGTATTACATACCGGTGGGATAAAAAAAAAAAGTGTTTCAACTGCCGATCGTTTACCAGCTGATACTAACTAAGGGTACTACTAAGGTACAGTTAGGAGCGCTCGGCACGGGGTCTTTGGTATCCGATTCGTGAGTATGTGTCATACCTTCAGAAACCTTCGTGAGTCTGTATGCCATACCTGCACAAAGATCATGTATCTGTGTCATATCTTCACAAAATGTCCTGAGTCTGTGTCATACCTTAAACAATTGTCGTGTGTCTGTGTCATATCTTCACAAAATGTCCTGAGTCTGTGTCATACCTTCACAAAATGTCATGTAGCTGTGTCATATCTTCACAAAATGTCCTGAGTCTGTGTCATACCATCACAAAATGTCGTGTGTCTGTGTCATACCTTCACAAAGGTCATGTATCTGTGTCATATCTTCACAAAATGTCATGAGTCTGTGTCATATCTTCACAAAATGTCCTGAGTCTGTGTCATATCTTCACAAAATGTCATGAGTCTGTGTCATATCTTCACAAAATGTCCTGAGTCTGTGTCATATCTTCACAAAATGTCCTGAGTCTGTGTCATATCTTCAAAAAATGTCGTGATTCTGTGTCATATCTTCAAAAAATGTCGTGTGTCTGTGTCATATCTTCACAAAATGTCATGAGTCTGTGTCATATCTTCACAAAATGTCCTGAGTCTGTGTCATATCTTCACAAAATGTCGTGATTCTGTGTCATATCTTCAAAAAATGCCCTGAGTCTGTGTCATACCTTCACAAAATGTCATGTAGCTGTGTCATATCTTCACAAAATGTCCTGAGTCTGTGTCATACCATCACAAAATGTCGTGTGTCTGTGTCATACCTTCACAAAGGTCATGTATCTGTGTCATATCTTCACAAAATGTCATGAGTCTGTGTCATATCTTCACAAAATGTCCTGAGTCTGTGTCATATCTTCACAAAATGTCATGAGTCTGTGTCATATCTTCACAAAATGTCCTGAGTCTGTGTCATATCTTCACAAAATGTCGTGATTCTGTGTCATATCTTCAAAAAATGTCGTGTGTCTGTGTCATACCTTCACAAAGGTCATGTATCTGTGTCATATCTTCACAAAGGTCATGTATCTGTGTCATATCTTCACAAAATGTCCTGAGTCTGTGTCATACCTTCACAAAATGTCATGAGTCTGTGTCATACCTTCACAAAATGTCGTGTGTCTGTTTCATACCTTCACAAAATGTCCTGAGTCTGTGTCATATCTTCACAAAATGTCATGAGTCTGTGTCATACCTTCACAAAATGTCGTGTGTCTGTGTCATACCTTCACAAAATGTCGTGTGTCTGTGTCATACCTTCACAGTGAGTTTAATAGGTCAGCAGAGAATGCAGAGAACACTCTAGTTCCTTTTAGCACAATTACTGTGCTGTGTATGTTTCCCAGACATGGACGCAGGCAGGGGCACTATCCGCTCTCCTCGTTATTCCAGGTCACATCCCAGAACAGAGGACGATTTAAAGCTTTGCACACAATGGTAATGTCAAAGAGCAAACGGTAATTTAGAATGGAGCTATCCTATTATGCTGCAACAGCAGTACAGTAGTTCACCAACAACTATGCATGCTAAATATTACTGTAGGCTATGCCTTGGATAAACCTTTAGTATGTTATAGAGAATCTGCACAAGAGCCAAGGATCTTTTAACGGGGGTGCGTGGTTGGTGACAGGGTATCAAACTCTTGGTTAACCGATTATTCAACTCTGCCATAGCTTACCGTTAATCTACGATACTTTAGAGGCCCCTTAAGTATCATCTAACAATGACAAAGCATTACTGAAAAAAATACAGGTACGCGAATTACAATTAACCTAATGTTATAATGATTGTGCGATTTGATGTACGGATAAAATTGCTTCAAAACCGTTCACTTAAAGAGCCGTCAAGGATGTTGATGAACATATACGGAAATTGCCAAAAATCTATCTCCGTGAAATATATACACTTAATTTTTTCACAAATTTGTAAGACCCAAAATGAGCTGAAAAATTGCACTAATTAGTGTTTTCCCGTCTAAATATAGATACAATCTATTATTTTCAAGCGCAAAGCATTTTGGTATAACTCACTTACTGTATACAAAGACACGAAAGAATAACAAAGTTTATGAGTAATGAAAGAAATTGAAATATATGATTTTTGGCGGTTATTTATTTACCATTTCATTTAAAGGGGCAGTAGCACTTTTTTTTCAAATTTTTTTTTTTTCAAATTTCGCATTTATAATGATAGTTTATGTCATTTATATTTACTTTAGAGGGTAAAACATCTTATTACACAAACCAATGTTCCACTGTGGTAAAAACGGTGTTGCGTACAATGCAAAAATATATGGCGGCCATTTTATTGTGAACACATTTTATTATTTCGAATGACAAAAAATATTCCCACGGCTTTACGGAACCATATACGCTAATTTTTTAACTTGATTTTCCGAAGAGAGAAGGGTGTTTTACTTTTAGTAACATTATTTTTCATTTCATCTACTTATTTGAGCGAAAAAACGTGCTAAGTACTGCCCCTTTAATTATGTATTTGCTAAAGATATTGAAATAATTGTTTTACCCAGACTACGTATTTTTCTTGAATTTCATAATTAATGAGAATAACAATTTGTCATAATTTGCTGGTCTTATCTCAATTTGTATATTCTCGGGACATTTAGAAACATTGTTTATAAAGCAATCGTCACATTCAGGAATGTGTGACAAGGGGAACTTGTAAGAGAAGCACGTGCAGCACGTGCAGCACATGGGTTGTTATGGCGACTTACGCTAGAGACGAGCCTTCAAGCTTCGGAAACGCTGGCTGTTGTGTAGTACGTTTTATGCAATAAAGGTTATTCTTTTTATATGACGGCAGATACCTTTAACGCGCGTTAATCGAAAGGGTACTTCTCTTTGAAACCAAATTGCATTACATTGTCGTGATATAAAAATTATTTATTACATGTCATGTTGTAAATAAAAGCACAGGAGCGTGTATCGCTTAGAAACAGCGATTAAAAGATATATACCTATATAGACCATACCCTTTTACTATATAAAAGGAAAATCGCTGTTTCTAAGCGATACACGCCCCTGTGGGAAAAAGATTTCTCTGACGATTGACGTTATAAGTATATTTTCCAATTTTGTATTTATTTGAAACACTAACATCCTTGATGGCTCTTTAAAGCTAATGGCTTTTAAGATATTTTATTCGTTTTCTTTAAAAAATGTCGACTGCGCCTCACGTGCAAGTTGTTGTATTTCAAGCATTGACAAATCCTTTCTAATAGTAATCTTTTTAAAAACACGAACGACTTTTATCTGTTTTATGAGTAATTTTAAGCAAACTCTAGTTTGATACATGATAGTGTTGGAGATTTTGTAATTAGATATCAAACGAACTGGAAGTTTTGATCTCGTTACACCCCTTTACTCTTGCTTCTAATATGTGTTGCTTTAACGTCGATTTAAATTGCTTTATCCCTTGTTTTCACCAAAACAGGCCCTTATGATGTCAATATTCACATTATTTGGTCTAGAGTAAGCAAGTCTAGAGTAAGACCGCATTGCACCAACGTTGTAACAATCTAATAAAAGCGATACAGCCACTGATAGATCATGTAATCATGTACATTACATCGTACGGCGCCCAATGAGTTGGCACGTGCAAGCTAGGCGTGCTCTGCATGCCTCGAGTATCAGTTCGCAGGTAGTACTGGAATGTAAACAGAAACCATAGAAACGAAACCGGAAATGGTCTGGAGATAAAGTAAACTGCAAGAAGATGTTGTGAATCTTCAATATGTGTTTACGGTAATTTCAGAACAACATGGCAGCTATTGACAACTTGTTTAAAGTGCAAAGTGGTAGATAGATTATTTCAGACCTAACATAACATTCTTTAAATAAATGCAATGTTTAATGATCGTGTTTGTTTGCAAGAATCAAACGAAAGATTAAATGCTTACTGATCTTAGAAAATCACCATGGCAACAATACGCTTCCGCTTCCGGTTTCAATTTCACTTTGTCCTTTAGATCAGTCAGAACGTTAAACTCTCTGGTCACTGTCATTTTTAGTAAAAACAATTATTAAATTCCAAGCAACATTAATCCCTTCAGTCTCACACAACATACAAATAACACCTTAATGTTAACATTTGTTCTGCATGTTAAAGGAGCTAAAACCTTCTTAATGTCAACATTTGCTATCCTTGTTAAATGAGCTAATCACGTTCCTATGGTAACATTTGGTAACCATTTGGCCTTCAAGAGGTAACCCATTATATAATAAGCCCGTCGGGCTAATTAGAAGACCATCTGTAAGCTTGTTAGTTCCAAACTCGATTATTGCTACTGAAAGAAAGGCTTTCATGCGGCAGAAAGACTACCAGTTTTCTGGAATGAGATAAAGGACTGGTTGATGTAGCTTCATTGTGAATATTATTGTAATCAAAACACACGTACAGCTGCATACCGAAAGTTTGTTCACCTACATGTGTATTTTAGTGCAAATATCATATAAATTTCTCGCAGGTTTCACCACAATGCATAACCACATGGCGTTGCGGGCTTTCTCCCTGCCATAATAATAGCAGTCGCGATATAAGTGAAATACTCTTGGAAGCGGCGTTAAACCCCCCTCACCTCACCATATGAATTGACGTTCATTGTAACGTCAATAAAATTACATCACATACAATGACAGTGAAACATCATATCCAGGAGTAAAATAATCAGTCTCAAACGTATCCTGATATCGTCCCGTCAGTGGTACATGTGTATGAAATTTGGCACTATGAAATGGACATAAATTCAAATTTCATTAATTTCCTAGTAAAAGTTTCCATATCGACTAAATGAGAACACTTTCATCACAAATACATTATAGAAGTAGAAGAGTCAATGTATTACGTATGTTCGACCCAGTTGATCACTTACTGTATATTTCACAGAAAAAGAAAAAAAAATGTAGTTTTGAAACGATTGACCCTTAGTCAGTTCAAACAGCTGCCTAAACTGTAACTGGTTACTTTGAAGTATAAAAACAGATTATGTTATGGAACAGTCATCTGTCTTATAATGAAAAATGCAAATTGATCGGTCTAGGTTTCACGTTGATACAATGCTTCAAAGACATGTCAAATTACACGATAGTTGCACTGAAATACACAAGTAGGTGAACAAACTTTCGGTATGCATCTGTAAACAGAGTACGACTCAGAATATATGATTAGAGAAGGCCTATACTAAATACCTATACTGTTATACCTTGTTGAGGTGAGGTGAGGTGAGGTGAGGTGAGGTTTAACGCCGCTTTCAAGAGTATTTCACTTATATCGCGGCTACTAGTATAATGGTAGGGAGAAAGCCCGCAACGCCATGTGACTATGCATTGTGGTGAAACCTGCGAGCATGGGCTGGAACTGGCGAACCATGGGTGGTACTACGCTGAAATGCAGTGAAGCATTGCACCCAAACCTTACTGCGTGTAGAACAGTTCTCTACTGCAGACAGTTTGCCGTGCCCCTGGCGGGATTCGAACCCCGGACCCCTTGATCCGAAGCCAAACGCGCTAAACACTGCCCTATCCCGCCCCATACCTTGTTGATGAAACGAGTGAAACCGATGAAGATACTACGTATTAATAACGACTGTGTTACATTGACATCGTTTAGTATCTAATACATTACTTGCCATTTTTCACTTTATTTATATACTTAAAACGGTAATTCAATAAAAATCAATTTAAGTCAGTTACATCAGCATGTTATCAAGTGTATAAGATATGCAATTACATTACATTATTAAATAATCTTGATAAGATCATTATAACTGTATATGGACATATGTTTTTTTTCTGTTTCAACAACAAAAAACTTGATGCTTATATACGTGTACTTTCTTAAGCCGTTCACTTTATATGATATTTGTTTGGGGTTTTTTTTATAAAAGAAATATTTGTTTGAGGCCTACATATTGTTATTGCCTCCACAAAATATAGCTTTTTACAGAAAGGCTGCATGCAGGTATATTTGGGGCTAAGTTCGTCTCAGGATAGGCTAATATTGATTAATGCTTGGATACTGAAATAGTTTATACCTCAAAATGAATATTTTATAAATGACCTGAAAGATATTACCGCTTTAGAATTTAAAATAAAGTTATCTGAAAATCTGAACTCGTTAATATGCCAGATCGAGTTCAATGATTTAGCTTAGAAGGTTGCGATTCAAAACCTTTCATTGTTTCCATGTAATCAGACATCAGCGCTCGTGCATGTTGATCAGAAACAAGATTTCATCAGCCAAAAGGGACAATCAGATTTCCCCGTTTGTGTTTCCTTGTTAGTCGATAGTATTTCAAGGCGATTTAGCATTCTGGTTACGTTTATTGAGCCGAGAGTTCGTGATTCCGTGCGTTTGGGCTAATGACTACAAAGCTTTGCTTATATAATGTTGGCTTCTTGAGCAAAAAGAAATCGTATAATCCGTCATAAGTAAGCTTAGCATTTTGCGTTAAGCTTGTGAATTGATGGCCCAATTCAATTCCATAACTTGAAGGGTAAAAATAGTCTTCTTCAGATTTCTTCACATATCTGGAGAAAATCAATATTTTCGTAAATGTCAAAGGTAGAATCGATGGTGTTCTCGTGACCCGGAAGTGACAAATCGCAGCTTGACCTTCAAATGCATTGACATAATTTCCAAATTATATCGTCTGTGAACGTGCAAAGTGCCAATCAAATACAAAATTGTGACAAGCCGCATGCAACACGTTGCTTTCCACCCCAAGCTATAATGGAACAGTCGAGAATCGACAAACAATCATGAATTGTCCGTGTGTACGAAAGCCGGCGAGTCATTCGCACTAGATCGTGTTTGTCTGAAGCACATTACTGGTAGTTCCGATCGATGGTCGGTTCGCCTCGGATATCTCTCTTGTAAGTGAAGTGCTCCCACGAAGCGATTTGAAAGACAGTTTTCTCACTATGGAAGGTTTATACACGATTGTGGTGTTTTTCTTTGCCGGTAAGTGTTACATTTTCACATCTTGACATTAAATGCAATTGCCTCCTAACGATATTGATGTTAAAGGTGAAATTAATTAAGCATCTTCAAGCGAATAAATTGCCACCATAGCTAAATGCCTGTAGTCCATCTCTCGACCTTGAAATTTTTTCAGCACATAAGATTTTGTCATTGGATTATTATTCCCAAACTTTTGTTTTAAGAATGCATGTTTGTATGTACTTAACTTTGATATACATTTTACAAGGTTAATGTATGAGATTACCAATTTTGCAATTAAGCGATGGACATGTTCTTAAACATCATCAAACAATTTGATTGGTATCATTTCAAATTATGCATCATTCGCTACTTTTATTTCGCTTGTTTGTGATGTTGCATAAAACATACATTTGCCAGACGCTACCGGCAAGGTCAAACTGTATTGTAAAGAGTTTAATGTCGCGGTTACGGGCAACATTAACTATTTATATAGCTATTTTGTGGACATAAAACGACTCTTGCCCAAGATATTAAATATTTTCACTTTGTATCTTAAGCTTTTTATACCAACTCATAAATCAATATTTAACAACATCCCATCCAAATTTGACTTCCTTTAGTTTTTGTTTGTTAGTTTAATGCGCGCTAAACTATGTATTCAAAATCAGTTTTCAAAATGTATATTGTTTTTTTTAAAAAAGAACCTACTTAAATCAATATTTGAGTTGTAAATTAAAATTGTAAAACCAAAGTGCGCTATGCCCAGCGTGTGATCTTTGAACTCTTGATGACCTTTCAACAGACGTTTTTTATGTCTAAATGTTCTCAAAACACAATACGTTCATCACACGGTGCATCGTTGATACATCTACAGGATGCTTGTCCTAGTTCAGAGATAGTGTCAAACTGAGTGGCAATAACATCCGTTTAACATGTTCACGATCTTAGGATTTAATAGTATGATTATTATATATTATATAGGTTTAATATCGCTTGAGGACATGGGTTTAAAGACTTGCATTGTATACAGCGCGAAATGATGTTCCCCTTGCGTTAAGGCTATACTATAAGTACATACCAAAGATGCTGTACGCTCGGTTGTAATACTAAGCCAATAGCCTATAGTCCGTTTCTTATATCACATCATAGTTTTATAGAATTGGGTTTTCTGTGCGTGGATGGACGTGAAACTTATATTCACCTGAAATTGATTTTAAATATACACATACATCTATGGCGCTATATGAAACACGGTTTACATGTTTCTTACAATGATTCAACTTTAAATGACATTAGACACTGTTCTCATAATAATCGCTTATGTTAAAGCTCAATGCACATGGTTCTAATTGAATGTTTCATTAATTGGTTCAACTAGTTTTGGCACAGAACTAAACTTTATTGTAACAGTAATGACATCGTGTAATCAGGGGTTTTAAAAGACATGAAACGTTGCCTTGACATCGCGTGCTGTGGATTCTTGCAAAACACAACGTGTGACGGTTTCATGAATTCTACCTTAGATAGTTTATTGAAACGGTTTTATTGAGAGATGGAGCTTTCGTCCTACCCCATGACTGTGTGGCACAATACGAGCCTTTAATACAGTCTATGTCCATATTTAGCCAGTCTAGATAAACTGAATATACAGAAAGGTTAAAGAAATAAAATCATAGGGATAAAGGTAGAGTAATTATTAAAATTCTATAGTCGAAATCCATGTTGACCTTAGCTTGTAAACAATGGTTCCAGTTCTGGTTCATTTGAAACAGGTAGCCTATGATTAGATTTGTGACGTCATGCTTTATTGATTCATTGAATGTACACAAGGAAGTCAACTGAGGATGTTAATTAATGTAATGTTTCAATTTCTTGGTATTCAGTTCGACAAGCTAGCAAGTAACTGTTAAACACCATATCACATCTCGTGTTACATAATGTCACGACTTATGACGTCAATGTGTATTATGGTTAATACGACCCCCGGCACAACTGATTCTATTTAACAGATAATTATGACGTATTGATTGGAACTATATTATCACCTGTAAAAGAGGTGTTAATTGAGATATTATTTCCATAAGTCGACACCTGATTATTTTCCCTTTAATGAGTAAATTCTTATCTCCGAGTCAATCTATCACAGATAGTCACGATTATCGATTTCAGACATTCGAAACGATGTTGTTTTCCTTGAACTTAAGGGCTGACTTTTCAAACTATTTGCTTAATGAATAACGTGTCAATAATTATCTTAGCATCCTTACCGTCTTGGTCAAATCGATATTGAAGCGTTTAACGAATTCCACATCACTAATTGACCATGTTTTCCAATGAAATCATTTCCCGTCTTGCGTGATTGTCTAAATGTAAACAGAAACATTCATTATTTAAACTGATATTAAGTCCTAAATCAGAATCGATATACCTTCGTAAAATCGTTATTTACTTTGTAAAACTAAACCCATAATGCTTTGGAAAAACACTAGTTCTGGGCCAATCATTCGTCCTTCAGAAGGAATTGGTTGCATTACAACCAGTATAAAATAAATTGTAACCATATAACGAAGTCCATATTTGTAATGTCATTGATCAATACATGTGCACGTGATGTCGATCTTGTCGAGTATTTAATTTTTTCAAATGACAAAAATAATATAATTGTCAACCTTGAAAGAAAGCAAGTTAATGATTTTACTGCAAAAGAAATAACAAAGAGTGGTGACCATTTAAAAAAGGTTTTAATTGGTTAAAGCAACAGTTCATTTTGCTGATAGGTGTATAGTCAGTTGGTATTTAGATAAAAAGAATGAACTCTTCGTAAGGTAATTGAAAAGCAAAATCCACCATAGTATAAAACAATTTAGTAGTAGATGAAAACTGAGACAACCATTTGTTATTAAGACAATTACTTACCGTATTTGTAAAAATAAAATTTGCAAAAAGCGTGCTACTGCCCCTTTAAATTACACATTTAGCATTTTGTCCCTATTTGGTAAACGAAGGCCATGGTCATTTTTCATTCATAAAAATCAACACAGAATCAAAATTAACATCTTGTTATTAATCATCAATTTAACCTATTACTTTTAAAGAAGACTTTAGAAGAGGAGACTAAACGAAGTCTAGATAATGATCTATCGACCACAGGAGACGCTCATAAGGCGATAACGAGGAATCTTTCCAAAGTACCCTCGTTATAACGCGTAATATCGGAAGTACCTCCTAATAAAGGGAAATGTGATATAGCTCACTATGGGCGAAGAGAAATGGTGATATCGTATATAATATCAAATATGTATGCAATGCTGAAGGCTTAAGAGTCGGTTTGCTCCCCTCCAAATTATTCGAAATGTACATAATATCGTTTTCATATTATATTTGAAGATGGTTGTCTTAGAAATGCTATAATTTTGTGAAAAGTGGTTTTGATTTACAATTCATATTATGTCGATTTTTTTATTTTCTAATGAAAACTTATCAAAATATCGTCACCTCACTGCAAAACTATTTCACGAGACTAAACGTCACACTTACTTATTGTTATGTTATTATTAATTGTCATACTATTACCGATATATGTATTGTATGTTGTGCTTTTCTCAGAATTGTTGAATGAATATTGTGTTATTGATTATTTTGTACCGGAGAGGTATTTATATAGGCGTAATGCATGTTTACCAATCCATTCAATTGTTTGAATAAATATTGTTTAAACCATATTTTGATAATAATAATAAAACATTTGGAAATGTAAATACTTTTTAAAGAATTTAATTCTAACAAAGTAATTGTAAGATACAAGTCCTTAAAATACACATTCCATGTAAACAAAGTAAAGAGCCTTTCCAATTAATAACCGATAAATTGTAAATTTATCTTATTTATGTGTGGTTGAGTTTTAAAAATGTATATATTCAAATGTCAGCGACAGAAAATTACCTTTTAACCTTTTTACGAATTCCAAAAGAAAATATTTACATATAAATGTTTAAATATACAAATTGAATTTTATAACTTATTTCTTCTCTTGAAGGCGTAAGCGAAATATTACGAACATGAATTATGCCACAATATCAAATGAACAAAGAGTGCCCAGCTGGCTCGTGATTCAACATGGAAAGCACGTGTTGCACGTGGGGCTGTCAATAACAATGATATTCGCACCACTCACAATCGCAATTGACAGCTTGGTCCTTTCAGTGCGTCTTAGGCCATTGATTGGGACAATCGGTATGTTACATAGCACCCTTTCTCGGCATGAATGCCAAAAAAATCCATATTTTCATAAAGCTATAAGGTTATAATGTTAATAATGAACGAGTCGGTTATCACAGTCACAGTTAGGTTATCAATAGGGCAAATTTAACGATGATATTATTAAAATATTTCATTAAATCGTCATCTAAGGTTTAACGTCTAAATAACGATATCGATTCACAATTTCATATCGATTCATATTTGCCTGTTATCATACACTACACAGAACATTTCCACAACAAAATATGAATTCTATATTTAATTAGATATAAATCAGGAAATGTATTTTCCTTCGAGCATCTGACCTATTTCTTGAGCTTGCGACCATCATATCACACCATACCGAAGTTGTGTTCAAATTTCATTTTGAGATTGAAATAGATATTTTTGTTCCATAATTAATTAATCTAAGGTTGAACATGTGGAAAGGATCACCATAATGGCCATCACATACATGTGGTTTTAATTACCTAGATTTCCTTGGTCGCCCCTAAAACAACGAATGCTGTATAATAGTCGCTATTTGTTAAACATGTGCAACTGTACATGGCATCGGGGATAATGAACATTGTTTTGTCTAGACTTTATTGTTCTCTTGTAAAAATACAAATAGCTATTTTAGCATAAACAGAGGTTATGTAATATGATATGTATTTCGAACACAACACAGATATCGAACACAACACAGATATCAAATACAACACATATATCGAACACAACACAGATATCAAATACAACACATATCAAATACAACACATATATCAAATACAATACAGCACACCTCGAAAATAACAGACATGCCTCGAATACAACACAGACAACAAATACAACAGATATCTCATACAACACAGACATAGCATACAACAGACATCGCATACAACACAGACATCAAATACAACAGACACAAGCTTCGAAAACAACACATACCCCGAATACAGCACACCTCGAATTCAACAGACATGCCTGAAATACAATACAGACATCAAATACAACATATATCGCATACAACACAGACATAGCATACAACAGACATCAAATACAACACAGACATCACATACAACACAGACATCAAATACAACACAGACATAGCATACAGCAGACATCAAATACAACGGGGCGGGATAGCGCAGTGGTTAGCGCGTTCGGCTTCGGATCAAGAGGTCCGGGGTTCGAATCCCGCCAGGGGCACGGCAACTTTGTCTGCAGTAGAGAACTGTTCTACACGCAGTCAGGTTTGGGTGCAATGCTACACTGAATTTCAGTGCAGTACCACCCATGGTTCGCTAGTTCCAGCCGATGCTCGCAGGTTTCACCGCAAAGCATAGCCACATGGCGTTGCGGGCTTTCTCCCTGCCATAATACTAGCAGCCGCGATATAAGTGAAATACTCTTGAAAGCGGCGTTAAACACTAACTCACTCACTCACTCACTCAAATACAACACAGACATCAAATACAACACAGACATCAAATACAACAGACACAGGCTTCGAATACAGCACACCTCGAATTCAACAGTCATGCCACGAATTCACAGCAAAGCGAGGGAAATACTGCAAGGCTTAAATCAGCCAGTACTGGAGACTGGCAAGAGGTATGCCTTGCGTTTGGAAGTTGAGGTCCACCAGGTCCCGAATGGTGTTCTGACATGCAGAATTTGAAAGTAGTTGGAGCCTTTAAAAGGGACAAAACAGTAGAAGCATAAATGCTAAAACTATGATGATACTTCATTGAGCATTAAAACATCAATGACAAACAATAAAACCCCTGAAATGTCGTCCACACCAAACTGCCCCTTAAACTAATTTTACCAGACTTTCTCTTGTCCCTTATCACAACTGATGCAACTGTTGATAAACTGAGCAACAATGACCACCGTACGCGTGTTGTGTTACAGCATGTACAGAGGGTAATGTATAATGTATAATGCGTTGACTCGCACAATAGTCCCTCACAATTCTTAATCTCATAACCCTCTTCTAATTTCCTTCTTCAGTGAGTGATCATACTGCTTGCATATTTAAATATCAATGATATATTATACACTATTATGAACGAGTACAAAGGTCATGTATAATTGATGTAATCTGCCCAGTAATGAGATTTTTTCATTGTGTGGCATTTCTTTACTGAGGAAGTGTTCAATTTCCGATAAATCGTAACTAATGGCAATGGTGATAATGGCAACTCAATAACGTTGTACTGCAATGATTAATGAGCAGTGGTGTTGGGTTCTGTGAACATGGGCAGTGAATGTGATTGACAGGACACATATTTATATTATTATGATCTTTGAAACCTATTTCAACAGTAAATATATGGATATTATGGGCTAATGACAAAGACTCTCCACATTTTCGATTTTATCACCAGAACAGCCCCATAGCTGAAGTGTTGTGGGGAGGTACTTTAAGGTACCTTAAGGGGATCGAATTTTGATCAATACCTCTAGCCTCCTCCCAAATTATGGGCGTGGCAGGCGTTATTGGTGAAACCTTTTCGCTTTTCAGAAACCAGGAAAATGAAATTTTCAGGACAACATCCTTGTTTTATCAATACACTTAAATTCATTTATTTGGTTTTGCGTGGCAAGGGTTCATCCTTAAATATTTAAACGACTTCTCCATAAAAAAAAATCAGTAGTGGTAGAAAGCTCAAATTCTGGGGAAATCATATTTGATGGATGGAGACTAAGATTTGCAAATTTTCTTTCCCTAGTTAAAAAAAATTAAGGGTGTGGCAGGGGTCAAACGTTAATAGGGTAGAAGAACCATTAGTACTAGAAAGCTCAGAAAGACTATGATCTTTGATGTATGGAGACTAAGATGTGTACATTTCATTATAAAAAGGCGTGCCAGGGAGGAATACCTATCTCGATTTAACACCTTTCTCTTGCCTTCCACTATAGAACGATGATAGTACTGAGGTTGTGTAACTTGAGCCAGGCACCAGGTGCACTCCGAGTCCTCTGTGATAACAGAATATGGGAGTTGGGAAGAGTTGCTGCCTGCTGCCCTCGAACACAACAGAGACCTCGAATACAACACAGACTTCGAATACAACACAAACCTCGAATACAACACCAGGCATCGGATACAACACAGACCTCGAATATAACACACCTCGAATACAACACAGACATCGAATACAACGTTAACACACCTTGAATACAACACAGACCTCGAATACAACACAGATCTAGAATACAACACAGACCTCGAATACAACACCAAGCCTCGAATACAACACAGACCTCGAATATAACACACCTCGAATACAACGTTAACACACCTTGAATACAACACAGACCTCGAATACAACACAGATCTAGAATACAACACAGACCTCGAATACAACACCAAGCCTCGAATACAACACCAAGCCTCGAATACAACACAGACCTCGAATACAACACAGACATCGAATACAACACCAAGCCTCGTATACAACACAGACCTCGAACACAACACACCTCAAATACAACACAGACATCGAATACAACGTTAACACACCTTGAATACAACACTGACCTCGAATACAACACAGACCTCGAATACAACACATATCGAATACAACGTTAACACACTTCGAATACAACACCAGGCCTCGAATACAACACAAACCTCAAAAACAACTGCTATGACAAAATAAGAGTCTTTAATAAGTCCAAGTCCTTATTTGGCAAGTCTAAAGAAAGACTATCTAAAAGATAAAGGTAGAATAATTATTAAAATTCATTGACTAAATGGCAGTGTAACTCTAACCTTCTACTATACAACAATTATCGTTGTATGAATATAGGAGTATACCTTTATAGCCCACACAGGTGTCTTTACATTATCTTTAAAATTAGGTTGCGCCGCTAATGGCTGCAATACTGCCGAAGTGGCGTTAATAATAATTTAGATCACTCACTCACTCACTAAAATTAGGGTGATCTTATCGACAGTGAATCTTTATCAGAAAGCATCAAGCCTTATCGACAGTGAATCGTTATCAGAAATGATCATGTCTTATCGTTAGAGAATCATTGTCAGATAGCATGGTTATATTATCGACAGTGAATCATTATCAGATAGCATAGGTAGTATCGACAGTGAATCATTATCAGATAGCATGGCTCTTATCAACAGTGAATCGTTATCAGAAAGCATGGGGTCTTATGCCTATCATTATCAGAAAATACGAGGTGTTTATAAAGACAATTTACCTTTACAAGAAGAGAATGGTTGCAAGTCTAGCTATTATCTTGATTGGATGGTTTTATGATGACTTGACGACCCAATCTGATTGGATACCACATGGCGGCTGCCCTTGGCTTTATTCGCTTTTCTCTCCCACCAAATCAAGTTAAGTATTTGATGTAGCAGTGATATTTATCACTCGAGCCGTCCATTTGTCTGCGAGTCTGACCGTCCATCAGACGTGCGGTTTAATTAGTGAAGACACGTACCGTACCCTGTGCAATAACTGCCCGCACTTATAGCCGAAAGCTTGGCACGATTCTTGGAACGTCAGCAACCATTTCCGGTTTGGCCCGAGCCGATAGAAGGATGGGGCTTTGCTATGAATTGAATAGTCAAACATTTAGCTTCAGAAATGAATTTAGTTGTACCAATTGAAAAATTTAAAGAACAAAAATAATATAAAGGAGCCTCTGAGATGTGTTATTTTTAAACTGAGCTCTGAGTCTTGTTTTAGACTTGCCTAGGCGCTTAAACAATTAAGGGGTCTGGATGAAAGGCTATTAATTGAACTAAAACATCTTTAATCGGAGAAATGGGGACGGTACAATGAAGGGGCTCTTGCTTAAAACCCCAATAATTACTTTTGGTGTATGTTACATATATTATTAACATCCCCCTTTTAAGATTCTAAACCTTTCTTTCAAATGCCAACATTTAAACTTCTAATTGTTATTTTTACGTTTATGAAATAGTTTTTACCTAAGTGTGAATAACACCTCTATTTGATTTTTTTACGTCCGCCTTAATTAATTTCTTCGTCTTCTGATTTGGTTTAAAAATAGAATGCGACCTGATGCAAACCTCCAGTATTTCAGTGACGTTTGATCAATTATTTAATTGGGCGCTGCCACCCTTGAACTTTTCAAGACGTCGATAGAGACAATTCGTCTTAAACTCAACAAATAATCAACCTCTCTTTTGGGCTTTGAATATTTGAAACGTTAAAGGAAAGATGGCGACGGAGAATGTAAATTGACAAACAGTATGAGAAGACTTCGTGAAATATATCTTACAACATTAACCCCATTAACCCTTCGATTGCCATGGTATTACTATGACTATAGAATGATATTACTACAAAAAATGTACACTTGGTTAATATTCTATGTTCTATGGGCCAATGGCCTGACACTTCATGAAAATGATAAACAACTTCACACTTTGCTTTGAAGTTAATAATTTTGGTTGAATAATATATAATATCAATTTAAAACTTGATGAACAATAGTATTTAGTGATATATGAACAGCCACTTTACTTGTGAACTAGTGAACTTGTGAACTTTAGACATACATGTCGTTTAGATAGTGAACAAATTAAATTCGAACTCCCACCCTCCGAGTCAGGTATCACTGAGTGTACCAACAGTCTACCCTTTCAGCCACCGGTACCTCGACAAAACGAGGTCCAACAACTGGTAGTTAAGCTATTCTAACATTCACTTGGGATCATGCTATCTGCAATAAGTCTTGATAAACGTGTTAAAGATACATCCATTTGTGTTTCATAACATTTTATTTGGCTGAAATACGTGCCAACATACGATATGTGCTGATTTCATTTCAAATAATTTCACTAAACTTGCATTTTCATCCCCAATAGCCAATTATATCATAATTACTAGTTTTTAATTAAAATTGAGCAATATCATTATATATGTACAGAAACCGATTCTACACGTCCAATTTACATGCACATTAGTTATAAGACATATTAAACGCTACCAACCCAAAGTTATCTGTTTATATGGTGAAAATAAGATTCCAAAATTACGTTTGACCAATTGACGCGCGCCACACGCGGTGCATTGTCCGGTTTTCGGTGAAATATTGACATGTTTACCTTTATATCGTCAATATACTAAATTGAGTGTCATCAAAATGGCAATTTTCGGTAACAATCAGTACTTCTCGAAATATTAACATCATTTATAACGTTTGGCATATGTGACCCACAACAACACAATGGATGTACCTTTAAATCATTTGCCATTGACATCACACAGACATGTCGATATGCTGAATTGTCTGAGAGCGATATTTAGATATGCACAGTCCATTCGTTGCTATTGATCGTTTCTGGGATTTTTATAAACCTAAATGAAGGCAATAATGATCATCTTATTTTGTCGAACTTTTGTATGTTTTGATAAACACGTGAGTGTTCCTCTGTGCCATTACTGTTAACGTATTGTAATTCGAGAGTTATAAATGTTAAATGTGACCAAAATATGATATTTTAAATTTAGAGTAAACTACGTCAAATGTCGGTTTCATTGAATACATATCGTGAAAAGCATACGTCATAAGATGGTCTATAATAGACTTTTCTAATTGTGTTGACAATAACACGGTGACCTCGTTTTGTTATATTTGATTGCAAATATCGTTTGTGCGTATTAACCTATATATCTGTGTGTGTGGCTAAAGTCAGTTACGAAGGTTAAACGCTATTTCCAGACTGGTCGAAGTTTGCTGATATAAAATTAACTCATTCGAATCACAACTCTTTGAGATTGAATCATGACATTTTGTTGTATATCTTTGGACACAGACGAGATCACGACGACACTCAAGTGTGACATATCCCAGATCACACAACACTTTGGGCACTCACCAAACAATTTTCAAATCGCGGAACGTTTAACTAGATAACTGTCGATGTCAAATTATATTGGATCACGAGATGCAGCGGAAAACCTCTTCGACTCGTGGAATTTAAATCATTTGAATTTAATTCAAATTTCATTTTATTTAAATCGTTGGTAAGAAATCTTGTAATTCTTAAACTTTAGAATAAGTTCTCCCATTATCTAGGTGTTTAACTTGCAACTGATATCCCATAGCAGACCGTGAGGAACACCCGGATATTTGTTATTTGTATAATTCAACTCGATGGTTATTCAGTTATAAGGTCATAGGTCCAAGTACAGAATTCAACAAATTATTTACTTTGACTCTCAAACACATCTTAATCGAAGAGCTTCTTTTACAAACTTTACTGATGTTATTGATGTTATAAGAATATCTGACGGAATACGTGATGGCAACTTAATGGTACATAAAATCTAACAACGGAAGGATGATTTAAAACATATTTAGGAATTTACTTTTCTCTTTCAAAGGAATAGAATATATAAGTTGACACCAAATTGTCTTCATGTTATGTACAATTAATGTATAGTGACAATATTGATATAAATATGAATGATTCAAATCAGGGGTGCTTTCTGAAATATATGACATATATTTCTTGATAATTTTACTTCCTTTAATTCAACCCAGAAGGCTTCCTGCTTCTGGGAATGTCTTAGTGACAAAATGATGGCCCTATAAGGAAAAGCCTAATCACACAGTTTACCCCAAATCGTAATGTTATCAGTATACAAACTGCTGAAGTCACAGTCTACTGGTCCAAACATTATTCAAGTGTTCAAGAGTATATTTTATAATTTTTAAATATTCTCACAAAACTTGCTCATCTTTCAGTTATGGAGTCTCATGTATATAAAGTAAGACGTAGTATATGGGTTATATCTGAGATGTGTACCTGGCAGGTAGAATCATCAACACCTGTTCTGTTTCACCACAGGTAACGTAACGAGGGAAGGTGCAGCTCATCACAAGATACCTTTACAAATAAACATATGCTAGCTTTATCAGCTTGAGTAGGTGTTTACATCGCTGGCTCTAAATATCTACCTTCTTCGAGAACTTTAGATTCCCTTATCGCTATACCGTGTTCATATTCACGAAATTAACTTTTAAATGGACGTTTCGGTGTCGTTGTGGTTTAGGATGTTGATGTAAGTGATTACAATAGAGCATCTTTGGTGCAGTAACACGTGGTGGCTAAGATAGAACATTAGAAAGACATGCGTCTATTGACGCTACTATAGGACCAGAGATATTTTTTCTTTTATCCTGTAGGGTCTATAGTCATATAAGTCTTGCAGGGTCTATGATGTTAAAGGCGTCTTATTATTACGATCTTCTGAAAATGCGATTGCATTAATAGTTAAACATTAAGATGCCACCTAGAACAGCACCAATATATATCCTAGATCCTTAAGAATACCGGAGTGGAGTCAGAGTTACATTTCTTGTCTGGGACTACACCTTTAATTGAAATGAAGTACACCCATAATGCTTGAGAAACATATCCCCAATATGCTGGAATGAGTCCATTTAAACGTGTTAGTCATTGGTATTAATTGGCACTAAGGAATGGAGATGGTTCTTGGTCCCACGTGACTGATAGCAAATTCAAGAGAAATCCACTTTCTTCTATCCTGAGGAAGTGTACATTTCAGAAGCCAGACAGTCATTAGGAGTTTCTTCGTCAACCACACAGTTTATCAAGCGGGCACACATTCCACGGTGAAATCGTGACTATTTCACTCGTCTGAGCTATGCCAAGAATTGCCTCTGCTCATCCACTCTGCGCAGAACTCTTCATTCTATGAATCACGTACTTCCGGCCTCACAGCCAGTATCAATATGGCGGCTCGTTTTCGTGTATCATCTGCGTCAATTACTGCTTTTCATATCTCACTGTTGACATTCTTTATTGGATTAGACTCGCCTTACCCCAAAATCGAACTTCACGTATATATCTTGCTGAATGATTGTGAACGATGAACTGAATTTGCCTTCAAGCAATTTTCTCAATTACGCGATTCATGATGAAGTGTATTGTCACAACACAAGCAGTGTACGAGTCTGCAAATTTAACGGTAATACTAGACCAATGTGAACCAAGTCAATACCAGAATAGGGAGTTTAGGAGTTCAGTAAATATGGCACAGTAAAGTACGGTGTTCGAGCCCCGATTCGACCACCTTGGAAATAAGTATTCTTTTGCATTGGAGTACGCCGGGGTTACCTTTTGAACTTCTTCTCGATTTTCGTTATCATAATAAATACCTCGATCGTGCTGCTCCTTTAATTACATAGGATAAACAGTGTCAGGATCTGCTCCTTGTGTTTACACAAATAGATTGTTTGTTTTAAATGTCAGTACGTGTAAATATACGAACAAATACCAGAATCCAGTGTTTTTGCGTGTAATTATAAAATATGGGGTCCGGACCATATACTTTCATGAATGTATTGTTGTACAATGGAAATGCATGAACATCTTGAAGCATATTGATTTCAAACCATATCTGAATGCTTGAATCTATTGTAATTATAACACAGAGATATTTATAGAACCATGCACAGGCCTATCATGAAGCAGTTGAAAAAACACAATTCGTAACTAGATCGTACATCTTTGAAATTCGTGAATATGTGTAAAAATGACAATCTTCCGATATGTAATCATAATAAATTACCAACTCCCGGCTTCTCGTTTGTGATGTGCATGTTATGCAATGCTAAAAGATTACCAACTTCCCACGAAATTCATAACCTGCGCCCAATCTCCAACACTGAGTGTGTCTCATTTTTGCTAGCGAACCAGAGCCCACTATGTAGATCAGGTTCAGCGCTCCGCTATGTTAGCACGGAAAAGTGAAGGAAATGCTGTGAAGCCAGTGTTGGAAGTCGCGAATTATAACTTATTATGGGGGGTATGACGGGTTGCAAGATAATGCGTTTAAGTAATGGAGAATGCATGAGGAGCCGTGGATTCGTTAAAAATAATCAACGAGCCCCGACGGGGCGAGTTGATTATTTTTAACGAATCCACAGCTCCGAATGCATTCTCCATCTTAATCCATGTATGACGTCACGAAACATACATATGTGATTATCTAGCATTATAGACAATACATTTCAAATATGTAACCTAAAAAAATATTATTTTGCAAATTTCGGTGCCCATTCATCGGATATGGTACACGTAGCTTCGACCCTTATGAAATGGATTCTTCCACGCACGTGCATGGCGCAAATCTTCCACGCAAAGCGATTTGACTGACAGCCGAACTCCTGCATTTCATGTGTTTCAGCACGATCCCCACGCGTTTCACACTTTACCAATCTTGTTTAGAATGCAGGGATCTTACTGACAAACAATCAAATGATTACCAGCAGGCCTAGTAGTCGAATAGGTTAGGGCGCTGCGTAACAGACGAAGGGTTACATGTTCGATTCCCGGGTCAGACATTACAAAAATAATCAGATATTTTAAGATTCTAATCAGATATACTAAGACAAAATACATCATTCTTGAACAAATTACTTTGTGAGCCATAACGAAAATGTCAAAACCTGACACCCCTCCTGACTGGATTAGTCAATGACCAGTAGATTCTTAAAAATAATCCACTGTTAACACAATAGAGTGACGTCATCACCATGGATTAACATGCAGTAATGTACTGATTTATTATCCATATTGTTGAAAATAACTGAGTTACGCAGAAAAACGAAAATTGATAGGAACTATCACATGATATGTAAATATATGTTGTAAATACAACCCCGTGGCTTCAAAATCCCGATCGCCGCTATAATGGCTGCGATACTGCCGAAGCGGCGTTAAGCAATAACTCAAAATCCCGATTATGTCGTCGGAAAAACAGGTTGATGTCCACACTGGGTGAGGAAAGAAAAGGTCACCTTGTATTCACGATACTTACATTTAGGAAAGGTGACACTCAACATACATTTAATCGACATTGACTCTCGTGGTGATTTATAGTTACTCGGTCTCGATTTGGTTTATAATCGTAATTCAGTGACTTAATAGAAATGGTGCGTGTTACTTATGAAATGAAAGGAATTATGAGTAATAATTCAAAATAGTATTTGAAAAGAAGAAACATGAATTTTTTTTACTCAAACCTGAAAAGATTGAAAGTAAATGTTTGAATTGTGACGTACATGTACTGTAATGCCCATGTCGTGAAGCACTAGCGGTCTTTTATGTTTCATATATGTACATACCAATTTTACGATTGTATCAACACAAGTACCCACAATTAATCGCCTACAACGTCACAAATATGTTCATGACGTCACTGTAAGAATGTCGTCCCAAGAGAAGCTTTACGAATCAATTTGAGTGGAATTGTAAATATTATATTCGCAAGTACGTCATGGTATATGTACTTTCGGTCTTGATCAGTCAAAAGTTCACACTCGTTTCGTGAAAATCATATGACACATTAGCTCGGGTAATAATAACCATTTGTGAGATCTCTAGTAATATACCTCCTCTCAGAAAGACATTAAAGGAAATGTGACTTAAAGAAGAATTTAACTATCAGAGTATGTTGTAAATTTACTCAGACGACTCGCAGGGGTCATACGATTGCGAAATACATTTTACCTCGAATAAGTTAAACAAGAATCCGGTAGTGATATTTTACACAGTTTTCTTCAAATGTATTAAATCAAAATCTATAAAAGTATGATCAAGTGTTCATAAAAGTAATAATAAAATGTTGAAATGCACATGTTTATGTCCTATAACAGACTTTCCTTGAAGTTCCTCTATTTGACTTGTATTGGTGACTGCCCTAAGCATGTACCGACACGGCGGAGTGATAGCTGACATCCACTGTCGTTCATGATATTGTGTTTGACTTTGTAGTCCTGCCCCATGACTGTAAAAAACGAGAGTCTTTAATACAGTCTATATCTTTATTCAGCAAGTCTAGATAAACTGAAAACACATGGAACTGATAGTCTCCCATCACTGGCTAATTTAAGTATTGCTGCATTTCGTAACCTTTATGTGCTAGTGTAGCAGCGCACAGTACTAAGTTCAGGTGCAGGGTGCTGCTACACTAGAACATAAAGGTTACGAAATGCAGCAAGACCTATATAAGCCAGTGATGAAGACAGACGCGAGTTTTAAGTAGCTAAGCAAGTTGGATAACGTGTTGTTATCCCCCGCCGCGCGTTTAGCGCGAAGCGGGGGATATAGTATTCGGCTGCGTCCGTCCGTACGTCCGTCCGTCCGTCCGTCCGTACGTCCGTACGAAATGGAATAACTCAAATACCATTCACTGGATTCTTTTCATATTTTGCATATGGGTTCATCATAGGAAGAGTAATGTTCCTACAGTAGTTTGAGACCTTGACCTTCATTTCAAGGTCACAACGAGACTTTGTCATTTTACCCTTGTCAGCGGGATATCTCAATAACCATTCGCTGGATTCTCTTCATATTTTATACATAGCTTCTCCAAGGCAAGACGACGGGTTGATTAGATTTTGGTGACCTTGACATTATTTTCAAGGTCACAGCGGAACTTTGAAGTTTTCAACATGTTAATGTACATGTAAAGCTTGTCAGCGGGATATCTCAAGAATCATTCACCGGAATTCCATCATTTCTTGCACAAAGCACCTTCTAGGGATGATGATGGGCTGATTAGATTTTAGTGAAATTGACATTATTTTCAAGGTCACAGCAGCACTTTGAAGTTTTCAACATGTTAATGTACATGTAAAGCTTGTCAGCGGAATATCTCAAGAACCATTCACTGGAATTCCATCATTTCTTACTCAAAGCACCTTCTAGGGAAGACGACCGGCTGAATAGATTTTGGTGACCTTGACATTATTTTCAAGGTCACAGCAGAACTTTGAATTTTTCGACATGTTAATGTACATGTTAAGGTTGTCAGCAGAATAACTCAAGAACCATTCACCGAAATTTCATTATATCTTACAAAAAGCAAAAGGACTGATAAGATTTTGGTGACCTTGACATTATTCTCAAGGTCACAGTGGAATTTTAAATTTTTCGACAAGTTGATGTTCATGTGTGTAATACTTGTCAGCGGGATATCTCAAGAACCATTCACTGGAATTTCATCATATCTTAGACAAAGGGTAGATTAGATTTTGATGACCTTGCCATTTTTCTCAAGGTCACAGTGGAACTTTGACTTTTTTAACATGTTTGACGGTCAATTTTGCTGATCTTGACATTATTTTTAAATTTTGAAGTATTAATTTGCGGCGGGGGATCATGTCACCTTAGTGACAACTACTTGTTCTTGTAACGTTTGTAGCATGAACTGTATATTTCCTCGTTTAACTACCGACATCTTTGATTTACAGCGTTAACCTCAACATAGTTTCCTGTACAGCTAAAGTCTACATTTCCAAATATTCTGAATTGATGAATAGCCATCAATGATGGACTAGTAAATACTTAAAGAGAGGGTTCTATCGGGACATGTTTTTGTATGGAAATTCGGGAGGACGATTCCTTTTGTATGCTGCACAATCCAATCAATACTTGCGCCCGCTCATTAAAAATATAAAGCAATTTGAAGTGAAACCATTCATAATACTTATAGGTTATTCTACCAATAAATGTTATCAATCCAAAGTTTTTACACCGCGTTTTTTCTCATTACACCGTTATGCACAAAAACTAGAGGGCGGGCCGTGAACCCTCTCTTTAATGATGAGGTGTTTATAATAGATATGATTTTCACAGACCGTAATCAGTTTTAGCAAAATAAGTTATTTCAAGGACCATTTATTCTCAGAGATGAAATGCCCTCTTATTTCACCGACCTTGACCTCGACCTTCTTCACATACTTCAAACTTCGATAACTACGGTTTGTGCAATAAGCGACATAAAATGATATACAGGTATTAGGAATCGTAAATGTGAGACAAGTCATAAATACTCCTCTAAATGAAGGTCATACTGAAACGTAAATGACATTCGGAAGAGATCGGACGAGATCCACAGGTGAACTAAGCGGCGGCTCAATGGCTAACTTTCTTCTCTCGTTTTGGTTCATTGCAGGTAATGTTTCTGTTTTATGTAAATAATTTCGTTCCGTTTAAGTATTCGTTGAGATGTTAATATTTTTTGTAATTTTTTTGTAAATTGTTAAGAAATTTAACATTTGAATATTTGATTTTGAATAAATCCATTACCGTTGTTTGGATGAATTGTAAACTGCATGCCTACAGAGTACAAACCAGAAAGATATTTCAATTACCATTATTTGATAGCAATTTTGACCTTTCAAATTGAACATCGGAACTTTAAAGCCGGACATTAAAGTTCATATAGGACTTTGAAAACGATCCGTTATTACTATAACCATGATATGAGTTTTAGCCCATGCAATTGAAGCATTCTGTTATATTTCATTCAAATCTGGTAAAACAGACAAAACGTATAAATGACTTATAAATGATTTTCCCCTGTCCCCTGAATGACTATTCAAACTAGCATCGACACTAATGACTTCACTATTGTCTAATCGGCTTCAACAATAACTTATTTCCTAAATATAAAATAAGGTTCTAAAAGATTCATGGCAATTGAAGGTTATCTTTAACCCTCAATGTGCCATGATCAGTTTGACTTGTCGAACCTCGTGACCCCCATACCACTCTGAATCCGCCTCTGGTTTGTATCGGTTTTTGCTAGTATAATTATGTGACTTTTATTACAAGTTAACCAACTCACTGGTAAATACAAAAACGACTCAAAGTCTGCTCCCAGTCGGCCAAAGCAAACAATCGACTGCGATCGTTGTTTAATTAAAGATCCAAACTTAAGACGATAACTTAATACATTTTATATATTTTTACAAAGTTTTCAACTGTTAAAAGCTTTATGAACGAGATTTGATTGGTCACGTTTGTGTCGATTTAAAGCACGAACATAACTTCAGCCATCTTGCTTCACCTGAATAGTCGTATATCCGCATGGTTGAAGGAGTCTTGTTTTCTTAGTTTCATTCCTTACAATCCATTTTATAACTTGAAACATCGCCTCTTTTAGATGTATTATACTGCTCAGTTTCTATATGCGTCAAATCAAATTATAAAATAATCATTTATTTGTCATTTAAAGGGAATGTTCTATCGGGGTATTTTTGGGTGGGAACGAGATTCTAATGATAAATATTCTGTTGAAGAAAGAAATACAAATTTTATAAATTTACAACTTCTTTATTGCAGTGAGATGCGACATCTCGGTGTATATACTAACAACGTTATCATTTAGGAGCTTCATAACAATGTTAGTATTTGTATTATCCATAAAACTGTATTTCTTTATCTTACCAATTATAAATGCCCCTCAAAGAGGTAATATTCTGCTACTTTACGGATACTCTATCAATATTTGTTTTAGTATTACAAATCGCTGCTAATAGCTGCAACGTTATTGCCCAAGTGGCGTTAAAGGAAGGGCGAAATCAATTATTTTCTATTGAATTCTTAACTGCAATTGGTTCATTAGACTATTTTGTGAAAAACGAGACCAAAACAAAAATCCATATGTTGTTCCTATATTAAACTAGAGCGACTTAAAAACACCGAAAAACATCGTCTGCTTTTCACCCGTGACCAACAAACCAAAACTTGGGCTGGGCTTAGAGAGTTGGAAGATACCGGAAGTGACGTAAGTCGCTTACTATTTACAATGGCAAACACTGGGGAATCGGTCAGTTAATCTGTTATATCTACGCTTTGCAATAATGCCATATCGCTGTTCTGCTGGAAACTGTTCGAGTAATGTTAGTTATCAAGTTTCACTTTACAAATGTACCAAAATATCGTTATATATATATCAAATATAATTGATATAACTAGTGAGAGACGGTGGATTCATAGGCGTTCGTAGACATAGGATAAATCAATGCTAATGATATATAAGATGACAAAATGAAACCAAGATATGATAATATGAACGAGGTATAGTTGAGACAACGAAATCAGATAGTCGGTGTTGTTGTTATTTTTTTTATAAGTCATTCATCACTATTCTCCCAAATTTGAGATGCCGGAGGGAGCAGGGATCAACCCTTCAGTGGTGGATCTTGTCTGTCATCCAGACCCCTTAAATTGTAAGTGCCTGGCAAGTCCAGAACAAGACTACAGAGCTCAGTTTAAGAGGCTCCTTTTTATTTTATTTCATTTTTAAAATATTTGAAATTTGATGAAATATTTCATTTCAGAGGCTAAATGTTAGGCTATGGTGGATCCAGAGGGGGGTTCAAGGGGTCCCCATCTCCCCCCTCCTCCTCTCCTCCCCTCCCCTCCCGTCCTCCTCCCCCTCCCCCCCTCTCCTCCCCCTCCCCTCCCCTCCTCCCCTCCTCCTCTCTAATGGCTGCAATACTGCCGAAGCGGCGTTAAACAATAACTCACTCACTCACTCACTCACTCCTCCTCTCCCCCCTTACATAACGTGATATACAGCTCCTTAACCACCAAGATAGGCAGGACTTTCAAGGTTTCATACCAACTTCGTTAAAAGAACAGGCGCACACTATGTGATGGAAATGATTTAGTTCATTACTGTGAAACTGAAAAATCGTTACGAAACTGATATTATGATCCATTATACTAATTTGATTCCTCCATTATAAGAAACACGTGCTTGTAGCTCATCCAACTTGTTTCTATATAGAGAGTACCGGGCAGTCTGTTGTCCGACACGCAGCTATAATTAGCACTGAAGAGCCCTCGCTGGTGGAGGCTGTTCTGTTCTGGTCGATCAATGGACGTTTTCTCCTCGTGTACTTGTTGTGATTTCCTTTGATTCGGGCCAGATACACGAATAGGATTTTAATAAAGTAATCAATTATATATGGTCTGTCTTGCATCAATCATAAATACCATCCCGGTACATCAGGCATCCGATTTCCTGGACATTTCACAATGGTCATGTCGTTCTAGATTGTATACGATCTAGGCTGTGCTCCCTTATATGAAGACGACATTTATTTTCTGTAGTTTGCGCTTCTGTAGTAATTATATTTGTCATAACAATAGCATTTCTAATTGTATGATGCCTTGATAATATACTATCACATGTTTACCCCTGAAACTATGTCGACCTCAAATTTTCAAATTCTCGCGTGTGTTCTGTATTTTAGTCTTTTCAAGTAATTGTCGATTATGTGAAGAGGGCTTCTATAAAAAAAATTAACTTGTGTCCATTTCTTAAATGAATAAAATGTTTTCAAAAAAAGTGTTGAAACGAAACGTCGTGTTTGTTCGGAATAAAAGAATTGTTTTCCAGAGAATATTTCCTTAGACAGGAGGCATTTCAAACTCGCCGACAGGAGCGCAAAAATAGGTTATCCAAAAAAATCTTGTTTTCCACTTTTAAGTGCCCTTCAAAGTCCAAAGTTTTTGTAAACATGATTTTTCCAATGTTGATATGACTTTTTCATTTCAAGACAAGGAATTCTTATCGAACGTTTTATTATTATTGGACTATCACTTTATTGCATAGTCATGTCCATGAAGGTACGAAACCTCGGCAAGGAAGGAAAGAGGGGATCGTTGCTTGACGGGCACTGTTTTCGACTTGAACAGGAAGTTGCCTCGCTAATTCGAATTGACAAAAGTTTAACATATATTGATTATCATTTCAGGTATAGGATGTGCCCTTGGCAACCCCATTAGCCTGAACATATCGGAACCCATGCCAGATTCCGGGAACACCAAAGTGGAACTGATTTGCACATATAAGATCGAAGCCCCAAACGAGGTCAGACGCGTTTACATAGACAAGTTCGGGGGTCAACACGATGGGTGGAAGAACATTGCAGAATTCAACGTCGAAGCTGACACGAAAGAGTTCGTTGGAAAAGGCCAAGACCTCGCTGACAGAGCAGAACTGACTGCAGGAGAAGGGTCGATGACCTTGACCTTCAATTCGATTGGCTGCGACGATACCGGAAGATACAAGTGCTCAATCTCAGACGCCAAAGCCAGGACGATCAGAGACATCGGTGAACTCCCATTGGACGTCCAAGGTGGGTGGTAAAAGATACCGAGTTCTGTCTTGTAAACAATATGTGCGCATCGCACAGATGAAGCAACTCTAGTCATGTCGACAATTACGGAATGCCCAGTTTGAAACAAATTCTATAATTGCACAAACCAACTTCTGTTAAAAATGTGACCCCGAATATCGTTTTCTATCCAATAAAAAACATCTTACCTTTACGACTGATTTCGATTCTGACTTATGTGCCCATCGCAGGAAACGTTTATCCGACGTTTCTGTTTAAAACAATAACGTTATATTATTTAACAATGAGCAAATGATCACGTTTAAAACGGCGTCGCTGATTGCGCAACTAACTTCTGATGCAATCACTCGGGATGTAACAGAGCTTACGAAAGGAAATATTAAGGGAATAACCTCTGTTGGAAAAGTCTGGAGTCATAGAACCGTTACCCACATTAGTAGACATGACGTGTGATGTACTGCAATAACAAACTTTCTGATAAAAGGGAAGCGTGATCTTGTAGAAACTCAATCTCATTAAAATCAGATAATTAATCTGTTCCCTGGGCTTATTTGGGTTTTTGGGGTCGTCACTCATGTGGTCATAGACGAGTGGCAACCCAAATTAGAAAAATAAGTCCAGGAAACAAATCGATGATCTGATTGTAAAGAGATTGTGTAGAAATTATCATCATTGTAATCGATGGCAAGACTTCCACCGTTAACAAAATGTATTGGTTTAAAAAGTAGGATTTGTCCAAATACTGAACAAATTATATTATAGCTTTTATGATTTTTAACTTATTTATGTTTCAGAACGTGGCGAGACATGCAGTGGAGCTTCAAGCATCGCGTTTAGTGTTTTTGCTCTCGTCTGTATGGTAATAAGTATCTTCATGAGTAGATAATGCGATGCAAGGAGCTAACATATCGTCGTAATATTCCGTGAAATTGAAGTTTCACGGAATGGTACGAATAATTCCGAATGCTATAGATTTCTCTTCAGTTCTATTCATTACAGTTTTTTCGTCTTTTAAGTGTTAAGTAAACATTTCCTTTTCAAATTCCTATTGCATTTATAGTTGATACCACAGAGTTACAGTCAACATAAGTTAGACGTAAATGATTACGTGTAGATATTTTATGAATGCTTCTTTGGTAAAAAGACAAACATTTAATTAGTTTAAAAGAATCAATGAATCTTTCGTTGTTTTTTTAACAAGATCATCTATAGTATGGTCCAAAACGTCGCCATATTACTATCGTAATATATAACAAACGAGTTTACCCCACACAAATGAGAACATAACCATTATGAGAACATGATTAATGATTTTCATTAGAATTTAGTTTAAAACATTTTCGTTTCTTAGAGTATCATTTTGTTGTTTTTCATTTGTCAAGTTTCAATATTGTGTTCAGTGATTGTCTCTCTCCTGTTTGTATCATTTGTACCAGTGTTGAAGTTACATTAATTTCATTTTTCACATCACCGTCCGACATTGGCTTAGATTGATTGTTAAATGTTAACACAATAATAATATGTAACCAATGACGTACTATTTAAGTGCTTGATATATCAAGTTTCACAAACCTTTGATATGGTGTGAAAATATGCGTTATAATCAGAATTCATTAAACTAGTTACAAATTCATAACTCTTTGAAATATTATAAGCTACATTTAAAACACCACTGACTATTAACACCTAGTATGCAAATTGTGGTATACCTGTGTCATACCATTTTTAGATACACTTTTTCAATTGTAAAATATAGTGAAAATTCGTAGTTTGGATTTTAAAATACTTTGTGTGTTCGTATCGACTAAAGGCCAGTTCCCACCGTTCGACTTGTCGTTGCGATTTGTAGCATGTGATCTGTAATATTGATTTAAATCTTTCAATTAAAATGAAGCGACAGAGCATCCCTATCCGTCTGACTGATTGTTCCGATACTCTGACAGATCACCACAGGATATTACGTCAGGAGACCTCATGTTGAAAGCAGATTATAGAAGTATTATTATAAACACAATAACCACTGATGAGGCTGATATGGAATGATGGAAAGAGGTTTCTTAGCATAAGAGCGGAATACTGACCACTGATTGGTTGAAATCAAAAGTGAGCTCAAACTTCGACAGAAAGTTGAAGTTAATGATTGGCCAAAACTGGGTTGTTAGTTGCCTTTTCATTGGTTCGTATGTCCAGTCGACGGAGCAGTTTCATTAGCTGACATGTCAGGTAGCTTATTTTAGTACATGTTTTCCTGATGAAAGGCCTCAGGGGTGACTCACAGGTCCTCGAGTGATTGCTATTTACATGCTTAAAATTTCACCCCAAAAATTAGACGCCCCTCTGCATATGCCATGGACAGCCTCAGTAATCCGCCGCTTTTAAGTTTCCCGGCGCATTTAAAAAGAAATCGGATGCGAAGGTGAATATCCCATAGCCAATATAGTTTAATACAAGTCTCTTCTACAAATCGCATAATGGGAACAGGTCTTTATTCATTTGATTTACTTAACCATTACGTGTATTAGATATTGTATATTTGGTATATTTGATAAGTCATCGCAAGACAATAAGTTTGAGATTTTGATATTATATGTTTTGGTAGAGATTGTGTGAATATTTCTTCGAGAGAACTGGCACAATGCAACTAGATTTAGATACTTTTCTTCGTCAGAAGTGATGGATTTCAACTCAATGTCTGTATACTTGCTCTTCTTATGAATCTAAGGCAAACTGGGGCGCAGCTGAATCGCGCAACAGAGCAAACAGACCAGTCTGTCGCGGATTTATCATTTTGCTGTGGTGTGCGTTCACCTGCGTCACGGTGTGGCTGTTCTTGTAGTTGATTTAGTAAGATCGAATGTTACATGACTGTGTATTGTTCAATAAATGTTGGTAATTTATGCAGACTGAGGTACAGTGAGTTAACCCTGCCCAATAACCCCATGTAGCTGACATTTTAACTTAAAGAATATTCTTATAAAACGGTAACCCCATCAAATTAGAAAAAATATTTCTGTTTAATTGGTAAATTGTTACATTTGTAATTTGATATGTTAATTAGGGTGGGATATTTGATGCTTGGTGTATGAGTAATTTAGGTTTGAAATTTGATAAGCTTAAAAACTGCTAAACTCAGATTTGGATTCTTTTGATGCAAGTGTTTAAATTGAATGGATTTCTTATGGTTGAATTTTATAATGTTGCGTACCTGTGAATGTGGACGTATATGGACATGTAGAATTTGCATGTTTGGTAAAAAGTTTTTCATGTAACACATTTAACACATACCACTATGATAGCTAGAAAGGTACAACAAATCTCTTCCATGTTCCTTTGATTTCCGAATGTCATTTCTCGATTTACGAGCGCTTCGGTCGACAAAGTGTTTAGTTAGAATAGTATTAATTTTCTCTTTCCTGATTTCACGAGCAACATGCAGTAAATGCTATCAATAATAATTGCTTCGACAACCATGTTTAATCAGAATGTTAAAATTTAATTTAATTACTCAATTAACAACTATTTCGATCATTATTGAAGCATTTTAAAAGAACAAGTGAATTTTCCTGTATTATTAAAGCGAATTCAAATTCAAAATCTTTCTCTTATCCAAGCCTTCAATGAGATATTTTTTGTGGTTTTAGAACGTGTAACCAAAGCATAAACAAGTCTGACATTGAAATGTGTCTATGTGTACATGTGTAACGAATATTGGAGATGAGGCCATGCAATTCTCAGGGACGGTGGTATATATAGCAAAACCGTATTCCAATCAATATCAATAACCACATCATTCCGCTGAAAGCTGACTCTTAATAAAAAGTGACTGAATATTTGCTTTCAGCACAAATAGCTTTGTCTGAAACGATAAAAGCTATCAGAAATGATATTACTAAAGGAAAATACATCGAATACACCCTAGTAATCCCGGCATACCGTCATGGAAGGCAACGTTTACCCTTTGTGCAGGCTTTGGTGTCTTAAATCTTGGGAGGACAGAACTTTGTGTCCAACTCAACTCTCCTCTGCCTATCAATGAACTTCATCAGATAAATGTTCTGCATTCGAATGTGGGATCTTGAATCAGATAAATGTTCTGCATTCGAATGTGGGATATTGAATCAGATAAATGCACTGCATTCGAATGTGGGATCTTGAATCCGAGAAATGTTTTGCATTCGAATGTGGGACATTGAATCAGAGAAATGCTCTGCATTCGAATGTGGGATATTGAATCCGAGAAATGCACTGCATTCGAAGGTGGGGCCTTGAATCAGATGTTCTGCATTCGAATGTGGGATCTTGAATCAGAGAAATGTTCTGCATTCGAATGTGGGATCTTGAATCAGATAAATGTTCTGCATTCGAATGTGGGATATTGAATCAGAAATGCTCTGCATTCGAATGTGGGATATTGAATCAGAGAAATGCTCTGCATTCAAATGTGGGATCTTGAAACAGAGAAATGTTCTGCTTTCGAATGTGGGACATTGAATCAGATAAATGTTTTGCATTCGAATGTGGGATATTGAATCAGATAAATGCACTGCATTCGAATGTGGGATCTTGAATCAGATGTTCTGCATTCGAATGTGGGATCTTGAATCCGAGAAATGTTTTGCATTCGAATGTGGGACATTGAATCAGAGAAATGTTCTGCATTCGAATGTGGGATATTGAATCAGAGAAATGCACTGCATTCGAAGGTGGGGCCTTGGTCCTCGACCTCCAGTTTATCAGAGCCTCGCTACAATCATCGTAACCAGGTTTTATGCTTTGTGTCAGCAATGTATTACTTGTATGGAGTAGGCTTTTGGGGGGTTGACGACACATTGAATCAATCTCCAGATCAATGCTAGTCCTGCCTACCCTATCCTGGTTATCGATGGCCTCATCTCCGTGTAGCTCGATCCGAGTGAGTGCTTTGTTAATTTGTAAGTTTGTTCTAATTACTTTGTAACTACGATTTTCAGGTAAACTGTCAGGAAGGTGTAAATAAACAGAATGTTATGTTAAACTGTGTGTATGTTTTCTTTTCATATAAAAAAATGGTGGGGTTTTTGTTAAAAATCTTTTGATCTTTGTATATGCATTTTCTCCGTACAGAGGCAACCTCCCAATGCAAAGCATAACTCTTGCCAGTCTCCATTACTGGCTGATTTAATCCTTGCAGTATTTCCTTAAGATCTCTGTACTTGGAAATTCGGGCCCACTATGCAATTCTTGTGCAGCGATTCACTATCTTGGCACGGTTATGAGAGGGAAACACTGCAAGGCTTAAATCAGCCAGTAATGCACACTAGCAGAGGTGACTCGGGACCTTCGGACCTTCACTTTTTTTGCCAACTTCTCCCTTAAAAATGAAATCAGGTGCAGACGCAATCAATCAATGTCGCTGACTGCACAACAGATTTCATTGCAAGAATTGTTCAGAAAATAGAGAAATAACCTGAGTAACTTCTGTGGAAATACATGTGTGAAAGCAGACAGATTCAGCAAATATTTCACACTACAAAAGAATATTGTTCATTTAGTTATTCCTCACAGTTAGTTTAGTGCTGGGCCAAAATAATATGTTGTTAATCCCTGGAAACGGCCAAAAAATATCGAAAGGAGCTGAAAACCCTAACGGCATATCTACACATGATGATGTTCGCCGCTAATGGCTGCAATACTGCCGAAGCGGCGTTAAACAATAACTCACTCACTCACTCTACACATGATGATTGTTACATATTCCATTACTGATTTTAGTTAGATCGTACACTCTTTGAGTTCTGTTTCGGAAACGAATTGTTAATTGTGTATTCATGGAAATGGAAAAAATGAATTTCAAAGAAGAAAACCATAAAGGCAGGTCTACAGCTGATTGTTCCCTATACCCAAATTTCATTAAGCTTCACGTTACATTAACGTTGTGAAGTCTGTCCGTTCGTCTCGTTCCTGTCACCGCGATATCTTATGAAGCATAGCACTCACTCAAATTTGGTGACAGCTTAAAGGGGCAGTTACATTTCTACATTTTATGAATTTATAAGTTAAATGTCAAACATTGTGGCCGAATCCATTTTGAAAAAGCGATTTCAACATCCCAGGTGTAAAAATAAAGTATTATATTGTGATGTATGAAATAGCGGCCGGGCCATCTCTTCAAATCAGTTCGCTTAAAAAAGCACTAAAAATCGACTTTCTCCGGCAGCATTGTTTCGTTGTTTTCACTGTTGGAAATGTGGTGAACTTTCTCTAGCAATATTGGCTGAACTGAACTTTTATTGAAAACTCGGGCTGCAAACTGAAGCATAAGAGGTACATAGAGCATATACATCTATAAAATATACAATTTAATAGGTATGTACAGCTGATGCATTCCTAAAGGTATTTATGAGGATCATAAAACTTATTTTTTTAACAATGACATACTGGATTTACCAAAAATTGAGAGTTTTCTTAAAGGTCATTGAAGGGCATTTAGAAGTGGTATACATAAGAACAGGAAAATGTTCTTGATAACAACTTCTTTAATGTGAAAATACACGACGTTTCGGAGCATATACTCACTCCTTACATTCCACCTGATGATGGAGTGAGTATATGCTCCGAATCGTCGTGTATTTTCACATTAAAGAAGTTGTTATCCAGAAAATGTTCCTGTTCTTAGTTTTCTTAAAGTTCCTAGCTTATCAAAATTAAATAAAATATTCATTTTGTATTTTGCGGTACCCGGAGGAGATGACAAATGATCATCGACGTTTAAATGACGACATTTGATTGGCTGAAATAAGTACATTCTATAAATAGCGATGAGTAACCAGCAAAACGAGAGTTAAAGGGATAAAAGCACACAACACCAATACATTGGAAACATCGATACCAACTTCAATCTTTCCAAGTCACATATTTTTCGAGTTATGCTCCGGAAACGAAACTAAACGAAACAGAGAAACAAAAATGTGGACGATTCAAAAATGATTTGAACTGTGGCCTTGAAACCCGTTAAAGGCACAATATCACCATATCGGTTACTTCCACGCCAAATTTGAAGATTTCAGAAACGATCTCATTTGTTTCCTTTAAAAGAATTATTTTTTTCTATTCACCAAAGACAAATATGAGTACAGATGTCAAAAAAAAGAAGATAGAATATGTATAATTTGTGATTAAAATGAAATCGAAGACGAATATCACTTTATTCTCATATGTGCATCGTAATATTTATTTATGTTATAAAAACTATCTATCCGACTATCATATGAACACTACATGCAATCCTTCATGTCTTACATAACTTATATATGTCATAATTATTAACTATTAAATGAAATTAACATTTTTGTAAGACGGAGATAGACAAAAGTAAAATGTTAACTAAAGACGACAAACCTGCAAGAGAGAAATTAAGAATCTATAGCATTCGGAATTATTCGTACCATTCTGTAAAATGTTGACCTCAGGGAATATCACAATGATCTGAATTCTCTTCCCACATAACATAGGCGTAGGAACCGGGGGGCACTTTTCCACAGCCTGAATTTTTTTGGTGGACCAAAATAGAGATGTAAACGCAAATCCAGATATTTAAGACCAAATATATAGAGAAAAACTTTGATTTTGCAAGGTACCTCCCAAAAAATGTCAGTTTTTTGGGATGTAGCGCTTACAAAGTTCACGATCTTGTCGACCGACCGAGTAACTTCAAAATCTTAGCCTTTGACCGTAAAGTGTATTTCTAATTAGCATAAGTCCTTCGAACATGTCTGATATGAATAATAAAAGTTCTTTAAAACAACTTTTTTTTCAGTTTTGATATCTGTCGATGTGTTGTTTGTGGTTAAATGTTTTCACAAATTCAAATAGCATACATCTACAAAACATCCTATGTTTATGTTTCCTAAAATAACATTAAGGCGTGTAACTGGCAAATGTCACTTTTACTACGGATATCATAGCTATTTTCCAATCACCATTCTCCATTTTAACTGAGCCCAGTTAGAACAGAGGTCACGATCGAAAATATGAAGATAGTAAATTCTGTTGGAAGAAAATGGTTAGCTCCTTGCATCGCATTATCTACTCATGAAGATACTTATTACCATACAGACGAGAGCAAAAACACTAAACGCGATGCTTGAAGCTCCACTGCATGTCTCGCCACGTTCTGAAACATAAATAAGTTAAAATCATAAACGCTATAATATAATTTATTCAGTATTTGGACAAATCTTACTTTTAAAAAGTAATAACGACAAAGATCTTTGCATTGATTAAACACGTAATAATAACTCAGTGCATTTATTTATCAGAAATCGCATAATTACTATGGGGTGCCAAACGGGACTTTAATCGCTATTTAGTAAGCTTACTTATTCGAATTAGTAAGCTTACTAATTCAGGCATGTATTTAAATCGAATTAGTAAGTTTACTAAATCGAATTAGTAACTTTACTAAATCGAATTAGTAAGCTTCCTAAATGAATAAGTAAGCTTGCTAAATGAATAAGTAAGCTTATTAAATAGCGATTAAAGTCCCGTTCGGCACCCCATGCAATACATCAAATCCAAGCATGTACATGTATGCGTGTATGTGTAGGCCTAAAGCGCTCAAAAACCCGTCACCAAATTTGGCGATTGCAGTGAATAGTATAAGCTGTGACGTCATCCTGTTGTTCTCTCGCTCCATTATTTTTCAGAAATGAAGAGTTGCACACTAATCAACCTTTTGCTCGAAATTTAATATTTAAAAACTTTTAAGAGTAATTTTATTAAATAAGCAATACTTTGCTGTACTTTAAGTAAGGCAATATCCTAGTCACTCTCCATTCCTTACAAGTAGTGGGTCTCGTCTCCATTATTAAGGAATGGAGAGCTACTCAGACATTATCCAACACCGAATGATGTACATAAAATTCTCCACTGATATCTACCTTCTGGATGCAACGAAAACAAAAGAGATATTTCATAATTATCCTCCACTCAATATAGGTATTCTAACAAGTGCCCACTTTGAATATTTCAGCTATACGCGCATTGGACATGTTTAGGTTGATGACGGTCAAATAAGGTCATTCACAAGTAAAGAATATATACCCATGGTGAAAATGGTTAACACCCGATATTCGATATTATGGTACTTTCGAAATTAAATGGAATAAACCCGTGATGTAAACTATTTAATACTTGCCATGTATGTACTGTGTGCGAATGAGACTCCATGAACGAGTTTGTGTATATTTGGGTTCAGTAGAATTTCTTTTATATCATATGCAACTTTTCATTAGTTATTAGAATCAAAATGAGAACACTAAAACACTGTAAACATATACCAAAATGCCAAGATCTCAAGACACAAGGAATGAATTATTTTGAATATTTTTCATTTTTTCTTATATTCCTCTTTCTTTGGTATTTCAAAGTACAAGTGGAGAAATAGCCAATGCTCGAAGACACTATTCACAAAGACATCCAGTGGTAACATGTTTTATCAAAAAAATAATCGAACCTGACACGTTACGCTGTTTATAAAACATTTCATTCCTATAACTTTAAAGGGGTGTCAACCATTATTACCATGAATATACTTTGACGGGATCATATAAAACTAAAATCTAAAATTAACAAAAGTCAACTGGAATCCCCAAGTCTGCTCCATATGTCAATTTATAGGAACAAAAAGCACTGAGGAAATGAAGAGTAGGGCGTTTGTGCTGACAATGACAAATTATTGACTATCTAATTAAACAGCCAAAATTCACTAGCATTCTAAATTAGTAACTTTAACCCTAGAAAAGGGAAAAAATCAATTAATCGTCCTATTAGACGGAAATCCAAAACAAACAGCCGGAATTCAAGAGACGTATAAACATTTTAAAGGCGCTGTAGCATGTTTTTTGCAAATTATTTTTTCTCAAATTTGCCAATTATTATTACAATTTATTCAATATATTGTTACGTTAGAGAGTAAAACATCTCATTACACGACCCGATATATATGCCGTATCCATAAAAACGGTTGATCGTATCGGGAGAAAATGATGCGACAATTCTGTGGAACTCTTCAGTGTGATAGGTAGATTTGAATAGTTCAGAAAGCAAGATGGTTGACCATTCCATCATGGTGCTATATAAAAAAAAACTCAACTCTGATTGTTTAGGCATCGCTGCATCAGTCAGACCACTTGAACTACATTCGTTTGGCCATTTTATTGTGAACTCCTTAAAATGCCACTCGAAGTTAAATGGGCTCATATGGTTTAACCGACCAATTACATTAGTTTAGAACTCTCTTTTTTATCGATTCAGGTGCATTATTTAGCCGTTGTTAACACTTATTTTCGTCTTCTTGAGAGCCCTTTATTTCAGCAAGAACGACGTGCTACAGCGCCTTTATTAAAGTCAAGAGAATTAACCACCCACCTTGAACGTCCAATGAGCGTTCAGCGATGTTTATAATCCTCCTATCTTTGGCGTCTGAGACGTCGCACTTGTATCTTCCGGTATCGTCACAGCCAATCGAATTGAAGGTCAAGGTCATCGTTCCTTCTCCTGTCGTCAGTTCAGCTCTGTCGGCAAGGTCCTGGCCTCCTCCAACAAACTCTAACGTGTCAGCTTCGACGTTGAATTCTGCAATGTTCTTCCAGCCATCATGTTGACCTCTGAACTTGTCAATGTACACGCGTCTGAGCACGTTTGGGGCTTCGATATTATATGTGCAAATCAGATCTACCTTGGTGTTCCCTGACTCTGGCATGGGTTCCGATATGTTAAAGCGGTAGTGGTTGCCAAGGGCACATCCTATACCTGGAATGAAATATGTTCAACGTCTGTCAATTGTATTATACTTGAGGCAAATTCCCGTGCAAGACGAAAAGCATCCCAGTTCAGCGACATACCCCCCTTTCCTCTCTTGCTTGAGTTCAGTGGTTTCGTCATGGATACGACTATTACCAATGATTTACATAGAGTAAATCCTTGCTACAACATAACGTCATAGTCCCATTTTTTATATCCATGTTTCGCATTGAAATAGCCATATCAACAGTAAGGCAACAGCTGATACCAACTGATACCATGTTTACCTGGCAATGTCTGATCCAGAAATATTTATCTAAATCCAAAGGTCGCTTTTATTGTTCATCTGTTGTTTTCGAAAAGCATTTGATTCAATAAAACAGAGATCGTTTAAGGCACGTTATTGCATCAAATAGTATTCACGGTTATATGCTGCCATAATCACGGATATAAACTATATAACAAAAGTCTTTGTAAAGTTATCGCAAAGCACTAATTCAGAATATTTTGACAATTCCAGTGATGTGAGACAAGGTTGTATTTTAAGCCCTTTATTGTTTTCACTTTTCAACTAAGTACATGCAGTTATGGAGCGATGTGGTGATTTTGGTTGACTATTTTGTTTCTAGAATTTTTTATGTTGGTATATGCCGACGATATATGCTTGTTTTCGGATGCTGTTAGAGGTTTTTTTGAAAATGACAGTACTTTCGAACCATACCTTACAGCTATGTTGTGCTTGTTATGCTAAGTTATTTAAAAAATAACATTGACTATTAAATGTGATGTATAAAGTGATGTTAACAAACTCTGAATATTTATACCTGAATTAAACACGTATATGTAATTCTGTCTCCCTTGTTATTTGCCTGTGTTGTTAATTGTGCTCATTCGGTCATTACATAGCCGTATAAGTACCGCCATCATCATCATCATCATCATCATCATCATCATCATCATCATCATCATACGCTCACGGAACCCTGTGGAATATATTATGCGTCGCGGTTCATAATCCGTTAAAGGAAATCATTATTTTTTATTTCCATTTTTTTCAGTACATTTCCATTCATATCAAATAAAGTATACATACATGTGCATAAGTACATACATTAAATGTCATATCATGGGGTATTTGCAGGATCTTTGAAATCATATGGAGAGAAGACCAGAACTTATAGAAACATGGAAAAGGATACATGGTAACATGGTGACTCATTGATTAATTGAGCAAATAAATAAATCTGAAAGATGACAGCGTCAGAATAGTTGGACAGATAAAACGCTTTGGTTTCTCTGATAAATTAAACTAAGACCGATGCTTAATTAAGGTTTGAATTAATTGACGGAAGTAGTCTGACGATTAGATTTCCTAAATATATACATGTTTACTTACCAAAAGGTTTCCCAGAAAGAGTGTTTAACACAGCTTTGGTAATATTGCAGTTATATATTAGGTTCATTTGGAAGTTATAGCCAACGCACCGTAGAATTCATCAGTTTTGGAGAAATAGTGAATAGTGATTCAGGGTACTTATGGACAGACCATAACGTTATTTTCTGATGATAACCTTTCGTCTCTTTTACCAGAATACAGTTTTGCAGAATGTTATGAATGAGGCATCCTCGGTTACCCATGGTTTTATATATGCTCCGTTACTTTCCACTATATCACGTGATATAGTGGAGAGTAACGGAGCATATATAAAACCATGGGTAACCGAGGATGTGAATGAGGATGAGGGTGTTAAAATTCAAGTTTTGATCATAGTAATAACGGATCGTTTTCAAAATCTCTTACTAATCCTGCTTTAAAGGTCGGATGTTCAGTTTGAAAGGTCAATTTTGTTCTCAAATTATGTTAATTAAAATACTTTTCTCGTTCATACTGTGTAGCTTAAAGAAAGCACCGCTTCCGAGTTTTAAATTTTTTTAATTTACATGGCTACGGTTTACAATGCATCCAATTGACGATAATCGATTTATCAAATCAAATTCTTCAAAAGTAAAGTTTTACTAAACATTTTACAATAAAAAAACAATTATTAACAACTTTTCATAAAGAAGAAACATTACCTGCGATTGCAATACACAAAACCGTAAGAAGAAATGTAGCCATTGAGCCGACGCTTAGTTAACCTGTGTGTCACGTCCGATTATTTCTGAATGTCCTTTCGGTTTCGGTATTACCTTCATTTAGAGGAGTATTTATGACTTTTGATATCTCTAACATTTACGATTCTATGTAAATACCCGTAGATCATGCCCATGTCGTTTATGGCACAAACCGTAGTTGTTGAGGTTTTGAGTATCCGACGAAAGACGAGGTGATAGCAAATGAAAAATCGTTTCTTTGAAGAAAGGGTCCTTGTTATCCAGTAAAACTCGCTGTGTCTGATGTTTTACGCTACCTACGAGTATATCCTTCGGATGTGTCTGATATAAATTGTTAATAATACGAATAAACTTTGTTCAGTTTTTGTCTCTAATTTAGTCTTCTTTATTTATCAGCATGTTTCTGTCAACAGTTTTCACAAATTCAAATAGCATACCTCGATGAAAACACATTAAACGAGCAATTATTTATCCTACGTTTTTGTTCCTAAAAAGCAATACATGTATATGACATGTCATTGGCAAATGTCACCTTTACAACGGCGTCGCTGATTGCACAACTAACTTCCAATACAACCAATCAGGATTCTCCAATAGATAGAAGATCTGAAGGGAGTAGTCTCTGTTGGCAGAGAATGTACACGTCCAGTGAGAGTATTTCTTATAGAAGAAAGTTTGTTGAAACGACCCCTTCTTACTAAAACATTACACAACATCTCCATATTACCCAACCTGCACGTGCGAAACACATGTCATATATGATAGTTTGTATAGTCTTTAATATAGGTAAGATAAACTTAGAAAATTCAACTAGGTATTTTAATACATTGTATTTGGCGATAGTGTTTGAATATGCAAGTCAAGTGAAATTATTTGAACTTCAATCAGCACATGTGGTCTTTCGGCACGTTTGAAAACCAAATAAAATATTATGAACAATACTCAATGGCTGTTTAAGGCGCTGTAGCACGCCCTTCTTACTGAAATAAAGTGTGCCCACAAAAAAGGAAAATAGATGTTACCAATGACTAAAAAATACTCCTGTATCAATAAAAAGAGTTCTAAAACGCATGAACATGATTCTGATGAGCTATGCTTGTCCATTTTCCCCAGTCTGATTAAAATCGACGGTTTTCCGTGGAATAAAAATTGCAAAATAGTGCATCTACCGGGATACGAACTCATATCAGTCGTAGGTTCCACGCCAAACCGTCTGAAAACAGCCCGTAGACTCGCGTGTTCGAGCGCAATTCAGGTAGCCAATCAAAAGATGCCCAACAAAAGCTAGGGGCAGATAACTCCAAACAGCTATCCTTTTGTCTGTTCCGAATGCTTTCAAAACAGCGACCGTTTAAATACTATGATGTGATTGGTCAGCTATTTGACTGCGCTAAACTGGTTCGGAACACACGCCTATACGGGATGTTCTCAGACCTTGTGGCGAGGAATCTACAGAACCTGTTCGTATCCCGGTAGATATATTATTTTGCAAATTTTATTCCTCGGAACAAGGTCGATTTTAATCAGACTGCCATTTTCCCCCGAGGAGCCATTTTAATGTGTTCACATTCACATTCGCTCATATGTATTTCAAGTGATCTAACTGATGTAGCGATATCTAAACACTCAGAGTAGAGTTTCTAATATGGCACCATGATGGAATGGTCAACCATCTTACTGTCTGAACTGTCAAAATCGCATGAAATCTACCAATCTACCTATGACACTGAAGAGTTCCACAAAATTGTCACACCATTTTCTCCCAATACGGACAACCGTGTTTATGGGTACGTCTTATTGGTCCATGTAATGACATGTTTTACTCTCTAACGTAACAATATATATTGTATAAACTTTAATAATAAATGGCAAATTTGAGAAAATTAAATATGCAAATGACGTGCATGCTACAGTGCCTTTAAAGTATCTCACCATGATGGAATGGTCAACCATCTTGCTGTCTGAACTTTCAAAATCGCATGAGACCTACAAATCTAACACTCACGGAAAAGTTCCACACCGCTGTCGCTTTATAAATACGTCGAACCCCTTTCTATCAATAGGGATCACTGTTTTCTAAGGATACGTCTTATTGGTCCATGTAATGATATGTTTTACCCTCTAACGTAACAATATATATTGTATAAACTTCAATGATAAATGGCAAATTTTAGAAAATAAAATATGCAAAAAACGTGCATGGTATAGTGCCTTTAAAGGGGCAGTAGCACGTTTTTTCGCTCAAATAAGTTGATGAAATGTATTTGAAAAACAATTTCACCAATAGTAAAACATTCTTCTCTCTTCGGAAAATAAAGTTTAAAATGAGGGTACATGTTTCGGTAAAGCCATGGGAATCGTTTTTGTAATAAAAAATAATAAATTGTGTTCACAATAAAATGGCCGCCATGCAATTTTTGCTTTATACGCAACATAGTTTTTACCACTACAGATAATTGGTTTGTGTAATAAGATGTTTTACCCTCTAAAGTTAGTTTAAATGACATAAACTATCATTATAAATGGGAAATTTGAAAAAATAAATTTTGCAAAAAACGTGCTACTGCCCCTTTAATGTATCTCTCCGCCATATCTGCATGTACATGTTTACAAGTCCTGAAAACCAATAAAATGTCAAAAAGAGAAGTTTTAAAGAGAACGTTATTATCATATTATTGGACATAAAATGGTGTATTTCAACATTTCATTATTGCTTTTATGACCACTTGATTTATGGATTTTGATTTTATACGAGTCATTTGAGTAAAACAGTTTCAGACTGTTATAACTGTTATAACATTGAAAAGATTCAGCTTTCGGCTTGTAAATTAGTTTTAAATGTTGGTCCACAAACACCAAGTGCCAGTGTGTATGGTGAATGTGGCCGATACCCATTGTATATTAACGCTGCTGTTCGCGCTATATATTATTGGATGAAAATATTGTCTGTGCATGAAGATCGTTTACCTAAGAAAGCTTATAATACGTCCCTTAATATGGATGACGTGGGTCATAATACTTGAGCTTCTGAAATCAGAAACCTACTCTTCTCCCATGGATTCGGTTTTGTCTGGCTATCGCAATGTATAGGGAACAGAGTTTTGTTTGTAAACACTTTTAAAACTAGGGCTAGAGATATGTTATACCAAAAACGGCATTCAACAATAAATAAAAGAACGACGATTTATATAGAGAAATTAAAAGTCTGCTAACACCAGAACAATATTTGTTCAAGATTGTAGATTTCAGATTTCGTAATTTTTTTGTCAAATTTCGATCGGGGCTGCTACGATTAAGGATTAATGAAGGTAGATGGCAGAAAATAGATAGGTTTTTGAGGATTTGACCGATTTGTAATAATATATAAATAATATTAATAGAAGACGAATTTCACTTTCTCATTATATGTCCATTTTATAGCGAATAAAGAAAAAAATACCTACCGAAAAATGTAAACGCAAATATTCATATGTTTAAAAACATTCTTACTATCAATCATGTTTATTCAGTAGTGCAGGTCACATGGCCCATTGAACAATTGTATTTGATCAGGAGAGAAAATTAGTTGTCACATGACCAGAATTATAATGATCTTAAACTGAAAATTTTACAAAGGTATATTGAAGTTAATCGAAGTATATTTATATCATGCATGTTAAATATTAGTTGCACTGTCAATTTGGCGTTACAATAATGTTTGATGGACATGAGGTATTCATTTCGGATATGAGTATATCTATTACATATAAAAAAAACCACATGGTATTCATTTTCAAAAACATTATGATTACAATGCAAACAAATTTAATCTGTATCAGAAATATCATTATACTTCTTATTACGCTGATGATTTACTCTAAAGTCATGCATAGAAATGCGAAATTTACACATGGATCTGACCAATTTACGATTATTAAGCTCATGAATTTATTTTCTCGCATTGGAAGAAATCTTTTATATTTGAATAATGTGACAGGTAGGATGATAATTCAATATTTTCTTTCCATGATTGTATATAAATGTCAATCAAACGTCTTTTAAAAGTTGATAAAATACAGTGGCATCACCAACATCTTGTACAATCCAAACATAACTAAATCCATTAATAAATAACATCTCACGAACATGAGAAACCCAATTAACTTTACCATTTTCATCTTGTATCTTAAGCATATCATAAACATGTATTGGAATACGAGAAACATCCATTCTAAATAACTTAATCCAGTACTTTATAGCTTTAATCTGTGTTTTTATAAACAAACAATATCTTCCAGTTTCCCCAAGAATAGCCTTATTTGCAGCATATTTGCCAACACCAAGGAATCGTTTTAAAAAGCTTGTTTGTACCTTTTCTATTACTTCTTGGTATTTTACACCCCATATTTCCGAACCATATGTTAAAATTGGAAATATTTTTGAATCGAATATCTTACAAGCAGTATTGAAGTTTATATGTTTGTTTTTATTCAATAAAATGATCACTGGTTCCAATGCTTTACGGGCTTGCATAGCTAGAGTTTCACATGCTTTTGTCCATATTAATCTAGATGAAAATACTATACCAAGATACTTGTAGTTAGTAACAGTTGCAAGTTTTATATTATCATAAGTCTACTTTTCATGCTTGGTTAATATACCTCCATTTCTGAAAACAATAATTTTGGATTTGTCTAAGTTAACAGTTAATCCCCATTTCAAACAATATTCATATAATACATCCAGTTGCCGTTGTAGACCAACAATAGAAAACGAAAATAAAACAACATCTGCACATAATAAAAGCATTATGTCTTCAATACTTTGATTTACAAATATACCATAATTACATACTTTGTACATTTCATGTACAAGTTCATTAAGATAAGATAAGACAAGTGAAGAAGCGAGTATAACTCACATACCCCCGCTTCTCCCTTACTTCAACAAATTTCATTATCAGCAAAAGACACATCTATAGGTCTATGTTCAATAATAAATTTGAAAATTAATTAAGTTCTAACTCTCAAAGGCACAACTAGGGATCATAGTTGTTATGCGCATAAAATTTGATGAAGCTAGCATGAATAGTGTTGGACAAAGGGTCCGCACAAAATGATTTCCTCATAGTCACTTTTTAGTCACATTTCGATGGCAACCATAAAAATTAAAATTCAGAAATAGTTCTAACCCTCAAAAGGGACAAAATAGGGATCATGATTGATATGTATATCAAGTTTGATGAAGCTAGCATGCATAGTTTTGGAGATATACTCTGCACAAAATGACTACCTCACAGTCAGTTTTAAGTCACGTTTCCATGGAAACCGTAAAAATCATATTTCAGAAATAGTTCTAACCCTCAAAAGGCACAACTAGGGATTATGGTTTACATGTGTATGACGTTTGGTGAAGCTAGCACGTATAGTTTTGGAGATATGCTCTGCACAAAATGACTTCCTCACAGAGTCACTTTTTAGTTACGTTTCCATGGAAACCGCAAAAATCAAAATTCAGAAATAGTTCTAACCCTCAAAATGCACAACTAGGGATTATGGTTTACATGTGTATGACGTTTGGTGAAGCTAGCACGAATAGTTTGGGAGATATGCTCTGCACAAAATGACTTCCTCACAGTCACTTTTTAGTCACGTTTCCATGGAAACCGCAAAAATCAAAATTCAGAAATAGTTCTAACCCTCAAAAGGCACAACTAGGGATCATGGTTGACATTTGTATGAAGTTTGGTGAAGCTAGCATGCATAGTTTTGGAGATCTGCTCCGCACAAAATGACTTCCTCAAAGAGTCGCATTTTAGTCACGTTTCCATTGAAACCGAAAAAAATGAAATTCAGAAATAGTTCTAACCCTCAAAAGGCACAACTAGTGATCATGGTTGACATGTGTATGAAGTTTGGTGATGCTAGCATGTATAGTTTTGGAGATCTGCTCCGCACACAGTTTTGGGACGGACGGACAGACGGACAGACGGACGGAAAGAATGAACGCTATATACCCCCGCTTACGCTGTAAGGCGGGGGTATAATAAGATAAGATAAACTTTATTATCCCAGATGGGAGATTCGTCTTACATTCAAAGAGTCTTTGGGTAGAACACAATACAAAATAACAATACATGAATACAATATAAAAAATAGAGCCATGGGCTCTGTAGCTCATCAGGATTTCATTGCTTTACTATCTAAAGTTGAATATTTAAGTTATTGTTTACAAGCAAAAGATAGGTTCTTAGATCATGACCACCGTGACCCCATTTGGGGTCACAGGGTCACATAATCTACAATTTAGAATCCCCATTGGCCAAGGAGTCTGCACAAAACTTTTCAGCTCTCTAGACCTTTTGGAACTGGAGAAGAAGATACAAAATAGGTTTTTAAGGATGTGACCCCGGTGATCCCATTTGGGGTCACGGGGTCACATAATCTACAATTTAGAATCCTCATTGGCCAAGGAGTTTGCACACAACTTTTCAGCTCTCTAGACCTTTTGGAACTGGAAAAAAAGATGAAAATAGGTTTTTAAGGATGTGACCCCGGTGACCCCATTTGGGGTCACGGGGTCACGAAATCTACAATTTAGAATCCCCATTGGCCAAGGAGTCTGCACAAAACTTTTCAGCTCTCTAGACCTTTTGGAACTTGAGAAGAAGATGAAAATAGGTTTTTAAGGATGTGACCCCAGTGACCCCATTTGGGGTCACGGGGTCACATAATCTACAATTTAGAATCCTCATTGGCCAAGGAGTTTGCACACAACTTTTCAGCTCTCTAGACCTTTTGGAACTGGAGAAGAAGATGAAAATAGGTTTTTAAGGATGTGACCGCGATGACCCCATTTGGGGTCACGGGGTCACGAAATCTACAATTTAGAATCCCCATTGGCCAAGGAGTCTGCATACAACTTTTCAGCTCTCTAGACCTTTTGGAACTGGAGAAGAAGATGAAAATAGGTTTTTAAGGATGTGACCCCTGTGACCCCATTTGGGGTCACAGGGTCACGAAATATTTAATTTAGAATCCCCATTGGCCAAGGAGTCTGCACAAACCTTTTCAGCTCTCTAGACCTTTTGGAACTGGAGAAGAAGATGAAAATAGGTTTTTAAGGATGGGACCCCGGTGACCCCATTTTGGGTCACAGGGTCACGAAATCTACAAGTTAGAATCCCCATTGGCCAAGGAGTCTGAACACAACTTTTCAGCTCTCTAGACCTTTTGGAACTGGAGAAGAAGATAAAAATAGGTTTTTAAGGATGTGACCCCGGTGACCCCATTTGGGGTCACGGGGTAACATAATCTACAATTTAGAATCCTCATTGGCCAAGGAGTTTGCACACAACTTTTCAGCTCTCTAGACCTTTTGGAACTGGAGAAGAAGATGAAAATAGGTTTTTAAGGATGTGACCCCGGTGACCCCATTTGGGGTCACGGGGTCACGAAATCTACAATTTAGAATCCCCATTGGCCAAGGAGTGTGCACACAGCTTTTCAGCTCTCTAGACCTTTTGGAACTGGAGAAGAAGATGAAAATAGGTTTTTAAGGATGTGACCCCTGTGACCCCATTTGGGGTCATAGGGTCACGAAATCTTCAATTTAGAATCCCCATTGGCCAAGGAGTCTGCACAAAACTTTTCAGCTCTCTAGACCTTTTGGAACTGGAGAAGAAGATGAAAATAGGTTTTTAAGGATGTGACCCCAGTGACCCCATTTGGGGTCACGGGGTCACATAATCTACAATTCAGAATCCTCATTGGCCAAGGAGTTTGCACACAACTTTTCAGCTCTCTAGACCTTTTGGAACTGGAGAAGAAGATGAAAATAGGTTTTTAAGGATGTGACCCCGGTGACGCCATTTGGGGTCACGGGGTCACGAAATCTACAATTTAGAATCCCCATTGGCCAAGGAGTCTGCACACAACTTTTCAGCTCTCTAGACCTTTTGGAACTGGAGAAGAAGATGAAAATAGGTTTTTAAGGATGTGACCCCGGTGACCCCATTTGGGGTCACAGGGTCACGAAATCTACAATTTAGAATCCCCATTGGCCAAGGAGTCTGAACACAACTTTTCAGCTCTCTAGACCTTTTTGAACTGGAGAAGAAGATAAAAATAGGTTTTTAAGGATGTGACCCCGGTGACCCCATTTGGGGTCACGGGGTAACATAATCTACAATTTAGAATCCTCATTGGCCAAGGAGTTTGCACACAACTTTTCAGCTCTCTAGACCTTTTGGAACTGGAGAAGAAGATGAAAATAGGTTTTTAAGGATGTGACCCCTGTGACCCCATTTGGGGTCACGGGGTCACGAAATCTACAATTTAGAATCCCCATTGGCTAAGGAGTCTGCACACAACTTTTCAGCTCTCTAGACCTTTTGGAACTTGAGAAGAAGATGAAAATAGGTTTTTAAAGATGTGACCCCTGTGCTCCCATTTGGGGTCATGGGGTCACGAAATCTACAATTTAGAATCCTCATTGGCCAAGGAGTCTGCACACAACTTTTCAGCTCTCTAGACCTTTTGGAACTGGAGAAGAAGATGAAAATAGGTTTTTAAGGATGTGACCCCTGTGACCCCATTTGGGGTCATGGGGTCACGAAATCCACAATTTAGAATCCCCATTGGCCAAGGAGTCTGCACACAACTTTTCAGCTCTCTAGACCTTTTGGAACTGAAGAAGAAGATGAAAATAGGTTTTTAAGGATGTGACCCCTGTGACCCCATTTGGGGTCATGGGGTCACGAAATCTACAATTTAGAATCCCCATTGGCCAAGGAGTCTGCACATAAAATTTCGGCTCTGTGGAATCATTGGTTCTGGAGAAGAAGTCGAAAAAATGAAAAGTTTACGGATGGACGGATGGACGGACGGATGGACGGACGCCGGACACCATGCCATGCCATAAGCCCATCGGGCCTTTCAGGCCTGATGAGCTAAAAACCAAAACAATAATAACATACATTGTGTTGATGGGTACTAAATATGACATATGCCATACTTTAATCAACCATGTCGCATTTCAAGAGTTACATAATTGCTATTTGGTGTGAAGGTTTAGAATGTTTATACTGTATGGGACAAACGATTTTGATGCTCTGTTAGTTTTTAAATGCCAGATTTTGAAACGACGTCCAGATGGTAGAAATTCATAATATTCATTTAGAAAGTCATCCTCGATAATCCAGCGCTATTGTTCCGATAAATCTACACACAAGCGCTGGAAAACAGTAAGGGTATTTATCCCTAACATAGTTACCTCCTCTTGGGTCCATGTTATCCAATCAGAAACGAAACGCAGACACTATCTGCGTAAACAACTCGACCAATCAAAACGCATCACTACCGTTGTTTATAGAAACAAACATAGCAGCGGTCGACTCACTCGATTACGATAAAGTTTGTAACACATTCAGCGTAGAAAACCTGACAGAAACTCAAAAGAAAGTTTTAAGAAGTCTGTACGAGAAGAAGGGTGTATTCATGTCCATCAAAACGGGTGGAGGTAAATGATTAAAATCCCTGTGCTGCGAAAGCCAACATCCTGACACGAGAGTGCTTGTTATTTCACCCTTGATTTCAAGTGATCTCATTGGTTGTTACAAAGCAAGCGTTTCGCTGAGTCATTGCGAAGGGAGGTAACTAGGTTAAGGATAAATACCCTTACTGTTTTCCAGCGCTTGTGTGTAGATTTATCGGAACAATAGCGCTGGATTATCGAGGATGTTAGAAAGTGAGATGGGTCTGATTGAATGGCTAGTGCCTTCTTTTTAACTCTGGAATCAAACTGGAATGAAAGATGCTCAAAATTGAAGCCGCAAATTTTACTGGAGGTGTTAACAATTTTGTCAATTTTGTTTTTTTGTCTTAGAGGAAGATTTCCATACCATGCATGGAAGCAGAAAGTTAGAATGCTATTGATAAAAGTTTGGTAGAATAATCTCAGAATACTGCGGTCTACATCAAAAGATCGTAATTTTCGCAGGAAGAAAAGCCTTTGTTGTGCCTTTGCATGTACACTGTGTGAATTAGATTTCTATGAAAGTTTGTTGTCAATTATCGTACCCAGATATTTATACTCGTCTACTAATTCAACTTCCTGCCCGTCAATATTAACTGGCTCTAGTTTTTCCTTTTCGTACGGAAATCAATAATCATTTCCTTTGTTTTGCTAATATTCAGAGAAAGGAAATTTTCTTTACACCATATAATGAACGATTCAATATTTTCTCTATACTCTAATTCCGACTGATGAATAAAGCCCCCCAAAGCAGCATCATCTGCAAATTTGAAATTCAAACAAGAGGATAATTGAGATACACAGTCATTTGCATAGAGATTGAAGAGGACAGGAGACAGGACACATCCTTGAGAAGCACCGGTTTCATTAATGAAAAATATGAATAACGCAGGGCTTAAAATACACGCTTGCTTAACTCCTGAAGATGTATTGAAAGAAGATGTGGTATAATTACCAACTTTAACAGTTGCTTTTACAGAAGAGTACATACTTTTTAATACAGTATAAAGTTTACCATGACATCCATTGTTAACAAGGAGATATAACAATCAACAAGGTCAAATGCTTTTTTAAAATCAATAAATCCACAGTAGAATCTGCCTTTATGTTTACTGAGATATTTTGTACATAACCCTTGCAGAGTAAAAATTTGGTCTGTCGTGGAGTATTCTGAACGGAACCCAGCTTGTGATTCTGCAATTAGTTCATTTATATCAAGCCACATTCTTAATCGCTTTTCAATAATAGATGTGAATATCTTACCACAGCTGTTTAAAAGAGATATACCCCTATAATTGTTGGGATTGTTTCTTGATCTTGATTTGAATAATGGAATTATCATACCAATATTCCAACTATCAGGGATCATTCCACTATCCAAAACGTTGTTAAATAGCAAGAGTAGATAAGGCATGAAAAATTAATGCGACAGCTTAACAAATTCAGGTGGGATACCGTCGTCGCCGGGAGCTTTACCAGGTTTCAAGTCACTAATACTATCATATATTTCTTTCTCGGTGATTATGCTGTTAAGCATTTCGTAGGTGAAGTCAGCATCAGAGCCCTCACATGATTCACACGTGTGGTTATCTGTAAAACTATATACTTCCTCGTCAAAACAGTTTAGTTCAGACTTTTCTTACTACTAATGGATTTGTGTTAAGTTGATAGATCCGAGGCATCCTGAATTTCGCCATCTAATGACTCCGGACGAGCAGTTTCAGTAAATCTTTAATATTCTCTGATAGTTAAATTCCTTTTTGAGTCACATTTCCTCTAATGTATTTCTAGGAGGCAACAACACTAGAGATCTTACAAATAGTGATTATTACCCGAGCTAGTGGGTCATACGATTTTTACAAAACGAATGTGAAGTTTTGAACTGCCTGAGAAAAGTAATAAACACATTTGCACGGGTTCAGTAAAAATGACATTGCGTTATTTCGAAAGTAATATTTACCATGCATCTCTTGGGACGACCTCCTCAGTGACGACATGAACAATAATGTTTTGGTTTGACGTTTAAAGCAACGAACTAAGGGAACCCAAGTCGATACATTCGTTAGGAAAAGTGATTTATACATATTTCAAAAATAAGACATCGCTAAGGTTTCACCATATGGGTATTGACAGTGTTTTGTACATTACAAACATGTTTTTCGTAAATAACTATTTTGATTTTTTTCTCATCGTCCCTTCCATTTCATATGTATTGTTTCTCACGTACTATTTCTCTTAAGCCATTGAATTACGATTATAAATATATATATATAGGAGAGTATCTGTACATATAAATCACTATTGAGAGTCAATGTCAAGTGTTATGTTGAGTGTCACCTTTTCTAGATTTAGGTCAAAGTTCTATACATAATGTGACCTTTTCTTTTGTCAGCCAGTGTTTATAGGGAACAGGTCAAAATGACCATACGAAAGAATGGCCACACAATGTGCACGTCAAAATGCGCATAAAAAAGTCAAAACGGCCACAGACCCCTAGTCAAAATGGCCAAACCAAAAAGTCAAAATATCTTAGATCGGACAATCACCAAATTAACAATGTATAATAAAACTACACGAGGACACGATTTACACACATGAAGTTACTTGCTTTCAGATCATGTATTCCTACTAGAACGGGTTAAGACTGGAGAGGGAAGTTGGTATGTTAGAAATGGACAATGAACATTGAAACAAACTATTATTTGATTTGATGAAGTAAAGCTGACAAAGCCATGTGGTGCTCTGGCCTTCTGATTGACTGAAATCACCCATAAGTGAGAGGGTTAGAGATCAGTTTATCAGCCAACATATATTTAATTAGTTATGTAGATCTCAACTTGCTGAACAAATAACACACACACATACAAACGTTTTAAATAGATCATTTAGATCACATAAAGTTTGTGGATATGCCAAAATCCCACTTTCACATGTGAATGTAAAACATAATTTCAGGTCATAGCATGTTAGTAAAGTAAATACATGGGGACCTTACTCTATTTGTACACAAAATCCTTGTGCTGATGATTGCCTTCATTCTCTTCCCACAGAGGTTAGTCCCTACAGTTTTCCGGTTCTACCCTCTGTTACTTTACCCTTGAAATCGGGGGCGAAAAGGGAATGTCCTGATTGGTTGCAATTGAATCTAGTTGTGCAATCAGCGACGCCGTTGTAAAAGTGACATTTGCCAATGACACGTCATAATGATAAAATAAACGTAAGGCAAACATTTTCTCTTTTTACTGTGTTTTCCTCGAAATATGCTATTTGATTTTGTTAAAATTATTGATCATAAACATAGTTATAAATAAAGAAGACCAAATCAGAGACTAATACCAAAAACAGTTTATTTGCATTATTTACATCAGACATATTCGAATGACATATGCTAATTTGCAAGACCCTTCAGAGTAAAATGCCTCGATAATTGAAGTTACCCTGTCGACATGACCAATTAAAAAGATGAGTTTTCATTGGTTAAGAACCAGGGATACGGTATGAGATTTCTCTTTCCACCGCTAGGGGACTTTGGTTCTGCTCTCCATTTCAAGCGAAAAACAACAGAGGGTAGAACTGGAAAACTGTAGGGACTAACCTCTGTGGGAAGAGAATGGATTCCCTTAGCTAAACATGGAGATGTGATCCCTAACAGTTGGGCCTCCTGCTCCAGTAGAATAGTTTTATTCACAAGGTTCTTCCTAATCCCATGATTGACTTCTAAGCATTTGCCTCGATCTCTATATATAAATAACCAGCCACTAAAATTACTTCAAGTGAGAGCATCATTGGCAGTCCCAGATGCAAGGTGAGGTGAGGCGAGTTGTGGTTTAACACCGCTTTCAAGAATATTTAACTTATATCACTGATGCTAGTATAATGGCAGGGAGAAAGCCATCTTCCCACGGCAAGGTGAAAACGTATCGAAATAAATTCTACCCATTTTTTACCTTGCCCTTAACGGTATAGAAAACTGTGCAACGAAGCAGCGACATCTATTGTGATCACAAGTTACGCTCCTTACCAGCTGCTTACAGACAGCCAATGAAATCTCTGTTTAGATTCAGTACTGCAGAAGCGATAATTCTAAAATTGCTATTTTTAGAAACATACGTTTGGTAAACGTTTCTTCTTGTACATTGCAATACCCGTCGTATAGTATTTAAATCCATGAAAATATATTATCATAAACATGCTAATTAAGAAAGAAGACTAAGTGAGAGGCTGGAAGCACTATTAGTTGATTGTTGAATTTATAACAGAGACATATGTAGTTCATACGCAAATGAGAAATACCCACGTTCAAACAAAGTTAAAATATTTGAATACAAATGGTCGCATTGAAAAAGAATATTTAAATTAGTATAACTTGCTTATTTGAAAATTGGAACATTTTATATACAGTTTATCAAACAAGAAATCAAATCACAATGGCCACAGTTTGTTTTTATAAAGTTATAAAGCTTGTAGATCAGTATTAAATAATTGAGAATGTTAAAGAGCCATCACGGATGTTGATGAAAATATCAAAATTTTTCCAAAAATCTATCTCCGTGAAATAAATACACTTAATTTTTCCCTAATTTTCCCAACTTAAAATAAGCCGAGAAATTGCATTAATTAGTAAAGGTGTTTTTCCAGTCTAAATATAGATCCAGTCTATTATTTTCAAGCGCAAAGCATTATGGTCTAGTTCACACACAGTAAACAAAGACACGAAAGAATAACACAAAATATGAGCAATGAAAGAAATCGAAATATATAATTTTTTGATGGTTATTTATTTACCATTTCATTTAATTGCGTATTTGTTACAGATATTGGAATAGTTGTTTTACCCAACTAGGTATTTTACTTGAATTTTATAATTAATGAGAGTAAAAATTTGTCATAATTTGCTGGTCTTATTTCAATAAAAAGAACATTAAACAGGAAATAATTTGTATATTCTCAGGACATTTAGAAACATAATTTATAAAGCAATCGTCACATTCAGTAATGTGTGACAAGGGTACTTTGCAAAAGAGACATGTGCAGCACGTGCAGCACATGGGTTGTTTTGGCGACTTGCGCTAGAGACGAGCCTTCACGCTTCGGAAGCGCTAACTGTTTGTGTAGTACGTATTACGCAAAAAAGGGGACTCTGTTTATATACGTCAGATACCCGTAGCGTGCGCTAGTCGAAGTGATACTTCTCTTTGAAACCAAATTGCAATACGTTGTCGTGATATGAACATTAATTAACATATGCCATGTTGTAGATAAAAGATTTCTCTGGCGAATGACGTTATAAGTATATTTTCCAAAAATTTGAAACACTAACATCCGTGATGGCTCTTTAAATCGAAATACCATGATGCCAAACGTGTTATTTGGTATTTTATAAACAAAAATATTGTGAAATCATTAATGATAGTTTCATAAAAAATCAACTCCTGATTTCTTCGATTCCCGAGTGATTTTATAAATTGATAATTACATATGCTAGTTATTTTTCAGCTTATATATGACTTTTTTAAAAACTATGACAACCAACTAAATTGATTCACTCAATGAACTTCCAGTTGCAATATAAATGATATTGTGAAATTAACAAATGATCCGTGATAACATACGCGAAATTTATGAATGTACATGTATCCAGTTTGGCAGTCATCATTAAAGTGTGTCCACTCCATATGTGACAACTTCAGGTTTCAACGATTACAGGTTTATGAAAGCGAAGTCCTGGACTGTCCAAAATACTGTCAAAAAGTGTGCTATAGTTTGCATTACTTTGCAACCCAAAAATAGCGGAGAAATTGCACGAATTAGAAAAGGTGTTTTCTAAATATAGATCAAGTCTATTACATTCAAGCGTAAAGCATTGAATATGTGGTCTACATGGACAATATCATTATGATGATGATTGTAGCACAAGATTTGAGACTGCAAACTAAATGCTTGAAACTATTTTTTTTTTTTTAGTAGGCCTATGCGTCAATGTATCACTGCAAACGCCTGACATCGGAAATTAATTTTGCAAGCTGTCTTCTGATTGGCCTCTCCAATTAGCCTACAGTACGCTAAAATCTTAGCACAGAAAATGCGAGGGTTGAAGTCAAGATTTGGAAATCTTTTCGTTACGCCAGTGACGTTGTGAAGATGGGAGAAAGCCCGCAATGGCATGTGCCTATGTATTGCAGATGTAGCTCAGTTGGTAGAGTGTCCGCTCATCACCCGGAAGACCGGGGTTCGATTCCCGGTCGCGTCATACCAAAAGACGTTAAAAGATGGGAGTTGTTGCTGCCTTGCTTGACACTCAGCATTATAAGGACAGAACAACGCTTGAACTGGCGCTGCACTGTGGCTGCCGGGTGCGGAATGCACAAAATGAATTTCCGATGTACTTTGTATTGAGGACAATAAAGTGTTATAAAAAAAAACAAAAAAAAAACAAAACAAAAAAAACTACTGAACCATGGGTGATACTTTTCTGAAATTTAGTGTAGCATTGCCCCCAAACCTTACTGTGTGTAGAACAGTTCTCTACCACAGAATTTGAACCCCGGACCTCTTAATCCGAAGTCAAATTGCTCTAGACGACCATCAACATTCTTAAACTTCTAGAACAGTTCTCTACAACAGACACAGCTACCCAGCCCCTGCAAGAATTGAATCCCGAAACTCTTGATCTGAAGTCAATTGGGCTATCCTGACAAAAACAACAGACGACAATGAACATTCTAAAACTGTTTAATAGCGTGTTCTGTACAGGACGTGGTCAGTGCTCCATAGCTTCCTCTGCCTCCTCGTCGGTGCTGGCCGGCTCTTCATCAACATCTGCATCGCCGTTAGCCTCGTCATCTTCATCTCCCTCGCCTCAACACACAAATGCAAGTGTAAATATAATATTATCATGGGGCAGAGCTTGAAATTGCTGTTAGCAAATAACCTGGTATCTTTTGGTCCAGACTGGTAACTTCGAGATTGCTCAATATTGGCATGTACCCCGGTAAATTGACAAAAATCTAGGTTGGTAACGTTCTAGGCTTATCTAATTGCTGATGTAATTTTAAAATTCCTCTCATGAAGTAAGTCTCAAAACAATTAGTATATAAACAGTGTTTAAAAAAAAAAAATAAAGAAAAATATATTAACTCTGAATTAAATTTGAAGTTGAAAGTGCAGCATGATGCTTTAAATGTATAATTAATTATCTTATTAACTTGTTAAAGATCTTGTTGAACATCATCTGATTGCTTACGAAGCCATTTTATTTGCTTACCTGGTCCAAGTTCGGCCAGCAAGTCAGTGATGTGCTTCAACAACTCTGCATCTTCGTACTTCACTTTGGAATATACCTGTAACATAATATAAACACAGGTGTGAATATCTTTTCAAATAATGGTGATAAGATAATTTATAATTAATAAAAATATGATAACCTCTGAAAATCCCCTCATCTCCAGACAAGAGTCTTCTATATTTAGTGTGAAATCAGAAAGATCCCCCTTTTTTACCAGGACTGTCACTGAATATTATTGCTACCACTGACACCAAGAGAGTATTTAGCTGGATAAGGATTAACTGGAAGGAGTTTTTACTCCTAAAAACAGACGTCTTCCCAGCTATTCAGCTATTACCCTTCTAAAAGACAAAGTCCAAATTGTTGCCATGGAAACAGAAAAAAACAAGCAAAAAAGTGAGCGTGGCTGTTAAAGTTTGACATTTTTATTTTACTTTTAGAGAGAGGTGCCTGCACACCTAAGGATTGATACGCTATGAAATGTAATTGCTAAGATTAAAGTCTCTTCATGTTAAAAAGGTGGTTTAAGTAAAAGTAGGAATAATAGTAACTTGAAAAGGTAGGGGTAACATAATACACTACCGCCATTACCACTGATTTTAACTTTATTTTGGAAATTAATCCATCATAATGATTCATTCGAGTGACTTGAAACAACAGGTACATGGAATCACACCCCTGTAAGCACAGTGAGGGATATACAGCAGTTTATGGCTGAAAGGAAAGAAAATTTAACTTTTTCCAAAATATAGCAAAATTATAGTGGAAATATAAAATAGTAAAATCAACAAGAACACAGAAGTAGCTTTTGATGAAAGTTACATGAAAAAGAAAATGATAAAGTCAACAATTCACAACACAGAAGTAGCTTCATTCATTCTAGCTCCAAATATGACGAAGTAAAAAAATACAAAAAAATTACCCAAAATTAAAAAATTCACCAAATCATGTTACATTTTGCACTGCACCTCTCCTAGGGATGAAGTATACATGTGCCAAATTTGAAAAGGATGAGACGAAAAGTCTTTCTGTAATCGATCAGACAAAAAATGTCTTCGGACGGACGGAATCGTTGGTATTACTATATTCTGACCTTTTTAATAAAATTTTAAAAGTTCAAACACCAAAAAGGCACACCTACGTGATAACAGGAGGTAGTGCACTAAATTGGTGAGGATAGGCCAAGTAGTCTTGTTAGGGGGGAGACATAATTTTCATAGGGAAGTCCAGAGGGGGAGGGGTTCACTCCTTGAAAATGGGATTTCATTCCAAGAAAAAAGGTTTTGAATCTGTCTTCTTCAGCTGTAAGGGTTTCTATTCAAGCTGTCGGCTTGTAGTAATCTTAGCGCCCCTGGGTTTGATTCAGTGCCTCTGTTGTATTTACGGAATTCTGTATTCAAAGATCTTCCATGCAAGACCACCCACCTTGTTAGCTCTGTGTAGATAGAACCTGGCGTTGCCCTTGTACTCGTCCCCCTGCAAGAAGTTAGCCCAGCCCAGCATGTACCAGACCGTCGGACTCTCGTCATCCTCGTCCAGGAGAGATTCCAGCACCTCACACGCCAACTGAGGACAAGGTATAACACAAGCATTTATATTTTCTTATGTGTACATGCACTCCGACTCGTCCCAAAAAGCAAATTTGTCCAACCCATCATACTACCAAAGACCTTGAGTAATTTCACATGATTTAAATGGAATTATATGGGTAACTAGATTAGCGTTTGCGGGACACCGCAAAAGCAGAGCAGCTCCGAAACTTAGGTTCTCGCCTTTCCCTGTTCCGCCTTCTCGTCAGCATCAATAAAATGGGAATTCTTTTTAACAAAAGTTTGTTCATTATTCGAGTTATTACTAATCATCACTGGGGTCACTTTTCACAAGTTTGTTCTTAAAACCTATTTCTTCTTTCAAAATTTGATCAAAGGATTAACGTGGCCTTAACCAATATCTCATGATCTTGACGTTTGACCTTGAAGGTCACACCATCAATGATCACTTTTCATCGCGTATAATAATCATGCAATGACTCAAAGTGTTCATAGTTAAAATACGGCAGATTCACAAAAGCATGCCTAAGTTTTGACATCATTGTGACCTTGACCTTTGACAGATTTTAGCAAAAACGTTTTCAAATCTTGGTCTTTCTCCATAGTTCATGTATACCAAATAAGAGCCTAATAGCACAAAAAAGTTTGAAGTTATCACGTTTACAAGGATTATTGTAGTGATTTCAGACCTTGAATGTGAACATGTCAAAATCATTCACCAGGTGTATAAGAAAGAAATTAAGCTATCTATATGAGGTGTTAATATATTCATGGAAAAAAGTTACTTAGTGATTTCAGAACTGGTCAGCATGACCATATCTCGTGACCTTGACCTTTAAAATTCAAGGTCACACAATCACTGATCACTTTTCATTGTGAATCACAATCATGTAATGATTCAAAGTGTTAATAGTTGAAATAAGACATTTTCGCAAAAGCATGCTTAGGTTGTGACCTCGCTATGACCTTGACCTTTGACGGATGTTAGCGAAAACCTTTTCAAATCTTGGCCTTTCTCCATAGTTGATATATACCAAATAAGAGCCTGATAGCACAAATATTTTACAAGTTATCGTGTTTACAAGGATTGTTTTAGCAATTTCAGAACTTGTGACCTTGATCTTTGACCTTGAATATGAACATGTCAAAATAATTCCCCAGGGGCATAAGTAAGACGTTATGTATATGAGTTCTCAAAACCTAATTAGGAAAAAAGTTATAGCCAATACAAAACGCGGCGGCGGCGGCGGCGGCGGCGATGGAAACTTCACAAAAACTGATAGCAGCTCCGACTTAGTCGGAGCTGCTAATAATATGAGGTGAGGTGACATGAATCGAGGTTTAACATCAAGAGTATTTCACTTCTATCACTGCTGCTAGTATTATTGCAGTGAATAAAACCTGCAATGCCATGGTGGCTATATATAGTGGTGAAACCTGCGAGAATGGGCTGCAACTAGTACAGGTGGTAGAGTGGTACTGCACTGGAATTCACTGTTGCAAGGCACCCAAATCTTACTAAATGTAGAACAGGTCTCTGCAGCAGACAAAATTGCTGGCCCCTGGGGGGGATTCGAACCCGCGGACCTCTTGATCCGAAGTCGAACATGCTATCCCACCACCCAACTCCACAAAAAGTGTCCCCATTGTAATGTCCATTAACGTCGAGGGTTGAGACAAAACTGACATTCTCTGCAATACGTACCTCAAACTCTTCAACCTCTATCAATATCTTCCCTGCTGCCTCCCTGTTGTCATAGGTCAACGATACAGTCTGTAGCAACGAGAGAGAAGACAATAAATCAGACAATAAATTGTAAAATATTGATATTGATAATAATTCTGCTCTGGAAAGGTAATGATTGCAGAGTCAGCAACAAGTACAGCTCTTTTCCCACAGAGATTACAAAACTCAACCTCAGTCTGAATAAAAGAGACCTTTTTCCGAGGAATAAAAGTTTTAAACAAAGAGCCATTGGCTCTGTAGTTCGTCATGGATTATATTGTTTGATGTTGACAACTGAAATAGACTGAAATTGTCAGTGCATAACAAAAACATGACTAAACACTAAATTTTTATAAAATGGGTTGTCCAAATATCACAATTCCTGCAAAGATATTGGTGATAAGGTGATCCTATCTATTAAAATCAACTAAACATATTCCCCAAATCATCAAACAAAATGGTATAAAATTTGGAGAGAAACAATACAAATCCCTTCTCCAGTGAGTATACTGTATTAATGAATCCTACTTTAATGAGTGGAAAAATTATTCACAAAGACCTGACCAAAACCCAATGAACATTTTATCATAGACCTTAGACTAAAATTTAGTCTATGGAATTTTTTTAATTATTGCATCTTCATCCTTATGATAATATATTTTTCAATACTACCAGTTCCATATTCAGTTTATCTAGACTTGCTGAATAAAAATCTAGACTGTATTAAAGACTCTTATTTTTACACAGTCATGGAGCAGGATTACATAGCCCTTTACACACTGAGACCTCCCTCCCCAACGTCCCAGCCCCTCCCCCCACCAATGGTAACAAGATTGACACAGGAGAGAGAGACAGACGGAAGGGGTAGGGGGAGATAACGAGATCCCCTGGCCTGCACTGACCATTGTATAACAGAGCTGCTGGCTTGCACTGACCATTATATACCGGTATAGCTCATATTAGCCCCAGCTCCAAGCACAACATCTGACAAATACACAGAAAATTGAGTGAAATTGCCAAAAATAAAATAAGTTCTATCTTGCTTAATTTCTATGATACAAATATAATAAAAGCTGTGTTGGAAAGCTCTCGAAAACAACTTTAATCCAAATATAAACATTGCTAACATTTTATGGTAGCATTAATGTTAGCAAAATGGTACACAACTAAAATGTTTTCACTTATAACTTGAAATCTGGAATTTGGAATTTGAATATTCATTAAACATATATGATATCCGCAAAAGTATGTTCTAGAGTCATTGGTTTCTGAGATGAAAAATATACATTTAAGTGAACCCCTGTCACAATCAAAGTATTAACGTTTCAGTAATGAAATTTACAAATCATAATCTCCATCTACAAAAGAAAACACTGCCCAGGTTTCTGGATATCTCCTATTGCTGGTTCATGAGAAGAAGTCGAAGAACCCCCTGCATAGTTCATATTTCATATTTTATTCTCAACCAAATTTACTTGTATCTCCATTCTACAAAGATGTTAATGACAAAATTTCACATTCCTATATCAAGCGCTTAATCGGAGAAGAAGTTGTTTAAAGGTTTTACTTTTAACGTCCCTGGCGGCCATATTTGTGGGCATTGGAAAACTTTGACTCAAGGTCGATAATTAATCAGACTGACTCAACCTCTGTTGCATATGAGATATATATCCCTGGGCAGTGAAAGTCTGCAACACTGGTAGCATCCTTAGTTTTGTCCAATCACACAGCGTTATACAACTTCAACTGATTTCTGTCTTGTAAACACTATGTGCACATTTCACAATGAAGTGGAAAATTGCTTCATTTTGAAATGTGCACAATGATGCAATTCCCACTGTTATAGCTTGAAACAACATCGATGATTGCACAGCTAATTTCTGTTGCAACCAATCAGGTTTCTCTATTTCTAGCCGAGACAGAGGTGAGGATGGGCTTAATGGTCAGAATGGGTATTTAGTACTGGTGGGATAATTAGAGAATCCTAAACGATGTCCCATTTACATTTTTATGAAATGAGTGAGAGGTGTGGTATTTAACGAGTGAAAGCGAGTTAGAAACAGAAACCAATCAAGAGTTATTATAATGTTATTAAACGTGACCGAGTTTAGCATTTTATTTATTCCTCGCTGACTTAAATTACACTTAGTTGCACGAACTTGTTCATAAATGGGGCACACTCCATTGTGACCGCAGTGCTGATATCGTGACGTCATATTTTAAACATTATGACGTCATGTCAATCGAAAACATGAGATGTTATTACACATCAACAGCACGCGATATCTTCAACGGGTGAGTGATAATGATTTTCTTTTGAATCTACCAACCAGTCACTTTCACCCAGTATCACCTACATGAGAGGGTGATACGACAGATAACATTTCTTTATTACCATGAAATCTTGCCTTACCTCAACTGGGTCAAACTCCTCATTTGGCACATCTCCCTTGTCTAAAGCTTGAACTTTGGGTAACCATAGCGACACACTTTTCTTAATTTCCTCCTTGGCTTCCTGGAACAAAAGTTAGCTCTGCATAAAAAAGGACATGCGAACAATCGAATAAACATCATTAAAATATCTATCTATTATATTTTCTTTGGTGAAATATGAAATTTATCAGTTAACATAAAATCTACATTTTCACTGAGTGAAATAACACTGACATTCGCATGACGTCATCATAACAATCATCCTCGATAATCCAGCGCTATTGTTGAGATAAATCTACACACAAGCGCTGGAAAACAGTGAGGGTATTTATCCTTAACCTAGTTACCTCCTCTTGGGTCCATGTTATCCAATCAGAAACGAAACGCAGACACTATCTGCGTAAACAACTCGACCAATCAAAACGCATCACTACCGTTGTTTATAGAAACAAACATGGCGGCGGCCGACTCACTCGATTACGATAAAGTTTGTAACAGATTCAGCGTAGAAAACCTGACAGAAACTCAAAAGAAAGTTTTAAGAAGTCTGTACGAGAAGAAGGGTGTATTCATGTCTATCAAAACGGGTGGAGGTAAATGATTAAAATCCCTGTGCTACCAGGCGTTCCCAATCATCTGCGAAAGCCAAGATCCTGACACGAGAGTGCTTGTTATTTCACTTTTGATTCCAAGTGATCTCATTGGTTGTTAGAAAGCAAGCGTTTCGCTGAGTCATTGCGAAGGGAGGTAACTAGGTTAAGGATAAATACCCTCACTGTTTTCAAGCTTGTGTGTAGATTTATCAGAACAATAGCGCTGGATTATCGAGGATGCATAACAATAGGATGACATCACAAGATGACTTTGTAAAGCAAGCAGCCATGGATGCTCCTTTCATTAAATTAATGTCACTCGTGAAAATAGTGAAATGTCCTCTATCTATTGCATTACAAAGCATAGAACTATCATATCTATACATTTACAAACTTGTCGTATATTTATGGTAAGTCAAAGAAAGTCAAAATCATATATCTTCAAAACTTTGTACCAGTTATTTCAATAATGGGGCAATTAAAGTTTCAAATAATGTTGTAAGAAAGTCCCAATTTCTCCTGAGGATTTTATTGACAATGTCCATGACAAATCCTGAAGAAGTTACAGGCTAAAAGACAACAGAGATACACTAGACCGTCAATTGCAGAACAATTAAACCTTGGAGGGTGCCTTCAACAACAAATAACTGCATTATTTAAAAATGCCCTTTGTGATTCATGGAGAAAACCATTTGTAGAGGTTTTTCCAATAAAAGAACCATAAAGTGACTTGAGTGAATTTATATGAAGAAAAAAGTAACATACGTCTTTCCTATCCTTCGACAACAGGACGCTGGCTTTGAGTTGGTAGGCTTCTGGGTTCTCTGCGTCTGCTGCAATAGCTTTGTCTACGTTTTCACTACATTTCGTCTCCGCATCCTCGTCAAAACTTAAAAATGAAAAAATAAATCACATTTACAATTATTGTCCACTTTTAATTCATTTAATTCAAATCTTTGTTTACAATTAACATTTTAACATTGCCTTTGAAAGTATTTCACTTATGCTACTGAGGCTAAACTTATAGCAAGGACGAAGCCTGCTGCGTGTTTGTGGAAATATACTACAGTGAAACCTTTGAGCATTAACAGGAACCAGAAAACAATTATAGTTAACTGAATTACAATGAAGCATTCACACATAACCTTACTGTAAGTGATTAATTTGTTTCTTCTTTGAAGAGGATCCTCCTTGGGGTACATATAGCATAAAAATCCTATTTTTTTAGTTATGACAGTTAGAATTTAATATTTTTAATAAAATAACCGTAAAAATAATAAATTACTAAAAAATAAACATTTGGACCACCCTAAGTGGGCCCCAACCCTGGCGGTTGCTAGGCACGCCAAGGGCAGGTAACTCTCAACTCACCACTTATAAATCTGACAGGCAGACAGATTAAGGGGAGGCGGGTGGCCCTACCCCAAGGAGGATCCTCTTCAAAGAATCTGCAACCTCTGCAGGTTGGTTCGATTCTTTTTCAGAAGGGATCCTCCTTGGGGTACATATAGCATAAAACAGACTCCCAAAGAAGAGTCCTGGCAGTGGAATTCTGCCTGCCATACTGTACAATATAGATGCTCGCAGATATTTTCTTAAATATGAGAAAAAAGGAGCAACTAACCTGAACACCGTAAGGTCGAATCCAAGGGATGGAGCGTGCCTGTGGATCAGGGAATACTGACAAATAGCCTTCAAAACAGGCTTTATTTATCTTAAGCAAAATGCACCCCCCCTTTTTGGAAAAGTACTATGGGAGAGATACAAAAATGGTAAGAAAACACCCGTACTAAAACCCCTGGGAAACAGCCCCCTGTCCTTTATACAGGTTTTTTTTCGATTCTCTTATCGGGAGTGCACCACGTGATGTTAGTACCAACAGAAACAGTGTCAAAGTTAAAAACAACCTCGGAAAGCTCATTCAGCTAGAGGAGTTATGACTCTGCCCACTGGAGAGAACTGTCTGACCGAACCGAGCCCGTTCCCTGGAGTGCTTATCCAGTTGGTAATGCCAAATGAACGTGCTCGGACGGCTCCAGATAGCTGCGGAGCAGATCTCTTCGATGGGCAGGGCCGCAGCGAACGCTTTGGACGTCGCTACTGCCCGAACCGAATGAGCCTTCAGACCTTCTGGCGGGCTCATGCCCTTATGGACGTAAGCCAGTACTATGGCTGACACGATCCAATGAGAAATTGTCTGCTTGGAGGCGGGAGCTCCTGGGCTGGCTCCGCCATAGCAACAAAACAGTTGTTTGTCCTTTCTGACTGAGGCAGTTCTGGACAAGTATTTCTTGAGAGTTCTCCGCACATCAAGAATATGAGGGCGGGAACTTACTGAGCCCGAGGCTGCCGGCTGGTGTAGCGCGGGCAGCTCAATAGGGGCAGTAACGTGGAAAGAATGATCGACCTTCGGGCAATAGGAATCCGGCAGTCTAATGATGACTCTGTCCTTGTGAAAGACAGTCAGCTCGGGATCGGAGGACATCGCATTGATGTCTTCTACCCGCCTACCGGACGTGACCGCCACAAGGAAGGCCGTCTTCCATGTTAGTAGCTGCAATGAGAGGTTTGCCAGGTCCACAAATCTGGGCCCTGACAACCAATCTAGTACAACAGATAGATCCCATAAAGGGCTGATCCGCCTCACAGGACGGAGGAGGAGAGAGAGAGAGCCTTATCGCTAGTGCGGCCCTTACCAGACGCTTTTCCCTTTCCTGCCTTACGCTTGAGCTTAGAGGGGGGATCCACGGAAGCAACGTCTGTACCCACCTTTATAAGCTTGTAATAGTACTGGAAGTCAGCGTGCCTGGACTTCCTGGCCTTGGGTGTGAAAGCAAGACAGACTTCACAAAGGCTGTCATCATGCCCGTCCTCCGCCAAGCACTTAATGCATTTAGCATGCCAATCTGCATTTTAATGTGACATCCCGAACACTGAGTGAAGGACTGAAAATCCAACAATCAGAGTGTGAGACCAAAAAGGGTGGGGTAGGAATGTGCATATGTAAACATAAAAAATGCAACAAGACCCCGGCAGAGGTAGTTATATTAGTCCTGCATAATGATAATAATAAATGCAAGCCATTGATACGTACCTGATGCCTGAATGAAAAAACATGTAAACAAACAGGCTGACATGAAAAAACGACTAAGTGCCAATCCCGATCGGAAAGCTAAGCTGACCAGAAAGGGATGGAAACCGTCGTGCATCCTACATAAACCTATCGTAAACCAACTTGGACAACCCCAGAACATTTACGAACTCTGTGAAAAGAGATATGAAAAAAGAAAAAGGGCCGCCATGATGGGCGTTTTTTCCCGCCACGTGGCCATAACTGGTCAAGTAGGCAAAGAAAAACCGATAATTACGAGGAAAGGAATGCGATGATAAATGGAAAACTCTGCCGAGAAAATATAAGAAAAGGTTACCACTCCTACAGTATTGAGATCTTGGTCCATTTCTTAGAATTATCTGCGACACTGAGAGAAAATCAAACACTTCTTACTCTTGGAATGACAGATTTATAAGTGGTAAGTTGAGAGTTACCTGCCCTTGGCGTGCCTAGCAACCGCCAGGGTTGGGGCCCACCTAGGGTGGTCCAAATGTTTATTTTTTAGTAATTTATTATTTTTACGGTTATTTTATTAAAAATACTAACCCTTAACTTGCGGGTCCCGGAATTATCCGGGAGGACTATAAGCGATTCCGAGGTACCTCAATACGGGTCCCGGATCGCTTACTTAGAAGAATTTACAGCTGTCTCGCTACTTTGCTAGACCTGACAACGGGTCCCGAGTCGATTGTGTCCGCGAGCCGCTCCATGAGAATGACTGTATTTTTACCTCCGCGGCTGCCATGAAAATAAAGCTTTGTTCAGTGTCTGGTCGGAACGTCCAGCAAAATTCACACCAATTTGCGTGTGCATTGTTGACCCGTAACGCATCGATAACAAGAAAAAAGTGAGCATGGCTCACATACCCCCGCCATCCGCTATCCGTCCATTGAGAATTATAGATGTGAAGGTTACTATGTTTAAAAAACAGCTTCAAGCATCATAATATTGTCCAAAATAATTTTAGGAACTGACTTTTATTACAAAATTTCATTCACCCAGATGTAATATTTTTCAGGTAACTTAATTTTTCCCATTAGGGCATCACGCCGGTAATTTGTACCAAGTTCAATTACAGATTCAAGGGCTTCATAACTCCGTAAAAAATAATATTTCGGAACTGGACTGTGAACTCGATGAAGAGTATCATCTGGACTACCTACATGTAAAATTTCATTCACCTAGATGTAATAGTTGCCGAGATAACTTGTCCCAATTGGAGCATCACAGCTCTTTTGGTACAAAGTTCAATTTCGGATTCAAGGGCCATAACTCCGTAAAAAATAATATTTCGGAACTGGTTTTCGAACTCGATGAAGAGTATCATCTGGACTACCTCCATATTAAATTTCATTCACCTAGATGTAATAGTTTCCGAGAAAACTTGTCCCCATTGGAGCATCACAGTTCTTTTGGTACTTAGTTCAATTTCGGATTCAAGAGCCATAACTCCGTAAAAAATAATATTTCGGAACTGGTTTTCGAACTCGATGAAGAGTATCATCTTGACTACCTCCATATTAAATTTCATTCACCTAGATGTAATAGTTTCTGAGAAAACTTGTCCCCATTGGAGCATCACAGATCTTTTGGTACTAAGTTCAAAGTCGGATTCAAGGGCCATAACTCCGTAAAAAATAATATTTCGGAACTGCTTTTCGAACTCGATAAAGAGTATCATCTGGACTACCGCCATATTAAATTTCATTCACCTAGATGTAATAGTTTCTGAGAAAACTTGTCCCCATTGGAGCATCACCGTTCTTCTGGTACGAAGTTCAATTTCAGTTTCAAGGGCCATAACTCCGTAAAAAATAATATTTCGGAACTAGTTTTCGAACTCAATAAAGAGTATGGTCATGAGTACTCACAACCAAAATTTCATTCATCTAGGTTGAACAGTATCCGAGAAAACTTGTCCCCATTGAACACAATAAAGTCCAAAAAGTGACATGAACATGGAAGAACATGGTTAACATCTGTACAAAGTTTGGTTGATGTACCTTTGACGGTTTTTGAGAAAATTGACCGGACGGAAGGACGGACGGAAGGACGGACGGAATGACCGCTATATACCCCCGCTTACTTCGTAATTATCGCCTAAGTGTCTGCACTGCCCCGGGATGAGATAGGCCCGTACATGCTTATCTGTCTCGCATCCCGCCACATGGGCAGATAGCCTTTAATTACGGGAAGATAGTGCGATAAGCTACCTTTCTCTGGCACTTCCTATCATATGAACCAATTGGTTGTTTTTAATTTTGTTTATACCAAAATAAAGAGGAAAGAATGGCCTTTATTCCCATATAAAAATCGCAATTGCGCTAACAAAACTGAAAATACAGCAATCGCACAGAGATAGGCGACTTTCGCACTTTTGAATTTTTAGACATGTGGCGCATTTACCCCAACATGCCTCGGCGCTCTATTTCTAAGAAACTACTTGGGATATTTTCATAATTATTTTATCAGTATATAGAGAAAAGGATTGTCTTCAATTCCATATAAAATACGTGTATTTTCGGCAATAACTTTTGATGCGCCAAGTGTTGCGCAGAAGGTGATATTCGCTTTGAATATGTGGCGCTCTCAGCATATATCATCATTACGGGCTTTATAACTTTTGAACCGCAAGTCCGATTTTTATAATTTTTACATCATTGTAAAGAGGAAAACATTTTCTTCATTTCCATATAAAATGCGCATTTTTTTTTTTTTTTTTTTTTTAGGTACAGAAGCTTCGTGTCATTCCGACGTGTGAAGGTTTCTGCTATATATGTCGAGAGGGCATGCATGGGAACCCGGCATGGGAACCCATTCCCAATAGAATCTGGGGTTCGTCCCACAGGATGAGTCTCTCGTTCTCGAAAGAGAACATGGGAAACCTGTCCCGCGATTGAAATCGGCGTCCGCCGCGGAAGACGGGGACGGAAATTCCTGGAGAGCATGGGAGTTTGCTACCATGTATCCGGTCTCCGCCTCGAGAGACCGTTCCTTGGATGGTCTGCTTCTCGAAAAGAAAAGTCATTCGGCAACTGACAACCCGAGCTTCCCTGACGTAGTAGTATATGTTCCGGGCCTCGCGCCGGTGCTACACGTCGCCGAGGAAATCAGAAAATGGTCCGACATATGCGTCGGCAAAATCGGCACGATGTCAGAAGCCGTCGGCACTTGCGGCGCAGTCGTCCTAGATGCTCCGGGAGGTTCTGAAACTGGCAAATGAACGTCCTTGAAGCTCACATTCATTATCTCTGTTTATTGTCTCTAATCACATGTTATATGTTGCATACATCTAACGCATTTTCAATCATTTACAGATTGAAGCAGAATGCTCCGCGGACGTGGACGCAAGGCCCTGCGACGGCCTAGGGCTTTGCATACTAGGACACGCAGCTTTGAAGCCGTTTCAAGCGACAGCGAATGCAACAGTGGCAAGACACTAATGCAGAAGAGATGAAGGTATTTGTAGCCATGACAATTGCCATGTCATTGGTTGTGCAGAGAAACTTTGCTGAGTACTGGTCAACAAGTGATGTTACCTCAACGCCTTTCTTCGCCAAGTGCATGCCCCGAGACAGGTTTTGGCTTCTTATAACCTACCTACATTTGTCTGACAACAAGAGGATGCCAGGCCGTAACACCCCGTGCTTTTCACCAATAAATAAACTGGGACACTTGTATAACCGGATAGTTCACCGTTTTTCAAGAGTGTATAAACCGCATCAAAACATTTCAGTCGACGAGGGCATGGTGCCCTGGAAAGGTAACTTATCTTTCAAAGTTTATCTTCCTGACAAGCCTAAGAAGTATGGGATAAAGGCTTTCATGTTGTGTGACTCGCACAACGGATATGTTTGCAAGTTCAAACTCTACACTGGAAAAACGAATGAACCAGTTTCTGAAGGTGGCAAAACTTATGATGTAGTCATGGACTTGGTGAACGACTACGTTGGACAGGGGCATCACATCTTTATGGACAACTACTATTCGTCCACAAATCTGTACATAAACTTGTGGGAGCGGGGAATCGGTGCCACGGGGACGTTGAGAGCCAATCGAAAGGGACTTCCTGATTCAGTCAAGAAGCCTAAAAAGAAAGCCAAGCAAGGGGACATGACAGTTTCTCACAACCATGGCCTACTCGTTCTTCGCTACGAAGATAGAAAATCAGTCCTTCTCATGTCTACTGTTGAAGATACAGAACTTGAACAAACAGGGAAGAAGAACCGGGCAACAGGGGAACCAGTTCTCAAGCCGCGCATTGTAACAGCGTACAACAAGTACATGGGAGGTGTTGATCGGGCCGACCAGATGTTGTCGTACACGCCGTTCCAAGTGAAGACCCTGAAGTGGTGGAAACGGGTTTGGTTTCACGTTCTCAACATTGCCTTGTTGAACTCTTATATCGTTTATAAAGAATATAGCAAAGATAAACCTCTACAAGTCGGGAATACAGGAAGGCTTTGGCGCAACATATAGTAACATTTGCGGACAAGGAACAAGTTCCATCACTGTGCAGACGTCCCCGTGGTCGGCCGAGCACGAGCGACGAGAGTGTCACTCGGCTTCATGGACGTCACTTTCCGACGAAGATTGAGCCTGTCGGAAGGAAGAAAAACGTCACACACGTGTGTGGTATGCTCTAAGGCAAAACGCGCCGTCCTCACAAAACAGATAGAAGAAGGCAATGCGCCAGCAAGGAAGAAAAAACGAGTAGGCAGAGAGTCTTCTTATGAATGTACAGATTGTAATGTTTCTCTATGCGCCGCACCATGCTTCAAACTGTACCACACCGCCACTGACTATTCCAGGACTTACATCACTGCCACGGAAAAAGAAAGAAATGAAGACGGGAATGAAGAAGAGGACAATTGAAAGTAAAGAGAGCCGAAGTGTGGACAATCAGTATATAATCATAATCATACAGACCTTGTTAGGTCCCTAAAGCTGTTCTGCGCACTGCCGCAGGTAAATATGTGTTTATATTTGTACATAAATGTCATGTAATTTCATTGTAATGTATGTCATTGCAAATAAAATATTTTTTATTTTATCAAAGAGACAGAGAAAGTGAATGCGAGCTTTCATTGGAAGTTCAGCCAGAACCGCATCATAAAAAACACCCATAAATGCTGAACCGGGTGGCCGATTTCATAAAACTTACATGGGGTAAAGAGGAAAGATTCGGCTTTGATTCAATATAAAATTTACACATGCGCACGAAAAACTAAAGTTGCGGCACGTGCCCCGATATGCGCGATAGTCAAAAAGTTGCCTCAAATACCGAGGGTACCTTCATTTGGCACGCTATAGCTTCCGAACGAAGTTGCGCATTTTTTTTCTTTTTACATCATCGTAAAGAGCAAGAAATTGTCTTCAATTCCATGTATCATATGTATATGCGCAGCGAAAAATAAACATGCGGCAAGTGATGCGCCAGATGTCGCAAAAAGTTAGTTTTTCAAAAATGAATTCTCTAAGTACTGGGGGTGCCTTCCTTACGCTCTCCATATATTGCGAACCATTTGACGTATTCCAATAATTTTTATATCATTGTAAAGAGGAATTGTCTTCAAGTACATATGTGTTTCGCATGCGCGCAAAAACATTTACGATTTTATTAAGCTGGAAATAAAGACAAAGCCAAACAGCGCGCAACATGTATTGCGTTCGCCGCGGTGATAAGTGTATGCTGTGCTCATTAGTACCCATTAGTTCCACGCGCGCTCGGCTCCTGGCACCCTCGAGGAGGTCTCGAGGAGGTAACGGTACTGTAATTAGCCCAGTCCGGGGGGGGACCAAGCGGTGCCAGTAACTTGGTGTGCGTCGGGACGCATTCACGTGGTACTGTCGGGGTAGCGTCACTCTCCTTTCTTTGGTTATATTTTTTTAACCATAGGTCGTATTCTAATAATTTAAATGTCATTGTAAAGAGGAATAAATTGTCTACAAGTACATATAAAATTCGCAATATGCGCGCTCAGGAGTTTTGATTTCATAAAGCTGAAAATATAGACAAACTTTAGATGACAATAGAATTATAACCAAAGGTTGCATTCTAATAATTGTAATCATTGTAAAGACAAACATCTGGTCTTCACGTCCATGTATAAATTTCAGTAGCGCGCTCCAAATTTACGATGTTATAAGGCCCGAATTAAAGACAATCTTTACAAAGTCATAGAAAAGTAAAGAAAAATCGTAAAAAAAATATTCAAAGTCGCGGGTATGAAGTAAATATTTGTGTACGGGTGCCGCGACTTGAATTTGTATTGAACGCCCGTATATTGCAGGTATTCGCCATGTAGATGCGGTATACTTCGTAAAAACGGTACCGGAATCGCCGCCTGGAAATTCCGCCAGCAGGGCTCGTTAGTGCCTAAGCTCAAATTACTGCTGCGAGCTGCGAGCCTGTAAATTCCGCCACAGGGGCTAAAAATGGTAAAATATATTTACGGAACGTAAGGGTTAGATTCTAACTGTCATAACTCAAAAAATAGGATTTTTATGCTATATGTACCCCAAGGAGAATCCCTTCTGAAAAAGAATAACCACTGAGTTACCAGACCCTTACTGTTAGGGAATAGTGCAAGTCTACTGACCATGAGTCCGTGAGGTAGATCTCAGCTATAGCACAGTAAGCGCTGGAGATGTCACGGTCTGTTGGGATATCAGAGTCTCGACAAGCAGCTGCAACCTGCAGATAACATATTAAAATCAGTCCGATTGAACTCAAACGTTTTCCAAAGAAATTGTGAACTTTTGATGATATTGAAAATAAGGTCAAAGTCAGCAAATTTGACTGATGTCTGCATATTTTTTATCAATTTCCAATGCACGGCATAAATTCACTATCTTGACACAACAAAGCGAGGGATATATCGCAAGGGTTAAATCAGCCAGTAATGCAGACTGGCATGAGTTATGCCATGCGTTTGGAAGTTGATTTTTTATATGCATCATGTCCCTGGTTTTAAGAAATTGTGTGAAAAGGTTTGTCCGGTATCTTGTAACTAACAGCTTGAAAAATGGTAAAAGAATCTAGACAACCTTTAAAATTAGTTCAAGGTCACCATATTGGACTGCTGACATCCTGCTGTAAGCGATCACCAAATATGGAGACAGCGGGTGCAATGGCTCATGCGACATTGTATAACAAGCAAGAAAACTTACAGACTATGTACAATGGAAGTGTATGGATGCCACTTTTGCAGTGAAGCAAGGGCTAATTACGTATTCTGTATCCAAACATCCACAGACCTAGGAATCAGGAACAAAAGAAGCCCAGCCCTGCATTCAGTAACACATTGTTCGTGGCGGGCAACCTGCTTTAACACTGAGTGTTCGTGAAGGCTCCGTGAGATGTCGTGTTACTGAACGCAGGGCTGCTCACCTCTTCAGACAAGCTGGGGACAACTAGAATAGCGTTTGCGGGACACCGCAAAAGCAGAGCAGCTCCGAAACTTTGGGTCTCGCCTTTCCCTGTTCCGCCTTCTCCTCAACATAAATAAAAAGGGAATTTCTTTTGACAATTTTGTTTTCATTATTCAAGTTATTCTAACAAGTTGAATCATCACTGGGGTCACTTTTTCCAACTTTGTTCTTAAAACCTATTTCTGATTTCAAAATTGGATCAACAGATTAACACGGCCTTAACCAATATCTCATGACCTTGAACTTTGACCTTCAAGGTCACACCATCAATGAATTCTTTTCATTGTGTATAACAACCAGGCAATGACTCAAAGTGTTCATTGTTAGCATAAGGCATATTCACAATAGCACGCTTAATTTGTGAACTTGCTGTGACCTTGACCTTTGAAAGATTTTAGCAAAAACGTTTTCAAATCTTGGTCTTTCTCCAAAGTTGATATATACCAAGTAAGGGTCTGATAGCACAGAAGTTGTTGAAGTTATCGTGTTTACAAGGATTTTTGTAGTGATTTCAGAACTCATGACCATGACCGTTGACCTTGAATGTGAACATGTCAAAATCATTCCTGAGATTTATAAGAAAGAAGCTACATATATGAGATGTTGATACCTTCATGGAAAAAAGTTATTTAGTGATTTCAGAACTGGTGACCTTGACCCTATCTCGTGACCTTGACCTTTAAAATTCAAGGTCACACAATCAGTGATCACTTTTCATTGTGTATAACAATCATGTAATGATTCAAAGTGATAATAGTTGAAATAAGACATTTCGCAAAAGCATGTTTAAGTCTTGCCCTCGCTGTGACCTTGACCTTTGACGGATGTTAACGAAAACCTTATCAAATCTTGGCCTTTATCCATAGTTGATATACACAAAATAAGAGCCTGATAGCACAAATATTTTTCAAGTTATCATGTTTACAAGGATTTCTTTAGCGATTTCAGAACTTGTGACCTTGACCTTTGACCTTGAATGTGAAGATGTCAAAATCATCCACCAGGTTTATAAGAAAGAAGCTATGTATATGAGGTGTTAATACCTTCTTAGGAAAAGGTTATTTAGTAATTTCAGAACTGGTGACCTTGACCATATTTCGTGACCTTGACCTTTTAAATTCAAGGTCACACAATCAGTGATCACTTTTCATTGTGTATAACAATCATGTTATGATTAAAAGTGTTAATAGTTGAAATAAGACATTTTCGCAAAAGCATGCTTAAGTTGTGCCCTCGCTGTGACCTTGACCTTTGATGGATGTTAGGGAAAACCTTTTCAAATCTTGGCCTTTCTCCATAGTTGATGTACACCAAATAAGAGCCTGATAGTACAAATATTTTTCAAGTTATCGTGTTTACAAGGATTTTTTTAGCGATTTCAGAACTCGTGACCTTGACCTTTGACCTTAAAAATAAACATGTCAAAAAAATTCCCCAGGGGCATAAGTGAGAAGTTATGTGTATGAGTTCTCAAAACCTTTTAGGAAAAAAGTTATAGCGAATACAAAACGCGTGCGGCGGCGGCGGCGGTGACGGAAACTGCACAAAAACTGATAGCAGCTCCGACTAAGTCGGAGCTGCTAATTATGTCTTCTGTATCCAAACAGACTTAGGAATGAGGAGGCAAGGATCCAGCTCACCTCTTTAGCCTCCTTCTCTCCCTTCTCCTTCATCATCAGTTCGATGCCCTTCTGAAAACACTGTACCGCCTCCGCGCCCTCGAACAGTTGACCCAGATACATGTATTTGGCATGTCCTTCCTCCGGGCTCACTTCAACTGCTCGGCCAAAACACTGCAATAAAGAAAACCAAATTGCCATGCATATTTTTTAAGCATTGTATGTTAATATATAGGACAGGGTTTGAAATTAGCAACGCATAGTGATATGGTGAAATTAGCAAAATGCAGTGGAAACTGCCTAAGTAAAAAACGCTTAGCTTACAAAACCTGATAAGTAAACACTTTTCTTTGGTCCTGGCAAATTCCTTCAGTAGTTATCACTATTTGAGTCAGGTTAACTAAAATCGGATAAGTAAAATAAACCGCTTAAATAAACACCTTCTCACGGTCGCTGGAAGTAAATTACTCAACAAATGAAACCGGATAACTAATATCCCAATCACAATATGATCAGACATAAAGATGCTGGCACGTGTCAGTCAGTTGTTAAATAAACATCTTAATTGCAGCTCGCTGTTTTAAAAAGTTGACAATACACTGACAACAGGCTCATTGTTTAAGTAGCCAGGGAGTGTTTGTGATGAAAACAAGTAGCTACATGTACGCCACATTGGACACAGTGGCAATGTTAGTGAAGGACACTAAGATATGTTTTGCAAGAGACAATCTCTCATGGTATATTATAGAACTGTGATACAATTGTATTTGACTGGGACATACTGTAGAATAACTGACAGGATGAAATAATAGATATTACAACATAAATGTACAAATGAAATGATCAAATTTTATGCAATAAAGCATGTCCGTGCAGCTGCTATCTTATACTCTGCTGTATACACATTCATGTATACACTATACAGTTTTATAAACGATTTATACATCTTTTATGGTTATCATCTGCAGATTTTCACAAATTTGGATAAGTAAAATATTTTGATGAGTCCCTTGATATTTTACTTATCAGGTTTTCACTGTATGGTGACATGTTGAAATTAGCAAAATATAACGATATGAACACAGAATTTTGCCTCTTAGTGCTATAAATAAAATGAAATAACGTTAAATCAAGTAATATTGGCAGTGCCAGGATGCTAGGGCCGCGGAGCAACCATCAATTTCTCACCATGACATTTCAATGCTGACAAAATGAAGGTCCTTGGCTTCTTTGCACAAAGCTTAGGGTGTCCTTAAGTAAAAATGTTCTAACACTGAGGCTAAGGAATATCTGTTCTTGTGGGTAGTGTCTGTACGGCATGAACGTACCTGTTTGGCAGCGTCTGTGTTTCCAACCTCCAAGAGAAGAGTTCCTACAGTTTCCAGTGCACGGATGTGGTCTGGTTCCAGCTCAAGCGCCCTCTGGCAGAACTTTTGTGCAACTTCATACTCAAATCTGTCTATACATTCTTCAGCCTGAACGTTACAGATATTAAAAGTGAAATAATTGATATCAGAGTTAGAAATCATTATGTAAGGAGTTGAATTAATTAGCAATAAACCATTTTGAGGAAAAACAGTGTGTTAAAATTGAGTCATGGGCTCTGTAATACCAACTGTGTTACATAAGACCCCCCCCCCCCCCTATTCAAATAGTACCCTAGCCACACCCTTACTTTTGGGAGTAGTGTAATGGAGATGAAATGTACAAATATTAGTCTGCATCCATCAAATATCATATTTCCTAATTTGGTGCTTTCTAGCAAGACGATTTTGGGGTGGACCATAATTGTTGGGGGACCAAACCAAATGAAGAAATTTAAGTCTCCATAAAACAAAGATGTTATTCTGAAAATTTTAGCCTGATGGCATGATGAGCTAAAAGGAGTATTGTCCAGTATCAGCCACTGACTAAGAAAAGGCTATTCCAGAATAGTCTAGGATTTGTTGGTAAAGAGATAACACCTTTGCTTTATAATTACATACTTTTGAAAAAATATGCCATTTCAACAAAGATTATATTAACAAGGAAGGAAAAGCAATGATAAATACTTTGAATATGATAAATTAAGATAATACAAAGCACAAAACTCTGCAACATTTCTGTTTTATTATTATTGAGGGCACATATTTTCAATTCAATGATGTCAGCAATATGAACAAAAGTCAAATATGAATGATACCATGTTGGACCTAACACTGATACCTTTGAATGTTTCATTTTGATTTAGATTTTAATCGTCTGAAACTTGCCTTATCCAAGAGCTGATCCACACTGTAGGATTGCTTCCCCTTCACCTTGCTTCTCGATTCTGCTTCCTTTGCCTCCTGTGCTGCTTCCTTCAAAGCCTGCTTCCTCTCAACTGCAAACAATGGCAGGAATTGAACTCTTGAAAACACAATCAATTTTTTTTATAGTACATCCTTATATGAACTTGCGGAATGATGTAAACTTGACAATACTTTGTTATTGAACATCCTGATTGTGACTAAACTTTTATCAGAGTGCCTTCATCAAACAAATTTGGTTTCAAAATTTGTTTACACCCTGAAATGGTCAGATCAAAATGAGATAATGTAGAATGGTGTCAGTTTTCAAATATTTTCTTAGAAAATTCTAGTTCCAGTCTGATAAAATTGGGTCATGCGGCAAGGCATGGATGTGATTTTAATTTGTTGGACAATGGATACCTCAAATGACTACAACATCATCATGCACATCAGAAAATGTAGTTTTCTGTTACGGTAATGTGAAAATGTTTTTTTTCCAGACTGACAGCAAACTCTGATCCTTTCTTTTTTCTTGTCTAAATTCAAGGTTTACTTATAAATTAAATAGATTTATTTTTTTATATCCTATACTTTTGGGCATATTGAAACATTTAATTTTTCTGTATATAGCTATTTTGCTAATGCTTCATTTGGGCCTTCATTCAGTTGAATAAATTATTATTTACGGCTGAGAATTTTTTTTAGGAACATACCACCAACATGATTGAAGGAAACTTTACTGTGTCGTGTGACTGACAGTTGTAAAATATATAATATGCACACAACAATATAAAAGTGTCATAAGTCATGTTTACATTTTGTGTAATTATTAAGCTGAAGAGAAACTTTTATCCTTACTAGATGCATGTGTATAAGCAGAGGAAAATTTGGGGGAAATAATCAAATAATATCAGCAGAGATGTCCCAGCTAACACACAACGTAATCCTGACATTGTGGGAAGGTCGTATTTTGGTAACGCAATTTCTTGACGTGGGTGTTACGTATTTAGTACTTAAAACCGTATGTAAATTACTAATGTTGTGACGTCGTTGTAGGTGACGTACCTATCACTTCAGTAAAACGTAGACATGAAACGTTGAGCTTTAAGTATTCACAACATCATAATAATGTACTTATCTCAGAATAAAACATGACAAAAGAAAATCACCAACATCAAACCAAACAGTCTGTAAATCCCTTATTCTGGTAATGAGATTCCGTTGTGGCGACCTCGGTATTGACATACAATTGACGTCTACAGAATGACATTGTCACAATGTGACAGCAGGATCTACGTCAGGATAACGTATAAATAGACGTCGTTACAATGCATTCACAACGTCGTAAGCAGGTAGAAAAAACATGTTGTAGCAACCTTTCTGGGAGTTTACAGAATGACGTGACAACGTATAAGGATCTACATAAGGACAACGTAAAGTGGACGTTGTGACAACATGTTATGACAACATAGATTTGTTAGCTAGGGTCTATCCTGTTTCTAAATGTTGATATTTGATCTCACGAATTGAATCCTGATTGTTAGGTATATCCATAAATTTAATTTGTGATCATGGTGATACTGATAGTGAAGTTGAAATAGAACATTAGAATTATTCAATTATAAGTTATAGACAACAACATTGTACAGCATTAGACAAACAGTCTATCGTAAATTTAATAAGTTTTCCCTTTATGCTTCTCCGATATCAAATTTAATTCTAAACAGACCAAAACATTATTATAAACGTTACTACACGCCTAAACTTAAATATGCTGTGAGTATGCGCGAAAACTGGGCGTCTAAATGTACCAAAACATTACCATCCACTGGGAAGCATCGACATGTTATCAAGTATAAATGATACAACGTTACTTTAAAAACACTGTTGCTTCATGAGCTACGTACCAAGCGAAGATCCAGGCTTTTTCTTGAACTTGTTTTTAGGCATGTTTATCTAACGTGTCTTGGCAGACGGAACACATGGACACCATACATACTAGCTTCTCTCTAACTAATAATCCTATTTAAAAATTAATTATAAATATTTTCACTGTTTAGAGTAAGTTACTCTATCATTTGTTATTTTGTTCATTTGAGTGTACTAAATAGTATTTATGTTTATGACAAAATATGTAAAGAACGTCTAAAAAGTATCAATAATTTTACAAATGTATAGATATATAAACAGTCTGTATTTAAATATTATGTAAAAGGGGAGATAATTCTAAATTGTAAATAAATATTTGGAAGAGTGATGGGAAGTCGCCCACTTCCTTGATTCCTACTTTCTGTTTTGTTGTTCTCACGCAGTAAAGGTATAGTTTCCAAAAAATGGCAACTTGAAGTGGGGTCAGCATACAATTTCAAAAGAATTAATAGCGGCGAAAGTCACTAATTTCTGGAGAATAATTCTTTCAAAGATCAGTGATTGACTCGTCTAATATTTTTACAAGCCGCATAAGCCAACGTTATCTCAACCAACACTGAATGTGTCACCAACATTTTTTTTTCAGTGTATATTTTCGTATGCATATTGGCATCAGAATAATCATGATTTCAACAAAATCTTCAAAGTAAGACATTTTGGGTTTATTCTTTTTCATTTTCACTTTTTAAAATCTTTTTAAAGATATTTACAGGGACTCTCTTATAAAGGGACTAGAAAGTGAATATGATTCTCTCGCGGAGCTCTCCTCGTCATGGTCCAGCGCACATCTTGACCTAGGTGTAATCACCGCACGCAGCACACTGGTGTATTCAGTTAATCACTATATAAACAATAGAGGGTCTACTGGCAAAAATTAGTTTTAGGTGATTTCACAACTAGAGGCCTATTTGTAAGGTTGAAATTAAGCTAAAATAACATTTTTCAATGCTTGGAGTGAAATCTAATATACTTGTGATGAATGAAATATAAAAGGGCATACACTTTAATTGAATTATTATGTTTACATTGACACAAATCATCTATCTCACATGCAAAATGTCATTACCATCACGGTTTAAATTTTAACGATATTTATTTCAATGTCATGTTGTTGTGCTTGAAATTGTACCCTGGAAGAATTCGTTACATTTTCATGAATTTAGAATCACTATAAATGATTAGTAAGGAGATGTAGTTACAAATCGTTGTGTCACAAAGTAGCTGGAGGTGCATGCTGTGAGCTTGAGCAGATATATCAACATTCTCAAACAATGTGAAATATTTGCAGCATTTTGACAACCATCATGGGCATGACTAGCAGTGATGGTAATGACTAAATGTGATGGTAATGCCGAAATTAAAGTCACTACTATAACATTTTGTCAATGACAATTTTGTGATTGAAATGACTGTAATGGTAATGACAATGTTTGCTTCAAAAGAAGCAATTAATATTATAAAGACTTTCCAGACAGACCATATTTGGGCATGGGTAACATGCAGGTCTTATGTTTCTTGAGAGCTGAACTATACATTGATTGCTTGAAAAGCATTAGAGATGTTAAGCGTTTGGTAATGACAATGATAAAACATACTAGTTAACTTGCATCTGATAAATGATAATTTATGACCTACCCTATCAAGGATTTATCAAAAGCATGATATAAGCTGATAGAGGCCATCTTGAACTTCAGTCTGATCTCCCCTTTGACTGTGATCAGCAATATAAAACAGTGTGATGGTAATGACTTGGGACAATGATTTTCAAATTTGAAATTATCGAAAAAAAATGTTTTGGATATATTGAACCTGTTTTTACCACCATTTATAATAAAAAGTTTCAGCATTATATTGTTATTCCTTAGACATTCATTTTAAAATTGATTGTAAATGAAATTCAAAGAATTGAAATTTTATACTTGATGTTTGGGATATGGGGAAATGAGCATATCTTTTTGAGAAAATAAATCATAAACATTTTAAGAATAGATATGTCTGTACATATTTACTAAGCACGAGTAGATATAAAGTTAGTGATTTATATGAACACTAAAATAGCTTTCTATAATCACATTTTACTCATTTACTGTTTTGTGAATTCTTGGGACATGATATGGGCCATAGTTGTGAAATCACCCTTTTACATAATGAGATAAATTCTAAAAATTGAATTTAGCGTTAGATAATTACTTATGCCTTTATATCAAACTGGTATTTGGGCGGAAATTATTCAGCATGTATATCACCCTTTGCAGTTAAAATAGTGAGTCAGTCCGCCATCTCATGTCTGCAGGGAACATGGAGGATAGGTAGATTGGTTCAAAAGCTTCTGAAAAGTTTGGTTTTACCAGGGTTTTACCAACTTCCCAATGCAAGGCATAACTCTTGCCAGTCTCCATTACTGGCTGATTTAGACCTTGCAGTATTTCCTTCAGATCTCTGTGCTTGGAAATCAGGGCCCACTATGCATTTCAGGTCCAGCGATCCACTATCTTGGCACAACAAAGCAAGGGAAATACTGCAAGGCTTAAATCAGCCAGTAATGGAGACTGGCAAGAGTTATGCTTTGCGTTTGGAAGTTGGGGTTTTACGGTTTTTAAGGTGTCATGCTTTCAATTAGTCTCAAAATAGGTTGTATTATCATTGTTTTCAAAAATAATTTTAAGTGAAATGAACTTCCTGTTGAATGATCTTTCTGTCATTTTGTAGCAACAGCATAGCCTACGTGATGGCATATATATATATATGCATAGAGAGATATAGATAATAAATACTGACTATTTCATATGTTCATACAGGGGAAGTTGTCACATCGTCTGACCCTTTTTTTGCATATCAAACAATGAGTTACCTCCCCCTGAAAAAGTGGCACTTAATCTGGTCCTTTAGATATGATCTAAATATGATCAATAAGTTTGTAACCAAGGCTTTTTAATTGATACTCAATGGTGGAAATGGAACAATTAGTTACTTATTCTCTATGACGTTTTGATGTTTTATTTATAGTTTAAATGGCGAACGAGAGAACATCTGATGACGAGGATTACGACAGAGTGATATTCAAATACCGAGAGGAAAGAGAGGAACAAGAAGGTATTAGCGAACATGTTGTAAACCCCATTTGCCATCTGTAAAAGTTTTCCCATTTTCAATTCCTCCTCCAGAATCCCTCAAATATAAACCCTAAATAAGTTTAAACAACTTCTTCTCTGAAACAAGTCTACATCGGAAGCTTATATTTTCGATACATTGAGACTAAAGTTTGTTGTTAGGTTTGATCTTACATCCTATAAATCAATAACAACCACCTCAAACTATGATCGTTTCGTAAACAACTTTTTACCTAAGTTAAATAAAATTCTGAAAATTAAATGCCTATTTGGCGATGTAAAACTATGAAGGTTCGTAATTTATATTGCACCGTAATTGATTTACTTTTCTGTTAAACTTGAAATTCATCGGTACATTTTCACAACACACAGACTATAATTAATTATTGTTTAGATCAATCCTTTTTAGCTCATCAGGCCTAAAAAACCTATTTTCATTTTCATCTCCAGTTCCAAAAGGTCTAGAGAGCTGAAAAGTTGTGTGCTGACTCCTTGGCTAACGGGGATTCTAAATTGTAGATTTTGTGACCCCGTGATCTCAAATGGGGTCACAGGGGTTCCAACTTTTAAAACCTATTTTCATCTTCTTCTCCAGTTCCAAAAGGTCTAGAGAACTGAAAAGTTGTGTGCATACTCCTTGCCCAATGGGGATTCTAAATTGTAGATTTTGTGACCTCGTGACCCCAAGTATGATCACAGGGTCACTAAAAGAAAACTATTGTAGCAAGCTTTGAACAGTAATCTTGAGATTTTATGTGCCCTTCACTTCAGACTAAGGGAGGTAATCCCAAATATATGAGTTCTAACATTTCATTTTAGAAATGGTTGTTGAGAAGTTGAGACTTGAAAATTAAGAATTGAGAGTCTTAAACAAATTTTATGAAATATTTATTTTTGTAAGATCATCTTTTTTAACTTTTATCATATTTCATTTAAGTAAATATTAATATTTTATCATTATATAAAAACTGATGAGCTACAGAGCCAATGGCTTTAATTTTTTTCTGTGTAAATGCTCAAACGATTGTATCTTGAAAATCGACTCCTTTGAATTTATTTATATAAGTACCTACCGGTACGATCTATATTTACAAAGCTTTTGATACATACTAAGGTAGTATTAGTGTAATATAAGAACAAGTTTTAAGTCAATACATCAACATTAGTTTATGAATATCTCAGCAAGAGAACTTATTGGCTGAGAGCTCTTATTATGTAGATTATATTAGTTTTAATTTGAATGACATCTTATTCTTGTTTAGCCCAGTTCAAGAAGGACCTGGAGGTAGCTCTGGCCTTGAGTCTGAGTTCAGATCCCGGTGCTGCACAGAGTGATCAACCGGTTTGTAACAAATAATCTTTAACAGATTCAGACAGACAGACAGACAGACTTTTTATTCAGTAAAAGGCTATTAGCCCAAAATACAAACATATATCAAACATGTTTTGCATGAGTTTTAAAAAAAAAACATCAGAATTTTTAGCTCATCAGGTCTGAAAGGCCCGATGGGCTTATGGCATGGCGTCTGGCGTCCGTCCGTCCATTCGTAAACTTTTCGCTTTTTCGACTTCTTCTCCAGAACCACTGACTCTAGAGAGCTGAAATTTTATGTGCAAACTCCCCATGGCTAATGGGGATTCTAAATTGTAGATTTCGTGACCCCATGACCAAATTCTCATTCTCTCATTCTCATGTGGTCAACTGCTCTTCTCATTCCTTAGCCATTTCCTCACATTGCCTCCAATATTATATTTTTAGCTCATCAGGCCTGAAAGGAACGATGGACTTAAAAATGCCTGTCGTAAACTTTTCTATTTTCTGACGTCTTCTTAATGACCTAGAGAGTTTAAATCTTGTGTACAGACTACTTGGTCAATGCGGATTATAAATTGTAGATTTAGTGACTCTGTTGCTCAAATGATGGCCACAGGAGCTTCTACCTGAAACATATTTTCATCTTTTACTTCATTATAAAATGCCCTAGAAACCTGAAAGGAGGATTATGAATTTATGAATTTATAGATTTGATGAACTTGTGTCCATGAAACCTTAAATGTGGACATACGCCTTGGCCAATATGAGTTATAAATTTTAGATTTGTTAATCTTCTGACAACTAATACTACAAATAAACATGTTCTACCTCATGCTAGAGATCTTCAACCATAAATAATAAGTCTTGCAAATATTAATAAGCTACAGAGCCAATGGCTCTATTTTATTTAAAATCATAACATTTGATTTGCTATGAAATTGTTTGAAAAACATTAGCATGGTTATGGTATAACAAGCTATACTGAAAAAGTGGCCATTTACATATTCCTGGCTGGTAACATTTTGAGATTTTCCTTTAATTTTGCCTTTCAAATGAGAAAGTTAAACTTTTAGACTAATGTCATGTATAAGAAATATGTGTAAATAATAATTACCAATAGGTTTTGTGAAAGAAAGAAACTTCTTCCTTTCTAGGATTCACCACAACAGCCAAAACAGTCCAGACGTAATCGTCAGTTTGTATCTGAGAGGACGGTGCATAACGACACACAGCATTCCGACACCAACACGATGAGTTCGGGGGACGATGATAACAAATATCATCCTTCGGGTCGAAGGAGAAGTGTAGAGTTGGCGGAGGAGATGAGAAGGCAGATGTTGGAGGAAGAAGAGACCCAGCCTCATGCTTCGGGGAGAAGAAGAAGTGTGGAAATGGCTGAAGATATGAGGACACAGATGCTTCACGATGCCCAAACCCACCATCCTTCAGGGCGGCCACGAAGCATTGAAATCGCTGAAGAAATGCGACAACAGATGTTGTCTGACCAAAATGGCGCCGAAGGATATCACCCATCTGGTCGTCGGCGCAGCGTCGAAATGGCAGAAGATGCTCGCCGACAGATGTTGACACAGTCTGACTCGGCATCGGGTTTAAATGATGAGGAGGAAATTTCTCGTGAACTTGAAGAAATGATGAGGAAAGGGCTTATTCCTTCAGATCATCCAAGACGTAGACGACCAAACAATGATGCAGATCTCTTTGGTTATGGAGATTTGAGTCCAAACGATCCTCGAGTGGTAGGCGCAAGTAGTGGACAGCCAAGAGTTCCGCAGCGTCATAGAATAGACTTTAAGAATCCTTTTCCCTTTGGTGACGATGGTTTTCCTGTTAACTGGGAAAGATCAAGAATTCCAGATTTTGATTCTGAGGCTATGTTCAATCTTGTGGAACTGGTTGAAGGGGAGGATGAATATGAAACAATAGCAAGAGACTTCCATATAGCCGACTTAGATGTGAGGAAAATAGAACGGCTCCAGAACCCGCATCTTCTGGACAGATATAAGGGAGAGATGGGTCAGTTGAAGCGAAGAAAAGGGAGAGGTAGGCATCTTTATACCTTGCTTTATATGCTTTCCTATCTGTCTGTGCATCCGAAATCTTTTCCAGATTTAACTCCAAAACTGGCTTCAAATACTGTAATGAAGTAACCTTTATTACCCATATGGTTGAAAATAACCGAGTTAATATTATTGATAGAGCACATGTGCACATATCACGTTTGCCTAGCAACCATTGTTCCACCGTGACTTTCCGTAATGTGTCTTCTGTGATGTCATAACATGATTGTTGGTGAGTTCACTGTAGCTTGCCGTCGCAAGAAAAGTGGGCCGCTTCCTGACAAACGGAACAGAATGAGTAATAAAGAAATTATTACCCTCGAAAGTGTGCAATTTGATTGTTACGAAACTCGCTCTCGCTCGGGCAATACAAAAATCACACTCGTTTCGTAAAAGTCATACGACACACTTTCTGGGGTAATAATCTCTATGTTGTTGTGCCTTTTAGTGGTAACAACTCTTGGGTGCCAAAATATTTAGAATCTTTGGCATGGTTTTCGTATAGATTTGGTACGGATGTTACCCGATCTGTTCCTTGTTAACAGGATTTCAGTAGTTTCAACTTGTGTACAGAGAAACATGTCATCATCAAATCACTCGCTTATTTAATAAATTAATGTGGAATTAAGTAGGATGTTGTTAGTCCAACTAAATTGTTTCTACTGAAGAATTCTTTTAGGCAGGCAGAAAATCAAACTTTCCAAAGTTCCAGACTGTATACCCAAAAAATTCTCCACTTCAGATTTTGACATCAATGCACGCTATTTATATCATGGGTCTGCATCAGAGAAGCTAATTCTCTGTGAGGAAGGTTTGGATGCCAGACTCGGGATGAGCGGATGCTTTGGAAAAGGGATATATTTCAGGTAATGGACGGGCAGGGTGTCCACCTAAAATCTTTACATGACTTCTCTCCAAGAACCAGAATTGCTAAAAGCTAAAATTTTCAGAATAATATCTTTGTTACATGGAGACCTAAGTCTGTTAATTAATAGCCCAAACTAAGTCTGGGCTGCTATCAGTTTTTAGCTCATCAGGCCTGAAAGGCTCAATGGGCTTATGGCATGGCATGGAGTTTGTCCCTCTGTCTGTAAATTTTTCGCTTTTTCGACTTCTTCTCCAGAACCAATGACTCTAGAGAGCTGAAATTTTATGTACGGACTCCTTGACCAATGAGGTCTCAAGACCCTGTGCCCCACATATGTGTCACAAAGGTTATGACCTTAAAACCTATTTACATCTTCTTCTCCAGTACAAAAGGCTCTAGAAAGCCGAAATGTTGTTTAAAGATTACTAGGCCATTGAAGATTTTAAATTGTATATTTGGTGACCCCGTGGACCAAAATATGGATCAAAAGGGTCACGACCTAAAAAATTACTTCCATCTTCTTCTTCATTTCATAAAGTACTTGAAATTTGGTATACCTCTGATAAATACTGAAAAATAGAAATTTTGAAACTCATTTAGGTTATTGTTTTAAGCCAATGGCTCTATTTTTATAAAGATAAGTAATGTTATTTTTTTCCAACAGAAAATGAAATTGCTTGTGTTGAATTGAATTTGATACTGCCAGTCAACACTCAAATCGTCTTTGTTATTTGTTGCGGTTGATTTAAAGTGCCAAAGCGCACGCGCCGACATGACGACCCTTGTGTTGTTAAGGAGAGATGGGACGATGAAACAAAATATTTAAGAATTCGTTTATTTTTTCAAAATAGCAGGTTTATTGTGTCTTTTATCCACGACCCTTGTGTTGTTAAATCAAACACAATCAATGTTTCAGTGACAACCCCAAGAAGTGTATCCAGTATGTGTCTAGATCAGACGTTCCCTACATTCTCATGTGTAGAGTCATGCTCGGAGACGCTAAGGTTTGTTATCAGTATTTATATCCCCTGCCGTGAGGCGGAAGGTAGATATAGGTTTGAGCTCCGTCCGTGTGTCCGTCCATCCGAGTTAAAGGAGACAACTCTTCTCAGAAATTGTCTAAGATAGGATCAACAAATTTGGAGTTTGGTTTAGGGCATCAGTACCTTGATGGAAGTTCGAAAAAAATAAAAAGCTTATTTTTGCCAGAGTTACTGCCTTTGTTTTGTATCTTTGGACTCTGTTCATGGCATCGCCAAGGGAACATAATTATTTTTTCTGGAGATGACCCATCCTGTCTCAGGGTATAACGTATGCTAATGCAACTTTCATACCCTGCGTGCAAAGGCAGCTTATACCTTTGTGTGACGTATGTTCCAGCCAATCAAATAGTCTCGCCCTGTTGGCGATAAAATTTAGCCATTCACAGAGAGCTTTTCAAAATGTAGTTGACAAGAATGTGTACTATTGAAGGTAGTGTTATCCCAAATAATTATAATCACGGTGTATAATGTTGTTTAACCAGTTAAAAAAGCTGTCCATTGAATATTGTGTAACCAAAACAGGTTATTCAACGATTATGATGTCATGATGTCGACGTTCTTCTATTGCTATTAGCTGATCGCGTATAACAGGATTTTCTTGCCCCTTCAAATTTTAATTTTCAGATTTTCATACTCAAATACACTCTCTATTTGACAATCTTGGTTCTAATCTTGTATATGTATGTACGGTAAACTAAACCACAAGAAATAGTTAGACTTGAAAACGTTATCTCGCTTCTTTCCCATAGTTGACTCTACTCTTTAAAATGTTAAAGGTTGTGTTTTGTCAAATTTGTTAATAGATCTACCAACAAGGTGATATGGATCGAGACTTAAAGAGGGAACCAGAGAGAGAGAATCCCACTGGTGGCAACAAGTACTACGATTCCGTCCGAGTAAGTAGAAATAATTATATTTTACTGTACTTGACATAATCAGAGCTATTCCCTCCTCACCCCCTCTCACCCCCTCTCACTCTCACCCCCTCTCACTCTCATCCCCTCTCACTCTCACCCCTCTCACTCTCACCCCCTCTCACTCTCATCCCCTCTCACTCTCACCCCCTCTCACTCTCACTCCCTCTCACTCTCATCCCCTCACCCCTTCTCACTCTCACCCCCTCATCCCCTCATCCCCTCACCCTCTCACCCTCTCACCCCCTCTCAATCCCTCTCACTCTCACTCACTCACCCCCTCACCTCTCACCCTCTCACCCCCTCAGCCTCTCACCCCCTCACACTCTCATGCCCTCTCACTCTCACACTCTCACTCTCACCCCCTCACCCCCTCAGCCTCTCACCCCCTCTCACTCTCACACTCTCACACTCTCACACTCTCACCCACTCGCACTCTCACCCACTCGCACTCTCACTCCCGTACCCTCACAACCCTCACCCTCTCCAAACCCCTCCCACTCCCTCACTCCCCCATCCCCGCACACTCTCACACTCTTACCTCCTCACCCCCTCACACTTTCAAACTTCTACCCCTCTTCAAAGTCCAATAACCTTTCCATTTCATGTCGTAATTACGTATGTAAACTTTACCAGTGGTGAACTACTATCGATGATGTTAACATTTGGCTGGCAATTTAACTTTTCTAAAAAAATTGAAACTCCATTTGCATAAGATAATTGTTAGCACCAAGGCATCGTTTGTCTAATAAATAATATTTTTTTTAGGGAAGGCCTGTAGACTTTAACGAGTTTGTTGTTTACGAGAACCGACGAGCGATGATTGAGTACATCATTACATTCAACAAGCGAGGGACTGTATACGAGGAACCGACCACTACTAGCCAGGTCGGAGGGGCAGTGGCAGCTAATGCTATTGAAGGTTGGTTCCAGATATTGATGGTTCAGAGTGGGCTGTTGAATCGCACACTACTAGCCAGGTCGGAGGGGCAGTGGCAGCTAATGCTATTGAAGGTTGGTTCCAGATATTGATGGTTCAGAGTGGGCTGTTGAATCGCACACTACTAGCCAGGTCGGAGGGGCAGTGGCAGCTAATGCTATTGAAGGTTGGTTCCAGATATTGATGGTTCAGAGTGGGCTGTTGAATCGCACACTACTAGCCAGGTCGGAGGGGCAGTGGCAGCTAATGCTATTGAAGGTTGGTTCCAGATATTGATGGTTCAGAGTGGGCTGTTGAATCGCACACTACTAGTCAGGTCGGAGGGGCAGTGGCAGCTAATGCTATTGAAGGTTGGTTCCAGATATTGATGGTTCAGAATGGGCTGTTGAATCGCACACTACTAGTCAGGTCGGAGGGGCAGTGGCAGCTAATGCTATTGAAGGTTGGTTCCAGATATTGATGGTTCAGAGTGGGCTGTTGAATCGCACACTACTAGCCAGGTCGGAGGGGCAGTGGCAGCTAATGCTATTGAAGGTTGGTTCCAGATATTGATGGTTCAGAGTGGGCTGTTGAATCGCACACTACTAGCCAGGTCGGAGGGGCAGTGGCAGCTAATGCTATTGAAGGTTGGTTCCAGATATTGATGGTTCAGAGTGGGCTGTTGAATCGCACACTACTAGCCAGGTCGGAGGGGCAGTGGCAGCTAATGCTATTGAAGGTTGGTTCCAGATATTGATGGTTCAGAATGGGCTGTTGAATCGCACACTACTAGTCAGGTCGGAGGGGCAGTGGCAGCTAATGCTATTGAAGGTTGGTTCCAGATATTGATGGTTCAGAGTGGGCTGTTGAATCGCACACTACTAGCCAGGTCGGAGGGGCAGTGGCAGCTAATGCTATTGAAGGTTGGTTCCAGATATTGATGGTTCAGAGTGGGCTGTTGAATCGCACACTACTAGCCAGGTCGGAGGGGCAGTGGCAGCTAATGCTATTGAAGGTTGGTTCCAGATATTGATGGTTCAGAGTGGGCTGTTGAATCGCACACTACTAGTCAGGTCGGAGGGGCAGTGGCAGCTAATGCTATTGAAGGTTGGTTCCAGATATTGATGGTTCAGAGTGGGCTGTTGAATCGCACACTACTAGCCAGGTCGGAGGGGCAGTGGCAGCTAATGCTATTGAAGGTTGGTTCCAGATATTGATGGTTCAGAATGGGCTGTTGAATCGCACACTACTAGTCAGGTCGGAGGGGCAGTGGCAGCTAATGCTATTGAAGGTTGGTTCCAGATATTGATGGTTCAGAGTGGGCTGTTGAATCGCACACTACTAGCCAGGTCGGAGGGGCAGTGGCAGCTAATGCTATTGAAGGTTGGTTCCAGATATTGATGGTTCAGAGTGGGCTGTTGAATCGCACACTACTAGTCAGGTCGGAGGGGCAGTGGCAGCTAATGCTATTGAAGGTTGGTTCCAGATATTGATGGTTCAGAGTGGGCTGTTGAATCGCACACTACTAGCCAGGTCGGAGGGGCAGTGGCAGCTAATGCTATTGAAGGTTGGTTCCAGATATTGATGGTTCAGAGTGGGCTGTTGAATCGCACACTACTAGCCAGGTCGGAGGGGCAGTGGCAGCTAATGCTTTTGAAGGTTGGTTCCAGATATTGATGGTTCAGAATGGGCTGTTGAATCGCACACTACTAGTCAGGTCGGAGGGGCAGTGGCAGCTAATGCTATTGAAGGTTGGTTCCAGATATTGATGGTTCAGAGTGGGCTGTTGAATCGCACACTACTAGCCAGGTCGGAGGGGCAGTGGCAGCTAATGCTATTGAAGGTTGGTTCCAGATATTGATGGTTCAGAATGGGCTGTTGAATCGCACACTACTAGTCAGGTCGGAGGGGCAGTGGCAGCTAATGCTATTGAAGGTTGGTTCCAGATATTGATGGTTCAGAGTGGGCTGTTGAATCGCACACTACTAGCCAGGTCGGAGGGGCAGTGGCAGCTAATGCTATTGAAGGTTGGTTCCAGATATTGATGGTTCAGAATGGGCTGTTGAATCGCACACTACTAGTCAGGTCGGAGGGGCAGTGGCAGCTAATGCTATTGAAGGTTGGTTCCAGATATTGATGGTTCAGAGTGGGCTGTTGAATCGCACACTACTAGCCAGGTCGGAGGGGCAGTGGCAGCTAATGCTATTGAAGGTTGGTTCCAGATATTGATGGTTCAGAATGGGCTGTTGAATCGCACACTACTAGCCAGGTCGGAGGGGCAGTGGCAGCTAATGCTATTGAAGGTTCGTTCCAGATATTGATGGTTCAGAATGGGCTGTTGAATCGCACACATGTTGTAAATCTCGGACTTCAGAATCTGAGGATATACACCAAATGCCTTCTGTTACCTGCTAAATTAGTGCCCAAATATTCCTGATTGTAATTACAGGAAAATAAAGTTATCGACTTAAGAACATTCTGGGTTTGGCTAAGATTGAGGCGGATCAGAATATTACTGCATTATCAGGCATAAGCCTTGCTGCATTTCGTCAGATATCTCTCTAGCACAGAAAAGGCAACGAAATACAGCAAGACTTAAATCAGCCAGTGATAGAGACTGTGGGAATAGTTGACTTTTAGATATCTCTGTGACACTTGTTTGTTAGCTGAATTATTAGTTGTTCAATTCTAGAGTTAAAAAGAAGGCACTAGCCATTCAATCAGACCCATCTCACTTTCTAAATGAATATTATGAATTTCTACCATCTGGACGTCGTTTCAAAATCTGGCATTTAAAAACTAACAGCATCAAAATCGTTTGTCCCATACAGTATAAAAATTCTAAACCTTCACACCAAATAGCAATTATGTAACTCTTGAAACACGACATGGTTGATTAAAGTATGGCATAGGTATATGTTATATTTAGTACCCATCAACACAATGTATGTTATTATTGTTTTGGTTTTTTATATTGTATGCATGTATTGTTATTTTGTATTGTATTCTACCAAATACTTTTTGAGCATAAGATGAATTTCCCATCTTATCTTATCTTATCTTATCTTAACAACTGATCTTCTGACCTCCTCAGAAGAGACGGTTGAAGAGCACATGGCGAGGATACAACAGGTCCGTGAAGAGATCAGACAGACGAGGGCGGCAGAACGTGGAGAGGTTTATTTGGGCCCAACCCCGGTATGTGTATCTAATACTTTGTCATAATCTCATGGGGTATATATTTGGGGCGGGATAGCACAGTGGTTAGCTCATTCGGCTTTGGATCAAGAGGTCCTGGTTTGAATCCCTCAACAACTTTGTCTGCTGTGGAGAACTGTTCTACTGTAAGGTTTGGGTGCAACCATCATGGTTCGCTGGTTTTAGTCGATGCTGCGAGTTGTTCTACTGTAAGGCTTGGGTGCAACCATCATGGTTCGCTGGTTTTAGCCGATGCTGCGAGTTGTTCTACTGTAAGGCTTGGGAGCATATGCTACTCTGAATTTCAGCACAACCCATGGAATCTAGAACTGTCCATTTCATCATTGCATAACCCATTCATCCATTTGTATGCTTCTTTGAAAATAATGTGACCGAGGAACATTTAACTTTTGTATGCAGCCTAACAACGCTCATGTTTCTTTCAGATTAAAGCCAACACTCCCGAAAATCAAAACCAAGGAGATAGTGTTTCTCAGGGTGGTTGGGTTAACTGCACGGGAACATATCTGCTTAATTCTCTCACAAACACATCCCCGCTTACGCACACTATTTCAAAAGATAGCTGTAGAGATGTCATATATCAGCAAAACGATATTCAAAACAAATTTAGTACTGAAGTTCAATGTCAAAATGAAGGTCATGGTCAAAGTCAAGGTCAAATGAAATCAGTTGATAATGAAGGTCAAGGCCAAGCATCTGATGATGAAGACATTTGTGAAACATGGGACAATGATGATGAAGATGAATGTTTGTATGAAGGTCAATCAGGATGTTATGAAGATCAGAGTGAACCATGGGATTATGAAGGTCAAGGTGGAACATGGGATCCTGAAGGTCAAGGTCAACTTTGGTATGATGAAAGTCAAGGTCAAACATGGCATGATGAATTTCAAGATCCTGAAAGTCAAGATCAAAGTTGGGATTCAGAAAGTCAGGGTCAAAGTTGGGATCCTGAAAGTCAAGGTGAAAGTTGGGATCCTGAAGGTCAAGGTCAAAGTTGGGATCCTGAAGGTCAAGGTCAAATTTGGGATTTAGAAAGCCAGGGTCAAATGTATGATTATGCAGGTCAATGGCAAACAGGGGTCAATGATGGCGACAATGAAACCTTGACTGCTGCTTCTCAAAGATATCTGATAAATCTGGAAGATGAACAAACATCATGGGTTGAAAGTGAAGGTCCTGCATGGAGGCCTGAAGGTCAGGTTTATGGAACCTATTCATTTGGACATGGACATGGAGAAAGCGCAGAACCGAGTCATTTGAATCCTCCCTATGGAATTGGCCAAGGTCATACAAATTCTGATTCTAGATATCAAACAAACATGGCACAGTCTGGTCCTCGTTCTGGGAATCAAACTTCCTCCCTGCTCGGCTCTAGTGAGGACAGATACTCTTGGCCTTTGAGAGTACCAACTCTAGAAATACTTCAGTCTAACCAGCCAATTCGGGAATATATCATGCCAAGGAAAATAACCATGATTCATGTTCATAAAAATGCAAGAGGTTTCTCTCCGAGAAGTCGAGGATTGGGTCGTGGGGGGTTCTCCGGACATGGCAGAGGCTCACAGCAACATGGAAGGGGACTCACAGCAAACAGAGGTCATGGTCAAGGAGCACCGCATGTTAATCTTGACCGGCATAGAGGATTCACTGTTTCTAGAGGACATAACCGAGGAACGTCTAATCTTAATCAAACTAGAGGCAGACCTAGCAATACTGGAGATAACCGAACCCCAGGCAGAGGACGATCTCATAACAGTTTTGGACGTGGTAGAGGGCCACATCAAAATAATCCCGGTCAAAGAGTAGAAAATAATGTAGCAAGTTATATTTCTGGTTGTGGAAGAGGCTCGAATCAAAATAATCCTCGTGGAAGAGGCTCAAATCAAAATAATCTTCGTGGAAGAGGAGCAACTGAAAATAATCTTCGTGGAAGAGGGTCTAACCAGAATAATCGTGGTCAAGGAAGGGGGTTGAAGGATGATTATCCTCGCGGAAGAGGGTCTAACCAGAATAATCGTGGACAAGGAAGGGGGTCTAACCAGAATAACTGTGGACAAGGAAGGGGGTCAAATGATAATAATCCTCGAGGAAGAGGCTCAAATCCAAACAGTCATGGACAAGGAAGAGGGTCGAATCAAAATAATCCTCGTGGAAGAGGGTCTAACCAGAATAACCGTGGACAAGGAAGGGGCTCAAATCAAAGTAACAAAGGACGAGGATCATCTCAATCAAGTCGGTCCAGTGGACAAGGAGGCAGAGGATCACAGAAGAGATAGAATGATCCATCACAATGATCCTTGTTGATCCAGACTTTTGATTGATTGATTGATCATCAAAGTGACAGTGTAAAAACAACAACCAAGCTTGGCTTATCTTTGAATCATTAATGTCTTTATTTATTGAAAGATCATAAAAAAATGTGCAAAGAAAAAGTACATCTTTAAATGTTGCACACCAAGGACAGAGTCAATGAACTACGTGGCACAACAGAACTAGGGAACCAGTGATATAGTTCAAATATACATCTGCGGATGGAAATCATAGACAAACTATTAGACATTCATTGAAATAGCTGGTTGAAGCAACACAACCAACTTTTCCTGAAATGAAGCAAAGGGACATAACTCTTATCCTACAAGGAACAGTTATAATACATTTTCCAGTTTATATATTTGTTCATCAAGGTCATTGCAGCAAAATAATTAAAAGTCACAATGCTACAACATCAAATATAATAATAAATATTCAACCATTTAATCTTTGCTTTGCTTGAATATTTTTCGCCATATTTTCCTCCTTTTTATCCGGTAACATCCCCATGCTTCACTCCAATGCTTATTTAACCCTCTAATATCTAATTACGCTCTTGTATTCCATGTCATTGTCCTGTGTTGATGGTTCCTGTGAAACAATCTGTTTCTACTTGATGCCAAACTATTATAAGGATCGGGGCAGAGTATTGTTTGATAGACACTGGTTCCGTGATAAGTAACTGGTGACAAACCGAAAGCCATGTTGAACGTATCTGATACACTGGATAAATTATCAAAGTTGATCATAATTGCAGCTTATATTTGGTTTGGTTTGAAGCAATGAATCCATAATTGCCAATAAATATCCTTTGCAACATCAAATGAGTGGTTATGTAGACAACCCAAATCCCAGTTTGTCTGTAATTAGGAAGTTGTTAAAGGTGCATCCATTGTGTTTCAGAAAATTGTATTTGCCTTTAATACATGCCAACATACAATATGTGCTGATATCAGTTCAAATAATTTCACCCAACTGGCATATTCATCCCTTATCGCCAACTATATAATAATTACTAGTTTCCAATTAAAATCTAGCAACATCATTATACTTGTACATTAACCGAAACTACAAGTTGAATATACATGCACAGTAGATATAAGACCTATTAAACATTATCAACTTGAAATTTTCTTTAAGTCTGTTGTAAATAAGTTTCAAAAATTATGTTTGAATAATTGACGCGCGCCACACGCAGTTCATTGTCTGGTTTTCGATCAGAAATCAATACTTTTACCTTCATATCGTTGGTATACTGAGTCAACTAAGATCAAAATGGCAATTTTCGGCAACAGAAAGTACTTTTCGATAAAATAACACACTTTATAACGTTTAGCATATGTGACCCCAAACAACACAATGGATGTACCTTTAAGTTTGGCAGTTATGCATGGCTGTTAACCCATTGACTGCAGGTCTGCTATATTCTAGGCTAGCCGATCTCCAGCCAGTGGCCAATACTGTATTTCTCCCATTGTTAACATCCTGCTCCATCAGTGTATTTGTATCCGCTTCCCTACTACAATACCCTGATTCCCTGGACCTAATAACTCTTGTTTATATGGCTATAAATAAGCAGCCAATGAAAGATCTTAACTTCAAGCAATGTTGGCAGTACTCTAGTTAACGTTCCACCTTTCACTGTTTCTCTGTGTGTGTTCACTGTATTATAAGTTGCTATTTCCATGATTATTGTAGGCTTTTCCATGTTTTTTGTCGCGGTGGGTAGGTTTTCTTTGGTAGGCCTCTATTGGTCTCAGGGCATCAGGGTATTGTACCAGTTATAAAAACACTGATAGAGCTGGATGCAGCATGCTTTGTTGATGGTTTATTATTCTTGTTAATGGAGCACTAAACAAATTGTTTGGCCCTAATTAGTTCAGCTACAGTGTTAAAGGGACATAGTGTAGATAAATATTGCTAAAAAAAAGTATTTTGTCAACACATAAATTATAAGAATTAGTAAAAACTAAAATCAACTGAAAATTATATTATTACTTTTTCCTGTCTTGTGTACCATGTAATTAATGATGGAAAACGGTGCGATTGCCAATTGCTGTCACTATGGCAATCCACATGCAAACACATCTTCTCAACTAAATGTTGTTGTCAATCAATACTTGTCACATGTCTCTAAATTTCTGTTAAGTGAGTCCTATAAACTTGTTCATTCTTTTGTTTCATCTTTGCTTACAGCCAACCAGAATGCTTTGCGCGTGAAACTGATAGATTTCCTTTAAAAAACACTTCTACTAATAAGCGTGATTTCGCCAGTAGAGTTTTAAACATCTGCCAAAAAGTATGTGTATATTTCTTCCAATGAGATTGAATTTTGGCCATGTTTGTATATTTCCAACTCTTACGTCCCTGTAAGGCTGTTTGGTTTGCATGGGAGGATTTTGTTGTGATGTTTTGGGGTGTTGGGAATTATTGTGTTATTTTGTTTGTTTACAATGTTCCTGTTTTGTGAAGAAATTTACATGGTTATTATTTAATCATCTTCTCTTAAAGGGGCTGTAGCACGTTTTATAATAAAAATAAACGGATCTCACAAAATGGAAAAGAAATGGTAACAATTACACAGCAATCCTCCTCAATCAATTAATAGAGTTCTAAAATTAATCGTTATGGTTTGGTGAAGCAATGCGGACCCATTTCCCTTCCTCGAATTATTAGAAGATGTTTGCACTAAACTGGCTGCTAGCAGGTTTCGTTTTATATTTGACACTGTATTTATGTAGTAGAGCTGTGTTACCCTGTCAAGTAAAGATATACTGTGTAAACTATTATCATAAATGGCAAATTTGAACATGAAAAAAACATGCTACAGTGCCTTTAACATTGTTTAAAGTTCTTATTATTTTGTCTGCCAGGATATGAAATAAATGGTTTGATCATAATGGCTGTGTGTGAAGTAAGCTTGAAACTTTTCCAGCCAAAACTATGAATTTGTCAATTTTCATTGTAAGATTAAGCTAAAACTTCAAAAAGCTACAAGTCTGTACAAAAAATAACCAGTGCACCTGCTGCCGGACGAATGTTATTTGATGCACTGATACCGCAATGGTATGTTTATTTGTTTACTTGAAATGGTATAACAATAAGATTGTAAGTCAATTTGAACACAAGCAGTATGACAATCTATCAATAATTTGCTAACAAGAAAAGGTATGACAGTTTTAAAATGTAAATTTCCATGTTTTACATGTAATGATGAATATGTATTTCAAATCTGAATGAAATTTGTGAATAAAGAATTTAAATAATGTTCATTATTATACTGTCCTGCAATGGAGCACAAGCATTATAAGGTTTTATCTGACATTAAAGATTTTATGTGAAAGATTCAACACTGTAATGGACCGAACAATGAATAGAACTCCTATTCTGTTCAGTATTGACGTCAAATTCAATACAGAAGTTTTATGTTTTGAGTTACCTCCTCCATATTGTAAAAAGAAAGTAGGAAGAATATGCTTATTTACAAACTCAAATTTCTCTTTCTGTTTGCATTATTTCTATTTACTTAATAATTACTCATTTAAAATTGCTAAATATTCCTCCAAATAAAATATGAACAAAATCTTAATAGAATATTATCAATATAGTAAGTACATCTTGCATCGGAAATACGTCATATCAAAAATATTTGGACCACATGCTCTGACGAACTGCTAGGACGAGTTTACCTAAATTATATCACTATTAAATACCAGTTACTTTGGATTTTAAAATGCATATTTAGAAAGTATGTATAATTTGATCCATAAAATTTGAAGATTTAAAGAAGTAGGTGCGATTAAAATACAGTATGTCAGGGTATTCCAGATCACTAACGAAAGAGTGACTGCATGCGCAGAGGCAAAAACAATATAAGAAAATCTAAGGACAATTAATTATGAGCAATCTTTCATCTTATTCAAATCAAAATAAGAGATCCAAGCGAATATGATTTGAAAACTGACAATTAAAATACTCTGCCGTTATGTCAGTTCAGGATCATATGACAAAAGGAGCTCGATTTCGACTATTATGCATTTTAGGACAAAAAGTAAGATGTCAAATAGAAACATAAGTTCACTGCACAGATGTTTGAGAAATATGAATTATGATGTTTAGATTATGAATAACAAGCAATTCATGAAAGAATATTTCTTGTAAACAAATTTATCATTTAATGCTCTGTAGACCTAAATAGCATTCTCAGACCTCAAATATATTGTTATTTAAGAAATAAAGTTCCCTGTACCCCAATGTGTTTTGTAATAAACTATACTTTATTACAAAACACATTGGGGTACAGGGAACTTTATTACTTTTCTAAGATAACACATAACACAACATTCTGATTTGAGTAATTTTGCAAGAAAAATAGAGTTTACTTCCATAATCCATGATCAGGGCCAACTGACGAGCCGTGCGACAACAGCGACTATGACGTCATTGTTCTGTTGTGACGTCATAGTGGTTCCTGGGGTTGCCTAATGCGGATTTCGTCGTTTTGGTTCAAGTACAAATGTAGCTTGAAGTTTAAGACTAATTCGGATGCAAAAGAAAACATTCCTTCAATAATTGTTATAACAACGCTACCGTTGTTTTAGGACATTATCATTTGCAGAAAAACACGGTCTTTTCAACTGCCCTCTTTCGTTGGGTTACCATGGGCACACGTGACTACGAGGGGATCGGAAACGTCATTCAATTGTTACGTCATCACAAAAACTATACCTTTATCGTCTGATAAAGTACTTTTATTTCGATTGTTCTAGGCGCTAGGCATCTTAGAATGTTAGATAAATGAAAATTTTATGTTAATGTATTCTGTCAGTTCAACGGTTATTATCTGATCAGGAAATACCTGAACCATGTGGTCTGATAAATCGTCTATTTCGTTATATATTCTATGGTATGGGTTCACCATGTTCTACGTTCTTCGTTCATTTCGGTATGTATTCTACATTATGGGTTCATTAGTTTTGTGTTCAATGTTCTGTATTCTATGTTATAGGTTCATTACAATAAGTGTTTTACGTTATGGGTTCATTACATTATGTGTTCTACGTTATGGGTTCATTACATTATGTGTTCTACGTTATGGGTTCATTACATTATGTGTTCTACGCTATGGGTTCATTACAATAAGTGTTTTACGTTATGGGTTCATTACATTATGTGTTCTACGCTATGGGTTCATTACAATAAGTGTTCTACGTTATGGGTTCATTACATTATGTATTCTACGCTATGGGTTCATTACAATAAGTGTTCTATGTTATGGGTTCATTACAATATGTATTCTATGTTATGGGTTCATTACAATATGTATTCCACGTTATGGGTTCATTACATTATGTATTCTACGCTATGGGTTCATTACAATATGTATTCTACGTTATGGGTTCATTACAATATGTATTCTACGTTATGGGTTCATTACAATAAGTGTTTTACGTTATTGGTTCATTACATTATGTGTTCTACGCTATGGGTTCATTACAATAAGTGTTCTACGTTATGGGTTCATTACATTATGTATTCTACACTATGGGTTCATTACAATAAGTGTTCTATGTTATGGGTTCATTACAATATGTATTCTATGTTATGGGTTCATTACAATATGTATTCCACGTTATGGGTTCATTACATTATGTATTCTACGTTATGGGTTCATGACAATATGTATTCTACGTTATGGGTTCATGACAATATGTATTCTACGTTATGGGTTCATTACAATATGTATTCTACGTTATGGGTTCATTACAATATGTATTCTACGCTATGGGTTCATTACAATATGTATTCTATGTTATTGGTTCATGACAATATGTATTCTACGTTATGGGTTCATTACAATAAGTATTCTACGTTATGGGTTCATGACAATATGTATTCTACGTTATGGGTTCATTACATTATGTATTCTACGTTATGGGTTCATGACAATATGTATTCTACGTTATGGGTTCATGACAATATGTATTCTACGTTATGGGTTCATGACAATATGTATTCTACGTTATGGGTTCATGACAATATGTATTCTACGTTATGGGTTCATGACAATATGTATTCTACGTTATGGGTTCATGACAATATGTATTCTACGTTATGGGTTCATTACAATATGTATTCTATGTTATGGGTTCATGACAATATGTATTCTACGTTATGGGTTCATGACAATATGTATTCTACGTTATGGGTTCATTACAATATGTATTCTATGTTATGGGTTCATGACAATATGTATTCTACGTTATGGGTTCATGACAATAAGTATTCTACGTTATGGGTTCATGACAATATGTATTCTACGTTATGGGTTCATTACAATATGTATTCTATGTTATTGGTTCATGACAATATGTATTCTACGTTATGGGTTCATTACAATAAGTATTCTACGTTATGGGTTCATGACAATATGTATTCTACGTTATGGGTTCATTACAATATGTATTCTACGTTATGGGTTCATTACAATATGTATTCTACGTTATGGGTTCATGACAATATGTATTCTACGTTATGGGTTCATGACAATATGTATTCTACGTTATGGGTTCATTACATTATGTATTCTACGTTATGGGTTCATTACAATATGTATTCTATGTTATGGGTTCATTACAATATGTATTCCACGTTATGGGTTCATTACATTATGTATTCTACGCTATGGGTTCATTACAATATGTATTCTACGTTATGGGTTCATTACAATATGTATTCTACGTTATGGGTTCATTACAATAAGTGTTTTACGTTATTGGTTCATTACATTATGTGTTCTACGCTATGGGTTCATTACAATAAGTGTTCTACGTTATGGGTTCATTACATTATGTATTCTACACTATGGGTTCATTACAATAAGTGTTCTATGTTATGGGTTCATTACAATATGTATTCTATGTTATGGGTTCATTACAATATGTATTCCACGTTATGGGTTCATTACATTATGTATTCTACGTTATGGGTTCATGACAATATGTATTCTACGTTATGGGTTCATGACAATATGTATTCTACGTTATGGGTTCATTACAATATGTATTCTACGTTATGGGTTCATTACAATATGTATTCTACGCTATGGGTTCATTACAATATGTATTCTATGTTATTGGTTCATGACAATATGTATTCTACGTTATGGGTTCATTACAATAAGTATTCTACGTTATGGGTTCATGACAATATGTATTCTACGTTATGGGTTCATTACATTATGTATTCTACGTTATGGGTTCATGACAATATGTATTCTACGTTATGGGTTCATGACAATATGTATTCTACGTTATGGGTTCATGACAATATGTATTCTACGTTATGGGTTCATGACAATATGTATTCTACGTTATGGGTTCATGACAATATGTATTCTACGTTATGGGTTCATGACAATATGTATTCTACGTTATGGGTTCATTACAATATGTATTCTATGTTATGGGTTCATGACAATATGTATTCTACGTTATGGGTTCATGACAATATGTATTCTACGTTATGGGTTCATTACAATATGTATTCTATGTTATGGGTTCATGACAATATGTATTCTACGTTATGGGTTCATGACAATAAGTATTCTACGTTATGGGTTCATGACAATATGTATTCTACGTTATGGGTTCATTACAATATGTATTCTATGTTATTGGTTCATGACAATATGTATTCTACGTTATGGGTTCATTACAATAAGTATTCTACGTTATGGGTTCATGACAATATGTATTCTACGTTATGGGTTCATTACAATATGTATTCTACGTTATGGGTTCATGACAATATGTATTCTACGTTATGGGTTCATTACATTATGTATTCTACGTTATGGGTTCATGACAATATGTATTCTACGTTATGGGTTCATTACAATATGTATTCTACGTTATGGGTTCATGACAATATGTATTCTACGTTATGGGTTCATTACAATATGTATTCTATGTTATTGGTTCATGACAATATGTATTCTATGTTATGGGTTCATTACAATATGTATTCTACGTTATGGGTTCATTACAATATGTATTCTATGTTATGGGTTCATTACAATATGTATTCTACGTTATGGGTTCATTACAATATGTATTCTATGTTATGGGTTCATTACAATATGTATTCTACGTTATGGGTTCATTACATTATGTATTCTACGTTATGGGTTCATGACAATATGTATTCTACGTTATGGGTTCATTACAATATGTATTCTACGTTATGGGTTCATGACAATATGTATTCTACGTTATGGGTTCATGACAATATGTATTCTACGTTATGGGTTCATGACAATATGTATTCTACGTTATGGGTTCATGACAATATGTATTCTATGTTATTGGTTCATGACAATAAAGGCTCTACGTTATGGGTTCATCAGCTCATCAGACTTTAAAGGCAGGCTCCTTGACAAGGGTCATAACCTAAAAACCTACATTTGTCACATTTTCAAAGAGAAAAAGACCAAAGGCCGCTGAAATATTGTGTACAGATTGAAATGTTTTGCTACTTTAAATATAATTATGTGCCTTCTTATAAGATCTTCTCAAAAACTACTGCACTGGAATGGTGAACTACTAGCAGGACTTGGCAGATAGGGATATGAACTGAGATTTGATTACAGTAGACCACCTGTAAAGGTCACAGAGGCTACACCCTTGAAACTTATTTTCATTTTTTTTAAAGAATGAAAGTCTTAAAAAGCTTAAATCAAATACCTTGGCCAATGTGTATTATGAATTGTAGATTTGTTAACCCTCTGACGACTACATTCTGATGAGCTACAGATAGTCCAATCAATCAATCGTCCTTTTTAGCTCATCAGGCCTGAAAGGCCCGATGGGCTTATGGCATGGCATGTCATCCGGCGTCCGTCCGTCTGTCTGTCCATCCGTCTGTAAACTTTTCGCTTTTTCGACTTCTTCTCCAGAACCAATGACTCTAGAGAGCTGAAATGTTATGTGCAGTGGGGATTCTAAATTGTAGATTTCGTGACCCCATGACCCCAAATGGGGTCACAGGGGTCACATCCTTAAAAACCTATTTTCATCTTCTTCTCCACTTCCAAAAGGTCTAGAGAGCTGAAAAGTTGTGTGCAGTCTCCTTGGCCAATGGGGATTCTAAATTGTAGCTTTCATGACCCCGTGACCCCAAATGGTGTCACAGGGGTCACATCCTTAAAAACCTATTTTCATCTTCTTCTCCAGTTCCAAAAGGTCTAGAGAGCTGAAATGTTGTGTGCAGACGCCTTGGCCAATGGGGATTCTAAATTGTAGATTCCGTGACCCCGTGACCCCAAATTTTTCTTAATGTTTTTTCAGTTTTAGATTTTGCAGATGTTTTTTAATGATGATTACACCGTACCACTTTTATTTCCAGGCTCAGCGTCAGAAGGATCGAGATGTTTGGCGGCGAGTTCTCAAAGTGACCTGTCCTCCTGGGACTGCTGTGAGTAGACAGATCTTGGTGAACTCAGACAGTGGGTGTAGAATGCAGCAAATAGTCCATACTTAGTTCAGTTTGTCAATTACCACGTTTATTTCGTCAAGTGCTATTGGTAAAGTTGAAATTTCATGAGTCACATGTCCGACTGATACATCAACTTGACCCAAGGCACTTGATGAAATAAACATGGTATTTTACAAAATCAATTAATTATTGTATTTATTATATAAGTTTGACAATAATATATTATTCAAAGTACTACAATCGGACAAAGTAACTCTCGTATTTTAATTAGTGGCCAGCTATTTATTATCAGTGTCTATGTAACTTGATAGACAGTTTATTTTACTGATAAATCCCAATATTTCATTGCTCATTATATAATAAATAAATAGAATCAAAACTCATTGTGATGATGTATATCACATTTTCTCAATTACAATAAATTATGTGACGTACAGGATTGAAGTCCTGATGGGAGTCCCAACGAAAATGAACCTTATATTTTCAGGGTTACAATAACGTGGAGGGAATCTATGAATATCTTGACCAGCAAGAGAAAGACGATAAAGCAAGCTTGACCCGGTCACCGTCTTCTGGTGAGTTTGACTACCCTTGAGATTTATCTGAATAATAAACGGGGAGTAGAACACCATTAAAACTTAAATTACAAATCCTAAATTGACAATTAAAGTAAGAATTTTTTTTTATATTTACCTAAAGGAAAGGTATCCGATCTATTGGCAGTATCCGCCATCTTGGATCGTCTGCGTTACGTGGAAGGAAACATGCTATAATTTACCTTATTTTACAACTTTTTAATAAGGGTCACTGATGGAATATTCACACAGTAACACATAATGTATCATAAAACTAATGAACATTATGCTGTTATGCCATAGCAAAGTTTTTCCGATGAATGGCTTCAGTTCTCAATGTTTTAAATTTTTTATAAATGTGCGATTGTCTTTATCAAGTTATGAAATATAAAGTCTTCAAAATATTACATTCATTAATATCTTTCAATTTGACTGCGTTCTAATCCTGTATTAATAGCATATATGTGAAAATGTGAATCTTATTTTGCACACACTTTTTCAGGCTCAGCACAAGCTGTAGAAGACACAAACAATAACAGAGGCGGGATCACCGCAGCTATCGATCTGGCTGCGGCTCATTCAAAGTATTCGGAGGAAGCGGACTCGGAAGAAACAGTCCAGCTTGTGATGCATCACTTAGTCGCAGATTTCCTGAACGTAACCGCTACGGACAACGTACAAATGGCCAAGATGTACCTGGAGAGAGCTTCCATGGTTCTAGATCGAGCTATTCTCTTGTATTATGAAGACGAGGGATCATGATTGGCGTGGGCGAAATTGATTTGTGACGTTATCTGAAACAGTCCATTGATTTTCATCGTGATTCAACCAAACATTTTATAGATCGTGGGAGATCGGACTGTGACAAAAGGTAGTTTTCTCCAAGACGATTTGACCCGGATCTTGGTCCTATAAATATTTCATAATCATGAAGACAAACTCAAATTTATCGTTATTGTAAGGAAAGAGGCAAAGTGGAATGGAATGGTATGGATGACTGAAATCTACACTGAGAGACTTCCAAAAATCTTGCATCAAGCAGTGCTGTTGCATCATTTCACAAGAAAAGATTTGTATAGTTTGTGTATAATTATACATATTCTATGGTTTCTGCAAATTGTGTATGCTACCACTAATTCACCTCTCATGGAAGTTTTGGGGCCCAAGGATAATGTCCCACTAAACATTCTCCATCTTATGATAAATCTTAGCCAATTTTTAGACATGGGCTTAGAATTCATCCTAGGACAAAGATCGGTTAGTTATACCGCACCCAATTAGATCAGCGAGTTAAGCATTCTGGTAGCTATATTTATCCATAGTTTGTACATCTTGTAAAATTGTTTGAAAATGTGTGAAAGTGAGATAACTGTTGTTGACATGCTTGCCATTCTTTTGCCTGGTTGATGAACCTGCTCGGCAACTCTTGCAGCATTTGGCTTCCAGATGGTTAAAGTTGTTTGTTATGTTCTAATATTTGTTATTTTAACCTATACAAAGTTTGTACAAGTTAATATATTATGATTTGATTTTGCAATATTCAAATACATTGACAGATAGATCATGGTGTAATAATTGATAATAATTAAAAGTATTTGGCACGTTTTTTTTATTGATAATAATGGAAATATGGATAGAATATTGTATACTGCTTTTTGAAAGTATCACTGGTTTCTACATGAAGCCTGTTTTGTGAAAACATTCTACTTCAATAATGACATAAATTTACCCAAATATGTTGTATTTCTTTCTATCTGCAGTAAAAAGATGGTAAGCAAGTGTTTTGCTCTCTCAATGATGTTGCGTTCAATGTCACGGATGATATAAAACACTGAAAATTGTAATAGTGAATATTCACATGTGCACATATGGAAATTATAACATGGCTTATATTTACCTTATTATAATATTGGACTTTATGACTGTGATAACTCAGTGTATGAAATCAAGCCGCCCAACTAAACATGATAACTGATAACAGGTATCAGTGATGTTTGTTTTTTAATTTGCAATTTAAATTGGGAAAATTTACACTTTCAGGCTGATTTTAAGCTTATTTCATACACTGGCTAAAGTGTTTTTGTATTTTATCCAAACATTGTCTAGTTTGTGTCTTAGAGTTCTCCTGCTTGAGTTGATGTGTTGTCGTCATGCTTTTATTGAGAAAACCCTAAATCTTTTATGATTAAGTCTGTGTCTTTGATGTGTGTGTCTTTGAGATATACAATGTTCTTGATTCAGATCATTCAGATTATATATTTAGAAGAAAATCAAGGTTTTCTTGACAACATTCTTTATTGTACAGTTCCATATTCATTAATTAAGCGCCCTGACATTTTCTTTTTTCTCGAAAAATGTTGGCCGCATTGAATTTGAGGTGACAGATGATTTACAGACATTGAAGAGTCAGAGTGGTGGTAGGTGCTGGGCTTATAACGACACATGTGGTACTCATTACTTAGGTCTGATGAAGCGTATGCTTCAGGACATTGTGTATGTTCACAGTAAAGAAGTTATCTAAAAAATCTTGATTTTCTTGTGTATTCCACAGAATGTATATTGTGAGACCTGACAATGTCTAAGCCAGCTCTTGTGGAAGGTATTTGATACCTAAAATATTAAATATTTCAGAACGAATACAAGGTAATTCTATTTGTGGGTTTTTTTGTCCGTACGTCCCACTTTTGGGGGGATGACGCAGACACCAGTCGATTTTGGTGACCTTATTTGCTGGATGAGTAATATTGGAAGTCATTAACCCTATCCTGCCCTTTGACTAGATAACTTAACCCTCTACCTGTGGGTCCAAGATCAGTCAAGGAGAACCCATGTTCAGTCAATATGTGGTGGGAGATATTGAAATGGGCTCAGTCCCCAAATTGGAGCAGAAGAAAAAAAATAGAGCCATGGGCTCTGTAGCTCATCATCATTTCATTGATTTACTATCTAAAGTTATTTAAGTTAGTGTTTACTAGCAAAAGATAGGTTCTTATATCATGACCACACAATCTACAATTTAGAATCCCAATTGGTCAAGGGGTCTGCACATATAATTTCAGCTCTGTGAAGTCATTGGTTCTGGAGAAGAAGTCGAAAAAGCGAAAAGTTTATGGACGGACAGACGGATGCCGGACACCATGCCATGCCATAAGCCCATTTAGCCATAAGCCATTTAGCTCATCAGGCCTGAAAGGCCCGATGGGCTTAATGCATCCTTAAAAACCTATTTTCATCTTCTTCTCCAGTTCCAAAAGGTCTAGAGAGCTGAACAGTTGTGTGCAGACTCCTTGGCCAATGGGGATTCAAAATTGTAGATTGTGCGACCACAAATGGGGTCACAGTGGTCATGATCTAAGAACCTATCTTTTGCTTGTAAACAATAACTTAAATAAGTTAAATATTCAACTTTAGATAGTAAATCAATTAACTCCTATTTTTATTTGTCCATGTTTCCATGGAAACGCAATTAAACACATTAAAGAATTCATAGATTTAATGTTATGTTTCGCCACCCGTTAGGGCAGCTTCATCAGACAAAGATAAGGCAGGAGGTGCTGCTGGAGTATCAAAATGCGGTTCTCTATTGATGATGTCACAATGGCCTTTGTGATGTCATAATCACTCAAGGCAGGTATGTGATGTCCAGAGGAATGCAAATAGGTAACATTTGAACGAATAGGTAGGAAAATTTACAGAAAATAATTAATTAAAAGTTCAAGTTGGAATTGCTGAAGAGAATATCCAGTAGTGGTGGCGGTTCATGTAGTTGATGATAGTTTGTCATATATATAAGTCTATAAAGTCAATGATGTATCATTATGTATTTTAGTAATTTCATTTGCTGGTTATTTCTAGCCCCAATTTGAGGCAAAGCTGATCAGGGGACCGAAGTAGCCTCACAGATACAAACACACTGATGGAGCAGGATGAACCTGGCTTGATTAAACAGTTTTATGCTGAAATAAATAATTAGAAACACATGTTTTTCAAATCACAATGTTTCCAAAGGAATCAATGCAAAGGAGGTCTCAAGAATAAGAATGGTTTATTTGAAGAACTTTTAACAAGTTGAATCACAGCGCAGATATAAAATAAGAGGAACTAATTAATCCAAAATACACTTGACACAACTGAGAAGATAACCTATAACATATTTGGCCTCAAGAACATTCATAGCATTTAAAAAATAAATAGATTTTGAAATTTCCGCGTATCATTTGAGAAACTGGTAAATCATTTGGTTTTATGTGAAATGCAGTTTTAAGCGTTATACTGGACAAAATCATCTAGAGATCACAACTTTATATGTAGGTACTCATTGATTGATTGAAGGAATTATCAATGATGGCAATAATAGTCACTGATAGAAAATTGTTTGGCATTTTAAGAAAATTATCATCAAAATATTTAGATACCTAGATTATTTTGTCAGCATAACAAATTGATTACCTTAAACATTCCATTGTAATGGTAATAAACTATCAACATGTTAACATATTCCAGCATAAAATAGTAAATCAAAGATTGTCATGGAAATGTCTGCAGTGAAATGAAGAACTTTGACATGTCATAAATGCAGAAGAAAACCTACACTTTGTAACTTATCATTAATTAATCTTCCAACATTGTTGTGAAATCATTTTGCAATCATAAATGTAACTTCCTCCACAAAGCCAAACTGACAAGTATCCATCACTGTCTAATTGGAGCCTTGCTGTATTTCGTCACCTTTTCGGTGCTAGCACATCAGCAGGCTGTACCCTGAACATGGTAATGCAATCATAGATCACTGGCACAGAAAATGCAACAAAATGCTGCAGGGGCAGTGAAAGAGACTGGTCAGAATTATGGAGATTTTTTATAAATACGAACTTGCATCTTTGAAACCAAGCCTTCTAATGTTGACTTACAAATATTGCCCTGGAAAGATGCAATGATTACCCACTGACATGCTAAAAACAGATTGACCAATCAGAGTAGAAGACTGACTAGACAGGCATTCCTCAACTGTGAGAGAATAAGATTTCTCAAACTGAGAATTTGCATTTATTTACAAAGCTCAGGGGTTTCATTAATAGCCGGGTACATGGGAAACTTTCCCACTTGTGGGAATGTAATTACCTGGCTATGAAAAGTCAAATTTATTATATTTCAAGCTTAAGACATTGGTTAATAGCCTGATGTCCCTGCCTGTAAAAATCTATTACCCTGTTATCTTCTAATTTAATGAAACCCCTGAAAGCTCTATTTGTACACCAAGTGAGCAAAACTAGGTCTGGTTTCAAGGATGGTAATCAGCTACCTTGACAAGCTTTTAACAACATCCAAAGTTTATACATTTAATGAAATTGGAATTTATAAAATAAATTATGAATTCATAAAAGTAAGGTTGTTTTGAAACTAACATGAAATTTTTAATTTATTTAGCTCTCATGCTATAGATAATATTTTTCACATTTTGTCTTGTTCTTGAAAAATGTATTTCATATTCTCAATTTGAACTTCCATATATATATATATATATAAGGTATGAGATTTTGTGTAAATCTGTTTCATCAAATGAAATGAAATATTCATGATTCATAATTTGTTTAAATTATCAAATCGGTACCATTTATAGCAAAACCCACACACAACAAACAAACAAATGAGTTTTGGAAATATGTACAAATATTATGCAAACATAAAACAAAATAGTCATCAATGTTTGGTTAACATTTTTCACATATAAAACTAACCATACTGACATATAAAAAAAATACCCAGGAGTAAAAAGACAAGTTAACAAATATTGGAGCAAAGGTTTTAAATATTTCCACAACATTTAAATATATATTAGTAAGTACAATGATACATTGTTAACTGAAAAACAATGGAATGATTTTTTATTGGGAATAAATGCTCAAAAATATTAATTTTCTAACACCAAATCAAACTAAGTACTGGAGTAATTTATTCCTGAAATGTACAGCTGTCAAAATCAATAATTATTACATCAATAATGGCAATGAGTATATTATTTGCAAATATTTGGTATTATTTAATACTTCTTTCACAACAAAATAAGTACTTCTCACAACTCAGTATTTGTAGTTCTTAGTTTTTATAATTTGGCAAAAATAACATTTTCTATTTCATTTTTTTAGTTTCGTCACTTTTACCCTGGATACCGTTCCACAAATCACTTTCTATTCATTGTAACATTACAATTGATTGTAACCTTTGTTCAGAGAATGTGTTACAATTTATCGTAACTCCCCATTCGCTGTGTGGAAAGGCATCCAAGATTATTGCTTTTGGGGCTATATTAGTAGAGTCTAAAAGTGAAGACGACTGAACTCCTCACAATTGTTCATTGTAGTTTTTAAGTGATTTTAAATCTCTGTAATCAAAGCCAGATATTTTCAGACTTCAAAGTTTGCCTGAATAATCAAAAATAATTAATAACAATAATAATTAAAAAACTAACTGAATCATGAAAAATAAAGAAATTTTAGAAAGATTTCAACAACTGACATGTTCATAAAGGTTTTTTAAATGTTAAAAGATGATAATGTTTTATCATTAAAAAAAAAAAAACCTCTCATCAAAAAATCTCATAGAAATATTTATCTGTAAAACATTACAGTTCAATTTTAAAACATATTAAATTTCATAGAAATGGTTTGAAAAATCTACGACTGAACTTCGCTTTTATATTTCTATTTCTATATTGAAATTGCACACAAAACCCCACACGATTTTGAATTAATTGCTCAAATAACTTAAATTTATTTCAAAATTATTTGATAAAATTGAAAAGTACAACAAATAAATAATATCAAAATTTTAACCAATATCTGTTGGAAAAAACGTATACAATTAGCGATGAACAATTTGTTTAAAAAACATAATTCAAGAATTTAACATCATTAATAAGTATCGTTAATCTATTTTTTGTGCATGCTGGTGTGAACAATAATTTGAATTGTAACAACATCCTTATTACTTTCAAAATTTTATTTTGGAAAATAAAGTCCATATTTGGCCGAAAGATTTGTAAAATGCCCTTAATACAATATTTCATATACATGTATATATCACAGATGAATTCAATTGTTTCCTAATTCATTTACGAAACTTGAAACTTTGTAAACTAAAACAGTAGATACTGATTGTATGACTGCAAACCATATCTCCAGGGAAATATCCTTTTAACAGTAGATTTCACATAATGCCTTATATCAAGTACATGACATGACAAAGCTCAGATATCAAGTACATGGCATGACAAAGCTTAGATATCTAGCACATTACATGACAAAGTTCAGATATCAAGTACATGACATGACAAAGCTCAGATATCTAGTACATGGCATGACAAAGCTCAGATATCAAGTACATGACATGACAAAGCTCATATATCAAATACATGACATGACAAAGCTTAGATATCAAGCACATGACATGACAAAGCTCAGATATCAAGTACATGGCATGACAAAGCTTAGATATCAAGTACATGACATGACAAAGCTCAGATATCAAGTACATGACATGACAAAGCTCAGATATCAAGTACATGACATGACAAAGCTCAGATATCAAGTACATGACATGACAAAGCTCAGATATCAAGTACATGACATGACAAAGCTCAGATATCAAGTACATGACATGACAAAGCTCAGATATCTAGTACATGGCATGACAAAGCTTAGATATCAAGTACATGACATGACAAAGCTCATATATCAAGTACATGACATGACAAAGCTTAGATATCAAGCACATGACATGACAAAGCTTAGATATCAAGTACATGGCATGACAAAGCTTAGATATCAAGTACATGACATGACAAAGCTCAGATATCAAGTACATGTCATGACAAAGCTCAGATATCAAGTACATGACATGACAAAGCTCAGATATCAAGCACATGACATGACAAAGCTCAGATATCAAGCACATGACATGACAAAGCTCAGATATCAAGCACATGACATGACAAAGCTCAGATATCAAGCACATGACATGACAAAGCTCAGATATCAAGCACATGACATGACAAAGCTCAGATATCAAGTACATGACATGACAAAGCTCAGATATCTAGTACATGGCATGACAAAGCTTAGATATCTAGCACATTACATGACAAAGTTCAGATATCAAGTACATGACATGACAAAGCTCAGATATCTAGTACATGGCATGACAAAGCTCAGATATCAAGTACATGACATGACAAAGCTTAGATATCAAGTACATGACATGACAAAGCTCAGATATCAAGAAAATGGCATGACAAAGCTCAGATATCAAGTACATGGCATGACAAAGCCTAGATATCAAGAACATGACATGACAAAGCACAGATATCAAGCACATGACATGACAAAGCTCAGATATCAAGTACATGACATGACAGAGCTCAGATATCATCAAGTAAATGACCCACAATGCAAGTATGTTGAAACCCTGTGTACATCTCAAAGCTATGTTGTCATTAAGTTGATGACGTCTGAATGCTGTGGAACAGTTGCATTGCAATTCTAGTCTGGTCTCTGGTCTCACAGATGTAAGTTTTTCATCGATTTTTTTAAATGATAAATAGAATCTCATCCTTGTGTCTTTGATATCAAATGTACCAAAATATGTTGGTGAAAATGTAATTCTATCCAAGACAAGTGTTTGATATTTGCCCACTTTTATCAACTTCTTTTGATATATTGTATCATAAAACACTCGGCGATACTCTAACTCACAAACCCCACTTTGTGTTTCAACTTTAGACAACCATTATCAACAAATATCAAACATCTTACGTAACATGAACACCTACTTTGCTCTATTTTGTAATGTCAACAGTAATTAAGCAACAAAGATCATAGAATCTCTAATAATGCCAAAAATCAACAAATATTCGGTGAGTATCAACAATATTTATATTAAACATGACAAACTGACTTCAATGTAATAAATAAAACACTGAGCAGAGACACTACGTCTCACTGTTTTCTGAAAGACCTTCCGTGGATTGTGACGGCGATGTTTTCGTCTTCTCGTTCCCCGAAAATCCACTGAACCACGATGACAGAGCTGAACGAGCGTTGCTAATTGCACCACCTGAAATTTAATATATATTCCAAAATACAAATGTTCTTCATTAATCTAATTTCAACCTTGTTGCAAAAACATTGTGATTGTATTGCAGTGAAACCTGTGAGTATTGGCTGTGACTAGCTAACCATGGGTGGTACTACGCTGAAATTCAGTGCATCGCACCCAAACCCATGCATGAAGAATATTGTATTGCAGTGAAACCTGGGGGCATTGGATGGTACTAGAAAACCTTGGGTATGACAACGTTCCTGCATTTGAAACAGTCCTCAGCAAAGTTGGATTTAAACCCAGACCTTGTATTCCTTCCCATGTTGAACGCACTAAACACTGCACTATCTTGTCTTAAAGAATTTTTTCATGATATTTTCTTGTCACATTTATCATTATTTTTATATATTTATCCATACTTACCAACAGCTTTGCCTGTCTGTACCACATATTTCCCTGTCTGTACGACAGCCGCGTTTATCTTCTTCCCTCCTTCCGTACTTTGTAAATTACTGAAATATTAATATTACAAATTTGCAGATCAGTGCTGTCATGCATATAATTGAGACATATTTCAGTTTTGACCACAGTCCCTTATCAAGAGTTTATATTAACAGTGTAAGAAAATAAGAAATACCAGCTTAAAACCATGATTTATCAATAAATATTGTGAAACAAAGAAAAAAACTGTTCAAGTTGCCAGTCCTGACTAGAAGTAACAAGTTTACAGGAAGTCCGACATGCCTTATTACGTACACTTATATAAGAGTAAAACTAGTATTGAACAAACTTGGCGCACACAAAGCTCCAAGGGTGAGTTTAAATCATTGATTAAAACAAAATTTAAACAATACAAAATTATTCAATATTTAAAATGAAAACTTACTGAGAGAGCCTCATTCTGAGATCAGCAACATTTAATTGTCCTTGACAGGGGTGTCTGGAATTGAGAAATATAAACATATTCAATGTAATTTTCAATTTGTAAAATTTTCATTCTGTTATACCTTGAAGGGGTGGGCGTATGTACCTCTTCTATTTACCTTATTCAGAGTTCTTATTGCTAAGAGACTTATTTCAGTTCAGTTACTAGTTTCGTTTGTGTTGAAGTTATCAGACTGCTTTGGTAACAAGAATGGCAACAAAATGAATAATTTAGGCCTTGTGGTATTCTGTGGATCGAAGTATCGGAGCTAGGAACTGTTTGTGTTCAGCAATACAAGCCCCTGTGGTCTTATTGATGCAACCAATAAGGATTCTTAATTAATTTGTAGTCAAGAAAAAGTTTGATATGCAGTATTTCCTTAAGAAATCTGTGTTTAGAAATCCAGGCCCGCTATGCATTTCTGGTGCAGCGATTCACTATCTTGACACAACAAAGCAAGGGAAATACTGCAAGGGTTAAATCAGCCAGTAATGCAGACTGGCATGAGTTATGCCTTGCATTCTGAAGTTGCTAGTATTATTGCAGGGAGAGAGCCAGCAACTATGTATTTGTGACGAAACCTGCAAGTATCGACTGAACTAGAAAACGATGGGTGGTACTACCACTGGCGAGATTTGAACCTCAGGTCTCTTGATCTGAAGCCGAATGCAATAACCACTGCACTTAGTGCACTAACACAATGCACTCAAATATAGTACTATTTTCTACACACCCTGGAGGAATGTCTTTGAAGCCTGCATGATCAGCTTTGTACCAGAACTTGTAATTCTGTGTTGTCCGCCATGTTTGTACAAACACCTGACCAAAATCTTCCAGCAACTTTGGATCTGAAGCAATCAAAAGCAATGAAATGACATTGTATGAATCTTTAATATGATCTGAAAGATATTTTCATAATTTATCTGACAAATTGTTCAGGGTTGTTATATAAGTAGGCTATATATTTTGTCCACAATTTCAATGGTTTGTTGGAAGTCTGATGGTTTGGGGGTTTTTTTGCATTAAAATTGTAATTCTTGTCAATTTTAAATATAGCAAAAGGCATCTATTCGGAAATATGCACATATAAAGCTGCTTAATTTCAATTAACATTATCACCTTGAAAGTAAGTAAAAACTTTTGTTATTGCTGTTTTGAATAAAACAACAAGCGATATATTTCTAAACTAAAAGCAAAGAAGTACAAATGTTTTCTATCATTCTGCTGATTGAAGAAAATGTCAAAAAATTGTGGATGACGATGCTGAGAGGAAATGTCGGAATACATAACTATCAGGGGCACTTTACCTTCATTCAAGATGGACGCCATGAGAGACTGCAGGTAGAGTCTGAACTGGGCCCGGATCCATTCGTCTCCTCCCTCCCACTCTGGAAATGAGACTAAAACTTGCCCAATGAACATCAACTATTAGTGCTGGGAGGGGAGTTCAGGAGCAAAGTGGGGGTATAAATTGGGAGGGAAGTTGGGTGGGGTGCAGGGAGAGAAGTTAGGAGGAAAGTGGGGAGGGGACTGTTATTGTATCAAGAAAATTGGGATCTATAGGGGATACCCCCTGAACATATATTTTAGGCAAATTAAAAACAATAAAATATTGCATACAGGTCTTGTATCATTATTCATTCTTAGCAGGTTAAAAACGCAAAAGGGAGGGAATCGTGCAATGGAGGCAACACGGGGAGGTTGTTTGTAACTTCAGAGAAGGATTTAACGTATTAAACAAGAATACATTTTGATTGATATTTATAGTAAAATGACCAATGAACTCATTTCATGCATGTTTTCATTATGGCTTATAAAAGCAAAAATTCCATTCAAAACCATCTAATTGGAAGAGCAGAAGCAAATAGAATAAAGCAGCGGGAACTTGAAATCATGCTGTTAAATATTGAAACAAACACTTTTCAAAAACACTTGATAACACTAGATTAGCGTTTGCGGGACACCGCAAAAGCAGAGCAGCTCCGAAACTTAGGGTCTCGCCTTTCCCTGTTCCGCCTTCTCATCAGCATCAATAAAATTGGAATTCTTTTTAACAAAAGTTTGTTCATTATTCGAGTTATTACTAATCATCACTGGGGTCACTTTTCACAAGTTTGTTCTTAAAACCTATTTCTTCTTTCAAAATTTGATCAAAGGATTAACGTGGCCTTAACCAATATCTCATGACCTTGACCTTTGACCTTGAAGGTCACACCATCAATGATCACTTTTCATCGCTTATAATAATCATGCAATGACTCAAAGTGTTCATAGTTAAAATACGGCAGATTCACAAAAGCATGCCTAAGTTTTGACATCACTGTGACCTTGACCTTTGACAGATTTTAGCGAAAACGTTTTCAAATCTTGGTCTTTCTCCATAGTTCATATATACCAAATAAGAGCCTAATAGCACAAAAAAAGTTTGAAATTATCACGTTTACAAGGATTGTTGTAGTGATTTCAGAACTCATGACCTTGACCTTTGACCTTGAATGTGAACATGTCAAAATCATTCACCAGGTGTATAAGAAAGAAATTAAGCTATCTATATGAGGTGTTAATATATTCATGGAAAAAAGTTACTTAGTGATTTCAGAACTGGTCAGCATGACCATATCTCGTGACCTTGACCTTTAAAATTCAAGGTCACAAAATCAGTGATAATTTTTTATTGTGAATCACAATCATGTAATGATTCAAAGTGTTAATAGTTGAAATAAGACATTTTCGCAAAAGCATGCTAAGGTTGTGACCTCACTTTGACCTTGACCTTTGACGGATGTTAGCGAAAAACTTTTCAAATCTTGGCCAGCTCCATAGTTGATATATACCAAAGAAGAGCCTGATAGCACAAATATTTTTCAAGTTATCGTGTTTACAAGGATTTTTTTAGCAATTTCAGAACTCGTGACCTTGACCTTTGACCTTGAATATGAACATGTCAAAATAATTCCCCAGGGGCATAAGTAAGAAGTTATGTATATGAGGTGTTGATATCTCCTTGGAAAAAAGTTATTTAGTGATTTCAGAATTGGTTACCAAGACCCTATCTCGTGACCTTGACCTTTAAAATTCAAGGTCACACAATCAGTGATCACTTTTCATTGTGTATCACAGTCATGTAATGATTCAAAGTGTTAATAGTTGAAATAAGACATTTATGCAAAAGCATGCTAAGGTTGTGACCTCACTTTGACCTTGACCTTTGACGGATGTTAGCGAAAAACTTTTCAAATCTTGGCCTATCTCCATAGTTGATATATACCAAAGAAGAGCCTGATAGCACAAATATTTTTCAAGTTATCGTGTTTACAAGGATTTTTTAGCAATTTCAGAACTCGTGACCTTGACCTTTGACCTTGAATATGAACATGTCAAAATAATTCCCCAGGGGCATAAGTAAGAAGTTATGTATATGAGGTGTTGATATCTCCTTGGAAAAAAGTTATTTAGTGATTTCAGAATTGGTTACCAAGACCCTATCTCGTGACCTTGACCTTTAAAATTCAAGGTCACACAATCAGTGATCACTTTTCATTGTGTATCACAATCATGTAATGATTCAAAGTGTTAATAGTTGAAATAAGACATTTTTGTAAAAGCATGCTTAAGTTGTGACCTCACTATGACCTTGACCTTTGACGGATTTTAGCGAAAACCTTTTCAAATCTTGGCCTTTCTCCATAGTTGATATACACCAAAGAAGAGCCTGATAGCACAAATATTTTTCAAGTTATCGTGTTTACAAGGATTTTTTTAGCAATTTCAGAACTCGTGACCTTGACCTTTGACCTTGAATATGAACATGTCAAAATAATTCCCCAGGGGCATAAGTAAGAAGTTATGTATATGAGGTGTTGATACCTGCTTGGAAAAAAGTTATTTAGTGATTTCAGAACTGGTGACCAAGACCCTATCTCGTGACCTTGACCTTTAAAATTCAAGGTCACACAATCAGTGATCACTTTTCATTGTGTATCACAATCATGTAATGATTCAAAGTGTTAATAGTTGAAATAAGACATTTTTGCAAAAGCATGCTTAAGTTGTGACCTCACTATGACCTTGACCTTTGACGGATTTTAGCGAAAACCTTTTCAAATCTTGGCCTTTCTCCATAGTTGATATACACCAAAGAAGAGCCTGATAGCACAAATATTTTTCAAGTTATCGTGTTTACAAGGATTTTTTTAGCGATTTCAGAACTCGTGACCTTGACCTTTGACTTTGAATGTGAACATGTCAAAAAAATTCCCCAGGGGTATAAGTAAGAAGTTGTGTATATGAGTTCTCAAAACCTAATTAGGAAAAAAGTTAAAGCCAATACAAAACGCGCCCGCGGCAGCGGCAGCGCCGATTGAAACTGCACAAAAACTGATAGCAGCTCCGACTTAGTCGGAGCTGCTAATGAATGAAATTACATGGGAAAATGCTGAAGGATGCAGGGAGGTTTCGAAAGCTCTTGTATGAAGTTTATACATTACAAAGGAGTAAAACAGGCATCAAAGGTAACGATCAACTTCAAATGCAAATCAAGACCGTGATGGATTTCACTACCTCAGTGTCTACCTTGTGACTGACCCTTTCCTGTGACTTCAGAAATGTAAGAACAGTCGACTATCACAGAATACAATAGTCCTATAATACTTTATTTCAACCCACATCTCAACCATCATACTATTATATTTACAATAAAGTATAGTTTTGCCCTGAATTATCGTAGTTAAAGCACAAGACCGAAGACCAGATTGTTTGACATTCGTTATAGGAGGATCAAATTGGATACTTCAGTCTACGATCTTATTATGTGGTTGGAATGTATTGAGCTTAAATTAGTGAGCAAGTTATTGTTGAACACCACATGGGCAATGTTGCAGCCGTTAGCGGCCCATTATTCTGTTATGGCAATGTTATGGCACTCAAAAACAGTTCCTTATTGCAGACTAAAATGTTGGCCTAAAACATGCTAGAATTGTGAACAAGAGTGCTATAATTGAGCGCAGAATATATTGGGGGGGGGGGGGGGAGTAAGTGAGAAGCTGAGGTGATGAGTATCACTAGACATAGGGCGACAAGAGGAACGCTATATTCGTGCACCAAACATTCAAATAAAGAAAATATGAAACCAACTCAACACACCACTATTAAAGTTTGCAAGGATATCAAACATGCTCTTCTACTGAAACAAAGACCTCAAACATTTCTATTAACAGTAAACAGTAGGAAAATAGTGCAATTATCTATGCCTCAAGGGCTGAAGGTTCAAATTCAGACTGTCATTGTATCATACCAGGTACCCAATTTACTGTTGAGTTGACGGAGGCACATTTTGAACTAAGTCAGTTACTCATGGTGACAATATGAAACTGAAGTGATGATCCTTAAAGAGATTTATATTATTTATGCTCTGAAAGTAGATACTTAATTTTCGAATAAGGTACTGACTTTTCTCGCACACCTAGCAAAATTCTTATACATACAGGGTATATAGATAATTTTTTATATATATATATATGTTTTTAATTAAAAAAATCAAATTGTGAAGTGCAAATTTTGATGCTCTGAGTCAACACTTGAGCGTATTCGATGCGTTTGATTAGAATTGTCAAAGCGCAAATTACAACTCCACCCTTGTGTTGTTAAATCAAATGCAACCTTATAATCTGCATTTTTAATGAAACTATATATAGTCTATTTGAATGAGAAATATTGATTCTTTTCCACAAATTAACGATCATGCAACAACAAACATCTACAAGTGACTTGATTATTAATAACTTGACTAATACCTGTTCCATCAAGGTAGATGTCGTTTGTGTCCTCTACAACTGTCTTCACGAGATAGTCGGCAAATCGGAGATCCGCCGTCGTCAGATGTACTTGTCGCTGCAGCTCCTTGTCGACAATATCTACCTTCCCCTCTCCAATCTATAAAAAAAAGAATTTTGGGGGGTCATGGCAGGAAAAAAACCTCACAGCCAGGCTGCAAACACTTAGAATTTGAATGTACACAATAAGCTTTCAGAAAAATATAGTCTTCAAAATTCCCCCCGGGGGGGGGGGGCAGGGTCACCTATCCGAGGCCATGGACTAATAACTCTTGCCAGTCTCAATTACTGGCTGATTTAGGCCTTGCAGTATTTCCTTTAAAAATCTGTGCTTAGAAATCCAGGCTCGCTATGCATTTCTGGTGCAGCGATTCACTATCAAGAAACAACAAAGCGAGGGAAATACTGCAAGGCTTAAATCAGCCATTAATGCAGACTGGCAAGAGTTATGCCTTGCATTTGGAAGTTGTGTTCGAAATAGCTACCTGGATTGTGGAAGTGCTTAAATACTGCAGAGCCTGTTTCATTTTTAGAAGGAATGGTTGTCTTTTCAAACCACAATCGCTGATTGCCAGCAGTTACTATAAAGCATTTCGAATGCTGGTCACATTCGTTTAATCACAAAATTCTCTGCTTTCACTTGTACAGACATTCAGCTAGTACCGTGACATAGCAAACAACGAGAACTTGATCCTTCAAGTGGACTTACATCTACGATTACGTCAATGAGATGTCTGCGCTGCTTGAAGAGGATGTTTGTTGCTCCGATGACGAAGCTGCGGATGTTGACGTCCTGAAGGATATCGTGGTACTGCAGACTCAAGTAGGGGTGACACACCGAGCCCTGGAACATGGATATTTATTTTAATGAATTAATCATATATTTTTACTGATTCACTTTGCAGCCACTTAGTCAATCAGTAATATTGTTCTCAAATCACTAAGGTTAGAGGTTGCAAATTATGAGAGACGGAGAAAGAAAAGTACATATCATAGTTAAAGATGAAATTAGATGTAAACAGAAACATGATCTAGCAATTTCTTTTGATGTGTTGGTGCCACTGTGGTTGTTGAAAACCTTGAAAACATCCACTTTCAAGAAACGAGAGCGAATGTCACCACTGAGAGTATGCATTGGTTTTAAACATGCTAGTACCGCCTGGAATTAGAGACCCATTCCACCCAAACTGCAAGGAGGATAGGTTTCTACAGCAAAGTAACCGAGCACCTGGCAGGATTCGAAACCCGGACCTCTCGATCTGAAGCCAGCTTGCTAACCACTGTGCCCTGTGCCCCATCCCCTCCCCAAATTACGTAGATGTAAACTGATACATAATAATCCATATTTTATAGAAGTATAATACACAACTAACACTGACACATAAGCATATATTTTTAGAAGAAAGCACAATCATCATTTCCTACCTTTGTGAATATGGTGAGCGGGAACCCAAACTGGTCCTGTTGAATTGCGGTCTCTTCTTTAAACATTGGTTTCATCTCTATCGGATTCACTGTCTTCCCTTTCCCCTTTACATGTAAATTCCCAAATGCTGAACTCAGTTTATTCTTAAGAGCAGCAGCTTTAGCACCTGGGCTGCCATGGCGACCATGACGACCAACACGCCCAGATGAACTTTTCTCCGAAGATGTACTTCCTTTTGGAGAATTTTTCTCACTGCCAGACACAGATCCCTGTGAATTCTTTTCATCCAAACTTGTTGACTTCTGCAATGGTGAAGTAACTCTATCAGGGTTATCTCCCTTTGCATCATCTTTGCCGTCTGCTTCATGGTCGATCGACAAGAGGACACGATCGTCCTCCCATGAGAAACAGTCCTCACGGTCTATCCTGCTAATACTCTCTGGCGAATCTAGATCCTCAAAACTGTCTGTTCGTCTTAAAGCTAGAAGCGGATCTTTATCCTCGACCGAGAGAGACAACAGCTCTGGTTTTGCTTCAGGAGTATTTGGTTCCGATTCCCTTGAAAACTCATCTATAATATCACTATTGAGAGTCTTTCCACTCTGAACAGCCTCAACGTGGATTATACTGTTCATATGTTGTAAGGGGCTGTCCTCCCTACTAAATACTAACTCTCCTGTCAAACTTTCTTCTTGATTTCCGCCTGACGCATTGAGACGTCCATCTTGAACATCTTGAGTATCACATGATTGGCTCTGCTCATCCGACCCTTTCTCTTTGTTGACCTTTAACTTACGAACTTTGGTGAGGTCATGCACTTTGGCATGTTCATCTGCAGAAGATGTCGACCTTGACCTTGACCTTGAAAGTCTAGCTTTTTCACACACAGCGGCCATTTTGAGCTGCTCATTTTCACAGTTCTTCAAAGCCTTTGAGCTCTGTTCATTATTACATTGCACAGTTTTGTTTTGTTCAGGGTCAGTTTCAGTACCTCCATCACGAGGAATGGTTAACGGTTGAGGTTCGACACTATTGCTCCGCTCAATTGGATTGTTCTTCATCTGCATGGAAATATCGGACATGTTCTCTCCCTCCTTCGAGTAGCGTACCTCCAAGAATGCCTCGTCATCCGTTGTGCTCCCAAAAGAAGCTTGTTCTAGCGTTGGAGACAACTGACGACTTTGTTTGACGACCGATTCCTCAAGACCAAATTCAACCATTTCTGAAAATATTGATATCAGTTTTTAGAACAAGCACTTATATACACTTAATTTCCTTCATGTATTTATTTATTTATTGTGTCACATTTTCGGTCAACTGGCCTCGAACAATACCACTCAATTGAATTGAAATATATCTTTAAGTCATCCTAAGATATTGTAAATATTGATACAATAAAACTGCTAAATTAACAAATACTACAATCATGTTTTAACCTCATTTCCCAACACAAGGAATAACTCTCCATCACTGGCTGGTTTAAGCCTTGCAGTATTTCCTAAGGTTTCAGTGATAGGAAATTGGAGCAGCAATCCACTATCTTTGGGAAGTTACTTTTAACCATGTTTCAAAGAAATTTATGATAATGAAAATCAAGCAATTAGAAGTGAAATATTTAAGAAAACAAGATTGTCTGGATAAAAAGTCTTTACTGTGAATATACACAATGTTTCAAAGTATTCACACTCTGCTGCGTATTTTTACAATAAAGAAGTTATTATCCAGAAAATCTTGTTTTCTTTTTTGATAATGAAAACCCCTGTACTTACGAGGAAACAGAGAGAGAACAGACAGCATGGTACTGCTTAGATTCTCCACCGGCGCACCGAAAAACAAAACCTGACAATAAAATAGAGATACAGTGTTACATGAATGTAATGTTCCTTCTAACTCTCTAGTCAAGCTTGACATCTCAAATTTTGAATTAATACATGGTAAACTCATTTGAAGCCATGGCTCCAACAAGCTCCTGATGAGTTGACCAGCTTTCACATTGTATCACACTATAAATAACAAACCAATAAAAGGCCTTTAAATCAAATTTCTCAAAGAGTCCAGATTAAAAGTTCAGCTCTTGAATTAATAGGTGGCGATTCATTCTGAGTGTCCAATTTACAGTAATAACAGTTAAACAAAGGGAAATATCCGGGAATTGTGACCAGCTAAATAGAAACTATCCCTGAAATATATGAACTGGAAGTAAAAGGTTACAGCTGTATTTCTTTATAGCCCCATGGCGATATTTTGTTTTAAGTTTCAATTTAATAAATTTTATGATTAATCAAGACAAGCAGAGAAGGGAACTGGAGAAAAGGGTTAACAGGGAAAACAGCCAATGGCCAATGAGAGAAAACGGCCATAGCAAATTAGGGAGAACGGCCAAAGATTCTGGAGAAAACAGCCATAAACTAAAAATGTTTTCTCCTGATACATTGGCTGTTTTCTCTAGTTGTTATGGCCGTTTTTTCTAACACTATGGCCGTTTTCTCTAATTGGCCATTGGCCGTTTTCCACGTTTGCCGTTATCACTGGGACCCATAGAGAGCATACCTTCCTCTCCAGCAGCAGCAGTTTGAAGAGAACAACAATTTTATGCTTGAACTTGACAACAGCTTCGCGTGCTGATAGATCTGCAATAGATTCACAGAATTGGTATTCATTCATCTCAACTAAATGTCTCTCTTAATCATAACTATGCTGTGTTTACAATAAGGCCCATCCAACAGACTGGGACAGGGTCATTTTGAGGCTGAATTTTACCATGAAAATTGACAAAATCGTAGTTTTGGGCTGTTAACAGTTCAGGCTTATTTCATTCACTGCACCATGTGTAATGGATGATCACATTTGTTTGCACGCATGAAATAAACCACACTTGACAGCTACACAAGATCTATATTTACTTTACCACCAAATAAAAAGACAAGACACAGGGGTAACTTTTCATAGGATATTTATTGTGTTTCGCCTACCATGAGAGCGGCTTCATCAGACCAAATCCCTTTATCACGTTCATTTATAGTCATTCGTGAATGAGCTTCTTTCTTTGCAAACATGAAATAAATCATCTGACAGCTAAAACAAGATGGATATTTACCAAGATGTAAAGTTAAATGAATAGAACCGACAGCGATGCCAAGTTTCAGATTGTGCCACTCACCAAGGAAGACCCGCGTCCCGTCCAGCATGCCCTCGGTCAGAGATTGGCTGAGGTTGTTGAAAGTCTGCTGAAGCAACTCCACCTTGCTGAAGTCTCGCTCGTCAAAATACGCGTGGGTGATGAGCTCCAGCTTCGCCTTGATCAGACCATACAGGGGCTGGAAATATAAACAGCTGCATGTTGCATGTGGAACAGTTCTCAATGTCAGTTCTCTGCAACAAACAACCCCAGACCTCTCTATCTGAAGCCAAACATGCTAACCACTGAGCCACATGCTAACCACTGAGCTGACACATGCTAACCACTGAGCTGACACATGCTAACCACTGAGCTGACACATGCTAACCACTGAGCTGACTCATGCTAACCACTGAGCTGACGCATGCTAACCACTGAGCTGACACATGCTAACCACTGAACTGACTCATGCTAACCACTGAGCTGACGCATGCTAACCACTGAGCTGACACATGCTAACCACTGAGCTGACACATGCTAACCACTGAGCTGACACATGCTAACCACTGAGCTGACTCATGCTAACCACTGAGCTGACGCATGCTAACCACTGAGCTGACACATGCTAACCACTGAGCTGACACATGCTAACCACTGAGCTGACACATGCTAACCACTGAGCTGACACATGCTAACCACTGAGCTGACTCATGCTAACCACTGAGCTGACACATGCTAACCACTGAGCTGACACATGCTAACCACTGAGCTGACACATGCTAACCACTGAGCTGACACATGCTAACCACTGAGCTGACACATGCTAACCACTGAGCTGACACATGCTAACCACTGAGCTGACTCATGCTAACCACTGAGCTGACACATGCTAACCACTGAGCTGACACATGCTAACCACTGAGCTGACACATGCTAACCACTGAGCTGACACATGCTAACCACTGAGCTGACACATGCTAACCACTGAGCTGACTCATGCTAACCACTGAGCTGACGCATGCTAACCACTGAGCTGACACATGCTAACCACTGAACTGACTCATGCTAACCACTGAGCTGACGCATGCTAACCACTGAGCTGACACATGCTAACCACTGAGCTGACACATGCTAACCACTGAGCTGACACATGCTAACCACTGAGCTGACTCATGCTAACCACTGAGCTGACGCATGCTAACCACTGAGCTGACACATGCTAACCACTGAGCTGACACATGCTAACCACTGAGCTGACACATGCTAACCACTGAGCTGACACATGCTAACCACTGAGCTGACTCATGCTAACCACTGAGCTGACACATGCTAACCACTGAGCTGACACATGCTAACCACTGAGCTGACACATGCTAACCACTGAGCTGACACATGCTAACCACTGAGCTGACACATGCTAACCACTGAGCTGACACATGCTAACCACTGAGCTGACTCATGCTAACCACTGAGCTGACACATGCTAACCACTGAGCTGACACATGCTAACCACTGAGCTGACACATGCTAACCACTGAGCCACATGCTAACCACTGAGCTGACACATGCTAACCACTGAGCTGACGCATGCTCACCACTGAGCTGACGCATGCTAACCACTGAGCTGACACATGCTAACCACTGAGCTGACTCATGCTAACCACTGAGCTGACGCATGCTAACCACTGAGCTGACACATGCTAACCACTGAGCTGACACATGCTAACCACTGAGCTGACACATGCTAACCACTGAGCTGACTCATGCTAACCACTGAGCTGACTCATGCTAACCACTGAGCTGACGCATGTTAACCACTGAGCTGACACATGCTAACCACTGAGCTGACATTTGCTAACCACTGAGCTGACTCATGCTAACCACTGAGCTGACTCATGCTAACCACTGAGCTGACTCATGCTAACCACTGAGCTGACACATGCTAACCACTGAGCTGACTCATGCTAACCACTGAGCTGACACATGCTAACCACTGAGCTGACGCATGTTAACCACTGAGCTGACACATGCTAACCACTGAGCTGACACATGCTTACCACTGAGCTGACACATGCTAACCACTGAGCTGACGCATGTTAACCACTGAGCTGACACATGCTAACCACTGAGCTGACACATGCTAACCACTGAGCTGACTCATGCTAACCACTGAGCTGACTCATGCTAACCACTGAGCTGACACATGCTAACCACTGAGCTGACACATGCTAACCACTGAGCTGACACATGCTAACCACTGAGCTGACGCATGCTAACCACTGAGCTGACACATGCTAACCACTGAGCTGACACATGCTAACCACTGAGCTGACGCATGCTAACCACTGAGCTGACACATGCTAACCACTGAGCTGACACATGCTAACCACTGAGCTGACCTGCCCCAGAATGTATGTTACAGAGTCTTGCAGTGTGGTATACGGGAATGAGTGAGTGAGTTGGGGTTCAATGCTGCTTTCAAGAGTATTTTCACTTATATCGCGGCTGCTAGTATTATGGCAGGGAGAAAGCCCGCAATGTTATGTGGCTATGCACTGCGGTGAAACCTGCGAGCGTCGGCTGGAACTAGCGAACCATGGGTGGTACTACGCTTAAATCCAGTGTAACATTGCACCCAAACCTTACTGCGTGTAGAACAGTTCTCTACTGCAGACAAAGTTGCCGTGCTCCTGGCGGGAATTGAACCCCGGACCTCTTGATCCGAAGCCGAACGCGCTAACCACTGCACTATCCCGCCCCTGTGGTACACGGTCATGACTCATGAGCATAGCACAATGAAGTTCAGCAACAATGAGCATAGCTCACCATATGGGTGACCCACTTCATGGCTGGGGAACCTGAGAGTTTGAAGAGTTCATTCCCTGCCCCAAACAGAGACATGAGTTGTGAAACTTATGTTTATGTGGGCAAGTGACTTTATTCAAAGTGTGCCTCTGTTCACTCAGGAGTACAATTGGGTACCTGGTATGAAAGCATGGCAAGTGGCTTCCTTAATTTTCTGCTAGATTGCATATTCCCAGGGAGTTGAGAATGAAAAATAACAGTTTTGGACTGTACATCAGGGTAATATTGTGTATGTGTGCTATGAGCATGCCCTGTTGTGAATAGTATCGCGGTATAATGATCTAAGACGCTCACCAGTTTGCTGAGGACACAAACACTCTTCTGTACCGTGCTCCGAGTCACGTCCGCCGTTTTGTTCAACAGTTTCTACAACAGAAACAAGAGATGTTTTATCAATTCATTAACACAAGATCTCTTTCAAGGTAATTCCATGATCTATAGAAAGATTCAAAACTAATAGAAAGATTTACCTGAAACGTGAACATACCTGTGCATCCATTTGTCTGTAGCAAGACACGCCATATACGGTTTTGAAATTCCCATCACGACTCGGCAGATGAAAATACACTGTGTCTGTGAACAAATTAAATATTTTTCTATAAAAAACCAGACGTGTTTGTTAAACACGGATGCCCCCGGATATACCAAAGCAGCGGTTAAATTTTTCTGAAGATGTCAGCTGCGGCAAGGTCACAAGGTCAAATATGATGACCTCATATGAAGGTCTCATCACAAGGTATGCACATGCCAAGTATGAAAGCCCTAGCTGAGCAATCCAAAGTTATGGCCAAGGTTAAAGTTTTCTGAAAATGTCAACTTCGGCAAGGTCAAGGTCAAATATGATAAGAACATGAAGATTTTCTGGATAACTACTTCTTTAATGTGAAAATACACGACGTTTCGGAGTACAAACTCACTCCATCAGGTGGAATGTAGTGAGTGAGTGAGTGAGTTATTGTTTAACGCCGCTTCGGCAGTATTGCAGCCATTAGCGGCGAAGGTGGAATGTAAGGAGATAACAAAATATGGTACATTTATATAGCAAGGCATGTCTCTTGTCAGTTTCCATTACTTGCTGATTAAAGCCTTGCAGTATTTCCCTCAATTTTCCGTGCTTAGATAGTGAATTGCTGTACCTGAAAAGCACAGTGGGCTCTGATTTTCTGGCACGGAAACCTTAAGGAAATACAGCAATGCTTAAATCAGCCACTAATGGAGACTGGCAAGAGGGAAGTTGAACTAGCACAGTCTTTATTCCTTTCTTAGTCAATCAAATACAGTAATCATGAACATAGTGTTATGTCTAAGTACATTTTAAATCTCAATCCTTTAACAAGTGGGAATCTACAACCATAGGTTAGCTTATGAGGCCATTGTTCTTTTAATTGACTGAGTTGCTTATGTCTTCACCCTATCTTTTGTCTATCCTTAAAGCGCTTGGGTATTTGTTGCTAATTGATAGCTTACACAATTCACAGATATGCTTAAAATGGGCATTGCAATATTGTGGTTGGATTTTGCATGTACCAGGTCGGCTGAACCATGTCGGTGATGAGTATATTTTTATATTTTGTTAGCCTGCCAGTTTAGCTTTGTGAATTTATACTTTGTAAACACTTGAATTTAGTACTTGTACCAGAATCTTAACTTATTTTGTATTAAAATCATTTTAAGTTTTCAAATTGTTGTGTGATATCTTTTTAAATATTTGTTACGTGTCAGATTGGGGTTATACCCATTTAAATCACCTATCTGACACATAACAATAGCCATCATCTGCTAACTTATGTGTGTTATGATGTCACTCTTTTACTTAAGATATGATGTCATGACTATCATGGTATGAACGTTACACAAGAATGACAAAGTCAGGAATCAAACCTAGGCCTTATCGATGATGATCGAATGATCTACAAGCTAAATCCCTGACACCATCAGAGTTACCTACCTTTAACATAGTTATGAGCACCATCTGGTAGGGCAAGAGATGGTAGATGCTTCCACTTCTCTGGAACATCGTGACTGTCGACAGGGTTACCCGCTATCAGAGGCGGGTAGGAATATTCAACCTGTTGGAGAAACACAGGGGTTTAAACATAATTGACTTACTGACGCAAAAAAAAAGGAATTTTCAAACACTGAAAAACAGCAGTTTTTTTCAATAAAGGCAGTCCACCAGCCTGTAAAATTATTCGATCATTTTACACTTTGATCCTGTTCATTTCATACTATCGTTTTAACACTTGGATCCATTTAGTTCAAGACATTCGTTAACCCTTGGTGTGAGTTACGATCATTTTAATATTTAAATATACCTAGTAGGAGTGACTATTGTGTGCCAATTTTACACTTAAATTCAAATAAACAACTTAATTGAGTAAACTATTGATAGTTTTTAAAATTACCAACGATAACGTACTATCCGGATAGCAACTATCATGATTAAAGTCGATAGTTCAATATGTTGTTACATCCCTAATACGTAGTTCGTTGTGGTAAGGGTTGGTTCAGTTGACAATACAGTTAAGTACAGTCCTCTCCAGCTTTATACATAATTTTGGGATCATTTTTAATGGCCGGTTGTTGTCTGATCCTATTCATATTTTTTGAGTTTATTGACTCATAATCTGTTTAATTTTTTGTTTTCTATCTAAGGGAATGACAGTATAAAGTAGTTTGATCAGAAAATCTAATGTATATTTTGTACTTCTGAGCTGAGATGATTTCAAATAATGTTGGAAAATTTGACATTGATCAAACAATTAGAACTTATTTTATGAAAATTATTTATCGGGACTAAATTATGTGACTTCACTGCAGTTTACCGGGCGCACATCTTTTCAACCCTTCAATTCAAGCTAGACTGTCCTCTTTAGCCCTTGGATATCAGTAGACTATCTTTTTTAACCCTTGGATCCCTTTTGACGATCTTAAGGTTAGTTTGTCTAGCGTAAGGGTTGGTAGTGCAGTGAAGTTGATAATTACTAGCGCCTGGTAAAGTGCAGTACTCCCCTATTATGCAAGTCTATGGCAATAACGCAAACATCGGTTAACTTATGGCACGGCACTGTACATAGGTGCACCTAGTAAAATTCAGCCTAGCCTAATTTTCATGTTTGCATGCATGGTTGTTAATGTTCAGAGTGTATGACCATTTGCAAATAATCATCCTTGACATTGTTCAATTAACAATGCATGATGCATGCATGATAAATTCGCAATTTTCTTGTCATTTACATCATTATGATTTTTACATTATCCAATCGACATGGACTGTTGTCACACAGTGCTGATTCAAAAGATGGTTCTGATCGATTCGACTATGTAACCTTCTGCATTCTGTATTTAATATACCTGACATCCTTTTTTGTGATGAAATCCTATCACCACAACGTGGAGAATAGGACTGTCATCAGTTATTTTGGAGTCAGCCATTATCTAGACTCTTCAGCAGACAGTAAAACTCGACATTTTCATGAATTCCACCCCCGTGAACTTGGGGAACGTGTTGATAGTACGATTAGACAGTAAGGCCGACATTCATTGGCTGTAATATCTTAATTCTCCAATGAAATCTCTTGTTACATTTTAAAGAGGAGGTAACTCTGAAGCGCTTTCAAACCCGGAAATGATATTCTGCTTACCGCTAAAGTAGTTAAATTTTAAATAGTCGTTCTCAGCAAAATATGTCCCATCTCTGCAGATAATAATTAGTTTTAGTGACACGTCGGTGTAAACATCAAAAACTGATTTATTTTAATGGATTTTCAAACATTTCGAAACAGCTGAAGTATATTTTTTTTAGATAAATTAAAATATAATTACTTTATACCATTAACTGCAGCTAGTCTACATATATAAACATGTACTTTACTACCGGGAAGTAAAACGTTTCAGTAAGACTAAAAAGTGTTTTCAGTTTTTTATCTTGATGAATCAAAAATGAGTTCCATACATATATTTTTTAAATGTGCTCCAAATTAGTTCAGTAGTTTTGGTATATCGCCATATGCAACTATATTTATTCCACACTTATCAACCAGTTTTCGGAAAAACTGACAGATTGACACATTATTAAATAAGGTATCATAGCTATGATATAATTACCCATCAAATAATTACGAGAAAGAGAGGAGCAAACATTTGAGCTAAATTTGAAAAGATGGCACTCGCCAATAAGCCAAACGTAGGGACACCGCGTCGAGGATAAAAATCAGATTATGCTAATTAATATGTCTTTTAACAAGTCACAGACACCCAATTTCAGACAATTGACGTAATTGGTAATACAAACTTTGCATGTAGACAGTGAAGCGAAGCGTTACACGTTAGCAGACACTCTTATCAGCACAGTTAAAATAAAAATGGGACTCATTTTTATCCTCGACGGTGTGTCCCTTAAATATGGGGAAAGACAAATTTGGGTTTCTCATTTTATAATGCTATGCATGTAAATGTGGCATGAAGTTTCGCTTTCTACACATGTATGAGGATGTTGCTCTATTCTCACTGCAAAAAGTATTATCATATATCTGGTGATTGGGGATGGATATGCACGTTGAGTGAAAGTATTTGAACCGAAATAAGCACCTATGGTATTTTGGCACATGTCAAAGTCAAATAAAATATTGCGAAAAACATTCAATGTCCATTTAATCGGAACAGAGACCATATAAGGCATCTGATCGGAAGGAAGAAATTTGAAACAATTCTCATTACATCCTGTACTAGTTTCCTTTGTGATACTGAGGTACTCGATTAAAGGGGTATGTCGAAAATGCAAATTCATTATGACTTGAATTGAATTACAACTGAAAAAGAATTCCTCTCATTTTCTTTTGGGGATTCCACTGCACATGGGAGGGTAACCTCCAACAACGCAGGAAGCTAAAACTCAGAACTGTTAAACAACACTATTTCTGGTTGGTTGCACACACCTGAACCCTCATAGTATAATGGAATGTCCCAAACCATACCAAAATGCAGAAATCTAAAACGCATACCGTATATATTTTATCCCAAAAAAACCCGAAAATACATGTTGTTTTTGTTCAGCATATATTTTTTATATATGTACTGAGAAATTATACAGTGTAATGGTTTGTGTGTGTCACGCGTGGAAAGGTGGCCGGGTACAATTATAGGAATTTTGACTGAATCAATTCATTTCAACATGTGAAAGTAAACCTTTGCGGATATATATGTATATGTTTTTCGTGGGATGTACAGTCGTTTTAAATATTTGATTTGGTTAAACTGTTTATTTCAAACTTTTAGAAGATCATAAGCGTATTTTGATTATATGTGTTTGCACTTAATAGAACCTAAAACGTATAAAAGACAATGCTTAGTGGCATGTATGTTGATTCATCAAACCTGACAAAGCATTTTTATCCCACCGGTATGTAATACCGTCCGTCCGTCCGTCTGTCCGTAATCATTTCGTTTCCGGAGCAGAACTCGAAAATCATTCATTATGATGGCCGAGAGGGGACATCGCTCTTTCGCCCTCTGGTATCAACACGACAAAGCGATAAAGCGATATAGTCACACGACAAAGCGATAAGGCTGCACGACAAAGCGATAGAGCAACACGACAAAGCGATAACGCCGCACGACAAAGCGATAACGCCGCACGACAAAGCGATAGTGTCGCACGACAAAGCGATAGTGTCGCACGACAAAGCGATAGTGTCGAACGACAAAGCGATAACGCCGCACGACAAAGCGATATAACAACGCGCTAAAGCGATAATAACAGCACGATAAAGCGAAAGAGCGATAAAGCGAAAGAGCGATAAAGCGAAAGAGCGATAAAGTGATAATAACAGCGCGATAAAGCGAAAGAGCGATAAAGCGAAAGAGCGATAAAGCGAAAGAGCGATAAAGCGAAAGAGCGATAAAGCGATAATAACAGCGCGATAAAGCGAAAGAGCGATAAAGCGATAAAGCGAAAGAGCGATAAAGCGAAAGAGCGATAAAGCGAAAGAGCGATAAAGCGAAAGAGCGATAAAGCGAAAGAGCGATAAAGCGATAAAGCGAAAGAGCGATAAAGCGAAAGAGCGATAAAGCTATGGAGCGAAAGAGCGATAAAGCGAAAGAGCGATAAAGCGAAAGAGCGATAAAGCGAAAGAGCGATAAAGCGAAAGAGCGATAGAGCGAAAGAGCGAAAGAGCGAAAGAGCGAAAGAGCGAAAGAGCGAAAGAGCGAAAGAGCGAAAGAGCGAAAGAGCGAAAGAGCGATATTGACATGTCGACCCTAATCTTTTACATAACAATAGAATACTGGTTTCATTCAATTTCTTTTCATTTCACTTGATATTTGATTCACATAACATAAGAATGATTTTGATAAATGATTCCACTTTAAATCCCCAAAGGTCGCTATTATATAAATATAATTAATACAAGTTTATTTTTTTATTAAGAATTTGAATAAACATATAATGAGATTTCTCTATAAAACAACTTACGGTGAATAATTGAGAAATCCATGACAATTAAAACTATAATAGATTAATTCAAAAAGTTGACATCGTGTGTGTAAACCTGTACATAGATACTTCCTTAGACATACTTATGTGACTGAATATGATAGATTTAATCGAGCAAAGTAAAGTTTATATAAATCGGCGCACTTTGATTACTTTTGATATATATTCATCAACATAATAAGGATGCAGGTTAGTAGGAAGTCTATGGTATCAACACTTGTATATTATTTAGCCATCCAATAAAAAATTAAAGGAAAGAATAAAATCATAATAAAAAAAACTTGTTTTACTTGGTTTTAATGTACACATCAAATTGAAGCAGTGTGCGAAGAGAATACTATATAAAAATATCACAGTAGAATATTTGTATGACACGGAAATAGTTCTAAAGGGAGAAAAGACGTTTTGGGAAAATTTACTAATAGTGAACTCAGCGCAATGTCATGAATCATTAGTATGACTATAATAGGATTAACGCCTTCAGTGTATGGAGCTTAGCTTACATTCGGATAAGTTAATGGGACTTACACAATCTTCCCTTTAAGACTTGAATGGTTTTGCTCATATTTATTAAATTTGAAAAGTAATTATTGTAGATTATTATAGATATGTACATCTTATTAGTTTATTAATAATATCACTGTGTAAACGTAGTTTAGCAACAATTTACCACTGATGAAATTAATTAACATATTTTAGCTCTTCAAGCCTAAAGGTTTGGGTGTGAGGGCGAAAGAGGAAGGGAGCTTTACTTGGTTAAGTTTAGTAGTAAATGTCTTTTTTCACTGTTTGTCTCATGATTTGAGAATATGCCTTCCCCATTTGCATTCGATAGGATTCACTTACTGTGAGAATGTGTTCAATCATCATTATATGTGTTCCATCTATTGAGTCTGGGAAATTAGTTAGTTTCCATTTGCCGTCATAGCCTATTATATATTTCGATATCATCTTGTTTTAACTTTTGAAACCGCAAACCATTATGCATGGCATGGTATGATTTGGTATAATTGTACCCTTCTCAGCACACGGATAGCCAACAGACTTCCAATGGTGAATAATAGGATCTGATTGAGGGAATAATACAAAAGGGGAATAACTAAAAGAATTAACATTAACCTTTCTGCATTTGAGTTTTTACACACTCTGCTAATCACTCACTCGCAAATTTGCTAAAACATACATGTTAAGATATGAGAGCAGCATGAGTAGACCGAGATTGTTAAAATGTGAAAATTTTAATTCTCTGTATAAAAAAGTTTTGAAGAAGAAGTCTTTTAAAGATTTTAGGTTGGACCCCCTTTCACATCCATATTTGGTGAGGGGTCAGGACCAAATGAACAAATAAAATTTTATATGTAAAATCTGAAAATGTCATCTTCCTATGTCAACTGGTTCCGGAGAAGAAGTCGTTTAAAGGTTCTGTTAATAATGCCTGCCACGCCAATATTTGATGGGTGGCGAAGTTCAAATGAACAAACTTTGATCCCCTGTGTGCAAGGTACCTCTCCGCAAAATTTCAGCTTTGGGTGTGCTGCGGTTCATGAGGAGGAGTCGAAAATGTGAAAAGTTTATGGTTTGACGACGGATGACGGACGGACGCCGCACAACGGGCCATGTCACTTACAAGAGAGATCTGCAAATATTATAAAATATTATTGACAACGTTGACCCGGTGTGTTTATACCCGTACACGTAGATCCTCCCATAGACATACTTGTGTCAGCTCTCTTTTACCATTGTTTCATTGAAAGCATATTAATTTTTGATTTCCAATGGCGGCATGGTTCTTTGTCTCTAGTAAATAATTATTTCGCTTAGAAGAAGTTCTTCTAACGCCAGTAAAATAGCAGTTTCGTTTACGACAAAATAGTTTTAAAATTATCCCTGAAGATTTCTGTTGATCCAGATGAATACGTCAAACTTTTTTCTTACTACCGCGTTTAAAAACCAATAAATTCAAAATACACCTATTCCTCCAGTATTCGTCCTTTAAATGATGTTGAAGTTGATCAAGTGTGATTGTTCTCTGTATACAATGTATGTGACTTCTATTTTCTTTATTGTAAACGAAGTTGTCGTGAAATGAATTCATTCGTGGTAAACACTTATTATAATTATTATTAAATGAGTTATAAGTTTTATTGCGCAAAGTTCAATGCAGTTTAAATAAAATAACGGTCTATGCAAAAATCAGAATATCTGACTACTCTTAATCAATATATGTTAATCAGAATAAGCAATGTGAAAGTGCAAGTGCGGACACTATTGTATCAACATTGGTATAATATATTTACCCATTCACTATTTTAACAATGTATTATCATCAATATAATATATATTTGTCTTACATGTTTAACTTATGTGAATGAAATTGATTCAGTTTTTGGAGTACATTTTGTATATAAAAAAGTATATCATAGTGGCATATTTGTGTGACATTGTTTATCGAAATATGCCTTGAAAATGGTTCTGAATGCCATGCTTAATGAAAATAAACATGTATTTGCATATGTACTAATAGAGTGTGAGTCACCATAAATTATTAGTGTCATGATAATTATATGTTCGCCTTCAGTTTACGTAGTTTACAATAGGATAAGTAATTGGAGGTTAAGAAATCTTTTCTTAAGCACTTAAATGACTCCATTCTGCTTACATTTATGAAACTGTAAGATTACTTGTTCAAATAATATGTCACTACATGTATGTCGAGACACCCATTTTGTTTCAAGATACTTTATTTGGCCTAAATACGTGCACGTGCTGAATACGATATATGCTGATTTCAGTTCAATTAATTTCACTTAACTTGCAAATCAACCCATATCGCCCAATATATATGATTACTAGTTATACCCCCGCTACGAAGTAGTCGGGGGTATATAGCGCTCAGCGCGTCCGTCCGTCCTTGCGTCCGTCCGTCCGTCCGGAACACTTTTGGTTCCGCTCATAACTCAAATACTACTTGTTCAATTGTTATGAAACTTTATACATGTACACTTTATGGTCCCTAGATGTGCCTTTTCTATGTTTCCCTCAGATTCCATGATTATTTTTTCAGATTTTCCACTTTTAAGCGTCTTTGTGTGCGCGTCTATGGTCACATTTTTGGTTCCGCTCATAACTCAAATACTACTTGTTTCCAAGAAGGTATTAACACCTCATATACATAGCTTCTTTCTTATAAATCTGGTAAATGATTTTGACATGTTCACATTCAAGGTCAAAGGTCAAGGTCATGAGTGCTTTAATTACTACAATAATCCGTGTAAACATGATAACTTCAAACGTTTTTGTGCTGTCAGGCTCTTATTTGGTATATATCAACTATGGAGATAGACCAAGATTTGAAAAAGTTTTCGCTAAAATCTGTCAAAGGTCAAGGTCACAGCAAGGTCACAGCTTAAGCATGCTATTGTGAATATGCCTTATGTTAACAATGAACACTTTGAGTCATTGCATGATTGTTATACACAATGAAAAGTAATCGTTGATGGTGTGACCTTGAAGGTCTAAGGTCAAGGTCAAGGTCATGAGATATTGGTTCAGGCCATGTTAATCCTTTGATCCAATTTTGAAATCAGAAATAGGTTTTAAGAACAAACTTGCGAAAAGTGACCCCAGTGATGATTCAACTTGTTAGAATAACTTGAATAATGAACAAATTTTGGTCCAAAAAAAATCCCATTTTATTTATGCTGAGGAGAAGACGGAACAGGGAAAGGCGGGACCCAAAGTTTCGGAGCTGCTCTGCTTTTGCGGTGTCCCGCAAACGCTCTTCTAGTTGTTCAAATGTTACGAAACCACTTTGACTTTTACTTCTAAAACATGCTTATAGGTGTAATACTTACTCTGCTTTAATAATATATGTTATGGTCTTTTCATACAAAAGTTTAAACATTGATACCCTTTTGCTATTTTCAAACATTTCTCTTTGACCAATGTTAATGTAAAAGCGGGGGTATCATGAGTGAGCTTTGCTCACTAATTCTCTTGTTTCAAATGAAAGTCGAGCAACATCTGAAACCGAAATTTCACGTCGCATTTACATGCACAGATGACCCAGTAAACATTCTCAACCAAACTTTGTCCTATTTTCTGTTGTAAATAAGTTTCCAAAATGACATTTGACTGAATGACGGGCGTCAATCGCGGTGCATTGTCACGTCTTTTAACTTTACATAATTACATTGTTACGTTAATGAACCGATAAGCATTAACATTGTAATTTTCAACAACAGTACATGGACTTCAGGATTCAAATTGCTCGACATGTAGTACAGTTTTCTGATAAAATTCCGCATAAATAAAACAGCCATTTCTTTAAACTGTTTTACATATCAAGTAGCATCATTTGCTTCATATATATGTAGACCATTATCGTTCTAACACTCATTATATATACCATAGAAGGAAGTATTATCTATGCAGTTAATAAATAATGGTAACGAGGAATTTTGTAAAACAGAGAAGGAAAATGTGATTCACAACTGTTATCAACTGGTGGTGTGTAAAACTATTTTGCAATAAACATACGAATCTTAGTATAACTTTGGATAACGGCCGTCTTCTCTTTTGGTTTTCTCAGGTCAAGATGTTAAACCACTCAATCGTACTGCGCACAATGCACATATTTATAAGGGTTGCAATCCGGCAGAACCACATGTAAGAAAATAAGGTTACATACAACTTGGCGCTCCCGGTTTTTGTGATCGTATGAATGTGGCTCTCCCGGCAATGGTCGGGAGTGCTGGTCCATGTTACGGTATATAATAAACTATGATGTGTCTTGCAGTCTTTTTACTTTGTATTATCATATTGTAGGAAGGCACAGGACAGGAGAGTTTCATATTTCATTGATGTTTTCACCCCATATCAACATATTTTATTTTATGTAATGTACACGTATGTGTGTCATGTTTTATATGTTATTTGGTCAGATGTAATTTTATCGAATACTGAACGTTGCTGAAAATAATCATTTTAATGCTAACCACTTCAGAATAGTGACAGGTATACAGTTGAAAAGTCGTGACCTAAAGAAAAACTACTACAACACTTTATTTAAAACTAAACAAACAAGATTAACTCCATATTCATTTTATAATAAGCTCATTATCTATCAATGGGTGGCGCTAATTTGATAAACGGTATCATCCCGAAATCAATCGTGGGCTTCGCGGCAACCAGGAGTTTACACGACGTGTGGCCCTCGCGACATTTTGTAGTTTTCTAGTGTGGCTTTCGCGGCAACGAGGAGTGTACATGTCGTGTGGCCCTCGCGACATTCTGTAGTTGGCTTTCTCGGCAACGAGGAGTTTACATGTCGTGTGGCCCTCGCGACATTCTGTTGTTTTCTAGTGTGGCTTTCGCGGCAACAAGGAGTTTACATGTCGTATGGCCCTCGCGACATTCTGTAGTTTTCTAGTGTGGCTTTCGCGGCAACGAGGAGAGTACATGTCGTGTGGCCCTCGCGCCATTCTGTAGTTTATTAGTGTGGCTTTCGCGGCAACGAGGAATGTACATGTCGTGTGGCCCTCGCGACATTTCTAGTTTTCTAGTGTGGCTCTCTCGGCAACGAGGAGTTTACATGTCGTGTGGTCCTCGCGACATTTGTAGTTTTCTAGTGTGGTTTTCCCGAGCAGACAACCTTTCGAATAGCCAAACTCAATTCATTAACTTTATGTTAATAATCATAGAAACCATGTCAAGAATGAAAACCAAGATTAGACGTACAATGCTAAAATATTGACACTATATTCCGAGATTATATAGACGGTTGAAGTACACTCAACATTTGCATTATTATGAGCATTTATGTAGAGTTTACACCTTGAAAGTCAATGTGTAAGTTTCTTGTGCAAGCTTTACTATGTAGATGAATAGTAATCTCAACAAGGTGACGTACAAACTTGGATATCTACTGAACAGCAAAATAACGCCAGTCCACTAAACAATTTCGTAATTACTGATAACGCTGTAATGAGAAAATTTATAACATCACAGCATTCCAATTTTGATGACATCATAATAATAACGTGTTGAACACATGCAGACGTAACGATAAGTCAATACTTGTATAGAACTTCTGGATAACATTATATTGTGCCATAATCATTCTCTGGGAAAATAGCCACATTTCTGTTCAGATGATGAAGGGCAAAATGTGCTTTTAAATGCAATTAGAACATGTGCAAACACTCCCGTGAAGTTGTTTGATGCAAAACCCCTGTCTCTGCTGATGTTGATTTGACGTTATGGCGTCATTTATGAATTTCATTCAGAATGGTTCTATTGGTCTCATTTTGGTAAAACTTCAAGGTATTGTATTCCTTGTCGGTACCAAGGTGTTCCACGAGAAGATTTATAGTAATTGCAAACTGTACAGCATGCAGTTAGCCAATATCCCAGTTTCCGAAAAAAAATCACTTTTATTTTGCAAAGCATTTACTTCTTAAACATTGAGGCAAGAGTCACAATTTTGAGTCTTTTCAAAGAGCAAATCTCGGATTACAGCACGAATAATTGATTTTTTCCCAGGCTCATGCAGATCATGTTACTATGACAACATGTGACGTGCAATTTCGCGAACTGATACCATTTGACTTTGCAATGGTAACCAACTATACTCTACAGTATCAATAGCTCCACATGTTCTCTGACATTTACTAATGATATGAAAAACCATAGGTTTATATGCAAACAGAAACTATAATCAATATATTATAGATACGTAGTATGAAATTTGAATATTTATTTCACATACTTAATTACTTTATAGTGTGTCATGTTTTTGGTGATATGGTGATTTAACCATCAAAACTAAGTTACTCACACGAATTAAAATAAAATGGTTTCCGGTATTTAGTTATTCATTACTTGATAACGATATGTGAATCCACTAAATGCTGAAATATATACGCTTTTGGTTGAATAATCTTATATCCAAAAAACTTATTTACAGATAAAATGTAAAAATAATGCATATGGATAAAACATTTACAAATATGTTTTAAAGAGCCATTAAAAATTTATAGGAATATTTACTTTGCCTTCATGCATGCCGACAGACCAGATATTCTGATTTATTCTGAAGTACAAATAATTAAACTTGACTTGCATATTCATTCCCTAACGCCAAATGTATGCTAATCAAATAAAGTCGAGCAACAGCATTTTGTACGTGAAGAAGCCGAATTTATACGTTTCCTATATGTGCACAGTAGTTATATGACCAATTACATATTACCAACCCACATCTGACTGTCTATTAAAGGTAAGTTTCCAAACTTACATTTAACCAATTAACCCGCATCTTTGTCAAGTTTTCAATAATAAATCGTGACTTTCACCTTTATAATATCACTACTAAATGAACTAGCCTTAAATTGATAATGTTCATCAGCAATCAGTACTTTTCGATAAAATAACTTCATTTATTACGTTTGACATAATGTGACTCCAACAACATACTCAATGGGTTTTAAAAGGAACACTCAGTGTTGCATTGTAGTATTTTATCAAGAAGTATTGACTGTTATTGAAAATTAACCCTTAAGCGCCAATCACTAAATGATATTAATAAAGAGAATTATTTTGTTATAATGATTGACGTTCAATGTCCGCAATTATCATTGTGATGAACGTCACACCAAAAATATAATAAAATCCCTTTTCACGACAAGAATAATTGTTGAATTATGATGAAACGGGAAAATTACCCACGCTCGGATAAAACCCAAAGTACATGGGAATTGAAACACGTTTGACAGAAAAGTTAACAAAAAATAGAAGCTGACTCTTTGGTTGTTCCGTATTAATCAGTTTGCAAATTGATGTGTTTACAAGCACTACCGACAGGGTCAAAACGTCTCATTTTTATCAAGAACATATACTTTTCACTGAGTCAGAATACCCTTTTGTATTATTTATCCATTTCTCAATGTTTTAAGAAAGACTTTACCCATATATAACATTGAATTCCTGGTTATGAAAAATATATTCAATTGTTTAACTCTTTAGCGAAATAGATGTAAACAACTAGGATGTCCTCAACAGTCAGGAAAATGTATTTTACTACTATGCACTGTATAATGCCATGGGCCTCCTTTCTGATTAAAACTATCTCTTTATGTGAGCAGAATGAAGCCATTCAAGTGTGAAAGAGACGATTTTGTAACCTCAAATACGCATTCGAATGTCGCTGAGCTCCATGCACTGAAGGCGTACAACCTATTACCATCATACTAATGATTCATGGCGATGCGCGGAGTTCGCATTTTCAATAAATTTACCCAAAACGTGCTTTTTCATGAATCAGACCCTTTAGAATTATTCCTGTCGCACATATTAATACACAATGTCACACAAATATTCTACTGTGATATAGCCTAATAGTGTCTTATACGTTATGATGTGCACAATGTAACCCAGTAAACAAATTTATATATTTTATTTTGATAAGGATAGATTATTTTATCCTTTCCTTTGATTTGTTAGTGAATGTCTAAATAATATACCAGTGTTGTTACAATATATTTCCAAACTTGTTTCTTACATTATGTTGATGAATATATATCAGAAGTTATCAATTTCAATTCTTTATTTCTGAAGTGTAGGCCATCGGCCCGTAACTACATATCGTATATATGACAAGACATGATGTGTACAGCAACAGTCATTCAATTAACATTTTTGGTACATGGCATGAAAAATAAAGCTTGCTAAATTACAAGTTTACAATTCGATATTGACATGAGGATTTTAAATTTAGTTTTATTTGGATTTGTACAAACAGTTTCCGGCAAATGATTCAGGCGGAGCTCTTTAAATTTGGAACACACAAGAAGGAAATGGTTTTCATCCTCAATTATAGCCGTCGTCGCATTGTAAACATAATCTATCATTTCTATCTATATTATAAAACCGACCCGTTTCAATTCTTAAATGAAAAACACGTAAATTGCCCGAATACTCTAAACATTTTAACAACAACCGCATTCAAATATAATTTTTTAGACAGTGAAGCTTTAAGATAAGAGTAAGATATGGAGTTGGTGCCGTTTTGAAGTGAACTATACCAATTCAGTTCATGAATACATTTTAGTCGACACAGACATTTTGAGAAACACGAAGTAGGAAGATAAACAAATTGTTGGTCCCAAACAAAACCAAAGCCCAATTAGCCAATTAGCTAATTAGCCAGTTTGGAGACTGGCGCTAGTTAGGCCTTGCGTGGGAAGATGAAGCCCAAACTGTACAATAACTCTGGAAACTTCGAAGCCCAATTAACTTTATTATTTTCTATACCTTTTAACATCATATATAACATTTTTTGGGATGCCGAGTGTCAGACATATTTAATGATTTTAAGCTATATTTGACAGCTTTTTCAGTAAAAATATAGAGTAAGTAGAAGAAATCAGAGTGCGCCGATTTAAATTTATATAAACTTTGTTTTGCTCAATTAAATCAATAATAACCAGTCACATAAAGTATGTCTAAGAAAGTATTTATGTACAGGTTTACACACACCATGTCAGCGTTTTGAATTAATCTATTAGAGTTGCAGTTGTCTGTTTTAATTAGCATGGATTTCTCAATTATTCACCGTAAGTTGTTTTATAGATGTTTATTCAAATTCTTAATACAAAATAAACTTGTATTAATTATATTTATATAATAGCGACCTTTGGGGATTTAAAGTGGAATCATTTATCAAAATCATTCTTATGTTATGTGAATCAAATATCAAGTGAAATGAAAAGAAATTGAATGTAACCAGTATTCTATTGTTATGTAAAAGATTACGGTCGACATGTCAATATCGCTCTTTCGCTCTTTCGCTCTTTCGCTCTTTCGCTCTATCGCTCTATCGCTCTATCGCTCTTTCGCTCTATCGCTCTTTCGCTTTATCGTTCTTTCGCTTTATCGTTCTTTCGCTTTATCGCTCTTTCGCTTTATCGCTTTATCGCTCTTTCGCTTTATCGCTCTTTCGCTTTATCGCTCTTTCGCTCTATCGCTTTATCGCTCTTTCGCTTTATCGCTCTTTCGCTTTATCGCTTTATCGCTCTATCGCTTTATCGCTCTTTCGCTTTATCGCTCTTTCGCTCTTTCGCTTTATCGCGCTGTTATTATCGCTTTATCGCTCTTTCGCTTTATCGCTCTTTCGCTTTATCGCTCTTTCGCTTTATCGCTCTTTCGCTTTATCGCTCTTTCGCTTTATCGCTTTATCGCTCTTTCGCTTTATCGCTCTTTCGTTTTATCGCTTTATCGCTCTTTCGCTTTATCGCTTTATCGCTCTTTCGCTCTTTCGCTTTATCGCGCTGTTATTATCGCTTTATCGCTCTTTCGCTTATCGCTCTTTCGCTTTATCGCTCTTTCGCTTTATCGCTCTTTCGCTTTATCGCGCTGTTATTATCGCTTTATCGCTCTTTCGCTTTATCGCTCTTTCGCTTTATCGCTCTTTCGCTTTATCGCTCTTTCGCGTTATCGCTCTTTCGCTTTATCGCTCTTTCGCTTTATCGCGCTGTTATTATCGCTTTATCGCTCTTTCGCTTTATCGCTCTTTCGCTTTATCGCTCTTTCGCTTTATCGTGCTGTTATTATCGCTTTAGCGCGTTGTTATATCGCTCTGTCGTGCGTCGTTATCGCTTTGTCGTGCGACACTATCGCTTTGTCGTGCGACACTATCGCTTTGTCGTGCGGCGTTATCGCTTTGTCGTGCGGCGTTATCGCTTTGTCGTGCGGCGTTATCGCTTTGTCGTGTTGCTCTATCGCTTTGTCGTGCAGCCTTATCGCTTTGTCGTGTGACTATATCGCTTTATCGCTTTGTCGTGTTGATACCAGAGGGCGAAAGAGCGATGTCCCCTCTCGGCCATCATAATTCATGATATCTTTCTGAAACTTCACATGTGTATTACCCACCGACTGAAGTGGTGCCTTTTGATATTTTCAGATTTCTGAAAATTTTATTTTTGGTCGTTTCCATAGAAACATGTTGAAGTTTGACTTTGTTCAGAGACACTCACAGGTTCGTTTCCGGTGCACAGTTCCAAAACCGTTCATCATATCTTCCATCTTCTTTGCATGTGTATTACCCACTAACTGAAGTGGTGCCTTTTGATATTTTCAGATTTCTGAAATATGTATTGTTTTCGTTTCCATAGAAACTTGTTGAATTTGGACTTTGTCAGAGACAGGTTCGTTTCCTAAACAGCTCCAAACCGGTTCATCATATCTTCCTGAAACTTTGCATGTGTATTACCCCCTTACTGAAATGGTGCCTTTTGATATTTTCAGATTTCTGGAAAAAAAAAATTTTTGTTTCCATAGAAACATGAGAGAGAGAGAGTGGTTGTTGTTGATTTTGACTGCTTCTGGAGCAGAAGTCTAAAACCCTTAACATACCTGAAACTCAACATCTGTAATACCAACTAACTGAAGTACGGTAGTAGATACACAAGTATCTGTCAAAGATGTGTTTTACAAATTTTGTGGAACCGGTGGGATATTGTCATCTTCTGATGACTCTTGTTAAAGAGATGCTGATATGCAGACTGTGTCAAATGTTCAAATGCAACTCAACTGTTCCAACACTTGCTGAGAGATGAAAGAACGGAATTTAGCAACTATTGGTTTGTTGTTTATTACATATTTAAAAACTGTAAGAATGGTGAAGGTTTTTTTTACCTTCTCAGGACAATCAACAATGTATGGTGATTTTCAATCGCTAAATACACCAGATAACAGTGGTAAAAATGTTGTTCCTCTTCCCATGTAGTTGCTATGATATTTTTGTAAGGATATTCTATGCTAGTCTGAGTTTAGAGCAATCTCAATATATTTAGATCGACAATTCTTTTATAATGTTATATTGGCAATATAGAATAAAATAACAAAAACACGGTGTTGGGGGGCAAGGTCAATTTTAATTGACTATTAAAATATATACTTTAAATACATATGAAAAGTTCCTACTAAAATGTACACTGATTAAAATATGTAAAAGTCTTTAGTTAAAACTTGGTATTGGCGTAGGTGGGTGGATGGTCTGTCCTGCGCATGACTCACTACCACGCCGTTATCACAGCCGGGTTGGAGCCTGGGAGAGCCGCACGTCATTGCGTGTGCGTGATATTTTATGCCACTTCAGTCAGTTAAACCACATTAACGGTAAGTTAATATATGAAAAATGAAAAAAAATGTTCTAAATTAACCTTTGGATTGAGGTTAGAGCGACTTGTCGTTTGCAAAGAGATGTATATGACTAACAAGACACTACACGACCAGATTTTCCGTAGCTGTAGAAAACGGCGTCACCATAGAACGAAAACTGGATGAAGGTACTATATAGAGGATATCTGTCTTTTCTTGACTAATACCATGTTTATCTCATCGAGTGAGGTAGAAAGGTTATATTTTCACGAGTGGCGCAGCCACGAGTGAAAATATATAACTTTTCTACCTCACGAGATGAGATAAACATGGTATTTGTCAAGAATTGACGGATATTCTATTTATTATATGATATTATCCATGTAATTACGTCCGAAAAGCAGTTTTACTTATGTATGCTTTGTAATTAGGGTCATCTCCCCATCTCTTCAAACCAGCTGCTTTCATGAGAGGAATACTGTCCAGTTTGATGATGATGAAGGCGTAGAGAGTGGGAGAGATGATGCTGATGTGTTCGTAGCCCGACAAGACGGTGGAGCAAGAGAGATAGATCCCCGTCCACATCATGATCTCTCCCAGATAGTTGGGGTGTCGACACATGCTCCACAGTCCGTGATGGATGTACTTGCCCTGGGAAGAGAGAGTGGGGACAGTTGGTGAAGACGTGCATGCTTATGAATATACCTTATCTCGTCCAAGTGAACTGATAAAATGTTCGATATTCATGATATTTTGCATATTAGATACTGTCGATAATCTCCAGTTTACAACATAGTAAGGTAGCACATAACTGGATGCACGTCGATTACCACGCGTTACGGATGCAGACTACTATACGGTTGATCAGAGGGCGCACCTAAGCAGGTAGCTCGCATTAAGAAATGTGTTCAGGTGTGTTAAACCTTTTGAAAATACTTTAGGTTGATGAAACCCCTGGGTGGACGACCCCCTATTTTACTATATGTGATTAGATCGCACCATGGGTGGGGTATTACAGTAACTTACAGTGTTACCAGTGGATATTACAGTAACTTACAGTGTTACTAGGGGATATTACTGTAACCTACAGTGTTACCAGGGGATATTACAGTAACTTACAGTGTTAACAGGGGATATTACAGTAACTTACAGTGTTAACAGGGGATATAACAGTAACTTACAGTGTTACCAGGGATATTACTGTAACTTACAGTGTTACCAGGGGATATTACAGTAACTTACACTGTTACCAGGGGATATTTCAGTAATTTACAGTGTTACCAGGGGATATTACTGTAACTGACAGTGTTACCAGGGGATATTACAGTGTTACCGGTGATATTACAGTAACTTACAGTGTTATTAGGGTTTGCTTTGAAAGTGGACTTCTGATAGTCCGCAACACTCTCCAGAGTAAATCCTATGATCCAGATGAGCCAGCCCAGATCGTCTTGCACCATGAGGATGAGGTCCTCTTTCTTTGAGTTCAACAACACCACGGGCAGGATGGTCACCATCACCCACACACCTGGACAGGTCAACGTTAAAAAATTATTAAACTCGATTTTGAGGTAAGAAGGTTTAAATCATAGTGTTTTGATGGAAGTATGATTATCTAGATATCTCAGCAACAATTTCAAGCATGTGTAGTTTTGGAGGTCATTTCATTCTAATTAATTTAACACCTAATGCTCGCTCCTGTGTTAACCCCTCTTGTTCAGCGAAAATACAAGGCCTGTACATTGGCATAGTCATATCAAATGATTGAGTGCAAAGGAAAATTAATAATCAGTTTGGATGAATATCGGGTACATTAATGATAGATTTCTCATTTTGTAATTCAAAAGGGTTACTTAAGTGCATAGGATCGGACCTATTTACCCGGGTTGACTAGAGATCCGTAGATAGACTGGAGTTGATGTTCTTCTGTCCTTACCTTGCACTGTAGATAGACTGGAGTTGATGTTCATCTGTCCTTACCTTGCACTGTCCACACCAGGAATTCTGTTGGTTTGCGTAAGACGGTGTAGCGATAGTCCTTACCTTGCACTGTCCACACCAGGAACTCTGTTGGTTTGCGTAATACGGTGTAGCGATAGTCCTTATCTTGTATTGTCCACACCAGGAACTATGTTGGTTTGCGTAAGACGGTGTAGCGATAGTCCTTACCTTGTATTGTCCACACCAGGAACTCTGCTGGTTTGCGTAAGACGGTGTAGCGATAGTCCAGGCCGTATTTCGTGTATCTTTTGGTGAGATAGATCACAAGGCGACATCCCCAAACAGTGACAAGACCAGTGTTTATGATCTGTCGTATATAGAACGTGTAGCCCAACGTCAGACTCATCAACGCCAGTGGTGGCAACACCGCAATTCCTGAAAAAATATGACACTTATATATCGTAGCAGTCATAAAATCAATGAGTAATATTTAAGGAGCCATGAAATCAACGATTAATATTGAAACGGTCATAAAATCAACGATTAATAACGAAGAATTCTTAAAATCGACTTTTGATATTGAAGCAGTCATATAATCAGTGATTTATATTGAAGCGGTCATGGAATCAAGTATTGATATTGAAGCAGTCATATAATCAGTGATTTATATTGAAGCGGTCATGGAATCAAGTATTGATATCGAAGCAGTCATATAATCAGTGATTTATATTGAAGCAGTCATAAAATCAAGTATTGATATTGAAGCAGTCGTTATATCAACGATTAATATACAACGCCAGGACTGGAAACACTGCAATTGCCAATAAGATAAGATATTTATATTTTGAACACATGGCGAGAGACAAAAGACATATAACAGTATTGAATTTAATACAATAAGAATACGATGGGAACCAGTACTGAACTTTCAACATTCAATGGACACTGTCATATTCGTTATATACACTTGGAAATTAATTAAGCAACACCCAAGTTTGCAAACTGAAATATAGTGCTCTGGGATTGACAGGATATATTGAATGATTTTATCACTCCAGACATATCAATTGGTTATTTAGCAACTCATCCATTGAAATACAAATCCACCATATGCACAACTTACGAAAATGTGAGGGAAAATGTGATCGTACTGAATGTTTACCTAAAATAACTATTGTCCCAGGAGTGAAACTACACTACAAACTTCAGAATTGATTTATAGTAACAACATTGTTGATACAAGGTTGACACACCAAAACATCTTTTATCATGCATGATAAGAAGTTAGACAGACATAAAACTTCCCGTCCCTATTAACGATAAATGGGTACTGAAGCCTACAACCATATGATCTGTGAATAAAAATCGACCTAAAATCACTAACTGTAAGCTTAAGACAAACGTCTGAACCATAAACTTCAATCGTGGGTAGATGCAAACATGGTTATTCACGAGGAACCAATTTGGATTTCGAATCAACTGTAGTCAGCATGTTCCCTTTAAATATATATATATCTAAATCTACAGGAGGCAGAATGTACTTTCCCTGAGATTTTAACAAGGCTGTCGACTTTGTGGAAGATTCATTATTATGCTATCAGTTATGGAATTAATAGAAACTTTATTTCTGTTGTGAGAGACATTTACTCTAAAACTAAATCTAATGTGAGGATCGAGATGGATATAACTGTCTATTTCACCTCCTCTTTGGGAACCGCCAAGGATGTATGCTAAGCCCACTCTTGCAATGAGTGCAATCTTAAAAATGCAATGTTGATATCTGAAAGAGAACCAACTCTGCTCATTACTGTATGCTGATGACGTCATAAATGAAGCAGACAGAGCCGATAGTTTACCGCAAATCAACTGTATTGATGGGGAATACCTCTCAATCTTGCAAGATCTAAAATTATTGTTTACAGATGAAAGTGGGAGAAAAAGTGGTTGTGCAGTGGAAGTGAAATGGAAACTGCATGTTTCATATTGCAAATATTAGGAATTGCCTACTACCATACTCTTGTGATGATGTACGTTTCACAAAACGTTCGTATCCCAGTTACGAATATCGTAAACCGATCTTAGCGTTACATTTGTTTCGTTATAGCGTTTCACTAAAGTTCGTTGCACAAAATATTCGTAAATTACGTGGAAAATTGCGACAGCGGAGGATCAGTCTCATTAAAACCAGACCTTAATTAGTTGCTGTAAGAAGTCTGATTTTGATTAGACTGGATTTTGTTTCGTAAATGCAACAAAGATGGATGATATAAGTGTGGGGATCGTGAAGGCCAGGGCAGTGGGGCGTCGTCCTCGTGATTTCCGTTAAGAACCTTTATATGCATGCTGATGAATTATCTACAGTTGTAAATATGTAGAATATATATACGTGCAGACACCTAGTTGCAGGTACAGCAACGTGCAGTATCCTTGGACAAAATACTGTGACTATGTGTCCTAGTTCACCCAGCTATGAATGGGTACCTCGTAAGGATGAGCATGGTGATTTAACTTGGTGCGCCTAGTGGCTGCAAAAGTTGCATACTCCAAATGGAGCTGAGATTGACAAAGAGTGTCGTTAAACAGTGACATCCAATGATCGGGGGCAAACAGAGCGCCTTTGAGCAGCTTAGCTTAGCTGGATATTGGCGCTATACAAATGTTTATATGTATGTATGTATGTATGTACGTATGCATGTATATAGTAGTGTAGCAGATATTCCAGAGGAACCCAAATTAAGAACATAATTATCCTTATTTCAAAACAACTGGAACTTGTAACCATATTTAAACTTCATAAAATAATAAAATAAAATAAACATATTAAATTGAAAAGAAAAAAAATGTTTCAAAATAGCAAAAGGACATCAATGTTTAGTCTTTTGTATGGACACACATCAATATTATAAAAGCAGAGTATATGGTTTAAACAATATTTATTTCAAAAATAAGTGAAAGGGATTGGTAAACAGGCTTGCAGCCTATCAGAGTATATATGTCTTCGTAGTAAGTATGTCTTCATAGATACACTTGTAAGTTTGCTTTAGAAGTCGAAATATGCAAATCAGGGTATGAAATATTAAAATATGCAAATGAGGTATGAAATATACAAATGACAGATGTACACATCAGTGGTTATAAGTATCAAGTTTCGTAAGATTTGAACAATTAGTGTCTGAGCTAGGAGTGGGACAGAACAGTGAAATACGAAGCCGAAAAATGGAGAACATTTGCATAAATAATGCCAATTTGGGTATGAATCATACACAAGGCAGATGTACACATCATAGTGATTATATGTACCAAGTTTCATAACATTTGAACAATTAGTGTCTGAGTTATGAATGAAACAGAAGTGTGAATGCCGAAGTCGAAAAAACTGAGAAAATCTGCATAAATTATGCAAATGAGAGTATGAAACATATAAAAGGCAGATGTACACATTATGGTGATTATATGTATTAAGTTACAAGACTTTGAATAATTAGTGTCTTAGTTATGAATGAAACTGAAGTGTGAATGGCTAAGTCGAAAAACAGAGGAAATTTGCATAAATTATGCAAATGAGGGTATGAAATATACGAAAGGCAAATGTACACATCATGGTGATTGTACATATCAAGTTTCGTAAAATTTTAACAACTGGTTTCAGAATTATGAGCGGATCAAAAACCGAACGGACGGACGGACGGACATTGGCGGCTACTTCGAGTTTTGATATAATATAGTATAATGAAACATGTAATAAACTCTTATAATAAAAAAAAATGTAGTAAAGTTACTGGTTTTATTTCTTGATACGACCCCCATACAGGTCCATTGTTTAGTTAATCTGATATGCCTCACTGCTTCTGTACCTGAACAATAGGGTGCCTGCACTTTGAGAACCCCCCCCCAATTTGCTGTGTAATAAATCAAGATTAAATTATATAGAACATTAATAGGAGAGTGAAACATGATTTTCTGGCTTGTTTTATGATATCCTGCAGCAACGATGTGTCATCTATGTGAAGTCCAAGAAGGTTCATTATGCCGATAACGATGTGTCATCTATGTGAAGTCCAAGAAGGTTCATTATGTCGACCCCATACTTCTATACTTATCTTATTTCCACATTTCCTATAAGTTCACCATAAATACCAAATACGTTTTCCAAAGCCCGTTTGAAATAGCAACTGTTACTGTCATGGCAAAGTGCACTGTAGGCAGAAGTAGACGCCGCCGTTTCTGTGCAAAATGGTAACAGTTCTGACATCTCACTGCTTATTACTCAAATTCTTAATTATTTTTAATCAACTAATGTTTCTCTACTTATATCCTCCATTGATCTTTTCCGAAATTGTAAAAAGTGTTACCAATTATATTAATAAATATATATACCCTAGTATTTCTCTTATTTTTTAGTTAATAATCAAAGATTGTGGGTGTTGATTTAGAATATTGCTAGCTGTACTCTCTTAAATAGCTTTTCCTCATTCTTATATCATATCAACTGTTTAATAGGCAGTTAAACATTTTAAACAAATGTAACTGGTGCCAAAAGCGCTGAAATCCATATGTCCATGTAGCTGCAGAACTGTAGCTATATAACCTCTTTCCCCAGTATCATCGTGTTTATAAAAGGCGACGCCAGGGTGTCAAAGAGCCTATTTTGGCGAAGCAACTGCAGCTAATGTCCATGCTAAATTGAAAAGATTAAATGGACATGCACATTTGAGGTACTGTTCAAAGCCCAAAATAGTCATAAACAAATCACCACAGTGAAAATCGAAGAAATTATTGTAAATCTGTTTTCATTAATGTCAATATTGTTACCAGGAAATCCATGCCTGTTACTGGCAACACGGTAACATACCCAGAGACCTCAAAGTAACCACCACTATATGCGTGTAGAAGAAGTGGTTCGTGATGTCATATTCAAGGATAAACAGTTAAAATCTGTCGAGAAATATTTGAGAACTCATTTATGTAATGTTCATGCAAATACAATGAAGATTTTCCGGTAAAGACAGCCAGACGAGCTTTATTCAGGAACTTACGCCTTATGAACTCTAATACAATTTGTTGTTTTCTTTACATCATACGTACAGTCACATGTAAACAATGTTCATTCGTTTACCTCTAATTTCAACAAATATTTTACTAACATTGACACAGATAAAATGGTATTGGCGTTAGTAGAAATTTAACAATGTTGTTATTAATTGTTCATCTATACACAGTTGAAATCATAGGTAAATATGTGCTTCTTAAAGATTCACAATAACTACAGGTGAGAAGAACATGGAAATCATTTTCTACACAGCCGTCATTACAATAAACTTTTATTTTCGTCCTGTACATTGCTCTTTCTAAGATCATTAACATTAAAATGGGGTAATGATCGGTATTAATTTACACAAAATTCTTCTTAATGTAACATCATGTAGTTCAGTGAAATGTTTTTCCAGGAAGAAGGAACGCTTGAATAAGGGCACAGAAACTTGAGGATGATATTTGACAATGCCATGCGGTTTTGATAAAATACATCATGCACTCTTTGTGGAAGAATGTAAATAAATAACTTATAATTTCCAACATCTTGAGATATCCTAGAGAGAGACAATCCAGACATGAACAGAGTATTTCTAACGTCAGACACCCAATAATTAAATACCATTTTCGTTTAATCTTTTAGAAAAAATTTTCAAAACATTACATACAGGTATCAATGCGTTTTAACAGGCTGCCGACCATGACAGTCTACAGGATACAGTCAATTCTAAGTATTTGGAGTAAGAAACACTATCTACTTCCTTATTGCCATACGTCCATTTTTTCAAATTTATGGAGTATGACACCGTTTCTAAACGCAATAACGTCTGTCCTTTTTTTTGTCCGATTTCTCACACTATGACTGTGGAACATTAACTGTTATGGAGGCCGCTAACTTAAAATGAGAAGAAATTAAGCACTTTTTAATGCAAATAGTAACAACATTATATCATTAATGTCTGTTGAAACAAAGATTCGATAATCACATACATTATACATTTCAGTTACAAGTTCATTTATGAACAATCTAAATAGAACATGGTTTAAACATATTTTTATTCAATAAGAATGTGGTTTGGCAAACAAGCAAAACTCTGCTTATGTGAATGCCTCACCACTTCATAAAACATAAACAAATTCACAAGAGCTGGTAACATGTTAACAACAAATAAATAGAACATGACTAAGTACGGAGCCCTGTCTTACACCAGATGAAATTTGGAAACATTCTGTGGCTTCATTATATCTGTCCTGATACATGCTTGAATTGGGGAGTATATACTCTGCAAAACATATGACAATTTACCAGTTAACCCTTTTTAATTAATACATACATCATTTTCTTTCTATTAAAATAACCAAATTAAAATTAATAAAGGCGCAATGAAAGCGGTCTTTAGCTTCACTTAAATATTTGTACATAAAACTTTAAGGGCAAAAAGTGTCTGATGGTGAAATATTGGGTCTAAACCGGCTTGGGATTCTGATAACAAATCATTTACATCTATCCACGTTCTAATAAGTTATTCAATCACAGCAGAAAACAGTTTGCCAGTTACGTTTAAGAGAGAAATACTCCGATATTTGTTTGGATCAGAACTCTTTCCAGCATTATAAAGAGGGATAATCATTCCTATGGTCCAGAAATCGAGAAAAGCCCAATTATCTAAAATGTTATTAAATAGTTTCTTAAGATAAAGGTTTACAGAAATGTGCGATAGTTTTAAGATTAAGATTTTTAACGCTTTCCAAAAAAAATCTCCTCGGTATGTGGTTAGACCTAGTGGTTCGAGTGGTGCCTTTTGCAACTTAGGACATTCTGATTTTTATATTTTTGCTGGTTTCCATGGAAACAGTTTAAACTTAGTGCATATGGGGATAGGAACCTTTTCCGGCCTCTCTCTCAAAATCTATGCAGTATTTTTTCACAAAATTTAGTGTGTAGCTAGACCTAGTGTTGCAGTGATGCCTTTTGCTATTTAAGTTATTCTGGTTTTTTTCTGGTTTCCATGGAAACAATTTGAACTTAGTGCATATAGGAATAAGGAACATTTCCCGACCTCCATCTCAAAATCATAAGTGAAAAATAATGTTGAGAGGACAAGGTTGCATTGAAAGTTGGAGCGGGGGACATCACAGTGCATCACCTGCACATATTTCTAGTTAGATTAATAGTCTATCAAAACTCGTTTAACAATCACTCATATTCGCAAAATCCACTACTGATATCTGATAACTCCAATTTAAAATATCTGATGACATATTTTGACAACTTTGACCATTTTCGAACCCACTTCTTCAATGTATGCGTGTTTCTAAATACAATATACTGATCAGTGAATAAAATGTCATTTTTAATTTAAAAATCCCGCCTTAGAATAGTGTTTGAGAACATTCTAGATATTGGTGTCATGGAGAAGACAATACTTGTTTATGGATGACCAACTTCTTTTTCAACAATGGCGACTTGTCGGTATAAACCCTTATACCGTTATAAAGTATATGACGAAACAGAAGGTTATATATGGTTACATGTTGGTATGATAATGAGATAACAAAGAAAACAAGATGAGATAACACTGCAGGGGTACATAACTGACATAATGATTACTACCAATTATTGCTGAAATGGTTAATTGAATATTAATACATTAATAAAACAAGATTAAGCGTGCATATTTCACATATGTAAACCTTGAAGATGCGTTTTGCTTATTTTCGCAAATAAATATCAGAATGAGGTAGAAATAGTATTTTGAAATTCTCTGCTTCAAAATTGCACTTTTTTTAAATGTGCCTCTCTAACTATAGCTCATATGTAGGGCTTCAAGCCAAGGTGTATATGTGAGCATTCCTCGCGTAAATACATTAACTCGTAATTGAAAAATAAAAAAAGACATATCTATTCTTTTTTTAATATGGTTTAAAAAAATTTCATCAAATCGATTCATTATTCATCAACAGTTTTTTCACAAAATTTATCTATCGGAAAAGAAGCATATTTTTTACTTAATTGAATAACTCAAATAAGAACAGACACATTTCCTGGATTATTCTTCAATGTGAACATACAAGACGTTTCGGAGTAAATGCCTACTCCATCATCAGGTGGAAAGTGAGGAACCCGATTAAGGAGTAAGCATATTATGAGATAAGTCGTGTATTTTTACATTAAAGACGTAATTGTTATCCAGATAATGTTCCGGTTCTTTGGTATGCCAATTTCAAATGCCCTTCAAAGTCTTTAGGCCCTACCTCAAATTAATTTTCTAAAAATCAAAAAGTTAAGATATTTCTATTTAAATCAAATCTCACCTGCCACATCGTAATATTTCTGACATCTCAAACATAAGTCTACTACCCAGCACAGCCACTGACTCCCGAAGGCCAATGCAGCCGACTTCAACAGTATATCAAACATAGCGGCTCGTACGTACAGCTCGTCTAGTGAGAGAGAGTGGTGTTCAATGTGAGTCAGTAGCATTACTGCACTCACACGAGATGTTAAACAGTGGGGGTATTGCCAAATACATGCAATAAAGTACCCGGATTTCGTGGATATGAGTTGTCCCCGTTATTCTCCAGTACTTTATGATAATAGGCACATACGCAATTCGAAAAATGCGGAAGTGAGTTTGTAACTTGCGTTGTACAATGGTCGTACACATGGAAATCATATACATGTATACTTTTAACAAACATAATTTAAGCATTGTTTCGTGTTGTAATTTTATAGATATGACCATATAAGACCTTATTTCATCTTTCATTGCCGTAGTAGAAATAAAATAATTATGTAAACATTTCATGTTGCTGTCATCTTTAATCAAGATAGTACTACCCATAGACTCAAAGTCAGTCAAAGTCCAAGTAGTTTATTTGTAATGAGGCCAAGGGCCCATATACAAGAAATACAATATACAAATACATATTCTGAGCAATATACAAACGCAGTTTTAAAGTGTTTCTGAATACATAAATCTGTTTGTAAATGCATGGTAAATATAATACTGTAAACATTTGATAATATTTTCCTGAGATGTACGCAGCAATTTTTTTAATTTATGAATAGACGGTGACTTCCAAAAGTATTCCAGGATAAATGTTATTCTCAAATTATTGTAGAATTGACATACAAAAGTAAAATGATATTCGTCCTCTATTGCAGTGTTGCAGACGGGACATATACGTAAAACATAGTCAATTGACTACCATCTACCTTTGTTATAGCTTAATGGCAGGAGATTACATCTAAATTTGATGTAAGTTGAACGCACCTTGTTGTTTATAACAATATACAAGTACCTTTCTGTTTCAAATATGAATTTATATTCTTTATACATCACATATCTGGAGCTATTATTCAAAGCAGACATCCAACTTTGAGAAAATTCATTTATCAATGAGTCTTTAAATAATTGTAAAAAGGCAAATTCATCACCCACAGATTGGTTAATCCAGATGTATCCAAAGCCATGAGAGAACAAAATATTCTTTGTGAACGACACCCAACTCTCTTGTCCAATGTCATCAAAATACAATAACATATTATAAGCTTTCTTGGGTAATCTGCACTCACTCATTTTCACCAATTTAACCCAATATCGTAAAATACGCAGGCACGCGTTTATATATATATATTAGGTAGCGACCACATTCGCCATGTATAATAGCATTTGGGGTTTGTTTTCCAACCTTTAAAAATCGTTTGCAAGCTAGAACGTGTACCTTTTCTAATGATTCATACTGCTTTACTCCCAATATTTCACAGCCATATAATAATATGGGCAAAACCTTGGTATCAAAATTTTAAAATATATTTTCGGGTCAACCGTTCCAATCTTATTTAGCTTCACAATGATTTCCATCAGCGCTCGTTTGCCCCGACTTGCCAGGTCTGAAATACATTTTGTCATTATTAAATTACTTGAAAACCAGACACCTAGATATTTGAAACTATTTACAGTGGTTACTTGGGTTCGTTTAAAAAAACACTTTTCCTTTTTGGAAAGAATCCCAAATACCATGATTGCATGAGACGATGTTGACCGCTTATCGTGCTATGAACAACAGCCAATGAAATAACTTTACATCGAGCAATAGAGGCTTGTAGAAGATGAGCGAATTAAAGTACCGGTAGTCTTGCAACTTCCCAATGCAAGGCATAACTCTTGCCAGTCTCCATTACTGGCTGATTTAGGTCTTGCAGTATTTCCTTAAGAAATCTGTGCTTAGAAATCCAGGCCCGCTATGCATTTCTGGTGCAGCGATTCACTATATTGACACAACAAAGCGAGGGAAATACCACAAAGGTTAAATCAGCCATAATGCAGACTGGCAAGAGTTATGCCTTGCGTTTGGAAGTTGGTAGTCTTGTGGATACAAGTTTGATTGAAAACATATTTTATTCATTTAAGAAATGAATTGGGCACAAGTTGTGAAACTTATAGAAGCCCTCTCCAGGTAATCAACAACTATTTTACAAGGCTAGAATACATAAAAAGAAAGTAAGAAATCTACAAGTGACGAAGTGGGTAAACATGTAATATACATTATTAAGGCAACACACAATTGGAAATGTTATTCTTATGACAAAATGCACTTTGAATATGGTAAATACGTACATTAGTATTAATGTATTATTTGAACCGTTGACTCTTTCCAATGAATTTATGAACATGGTGAAATATGTTTTCATTGACTGTTTGTGGAAGATTTGGGTTTCCATACAGGATTGTATTAATATCAAATTCTGCCTTTAAATTATAAAATCTTTGCTTTAATTCTAAACGAAGATCAGCATGTCATGGACATCTCAAGAAGAAATGATAAACATCTTCAACTAAAGCACTAAAGCACTAAATGCAAGATTTACTTTCAGATAAATTGACACGATACAGATCACCGTTTAGGGAACTACAAGAATTTCTTAACTTACTGTGTATAATGTTCATCTTCCTATCGCCGAATAGAAAATATTTTGGGATTTTACATTCTGTTTCAGATAATTTTGCTTTAAATGACGATAATGAATTTGAACATCTTATTTTCGAGGAAAGATTATTCCACAGATAAGCACAGTCATAAATAAAAGACTTTTGAAGGACTGCAGTTCGAAATTTTGGAATAGATATATTTGATTTGTTACGCAAGTTGTAATGAGAAATTTCAGTTTCAGTGGCTGGTGGAAGTAAATTAATCAGATAATCTGGAGCTTGTATATTAATAATTTTGTAAAAAGTACAAAGTTTCTTATTTCCACGTCTAATTTTTAAAGGCAACCAACCAGTTTCTTTGTATAAGCTATCTCTTGAAGCAAACTTTGGTAAGCCAGTTACAATTCTTGCAGCTTCAAGTTGGACCTTTTCAAGTTTGTTACACAAAACATCCGAACAGTTATCCCAGACCTCAGAAGCATATTCCAAAATGGGTCGAATATACATTTCATACATACGTGATAAAATACCTCTATTCAAAACATACTTTAACACACGTAGAGAAAAGATTAGTTTTGAAGCCTTTTCTATGGAAAGATCAAAATGATTGGACCATTTAGTATTGTCCGAGAAGATAAGGCCAAGATGTTTATGTTGATGTACACGTTCCAGTTGATCATTATTGAATACTAATCTAGGTACTTGATGACTATTACTATGGCTAAATAGCCTGAATTTAGTCTTATTGGGGTTAAAGTTAACCAACCATTTGTTAGCCCATTCGTGTAATTGGACTAAGTCATTGTTAAGAGAAGTTTCAACAGAATATAAATCTTTTCCAGCAGCTCCGAGTGATGCATCATCAGCAAACAATCTAGTGACGTTTTGCAAGTTATCGGGTAAAATCATTGATATAAACAAGGAATAAAAAAGGACCAAGGACAGATCCCTGGGGAACCCCTGCAGCAACATGTAGTTCTTTTGATAATGTTCCGTTGATACATACACGTTGTCGTCTATCGGACAGATAATCCGTTAACCAATTCAGAATGCCACCGCGAATACCATAATGTTCTAATTTGTGCAATAAACCCTTGTGCCATACTCTGTCAAAAGCCTTAGAAATATCACAAAATACCATACAGTAAATTGGTGGCTATCTAGAGATGAACAAATATTGTGATAGATTTCAATGAGTTGAGATGTAGTAGAATGATTTGCAGTAAAACCTGATTGGAATTTGTTTAATATACTATGCTTATAAAAATGGTTATGCAAATGCTTTAACATTATTCTTTCTAGTATTTTGCGAAGTATAGACAGTAGACTAATAGGTCTGTAATTACTTGGGAGAGATTTATCTCCTTTCTTGAAAACAGAAATAACATTTGCCGTTTTCCAGAGAGTTGGAAATACACATTCGCTCAATGAAATATTAAACAACATACAAAGCGGTGCAAGTACTCTGAGCTGGGTGACTTTGGGATGCTGTTATGTTCCCTTACTTGTCCAGCTACAACTGTAATTAACCATTCCACATTTCAGTTATAGTCACACTTTTGGCATGCACGAACGAGTCCGTAACAGTATTTTACACTTAAAACTCAAGTCAATACAGATTCATACCAGCTCATCAGGCCTGAAAGGCCCGATGGGCTTATGGCATGGCATGGCGTCCAGCGTCCGGCGTCAGTCCGTCCGTCCATCCGTCCGTAAACTTTTCGCATTTTCGTTTTCTTCTCCAGAACCACTTGGTCTAGGGCGCTGAATTTTCGTGTGCAGACTCCTTGGCTAATGGGGATTCTAAATTGTAGATTGTGTGACCCCGTGACCTCAAAATAGGGATCACAGGGGTCACAACCTTAAAATCCTATTTTCATCTTCTTCTCAAGTCTCAAGGTCTAGAGAGCTGAAAAGTTATGTGCAGACTCCTTGGCTAATGGGGATTCTAAATTGTAGATTTCGTGACCCAGTGACCTCGAATGGGGTCACAGGGGTCACAACCTTAAAATCCTATTTTCATATTCTTCTCAAATTCCAAAAGGTCTAGAGAGCTCAAAAGCTCTGTGCAGACTCATTGTGTAATGGGGATTCTAAATTATAGATTTCGTGACCCCATGACCTCAAATGGGGTCAGAGGGGTCACAACCCCAAAAACCTATTTTCATCTTCTTCTCTAGTTCCATAAGGTCAAGAGAGCTTAAAAGTTGTGTGCAGACTCCTTGGCTAATGGGGATTCCGAGTTTTAGATTTTGTGACCCCGTGACCTCAATTGGGGTCACAGGGGTCACAACCTTAAAAACCTATTTTCATCTTCTTCTCCAGTTCCAAAAGGTCTAGAGAGCTGAAAAGTTATGTGCCGATTCCTTGGTTAATGGGAATACCAAATTGTAGATTTTGTGACCCTGTGACTGCAAATAAGGTCTCAGGGGTCACAACCCTAAAAACCTATTTTCATCTTCTTCTCCAGTAAGAAAAGCTCTAGAAAAAGCTGAGAAAATTTATTATAACAATACAAATCCTGATGAGCTACAGAGGCCATGGCTCTATTTTTTAGAATTAAAAAATATGATAATTTCTATATGATCCATGATGATTTATTTCCCAATTTACACAGTTTCCGGTGATAAAAAAAGTGAAGTTAATTTTTTCTCACAAATGTATTTCATTTATAACGCTGCAGTCTTTAAGGCGATGTAGCACGATTTTCTTTCTGAAATAAAGTGTTCTCACAAAAATATAAATAAGTGTTACCAATGGCTTCATAATACCTATGTAAATAGTCACTTCAATGTCCATGTGCACTGAAAATTGTATATACAATATAGTACTTTTGGCTATGAGGCCTAGAATATGAATAAACATTCTTGTTCTCAAAAAATAATACCCCTGAATCATTAAAAAGAGTTCTAAAACGAATATTCATTATTCGGTTAAGCCACGCGATTCATATGTTCACATAAAAATGGCCGCTCGTAGGTAGTTTAAGTGGTCTGACTGATGTAGCGTAGTTTTTAACTTGCTACAATGATGGGAAAAGTCAACCATCTTGCTGTCAGGACTCGCAACTTCTCATGAGATCTACAAATCTACCTCTCACTCTGTCGCACCATTTTCTCGTTTAGTCGTTTTCCATGGATACGAATTATCGGGTCGTGTAATGAGTTGTTTTCCCCATTGACGTAGCGGCAATATATTGTATAACTTTTTATAACAAATGGCAAATTTGAGAAAACTTAATATGCAAAAAACGTACTACAGTGCCTATAAGGGGAAGCGAGCCCGCAATAGCAATATGGCAATAATTGTTGCACTGAAGCCTGCAAGCCCCGGTTGGAACTAGAAAACCATGTCTGATTCTACATAGATTTACAATGTATTATTGCATTTGAAACATACGGCAAGTAGAACAGTTTACTTGACCTACCTACTTAAGTTTCTGTGGGTTGGAAACCCGGTTCTACAAGGCGCGTACTGTTCGTAACATGTGTGCCGAAAAGGGAGGTGACTATCTGCAATGCAATGTCCACATCATCGTCTGGGGAAGAATTTGCCATGACGTGGGCCGTTACTGAAAAAAGGAAATAACATCTGTCAGTTTCTGTCCAGACTAGATGTAGTCTGTTAAATATATTTTTATTGTGTCCAATAATAACAATAATAGCATGCTTATAACGCGTTATTTTCCATTGTAAAAAATGCTCAAAGCGCAAGACAGAGTTGAATCAGGTGAATGACGTTGAGTCGGTTGATGCGTAATAAATATATATAATACATACATTAAATTAAAGGTACATCCATTGTGTTGTTGGGGGTCACATATGCCAAACGTTATAAATGGTGTTACTTCATCGAGAAGGACCGACTGTTGCCGAAAACTAACATATTTATGATAATGGACTGAGCATATTGACGATATGAAGGTAAAAGTAGTGATTTCAGATCGAAAACCGGATAATGCGTCACGATTGACGAGCGCCAATGAGTCAAACGTAAGTTTGGAATCTTATTTATAACAGACAGATTGCCAATTTTGGGTTGATAATGTTTAATAGGTCATATAACTACTGTGCATGTAAATGGAACGTACAGTTTCGGTTTCTACACATGCATAATGATGTTATTCCATTTTTATTGGAAACTAGTAATTATGATATATTTGGCATTTGGGGGTGAATATGCAAGCTGAGTGAATTTATTTGTACTGTAAACACCGCATATGATGTGTTGGAACGTATTATTTAGCCAAATTATTTTTTAAACACAATGGATGCACCTTTAAAGTATTATACTGTTTTAAGGAAAGGACAACGTGTGTCAGAGTCCAAAAAATACTTCTACATGCCAGATAATGTCTAGTTTGAATGTATTTGATAAACATGTTTTATAAAGAAGAATATATTCACACATTGCATTCATCGGGGTATGATATTAATATGCTCAAACACACAAAGGATGCTCGAATCATAATTTTGAAATGGTTTTGTGACAGAATATTTGTAATTTATGTGAAACTTATAATAATAAGACATTGAAATAAGGTTAATAAAATGTCATGAGCAATGCTACCGTCATGAGACTTTAATCAAGTGACACATCATCGCCACAGGACGTCGCAAAACATTCAAAAGGTAATCGGGTAAGCCGTTGAAAATATAGATTTCATCTCAGAAATCAAATTAAAGGTGCATCCATTGTGTTTCTTAATATTGTGTTTGACTTTAATACGTGCTAAAAACATATGTGCTGATTTCACTTCAAATAATTTCATTCAACTTGCATACTCATCCCCAATCACCAAATATATCCTAATTAATAGTATTTAATAATTTAGTAATTAATAGTTTCCTATCAATATCGACTAACAACATTATATATATATGTAGACACCGAAACTACATGCCCCAATTTACACCAGGGACCTTATATATATGTATATAATGTCCCTGTTTACATGAACAGTAGTTATATGACCTATTAAACATTGTCAACCCAAATTGTCTCTTTGTCCGTTGTAAAAAAAAAGTTTCAAAATTACTTGTGACTAATTGATCGCGGTGCACCGTCCGGTTTTCTATCATAAATGACTACTTTTACCTTATATCATCACTATACTGAGGCGACGATCATGAAAACGGCAAGTGTTAGCAACAGTTAACGATAGAATAACACTATTTATAACGATTGGCATATTTGACCCCAAACAACACAATGGGTGTACTTTTAAGGTCTACTGGTGCTATTTCTTGTGCCACGTCATAAACATAAGATAGTTGTCACCGTTAGAAAACATCCAAGCCCTGCAACGAATGTCCCGTTTTGGGCTGTGACCCTGCGGTGGCTTTGTGCCAAGTCAACCTGACATAACATTCCATTGGACTATGTCGACCATTTGTTGTTTTTCTTAGTCATATACAAACTAGATCACCTTTACGACAGTCACATCCGTGTTGCATTTGACATTTCACCTCTGACTGCTTTTGTCGTCGATATAACGACCCACTGACCTTTCGGTGTTCTAAAACGACTTCACGCGGATTGGTTGTAGTCTGACACTTAGACTCTGAAAAATATTTATATCTGAAAACAATATTGAAAGAAATATTGGAAAGGAGCCTTTTTTATTGAAAAAAAAAATCCGTTTCTTACAGTCTCTTGTTCAATATTTAATAAAATGGTGATATTTTCAGAATAATTTTTTTTTCTTTTTCCGAGTTTGAGTGTAAGACTAGGATAGGTGCTCTGTAAACTGACAACCTTTGATTTTGAAGGAAAGTGCAAATGTTATATGGACAGCGTTAGGAAGGAGCGTATCTCTCAACATAGTGAAGGTATATATATATATATATATATATATAGTTCTCAGTAGGGGGGTTATATGCTCTATTTGTAGACTTCTCTATGGCGTTTGATTCCATGAAAAGATCAAAGCTATTGATTGTTCTGTATACAAATGATGTATCACAAACAAAATTAAAGTGTATCCAATCTATATATATATAAAAATGTGTATGCTTGTGTCAAGTTTGATCATAGTTTTAGTTTCGGTGTGGTTGTGTTCTTAGCATAATATTGTTCACTTTCTCCATCAATGATGTAGCTGTTGTAGCAATTGAGCATATTGAATGTGATCACGGTATACAGCTTCCCCCTGATATAATACAAGTTTTTTTGCTGATGATGTTGTTCTTATTTCAGACACTATATTCGGGCTACAAACGCGCATTGATACCCTTGAAACATACTGTGATATTTATTATTTGGATGTGAACATGGATAAGACTGAGGTAGTATTTGAAGGAAGTGGTGTTCAATCAAAACATGAAAAGTGGTTTCTTAGGGGCAGTAAGTTAGAATGGGTCTCCTCGTACAAGTATCTTGATGTAGTTTTCTCTAAAGTTTATCCTGGACGAGACAAATTGATAATATTGTCCTATAGTCAAAGCGGGCTCTCTTCCATATATTTCGTTGTTTTTCCTGTCAAACCATTAAGTCTATTTTTCAGTGTTTGACTCCCAAGGTTCTTCTACTCTTGATGGATGGTGTTGAAGTCTGTGGGTTATCACATGCTTCGTCCAATGCTATTGAATCAGTTCTGGCATGTAAACGTGTTTTGGGTGTAAAGTCATCTACGAAACCGTGAGAGGTGAATGTGGCAGGTATCCTCTCTATATTACAGTTTATATTCTCCGTGTTGAGTTTTTTAAAAAAACTCATCATACTTCTCGTTACAAAATCTATCATGTTTTGGAATTTTGGAAGGTTTGTAACTCTGGACGCGTTGAGACTGTCACTTTGGTACTCAGTGATAAATAAATGTTTGTGTTACAAATTCCTGTTAACAAACACCACAAAAAAATAAGGTTACAAGGTAAACGACAAGACGCGAAGTTCAGTTTGATGTCACAGGTGTTGGATCCAATCTGAAATTAGAGAATATATATTGTCTGCTAGCGGTGCCCAGGTGCCATGCAAAACGCCAGTGCCCACGTGATGTTAGTCAAATATTAGACGAAACTGGAGCTGCAAAACAAATCTCAATTACCCAAATGTTTATCAATATCACACCTATGGCATCATACAGAAGAAAATGTTAACTTTACAAGAAAACAATTACATTGACCAAAAGACACAAAAGATTTATCAATGAAACGCTGATAAATGTCTTGAAATTACTTTCCCTTCAAATTACTTTACAGTAATAAACATATTTAAATTTCATGAAAGACATTGTGAGATCAATGAAAATATCAGAAAATCTTCAAATATCACAATGAAAACAGCACTAAAAGTGTTACCATGTACATATCAAAATCACACACAATTATCTCACAACATTATACATTCAAAATCAACCAAGTCACGTGAAAATAAATACAATTCTCAAATAACTTTCACCACCTCACTCCAAAGTCCGGAAATCTCCCATAAAACATTTATGGGGCAACAGTCCTTGTGCCCGACTCTACAAGGTACAGTCGCAAAACCTTTACGACTACAGCTGCAACATACAGCAACATCCGCAACATGTACGGCAACATCCGCAATATAGCACGGCACACGGATCCAAAGCCCAGACCTTCAGTACTGGCTTCCCCTGGTCCACACATGACTCCACTGGGTTGACCACACCATCTGCAGGGTTGACGATGACACAGGTCAGAGGTCAAAGGTCGTCTGTAGATCAAGTCTATAGTTGGATGCACTGCAACACAACCATGAAAACGTTACAATATATCCCACACAAACATTTCAACCAAAATACCAAACCCAATAATTAATTAACTAAGCACTTTACATTGGTAATTAATCAAATACACTTAAAAAATACTTACTCCACACTTGACAAACATTCTGTCCCTAGGGATCTGTTAACATCTGGTACTTATTTACCATATGATGTTACCTTAGTCCCAAACAGCCGTTTATCACCTGTTCATACATTAAATATAACATTCTTACACAAAGTCAAGAATTTCAACATCAAAAGCACAAAACAATGTACATCAATAATCAACTCACCACTGCATGAACAGCCCCGGCAACAATTCCAATGCAAGTGACAGCTTCCCAGTAACATTGCATTATATAGCTTGCCGTCTCATGCCTTGCGTGCTTTTTACAAGCTTAGCTCACCACCATGTCAGCTTGCTCTTGATGTCTGGGTTCTTGGTTCTACCAGCTTTGATAGGGTTTGAATCCTGTTCGTGACAGAGACCGCCGCAGGTATTTGGATATTCCAAAACATGATAGATTCTGTAAGGTTTGTAACGCTAGATGAGACCGCCGCAGGTATTTGGATATTCCAAAACATGATAGACTTAGTAAGGTTTGCAACGCTGGACGCGTTGAGACCGCCGCAGGTATTTGGATATTCCAAAACATGATGGATTTTGTAAGGTTTGTAACGCTGGACGCGTTGAGGCCGGCAGGTATTTGGATATTCCAAAACATGATGGATTTTGTAAAGCTTGTAACGCTGGACGCGTTGAGACCGCCGCAGGTATTTGGATATTCCAAAACATGATAGATTTTGTAAGGTTTGTAAAGCTGGACGCGTTGAGACCGCCGCAGGTATTTGGATATTCCAAATATTTGGATATTCCAAATATTTGGATATTCCAAAACATGATAGACTTTGTAGGGTTTGTAGCGCTGGACGCGATGAGACCGCCGCAGGTATTTGGATATTCCAAAACATGATGGATTTTGTAAGGTTTGTAACGCTGGACGCGTTGAGACCGCCGCAGGTATTTGGATATTCCAAATATTTGGATATTCCAAAACATGATAGACTTTGTAGGGTTTGTAACGCTGGACGCGTTGAGACCGCCGCAGGTATTTGGATATTCCAAATATTTGGATATTCCAAAACATGATAGACTTTGTAGGGTTTGTAACGCTGGACGCGTTGAGACCGCCGCAGGTATTTGGATATTCCAAAACATGATGGATTTTGTAAGGTTTGTAACGCTGGACGCGTTGAGACCGCCGCAGGTATTTGGATATTCCAAAACATGATGGATTTTGTAAGGTTTGTAACGCTGGACGCGTTGAGGCCGGCAGGTATTTGGATATTCCAAAACACGATGGATTTTGTAAGGTTTGTAACGCTGGACGCGTTGAGGCCGGCAGGTATTTGGATATTCCAAAACACGATGGATTTTGTAAGGTTTGTAACGCTGGACGCGTTGAGGCCGGCAGGTATTTGGATATTCCAAATATTTGGATATTCCAAAACATGATAGACTTTGTAGGGTTTGTAACGCTGGACGCGTTGAGACCGCCGCAGGTATTTGGATATTCCAAAACATGATGGATTTTGTAAGGTTTGTAACGCTGGACGCGTTGAGGCCGGCAGGTATTTGGATATTCCAAAACATAATGGATTTTGTAAGGTTTGTAACGCTGGACGCGTTGAGGCCGGCAGGTATTTGGATATTCCAAAACACGATGGATTTTGTAAGGTTTGTAACGCTGGACGCGTTGAGGCCGGCAGGTATTTGGATATTCCAAATATTTGGATATTCCAAAACATGATAGACTTTGTAGGGTTTGTAACGCTGGACGCGTTGAGACCGCCGCAGGTATTTGGATATTCCAAAACATGATGGATTTTGTAAGGTTTGTAACGCTGGACGCGTTGAGGCCGGCAGGTATTTGGATATTCCAAAACATGATGGATTTTGTAAGGTTTGTAACGCTGGACGCGTTGAGACCGCCGCAGGTATTTGGATATTCCAAAACATGATGGATTTTGTAAGGTTTGTAACGCTGGACGCGTTGAGACCGCCGCAGGTATTTGGATATTCCAAAACATGATGGATTTTGTAAGTTTTGTAACTCTGGATGAGTTGACACAGAGTATAACTTATATATCACGATATATGTATATACCAGTTAATTATTAATTCCCAATAATGTCTAAGTTCAATATACGCATGTCTTCTTTACTGTGTCTAAAGCCCTGTTTATACGGCGAGCATATGGTATTTTCACTATTCTAGTAAAAGTTCGTTGTATACAGACTTTGTGACTTCACACAGGTTGAGAAAGTATATTAGAGAACTTAAGAAACTCTTAATACTGATTTTTCAAATTCTCTATATAGGATAATATCCTGCTTGCACGCGATGACCTTTGAGGGCGATATAGTCAAAACAATTGTGGCAGATATAATTAATGTCATTTATTTTGTTTACATCTAATAAATATTAATTGGCATGTTTTAGGTATGATCTATTCATATATTAAAAAAATTGGAAGCCCATTTGCTTAGGCAGAAATTAAACACGTATAAACGCATAATAAATTTACTTTTGCTCACGTGTGTATATTAATACCATAAGTAATATTGCATATGTGTAAAGTTAGCCGTATAAACAGGGCTTATGTCTTCAAACTACCATGACATTTTGCTTTCTACGTCAATGAATATGAATCAACTTACATAAATCGGCTCACGGGTCGAAAGATGAACCCATTATTTTTAAGGAACGGGGAGTTATTAGGTCATTAACCTACTTAAATTACACTAAAATTATTGCTTTATATCAAAATTACTTTTAAAAGTTAAAGAAATTAAATTTATACTTAAAAGATATGATGTGATGTGTAACTGTTCGTTACTGAAACATACTGGAGTAATGGAACAATCGGATGACGTTACAAGTGTAATTTAATTGATTTTCAGCAGCATTGGATTCGTCTTGTATGCTGGACTACCGATAGTAATGGGCTTGTAGCGGGTGTGATTCCTCAAAGAAACTGCAAGAACATCGAATTGAAAGAAAGATAATTGACTTTATATGGAGAGGAAAAAGATGCAAGAATTGGCGGGACTACGCAACGAGAAAAAAGAGAGAATCTGTGTAATAAGAGAACCAACAAATTGGGTGATAAGGAGGGGGGAAGTTGTAAACGTGTAGAGGACAAACCAGACACCACAAACAGAACCAGAGTATGGCCGGACACAGGACTACTGTCTTATTGTACAGATGTAGAAACGTTACTTAAAGAGCCATTACGGATGTTAGTATTTCAATTTTTTTTTAAATATACTTATAACGTCATTCGCCAGAGAAATCTTTTATCTTCAACATGGCATATGTTAAATAATTTTCATATCACGACAATGTATTGCAATTTGGTTTCAAAGAGAAGTACCACTTCGACTAGTGCGCGCTAAGGGTATCTGACGTATATAAACAGAATCCCTTTTTTTGCGTAATACGTACTACACAAACAGCAAGCGCTTCCGAAGCGTGAAGGCTCGTCTCTAGCGTAAGTCGCCATAACAACCCATATGCTGCACGTGCTTCAAGTTACCCTTGTCACACATTACTGAATGTGACCATTGCTTTACAAACAATGTTTCTAAATGTCCTGAGAATATACATATTATTTCCTGTTTAATGTTCTTTTTATTGAGATAAGACCAGCAAATTATGACAAATTTTTACTCTCATTAATTATAAAATTCAAGAAAAATACCTATTTGGGTAAAACAATTATTCCAATATCTGTAGCAAATACATAATTAAATGAAATAGTAAATAAATCACCGCCAAAAAAATATATATTTCGATATCTTTCATTGCTCATATTTTTGTTATTCTTTCGTGTCTTTGTTTACTCTGTGTGAGCTAGACCATAATGCTTTGCGCTTGAAAATAATAGACTGGATCTATATTTAGACTGGAAAACACCTTTACTAATTAATGCAATTTCTCGGCTTATTTTAAGTTGGAAAAATTAGGGAAAAATTAAGTGTATTTATTTCACGGAGATGGATTTTTGGAAAAATTTTGATATTTTCATCAACATCCGTGATGGCTCTTTAACAATCAAACATAAATTGCACACATGTTAGCACAAGACACATCGCACATAGTTTGTATTACATAAATTACAGACATTCCCACCAAAGTTCTGACAAGTTTAATACAATTCCAAGACAACGACTGCTTTACCACTTTAGTTGAGGACTGTAACGTGTTGCAATATACACAAGAAATTATCTTGCAGCTACCCAAACACATTTTAACCAGAATACGAAAAACACTCGAAAACAATATGTCAGTCCATGATACCATTAAAGAGGCTTCGAAGGGCGGTCGCTAGCACTGGTGACGGGAGATATTAATTATCCGAACATTGTTTTCCTGATACAACCTGCATGAATGACACATCTGGTAGTGAGATGAATTTTATGGAGTGACTCACGTTTCTTCATCAATTAGTCTCAGGTATGGTATGATAGGGTATGTGGTAGGGTACGGTAGGGTATGGGGTATGGTATGCGGTATGGTATGGTAGGGTAGGGTAGGGTAGGGTAGGGTAGGGTAGGGTAGGTTATGTGGTATGGTATAGGGTAGGGTATGATAGGGTATGTGGTATGATATGGTATGGTATGGTATGTGGTAGGGTAGGGTATGGTATGGTATGTGGTATTGTATGTGGTAGGGTAGGGTAGGGTAGGGTAGGGTAGGGTAGGGTAGGGTATGGTATGGTATGGTATGGTATGGTATGTATCGAATGGTGAATTCCTCAGTTAAAGAGTTAAAAGCTATTGTTGAGTTTTTGTTTAATAAGCAAATGTGAATAGCCACATCCATTAATGAACAAGACTTGGTCGAGTTTTATATTTTATTTTGTATATACACAGGCTAATAACAAACCAAGATAAATCATTTTTTTCAGCAGAAAAATAACATTAAACAATTATTATTTTATAGCATCCCTTGTTTCATTTGATTAATGCCCAGCTTGCATAAGAAGATTTTAAAACAGTTTTACATTGTCTAGTTTTCGATCAGAAATCTCTGCCTTTATTGCTATATTGTCACTTTACTGAGTCAACTATCATCAAAATGGTATTTTTTGGCAACAGTCAGTAGATCTCCATAAAATAACACCATTTATAACGTTTGGCACATGTGACTCTGAACAACACATTGGGTGTTATTTTGATCACACAAAACATTGAGAGTACCCAATACCTTACTGTATACAATGTATACAGGTAGATGTATCCCCCCCCCCCCCCCCCCCCCCCCCCCCCCCCCCCCCCCCCCCCCCCCCCCACCCATACCACCGGTAATAGTCACAAGGAGCGACAGCCGCCATCTTGGATTCTTATGGAAAGTCTGACTCTACTACATGTGTGGCTTCCTCCAAATATTTGACTGACATCTGAAATTACTTACAGCAGATTCTTTATGAGGTTCCAATAATTGGAAATGAAGAAAACATTTTAATTATGTACTTACTTTTCGCTAAAAGTATGTCCATCTACTTGAAAACAGCAATGAAATGCATAGTATACAGTACGTTATTGGGTATTCTCAATTTACTGTGTTTAATCATTGTGGTTGCATGTGATTCTGTCCAAAGATCATTATTGACTTTTGTCAGTGAAGTTCAGCAACGGTTTAATCATTAGATGGGTGACCCACTCCTTGGCTGAATGATCAGAGATATTGAAGCTTTGAATCTCTGCCCCCACACAGACGGGAGTTTAAGACTCTTAGGTGACCTTCAAATGCCTTATATGGCAGCATGGATCAGATCATAATGCAAGGAGAGCATTCAGTCCTATTAAAATCAGCCCTATTCTGAGGATTACAATCCTCATTCAGTCTCACTAAAATCAACCGTTGTGAGGATTACAATCCTCATTCAATCTGAGTAAAATCAGCCCTATTCTGAGGATTACAATCCTCATTCAGTCTCACTAAAATCAGCCCTATTCTGAGGATTACAATCCTCATTCAGTCTCACTAAAATCAGCCCTATTCTGAGGATTACAATCCTCATTCAGTCTCACTAAAATCAGCCCTATTCTGAGGATTACAATCCTCATTCAGTCTGAGTAAAATCAGCCCTATTCTGAGGAATACAATCCTCATTCAGTCTCACTAAAATCAGCCCTATTCTGAGGATTACATTCCTCATTCAGTCTGAGTAAAATCAGCCCTATTCTGAGGAATACATTCCTCATTCAGTCTCACTAAAATCAACCGTTTTGAGGATTATAATCCTCATTCAGTCTCACTAAAATCAACCGTTTTGAGGATTACAATCCTCATTCAGTCTCACTAAAATCAACCGTTTTGAGGAATACAATCCTCATTCAGTCTCACTAAAATCAGCCCTATTCTGAGGATTACAATCCTCATTCAGTCTGAGTAAAATCAACCATTTTGAGGATAACAATCCTCATTCAGTCTCACTAAAATCAGCCCTATTCTGAGGATAACAATCCTCAATCAGTCTCACTAAAATCAACCGTTTTGAGGATTACAATCCTCATTCAGTCTCACTAAAATCAACCGTTTTGAGGAATACAATCCTCATTCAGTCTCACTAAAATCAACCCTATTTGGATGCAAACTGGTTTGATAGATTTCTCTTCAAAGGGTCTGAGGATGACCCTGGTATAGGCGTGTGTTCTGTATCAGTTGGTGCTGACAAAATCTAATCATTAGTAGGCATTTTAAACACATTCAGAATCATGAGTAAACATGGTCCTGATATAAGAAATTGATGTGCTAACTGAACTTATGTCTTAGCATGCGAGAATATGAGTCATCATTAGTCCGTTTGGATAAGAAGCCCCAAGCAATATGAGCTTGTAGTCTATCTGCAGGTCAGCTCTGAGGTGAAAACACAGTGAAGGGTTTTAGTTATGTAATCAGTATTGCACTTTATTATATTTTGAAGACAAACATTTGTTGATAATATATAAATCACAATTCACAAATGTCTTGTTATACTACAATAGACATTTGACAAACAAAAGACAAATCTATCCAGTGCATGTACTACAGGGTATTGTAAATCACGCCTTCATGTACTGCAAGGTATTATAAATCACGCCTTCATGTCCTACAGGGTATTGTAAATCACGCCTTCATGTAATGTTCCTTGGAGCCCGGCTTTCTCTTCATAGTGCTGCAAATCTTACAGCTTCTCTGGAACAGAATAAAATAAAGGTTGAAGTCGGGATTTCTTCTTTTAATACATTGCCTTCAACAATATTCTGGGTTTGGAGTTTTTTTGTATTTGTACTACACAAACACCAGCAAGTAAAAGGGTGAAACATTGATGGTTTTATCTTATGAAGGTTAAGCCATTTTTAAAGGTGCATCCATTGTGTTTCATAACATTTCATTTGGCTTTAATACATTCCAACTCACCACATGTGCTGTCTACAATACAAATAAATTCACTCAACTTGCATATTTATTGATGGTTTAATCTTATGAGGGTTAAGCCATTTAAGGAAAAAAGATACTTTTTGTTAGAGGAGATGAAATTTGAGAGGTCAATTTAGCTACCACAATCCTACGAATTCAGAGTCTTTTTTATCAGCATGGCTACCCTAGTTCCCCTGATTGCATGAGATGATTTCATACTATAAATAACCAGCCAATAAATTGACTTAAAGGTACATCCATTGTGTTGTTTGGGGTCACTAATGCCAAACATTGTAAGTGTTATTTTATCGAGAAGTTCTTACTGTTGACGAAAATTGACATTTTGATCTTAGTCGGCTCAGTATACTGACGATATAAAGGTAACGTGTCGATTTCTGATCGAAAACCGGACAATGCACCGCGTGTGGCCGCGCCAATTGGTTAAACATAATTTTGGAAACTTATTTACAGCAGACTGAAGGTAAACTTTAAGTTGATACTGTTAATTAGGTCTTATAACTACTGTGCATGTAAATGGAACCTGTAGTTTCGGGTTCTGCACTAATATAATGATGTTGCTCTATTTTAATTGGAAACTAGTAATTATTATATATTTGGCGATTGGGGATGAATATGCAAGTTGAGTGAAATTATTTGAACTGTTATCAGCACATATTGTATGTTGGCATGTATTAAAGGCAAATACAATTTTATTAAACACAATGGATGCACCTTTAAAGTCAAGCAATATTTACAGATAAGTGATCATAAATTAATATCATAACATTTCTGCTGACAAAATACATGCAAAACCATCATCTAGGAGGAGGTGACCTTTAAGCGCTTTGCGGCAGCTTAGGTTAGACCAGGGTAATAATGTTTTAGAAGCGCCCTGAGTCCACAACGTGGAGATTTGTGCGCTATATAAAAACTATCCATTATTATTATTATTATTCCTTTGAAGGTAGAACTGCTTTCCGATGCATTTCATTTTTTTTCTATGGTAGGACTGTTTGACGGATAATGGACGATGGACTATGCCATAAGTCCATTTGTGCTTATAGGTGTGATGAGGTATAAATAATTGAAATGGACAAAAATATCTGCACTACTCACAACATGGTCGGGAAGACAATCTTCATGGAATGTGTGCTGACAGAAAAATGCCTTGATGTTGCTGGCATAGCGTAAATCTGTGTAAAGAGAAATATTTAGTAGACAGCCCAAATTTACGGTTTGACAAATTGCAAAACGAAATGAAAATCATCATTGCCTGATGGGGAGCAATAGTTACTGGGTATGCTGTGTGACGATAGATGAGCTTTATTTATATATCACAGTTTTAGAACATATGTCTATTCACACATACATACAAAATATATAATTTTGATTGAATTAAATCATTGGTTTAGGAACAACAGTGACTTTAAATATGCAATATCAACTTTCATAATGCTTGAGTAACTTTGTAGACTCTTACTTGTTGTGTGGACACATCACATGACTTTTAATTCTCCAAGCAGGTGAGGACATTATTTCTTTTAATCTTATTTTGGATTCATAACATATTCTATTGATTCTTCATCACACAGAGAGATTACAACACAGACAAACAGAAACAACTTACCATTCACAATAAGTTCTTGATGACAAATGGGACAAACTTGCTGATCTGAAAACAGGAACAGAAATTACATTATTTTAACATTCTCAGACACAATTGCGGAAGGGCTGTTTTTTCAACGGCAACATTACAAACTAACCTGCCACAAAGACAGCTTTCTTCTGAGTTCGGACCAATCTGCTCATCAAGTTAAAGCTGTCGGCAACCAGTATTCTTCTGCATCCTTCTCGCAAAGATATCTGGAACAATTTCGTATTTTTCAAATATATTTGTTTTAAGTGAAAAACATTCTAGTGAATCTTATCTCCTGGGCAGAATGTTTTTTTTACAAATTTAAGGTTATGGTATCCAAAAAGCAAGTCAGAAGTTTTTCAAAAACTGCAGAAAATTAGTGGGTCATGTTTTACCTAACGTATAAACCAATAAACATGAAGCGTTTGTTTCACAGTAATTGAATAACATTTCTTGAAGGAAGTTATGGGATGAATGCAGCCGTAGGGGTAACATTTGCAGTTGTTCAAACAAAAAGGAATAATCAGTGATTGGCCACAGCTAAAGTTGGATATTCTGGAATATCTTGGAATATCTTGAAATATCTTGGACTATCCTGGGAGCTGAAGGTAAAGGGTTATAATACACAACCATTAGTCTCTAGCCACATGTTGATAAGCCCATTTAGTCCAGTCACATCAGTCGTGTATGAAATAAGGCCCATTTAAAATCTGTAATCTGCTTTGGACATGGAACAGTTAAATTTTGCCATTAACAATGACTTGGGAGTGGGATTGTCAAGCTTATTTCACACACTGTCCCTCGTCACTTGCCTCACAATACACATTCAACTGACTCACCTGCAGATTGTAGTCCTGCAGGATCTTGACTAGAGAGTCCCGCAGGGATGGAATCTCCATGCCTTTCTCTATTCGACTGATGACCTTGATGGGGTCAATGTCAGCACCAACGTTTTGAAGCAAAGCTCTGATAAAATCTGTAACAGATAAAAAATAATTTTATTCCCAGTTTTAGACTCCCTAGGTTCTCCAGCATACAGATACTCACCAGGTTTTCCAGCATACAGATACTCACTAGGTTTGTCCAGCATACAGATAGTCACTAGGTTTGTCCAGCGTACAGATACTCACTAGGTTTGTCCAGCGTACATATACTCACTAGGTTTGTCCAGCATACAGATACTCACTAGGTTTGTCCAGCATACAGATACTCACTAGGTTTGTCCAGCGTACAGATAGTCACTAGGTTTATCAAGCGTACAGATACTCACCAGGTTTTCCAGCATACAGATACTCACTAGGTTTGTCCAGCATACAGATAGTCACTAGGTTTGTCCAGCGTACAGATACTCACTAGGTTTGTCCAGCGTACATATACTCACTAGGTTTGTCCAGCATACAGATACTCACTAGGTTTGTCCAGCATACAGATACTCACTAGGTTTGTCCAGCGTACAGATACTCACTAGGTTTATCAAGCGTACAGATACTCACTAGGTTTATCAAGCCTACAGATACTCACTAGGTTTGTCCAGCGTACAGATACTTACTAGGTTTGTCCAGCGTACAGATACTTACTAGGTTTGTCCAGCGTACAGATACTCACTAGGTTTGTCCAGCGTACAGATACTTACTAGGTTTGTCCAGCGTACAGATACTCACTAGGTTTATCAAGCGTACAGATACTCACTAGGTTTATCAAGCCTACAGATACTCACTAGGTTTGTCCAGCGTACAGATACTCACTAGGTTTGTCCAGCATACAGATAGTCACTAGGTTTGTCCAGCGTACAGATACTCACTAGGTTTGTCCAGCGTACATATACTCACTAGGTTTGTCCAGCATACAGATACTCACTAGGTTTGTCCAGCATACAGATACTCACTAGGTTTGTCCAGCGTACAGATAGTCACTAGGTTTATCAAGCGTACAGATACTCACCAGGTTTTCCAGCATACAGATACTCACTAGGTTTGTCCAGCATACAGATAGTCACTAGGTTTGTCCAGCGTACAGATACTCACTAGGTTTGTCCAGCGTACATATACTCACTAGGTTTGTCCAGCATACAGATACTCACTAGGTTTGTCCAGCATACAGATACTCACTAGGTTTGTCCAGCGTACAGATACTCACTAGGTTTATCAAGCGTACAGATACTCACTAGGTTTATCAAGCCTACAGATACTCACTAGGTTTGTCCAGCGTACAGATACTTACTAGGTTTGTCCAGCGTACAGATACTTACTAGGTTTGTCCAGCGTACAGATACTCACTAGGTTTGTCCAGCGTACAGATACTTACTAGGTTTGTCCAGCGTACAGATACTCACTAGGTTTATCAAGCGTACAGATACTCACTAGGTTTATCAAGCCTACAGATACTCACTAGGTTTGTCCAGCGTACAGATACTCACTAGGTTTATCAAACGTACAGATACTCACTAGGTTTGTCCAGCGTACAGATACTTACTAGGTTTGTCGAGGGAGTACTCGATGAGGTCCTCCCACAGCTCCTCGTCCACCTGCTCCTTACAGAAGTCTATAGCGTGGTCGACGTCCTGCAGCTGGTGCATTATCAGCTGGAGCGCTTGTCTCACGTTGCCCATCCGACCTGTCCATTGATACAATCCATTAAAGGGACACTGCATCAGATTAATCTATCTTTGGTGATCAGCTTGCTGCTAACAAATCACTCTTTGCTTAGCTGTTCACTTGGAGTTGTTTTTATTAACGGTACTAAATCAATACAGGGTGTCTGCATGGGGGTCTGTGACTCGTTAGCAGACACGCTAATCAGCATAGGTAGATTAATCTGATCTCATAATTGTGCTCGACACGGTGTCGCTTTAAATTCTTCACAAATGGTTCTATCATGATAATGGTACGATGGCCGAGTACTGGCACTTGGTCATTTTCTGTAATCCGCTATCTTATCAATTCGTTAGTAGTTAGCAAAATATTTACAAGAGTCATGAGACCTCAAGGCTTGGCCATGTGCCATCTCTGAGTTTTACTATATTAGGAATTGTGGTGTTAATCAGTGCCGGATACAGTCTTCAATTATCAAAGAAATCTCCCTTACAAACACACTTGCCTTTCTCAACTGATCAAAGATAAATACAATAGAGTTAAATATTCCATCTTTAATAAATCTAGTTCATCTGTAAACAAATCATGCACGAATGCGTACCGAGCAGAAAGACCTGTTCCCTGTCGAAGCACCTTGCCTCGCACTCGTCCATCGCCATCTGCAGGGGGTAGGACTCACTACGCCTCAAGAAGGGAAGTAACTTTGGTCGGTCAAACTCGGCATAGAGCTTCACCATGCGTCCATGAAACTCCTGAGCAGCATTCATGTCCTTTTGTATCAGTTGATCTAGGTACTGCAATGAACAAGGCAAACTTGAGCACGGTCACAGTATTTTGTTCTAGAATGTTGGATCCGCAAAGAGTTGTTTGAACATTTCCATGTGGCTACCATCTAGTTATACACCAACTGATTCCTAGCTTCTGTTACAGTAAATGAACAGCGTCGTGTACTGTACACTCAGGCTTGTGATACACATGTTGACTCCTAAGTTTTTACATCCATTTAGAGGTGGACTCAAACCTCAAGCTCGCTGGATCACCAACCTGAAGCTGTGGCTGACTCAGACACAATTAAAGTATTAGAAACATTAAACAAACAATCAACATGCTTCATGTTGAAGATAAAAATAGAGCCATGGGCTCTGTAGCTCATCAGGGTTTATTTTGTTTGATGATGATGATTGTCTCAATATAAAGCACAATCCCTAACCCTGACACATCTTAGTCTTGAAATTGAGAGAGAGCACTCAGCAAGGTCACCACACACGAGATTATGCAATATTCTGACCCCTTGGCCAGCTGTGTTTTTTGTGGTTTACCGCCAAATTATGTAATAGACTCTGGCTTGCACTAAACACTGGCAGCAGTGATCTAACTGTATAAGGCTTAGAGAGAACAGGGAATGTGATGAATCCCATGGTACATAGTACAATTTAGAATCCCCTTGGCTAAATAATCTTTGCACAATTTTAATGGTTCTACGCCTTTTCATCCAAACATCTAAACATTCTGAACGCAATATTCCTTCTAGTTTGTTCTGGAAAAAAAGATGAAAATAGTTTTTATGTTTTGAACTGTGAGGGCCTTTCTTTTTATAATATCCACAATTTTCAGTTCATAGGCTATTCAATAGTTCTCATTTCACATTGATTACATCAATTTGACAAACATGTCCACAATGTAGATGGTTATCGCATGTCGACATATATTTCAAGTATATAGTGAGTGAAGTGTCATAAAATATCAGTTCAAAATTCATTTTCAAAGGGTTTTTTTAGGCTGTGGCCCATATTTGGGGTCACAGGGTCACCAAATTTACAAGTTAGAATCCCCATTGGCTAAAGAGTTTGCATACAATATTACAGCCTTCTAAGTCTTTTTGTTCCGGAGAAAACAATGAAAACAGGATTTTAGGTAATGATCTGTGAGGTCCTTATTTGGGGCCACAGGGTTACCAAATCTACAGTTTAGAATCTCCATAGGCTAAAGACTCTTTACACAACATGACAGCCTTCTAGGTCTTCTAGTTCTGGAGAAAAAGATGAAAATAATCTTATCTTATCATTTCATAACCAGTCATATGCAGTTCACATATATCATCTAAAATAAAAGAATTCTTCACTCCTCTTCAATTTAATCCTTTGTCGCTTGTCACAATTTTCAGTTCATAGGCTATTCAATAGTTCTCATTTCACATTGATTACATCAATTTGACAAACATGTCCACAATGTAGATGGTTATCGCAAGTCGACATAGTGAGTGAAGTGTCATAAAATATCAGTTCAAAATTCATTTTCAAAGGGTTTTTTTAGGCTGTGGCCCATTTTTGGGGTCACAGGGTCACCAAATTTACAAGTTTGAATCCCCATTGGCTAAAGAGTTTGCATACAATATTACAGCCTTCTAGGTCTTTTTGTTCCGGAGAAAACGATGAAAACAGGATTTTGGGTAATGGCCTGTGAGGTCCTTATTTGGGGTCACAGGGTCACCTAATCTACAATTTAGAATCTCCATTGGCTAAAGAGTCTGTACACAACATTTCACTCTTCAAGGTCTTTTCACTCTGGAGAAGAAGATGAAAATAGGATTTTAGGTAATGGCCTGTGAGGCCCTTATTTGGGGTCACAGGGTCACCTAATCTACAATTTAGAATCTCCATTGGCTAAAGAGTCTGTACACAACATTTCAGTCTTCTAGGTCTTTTCATTCTGGAGAAGAAGATGAAAAAAGGTTTTTAGGTTATGGCCTATGAGGCCCTTATTTGGGGTCACTTGATCACCAAATCTACAATTTAGAATCCCCATTGACCAAGGAGTCTGTACATAAAATTTCAGATCTCTAGATTCATTGGTTCTGGAGAAGAAGTCGAAAAAGTGAAAAGTTTACGGATGGATGGACGGACGCCATCCCATGCCATAAGCCCATCGGGCCTTTCAGGCCTGATGAGCTAAAAATATACTTACCACATACAGATATCTGGGATTCTTATCCAACTGTTGAACAACTTTAGATATCTGAAAAATGAAAACAAACCATAATAGAACAAATAGCACCTCAAATACTCCAACAATTTACCCTTTAGTTGCATATTTCTATTTTACCCATTTTAGCCCCTGTGGCGGAATATTCTGACGATCTAGCTTGCAGCCGTATTTTGGCTAAAGCACTAATTGGCACCAGTGGCGGATTATTCCAGGCTGCGAAACAGGTACCGTTTTTACTAAATGTATCTTGTCTACATCGCGAAAACGGACTATATACAGCCGTTATATACAATTACAGGTCTCGGCATCCGTACACAAATGGTTAATTCATACCCGCATCTTTGAATGAATTTTCTACCATTTTTCGCTTTTTTCTATAACTTTTGAAAGATTTCTTTAATTCGGGTCTCATAATATCGTAAATTCAAAACGAGAAAATTTGATTTATATATGGAATTGAAGACAAGATTTTGGCTTCAGAATGATAAAAAGATTATTAGAATGCTACCTTTGGTTATAATTCTATAGCCATGCAAAGTTTTCCACCTATAAAATCGTAAATCCTGAGAACATTTATGATGCGGCATTGCAAATGTGTACTTATGTCGTTCATCACACTTTCCAAGAAATCATAATCTCGAACCAATTGACTAGTTGTTGATTAGTTTGTGTGTCGTATGGTTTGGTTTTACATGCCTCTCAAAAAGGTAAGCTTGTATTATTATTTCTGTGAGTAAATATGCGCTTTTTACATGGAATAAATGATCATTCTTTTCTGCTTATTGTGATATAAAAAATAGAGCCATGGGCTCTGTAGCTCATCAGAGTTTATTTTGTTTGATGATGAAGACAGAAATATGTTGTCTCAATATAATGCACAATCCCTAACCCTGACAAATCTTAGTCTTGAAATTGAGAGAGAGCACTCAGCAAGGTCAACACACAGGAGATTATGCAATATTCTGACTCCTTGGCTCTGGTTACAAGCCAGCTGTGTTTTTTGTGTTTTACCGCCAAATTATGTAATAGACTCTTGCTTGCACTAAACACTGGCAGCACTGATCTAACTGTATAAGGCTTAAAGAGAACAGGCAATGTGATGAATCTCATGGTACATAGTACAATTTTGAATCACCTTGGCTAAACAATCTCGGTTCTAAGCTTTGTCATCCAAACATCTAAACATTCTGAACAAAATATTCCTTCTAGTTTGTTCTGGATGAAAACAGGATTTTAGGTAATGGCCTACGGGGCTCTTATTTGGGGCCACTGGGTCACCAAATCTACAATTTAGAATCTCCATTGGCTAAAGACTCTTTACACAACATGACAACCTTCTAGGTCTTTTCGTTCTGGAGAAGATGAAAATAATCTTATCTTATCATTTCATCACCAGTCATATGCAGTTCACATATCTCATGTAAAATAAAAGAATTCTTAACTCCTCTTCAATTTAGTCCTTTATGCCTTGTCACAATTTTCAGTTCATAGGCTATTCAAAAGTTCTCATTTCACATTGATTACATCAATTTGACAAACATGTCCACAATGTAGATTGTTATCTAAAGTCGACATACATTTCAAATAAAGTGGCTGAAGTGTCATAAAATATCAGTTCAAAATTCATTTTCAAAGGTTTTTTTAGGCTGTGGCCCATATTTGGGGTCACAGGGTCACCAAATTTACAAGTTTGAATCCCCATTGGCTAAAGAGTTTGCATACAATATTACAGCCTTCTAGATCTTTTTGTTCCGGAGAAAAAGATGAAAACAGGATTTTAGGTAATGGCCTGTGAGGCCCTTATTTGGGGCCATAGGGTCACCAAAACTACAATTTAGAATCTTCATTGGCTAAAGACTCATTACACAACATGACATCCTTCTAGGTCTTTTCGTTCTGGAGAAGATGAAAATAATCTTATCTTATCATTTCATCACCAGTCATATGCAGTTCACATATCTCATGTAAAATAAAAGAATTCTTAACTCCTCTTCAATTTAGTCCTTTATGCCTTGTCACAATTTTCAGTTCATAGGCTATTCAAAAGTTCTCATTTCACATTGATTACATCAATTTGACAAACTTGTCCACAATGTAGATTGTTATCTAAAGTCGACATACATTTCAAATAAAGTGGCTGAAGTGTCATAAAATATCAGTTCAAAATTCATTTTCAAAGGTTTTTTTTAGGCTGTGGCCCATATTTGGGGTCACAGGGTCACCAAATTTACAAGTTTGAATCCCCATTGGCTAAAGAGTTTGCATACAATATTACAGCCTTCTAGTTCTTTTTGTTCTGGAGAAAAAGATGAAAACAAGATTTTAGGTAATGGCCTGTGAGGCCCTTATTTGGGGTCACAGGGTCACCAAATCTATAATTTAGAATCTCCATTAGCTAAAGACTCTTTACACAACATGACAACCTTCTAGGTCTTTTCGTTCTGGAGAAAAAGATGAAAATAATCTTATCTTATCATTTCATCACCAGTCATATGCAGTTCACATATCTCATGTAAAATAAAAGAATTCTTAACTCCTCTTCAATTTAGTCCTTTATGACTTGTCACAATTTTCATTTCATAGGCTATTCAACAGTTCTCATTTCACATTGATTACATCAATTTGACAAACATGTCCACAATGTAGATTGTTCTTTCAAGTCGACATACATTTCAAATAAAGTGAAAGAAGTGCACATAAAATATCAGTTCAAACTTCAATTTCGACAGGTTTTTTAGGCTGTGGCCCATATTTGGGGTCACAGGGTCACCAAATTTACAAGTTAGAATCCCCATTGGCTAAAGAGTTTGCATACAATATCACAGCCTTCTAGGTCTTTTTGTTCCGGAGAAAAAGATGAAAACAGGATTTTAGGTAATGGCCTGTGAGGCCCTTATTTGGGGTCACAGGGTCACCAAATCTACAATTTAGAATCCCCATTGGCCAAGGAGTCTGTACATATAATTTCAGCTCTCTGGAGTCATTGGTTCTGGAGAAGAAGATGAAAATAGCTTTTTAGGTTATGACCCCTGGGGCCCTTATTTGGGGTCACAGGGTCACCAAATCTACAATTTAGAATCCCCATTGGCCAAGGAGTCTGTACATAAAATTTCAGATCTCTGGAGTCAATGGTTCTGGAGAAGAAGATGAAAATAGCTTTATAGGTTAAGACCCCTGGGGCCCGTATTTGGGGTCACAGGGTCACCAAATCTACAATTTAGAATCCCCATGGGCCAAGGACTCTGTACATAAAATTTCAGTTCTCTCGATTCATTGGTTCTGGAGAAGAAGTCGAAAAAGTGAAAAGTTTACGGACGGACGGACGGACGACATCCCATGCCATAAGCCCATCGGGCCTTTCAGGCCTGATGAGCTAAAAATATGAAATTGCACGGAGTAGTTCAGCAGATAAAAATCTAATTTTGTATGGGATTGTAGGCAATTCTTTCCCCTTCATTTTGGCATAAAATATTTGAAACAACCAATTGGTTCAGAAGGCATGAAGTGTGCAAGTATTGTTATAAATTCCTGGCATGTGTAATTTCCCCCTGAGTCAGCCGCAAGACACTGGTAGAAGCGAGTAGGGCGGGGGGCAGTTCTAATTAACCCCATGGGAGATTAGGCTTTGGAGCCAAGCCCGACAAAATTGGCCTTTTGTAAAGCTAATTATCAATGCATTACGGGTCAACAATGCACATGCAAGTTGGGGTGATTTTTGCTGGACATTTCGACCGGACATTGACAAAAGACTTGTTTTTGTAGCAAACTGTGAGATGTAACATATAAACAAGTTTTCATGTGGCGATCTACGGACACACACTGTCTCGCTAACTCTGTATATGCACTAAGTTCGACGTACGCATCTCGTCAAGGGGTAAGCATTACTCTCTATGAGCTTCCCGGACTAATACGGGACCCGCAAGTTAACCATTAAGTTGAAAGAAAATTGTGTTGAGGACGTTTTGAAGCTTGTGTAATGTAACTACTTTCTCAGCTACCCTAAGGAGTTGAAATTTGCTGAATTTTTCAAAAGGGAGTGGGAAAAGCTCCTGAACCTCTCTGGGAAATGCTTATTATATCAGAAACAATAAACTAACCGGCACTTTGGTGATGTTGTCGAGGAGCATCTTGCAAGCCTGATCCTGGTCAAACTGCATGAGCTGCACAATCTTGTCACTGATGGAGTCAAACAGGTTGTGCTTGTGGATCAACTGAAACACGTCCCTGTGCCGCAATCTGAGGTAGATGGTCAAAGCTTTGTCAAACGCTCTTTGACATGCATACCTGAAATGAAGACACAATTCATCACCAATCATTCATCAGTAATTGAGAGTTTCACAAAATTATCATAAAATCATGGTCTCTGTGAAACCACCCATTAACTAATATATTATACAGCCGGGGGTAACCATCCAACGAAAGAGGAGACTCTGGTAAAGGTATCATGATTTATTCGTTACGTTTCTGGAGGCTTTCGCCTCCTTCATCAGACGATGTAACATTGGTACAGGTGATCATAAAGTACAGAAATGCAGTGAAGCTGCAAGGTACAGGTTGCGGTAATGAGTTCAAGTTTGAGGTGGGTATAAGATGAAGATTTTAGATTTTAGGGTGGACCCCTGCCATGCCAATATTTGAAGGGGGACCAAAACCAAATGAACAAACTTAAAATTAAAAGTTTACGGATGACTGACGATAGACAGCATGTCATGCCATAAACCTATTTGACCCTTCAGGCGTTATGAGCTAAAGAGGGAATCACAAAACAAAACCTTATTGACTTTAAATGAGCAAATCTGAACAACTCACAGCTGTCCGAGACACTTGAGTAGGTCCTCGTTGTTTCTATCACGGTCCAGTTTGGTCAGCACTGCGGTGATAATCGTCTCTATACTGTACAGATCTTGCGGCCACTCTTTGATGAGCTGGTAGAACCTCTGAAATTATTGTTAATAAATCCTAGCAATTATAAACCGTGAGGTGAGGTGAATTGGGGTTTAAAGCCGCCTTCAAGAATATTTCACTACCATCAAGGCTGCTAATATTATTGCAGAGAAGCCGGCAACACCATGTGGCTATGCATAGTGGTGAAAGCTGCGAGCATTGTCTGGAACCAGCGAACCATGGGTGGTACTGCTCTGAAATTCAGTGTAGCATTGCACCCAAATCTAGCTGCACGTAAAAGTAAAACAGTTCTCTTCAGCAGTCAAAATTGTTGAGCCCCTGCCGTAACATTGTAACTGTAGTTCAAGATTTGTGTGTGTAACGTATAATTTCCAAACAAAACCAAAGTAGTGTATGCCGAATATTTAATCAGGGTCCCAATCAAGTGCAACCCTTGTATACCAATACCGTACCACATACCTCCGTATCACTCTGTAGGAACTCATTGAGCACCATCTCGTAAATCGCTGGACTCAGCTTTGGGTCACCTCGGGGCAGATAAGGAGCAATCGCCTGAAAATAAATACAAACCTCACTCAAGAAAATAATAAAATCTCATTTAAAATAAATTTTGGAGAGAGACATGATTTATGGTTCTGACTTTTAAACTACTTTCTTTAGCAAATTTTGGCAGCGTAAATATAGGTATGTTCATTACAAGTTAGGTGGTGACAAGTATTCTAGTTATTTCCAGGAAAAGTGATTTTAGGTTTATTGTGGTGAAACCTGTAAGTGCTAACTGGAACTGGGTGAGGTGAGGTGAGTTAGGGTTTAATGCCCCTTTCAAGAGTATTTCACTTATATCGCGGCTGCTAGTATTATGGCAGAGAGAAAGCCTGCAACGCCATGTGGCTATGCATTGCGGTGAAACCTGCGAGCATCGGCTGGAACTAGCAAACCATGGGTGGTACTGCACTGAAATTCAGTGTAGCATTGCACCCAAACCTTACTGTGTGTAGAACAGTTCTCTACTGCAGACAAAGTTGCCGTGCCCCTGGCAGGATTCGAACCCTGGACCTCTTGATCCACTGCATGCGCTATCCCGCCCCCTATAACTAACTGGAACTAGTGCATCATGGGTATTACTGCATTGAATTCATTGTTGTATCGCATTCATTTCTCTGTGTGTCTTCATAAATATATGCCATGCCTCTATTGGGATGTAACATGACAGTCATTTTACTTTCTCTTTTCTCCTTTATTCATCAACAGATTCATTGTTTTTCTGAATAATTTCTTACAAACCTTCAGTTGATTTATCTTTGCAAACTTGTAGACTTCATCTTCCCATAATTCCTTTTTCTTGCTGAGAATTTTGACACAAAGTCGTCCAGCGTCATCATAACATTTCTCCTCCAGAAGATAGTTGAGATAATCTCTCCCAATACCCTGCAATATTGAAGTCAAAATTATATCACATAAGTTGAAGGTTAAAAAAGTAAATTTACAACTTTCCTCTGTCTAAAGAAGACAATTTACAAGTATCCTAGTGCTCAATATATGGACAAACAGGATTCAAGGGTTAAAAAGACAATGAAATGTGAACAAGATCTAGATGCACCTGGTAAAATACTGTCCAGCCAATATATTCATATCAGTCAAGATTATATATAGTGCATGCAGATTTGAAACATTAAGCTCTTGTTAGTACCGGTAACTGGATTGTCTTTTAACATACGAGATGGAAAGGTAACTTCACTTACCTCATATGTATGCTTCTTCAGCTCCTTACTGTGTTCAGACGCAGCAGCCATTGCAGCCTGAAATATAGCATGTAGTAGAGACAGCAGTTCAACATTGGAATAAAAAACAAACATACTTAATGCAAATAGACGTCTTTTTTGCCCTTGATAAACATTACCGGTACATGTCCGAATATTATGGGTACATGCAATCCAATTTAATTCTACCCACAAGGTTTAACTCATGTTAGTCGTAGGGATGAAACGGTTCACAACTACAGTAGTTGAACCGCACTATTTTGCATTCGGTTCGGTACACGGTACATCAACGTGATTTTTCGCTATATACCGAATATATAACTTAATTAAACAATTATGTATTATTAACTCAGATGTAATTATATTTTCTACTGTACAATTCTAATGTCAAATGATTTCCACACCCTACAAACTAATTTTGAACAAAAATATGTGATTTGTTATGGTTTAGTTTATATGTTGGAAGACATTCTTGGTTTTGTACCGAAGCGAAAATGTACCAAACCGGGGGTCCTGTACCACAATACGTACCGAACCGAAGCTCAAGCGTACCGTTTCACCCCTAGCTAGTCTCTATCACTGACTAATCAAACGCTGCAAATGAAGTTGATGAACCAATCAACAATCTGCTTACAAAAATCATTTGCAGGTTTTGCTTTCTTTGGGTGTGACCATTTTGATAATTGTGCAAATGAAACCTTATTACCAGTTGACTGAGGAAGATCACTGTTGATGATGCAATCAAGCAACCAATTGTGACAAAGACTAAATTAACCATTAATGAAGATTTAAGAGTTATGTTTTGCAGGGAAATTGGTATAGCGCTCTCCTCCTCCTCAAAATCTGAGAAATTATTAGCTATATCTATATAAATGGATGTTTACTACTTCTGACTCCATCATTTTTTATATAGTTCATGCCTGAGAGTTTGACAATCTTCTGATTGTGAACTTTGTTTATATATACACTTTGCTTATATTTGGAGTCTCACCATCTGCAATAGCAGAAATCCCACGGTCACAGAATGGGAAAGCTGTTGATACGGTCAGCTCTGGCAGGTGGTGCCTGACTCTGAGGGTGTGGGTTTGAATACCGCAAGCGACTCGTCCCCAAATAGATATAGGAATTTGTACTTTTGCAGATACTGTTAACCCAAATGTAATAATGCTACATTTGTTTGCTATCTAAATGGCTCGTATTTCTGATACTTCTAGTGGTGTTATGTGGTACACAGCAAACTGATATATCCTCTATTTGTCCATTTACCTCAAACATCTCATGTTCCAGAAGCCAGGTGATGTGATCGTCCTGGTCTCGTAACTTGGCTACAACGATGTCCTTCGGGCTGATGATGAAGAAGAGATTCTCCTCCACAATACTCTCTGAAGAAAGAGAAAACAAATAAATCAGTGATGTATGTCTGACTGAAACGATTGAATATCTGATTTGCTATCTATCTTTATTTACCAGATACACCAACTCATACTCAGTACAAATATGATACTTATCACAATGATTATGTTTCTTCTTAAAGGGGCAGTAGCATGTTTTTTCGCTGAAATAAGTTGATGAAATGTATTTGAAAAATAATGTCACCAATAGTAAAACACTCTTCTCTTTACAGAAAATCAAGTTAAAAAATGAGCGTACATGGTTCTGTAAAGTCATGGGAATCGCTTTCGTCATTCGAAATAATAAATTGTGTTCATAATAAAATGGCTGCCATGCAATTTTTGCTTTATAGGCAACACCGTTATAAACACTTCGGATAATTGGTTTGTGTAATAAGATGTTTTACCCTCTAAAGTAAATATAAATGACATAAACTATCAATATAAATGGGAAATTTGAAAAAATAAAATTTGCAAAAACCGTGCTACTGCCCCTTTAAGAGCAATAAACATATCATACCATATAAAGCAGATTAAGTTTTGCAGACATTTTCAACAGTACATGCTGAAGTTTTAAACTAAATTTATCAATATGATGTACATGAGTATTGTCTCTCACCCAGATGGTAATCGTTACACAGATACTCCTGGAAGCCTCTATAATTATCTATATGATGTACATGAGTATTGTCTCTCACCCAGATGGTAATCGTTACACCGATACTCCTGGAAGCCTCTATAATTATCTATATGATGTACATGAGTATTGTCTCTCACCCAGATGGTAATCGTTACACCGATACTCCTGGAAGCCTCTATAATTATCTATATGATGTACATGAGTATTGTCTCTCACCCAGATGGTAATCGTTACACCGATACTCCTGGAAGCCTCTATAATTATCTATATGATGTACATGAGTATTGTCTCTCACCCAGATGGTAATCGTTACACCGATACTCCTGGAAGCCTCTATAATTATCTATATGATGTACATGAGTATTGTCTCTCACCCAGATGGTAATCGTTACACCGATACTCCTGGAAGCCTCTATAATTATCTATATGATGTACATGAGTGTTGTCTCTCACCCAGATGGTAATCGTTACACCGATACTCCTGGAAGCCTCTATAATTATCTATATGATGTACATGAGTATTGTCTCTCACCCAGATGGTAATCGTTACACCGATACTCCTGGAAGCCTCTATAATTATCTATATGATGTACATGAGTTTTGTCTCTCACCCAGATGGTAATCGTTACACCGATACTCCTGGAAGCCTCTATAATTATCTATATGATGTACATGAGTGTTGTCTCTCACCCAGATGGTAATCGTTACACCGATACTCCTGGAAGCCCCTATAATTATCTATATGATGTACATGAGTATTGTCTCTCACCCAGATGGTAATCGTTACACTGATACTCCTGGAAGCCTCTATAATTATCTATATGATGTACATGAGTATTGTCTCTCACCCAGATGGTAATCGTTACACCGATACTCCTGGAAGCCTCTATAATTATCTATATGATGTACATGAGTATTGTCTCTCACCCAGATGGTAATCGTTACACCGATACTCCTGGAAGCCTCTATAATTATCTATATGATGTACATGAGTATTGTCTCTCACCCAGATGGTAATCTTTACACTGATACTCCTGGAAGCCTCTATAATTATCTATATGATGTACATGAGTATTGTCTCTCACCCAGATGGTAATCGTTACACTGATACTCCTGGAAGCCTCTATAATTATCTATATGATGTACATGAGTATTGTCTCTCACCCAGATGGTAATCGTTACACCGATACTCCTGGAAGCCTCTATAATTATCTATATGATGTACATGAGTATTGTCTCTCACCCAGATGGTAATCGTTACACCGATACTCCTGGAAGCCTCTTTAATTATCTATATGATGTACATGAGTATTGTCTCTCATCCAGATGGTAATCGTTACACCGATACTCCTGGAAGTCTCTATAATTATCTATATGATGTACACGAGTATTGTCTCTCACCCAGATGGTAATCGTTACACCGATACTCCTGGAAGCCCCTATAATTATCTATATGATTTACATGAGTATTGTCTCTCACCCAGATGGTAATCGTTACACCGATACTCCTGGAAGCCCCTATAATTATCTATATGATGTACATGAGTATTGTCTCTCACCCAGATGGTAATCGTTACACCGATACTCCTTGAAGCCTCTATAATTATCTATATGATGTACATGAGTGTTGTCTCTCACCCAGATGGTAATCGTTACACCGATACTCCTGGAAGCCTCTATAATTATCTATATGATGTACACGAGTATTGTCTCTCACCCAGATGGTAATCGTTACACCGATACTCCTGGAAGCCCCTATAATTATCTATATGATGTACATGAGTATTGTCTCTCACCCAGATGGTAATCGTTACACCGATACTCCTGGAAGCCTCTATAATTATCTATATGATGTACATGAGTATTGTCTCTCACCCAGATGGTAATCGTTACACCGATACTCCTGGAAGCCCCTATAATTATCTATATGATGTACATGAGTATTGTCTCTCACCCAGATGGTAATCGTTACACCGATACTCCTGGAAGCCTCTATAATTATCTATATGATGTACATGAGTATTGTCTCTCACCCAGATGGTAATCGTTACACCGATACTCCTGGAAGCCCCTATAATTATCTATATGATGTACATGAGTATTGTCTCTCACCCAGATGGTAATCGTTACACCGATACTCCTGGAAGCCTCTATAATTATCTATATGATGTACATGAGTATTGTCTCTCACCCAGATGGTAATCGTTACACCGATACTCCTGGAAGCCCCTATAATTATCTATATGATGTACATGAGTATTGTCTCTCATCCAGATGGTAATCATTACACCGATACTCCTGGAAGCCCCTATAATTATCTATATGATGTACATGAGTATTGTCTCTCACCCAGATGGTAATCGTTACACCGATACTCCTGGAAGTCTCTATAATTATCTATATGATGTACATGAGTATTGTCTCTCACCCAGATGGTAATCGTTACACCGATACTCCTGGAAGCCTCTATAATTATCTATATGATGTACATGAGTGTTGTCTCTTACCCAGATGGTAATCGTTACACCGATACTCCTGGAAGCCTCTATAATTATCTATATGATGTACATGAGTATTGTCTCTCACCCAGATGGTAATCGTTACACCGATACTCCTGGAAGCCTCTATAATTATCTATATGATGTACATGAGTATTGTCTCTCACCCAGATGGTAATCGTTACACCGATACTCCTTGAAGCCTCTATAATTATCTATATGATGTACATGAGTATTGTCTCTCACCCAGATGGTAATCGTTACACCGATACTCCTGGAAGCCCCTATAATTATCTATATGATGTACATGAGTATTGTCTCTCATCCAGATGGTAATCATTACACCGATACTCCTGGAAGCCCCTATAATTATCTATATGATGTACATGAGTATTGTCTCTCACCCAGATAGTAATCGTTACACCGATACTCCTGGAAGCCTCTATAATTATCTATATGATGTACATGAGTATTGTCTCTCACCCAGATGGTAATCGTTACACCGATACTCCTGGAAGCCTCTATAATTATCTATATGATGTACATGAGTATTGTCTCTCACCCAGATGGTAATCGTTACACCGATACTCCTGGAAGCCTCTATAATTATCTATATGATGTACATGAGTATTGTCTCTCACCCAGATGGTAATCGTTACACCGATACTCCTGGAAGCCCCTATAATTATCTATATGATTTACATGAGTATTGTCTCTCACCCAGATGGTAATCGTTACACCGATAATCCTGGAAGCCCCTATAATTATCTATATGATGTACACGAGTATTGTCTCTCACCCAGATGGTAATCGTTACACCGATACTCCTGGAAGCCCCTATAATTATCTATATGATTTACATGAGTATTGTCTCTCACCCAGATGGTAATCGTTACACCGATACTCCTGGAAGCCCCTATAATTATCTATATGATGTACACGAGTATTGTCTCTCACCCAGATGGTAATCGTTACACCGATACTCCTGGAAGCCTCTATAATTATCTATATGATGTACACGAGTATTGTCTCTCACCCAGATGGTAATCGTTACACCGATACTCCTGGAAGCCCCTATAATTATCTATATGATGTACATGAGTATTGTCTCTCACCCAGATGGTAATCGTTACACCGATACTCCTGGAAGCCCCTATAATTATCTATATGATGTACATGAGTATTGTCTCTCATCCAGATGGTAATCGTTACACCGATACTCCTGGAAGCCCCTATAATTATCTATATGATTTACATGAGTATTGTCTCTCACCCAGATGGTAATCGTTACACCGATACTCCTGGAAGCCTCTATAATTATCTATATGATGTACATGAGTATTGTCTCTCACCCAGATGGTAATCGTTACACCGATACTCCTGGAAGCCCCTGATAGAGAGAGCATCATTCGACACCTCCTCGAATCTGTTCATCCCGGGCTCCAGTACTTGAAGGTGCGGTCGGTTGGACACCATCCTCCCTCCCTGCTTGCAAATAGAGATTACTAAACCTGGTCTCAAGTAATACCGTTTTTATAAAACAAATGAATGTCTTTTATAAAATGAGCAAAAGCAAATTGTATAACAATTAAAAGCAACTTAGATGGTAACATTTTTACAATTCATTTATTACTCGCCATCATTATTAAGTGAAAATAAACAAATTAAGCATGGCGTTGTTTTGTTTGTTTGTAATTGTTTTAAAGGTCGATAAGTAAGAGACACCACTTCTAATCAGATTTACCAGACATTGTGTAAGAAATTTGCCATATCCAATTTGAGGTGTCATTCTTGACACCTAAGTCATTGCCTATAACACGAAAATGTTGTACATAACAGAACCACCACATGTTCTATAACAAGAGATGGCTAATCCCATATACAAAAAGGAAACAGTATACCCATCCCCTCTGAATATATCTAAACAATAAAAGGTTGTAAATATACAAAATCAGAAGAATCGAACCTCTTGATGCGGATCATCCTTCTCGTATGAAAGCACGACAATGGCGTCTGCCAGGGAAGCGATGCCGCACACAAAGAACTCAGTCTTAAACATGGACACAATCTCCACGTATCTGTTGGGTAGGTCTCGCACATCTTTCTTCTCCTGTTCTTTCACCACACAGATCTAGCAAGATTAAACAGATATCTCAATCAAATCCTGTCTAAAAGATCTAGCAAGATTAAACAGATATCTCAATCAAATCCTGTCTTCAACATGGCCACAATCTCCATGGTGGATTTCTAGCATAATTTTCTCCTGTTCATTCTTTTAAAAGATCTAGCAAGATTAAACACCCAAAAATATCCAAAATTAAACATTTCTATCTCCAGCATCTCTCTTCATCTGATTTTTATCCACATGGATCTTGCAAAAATATTTTAAAAAATAATAATTGAAAAAATATTCGAAGTCGAATCCTCTCGTTGACCATGGTCCCCTTGACCTAACCTTTGTGTAATGTCATAAAATGGTTTAGCAACTTAGTCACTGTTGCTTTGTGAAATGAGCTCAGGTTAGACTAGAGGCATTGACAGTTTCCAGGTTTATTCCATGCAGTGACACTGATAGCACCCACCTTCACCGTATCTCCCCATCCTACCATCAGCGTCCTGTCATCCATCCATACCAGGCTACAGCCATACAGCTCCGGCCGCTGACTGAAACACCACATCGTTGAATGCACTGAGATACAGACAAATATTGTGAGGTAGAAATACGATTACAGAGCATTATTACAGGGGGAAGTCTGTAACACCATTGTGACTATGTCATGTTGTGAACATGTTATGTATCTGAATGGAGGCATTACTATTATTGGGCATGGGGAAAATGTCCAACACTTTTGGATACGGAATGTTGTGAAACAACCCTGCATTGGCTGGTACTAATGAACCATCAATTTAACAATGTTTCAAGTTATTCAAAACTTATTGCAGATGAAGTTGTCAAGTCCTAACTGGATTATTCTCTCCCCACAGAAGTTACTCAATGGATATCTTCCCACATAACCTCTGTTATAATTGGCATACATTCATTGTTCTTGCCGTATCCCCATGCACTGAACATTTACATCCTTATTGCTGTCCAATAAAAACTTGTCTAAAACTTTCAACAAACTTCTGTCATATGTGAGGTTCCACAGGTGAAGGAAAGTCTTTCAGTTTTGGGACAGACAGGATGCTCAGTTTGTAACAATGATTCTGATTGCACAACTTACTTTGATTGCAACCAATCAAGATTCTCTATTCCTGGCAGAAAGAAAACGTTTGATATGAACACTTATTATATGGGTTGAGTAACCTCTGTGGGGAGATATGTGTCTGGGTTAGACCCTTATTCACCTGTTATGCTGCACATTGTATATTTTCTGTTTTTAGAGCTAAATTTTCAAAACTTTACATTTTACATTCTTACAGGAATGTATAGAATTTGAAGTATTCATTTTCTGTTGACAAATCTTACCTGTGACCCTTATCTATATGAGTGATTCTTTTCCTTGAATGCATGTCGTAGATCTTGACACTCTGTGAAGCAGATAAAAGTTGATATATGAACTCACTACAAAACAGTTTGATAATATAGACAAACATACACATTTCAATTCTGATACCACATCATAATTTCGTTTTCATCATGTTCCTCCATTTCAGGGTTTATCATATAAATCATATGTCTATAAACCATTCCAGCCTGTTCCAACCAATTTTTTTCATTTTTCACTGTTCTTGTGGACGACAATTGAAAAGAAGAGTTTCCAATTTTTTGGGAGAATTTTGTAAGAAATACATTAGGTGCATCATCACTTTGATGATGATAAAATATTTGGGTGTTGTGCATTTAATCAGTTTTGCTAATGGAAATTAACGTATGAGTTCCCGAAATTCAGTGCAACATTTGTTATAGAAGATTTGCTATCTTATGCAAATGGATATATGTCTTATGAAAATGGACTAACCCTGTCATTGGACCATGCAATGAACTCTCCCTTCCACTTGATGTTTCTGATTGGTCCTTCTCCTTGGTGCAGCACCGTCATCTTGTGGCGGTTGAACAAACCTCCTCGCTCGTTCAAGATCAGCTGTCATAAAACATTAAACACCAATTCTTAATTCTTTACAGGTATTCTTGTCATGGTCTAACACCATTTTGAATAAAACTGTCAAATTCTTAGTAAATTTGAGGGAAGATGGATTATAAAGGTTTACAAAAAGTATTTGAATTTACTCAATATATCCATAATTTTAATTTATGAGAAAATTTGTTTTCTTTCATATGACACTTCATCCAATTGAGACCAGGTATGAATAAGATCTCGCAATATTTCATATCAAAGGTCAGTCAGATTAAGATCAATTCTGTTACGAGGAATAGAAGTTACAACTCAACTCTGTAAAACATACAAACCTGTTTCATTGTTTCTTCTCAATGGCGTCAAGGAAAACTATTCAAAAGATTTGCAACAAAGTAACTTCCCAAGCAAGCCGTAACTTATGCAAATCTCCATTGCTGGCTATTTCAGCTTTGCTGTAGTCTGTAAACTTTTCTGTGCTAGTGTGGCAACACAATGCAACTGAACTTCATAATTCACAGAAATGTTAATGAAATGCAGCAATGCTTATATAAGACATTGATGGAGATGCACGAGGTATAACTTGCGGGGGAAATTGGAATCACAGAAGAATACCTTTTCATCGCCAGTGACAAACAGTCTGCCACTCCCCGGCTTATAGAAGTATGGATCAAGGGCAACGGCCTTGACAGGTCGGTCAAAGGTCACACACTGGTTGTTCTCCGATGCATACAGTCCAGATATCATCACCTGGTATGCAGGAGATGTGGGATTATGCAAATTAAGAAAATGAAAATAATATACTTTAGTACAAATACTTTAATTATATATTTATCATATGATACATATACTCTTTGTTTTTTAAAACAGTCATTGGCAAAAGAAATTTTGGCATTGCACTCATATAAAATCAGAACGCAAGTGAAATTGTAAGATTCTTTTTACTGGACAGCATGACAATAAAATCTTAAAATGATCGCTATCAATTAAAATTTTAATCAGATAATATAATGAATACACAAACTGAACAATGATACTCACCTTTCCATCGTCCGAGCAGCTTGCGACGTAGTCACCATTATCGTCAATACTGATCTGGTTTATAGTTGTTGTGTGCTGAAGATAAACAAAAGATGATACAGAATCACAAAACACTGCAGTTAAAGAACAGAACAAAATTCTCATGTCGGGAACCTCAATGATAACATCATAAAGATAATTAAAGAGTCAAATACAAACGTTGCCAGCAAGCCCTTCTGGTTTGTAAGATTTTTTCAATCTGACTGTCTAAACATAGATTGGCCTCGCACATTCTTATATGTCAGCCTGAATTTTAGGTGAAGTGAAATGCTTTGGGGTTTCACACCGCTTTCAAGATTATTTCACTTACATCACGGCTGCTATTATTATTATTATTATATGCATTGTGGTGAAACCTGCAAGCATCGGTTGCAGCATGGGTGTTACTATGCTGAAATTCAGTGTAGCATGCTTGTGAACAGGTCTCTGTCTCTACAGCAGACAAAGTTGCTGAGTCCCTGGCGGGATACCATGCCTGTGACCTTTACAAACATTTTAAATGAATTACACGTTGGTCTTACGATACAAGATCAACACAGAGTTGTTTCACGTACAGCATTGAGTTCTTTGCTCTTGATATCGTTGCCGCTGTGGTCCAGGATGTGTATCACTCCCCAGTGAGTTCCTAGCGCCAAAAACTGGAACAAAATTGCTTTTATATTACTACATATTAAGTGTGTGGATTTTATGTGAAAAGACAGATATAAACTTCAAAACAAAATATCAAAATGCTTCATCATCCATATAAATCATCCTGTCATCTTTTGATATGTTAGTTCATTTCAATATTTGTGCAAGTAAGTTTGTCCCTAAAGCTGAAATAATCATGATTTCATGTTAATTCAAGATAAGAACACTCAATAATAACAAAAATAACTTGAGGATGAGGATGGATTCGTGTATGAAATCATACTCTGTGTTCTTAAATTATTTGGGTAACTTGATTCCAATTCAGGTTATTGCTGGTATTCAATGCCATATTGTTACGTATTTAGATTGTTACGTATTTAGATTGTTACGTTAATTCTGAGACCTGCCATACACATAATCATAATAAGGGTCAGTATCAATCAACCTGTTTATCAGAATCTTTTACCTTGGTATGGACTGCTATACAGCTAGCGGCGTCTTTATTGAAAATTCCTGTCAGATCGTTGCCAATTCTCTCGTACTTAAGCTTTGGTTCCACCTGAAAATAATATATTGTAATTGTAATTGTAACATATTTCTGATAACATCAGCACCACTGTTGTGTAGAGGTGTCTGAGGTTACTGTAAGAAATCTTTGTCATTTGAACTATTTGATTCTTCGATTCACATTGTCATATTTTTTCCATTTGACATATTTATGTTCATAAGATGTCAGATGAAGGTCAATCATCCAGCAAGAGTTTTACACTAAAATCAGTCTTTTATAGGGGAAAATATATTCTACTTACTGTATCTTCATCATCCTCATCATCATCTTCATCCTCGTCATCATCATCATCATCATCTGACATGTCTTCTTCCATCTTCTGTAAAAGAAATTAAAACTGGAGTGAACTGTTACATCTAAGAACAAGACACCCAAAAATCCACAAAATCTCATAACTTCTTTCTAAATGTAGAGAAAAGAATTAATGGACATAAGACAATTTGAAGCGATAAATGTCAATACTCAGCCTCAACGTGAGTGGTCACTTAGGCCTAATCTTACATGCCTGATTACATTTGACCAGGTTCTGGATACACCCTGAAAAGAGTCTCATAACTCCTGACACCATGATCGGGATAACAACATCGTCTAAAGTAGCTGAAAATATTTTTATTTTTTTTCACATGTCATTTCGCAACAGTACATCATGCCCAAAGAACCTACATGTAAACAAATCTTTAGTCAGCCAACTGCAAAATGTTCACCTCGAAACAATGTTGCACTCTCGCCAGATACTCTTGGTGCTGTTTTTCGCCAACATTGTGCCGTTTTCTAAATTCAAATTTGGTGTGCCATTTTCGCTATAAACCCTAATCGGGTGCACTAGCCACTACCCCACGGCAGGAGTATGGTTGGTGCACAAGCACTGAATCTTTGTGGGAGTTTTGCACTCGTGTTAAAACTAGTGTGAATATTGACTTTAAAGATGCTTTTAGAAGTGATAATCTTTAAAAGTTACTAAAGGGGGCTTCAATTTGGAGGGAGTAGCAACCAAAGTGCTGCATCTTTTCGAGGCAAACGTTTTGCAGTTTGCTGACAGAAGGGTTTATTTACATGTAGAAGATTGTGCTCACCTCAGGCTATACCCTATGCTGGGCTACACTCCGCTGCTACCAAACAGAGGTTTACCAGAGATTGTCATCACCTAATTTTAATTAGTTCAGATAATCTAAACGTTTATGTGCGATGACTGCGCACCGACGTATACAGACATCAGGAGTACTGCACTTTACCGGGCGCTAGTAATTATCAACTTCACTGCACTACCAACCCTTACGCTAGACAAACTAACCCTAAGTTCGTCGAAAGGGATCAAAGGGTTAAAAAAGATAGTCTACTGATAGATGACAGTCTAGCTTGAATCCAAGGGTTAAAAAGATGTGCGCCCGGTAAACTGCAGTGTTGCCCAGACATCATGGATGCCGAACTAAGTTTACATGTAGACATTGGGCATGATGCAATGTTGTGAAATGACAGTATGTGAAAGAAAAACAACAATTTTCTCTCTATTTTTAACGACTTAGGACGACGAGTTATTATTCCAATTAGTGTGTATCTAGAACCTTTTAACAAAAATATCCTTTTTCCGGTTTCAAACATGTTCAAGAAGTTCACAACTTGTCAAGTGAAACACAACATCGATTCTAATGATAGAGTATGCGATTTTTAAATAAGTGTCACTTAAACACTTTCTTGAAAATGCAAAATTTTTATGAACGGCAAAGCTGTCAATTCTTTTGCTCATGGGTAATATTGATTTGTGTACCTTCAATTCGGGATCTGCGGCAGCGGCCATTTTGTATAATTTTGGAATCACATGACCATCGGCTTTGTTTATGTTTTTCATTGAGTGTTAAACATCAGTTTTGAATTTATTCGTTGCATTTTCAATTATGATGACAATCTTTAATTCCAAGATTATCACCATCACCACTCTGACACCAAAGATGTAAACATTTTACCAGCGAACTATTTTTCCAGTTGAGAGAAATCCTTGCAATTTTTTCACGCTCAGTAAATTTATTTCTATTTAAATCATAAGAGATATAATCAGGTTCACCTGTGTAAAAATAATAATTGATCATATTATTTAAACTTGTTACTATATTTTATAATAAAAGAAGATGCATAAATGAAATATAACTCTTACGTATAAAGTAACCATAATTATCTATAAATGATTACTCCCTAAATTTGGAAATTGGAAAAATACTATTTTCGTTATGTTAAATTATTATGATATATATATTTTATAGAATTTTGGAGGAATGCATTGCAAACACAAACCAAACTTTACGAGATCGTTTTGAATATGTTTATGGAGCAGACGGGTTCGTAGACGTATATTTCCGGTGGATTCGTAGACGGAATGGCGTTGGATGTAGACGTAGAATTTTAATAAAGCAATCAGACACACGGTGTTGTTATTTTTTGTTTGTTGTGCATGGTCCTGGATATGGTTTATTGCCAAAACAAGTAAAATGATGTTCTTAATTTAAAACGTCCCCTTCGCCGTTGTTTATTCTTTTCTCGATTTAGCTTTTCTCACTTTGAATAATTGTAGAACGTTTTTGCTGTTTTTATATGTACAAATCATATGCTACTTATAATAAAAGTGTCTGTAGTATAAACAGCCCATTACACGATCCCAGTATATGCCTACGTAAACTTAGAAAACGATGTCACGAATAAAACGAAAACTGCTAGCCACCATTTTAGTGTGAACACCTTTCAATAATTCGAGGCTGGGGAAATGGACCCGCGTCGCTTCAGCAAGCTATTACCATTCGTTTTGAACCTCTATCTATAGATTGAGAAGGATTCCATTGTGAGATATATCTTCATTTCCATTATAAAACGTGCTACATCCCCTTGATCAACTTCCCAACGCAAGGCATTACTCTTGCCAATCTCCATTACTGGCTGATTTAGGCCTTGCAGTATTTCCTTAAGAAATCTGTGCTTAGAAATCAAGGCCGGCCACTATGCATTTCTGGTGCAGCGATCCACTATCTAAACATATCAAAGCGAGGGAAATACCGCAAATCAGCCAGTAATGCAGACTGGCAAGAGTTATGCCTTGCGTTTGGAACTTGCCCCTTGATCTGATTTTACTCTTCACAATTAAAGAGACAGTTCAATATGGGGTATAGCTATTTTGTTAATACATTATGCGAAAAGAGAAAAAATACCCCCTCGAATTTGGTTTCCAAAAAAATACCGCGATAGAATAAGATTCCAAATGCATAGGCCTGATAAATGTCGCCCGGCAGTATTTCGGAAAGTACCTACGTTGCCACATAGTCATTGCAAAATTGCTAAGTTATCGAATTACAAGAGCTGTGTATTGTCATTTACACTAAATTTGGTGCAATATTTAACTCGAATTACTCTAAAAAAAACAAAATCTGATGAACTGTAATGTTCAGCACCTTGAAATTTCGTTTAATTCACATAACTGTGAAAAACCAATGCCCATTGAACATATATCATAGTAGTATGTCATACATTGACACACGACATGATATCACTCAATACGTTTATGAATGATTAATAAATACATCATATTTAAAACGTTAAAACACAATACCAAAACAGAGCCTGAGTATTTCCATATATTGCATCCTACAAATTGGTGCAATATTCAGTCCTATATATAAAGCTAGGTCACTAAAAATTAAACTTACATCAGACATGACATTTTGTTTTCCTACCAATTCATAGAAATGTGAAATACAGTGGCGGACGAAATGCAAATCATTTCACTCAAGACGTACACGTTTAAAAAATTTAACTCAATTTCAAGGAATTATCATCTACAACGATAAGCCGCTGGTCAAAATATAGACCTTAGATAAACCCGTCAGTCGATGAGAAGTCGGTGATATTGTACTGAAAACATAAATATTTTATTTATCCAATGGACAAGGCAAATTTATTTCAAGAGACCATACACACAATATTTAATGTCTTTGACGAGTATCTGCATTTTAAAAGTTTTTTTCAGGTGCGTGGAACTGCATCCCAGAAGATCCAAGAGATTTAATTTAACGTAGGCTACATGATGGCCTGGTTGGAGTTGGTCGGTTGTACACGGATATTTAGGAGGTTTCAGATCAAACAATAGGTCAGTTTTCTCATGGCTGAAATTATCATATCGGGGATTTTGTTTCAGTATGTCGCGATTATAAACTGAACTTGAAGACAAAGCATGTAGATCTGTAGTAAAATTTAACAAGTATTGTTTTTTTAATAATCTTAGATACTTTATCGAATGTTAAAGAGCAACTCCCGGATGATTTTGCTTCAATTTCTTTCAAGTAACTGTCTATGGTTTACAAGTAGGCCTACATTGCAAAGACATTTAAACAAGTATGTCAATCGGTTAATAAACTTGAAATTCTCAGAATTGTATTTCAGAGACAACAAAGTGTTAGTTTTCCATTGAATGAATATATGCACGAACTATAATTTTGATTAGTAAAAAGTTTTCACAATGTTTTAAGGTATTAGTTTCTATATTTTTTCTCGCAAGAATGCATAACGCGTCATAGATTGTGTGAAGCGCACGTAAAATTCACATTTACAGAGTTCTTCAACTGTTGGGAGTGTAGCGCCAACAGTGATTGTATTACAAATGAATACACTGTTTAACATAGTGTTGTAATACATATAATGTATGACTTTGTTCATTATAATTCATGTACTGATGTGCTTCAATATTTGTCAATGATAATACTTATTGCGAACGTTATAAAAAAAAAAGGAATAAATACGTTTTCATATAAAGTACATCGAGTATCAATGTCTGAAAAAAACCAAGACATAAGTTCTGAACAAAATATTCGATTGTCTCATTTACATTTATTTCAATTTTGATAACGTTTCTGTGTCTACTATCAAATTCCATAAAAAGTTACTATCTATTTCTGTCAAGGAAAATAATCAAATGTTAAAATATAAAGTATCAATATAAATTTTTTTTCAATATCTACTACCTTAAAATTGTTTTTATCTTCACTATCAAAAAATCTAGATGTATATTTCCGTAGGTTAAGGACTTTTAACACTATCTATTAAAACAAAATTAACATATGAAAAAGATACACATGTAGTTTAAATAAAATAACTTATCGTGTCGGTGTTATTTGTTTCAAGATAAACAAGCGTGTTCAAATAGTCAAATAAAAGGTTTGTTGATGTTACTGTTGAAATATTTTGTAAATAAGCGACAGAAATAAGCGACAGAAACCTTCCCATGGTTCCCACTTAATTACCTATTTTGAATAAATTAGCATTTTAGATGAGATCCGTGAAAATAATGACAACACCTAATAATAATAATATGATCATTGTAAGAAAACTTAATCATTATGTGCGAGCTTTAGCACTATTCTCCTTGTATAAACATATAATATCCCTTTTTCAATTAATTAATGAAAACAGTGTTTAAAATTAACATAAGTAAACTAATTTTATCCTAAATTTTTAAAATCAAAACTTTTAAACATCAAAGCATTAAATATTCAGCGTTATAAAATATGTTGATTAAATAATTCATCGAAATACATAAAGACCACGCTAAATTATTATAACATCTTGAAATTCACTCCACTTCCTTATATGCATAAAATTGTAAACACGCCCTCCTCAAAATGCCGACAGACGGTCTCTAAATGATATGTTGAGTAGCCGTAAAGATAGTAGTATATAGCGGGTTTTCTCTATTTGTTCAACCTTGTGCCCAAAAATAGAAATTCCCAGGTCGCTCCTCGCTAGCCATTGTTTAGCAAATCGCGAGTCTCAGTGCGTCGGCTTGAGGTAGGTGGGTCGCTCGATATTTATTTATGACGAATTATCATTAACATAATTTATTAAACTACACATGTGCCCCAGCAAAGTGTCAGTCGGCTGGCACCTAACGATGGCGAATATTTAGACGACATTATTTTCCAACGCGAAGCATCTTTATTTCGTAGTTCATCTGAAAAATTGGCAAATTCGCCAGAGGAATTCCAATAATTTTCGGTAAGTTGTATAAATTTTAATATCTAGCGCATGTACATAAGATAACTACGTATTAGCATAATTTATCACGTGCATCACTTCTGCATGCGCTTTCAGCACCGGGGAGTATAGCGATTTTGCCCTTATCGATGAATCGGTTTCGGTTGTTTGGTCTGCGATTCCATATTTTTGATGGAACCGACATTGAATATTGTCTGTATACACCGCTCACTCGTTCATATCTCACCGTTGATTGACAGCTTGTATATTTCCCGCTACCGGCGTATGGCCATGTGCTTTTAGCATTTTGACAGCGGTTTGTTTACATGTATTATCATAATTTATCGTTAATTATTATAAAATCAGAATAAAAACCAAAATAAGGCTTGAATTATAATATGTCAGAGGGTTGAGGGTTGGGTGATCCAGAAGAATAAATTATAAAGTTATTCAAATGTGGAATTATTTTGGAATTGTACATTTATGTAACCTATGAATACAACTTGTTAAAATTATTTTGAGTATTTATAAATTAGGAAGTTCCTTTTAAAATAATAAATTGTTTAAAAGTAGATTAATTGTATGTATTTTCTTTACACTTCAAAATATGTTTTGAATTTTATTTGACCATTTAAAAAAATATTGTTGCATGTATTTCAAATCATTGTTATATAACCTTTATTTATCTTCAAAAGGGGTCAATTAGAAACAATGTTCAGTAAAAATATCAAATTGTAACACATAATAATGGATAATGTAATGACTTGCATTCATATGTTATAGTTATTCCACATTTGTATACAATGCTTATAAATTGTACGCAATTTTAGCACAAATTAGGTAACATGTTAATAAAACATACTATTGCAAAAAGTTTTGAACTTTCCTTAACAAAAAAGAAGTAGAAAAGATCAAATATCTAAATTGCTATGTATGGTGTTGTAAACTGTTGTCTTTAAAACTAAAATTAAGTTTAGATGTGAGTTGGTTGTATCTTATGTGTTTTATTTTAAGAAAAAATATATGACATTGTAAATTTAGACTGAAGATACCAAGATCTGGACTCTCTATGACGAGTCTTGCCAGTACCAGGATATGAACAATGCTAGTCTGTTTTTATACCATCGGTATATGTAATACCGTGGGATATAGTCATCACTCTGTCCGTCCGTCCGTTCGTAAATCATTTCGTTTCCGGAGCAGAACTGGAAAACCATTTATCATATCTTTCTGAAACTTCACATATGTATTACACATTTACTTGAGTGGTGCCTTTTGATATTTTCAGATTTTTTAAAATTTTATTTTTTTCGTCTGTCAAAAATGTGTTTTACAAATTATGTGGGACCGGTGGGATATGTCGTCTCCTGATGACCCTGGTTCTCTGATAGGGATGGATTTTGTCTTTTTAATTTTTCTGAGAAGACTTGTGGTACTGATGTTTGTAGGATATGTGTTTTCATTGACACCAAGGTTTGATTTAGGGTGGCAAAGTTATGTGAAAATGACATGCTTCAAATAATGTCAAAATGTCTCATTACAAAACTTTTTTGTCTTTATTTAGAAAGAACCCTCCTAATAAATTACAAATTTTAAAAATATTTGCATTCATATAATGTCTGTTTTCATTTTCAAAATTTGATCTTAATAAATATGAAATTTAAAAAAAAAGTATTTTCAGTCAAAATAATTATTTAAAAAAATAAGTTTCATTTGGAATTCCTTAAAACCATGTCACTGAATATATATACATTTCTTATTACACATCAATTTGTTTTGTGAGTAACAACAAAGACAGCCAACATAAATTGAATGTGAGTCTTTAATTAATTATCACAGTTATGTAATACCTGACATTTACCTGACAAAAGGATCTAATTACGTCAGTTTACACCTGTGAGATGAGAACACCTGTCTGCTTAATGCAATTTTCTTTGTATCCTTCAGGTAAGACACTAATAGACATCTGTCATGTATACAGGTATACAGTAGATCTTGATATTTTAAAAAAGTTCTGTGATGTTATAAACTACCATAGCGCAGTGTTTAAATTTAGTAGATCTTGGCAAGTGTTTACAGTTTATGATCATAGACTTTCACAACTTCCATCTTTGAAGTAAGTTTGCAAATAAAACAAGACTTTTACTTTCATCTCAATTTTTAAATTAATAAAAGAATTAGGAAATTAATTAATTAATTAAGAATTAATTTTAAAAAAATGAAGTGAAGAAATGAAATGAATTTAAATGAAATATATGGTTTTAAGAAACAATAGAATGTAACATAACTTATAAACAACATGTTAAAGAAAAATAAAAAGATGTTAACATTTTTCAAGTGAGCTAAACAAGTTTTGAGTTATATATATATAACTTCCTTTATCACTATCTTTAAAATTCCATTTCAAGTTTTATATAGTATTGAAAGTAGTGCAAATGTATTCTTGAGCCATGCTTGAGTGAACAGGCTGAATAGCTGGGACTCAGGCAGGTTAAAAATAGACTGACCTCATTCACGATGCATCGATTGGCTCACAAGACAGGCGGTCGGTTAGTTGCAAAACTGAGAATCAATGCATCAACCGGGAAGTATTGCAGGAAAGGCGCCATTTTGTGTCTTTAGAACAAATTTCAGTGACATATTTGTGGACATTTAACTGCAGTGACAGTCAAAGTATACTGAAACATGCCCTGAAGACTGACCTTTTTTAACAAGGGATCCTCCATACAGGCAAGGGAACAAAGAAAATTACACAATTTGAACGATTTTGTTGTGTGAAATTGTGTTCCACAGTAGTTGATTTTGGTGATAGTAATAAACTTTGAATAACATTTTGAAAAGGAAATGAAATCTTCTGATCACTGAATTCATGGAAATGCCATTATCCATTTTGAAATAATTCACCACATTTGATGACAATATGGCATATTGTATGTTGACATAACATATACACCACCATCTACAACTGATTTTATACTGGCACAATTCAGTATGGAGGAAAGTGGTCATCCAAATCTTAGAGGCAGACGTTTCAAAGGGTATTGGGGACGAACAACTAGCAATGTTTGGAAATTCTTTAGGTTTGAAGTTGATGAAAATGGAGATTATATTGACAAGAAACTGACAGTTTGTTTATTATGTGGACTCAGTATGAGTTTCTGCGGAAACACAACAAACATGACATACCATTTGAAAAGAAAGCATCCAGGGTATGAAGAGGAGAGTATTGATATTGAAAGTAGTGCCATCAAAAAGGAATACGATGACTCTGAAATGATGAACATGGGAGAAGATCAAGGCAATCCGGGTCTTGATGTTGGTAATTGTGATTTAACTCCTCTCAAGATTTTTAAAAGCTACTGGGGGGACACTTCGAGCAAACTTTGGGATTTTTTCAAATTTGAGATAAAAGAAACTGGGCATTATAAGAATATGAACAATGCACATTGCATGCTTTGTGAACAAGATGTAAGTTTCCATGGCGACAATTCAAATCTTATTGCCCATTTAAATGTTGATCACCCTGGGTATGAAACGATGGAATTAAAAGAGGAGAAAGAGATTCCTGCTCAAAGTATTAGTCAAGAAGAGTTCTCTGCCCCTGGCACAAGTCAAGAAGAGTTCTCTGCCCCTGGCACAAGTCAAGATGAGTTACCTGCCCCTGGTACAAGTCAAGAGGCTTTGGTGAAACAGTTTGTCGAGCAGTGTGCAAAAGAAATCAAACTTGAAGGTGGAAAAGTAGTGCTTCCTAATGCGGAATTTAACGAACATCCACACGAGGGCAAGTATTTCATTGGCTATTGGGGAAATGCTATAAGCAGTGTGTGGAATCACTTCAAGTTTGAGGCTGACAAAGATGGAAATTATGTCGACAAAAATGTCATCCACTGTATGAAGTGCTACACAAAGCTGAAATATTGTCACAACACAACCAACATGGCTTATCATTTAGAAAGAAAACACAACATTTATGGCAACAAACCCAAGTTAGATTACAGAGATTTTGTTCAAGCTAACCAACCACCAACTCCCAAAAAAGTAGTTGAAAGCATTCAACCGGAAACAACATCAGCAGCAAATAAAGAACCTGAGGCGAAAAATGATTCAAGGTCAGTCTTTGTCAAGAAATTTGTGATTAAGACTTTCATGAGTGAAGGTGATATTTTGATCAATGGGCCGAAACGATTCAAGAGCATATGGGGAAATACGCTACCGAAAGTGTGGCACTATTTTCTCTTTGAAATTGACTCTAGAGGGAAATGTGTCGACAAATCAGTGACTTACTGCAAACTCTGTGGCCTGAGAACAAGCTTTATGGAATCCACAGCTCCTCTTGTGAAGCACTTAAAAGAGAAACATCACAGTGAATATTCTTCCTCAGGGTCTGTGGTACTGGAAGAGGAAATTGACATACCTGTCCAAAGACCTTACACTAAACCCAAAGTGGTGGTCAGAGATGAGGCAGATATTTCAGCAGCAATTGCAAAATTTCTGATAGCAGGCCTCAGACCTCTCTCCCTGCTGGAATGCAGAAGTTTCAAGGAGATGTGTGGTGTCATGTGTTCATACTACACCATGCCCAGCAAAATCAAGTTTAAGACGGAAGTTCTAACGCCATTGTACACAAACAAACAGAAACAGATCCTGAAAGACATATCTGCAACTGTCCAACATTGCATCAGCCTGGAATGGTGGACTACGGACGCAAAGAAGGACTACGTCTCCATCACTGTGCACTACATCGACGAAGCTTGGAACTATCACAACTGCCTAATCCACACACTGATGATCCAGACACAAGCGATCCCAAAATTCCTTGCAGAAAAACTCCTCCAACTATCAAAGGAATGGAATTTATTGAACCCGGTTATTGTCACCAACAATTCCTACATCGAGACAACCATCGCCAACGACCATCTTCAATGGCCAAACGTCCCAGGGCTCAATCACACAGTTGACATGGCTGTATCAAAGGTTCTTGCCCTAAATGAAATCAACGAAATTTTGGCAAAAATACAGAACCTGTTCAGCCATTTCAGGAAGATTGCCCACCAGGTTGAAGTGAAGCAGAGACAAGTCCTGCTGCATCTGCCCGAGAAGGATTTGTTGCAGGAGTTCACCGACCACTGGACCTCCACTCTGGAGATGCTGGCCCTCTTTATGGACCAAGAACCGTTCTTCAAGTCCATCGTTATCGACTGCCATCTTGAAGAGGCTCTCCTGTTGAATGAAGTCCGAATGAGGAAGGTCCGCGATCTGGTAGAAATTTTGCGAATTTTGAAAATGGCAACTGCTTATTTGTCCTCTGAAGGACAACACACCATATCCGTTGTCCTGCCAGTAACTCTAAAGCTCAAAGCCTGTCTTAAAGTAACCAGCCGGGACAGTGTCTTTGTTTGTAATGTCAAGAATACATTGAAGAGCACTATTGAAGAAAGCTACAAGAAGGATAAAGTCCGAAAGCTTTTGACATCAGCCTCTGCCCTCGACCCACGAATGAAGAAACTTGCCTTCCTTTCCGAAGCTGACCAGAATATGATTCGCGAGAAGATTTGTCAAGAAGCCGTAACAATGACAAAAGAAGAACCAGACAGGGCATCCGAAGACGATGCTGATGGCGAACCAAAAGCAAAGGTCCCTCGTACAAGCGACTCCATGTCTGATTGGCTCGGCGATATCGTAAGCGTCGAACGATCACAGCTAACAACGAGACAAAAGGTGGACAGCGAGTTGAAGATGTTTCTCACTGAGCCTGATGTTTTGTTTGAAGATAGCCCGATCGACTGGTGGCAGCGTCGATGGCACACCTACCCGCTCCTCTCGCCGGTGGCTATCAAGTACATGTGTATTCCAGCAACCGGCTTGGAGTGTGAGAATGAAAGAGTAAAAGAACTCCGGGTGAAGCTGGACAGTGATGTGGTGAATATGCAGCTCTTCCTGTGTCTCAATAGCTGATCTCCACACAGTTGGAGTTGATTGAGATAGAAAAATGGAAGAACTTGAGAAACTTAGGAATTTGCTAAGTCTCAATAGCTGATCTCGAGACCATTGGTGTTGATTGAGATGGAAAGATGGAAGAACTTGAGTAACTTACAGGGGATAACAAATCTGAGAGTCCAAAGTCATTGACTTGCCAAATTTTACCTTTGACTTGCCTAAAAAATCCACAAAAAGGTGACTTTCCTGTTTTTCAAATCAGTTAAGTACGAAAGTGGTAGGAGTTCCAGACCTGAGTTACTTATAGGAAAAAACTTATAGCAGTCCATGACTTACTGACATTGAAAAGAATTTTCAACCTCTGAACTTTGTAGTTTTTGTCTAGGTCTCAATAGTTTATTTAGAATCTTTATTTTGAATTGTAGACGAAACTTGAGTAATTTAGTGATATGTCTACTGGAATGGAAGTTGTAAAACACAACATGGTGATTTCTAGCTATTTCTAAGTTTCAATAGTTGATTTAGGAACTTTCGGGTAGAAGATGTCAAACACAACATAGTGATTTCGAGCTTTTTCTTGGTCTCAATAGTTGATTTAGGAACTTTCGGGTAGAAGATGTCAAACACAACATAGTGATTTCTAGCTATTTCTCTGTCTCAATAGTTGATTTAGGAAATTTCGGGTAGAAGATGTCAAACACAACATAGTGATTTCTAGCTATTTCTCTGTCTCAATAGAAGCTTTGATTAGAACTGAAATTGTATATGTCTCGTTGATTTAGAAAACAAAAATCCGATTGAAGATGTAAAATTCTCTTCCAAAGATGATGACATTGTGTTTCTATTTCTCTTTGTTGACGTTGATTTTAAAGTTTTTTCAATCAACCAAATTTCTTTTGAAAATAATGACATCACACGCTTTGATGTTTAAAAATGCCTGGAGCAACAATAACTTCATGAAAATACATATTCTGGTCCTTAGATTATACTGCTAAATGATAAACACATTTGTGTAACATGCGTCGTAAATTGACAGGCCTAATAGGTATGCTTACAGATAATCAAAGCATTTTGAGCAAAATATCAAATTACTTTATGTAGGCTCTTGTAACTAATGATGAGAAGACACATGAATGCAAGTTTGGATTCATTCAATGAATTATTTTTTCTTTTCATAATTGTGTTACGTTTGAATATTAGAATAAGTTCAAATTCGTAATTATATCTTGAATAGGAAATAGTCGTATGGAAAATAGTTGAACCACGTGCTCTGCCGAGTTGCGAGTTTACGTAATTATATCGCTATTGAAAACAAGTTCCTTTGAATTTAAAATGATTATTTAGAAGGTACATATCATTTGGTCCATGATTTGAACTTTTGATGAACTATGTGCAATTAAATTATTTGAATTTTCTCGTCTATCTTGACGCAAGTTCGCTTGTAAACTCGCTTGTGTAAACTCGCTCAAACTAGCACTGTCGGTAAATCGTAGTTGGTAAACATTGATTTTAAATTATGAACCATTTTATGCATGTTAATGATAAATTAATAGTTATCGTTAATTGCTTTCGTGTTATGTTTAATAGTATGCAATAAATGAAGAACCAACTAATATTAATACTTGCTCATACTTTATTCATAAAAAATATTTACTTCCGGGTTCGTCTTTTTGGGTCAAAGATGAAATGTCCGACTGGCAAAAATTTGAATCTGCATCCCTGGTTTGTATATATATTTTGTCAATTACAATCACAAGTCATGCCAAAATAATTATTAGCTAAAAGTAACCTTGAAAGAGAAATTATTTTGCATCGCTTTCACTATAATTCATGTGTAATAACTCATTTGAATTGTCCTTCATCTTTTGATATGATGGAAAAATTCACTCATTATGATTTTGATGGATCGATTTACTGTGCAAATCATGTCGTGTTCACATGTTATAATGAACTCATTTGAGGAATCCTTTATCTTTTGACATGAGTGGAAAATGAAGAATTTTTATGGACATACAACTTCTTTATTCCATGGCTATGCAGTAGAAGTGTTTATTCATAAACGTATCTTCATTCTTCATTCTTCAACTGCTTGTATGCTTATCAAAGAAGTTTTGAAATGATGTCGTAAAGAATTAATCTTGTGAATTCAAATTGAAATTGTGTGATAAAAATGTTATCATGCCTGAATATTTTTTAATGGTAAAATCCTGCATTAGTTGTTAATCATATCTTATTTAATCTTCTAATGAATGCAGATTGACATTATGTGCTAAAAGAAGTATCGTGCTCATGTATTTTGGTATTGTAAATATCCTGCACCAAGAATATCAACAATGTTATAAGAGAAAAAATATAAAAAATTAAATAAAATGAAATAAACACTGCATTTAGCAGGCCAATATTTAATAACTACATTGATTTTATTCATACCTCAATACACAAGTATTATAACATCAATTAAACTGTTTGATTCATAGAGTACCTTGAAATTATATGATTTGTTATGTAACATGACATATGATTATTTTTAGTGTGTTTTGAAAGAAAATGTTTTCGAAAAACCTAAAAATTTAGAGTAAAAGACAACAAAACTATTTACTCACAAAAGCATTTTGTTCAAGGTTTATATAAGCAAACATAGGCGTTTCTATGGTAACATAATAAATCCATTTGTTTATAGAAGTTATGATCTTGTGTTGCTAATTTCATCAATGGTGTTTATAGAATGATGAAACATGGAGTGTAAACAAAACTTTCTGATGACTTGCTCTATATTGGAAAGATGCCTTGATTTCTGAGCTATGGAATCTAGACTTGCTATAATTTTCTAGACTGGGCTGGTCGTTCATTGAGTATTTTACTCTAGGGTCTGGATGACAGACCTGGGTGCAATGTTACACTGAATTTGAGTAGTTTGCTACTCATCACAATGCATAGCTAAAATGATGTTGCAGGCTTTCTCCCGGCACTAATACTCTTGAAAACGACATTAAAAATCACCTAGTCTCTTACGTTCATATTTTGATTGAAAATTTATTGATGATAGGATTTCATGAGAAAAATTCTTTGATGGTCTCAAAATATAATTTGTTTAATGAAAAAGAACTTCTAAAGATTACTTCTGGAATCAAATTAAATTAGGTTTGTACCATATGGAATGAAATGCATGTCTACATTGTTGAAGTGATGTCATCTGATGGAGTTATGATTGTATATTATTTAGGACAGATGGGATTAAAGTAGTTTCATTGAATCATTTGTTTATTATTTATTTATTATTTATTTATTATCCAATCTTGTTATGTTGAAGAGACAGTACAACCTTCATATTTTTTGTTGAAACAAAATTGGGGCAGAATAACGCAGTGGCTCGTGTGTTCAGCTTCGGATCAAGAGGTCTGTGGTTCCAATCCCGCCATGATGTGTGCTGTAGGGAATTGTTATACATGCAGTTAGGTTTGGGTGCAATGCTGCACTGAATTACAGGGCAGTACCACCCAAGGTTCACAAGTCCCAGCCGACGCTTGGAGGTTTCACTGCAATACATCGCCACAATAGTGTTGCGGGTTTCTCCGTCCAATCATACTAGCAGCTGTGATATAAGTGAAATACTCTTGAAAGCGTTGTTTAACCCCAATTCACTTCACCCCACCTTGAAACAAAATTTCATGAGATAATATGTGACAATAAATTGCTTTCTATGAAAATCAAGCAACGGCTTCAAACCTGATGAGAAGACGAATTCATCCGTCACAATTACAATTACAGCATTTATATGATCCATTGAACAATACCAACCACTATATTTTCTTTGTCTGCTACATACACGTTTTCAAAATTTGTTTGGCCAACTGACATGCTTTAGCCACAATACATTGTCCAGTTTTACATAATCACGACTAAACATCTTGATATTGTCACTATACTGAACGGATTGGCACTAAAAGGGTGGTTTTTGACAATAGTCATTACCTCTCGATAAAATAACTCCCTTTGTAACTCGCACAAATGTGACTACAATAACACACTTAGTGTGCCTCTAAGGTTGATAGACTTCAGTACATACAGGATTTTCTTAAATGTCAGAAATTGTCAAAATTTCTACACATGACATTGCTTCAAAATAAATTTCATCCCCTTTTGTCCCAACGTTAAACTTAGCCTTTATGAAATAAAAAGACAAAAGAATTCTGCAAAAGAAACATTCGATTCTCGAAGTTATCACCTCGATCGAGTTGGTTGTGTAAGCTATCATAGTGGGCTGTCTGATGGATATCGATCCAACCGGTCCAAACACTGTACCTTTCTGTATGTGCAGTCATGCGAGACAAGGATGCAATGAAGCCACAGTGGCTCTTGTTGGTGAACAATTAAATGCATTAAAACATTTTAAGTAGGAAAATAGTTGGTAACAGTGTTTTAGATCAAGACGGACAATTGTATATGTTCAGTGGCAGATCCAGACATTTTGAAAGAGGAGGGGAAGAGGGGGGTGTTCACATTTATAGGGAGAGCATTCCCCTCCTCTCGATCCACTACTGTACGTTTGCTTCATCCTTAAAGGCACAGTCCCACAGTTTTCAAAATTAAACTTGTTACTTATTTCGGCACGTGTCTGTCCATCAGTGTATAAAATAACCTGAAATGTTACCAGTCCTAAACAATGATTTTGTCGATATTCATGGTAAAATGAAGCAAAAACCTAAAGTTGCCAGCCCTGTCCAAAAGTTTTCAGGTTACACTCGACTTTTCCTCAAAAACGAAGGGAGATGAAGTCCTATGTACACAGGCCTATCGAAGAAAATAATCCCCTTGTGCAGAAGGCCTGGAAAATCCTACATAAATCTTGAATATAGTGACACACAGGTGAACAAAAACCTATGATCGGGTAACGGAAAAATCATCGTCGTCATCATCACACTTGTGTGTTCACAGTTCATTCTTATAAACTAACAGACAACATTTATTTTGGCATATAAAGCGAGGCCAATCACGTTTCCCTGAAATCAATTTTTCAGTTCAGGTTGAATATATTCAAAGAGGTCAAAGTTTAGTTCACTCCATATAGCGGAAGTTTGTGAGTGAGAATGGAGCCGAAGAACGATTTGAGAAGCCTCTCTGGGCTCTTAAAATAATTAATTGTATATGTTTTACGTGAGTTAATGTAACATATGGGGTTAGGATTAAGAGAGCACGACCCTGTGTTCAAATGGGTGTCGAGTTTGAATATTTGGGGACATTGAATTTTGACAGTTGAAAATTATTTTGATTTGAGTTGAGAGAAAGATGTTGCCAACCTTTGCTCTCTTCGATAGCACATAGGAACAACTGGTCGTTCATCTCTTTTGTGCAACATGTTTGCGCTAAACTTCACCTGTGGCTAAAGTCATTTTTATGAAGACGATAAGACTAAAAACATAGTAGATTTGGTGACCCTGTGACCCCTACTTGGGGCAACAGAGGTGAAGGGTTTATACATTGTAGATTTGGTTGATTAATAAAACATGAGACCATTTGACTTCTTTAAAGCGATGGAAGACATTTATATTTGTCGCTTATATTCATGTCATGTTAGTTGAAAAAATTTGCCTTGTATAGGTAATTTCTTATTGAAAGCTTAAAATGAATAATTTATTTGTAAGCCAATAGTTGAGTAAACTCGGTGAATCATCATCTAAATGTGTAAATGAAAGTCATTTCTTGTGTTTCATTTCTTGGATTCGATATACATTGTTCTCCAGAATCCTTGGTTTGGTACATTTTTCGCTTTGGATAGGTTCAGAACGAGGAAGGCAACCGACTAAAATCTCAAAACACATTTTTTCTTCAAAAAAAAGTCTAATGAAGTTAAGTTTTTACCAGAAATATATATAAATAAAATTTTATTAAATTTAATATAAAATGTGGTACAAATGTACGCAATAAAACCCTAAAATACACTTTGATGTATTGTGTACTAGCCATCAAATGATGTACCGGTAAATGAAAGAGAGAGTGTACATTCAAAACAGATTTTCAAAGAACAGCTTATTAACGTTTCGCCAAAGCTGTTCCTTGAAGATGTCGTCCCATAGTTTTTCTATATATTTGGATTTACATACCCTCTTTCTTTTACCCTTCTAATCTTAATGTATTGGACTGAATAAAATAATGAAATGTTTCTTTGGCATCGGCACGTCACTTTTATTTGTCTGTCTCAACAGCTTTTCATTGTCATTTAAGAATTTTAAGAAAATAGATTTTTAGAATTCGCCACATCATTTTTGCTTAACCCCAAATTCCATTCATCCACCAAATATATGTGTGTCTGCAGGAACGGTCGTGCTTCTGTTTTGTACACTTCTACCACTTCAAATCTTTGTTTTGATGGAGAAAATGTTCTCCCTCGTCATGAATTTTTCCAAGAAAAATTAAAGAGAAAGTCCCATCCGCCCTCGTCACTTTTGAAAAAAATGTGCCCGAGAAACATTTAAACATTTTTTATGCAGCCTTAGTGTACTGCCCAGTTTCCTTTAGTGGATCCATGTTGTTTACACAGAATGCCACCTCAAACCTCACCATGAAAAAGCACCTCCCCTCCTTATGTACCATATTTCCTCCAATAGACGCCCCGGGCATCTATATTTTCAGACCTCCTTTAGCCTGGCCTCTATTTGAGACCCGGGTTCTTTTCGAGACCACCGTCTACAGCAACTTTGTCTGCAGTAGAGAACTGTTCTACACGCAGTAAGGTTTGGGTGCAATGCTTCACTGAATTACAGCGTAGTACCACCCATGGTTCGCTAGTTCCAGACGATGCTCGCAGGTTTCACCGCAATGCATAGCCACATTGCGTTGCAGGCTTTCTCCCTGCCATAATACTAGCAGCCGCCATATGAGTGAAATACACTTGAACTCACTTCACCTCAACTCAAACTGTCATACCCCAAGTGTTTTTTGAGACCAGGGAAAATATGGTTATTGTGAATGTATGGGTTTAAATCTTGTCAGCGTTTAGTATACACACAATTGCTTTAGAGGACTGTGAGAAAGGTTTCAGACAAGTCACATTGAAATTCAACAGAGAACCACGAAATGTTTGCTTGTTTCAGCCCGTTACATAATCACATTGGTTTTACACACTTTTCTTTACATACTAACTGTCATGATTGAAATGAAAAAAACCCAACTCAAAATGAATAAATTAATTGCGAGTCCCCTCACTTCATCAATAGCAAGACTTTTGATATCTCATAATTAAGAAGTTTGAACATCTAATTATTTTATAATAATGCTACTTAAAATAATTATTTCAGTTACATTTAAACCAGAAAGTAAACAAGAACGGATAGAATGGAAACATGAATACAATTTGTGAAAAAGAATAAATTGATTTTCTTCAACTTTGGACGCAATTAAAAGAAGAGTGATCAAACGAATGGTGCGTGATATCATTGTTGGATTATTCCCAGTGGGTTTTTTGTTATGAAAGACCAAATCAATCTACTTGATGTCATCTGCAAACTTGCCCCCTTTTGTAAGGTCATAAATGAAAAATTGGTAAAGCCCAGTGATGGAATTGCGTTGAGTAATTTTGGATTCTATTCAAGACTGCCAACAGCATAACTATTTTCAAGCTATGAGAGGGCAGGATAGCACAGTGGTTTGTATGTTCCTCTCAAGAGGTCCTGTCTGAATCCCAACGGGCTCAACAACTTTGTCCACTTTTAAGAATTGTTGTTTGTAGAGTATGGTTTTGTTGCATTGCTGTACTGAATTTCAGTGTAGTACCACCCTAGGTTTCCGCCAAAGTTAACAGGTTTCATCACAATGCATAGTGATAATCGTGTTGTGGGCTTTCTTTCTGCAATAATACCAGCAGCTGAAGTGAAATATTCTTGAAGTAGAGTTAAACCCAAAATTATCCAGCCTCACCTCAAGTTAAAAGAGAGCTTTCTTTTTTTATTTAAAAATTTAATGTTCGTTCATGAACATATGTTCAGAACTTTCAATACTTTCTGTTTGTCTTACTTGAGATTTGGAGACATTAGTTAATGTTATGCTGGTTCCAAACCTATGTTGGTAGTTGCAACATCTACAAAAAGATTTGTCAATCATTTTGCATCACAGTCAAAATTGTGAATGGTTTCAAGTTTGATAAAATGTTTGTTTACAGAATTTCCATTTTACTTATCAACAAACAAACCACAAACATAACAATAGAAATACTTATTTGGTGCAAAGATGTACTGAATATTCATTTTGCATGATAATGCCGATTTTAAGTTATTTAAAGATATTTACATACTAAACGTTAATTTATATAAAATTTTCAACATATGTTGACAAATTAGCATTATGTTAAGGAATTATGTTAATCTACAATTATGTAAATTTTATAATTATGTAAATGTGCATTGACACTGAACAGAATATATTCAGTATTCGCATCAGAAAGTCTGCCACTGAAAGGATGGAATACATTGCCTCAGAACCACATTTTGCAGTTTTCTCTGGAATTACTATATTGATTTTCCTGGTTGCCTAGCAACCAGACCCATTATTTGCTTAGAAACTCCATCAATTTCAGTGGCTATAGATTTCTGCGCTCACAAGTTGCCATGCCCCTAGTCGGCAGATTTTCCGCATCTAATTTAGGTGCTGATCATAAAAATTTATGAAGATATTTGCATTGGTAATTCCGTATTGACGTTTACGAATAGTTTCAATGGATATGCGATTGCCTGTGGGTGGGATTTAATCTTAATGATGTTTTATTGATTCCGAGTTACCTGTCACGATTAATGCGTTTCGCAGTCAACTCAAAAAGAGATAATTACTTTTTGAAAAAATCTTTTGAGGATAATGTGCGTTTGAATTTTAAATTCTTTATCCACTTTATTAAGCTGCCCCTCAGATGACAGGTGGTTAAAAGAAGATAAAAGTGAAATGAAGATGAAAAGAAAATTGATTAATTTATAGAATTTCTCACACTTTTGAAATTTTTCGAGTGAATATTGATTTTAATCACTTATTAATGACACTTCCTGCTCCTTTTTTCCATTCAAGCAATCATTTCTAACCAGAAATGACCATTAATTATAAATTAAGAATTTATGCAAATGTATGCAAAAAAGAGATTCTTATTTACCAAATAAATTATTTTTTTTAAAACCTGTATGCATAGCATTTGTATATACTCATTTACATTCATTCATCGCAATCATAATGATCACATATTAAAAAAAAGATCGAAAAATAATTCCAAAGCACAACATATATTCATTTCAAATTTATGAAAAAATTAATTCAATGAGTGGATCCTAATTTTATCAAATATCCCTGAACATTGTAGTAGCTTGTTGCTTCCATGTCTTCTCGACCCCATTTACTCTTTATCTCAGCAGCAGGACTCACGAGGCATGGACCATTATTAAAATCAATGTGGAGGAAGTCCGAATAGCTCATTACCAAGCCGGGGCTTGAAGCTTCGTAAATTACATTGCTTTACCCAGAGCGATTCTACATCAATATGCGAGGTTAATTTAAGCCGTTCGTTCGCGCGGGAGGAATTCTGGGAGTGTGAGCGCTGCACATGACATTTGCAATAATTATGCGTCGACATTAAGCTAAATCCAATGCATCTTATTAACCTTTCGATCCCAGAAGACGAATATGCCCAGAAGATAGTTCGTTTATTGCAGAAAACGTGCGTGTTGAGATGAAAAATGTATTAAAAAACACATTTCCTACTCTTTTTCTCAAGAACGAATTCACTTGTTGATGTTGTGGTATTTGATTACGAAAAAAAGGTTTATGAAAAAAATCATTTCATTATGATAATCAATGATTATATTTTAAAATTAAATTTAGAATCTTGATAGCGTCAAAATTTTAGCACAAAAGAATTTACTTGTGGATGCTGTGTTTGCATACATTCCGAAAAAGGACGGAAATGATTATTTAAGATGAACTGCATGATAAAAAATGAATATTTTGATAACAAATTTGGTTTCTTTTAAAGTCTTTTGAAAGAGCGAAGTCACTGAAACTATCAGTTTGATCATCAGTTTGATGGAAAAAGCAACGATCAATGACAAAGAGGGATGCTTACATAATCAGGCATTATGTTTTGAAAGGAAACTTTTCGAAAGTTGAATTATCTTTTGTTACAAGTTTCATAATTTTCTTTTCTCCTCTAAATCTTCTTTATGATTGCTTATCATTAAAACATTAGCATCTTCAATGAAGATGTTTTCATATAAGTGTATGCATAAAAATTAGCATTTAAAATATTTGCATTCATTTATTATTGTAAAGAGTAATAATAGGCGTTTATGCAAAATTATTTGTAAGAATTTTTTAATTATGATAATTGTGTGTTTCAGTTTGTTTTAAAAAAATCAAATAAACTTTTCAAATTGTTGATGTTCCTCTTATAAATGTGCTCATTCCTATGCTAAATGATGGCAAACTAAAAGCCTTGATTATGTTGAGAACGCTTGACCCGTCGGGTCCCCAACACGATAATCCATGCTAGTTCAGAACAGCGAATCACAGGAGCCATTTTAAGCAGAGCCGAGCGACCAGCTCGCAACTTGAATCCAACATTGGATATTATTATTATGACAAGTAATAAACATAATATAATAGCATTGCTTTGTTCAATGAAATATTCACAGTATGCAACAAATTATTAATTAGCAACATGGTTTGCCGAAAAGAGAGATTTTGCCCCAAAATAAAAGCCAAATCACCAAATTGACCCCTCTGCGGTGAGCCTTCCCCTGTAGAAGGATTGCTTCCCAGAATTGAGAAACATTGATCCTGTGCTTCATCCATACTGGCTTTTTGCTTCCAGGACTTCTACTCGATTGAATGTCGAAGTGACGAAGCAAGTCTTTCGTCTTACAAACATCCTCGAAATGGACACAGATTCGAACGACGGGAACGTCACGGAAAGCTTAAATGGTGAAACGAAACCAGACCCTGCCAAGCTTGCTCAGTCGGCCATTATCAAACAGGTAGGTGAATCCTCCATGAATCGTTGAGGCGGATACTCTAGCACATGCTCTCGGCCTCGTCGAGTCAGGTGCACACACATTTCAAGCAGGTAATGAAAGCGCTCATTAGCAAATCTATGTTAATAATATGGAGTGATCCGAACACCGTCTTTCCGACAGTCTCTTCTAATAATATTACAATATCTTTTCCTTGGTATTGGAATGGGAAATTTTACTAAGTTAAGCGAACATTAGCAGCATGTGAGGGTTTATAATGTTGTGGCGTCGATGTGGGATGGTACTAGGGCTTGTTATTGACGACGACGTCAGGTATGATCTTTTCATTATGTATATGATCTTTGGAACAGGTTCGTCGTTGATATTGGTGTCGTCAATTACACATTGATTTCAGTCATGTTGTCATTTTGCTCTTGTTTATATTGGAAATAATTGTTTTCATTTCGAGTTGGATCTTTGAAACAGGTTCACTGTTGATATTGATGTTGTGAATTACAGGTTAATTTCTGTTATGATATTGTCATCTATTCTAATAATATCTTAATCATTTTTTTTTTCATTATCTATTATTATATTTGTGAAGCAGATTTGTTGTCGATATTAATATCGTCAATTATTGGTTAATATCTGTTATTACATTATTCTAATCATTTGAAAACATGTTATCATTATGTATCATTATATCTGTGCAGGGTTGTCCTCGATATTGATGTAAATTACATGTTGATTTCATTCAGATGCTGTCATTTATTGAATTAATGAAATAATAGTCTGTTTGCAACAAAGTGAAATTGTAGATGATATTGACATTATCATTTAGATGTTTATTTTATTTACGGAGAAAATAGGTACTTTACATTTTATTTTTGTTGAATATGACACTGTTTTGGTTTGTGAATGTTGATGAACTGTTTTTAGTAGAATTATTGACATACTTTTTTCCATGTCATTCGGAATTTCAGAATTTATCGTTTGTTTAACAAGTCTTTTTGTAGAGTATATGTGGGTCTTCTTTCGCATTTCATTAAAAATGTTAATTCTGAAATTATAATTATCGTATTGCTGATAATTTGATAATGTGTGTATGTTTCCATCTAAAAGAAACCCTTTGTTGTAGTTTTAAGATGGAATGCTAGAATTTAGCGGAATATATATTAATTGATCAATAATGATGATTCTCAGAAAACTCATAACAAATAGTTATAATAGATTTTTTCCCTGATAAATTCTTTATTGTTGTTTATTGTTGTTTATTTGACTCGTATTTCATTGTTTTTCCTTCTGTTTTAACGCAAATATTCTTGCTTAAAATACACAATATTATAGTAGACTTATTGATCATTAATATCACTTCAAAACAACCAAAAGCTCAGTGTATGAAATAGATATAGAAAGATTGTTGAAATTTAGAGTTAAAATAAGTTTTTTTATTGTAATAATAATTTTAGCAAAATAATTTTTAATATATATATATATATATACAAATTTATCAATAATGATGATTCTCTGAAAACTAAAGAACAAATGGTTATACAGATATTTTCTTTGTTTATAAAAATGTAATAAATTTTCAATAAATATGTAGACAGTATTTGTAATTTGCAACTATAATATCAAATTCGATCTTCAGCCATTAATTCAAGGTTTATTAAAGAACTGGAGACTGAAACAGTGTAAAATAACAACAGAGGGGTCAAATGACCAAACATGAAAGAAAACACCCTGATGGAAAGGGTGATAGAAGAATTTAATGATCAGATGCTTTTATGTAGAATGCTAACAATAGCATTAATAGGGTGCTGTGTGGAATGGAAGGTTTGGAGGAGGGGGGGTTATTAGGGTGTTCATCAGTATCATTGGATATGAGAGGATTTAGGCTTTAGGGGGAGGGTGGATTGTGATTGAAGTTGATTGTGGTTGAATTACGTCTTTCAGAAGTGGTGTTAGGCGTGGGAGGGTGTTAGGGTGTTCATCATTATCATCAGATATGAAAGGATTTAGACTTTAGAGGGAGGGATGGTGGTTGAAGTTGGCAGTGAATGACATCTTTCAGGAGTGGTGTTAGGCGTGGGAGGGTGTTAGGGTGTTCATCATTATCATCAGATATGAAAGGATTTAGACTTTAGAGGGGGGGATGGTGGTTGAAGTTGGCAGTGAATGACATTTTTCAGGAGTGGTGTTAGGCGTGGGAGGTTGTTAGGGTGTTCATCATTATCATCAGATATGAAAGGATTTCAGCTTTAGAGGGGGGATGGTGGTTGAAGTTGGCAGTGGATGGGAGCTTTGTGGGGATGGGGGATGGGGTGGTGTTATGGTGATCATCATTATCATTGATATGAGAGGAATAAGGCATGTGGGGGGAGGGGGGTATTGGAGGGGGCAGTGGTTGAAATATGAAGTGGATGGATGACCACCTGTTAGATGTGTGGACATGTGTTGGAAACATCTTCAGGAGTGATTTTCGGGTGGAAGCAAAGTGACTGGATGTTGTGCAACTTGTGGTGTGTACTATTCTGTGGTTTGTGGTGTGGAGTGTGTGGACTGGTGTGGGAGTTTTAAGAATGGGATTCATAGGGGTGTAAATATCGGTATGTACAAGATGAGGGAGAGGTAATGATAATGATAATGATAGTGATGATAATAGAGGTGTTTTGATGTCATAATAGAGACAGACCTACACAATATTGAGGAGGTAACAGAGTGAGTTTATTGGGGAATCGCTGCTTTGAACTGTGACAAACTTTGAGTCGATATATCTATAAATGCATCGATGCAGTGAAACTGAAAACACATATAATATATGTGTGTTTTAGTCATTAATGTAAGTAATTCTTTAAAAAAGTGCTATTTGAGAATCACTAGGGTGCATTGGAGCTTTGGTTGAAACAAACAAATGAACAAAAAGTGATTATATGAATCACATTTTATGAAATTAATAACAAAAAAATAGTGTATCTGAAAAAGAAAATATACTAAGCACTGTGCACCAAATCAAAAGCAAAATACTGGCGGTCAATTACTGTAGTTTTGAACTGTTACACCCCAAAGCATCACCGATTATTCAAAGATAATGGATTTCTTTTACGGCAGCAAAGTCACTGATGTACAATATTTGCAATATCTTCACTCCAAAAGATTTTATGACAGAACCCAGTCAGAAATAATTAACACCATGTTGTTCTTCTTGTCTTTATGTGTTCGAGAGAAAAAGGTTCCTCTTTTATAAAAGATATTGATGATTGATAAAACATCTGCTCCTTCTAAGCTATGGTTCTGATGAAACCATAAAATTCCTCTTGTCAAAAATTTAAAAAGAGAAAATGCCCTCGTAAAAAATTTTTTTAAAAAGTGCCAGAGAAAGATTTACTTTTTATACGGCCCACAAGGAGTTTTTTCTTGAATATTTATTTCAAGAAGAATGTCTCCTGGTCTATCCAAAAAAATTACTTGGAAGGGAGCAGAGGAGGGAAATTATACAGATTTATATGGACTGTTTTTAAATTTTGTGACGTAAAGATTCGTCATTCATTTTGAAAAGAGATATCAAATGGTTGATATTTTAAAGAAATGTTCCCACAAGAGTAAGAAATCATGATAGGTTAGAGTAGGTTGAAGTATGGTTGGATAGTGGTGAACATGATATTTGCCTCTTTTTGAAAAGGGAATAACGTTTTTGTCCTATTGTTTAAGGATTAAAGAATTCAAGAATTATTCATATTGGTTTTAGAACTGAATAAAATGAATTTTAGAATATTTATCATGTTTCCATAAAAAAAAGTTTCATTACAATATTTTCGTGTGATGTTGTTGTATAATTGGAATGCATAACAAGAATATTACTTGTGATGTTTGATGTAAGGTTGACAAGAAAACATCTGCATTAATAACCAGTCGTATTGTTTTTTTCACTTTCAAATGTAAAGTACAAGCATTTGGGTAAAATTTAGTAAGCATAAATTATTTGCAAATAAGAATATATTCTGTTCTGTTCATTTATGCCGTACAAACTCCATCATGTGATGTGAGGAAGCGATAATGATGAAGGTGGTATTTCAGAATCACCCGATTACTCAAAGATATTGGATTTGGTTGACAGCTGCAGAGTCACAGATTTAATATATTTGCTAATATCTTTACTTCCAGGATTATGATAGAACCTAGCTCGGAAATAATTAAATAAATCTGTTGCTCTTGGCTTTATCTTTTTACCAAAAAAGGTTCTTTTTATTGAAAGCAAACCACATATCAATCATTGCTTTATTATTTCTCTAGAATCACATTTTACAGCAAGGATATTGTTTTACCAGGATTTTACAATAATCTAATGATGAATTGGAACCCAAACCCTTTTCATTTGATTGATCAAATATCAGAAAAGTAAAGCTAAGGTTTGGTAGGATGGTTGGGTACTGAGACTCATCCGGGTACCCAGGACAATACTTGGCCCATTAAGGTCATGGCATTTACAAAACAAAATGGTGTAATATGTTTTCATTACATTGTTATCTTGAAAAAGGTCATTCATTATTGGTACATAAGTAGCGTACGTTATACCCTGAGACAGGATGGGTAGAGTAGGGTAGGGCAGGGTAGGGTAGGGTAGGGTAGGGTAGGGTACGGTACGGTACGGTACGGTACGGTACGGTACGGTACGGTAGGGTACGGTAGGGTACGGTAGGGTACGGTACGGTAGGGTAGGGTAGGGTAGGGTAGGGTAGGGTAGGGTAGGATAGGGTAGGATAGGATAGGGTAGGGTACGGCAGGGTAGGGCAGGGAAGGGTAGGGTAGGATAGGGCAGGGTAGGGTAGGGTAGAGCAGGGTAGGGCAAGGTAGAGCAGGGCAGGGTAGGGTAAGGTAGAGCAGATTAGGGCAAGGTATAACAGGTTAGGGTAGGGCAGGGCAGGATAGGGCAAGGTATAGTAGGGTAGGGCAGGGCAGGGTAGAGCAGGGCAGGGCAGGGCAGATCAGGGTAGAGCAGGGCAGGGCAGGGCAGGGCAGGGCAGGGCAGGGTAGGGCAGGGCAGGGTAGGGCAGGGTAGGGCAGGGCAGGGTAGAGCAGGGCAGGGCAGGGCAGATCAGGGTAGAGCAGGGCAGGGCAGGGCAGGGCAGGGCAGGGCAGGGCAGGGCAGGGTAGGGCAGGGCAGGGTAGAGCAGGGCAGGGCAGGGCAGGGCAGGGCAGGGCAGGGCAGGGCAGGGGAGAGCAGAGCAAGGCAGGGCAGGGCAGGGGAGAGCAGAGCAAGGCAGGGCAGGGAAGGGCAGATCAAGGCAGGGCAGGGCAGGTTGGTGTGAATATTTTCCCCTGTTCCAGCACTGAAAAAACTATACACATCGGTCGCATTGTTGTCATATGACCTATATCGTTCAAAAGTTGAACAGCATTTAGTTAGCATTATATCCTTTGGTGATGAAGCTAAATGGACAGCTGAAATAAAGACACAAATTTAAGACTTACAGGATGTTTTATTATTGATAATAATATTAACCATATGGCACCTTATATCCAGTGCATCTGTGGGCAACTAATACTCTGAAGAAATTGTACTTTTGTTGTACCTACAAAGCGCTTTTTCCGACCATATCTGATTTCTCTCCACAAGAAAAACACCCAAACCAGATCCAAACATGCACACAAGACCTTGCCGTGGTTAGGTACCTATTTGTACAGCACATTGAACTGAGTGCAATGTTGATGGAGTAACCCGCCCAGGAACACATCACAGTATTAGGCCCACTCACAAAGCTTTCTTGTCTCCACCGGGATTCAAACCCAGACGATTAATGTGAGAGGCCAGCATTCTTACCACTACATCACTGTGCTCCATTGTTGTTCATACTTGAAGGTTCTAGAATAAAACTTCTGCTTGTTGATGACAAAATGAAATTACCAGAAAAAGTTCCAGGAAATTCTCTTAGCCAGCAGTGTTAAGTGTTTTAATATTCCATTGTAGGAACTGCATATGCTTGAAAGACAAAAAGCTCCATTAAGCATTCATTTTCCTCAGTTCCAGAAATATGCTTTTTATTTTACCATTTTGGAGTTTCTTCCTGCCTTTCATCCCGTGTCTTCTTTCGCAACCTTTAGCATCAATTTGCTTTCTTCTCTTGTCTTGATCTTTGACATTTTGTCAACCTACTTAAAGAACAAATCCTTTTATCTTTTTTTTTTGCTTTGGAAATAGTGAACAAAAGATCTTGTGTGAATTGAATAAAATTGGTCAGTTTAAAATAAATAACTTTATATACTGTAATGTTAGCCAATGTCCAGGTGTATGACCGCTTCCAATTTAAACAAATTAAAAACATAACGCTGAGTTTCTCTCTATATATATGAATACAATGATATTAAGGTCTTATATTAATACAGTTTTAAAAGAGCTTCTTATACAATGATAAGAGGCTGTTATATGAATACAATGTTACAGGGGCTTGCATGAATACAATGATCAAAAGATCTCATATGAATAATAAGATAACGAGTCCTGATTAAAAAGAATGATAGAGAGTTTTGAATGAATACTCTAAGAGAATTGTGTAAAGTGTAGGAATATACTCACAATAGGATCCTGCATCAATACAGAGAGATAATAACAATCCTAAGATTTTACCGAATTACACTTTCGATTAAATTAAGGACTTTGAAGAAGAGTAAGTTGTTATCCTAGGATATTGCATTATAGTTATCGTAGATTTAATACCTAAGACTATGTGGGATACTTCTTTAGGTCTTTCGCCACTAATGGCTGCAATACTGCCGTGCCGAAGCGGCGTTAAACAATAATTCACTCACTCACTCTTTAGGTCTTGTTTTTATCTTAACCCTTACGTTGCGTATATATATTTTACCATTTTTAGCCCCTGTGGCGGAATTTACAGGCTCGCAGCTCGCAGCAGTAGTTTGAGCTTAGGCACTAACGAGCTCTGCTGGCGGAATTTCCAGGCGGCGATTCCGGTACCGTTTTTACGAAATATACCGCATCTACATGGCGAATAAGGACTATATACGGGCGTTCAATACAAATTCAAGTAGCGACACCCGTACACAAATGGCTAATTCACACCCGAAACTTTGAATGAATTTTCTATGATTTTTCGTTTTTATTCTATTACTTTCGAAAGATTGTCTTTAATTCGGGCCTCGTAACATCATAAATACCAAACGAAAAAAAATCCATTTATATACGGAATTGAAGACAAGATGTCTAGCTTCACAATGATATAAAAATTATTAGAATGCGACCTTTGGTTATAATTCTATAGCTATGTAAAGTTTGTCTTTATTTCCACCTATAAAATCGTCAATACTTACAACATGTATGCGGCATTGCAAACGGTCGTTCATCGCACTTTTCCAAGAAATCATAATCTCGAACCAGTTGACAAATAAGCACATGTCAACCCAAATATGGTTATGTTGTTTGACTTTTCAAATAAACGCTAACCTCGAACCATAACTGATGAAAATATGTTGATTAGTTTGTGTGCCGTTTGGTTTCACATGCCTCTCAGAAAGGTAAAATTGTATCTTTATTTCTGTGAATAAATCTGCGCATATTATATAGAATAAAAGATTATTCTTTTCGGTTTATTGTGATATAAAAATTATGAAAATGCATTCAGTATTTTAGCCGTGATAAATGTTTTAGAATCGCCGATTTTTTCAAAATTTATGAAGTGTAAACATGACCTTTTTCACGGCGCTTGCTGTGTCTTTATTATTTTTTTGAGATTTTCTAATTTTATATGGAAATGTAGTCCAATGTTTCCCCTTTATTTTGCCGTATTTTTTTTTTAAAACAAACAATTCGCTCACATGATATGAAGTGCGGGAGTAAGGCGAGTTAGCGATTTTTTTCCCCGTCTCGCGAGATGCGAGGCAGATAGCAGTCTCGGGCGAGGCAAACCCGAGGCAATACAAACACGTGGGTGAAAATAGCCTCAAGCGAATTAATGCTTCGGGGGCTAAGCCCGACAAAATTGGCCTTTTGTAAAGCTAATTATCAATGCGTTACGGGTCAACAATGCACACGCAATTTGGTGTGAATTTTACTTGATATTTCGACCGGACATTCACACAGACTCGTTATCGTGGCTATCTGCGAGATGTATGTAAACAAGTTTTCATGTGGCGATATACGGACACACTTCGTCTCGCATTTCGCCTGGGGGGCAAATATAATTATTACTGACCCGGTAAATGCACTAAGTCCAACGTACGGGTCTCGCCAAGGGTTCTAACATTTTTCTCTATGAGCCTCCCGGATAATTACGGGACCCGCAAGTTAAGGGTTAACAAGTAATTCAGACAGAATACACTAAATATACTTCAACAAGAAATGTCCAAGCTCCAATGAACAAACCTTAAATTCTTTCATGCCCGTCTGAATTTCATTCTAGTTTTGTTCAAATTAATTGACAGACAAAGTAATTTGTGAAGAGTTGTCCCAATTTTGTACCGATCTATTTATTTTGACAGACATTGACAAAGCATTTCCGACACAATTGTCCCAGTTCAATCAATGCCATTCTAGTTTGCACAGATCTGTTGCATACATTGAAAAAGGTAATTCAAAGATAATTGTCCAAGTTCTATATATATATATCATGCTAGTGTGTACATATCTATTCAAATAAATAGATATTGACATAATCACTCAAACAAAATGATCACAGTACTATATATAATTCAATTCTAGTGTGTGCAGATCTATTCAAATAGATAGACATTGACAGAGAAATTCAAAGAGAATTGTCCCAAAGCTGAAGCACGAGATGATGGCAGCTGAAGTTCCTCGACAAGCAACAGGACGGTTTGTTGTGTTCCATCCGGCTGGAATTCCAGAGCACGCAAGTCAGTATTGATCCAGGACTCTGGGTTTGCGGGAGTCTAAATTGAATCTCGACTCAGAATATTGATCCAAGATATAAAACATGGCCGACATACAGCAATGGCCGCCAGTGAGCTAAAACATGGCCGCTGAGCAGATACATGGCAGTCTTGGGTTTCAATTGAATCTCACCATGTGGTCAAATGGTTCAAATTTGTATCCTTTCTTCCTGATAATGAATAAAGATTATAAATTATTATAAAAATTTTAAAAAATAAGAGTAAAGATATCAGGATTATTGAGAAGAGATTTGGTCGGTGATGCAATATTGTCTATCCTATATATTTCCATCAAATAATCGGTGGAAATATTATCAGCCAAATTGAATTAAAATCAGTCCTGAATAAAGATTATTGAATTATTATGGAATAGGAACAATACAAAATCTAAGAAAATCTTCCTGAGAATGGTTTGTGTTTGAGTTCAGCAATGCAACATGACATATACATTTCTCTGGTCGGGAATATTCCAGAGTAGATTATATTTTTAGAAAGCCGGCATTATTCCTGTTAACGAGTTATGATCTCTGTAAAATGGCCACTCTGAATGGTGTGACTCGTTCAAATTTCAGCCAATCTTCCAATTGAATTATTACCAGTTTTTGATTGAAAAATGGTTATGAATCAACTAAGATGACAATACATAACAGTTTTCTGCCATCATGACGGTCTGAGCAAGAATGAATGATCATTTGATCGGTGTGTTTTGTTGAGTAGTTTATCTTAAGTTTCACCAGTCTGACAAGTTCATAACTAACTGTCCACAAGTACAGGGTGACTTTCTTTTAACAGAGGAATTGGATGTCAAATTCTGGTTTATTTCATATAAAAATGCTTTTGACCAATTGAAATATTTGATAAATTAGATTTGAGTAAAGTGTTTCTAAGGAGTTAAGGGCATTTTGGGAATAACTTTTATTGATCTGATGAATTGGAAATATTAATTAACATACAATCAATCTATAAAATAAATATTGAACAACGTTAGTTTAAGCAATAGTCAATTTTAATGTACGCTTTCAATCGTAAAAGATTCAATGAATACGAAATATCTTATTGCGATAGAAAGATTTGTTGACAGGAAGAAACAATGAAGAATGATAGTTTTCATAATGAGAGATGATTTCATTGTAATTTGAAATGTATGTGATGAAGAAGTGATGTTATCCAGGATAATTTGCAATTTTGCCTGATTAAGGAAAACATGATGAGGAAAAAGGAAATTAAACATTAATTATATTTTGTTGTGAGAGATTTATGATTTGCTGTACCATAAGATTGATATTTTTTAATGAGAATTAAGGAAATTAGAATTATATGTTTGATTCAACCTTTTGCATTGAAGTGAATGAAATATTTTATAAGTTTCTTTAAACATTGTATTATGTAAGTCGCCGGGGATTTAGGGTCACACCCTCTGTTATATGATAATTCAATTATTTCTTGTGGATTCAGCTACATAGGTTTTTGTTATTTTTCATTTCATTTGCATTTACTCATTAATGTCCGCAGGTACATATTATCAATATATATATACATCAATTCTTTTTATGATTTTGTTATTACATATGAAATGAGTCAGAGATACTTTATAAAATAATTATAAATATATGTGTATATATATGTTCATGAGTGCAGAAAATCTGCAACAGTTGTGGGTTGCCGAGTGGTAGATAGCACCATGATTAGCACAGGTGTCTTTTGATCAAGTGGTGTGGGATTGGAGGGGCGGATGGTGTAGTGGTCAGAGCGTTAGGTTTCGGGTCAAGAGGTCCAGGGTTCAAATCCCGCCAGGGGCACATCAACTTAGACTGTAGTAGAGAACTGTTCTACACACAGTAAGGTTTGGGTGCAATGCTTCTCTGAATTTCAGTGTAGTACCACCCATGGTTCGCTAGTTCCAGTTGATGACTGCAAGTTTCACGACAATGCATAGCCACATGGCATTGCAGGTTTTCGCCCTGCCATAATACTAGCAGCCGCGATATGAGTAAAATGCTCTTTAAAGTGGCCTTAAACCCCAACTCACCTGACCTCTGGGGTTGGAATATCACCAGGGACCTAGCAACTTCTTTTGTTCTGTATGTAACAAGTCGGGGTGAGATATTACTAGATATTCGGTACAGTATCAGCCAGTGTGTACAGGTTACACCACAATACATATCCACGCTGCTGTTGCAAGCTTTCCTCTGCTGTTGTAATGGCTGCTTAATAAAAGTGGAATAGTTTTGAAAGCATTGTTCAACCAAAAATATACTTGGTTGCCTTGAATATTTAAAAATATTGCACAAAATTCTTGAGAAATAATGAATCCATGAACCACTGATATTTTCTTTGTAAATTTAAGTACATATTTTATTTTATCAGGTTACATTCGTTATATTATTTCAAGAGAGTGTTCTATCAGGGTATTATATGCGGAAATAAAATTTAAAGGGGACATTCCTGTTTATTCATTATTATTATGAATTCATCATTATAACACAATTCAATTGAAACATATTACTAGGGTAATAATTTTGTTGATTTAGATTCGACAATTTGACATCGACATTCATTTAAAAACAAAAAATCAATGAGAAGTGAAGCCATTCAGCGGTGCTAGTGTTGAAAGTATTGTTACAGTAGATCAAGACTGCTGATAAGTCTAATGATAAATCATTGGTTACTTTGTGGATATTCTCTATGATTATAGAGAAGTTGTAAAATTACTAGAGATATATTTATGTACAAAAACAAAATGGTAGACTCTCTTATAAAACCCTCAATTTACATACTGATAAAAAAAAGTTTTTAGTTTTAGAAGCCGACTCAAAACAAACTACAGAATACTTACAGAACTTTATGAAGAAGCCTTTCATTAACATTAATTGAAGTTTGAGAACGAAGATGGTTGTTATCCAGGCGTTTTTGTGTTTGGTGATTTGTGGCTTGTCTTTCATGTGAAAGGCTTCTCTTCTCTAAAGGGCAACCTGTACACAATCAATCGCTTTCTCCCATGTTCATTAAAGGGAAAGTTCTATCACCGCTCTATCAGCAGCATCCGCCATATTGGATTCTTGGCATTACGTGAAATGAAAACACGCTATATTTAACCCAATTTACACTTTCTAAAAAATAAAACATATACAATGATAGAAAATTCACATAGTAACAGATAACACAAAATAAAACTAATAAATAATATGCTGTTAGACCGTAGCGAAATTTTCCCCACTCGCAGCGCCATTGAATGACTTCAGTTCTCCTCGTTTTGCGCTTGCTTTTGTCATTTTGTGAAATATAAAGTCATCAAAATATTACTTTCATTAGTATCTTTCAATTTGACTGTGTTTTAATCTTATATTAATAACATATGTGTGTAAACTGGAATATCCTCTCATATTTCGTTTCCACAAAAATACCCCGATAGAACCCTCCTTTTAACCCTTAGCATGCTTGGGTCAGCTTGGAAAGACACCTATCTTGAGCCCCAAGAAGTATCCCTTGGCAAGGTGTATTGTCTATATTGATAAAATATGTACCTGGGAGTCGTTATACAAAACAAACTAAGGTTAACCTTAGTGCCATCTTTTAACATTGTACTAAGGACACCGTAGCGTCAGTTGAAGATTTTGCCTGTCCTGATAACGCTTAAAGAGTCAAGCCAGGATGCAGCAAATCCAATCTTTTAACGTCTTTTGGTTTAATGTGGCTGGGAATAGAACCCTGGTCTCATGGTAGTGAGAGGACACTTTACCAACTGAGCTACAGTAGCTCCTGGTTAATCAATGAATGCTTCCTGAAAGAAGCCATTCAGGAATGTTTTGGCACTAATTAACTAATTAATTATTCTTGAACCATTGTAAAGGCCATTTTTCAGGAATTGAAACACATTAACAACGGAATATTTCTAGATATGCCACTTATTATAGTTTCCCTGGAATATGATGGATCTGTAGTAAAGGGTTAATTATTAACTTAATGGTGCAAGCTTAGGTTGATGTTATCGTAAATCTAAAAAAATCTAAATTGTTGATCGACATCTTTCTTATAAAAATGAATCCTGATACACATTGATGCAAAAAGTGAAGAATTTATGCGGGGAAATAATACCGTGAATCTAAACAAATTATATTTATATATATATAAATATATATATTCTTTTGATACTTATTCTAAAAACATTTTATTATACACGCAATGGAAGAGAAAAGCAATATAGAATGATATTTAAAAAAAAGCTAATATACTCAAACATTATTGGTTGACCTACATTCTTTTTTTGTAGCAAGAGATCAAGTTCTTGATGTTTCTTATGAAAAAAAACCTACAAATGAAAACGCGGACGCATTTCTTGAAACCTAAAACGTAAAGAGTGGTTGACCTACAGATCTATTTCATCTTTAAAACATAAATGTCACCTTTCATTACTCTCTTTCACTCTCAGACTCCCAAAAGTGATAAAATTAGTATTTCAAGAGACAATTTCCTTGACTGTGTGGGCAAGTGATAATGGCTTGAAGACTAATTATATGTGTTTGTGAGGCTCTAAATCAATACATATTGTATTAGTTTTGGTAAGTGGGTTAAAGTCCAGAAATGCTAAAAGACTCTTGGCTTGTTTATAGTTGAGCTAGTCTGGCATGGGGAATAAAATCAATAATCTTGTGAAAAGAAATCTAAATTGCAGGAATTCTTATATGTCTGCGGGGAAGAAGTATTCAAGTTTCTTTGTTGGTTTTAATTACTTTTAGTGGCTGAATTGATGTGTGTTTAGTTTATGTCTAAAAACCAAATTGATGAAAGTTTTTACTGAAATATAATCAATTATGAAGCTCGGCAAATGAATATTTACTCATTTTGCTATTGTTAAACTCAACTTTCAAAGGTTCAATTGTAAGAGTTATTTTAGAATACCTTCCGTTTTAATAAAGATAGATTTGATCCAAAGTTTAGCAGTTTTACGTTTGTTTACTATCTGTAGAAGTGCAAATTCTTGTACTTTTTCCAGTGGCCAAATAGATAACCTTTCGTCAGTGGTAAAACAAGTCAGAGGTCACTGACCTACCAAATTATACCATTGACTTGCCCAATAAATCGCCCAAAAGTCAGTAACTTCCCTCTTTTTTCAAAACAATTAACTACAAAAGTGATAGGACTTACAGACCTGACTCTGTGACTTACAGGAAAAAACATCTGTAAGTCCATGACTTTCTGGCATTGAACATTTTTTTCAACTCCTGAGTTTTGGGAATGTCAGAGCTGCCATTGGATGTTACGGTGGGGAGTCAAACCCTGCAAGAGTATGAACAATTGTACTAATCAATTATATAGTGTGGTCCCAAATATAAAATCTTACAAAAATTATTTTCTTCAATTCTGATAATTTAAATTTACAATTCATTAAAGGTTTTCTCTACATGTGATCTGCAAGAATGTTTAGTGCTTATGGACTCATTGTGCCTGGCACTGCCTGCGGCAAAGACAGAGTTAAATGTGATGTATCATTCTAAGTAACATTTCTTTTCAAATGAATTGATTTTATTATGTTATCTGGACATACATTTTAATTTTATAATTCTATAACTTGTCGTTAATTTCTAACCATTTTCATGATATTGAAATAAATATGGTGAAATAAAGTTCACTTTACAAACTTCCAAATATATGTTTTTCATAGTGAACAATTAATTAACTCTTTTATGAAACCTTTGATATGACTTGGACAATGAAATGACAGAATTATGAATGAAGATGTCAAGCAGGTGGAGCAATATACATTCCATGAACACCTTATATTTAAACTAAAGGCATAGAGTACATCTACTTTCCTATGCAAGGAACCACAATGTACGCATAAGTTTATAAAAGTAATGAATGAAGATGCTAATGAGTTGAAAAATCAATATTTAAACTGATGGGGTTTTTAACGTCACATGAATATAAATAAATCTGTTTATGAAATAAAAATTTGGGAAATTCATGTAAAAAGTATTGTTCTAACCACAATGTCAAGTTCAAAATGTAATTATTAACACATGATGGAAGGTGAATTGTGGAAGGTGTTATCTGTGTTCAGGTAAAAAATATTGATTTTCAAAATTAGCTCGGGGCAATTTCATCTTCTGCTTGGAATGTCAGCAAAACCTCATTGGACTAAACAAAGGGCATGCTGGGTATTATAAAGATCACATGACCTTAAGCTGGTTGATGACAATAAATCCTTTCCATTAGCGTTTACCACAAGCCACCTGTTCAGGTCTTTGTTGTTACCAGGTTGGGTCCCATTGTAGCATGTTAGGGATGGGTAGGTGTTATGTTGAAGTCTCAATCAATGGCTGATTTGGGGCCATTTCCTGTAATATCTTCTGTACAACTTGTTTAGGATGATAGTTCTATTACCCCTTTGTCTGCCTGTTTTGCAGGGGTATAAGACAGGCAACCCAGAAAGTTACTGCACAAGTAATAATTATATCAAGTGATGATTTATTTAAGGACATTTTCTACGATATTGGCTATCCAACTGGTTATGGTTTATAGATCTATATGAATGAAGCTTAATCATATTAACCCTTTATCTGCCTGTGAGTATGTTAGGTTTTGTCAGTTGCTAATGATAGATTTCCCTGAAATAGAACAGCAGTAGTAGGGTTAATTTGTATCAATCCATGACTGATTTCAAGGTAACAAAGGTACAGATAAGTGATTCAGTAAAGGGTTGAAGTATTTTACCATTATTGGGCTGTTTTGTTATGTTTTCTTAAATTTCATCTGGGAAATCCGGGAGGGACTGGCATTTGAAGACTTGTTGACGTTGTATCTTTATCAATTTAGCAAATATGACGAGATCCACAGATCTAATAACTGATAAAACAGTTGTACAGCTAATATCATTAGGAATACACCAGGTGGCAGATATGCTTGGATTGAAAGGTGTCTTTTATTAGTTTCAGTGGTTGAAAAACCTGTGTATTAAAATATCATAATATACATTACTCATTATGAATATTATGATTTGTACCAAATTACATTGAACGCTATTTCCGGATATAATTTTTTAAGTTAACCATAATAACACCTTCTTTATTAATACAATTATTTCAGCATTGGATTATCAAACTTCTTAAAGAGAGGGTTCTATCGGAAAAAACCTTCATATCTTTATGCACACTTGAAACTTGAAAATCAAATTTAAACTTTCTATGCAATATTCCTCCCGGATTTAATTTGAGGTTTCTTTCTTTCTTTATTTCTCTAAGTATATATAGCCAATCAACATCCTCTGTGAGAAAACTTTGTGTAACAAATGTCCAATATCATTAAAGGCATATTAAATATTTGATGCAAGTTATTTTCTACAAAGTGAATTATTGACAAATTCAACACAATCTAACTGTCGTGTGTAGTATGGATTTCGTCTCTAGCTGCAAATCAATGCAAAAAACATCTGATGTGAATTATGAAATTGGAAAGATTAAATATCAAGTAAAATGTTTGATATTTGTCTATGTGATTGCTGAAAATGTCAAAGAGAAAAGTCCACGATTTCATTGAAATGTCTTTTATATTAATGAACCATTATTGCTGTAGTTATCATTTTAATGATGACTGGATGTGTCACATTTCGACTTTACAAATCCTTTATATGTATTATTTGTCAGAAAGAAGAAAGTCATGAAATATTTGCCATTAAGACATGCAATTAAGAAGAGTATGATGGTTAATCCATTCTCTATACAGCCCTCCACTATGGCTGTATATATATTTAGAAGATCTCCGCACAGTCTAGATCGATGCAGTGAAAGAAGTAAACCAAAGGCTATAAATTTCACAAAGACAAAGATCCAAAGCTCATCACAAAGAAATCCAATGAAGCTAGAAGAGGATTACCGGAATCCGACAGTGCTATTCCCTGTGATTGACAGCCCCCATGTGTTCCTGATTAACCCGCTTGTAGCCATGAGACCAAAGATGACCTAGACTAATTGTTGGGTTCTCCATTGTGCGGGTTAATCGGTTAGTGTCATGCCTGGTCAAGGCCCTTTGTCCATCAATGCTCTCTCCGACGACCTTAAACCATATGGGGACAGGTTGGTTTTATCCTTTCATATATCAGCCTACCAAAGAAATCTTGCAGTCTGAATATAGACAGCTGATTTCTTATGTCACAGACAGACATAAATGATATTGTTTCAAAGTAAAAGTGCCAATATTCCAGGTTAAATTCTGAGATCTGAAGGCTATGGATTGATTGGTCAGTGTCTTGCCTGGTCAGATCTTTACCTCTCATTGGTCAATCTGATGTCCCTTTATCATCTGGGGACTAATCCGATAGGAATGTTTCATATATCCGTCGTAACAGAGAAATCTTTACTGTTTGTAAAAATTAGTAAAAAACAAGAAAAGATATTGAAATTTATTATTTGGGTGACCTGATCATATGAAAAAGAAGGTTAATTTCCTATGAATATTCAGCCCAAACAAATTAATTCTCAGTGTCTAAATTAGTGAAAAGTATATAAATATCAAAGAATATTTCTTGTTGATCGGTTGAATAATATTTCTTATATCACAGACAGCTCTAAAACATATTTCTATTGGGGAATTGAACTTCTGAACTAAAGTTCCAGAGTTAGCTGTTAGTTAGTTAACAGTCTGTCGTGTAGGTAGAACAGTGGAGGTAATGCTTCTCCCTGCAATAATACCTTGGTACAATTGAAAGGGTCCTGAATAATGCATGAAAGCCCAGATGCATCACTTCTGGACCTGTCTCCTGCTTCTTGTTGAGTGAGATATCAACTCTCTGGACTAATTGGTCAGTATCATGCCTGGTCAGATCCGTTTGTCCAGCAGATGAACCTGAATGGTGTGGGTCGAGATGTGACACCCCCCCCCCCCCCCCCCCCTCTGGATCCATCTTAACTCAGTTTTTAAGAATGCCCTTTTTTTCCCCAAAAAATTGGACACCCCTATCCTTGGTTTCTTATATTCCATGTGTCTTTGGCGATATCATCCAAAGGGTGGAAGCAGACGTTAAACCTCAACTCACCCTCGATGTCAATGGAATTGATGTTCCGTTAATTGTCGAGATGTCAATGCTCTGGTTTAATTGGTCAGTGAAATGTCTGGTCAGACCTCTTTGTCCACAACTGGTCAGTCTAATGACCTTGAATTGTCCCCATTGTTCTGTTCTTGTCCTCCAAGTGTTGAAATTGGTCCTCTGTGACTCTCTCTAGTTTGAATCTATGCGAACCAGTTGGAAATGACTCCTCTTCCAATTATGGAATAAAGGACCTCACTCCAGTGCCGGTTGAAAATGATCCCTTTCCAATTAATCAAAATAGAGTGGTGATTACTTATGTTTCAGACAGTTGAAAATGACTCCTTTATTGAAGAGAGTGGTGGTTTCTTAATTCAACGACAATGAGAACACATCACTTTCATTGTTGAAGCATCTTTTAAATGTTTTCGCTATTGTTATTTATCTCTTTTTAAAAAATCAGTTTTGTTAAATAATGGGATTTTATTCTTTAAGGAAAAGCCTAACCTAAGGAGAAAATTCTGAAATTGTCTGCTTTCCACGTAATCAAATAGAATAGTGGTCCCTCATGCAAGATACAACTGAAAGTGAACCTTTGGTGATCTTTTATTTCAAGACCATTGAAGATGTCCCTTTTTCAATTTATGGAATAAACAGTGATCTCAAAGGACAGTCAAGTTGAAAATGTCTTTTCTCAAATTATGGAGTAAAGGATAATCTGTTATGACAATTGAAAATATTTCTTTTACAATCAAGGGAATATGTAATGGGGGATGTCATAGGATAGTTGAAATATCCCTTCTCCAATTTATGGCATGAAAGGTGTTACTGTAGAATGGTGCAAAATAACCTTCTCTGTTGAAATCTTGGTTATGGAGAGCAAGGCTAGTGTGCTAAGTGCTAAGTTTGACCAAAACGAGACAAGTCACTCCATAAAAACAAACTCAAAATAAGGGGAATAGAAATATTTCCACTCCTATTTTAAGCTTTAAGGTTCTGTACAGTTATCATTCACATTGCCTGAATTCACTTTAAACCAGGTACCCACTTGTATTGCTGTGAGAACATGTCACATGTTGAAAATAATCTCTTGCCCAAGGTGTCATGTCTTTCAACCAAGAAGATTATGATTCATATTGCCTTCAATTCCAAACTTCCAGGTACCCAGTTTTACTGCTGGTATGGTTGGAATATATTCTCTTACCAAAATGATGTCGCAGTTCTTATAATTCATGTCTCTTTGGAGAAAAATACCCTTTATAATATCCAACTGTTAGGCGCCTCATTGTCGCTTGACTTTACTGATAGGGATCGCTTGTTTTCAATTTATTTATTTAAGAAAGAAGAATTGTTATGCTAGAGATTACTCCTTTTCAATATTTCAAATTGAGAATGAATTAAATGCCAAAATCACAATGAATGAGAAAGTAAGTTATTCTTAGATTTGTTAAAGAGGACAGCACATAATTAATAAACGAAGAACAATTAAATAAAAATCTGTGTCAAAACATCACATATCATAAATATTATGCACATATTTGTTTATTCTTGAAAAATAATAAAGCATACACTTAAATAGAAAATCAAATCAAATGTTACTATTTTTCATCAATAAAATATATAAAAACACACTAAATTCAATACTGTTACATCCCAGCCTTGGGTTTATTGATAAAAGCTATGAGTGGGAACAAATTTGCACATGTCACTAGCCAGAGCATATTTATTGTAGGTTGAAGATCTTTTGTTATATGATTGATTCATTGTATAAAGTTTCACAAATACATCGGTCTTTATTTGATAAAATAATATTCCTTGCACTGATAGTCATGAATGATTTCTGAGTGAAAATGAATATTGATTTTCAGATGGTTTACAGAAGATTTACCTTTATTCTATGAATTGGTTTTTAGATCCAGTTTTGACATGAATTAGTTGTATTTAAGCAAAATCTTTCAGTGTTTGTGAGATATGCCGCTGTTGACTTCCTGTTTGTTCAAAATTTAAGAATTTTTAACATATTTTATTAAAAAAAAAAATTGTGAAAAGCTTGATGGCTAAAATCAATGCTGATCCAAAGTATATAATACAATTATATTGTTATGTTTGCCAAACATGTTGGGGCGGGATAGCGCAGTGGTTTGAGCATTCGGCTTCGGATCAAGAGGTCCGTGGTATGAATCCCGCCAGGGGCACGGCAACTTTGTGTGCAGTAGAGAACTGTTCTACACGCAGTAAGGTTTGGGTGCAATGCTACACTGGATTTCAGCGTAGTACCACCCATGGTACGCTAGTTCCAGCCGATGCTCGCAGGTTTCACCGCAATGCATAGCCACATGGCTTTGCTGGCTTTCTCCCTGCCATAAGACTAGTTGCCGCGATATAAGTGAAATACTCTTCAAAGCGGCGTTAAACCCCAACTCACCTCACCTCACCCAAACATTTTGATAAAAAGTGTGCCTGAAAAAAAAAGAGAATTAAATTTGAGATCTCCTTGAAATATCCCTTTTACTATTACTGGGGATAATCTTTTGGTGACTTTGGTTTGACAATTTGTCAAAGAATAGCACACATTCATTAAAAAATAAAAACATGCCAGGTGAAGCCATTCATCAACGCTACACGTGTTGAAAGCTTTACTACGGTCCTGTTACAACATTGTTGGTCGTTTAATGATAAGCTGGTTGTTTCCCTATGGATATTCTATCAATAGATAATTACAGTAAATATAGATTTACAGAATTAACCTCTGCTATGTTGTAGACAATTTTATCTGTAGCAAAAACAGGCTCAACTGAAAGTAAATCTTATCAATGTGAACCCCGAATTTAAAAGGTTTTTAAAAAACATTTCCAGATTCCTTTCTGTTTTTCACATTTTGTTAGCGACTGTTCACTACACAACGTTTGACAAATCCTACTCTAAAAGCATTTCGGTTCAATAAAAAACTCTTAATTGAAGTCCAAACTTCTTTCACCAATTTGTGGAATGGCCCCTTGTCCGTGCTGTCAAGCGTTGCTAGGCAACTTGGTAGAATAATTTATCCATGGTATCAGTGAATAACGAATTGGATTGACTCCATTGGATCAATATGCATTCGCATGCACTGGATCAACACATGGGAGAAACTGATATGTGTTGGCATCAGTTTCGGTGTCACTGAGTTCAGCGGATAGTTTTTAAAAAAGAATTAATCCCTTCTCATTCTCCTTGAAACTGAGTCCCACATGTTACAAGATACAGTGTATGACATTGTCAATTTCTTGAATTCAACAATGGGAGAAACTTGTGTCTGTTTTTGTCAATCTAGAAGTCACTGAGTTCAATGTATTTGAGAAATGTATAAAAACAAATTCTTTTTTCGTTGTCATTCTCCTTGTATTTGAGTCCCACATATTATAGGATACAGTGTATGACATATGACATTGTCAATTTCTTGGATTTACGACCTAACTCATGGGAGAAACTATGATGTGTTGGCAGAAATTACACTTCTATTTACTTCATTGTATTTGAGAAATGATTAAATTAATTTGTGTTTTGTTGACAATCTCCTTGTGTCAGAGTTCCACATATAAGAAGGTAGAGGATATGATCCTGTCAGATTCTTTAATCTGAATAAGAAACAGATACGTTGTGGAGCACAATGGAGCTTGCTGGCCTCTCACCTCAATGTCCCGGGTTTGAATCTTGTGGAGGCACCTTAAAGGGACACCGCGTCGAAGATAAATATGAAATCACAATTATCTACCTATGCTGATTATCATGTCTGCTAACGAGTCGAGCTTCCCCTCACTTTTTACATGGTGTTGTTTTATTACCAATTACTTCAATTGTCTGAAAATGGGGGTCTGTGACTTGTCAGCAGACACGCTAATCAGCACAGGTAAATAAAACTGATCTCATTTTTATCCTCGATGCAGTGCCCCTTTAAATTTGTGACCTAGTCCTCCAACTGTGTTGTCACTTCATCCACATTGCACTCAGTCCACCCAGCTGTACATATGGGTACCTGAAGTAATGAGTGATTTGTGGACGTGAAGCGCTTATGGCTGCTCCGAAAATACAATATGACATATTATTATTATATGTAATGGTGGCAGTTGGGTTTGTTTGTTTTTTTGTGTTTTTTTTTTTTGTACGGGGGGGAGTGGGGGGGAGAGACATGTAGTAAGCCAGTATTGATGCTATTTGCAAACTTTTGTGCTGTTGTGAGAGGTAGTCCTTTGGGTTAACTTGTAATCCTCTTGTAGAGACAAAATAATGGAGATCACAAAATTAATACCTACTTGTTGTACTGATGTACATTTGGTGATTGTTGAAAAGAAATCAAACTCTAAAAACAATGAATTAACCAGTTGACTTCTGACTACCTTAAAGGGAGAGTTCTGTCGCCATCATTTTGTGAAATGAAAACATGCTATATTGTACCTAATTTTACATTTTGTTGTTAACTAAACATGTAGACTGGTAGAGCATTCACATAGTAACACATAACATGTCATAAAACTAATAAACAATTTGATGTTATGCTCGCAGCACCGATGAATGGCTTCAGTTCTCATTGTTTTAATTTCACAATAAATTTGCACTTGTCTTTATCAAGTTGTGAAATATAAATTCATCAAAATATTACCTTTATTAAAATCTTTTAATTTGACTGTGATTTAATCATGTATTAGTTTGCATAAATGGTGATATTCCTCAAATTTCGTTTCCACAAAAAATGCCCCTTTAGAACCCTCGATCCTCTAAGCCAGAAAAGGTCAAATATAAGGCTCAGATAATGTCTACAATTATTTTCTCTCCAAAGCAACATTCCGTCAGATTATCTTCTCTTCAATTCAGTAGGGACCAACATCTAGGTTCTTAATGGCAACTTCCTCTTGCAATTTCTTTAGTTGTAGTAATGCAATCCTCTTTTTATCACTTCTAGTTTATTCTTTTGGAGGGGGCGGGATAGGCCATTGGTAAGCGTGTTTGACCTCGGATCAAGAAGTCAGTGGTACGAATCCCGCCACGGTCTCGACAACTTTGTCTGCTGTGGAGAACTGTCCTACATGCAGTAAGGTTTGGGTGTGCAGTATCTTACCAGTCTACAATGCAATGCCTGTCCAAAGGAAACATGTGAACTTGTAATGAATATAAGTATTTAAGTATACCATATAGCCCCAGTTTCATTTTGGACCCAGTTTCATTTTGGACCCAGTTTCATTTTGGACCCAGTTTCATTTCTAACAACTCAGAAGTAACAACCTTCTTTGTAGAACCCTGTTTTGCATAGGTACTGATTGTCAATTCATTGATTGTGTTTCAATCGCTAGAGGCCAAGTACCAATCATTGTCATTGTTAAACCGACAATGCTAGCCCAAGTCGTTGTAAGTTCTAAGATAATCATGAGCCAATGTCAGTGAATGCTTACAACTTCCTATCTTCGTACTAAGAGAGCTTCTATAACCAGTACCCTCCACAAGTTACCATATGCCACTCGTTTGTTCTGGTTTTATACACTTTTGACCAAATATCTATTTCACTGTTTCAACATAGAAACAACCGCTTCCATTAGATGCATATGGATCGTCTTTGGTTTGATTATCTTTTATGCCCTTGGGTCCAAAGATACAATCTATCGTTTAATGATTTATTAAAATAACCCAACTTCGATGCAAAGCCATTTCCTTTCCACATAGAAATAACATTCTCCCTTAAAATCCTGCTGCATATGTATACATGTCATTATTTCATTTGATTCTTTTATTCCCTCAAGACCAAATATCCAATATCTCGTTTGACAATATTCAAAATAATACGCTTTGTACAAAGCCCCTCGTTGGCGCTGTTATCGCATAGCGCCATACAATTGCAGAACCTACCATTACGAGTCTTATACCACTGATGGAGGGTGATTACGGGATATAACAGAGAATATCGACGTAATGCGTTTGTGGTTTGCTTTTACGCTGAAAGTATTATGTCAGCCAGGGGAAGCTCCACACTGTACCTATAAAATATTCATGAAGGGAAGAATTCCCTATCTATCAGTCAGTCCGACAGATGGTTCTGTGTGATAGCTTTGTTGAAACTACAGGGTCTTGTATTGGAGGGTATTGGAATGTAATAGAGATCTGTTTTAGCAATTTCATGTTGTAAGATTTAACCTTGGTTTATAGGTAATATTGTTATATTTGGGCTTACACTATCTGCAATAGAACAAATTTAGGGATGATTCCCACGTCCTCAGAGTCAGGCACACATGTCAGCCACCATTTAGTTAAACATTGTTGTGTTTTTAGGTAGAAATCTTGATTTTGTAAATGCATATGGTAAATTTCAATGAATTCTATTTTCAATTCTATTTTAAAGGCGCTGTAGCACGTTTTTAGCAAATTTTATTTTTTCAAATTTATCATTTATAATGATAGTTTATGTCATTTATATTTACTTTAGAGGGTAAAACATCTTATTACACAAACCAATGATCCCTAGTGGTAATAACGTTGTTGTGTATAAAGCCAAAATTGCATGGGGGCCATTTTATTGTGAACACATTTTATTATTTCGAATGACAAAAACGATTCCCATGACTTTACGGAACTGTGTATACTCATTTGCAACTTGATTTTCCGAAGAGAGAAGGGTGTTTTACTATTGTTGACATTATTTTTCAAATACTTTTCATCGACTTATTTCAGCGAAAAAACGTGCTACAGCGCCTTTAAACATTGATTATTGTCTATAGGTATGAAGTTTACTGTATGTTTTGGAGTATATTTTAAATATTGTAAAGATTTTAAACCTTATTCCAACAATATAGGATTGACAGAATGAAGAATTATTATTTTTATAATTCAAATTTTGATGTTTTCATTTGGAAGGCTAACTGCATGTATTAGAAGGTTTTTAAAAGTATTTGAGATCAAAATTTACTGAATTATATAGAATTATAAAAATAATATTTGCATTTGTTTAATTTCCAGTCTTCATAGATATTAAATACTGTGCATTTAATTTCAAAACCATCGTTACAATTAAGTAAAAAAATAAAAAAAACATGACATTCGTAGTGTTGATGAACATTTGCATTGATATTTTTGTCGAAGAGATAGAGGTTCCAACCCCGCCAACTTTGTCCACAGTAGAGAACTGTTCTACACGCCATAAGGTTTGGGTGCAATGCTACACTGAATTCAGTGAAGCACCAGCTATGGTTAGCTGGTTCTAGGCGATGCAATGCACAGTCACATGGTGTTGTGGGTTTCTCCCTGCAATAATACCAGCAGCCGTGATATACATGAAATATTTTTGAAAGTGGTGTTAAACCCCAAACCACCTCACCTTACCTCGAAGAGATAGTGAAATATAAAAGATACTTCTACATCCAGACGTAAATTACATATCTTAGTCGGAAGATTTTAATCACACAACTGTTCATGGTTCACTGCACAGTTGGATTGCTTCAATACATGTATGATGTGCATGTTGACTGTCAGTCATGCATTGCAAAAACATGCATTTTCATTTTAATGAATAGATTTTTCTAGAATTTATCAATTTTGCTTTTAAAAGGCTAGACTATTTTTACAATACAACAGGTAATGATTAATGTGTGTATGAATATTATGATGATTGATTTTCAATAAAGGTTGTGGTAATGTCATAAAATGGACATTTTAGACAATCGCGATTTCTCAACCAGGAAGTGATAACAGATGCCATTAATTACAACTTTTAAGTTTTCATATTTATTTCCACAGATCCAATGCATTATCCAATAATGCTTTACAACAAATTAATCATTGGTATACATATATAAAACAAATTGGATTCATATATATATATGTGTTCCTAACCACATGGCTGCAGTATTCAACAATAACTCACTCTGTTGTATTTCTGTTGTTATCATGCAGTACTTACAGGGCGGATAATTTAAGAAAACGACCAATGGAACCATAGTTCAAATAATGGTGCACCTCCCCCCCCCCCTCCCCTTTTGCGAGAGAGATGGTGCATTTTCACCATGCAAGTACATGTACTGTAGTGTGTTAGTACTTTATCTGACATTTGTCATCAAGAAACAAGAAACCTATAAATTCAAGAGTCCTATAAAAGTGCATAAAAGTTTCTGTCATATTTATGACACACATGCCTGAATATTAGTATTTCCCGAGCAAGAGCGAGTGATATACCAATATACAGGCACTGGTGTCATAAACTTGCTGTGATATAGACACAAATATAATAGTCTGTTTAATACTGAAGTAACCAATTTGAGGAAAATATGCTGAAATCTTCTTTCAAACATAGGCTGCTGCTCGCTGAGCCCGCATTTAGAACATAACGTCATAGAAGAAGCAAAACGTCATAACATTGTTTATGACATCATGACAAAAAGATTTTTTTGCCCTAGGGCATCGTATGATAAATATGAACCCTCAAAGGTCAATAAACACAATAATCACCAGTACATATTATAATATGCCCATATGAACCCTCTGTTGCTCGATGTCATTTTATCACCGTCAATAACAACGGACATTCATGTTTATGCCAACAATCTGTTTAGATATTGCAAGATTCACATTGTTTGTCCTCTATTGCAAGATTCACATCGATTGTTCGTCCTCTATTGCAAGATTCACATTGTTCATCCTCTATTGCAAGATTCACATTGTTCATCCTCTATTGCAAGATTCACATTGTTCATCCTCTATTGCAAGATTCACATTGTTCATTCTCTATTGCAAGATTCACATTGTTCATCCTCTATTGCAAGATTCACATTGTTCATCCTCTATTGCAGGATGTCATGCTATCAGCCACCACAACCCAGTCACCGTTGGCGCCGGTGTCGTCTGTGTTCACAATGCCGTCAGTGTCACTACCCAACGCATCAAGTAGCACCCTTGGACTCTCGGATCATCTATTTATGTCGGTTCCCTCCGTAGGTGACACGCCCACCTCCTCCTCTGTCATAGACTCCAAATCTGAAGCAAATGGTGAGTAGAAAGCTGTTTAACCTTTTAACTACTGGACCAATCAGTGCCCAACTATCCTCATATAGAAATTTAAAAGAAATACTGGTAAAAGTTAAGAATTTTGGAATATTCGCACAGATCAAGGGTTAATTTTTCTTGCTGATACTTTTTGCCAAGCAATTCCATCAATCGTTAACCCTTTACAAGCTGAGTTGATTAATGCCGAACCATCCTGATGTCCCACTTAACAGGGAATACTAGAAAGGATTGGTTATCCTTGAATGCTCTAACTGTGAGTTTAGGGTTCACTTTACCTGTTGATATTTTGAGCCCAGTATTTTCATAAACGTCAGTCCTATTAACCCGTTACCTGCCGAGTATCAACTCAATGGCTTACACATGTTTACACAGGGAATAATCTTGGTTGGCTATTGGCTACCACTTATCTTCTCAGATCTTCAGTTTATTGGTACACATTTAAAAGTCATTATCCTACCTCATGTTAGAATGTCGATCCCTGATTGGTCCACGTGACCATTAACAAATATCAATAAACACGTCATACGGGTTGATAAATCTTCCCAAAGGTGGTAAATGGTTTGTATCCCACAACATGAATAAAGCATGCATCCACGTCAATCATTCCATGTCACGTGACACAAGTTAAAGGTCATAGTTTGTCGATCGATCAGCTGTTTTCTGTAAAAAAAATTCTTTGTTTTGTTTGAGACATGCGGTAATATAAATACGTTATAACATTCATGGGTGACATCGTAATTTATCAGACCCTTGCAACACGGATCTTATAAATTCCGATGTCACCCTCCACTGAATATTATAACTTAATTAACAACAATTTAATTCTACCCACTGAATTAATTAGTACCAAACTATTCTTAGTCGTCTACTTTCAACAAATCAACTAATCAACAGTAGTTAGCGGGTTAATGTTGAGATTTATTCTGCAAACTATCAACAAATGTTTGTCCTGTGTCCAACTACAAGTTTTGATCAAACAATGGGTGGAACATTGCTTAAGCTATTCCTTGTCATTGCAAAATAGTTATACAGGGATTTGAACTGGTTTGATAGATTCCTTTCTTTAGGGTCTTTGAGCGGTGTTTTATATCAGTTAAGCGCAGACAAAACCCAGTCATTAACAAGCCAATTGTATCATAGCTTTTTAAACAATCACTATGTTGTACATTGGAATCTTTCATAAACACGATCCTAATATTTGACGTTTGGTTGGCATATTGAACTTGTGTCAGAACATGGGAGTATACGGGTCATCTTCAGACTGTTTGGAGAGGAAACCCCCTGAGAGCCATTTGAGTTCTTATCCTAGTAGATGCACTATTTCGCAACTTTAGTTCCTTGGGACAGTGTCGTTCAATAAATGTTTCGGGGGGATTCAAACTATAGATTTGCCACTGCCTTGGAATTCTGTAGACTTTAATCAGACTGCGTTCATGTAATGTTGTACTATCAAGGTTAAAAACCTCTCTGTTTCCCTATCCTTATCAAGGTTGTTGAATCTGTTTTTTGATAATTCCTCTGTCATATCCTTGTCAAGGTAGATAATTCTGTTTCCCATCCATGTCAAGGTACCCAATAGGTAACTGTTTGTATGGAGTCTTCATCATGGCAGACTTCAAGGTCATTGTTCTTTTCATTGTGTTGCTCTCCTGCATGGTAAATTCAAGGTGATAGGTTTTCTAATGACTATTTCCATTGAAGATAAAATGGTGTGCTGTCAAAATTTAAATAAATTTATACAGTATAGTGCTGTCAATCTAAATTAAATTGCTGCTGCCCTGTCAACACTTGAACTCTGATTCCATGGATTTAACTGCTGTCCTTATGCTTACAGGTGCAATTCACTCCCTGTCAAGTCAGACGCAGCTGCTAGGTCAGCCCCAGGTGGCGCCCCAGTTCTTCCTGGCGAGTCAAGCGGCGGCGCAGGCGGCGGCAGTGCAAGGTCAGGCAGCAGCAGCATCTGCGGCAGCAGGGTCCCTCGGGGTTCAGCAACTTCTCATTCCAGTCTCAACAGGTAGAGAACTTACCCTTTGCTAGATTGTAGTTGCTGTTCCCTGTCTGGCTCTTAGCTTTAAGGGGTAGAGAATCATCCTTTGTTGTCATCCTATCGTGTCCATCATGCTTATGGCATGGTCTTTTGGCCGTCGTTTGTAAAGTTTTCATGTTTTCGATTTCTCCAGAACTCCAGAACTGCTCCACCCCCAAAGCTGAAATTTTATGTTGATGTACCTGGCATCATGAGGAGGTCAATAGGTTGAGCATCCTCGGTTACTCAGGGCTCCGCTATATCATCCCTGGGACACTCTATCAGAGAAATCTGTACCCAAATTACCCACCCTTGGCAGGCGAGACGAATTCAATAACCAATGAAATTGGGCTTAACATTTATGGGTTTAATAATTTAGTCGCCGAGGGCAGGAATTCTATCAGTCTGTCTGCAGATTGTAGTTGCTGTTCCCTGGATGGCTACCATTAAAGAGGTAGAGAAGTTTGATTTCATTTTCATATTAATAATAATAATAACGCTTTATTGTCCTCATTACAATGTAAGTTCGGAATTCTTTGTGTGGCTATGGTACCTGGCAGTCATAGTGCAGCGCCAGTTCAAGTGTTGTTCTAGCATTGTTCTATCCTTATAATGCTGAGTGCCAAGCAAAGAAGCAACAACTCCAATCTTTTAACGTCTTTTGGTATGACGGGGCCGGGAGTCGAACCCCGACCTTCCGGGTGATGAGCGGACACTCTACCAACTGAGCTACATCCCTGGGTGATATGATAGAGTCAAGTTCTGTATTCAATCCCTTTGATTAGATCATAGAAATCACATTTCTGATAAAAGTTTACAAATAGGCATAATCATCTTTTAAAATTGATCCTTTAAATAGGTAGCTGATAATATTAACATTGGCACTCATTTCAGTTTTGAAAATGAAATTTACCACATGTGTAATAATCAAAATTGTATTGAACAAGGAAAAGAGGAAGATATTTTTTTAATTAGAAAAAGTGTTATTAGCGTCACTTATTTACATCGCTGGATCACAAGTTCTTTCTGGAATTAATTAGGTATCCCTAGTGTCTCCAAATCAATCAATAATGAAATTGACAAGATTCTGTTCATGGGGTAGAACATCACGTCAATTGCGAACAAAAGATTCTTTCTCCGTCTGATAGAGAAATACGTCTCAGTCACAATCTCAAGATCCTTTTGACTTGCTTATAAAGAAATAACAGGAAGCCCTCAAGAGATCTGTCACAATTAAACCCTGACATTTGCCACCAACAAGAAATTTATCTTCATTTCCTGCAAGTGATACTCAAGAACATTGTCAAGGCACTAATGAAGCTCCCTTTGCTGATGTCGAACATTGAATCCCTTTGAATAGAAGATCAATATTTGCCATAGTTATTATTGTTCACAAGATAGTATAGTTTCTTTGAACACAAAATTTGTCATTGGAATATGTTGTACAGAACATAGCATATTTTCTTTGATCATAAAATCATCATTTGTTCAGGATATCAAAACGTTTTTTGACACAGAATTAATTTGTGACATTGGAATTTGTTTTTCATAAGATAGGAAAAACTCTTTCTATATGAATTGAGGAAATTAGCATTTGAAAAAGGAATATGTTTTTCTGAAGACAGCAAAACTGCTTTAGACATGAAATGAGTATTTGACATTGGAATATGTTGTTCGGGAACATAACATGCGGTGCAGAATCAGTATTTATTTTCTATATATAATAAGTTGTATGGTAAGCTGTAAACCACACTGACATTGTATTGGTGGTCCTTTGTTGATCATAATTTGATATTGACTGTTCTTTCAACAATAAGTCATCAGGTTCAATGTTTACAATGTACTTGTTAACTTCTTTGTTAGGGTCAAGACATTCTATATAGAGTAACAGATTAGTATTAACTGTATGGAAATGTATTTACAAACAGGGCATTTTAGTGGAAAAGAAAACGAAAGAATGTATATACACTAATAAACAATGTCTTGTTCTGCAGTAGCACAGCTTTCCACACTCGTAGTGCCGATAAATGGTTTCACTTCTCATCATCATATTACCCTCAGTTATATGTTTCAACATTATTCTGTTGACTTTTTCACAAGTCCTCATTGGTATATTTCTAATTTTTAAATTCAGTATCCCAAAGCAATGATAATTCAACTAAAACAAATTCATAATTCTAACTATTTGAGATAATTAGAGAAAATGTGATATTTTGAGCGTTATCGAGCTTAAAAACGAAATAGACAAATGTGTTTTGAGACCTACCCCGTTATTTATTAGTTATTTTTTTACACATGCATAAGGTAGTGTGAGTCACAACATGCATAATATACCAGTGACGAATAGTGTCTAATTTAATTTGCGAATCGCAAAAAGGGTTATTTATGATTATTTCTTGTTTAATGCAAAAAGCCTCATTCCTGTATCCTATTTCCTATTTATGTAGATGATAAACAGATGGTGTTTGATATATTTTTGTTGAATGGGGATACCAAACTGTACACATTATTGAGATAAAATAATTACTATTCATATATTCCGTTGAGACTCATTCTAATGACATATGGTGTACTGCACAGAATTGATTGCAGCCAGTGTAGTTAAGCAACAACCGGTGAGATGTTATCACTGAATGGGGGACCTGCTACATTACCTGGTTAATGTGAGTGTGAAGAAGTACCCCTTGATTCTAAGGTTGCAGAATAAATAATGAAAATAGCCTTTTATGCAGAATTTTCTTAATTGAAAAGTTACATTCACACTATCTAACAAAATGAAAAGTCAACCAAGATGATTGTTGTAAGAATATTTTTTTGAAATATTCACAAACTAATTCAAGCACTTTCTTTCAGTAAAGGTGTAAGTGTTTATGAAAGAAAGTTTGAAGTATTTTAACATATTTGGGGGTGGTCTTTTAATAATTTTTAAGCAGCAGAATGTAAATATAGAAGAAAAAAATTCTAGGTCGTTAACTCCACATGGCATGTTAATGGTTGTTAACTCCACATGGAATGTTATAGGTTGTTCACTCCGCATGACATTTTATGGATTGTATTCTCCACAGGACATGCTATAGGTTTTTTCCACATGGCATGTTGCAGGTTGTATTTTCTACACGACATGTTATAGTTTGTATTCTCCACATGACATTTTATAGGTTGTTTTCTCCACATTACATGCTATAGTTTTATCCACATGGCATGTTACAGGTTGTTAACTCCACATGACATGTTATAGGTTTTATCCAAATGACATGTTATAGGTTTTATCCAAATGGCATGTTCTGTGTTGTATTCTCCACATGACATGTTATAGGTTGTATTCTCCACATGACATGTTAAAGGTTGTATTCTCCACATGATATTCTATAGGTTGTTTTCTCCACATTCAGTTCATAGGTTGTATTCTCAACATGACAGGTTAAAGGTTTTATCCACATGACATGTTATAGGTTGTATTCTCTACATGACATGTTATAGGTTTTATCCACATGGCATGTTAATGGTTGTTAACTTCACATGACAGGTAATAGGTTGTATTTTCCACATGACAGGTTATAGGTTGTATTATCCACATGACATGTTCCTATAGGTTTTATCCACATGACATGTAATAGGTTGTTAACTCCACATGACAGGTTATAGGTTGTATTTTCTCTACTTCTTGACCAGGGGTTATATAAAGGTGCTCTTTAAATAGACAAAACAGCAGTGGAGGCTCAGATATTTCTGTTTACGGTAAATAAACAATATTTTTAGGTCGCTGAATATAGTGAATGTTATCTATTTGTCTATATATATTCATATTTATTGGGCATTCCTGTTTTGACTGCATGTCACTCTTTCCTTTAACTTTTAATTCCCATGTTTCCAGATACAAAAATGTGGTGACCTTACTTATATCATCTATTTTCTATTACACAACAAGCGCACATAGCATATACTTCCTTCGTGGAAGGTCTTCCTGCATCAGTAAGCATCTATTATTCCGGTATGCCGGTTATAGATTTTTGTCTCTCAGCTTTATGAAAGGTCTGCTATTGTCAAGCTATGTTTATTGAAGAGATTTTAATGTCTGTGGAATATGGAATCCAGTGACAGAGCGATCGATAGTAACAACACTGCTTCTCGTCGTGAGAGAATGGTGTGTTGATAGCATGATGATGCTATCGAGTGTGTGGATCTATATGAATACATTTAACCGGTGAAGGTTGGATGACCTTTTCATGTGTTTAACGGTTCAAAGTAGTATATGAAATATCTATGTTATCTTCTGGAAGGAGAATGTTTTGATAGACAAATGTTAGTGAGTGAGGTGGTTTGGGGTTTAACGTGGTTTCAAGAGTTACTTCTATCATGGCTGCTAGTATAAGTGCAGGGAGAAAGCCTGCATCACCATGTGGCTATGTATTATGAACTAGTGAACCATGGGTAGTACCGAACTGAAATTCAGTACAGTTGTCTACAGCAGACAAAGTTGGCGAGTCCCTGGAGGGATTATTACCTTGGACTGTTCCGAAGCACACCAACCACTGTGCTATCCTAACCCCTAACTATTGAGTGTGTAGATATATAAATGAATACATGTAAACACTGAAGGTTGTGTAATAGTATGCGAAAATATCCTTGATGTCAATGTCAGAAAAACATGATGATCCCATCTACATTCATAGTTACTGAATCTTGATTGGTTTATATAAAATACACCTGCTATTCGTATTGAACAATTTAATTCTCTGTATGAACGTCTTTATCAACGTACTTGGCGTTACCTTCACATTTCAACGTTAAAATCATGTTGAAAAAGAAATTCACACTTGTTTCGAGGGTGTTAAAAAGAATTATTACCAATATTGTAGAAAATAATGAGTTAATTTTTTATACGAGCACAAGAGCACGTAGAGAGTACACAAGAGTGAGTTTCTGTGTTTCGTCTGTGACATCCCCAAACTATTGTTCGTGACGTCATTGTAGCTTGTCGTCGCAAGAGAAGTGGGCTGTTTCCTGGCTATATTTAAGCAATACAAATTGAATAGAATTGGTAATAAAGAAATGATTGCACTTGAAAGTGTAATACAAAAATTCACTCTGGCAATACAGAAATTCACATTTGTTTCATAAAAGTAATATGACACACTTCCTCGGGCAATAATCTCTATATATGGCGTCAAGTCTTGGAGACATCATCAAGCCAAAGCCAGATAAAGGTTGAAAGCATTGAGAAAATGAAGGTTATCTGAGATGATTAATGACAATGGTTGCATATCATATTACTGACAGTGTTGTTTACCCAATAAATCATCTCGTCCAAATTGGTAAGTAAGTTGTTTTAGATTTACAAATCACTTGGATCTATTCATAAATCTGAATAAGGATAAATAAATGAATCATAAATGCATCACAACTTGCCTCACATTTAGTGAGAGGAGGTAGTGTGATTAATGGGAGAGTTCAAATAGACTTGTGCCTGTGCTAGAATCATGGTAGTGATTTTGTCAACATGTTATACAAGAGGATGGGACTCCTTCCAGATATAAACCACATGTCTGTCCCTACCTTCTTTCTCTGTTTCACTCCCACATTGTAAGTTAAATAATAATGTGGATATATATATAATTGGGGATTTAGCTCAGTTGGTAGAGTGTCCGCTCATCACCCGGAAGACCGGGATTCGATTCCCGGTCGCATCATACCAAAAGACGTTAAAAGATGGGAGTTGTTGCTGCCTTGCTTGACACTCAGCATTATAAGGACAGAACAACGCTTGAACTGGCACTGCACTGTGGCTGCCGGGTGCAAAATGCACAACTCGAATTTCCAATGTACATTGTATTGCGGACAATAAAGTGTTACTAAAAAATATTGCACATGCTAATGCATGCTACATGCGTTAATCATACTGTACAAAATAAGTTAGCGATATTGGATGTTTTCTGGTTAATATTTCATAAGTATGTCAAGGAATATATATATCATTATTCATAAATTCCTAATTTCAAAATATCCCTAACTATTTTTGTCCAGTATATTATTACCCAGGTACCCAATTGCTGTTTGGTGAACAGCGGTACATTTAGATGTAGCTTACCCATGTTGGCATCATAAGAATCACCACAACTCATATCTCAGTTTAGGGCAGGATTCACCCTTCAAACCTTTGGTTTACCTAGCCGTGAAGCGGGTTACCGATCCAGCAAACTGTGCCCATTGTTGCTGAACTTCATTAAGAGCAATCTAACTGAGTTATGGGTAGAACCCGTGCCACACCTAACAACAACTAATGAATTTTCATACTTCCTGTTACATAACATTTCCCAATCAATATCAAACAAATCTGCAATAATACTGTCTCTCCATGACTCTGTGATTCTGCGATTCCGTGGATGCAAAATAAATCACAGAAAAAACCTTCAATGCAGAAAAACATCTGGTCCATGAAAAACACATTTTTATGTAGTTTGCCTTTAGAATATGCCATTTTGCTGCCATAAAGATTATATGTTTTAAAAGTTGAATTAAAATTAATGAAAAGGATGCAAAATCATAAGTGTTTACACAAACACATTGGTTACAAAGTATCGTTTCAAGACTAAAAATATTGCTCTCGCACACAAAGTTATCGTTTTTAGTTATTTTAGTAAAGCTCAGTTCTACAAAAGTTACAGATAAGTGTGATGACATGAAACTTTAAGTATTTTACCATTTTAGAAGTGTTTTTTCAGCTGTGGTTAAGCTACAGATTCTTGTGCAGAGTTTTGAAACTTGGGTTGTAAAATAAACTTGAATTTGACGTGAAATTCTTTTTTTAAATCACGGATCCAGAATTGACTGAGAATCAGATAACCCATAGTCAACCCAAGACGGTAACATATGCTAATTGAGGTGAGTTGACCAATATTTAACCTAACCTTTGTCATTTCAGGTAACGGCACTCAGCAGTTTATCAGCATACCCGTGTCCTTGGCAACGGGAGGTAACCAGCAGATACAACTCCTGACAACGTCAAACGGTCAAATCATCGCAACAAATTTAGCTAGTTTGCAAGCACTCGCACAACCCCTCAACCTAGGCTTGCCAGGTATGTCAACCAATCAGAAATGATGTAACAAGCAGACAGCCAATCAGAATGCCTGGTACAAGATTTTTAGAGAGAAATAATGCTAAATTTGATAAATTTCAAAATACCATATGGTGACAGTAACAAATTTGGGTTTGAAATTATAAAGGCATTAAAATTTATTGTATTGTAAGTATTGTTAATTCATTATTGCAAAAGGTTGTTTGGACAATTTAAAATCTCTTCTATGAGTACCTATTTGGCAATAATCAAAATACATTTGACATCAGATGCAATACCTTTGATATCAGATGCAATACCTTTTGACATAATATTTAATACCTTTGACATCAGATCCATTAACTTTGACCTCAGGTGTATTGTAATACTTGATTTATTGTAATGATGAAGTGATGTTAGTTTATACAAATAGTTTATATGTTTAATGTCTCTGTTTCCAGCTGGTAGCATCTCTAGTCCGGCAAGTCACAGCAGCAGTAGTTCCTCCCATGCGAGTCATGCGGTGTCCAGTCAGCTCGCCGCAGCTCTTCCACAGCTCCTCTCCACCGGCGCACAGGGGCAACTCCTTGCCCTCGGCTCACAGGTAAACCCCTACCTTGTCACATGCAAACTTAGTCATTTCCCATTTTTGCATCACTGCGTTTATTTGGGTGATGGCGTTAATGGTATTGATTATGATCACAAACTTCCAAAAGTTTTGTTCACAAACTTAGTTGATGATAGGAAAGCAGGTATTTTCGAGGGGAGGGGGGGGGGGGGGGTTTCTTCTCTTCTCTCTTGGTTAATTATGCTTTCAGTAAAATTTTGATTTAATTCAGGTTTATGTTGAATCATGATTTGAAACTTAAAAGCTTTCAAGTGACTTCTATGATTATATATAATATTTCAGCGTATTTAGCTGTTTGTTTTTAAATCTTTCTAAAATTATTCATTTTGTTTCAGAATTCATTACGAGGGCTCTCACTGGATGGCAAGTTCAAGTTTGATAATCAGGTGGGTTCATGTCTTCACTACAAAATAACAGTTAATGTCCAAAATTTCATTTCTCAACCAAAATCAGTATGGATACTCATTATATATATATATATATATATGCGCAAAATTTAATTTAATCAAACTATTCAATTTTACTATATCTATTCTAAATTTTCAATGCTCGAGCCCAAAAAATAGTCCTGAAAAAATCTCAAATCAGATTCGTGATCACAGGTGCTGTCATCGGTGTCCGTAGCTCAAGTGAATAATTCATCTGCTTCTTCCAACCAATCAACTGCTGGCGCCTCTGGTCATTCGATCAATCACCACACAGTTTCACCCTCTCCATCTCTTCAGCAAACCCTCACCCAGGCGGTGGCGGGTTCAACGTCCCACACCGTGGTGGCGCAACACAGCCCCACACGACCCACGGTTCTCACTAACAGCGCGGCAGCTACCTCTAACGGACTCCCACCCTCTGTTAGTCAACTCCTACCAAGTAAGTTGGTGGCCATCTTGGGCAGACTTCTAAAGGGGCCATTTTGGTCCAATTTGATATTTATTTTTTTTATTTATTTCCTGAATATTTTTGCTTAATACATCTCTTGTTGGTCAAGTCTTACCAAGTAAGTTGGTGGCCAACTTGGGCAGACTTTTAAATGGGCCATTTTGGTCCAATTTGATATTTATTTTTTTTATTTATTTCCTGAATATTTTTGCTTAATACATCACTTGTTGGTCAAGTCTTACCAAGTAAGTTGGCGGCCATCTTGGTCAGTTTTCTAAAGGGGCCATTTTGGTCCAATTTGATATTTATTTATTTTATTTATTTCATGAATATTTTTGCTTAATACATCACTTGTTGGTCAAGTCTTACCAAGTAAGTTGGTGGCCATCTTGGTCAGACTTCTAAAGGGGCCATTTTGGTCCATTTTGATATTTGTTTTTTTATTTATTTCCTGAATATTTTTGCTTAATACATCACTTGTTGGTCAAGTCTTACCAAGTAAGTTGGTGGCCATCTTGGTCAGACTTCTAAAGGGGCCATTTTGGTCCATTTTGATATTTGTTTTTTTATTTATTTCCTGAATATTTTTGCTTAATACATCACTTGTTGGTCAAGTCTTACCAAGTAAGTTGGCGGCCATCTTGGTCAGTTTTCTAAACCGGCCATTTTTGTCCGATTTGATATTTTCTTTAAGATTTTAATTTCAGAATTTATTTGCTGACTTGTTTGTCCTTTTTTCCCAAGTATGTAAGCTGCCATGTAAGGAGATTAATTAATTAATTTACGATAAGATGTGTCTTTTTTCTTCAATTTCTACCAAGTCATGCTGTTTATTTGCCAATTCATTACAATTGTTTGCTGACATTTGATTGGGATTAGCTGATAATCTGCTGTTATTAATAAAAGAAATTGTAATATTCTTTTTAAGTACTGTTTACATATTGTTCTTTGTAATTGTTGCACAGATTTTACTTGCACAATTTATGTTTATCCTTAGTTTGTTTACTGAATTTGCTTTTTTTTTCAGTTATCTTGTACTTGAAAATACAATTGTTTTAAGTTATATATTATCATGTAGTTAATAAAGATCTGGCCCATAAACTTGTTAGGCAGTGCTTTAGTTTATGTTTATGTACAACTACTGATCATTTACTTTTGATTGGTTAAGTTATCATTGAAGAGACTTGATTTTTACAACTGCTACAATCTTCAAAGATTAATAGATTTATGATTTATCAATGTGGATAATGAAACTTGTTAAAACTATTGGTTAGCAAGATTAGATGATAATTAAAATGAAGAAAATTAAAGTGTCTATAATAAAAATCTTTTTATGACAAAGTCAATTTTGTCAAAATCATCATGGGAGATTTCTTGTCTCATTTAGATAATTTTCACCAGACAAAGAATCTAAAACAATATTTTTCTTTAAAATGTTCTTTTCAGTGTCTGTGATGACCACAAGTAGTTGTAAGGCAAGCGTGATTACTGTTGGCTGCTTGTGTTTTATGTACTGTATGTATTTATGTAGTTAAGCCTGAGTTTACATTGAGTTTGCTTCTCTTTCTGCACCGATTAGAGAAAACCAGTGTGTCCGTGCCACTCGCTCTATCTGCCGCAAAGACAGTGGTCGCCTCTAACGGTCTCCCGCCAAGCATTAGCCAACTCATGCCAGGTAAGATTTAAAGGGTCAAGGTCACTGAGAGGAGTTTTTGCTTAAGTCAAGTTCACTGAGAACTTTTTGCTAAAGCGAAGGTTACAGAGAGTTTTTGCTGAAATCAAGGTCACAGAGATTTTGTTAAAGTCAAGGTCACAGAGAGATTTTGCTGAAGTTAAGGTCACTAAGAGTTTTTCCTAAAGTCAAGATCACTGAGAGTTTTTGTTATAGTCAAGGGCCTTGCTCAAGAGATTTTGCTGAAGTCAAGATCACCTTGTTTTTAGAAATGTCAAGGTCACTGAAAGTCTTTGCTAAAGTCAAGGTCACTAAAAGGTTTTGCTAAAGTCAAGGGCCTTGCTCAAGACTTTTTGCTGAAGTAAAGGCCACCTAGTTTTTGGTAATGTCAAGGTCACTGAGGGCTTTTGCTGAAGTCAAGGTCACCTATCTTTGGGTAAAGTCAAGGTCACTGAGGGCTTTTGCTAAGTCAAAGTCACCGAGAGATTTTGCTGAAGTCAAGGTCACTGAGAGCTTTTGCTAAAGTCAAGGTCACTGAGAGTTTTTGCTGAAGTCAAGGGCCCTGCTCAAGAGTTTTTGCTAAAGTCAAGGTCACTGAAAATATTTGCAACGCTCAGGTAATTGTGTTTTTGGATAATTGCATTTGAAAGGTAGATCTACTGAATGTAGACAAATTTGTTTAGTCATTTGAACTTAGCATTTATTTATACCAGGACTTTTATTTGCACTTTGCATGTGTTCTCAATTTCATCAACAATGTCTTGTTTAGAAATATGGTGGTTCATATTTTGATATAATTTTGTATCAACCATCTCTTCTGGCAGCTCTGTTGCATGTTGACTTTAAGTCCTCATAGATAGTTAAGCCATGTTATTTGGTTCTTGCTTATTTGCATGAAATTTGACAATTTAATTTTTAGTTTTGAAAAATTCAGACACTTTTTTTTATCAAGATGATGACATTTTCCAGATACTGTAGGAAATTCCACAGAAAGTACAACAGTGGATGGGATCAATTTAGACGAGATTAAGGAATTTGCACGACAGTTCAAGATCCGGCGATTATCCCTCGGATTAACACAAACCCAGGTTGGACAAGCACTAAGTGCTACGGAAGGACCTGCGTATAGTCAATCTGCAATATGTCGGTGAGTTCTACCGCTTTGAGCTTCTGTCTCAAAACATAATTACGTACAATGGTGCTGTAGACATTCTTCCAGAAATAATACTGACAGCAATATGTTATACCCTCGGAAATCGTCTTAAACCTTTAAAGCCCCTTTAAGGCTATGATATTCAATGATATCATATTGTTCTGGTTTCACGCTTTCAAGTTCAATTACATTCCTGTAGCACCAATGGTAAGTAAATGTAGCTGTTTTATTGCTCCCTTCTCAGATCTAAGGGGATACAAATTATATTTTGCCTATTTCAGTTGTGTTTTTAGCTGTTATTAGTATATTTTATCGGTAACACTTATAAGAGCCATTTTCAACCATTTATGAGATTAGAGAGCACATGTGCGAGTGTGCAGTATTGAATCACAATGTACCAGTCAAAGAGGTCACAAACTACAGTCTGTCTTGTTATTTCTATTGACCGATGGGCACTAAAATGATGACATCTTGTCTAGACATATAACTTGACTAGCAGAGTATATTACATATTTAATGATGGCTCATTGCTTCCTTAGATGAGTCAAAAGCTCTATTTTTACTGATAAAATTTTGAATTTCAGATTTGAGAAACTTGATATCACCCCCAAAAGTGCCCAGAAGATCAAACCAGTGTTAGAACGATGGATGCTGGAGGCAGAGGAGAGGTATAAAAATGGAGTACAGAACCTCACAGAATTCATCGGCAGTGAACCGTCAAAAAAGAGGAAACGGCGGACCTCATTTACACCTCAAGCTCTAGAAATATTGAACCAGTACTTTGAGAGGAACACACATCCTTCAGGTAGAGTTCAATATTGTAATATTTCTTTAAATAATGACAATTTATTATTTTTAATTTAAATAATATTTTTATGGCGTTTAAATAATTATTCAAGTATGAAATGATTATGGTTTATGTAGACATGAGTCATGCATTATCTGACTTATAAACCAACAAAACCTAAAGATGTTTTACATGAAATATGAACTGAAACCTGGACAAATAACTATTTATGTTCCTTTTGTCAATTCAGGGCCTGAAATTACAGATCCCGTTGTTATTACCTTCAATAATCCTTAAACTGGATTGTCTTACAATCATATATTGATTACATTAGTATAAATAAGTATACATAGGAATGTCCCTTCACAAACCGATATAACCCTCCTTTTGTCAATTCGTGCGCTGAAATGACAGAATTAGCTATTATTACCCTCAATAATACTGTCTTACATGTCTATAAATAACATGTGTATAAATAGGAATGAACAAAGCCAAAACACGATATAACCCTCCTTTTGTCAATTCAGGCGCTGAAATGACAGAATTAGCTGAGAAACTGAACTACGACCGTGAAGTCATCAGAGTGTGGTTCTGCAACAAGAGACAAGCGTTAAAAAACACGATAAAGAAGCTGAAACAAGAGACACCCTGAAAGTGTTGTGCATGTGACTTATAGAGAAAAGTATGGCCAGATTTGTTTTCTATTTATTATTTGGGTGAGTTGTTTTCTTCCTCAGGGCCCCGTTTGCAACAAAGACGATTTGGACAAAATCAAAATTAAGTATTTTAATTGTATATTTTGTTCAAGATGCCTTGAAATGATTCAAAGCTGTAGGCTATAATTTTGATAAAGTTTTGACGCTTAAAAGAGAAATTGTAACTTAACCTTTAACCTGTACTGTTCCCTAAATGATATTAACTCTTTAATTGCGGGTTCCGGAATATTTCAGGATAGAATTTTCCATTTTAACAATTCTGTAAATTGGCCACTCAGAGTGGTTTGGTACGAAATACCTTGACAGCTTTAGTGTTCACACTCAGATAAGTTATAACGTCATCTTTCAAGATTGATTGAGATTGACTGTAGGTTGAGGACCTGTTGTGTGGATGAGAGTGCCTAAACAACTCCCCTTACACAGATAAAATTGAATATCCTGAAATTATTAACTTTAAGCAGCTTTAAAGTCGGTGGAAAATCTATGAATAGGCATTTTAACCCGGAGCAAAGTCATTTGTTATATTAGTCGGTTATAGGTTAATAGTATATTTTTCTCTGTACAAAACTTGAAATGGGAACTAACTGAAAAACAATTTGTTCACAATTTTGAAACCAAAAATAATGTTAATTTATTTTAAATCTTGGTGTCCTTTGATTAAGTCACCTTAGCACTATGAACAATCAGAGCCAATCTCTATGGCTAAGATTAATATTAGGCTAAGACGGCTAAATACAATGACACCGAGATGGTCATCCAAGTATACAAGGTGTATACATACATATTTTATTTCAAATCGCAAACATGCTTTACATATGTTGGAGTTGTATGTTTGTTAATTCTCGTCCTTACTGTTAGCTTTACACCTGCCGACCCTTGAATGTCATATTGTAGTTGTTATTGCAAATGTTGCAAGGGATATTTCATTGCAAGATCCTACTTCGAACGTAGGCGCAGCAATACTTCAATTATTGACGGATCGTTGTTAGACCGTTGCGAGCTGAAATGTTAAATAACTGTCTTTATGTGATGGAACTGTGTGTTTAAAGCACTGTATGTGATAATGTGTTGTTTTAGGTTCTAGTGCTTGTTGTTTCAGATATTGCAGTGTTTGAAATTAGAAATGCAATTAAAAATCAAATAATGTAACATTATGATTATCATGTTTTTATAAATCAAGTCACACGATTTTGGTTTACACAAATAACATGTAAAAAACAAATAAAGAACATTATACAAACTAAATAAGAATCTAAAAAAAAATATTTGAAATTCATTGAAAGCTTTCTTTGGCAACTTCCTGTAGAAACACAAACTGCATTATGGGAAGCTCTCCTCAGATGCTGCTTTCCTAAACACTAGTTATGCTTATCATTGTGCATCTGAAGCTCACGTGAACCGTGTTTTATAAATGTCATGTTTTTATATTATAGTGCAACATATTGATTTTTTGCAACCATTTCTACTTAATATATATGGTAAATCAATTCCATAATGTGTTTATTTGTTTTGTATTTACATCTTATGCTGCCAAATATGTGTACAAAATAATAATATTTTATTCATTTGAAACAGCCAAGTCATGTTTAATTATCTGCTCATTCATTGGTTTTCATTATATGTAAATTTGTATCATAAAGTTTTGAAAGTATTGAAATTAGATTTTATTTCACATAATATCAATGTCAAAGGTATGTTAGTAAAGTATTGATAGCTTATTAGCATAACTTGAGAACATCAAAAACATTTACACCTTTGGACTGAAACAGTCCTTCTAGCATAAATGTATAGCTTAATATAACATGTAAAGTCATAATACCATGTTCATATTACGATAGAGTAGAATGATAACAAATGGCTTGATATGTTTAGAAATGTAAATCTTCTTAATGAAAATGTTAATGTAAAAACAATAGATGCTCTTGTTACAGTTTGTTTTTTGTGCAAAATTATATCTGTTTCTATAGTAAATGGGACCACACTTGGCGTTTAGCTGAGAAAGTAGTTGAAACATGTGACGTTTGTGCAACCTCACTAGATCCAGAGATTTTTCATCTCTCTCCAAAACAGCCCTGGCATAGTTCACGGTAAACCTTGAACATTGCAGCTGTCAACATCTGAAACACTTGATTCATTAAGGAGCTTCAATTCTTGTGATTGAGCCACTCAGAGTAGTTTGAGCTCTAATTATTTCGGTACGTTAAGGACTTATTAAAATGTATAAGGGCCAATAATATCATAATAACAATTGTCCAAATGTATAGTGCTATTTCCACAGTTTGTATTACTACCCTGAAGGAATTGTACTTTCGGTGCCGATACTCAGTGCTCTCCGCGCTATCCGCTCTCTATCTGCAAAGGTTGTTTCCGGGGTGTTTTGGAGACGTTTGAAATTTCTGGAGAAACAGAGGCGATGTTTATGATGTAATTCATGTGCAAACTGAAAAATTGTGCAATAGACGACGGTGCATTCATACTGTTTGTGGACTGTGAGTTTATTCACAGTGACATCTTCGTATGACAACCCTTTTCTTTTGATATTGAGTATGTACAAATAACCTTTCCTCTTCAGTCAATTGCAATTGTAGATGTCTTTTGTTCAATTTATACACTTGCACAAATCATAATGTTGATCACGGTGACAATTTGGGTATCTATCCTGCACTAAGTTTTCTTTGCATTCAAATTGTTTAAAATTTTAGTAATATTTTTCTTATAATTTAGCAATATTTGTTATTAGATTTACACTAGTTCAAAAATTCGAAAACTTTTAACTCTTAAAAAAAGGTCAAAATTAATTCACCTGTTCAGTTATCTCATGTCAAGACAAGATCACATGCTAAGTTAGCTTTGTGCAAGATGGTCAAATCTTGTTCACATGCTAAGTTAGCTTTGTGCAAGATGGTCAAATCTTGTTCACATGCTAAGTTAGCTTTGTGCAAAATGTTAAAATCGGAATAAAATGCTAAGTTAACTTTGTGTAAGTTTTTTTTAGCCTTGTACAAGATCGTTAAATTTTAATCACATGCTAAGTTAGCTTTGTGCAAGATGGTCAAATCTTGTTCACATGCTAAGTTAGCTTTGTGCAAAATGTTGAAATTGGAATCAAATGCTAAGTTAACTTTGTGTAAGTTTTTTTTAGCCTTGTACAAGATCGTTAAATTTTAATCACATGCTAAGTTAGCTTTGTGCAAGATGGTCAAATCTGGATGACATGCCAAGTTGACTTTGTGCAAGATGGTCAAATTTAATATGTAGCCAAGTTAACCTTTTGCAAGATGGTAAAAACTTTAGCATATGCTAAATTAACTCGGTGCAATATGGCTAAATGTGAAACAGTAGCTAAGTTAGCAAGAGTGACTAAAATGTCAATGACCCTGAAGAGAGTTTGTGCAAGTGGGGTTATCATGTTAGAATTATCCCTTTACCTCATGTAAGTGTTGAGTCCCTGTGAACGTATTCATGTTCAAACGTTTTAGCATTTGCAAGTCACATTATAGTTACATGTAAATCAGCTTTATGTGGAGCTTGTTATTTTTATCTGAATTCCTGTATGTTGAATATATTATATACATATGTATTTATGTACAAATATCATTTAATGTATCATCATTTGATGTCATGTATCATTTCCATGGAAGGCAATCATTTCTAGAAATCATTATTTTTGACAAATTTCTTCACCAAGGTTAACAATTTTTATTCTTTCATAAAAAATCTTTGTGCTACTTTTTTCCTTTCAGTCATCTAGTCATTATATTCGTTTTATATTTGTTACTCAAATTTTTGTACTTAAAAATTGCATTCTCCTCAGATCAAACATTTAAATGAAAATTTGTCATACTTTCAAATAGCATTTTCATTCATTTCGTAATGATATTTTTTTCATGTTTCGCACAATGTTTCCTAAACTTTTTAAAATCTATTAATCATTTATTCATAATATTATCATGGCATAAACATATATTTAAGAGCAGTTTGATTTTTGCATTTGAGAGTCTCTTATTTGTGCTTGTTAATTTATTTTTTTACATTTTAGTTATTTTTACTTTTCTAATTCGTCCAACTCTTATCCATTGTTTTATTAATTTATAAAATGACACTTTTCTAGTTTGTTTTCATCAGTTCAAACAATTTAAATCCAATTTTATAACAATGACTGTTAGATATATATGTTCAACGATCAAAAGCTATTTTGTCTTTAATTTTTAAAAATCAAAAGAAATGCTACACTTTACATGGAATGTAAAAGCTTAGTTTTATGTTTTGATTCTCTTTAAAAACTTTTATAAATTACATTTTGGTATGACATTATCACTAGAATATATCTCACATTATGGTATGACAATTTAGTTTTATTATTAAATTATATCTGAAATTTTAATCACAAAACAGTATGACAATTTAATTTCATAACTAGATAATATATCTTAATGAAAATCTCACATAAACTTGATGACACTTTAGTTTTATTAATAGATAATATCGAAAATTAAGATCAAATTATGGTATGACAATTAAGTTTTATTACTAGATTATAAGCTCACCTCATGTATATATCCTTTTGATGGAACTTTTAACTTATTGTGATTGTATATTATGCTGACACAAAGTGTTGCTATTTCTATTTATTGTGAGTCGATTCATAGATCTAGCTCCAAATAGGACCATTTATTTTCACCTTTATTCTGTGGCCGGTGCAATATTTTTGTCTTTGTGTTTTGTTCCTGTTTTGTTTGTATTCGCTGGTCAGTGTAGACCATAAATGGCATTCTAAACTACTGGAATCTCTATCTCATCTTGTTGTTGACAAAATTTAATGCCAATTAAGTTTGTAATTTTAAAAACATTTTGTCATATTCTTTTTAATAATTTTTTTAGATATGTTATCGTAAACTACTGTATTTCATCATGTTGTGGACAAAATATTTCCAATTAAGTTAAATTGGTAATTTCAAAAACATTCAGTCATATTCATTTAACTTTAAAAAAAATATAGAAATAATTTATGATCTAAACAAATTAATGAACCTTTCTAAATTTGAAGAAATTGATCTGAGACTTGTAGAATGATTTTGTTCTGCCTTTTTTTTAGTGGTATTCAAGAAACGTCTTACATATTACCTCTCTTTGATGCTCAAAGTCTATGGAATGCATTTCTTTTGTCAATCTATTCATTAATGTATATTTTGAAGATATTAGTTGTACAAAATATTAAGAGTATTGAGAATGTGTTTCTATTTCGAATAGGTGCTTCTTTCTAAACTCTTTTTTTCATGAGAATCGTAAAACTTGTATGTTTCAATTATAAATTTGCAATGTTGACTAGTTTTCCTTGTCTCTCAACACTTGTTATATAATTTACACTTATTTTTACAAACAAAAAATCAAAGTAACTGTTTCTCTTAATTTGTTACCAATAAGCATAATAGTGTGTTCTTTATGGTGACATTCAATTATTGTTTATTTACCGTAAGTCAATTTCATTCACATAATACAACAAAGTTGATTTCCTTTTAAAAGACATAATTTTAAACAGTAAATTTCATCTTGTCATAAATATCTGTTATTATTTATAAATTGATGTTGATTTCTTTTTAAAAGACATAATTTTAAATAATTTATTTCATTAATTGTTGTTATATTATTATTTATGTTCAGATCCCTGATCTGGTGTTTATTCAGTTGTGATTGTATTAAGTCGTGCAAATATTGTTCGACGAACATGTGCATTTAGACTGCAATTGTCTACAATGATTGTGTAATTTTGCTACCATTTTACTTTACGATACCAAGTTACCTGCAAAAATGCATATTGATTTGTTGTCCCATTATATTGTGTTTTCGCCATATCATATCATCCGGAGACTTACAGAGCCCCTTCCTTTTAAATAGGTCCTAATTCGTAACATTGATTGTATATTTTACATTTCTCGTACGATAAACCTCATAGCTTGATCTATGTGTTTGTTTTTATTTGTATATGTCACTTATTCAAACAATAAAGAACAAGTAGAGACAATACACAGAAGGTCTGTCCTTTCTTGAGAAAATATACAAAAGGTTGGTGCTTACTTGAGAAATATTTAGAAAATCTGTCCTTTCTCAACACAATAGTAAGAAAATATGTCCTTCAACAAAATCTATGTAAGAAAATATGCCCTTTCTCCGGAATATTTTCTTATATTTTGTTTTCTCAACAAAATAGTAAGAAAAGCTGTCCTTTCTCAACAAAATATAAATAAAATTTGTCCTCTCTCAAAAAAATATCGCCGCTAATGGCTGTGATACTGCCGAAGCGGCGTTAAACAATAACTCACTCACTCAACAAAATATATACAAGAGTCATCAGAAGATGACATACCCCACCGGTGTTTTTTTATAAAGGGTTTTGGAGCTCTGCTCCAGAAGTAGACCTTTCCCTGAACCAAGTCCAAATCCAACGTGTTTCTATGGAAAGGAATAAAATAATAATTTCAGAAATCTGAAAATATCAAAAGGCATCACTTCAGTAATAGTGGGTAATACACATGCAAAGTTTCATGAAGAGATGATGACGAGTTTGGGAGTTATGCCCCGGAAACAAACCTGAACAAAGTCCAAATCCAACACGTTTCTATGGAAACGAAAAAAAATAAATTTAAATTACAAAATCAGAAAATATCAAAAGGTACCACTTCAGTTAGTGGGTAATGCACATGGAAAGTTTCAGAAAGATATCATGAACAGTTTTCGAGTTTTCGCTAGAGGTTTTTAATTTGTAAGTACTTATTATCTCTGAAATAGAAAGAAAAAAAAAAGTGCTAAATTGAAATGAGTCTTTTCAGGTCTTTTCTCTCAAAAAGATTTGCTACACAATTCTCCAAAGGAGTCTGTACACATCCACACTAAAGAAACTATCTAGATATGTGCATGGGAGAACACCACAGATGGAAAGGCTACTTTGTGCCAAATTGGAAACATTGTATGACTCTCTTGACCACATAAAAACAGTAAAACGGTCACCACATTTACAATCTATAATCCATATTGGACGAGGTACCTGAATACAAGAATTTAGTTGTTTTATGCCAGTGCTTTTGATATTGAGAAATACAGACTGACGATGTACACACTGTAAATAATTTATAGATCACATCAAAATGTACAAGGAAAGTGCTTTGGCTGAACGATTGAGTTCCATCAGATATTTCTCTTACATATTTCATCGCCGCTAATGGCTGCAATACTGCCGAAGCGGCGTTAAACAATAACTCACTCACTCACTCTTACATATTTCATAATATTTCGTAATTAATACATCATAGAGCAATTTTTTTTCCTCATCAATGGCCACTTGCAAGGTATTTTACGAACGCTTCAGTCAATTTGCATTATTAATTTTTCAAAACTTTATTACTTCAACAATAACTCACTCACTCTATCAACATAAATAAGCAAATGATATTCATTTGGATATAATGAGGTTAAACGCAATATAGTTCTAAAATAAATAGTTTCGTTTGATTCAAACTGAATATGGTATGAAATGATTCTAACTAACCATTTTATTTATGTACACATTTATTTAGTTCAGATAATCTAAACGTCGGTTTATGTGCGATGACTGGACTTACATTTATTTTACTTATCTGTCCACATTCTCTCCACACAGAAGTTACTCCCTTCAGATGTCCGATCCTAACAGTTCAGGACATTGTAACGTTTGCATTAAAAACAATTTTCTAATTTATTACAATTTATTTCTTTATTTTCATTCAAAAACGAAAAAAATGTGTGCGAAGTAGGACTAAATGGTTAAATATTGTTGTAAACGCTTTCTTTACTACAATTTGTTGATTATCCCCGAGATATATAAGATGTTTATGCAGGTCGAACTTCCTATGAAGGATTTTATTTGAAGCGTCCCTGTTACCAACCAAATTGTCTCCCCTTGGCTGTACTGGCTAATTGTGCTGCTTGTGATATTAACTGAGTCAGATTTGACAGTACATTATGACTTCGTTTTTTTAGTTTTTAAAAAGTTATTTTTACTGATCAATGGCATTGATTAATTGATTGAGTAAATTTTGGACTTTCAGCCCTTTCTTTGGTAATATATTCAAAATAAAAGCAGTATAAATACAGCTCATGTGAATCCAATAAATTAGATACATGTAATTTGTTTTAGAATATCTTCGAAAAAGCACTCTTATTAATTTACAGCGAGTAGAAAATGAAATGAAAATAAAGGGATGATCATCTTCATCGTCACCATCATAATCATTGTCGTTAGATATTAACTAATATTGTTTCACTATAGTCTACTTTAAACCTCAACAAGACAATATTTAGCATTTTATTGACATTTTGCGGACATAACACGACATAAAACAATATTTATTGGTAACAAATAATAAAACCTTTCCTATACTTATAACATGAAGGTATTCTGGATAACAACATCTTTAATGTGAAAATACACGAATTTTCGTAGTATATGCTAGTAGGTGTTATCCAAAAAAACTCCTGTTCTTATGTATGTCACTTCTTAGTATCCTTCGAAGACTTTCCGATATAGTCTCAACTATAGTGTGCTTCCATGAACAGTCATACAGTCAGGCTCAAATACGATAAAGTGTTATCCAAATCAAGTTTGCGTTATTAAATGGACAAAATTTACACAAAATTGGAGTTGAAGATCTGTAACTGTGTATGAGGTAATCTTGTTGAGAATCTTGGAATTCTTGGAATGTCAATCGAGTAAAAAAACTCATATTAAATTCAATTTAATGTCAGATAATCATTAACTTCTTTTTAACCTTTTTCTTATTGTACCCTATACACACCATGTAAAGTTACACATGTTTGTTCATGGAGGATTCCCTGTATTATCTCTCAGTTTGTCATCACTACAGCGGGTGGCCATATATATAACGTACATGTGACGTAATTCCCATATACTTACGTGTTAATTAGCTGTTGCAAGAATAATTGTCATGAATTAAATAAAAGTCTCTTGCTGTCATAATTGTTGACACATCGGTAAACATCTCAGCTACAGGTACACAGTTACCTTTCATTAATCAGTTGATGAGTTTTCAAAGCCACTTGTTTAAACATCGTTTGTACAACCTATGGATTCCAATGTCCGATTGACGGCCATGTTAAATCTAATCGGTGTATTGTATATTTGTTGTTTGATAAGAGCTACTTTTCTTAATAATTGTCAGAAAATATTATGGAAATTATGTATCTGGAGCTGAGATGATTTCCTATATTTTGGTAAAGATTTCATAATTAATCGACAAACAATACATTCATGAAAATTAGTCTTGCAACAGATAACCAACTAGAGGTCCGGTGACATATAAAGAAGTCTTGAACTGCTTAAAGAAGGCAAAGAACAATAAAAGTCCAGGTTCTGATGGTTTCACATATGAGTTTTATAAATTCTTTAGATTTAAAGATTTATCCCCTTTCTTGCTGAGGTCATTTAACTATAGTTTTGAAAAAGGTAACCTGTCAGTGACACAGAAACAAGGTATTATTACTTGTATTCCTAAAGGAGATAAGCCTAAGCGCTTTTTGAAGAACTGGATACCTATTTCACTCCTTAACACTGCTTATAAACTTCTTTCATCTGTTATAGCAGAGAGGTTTAAATGTGTTCTTCCAAAACTTATCAGTTTCGATCAAACTGGCTTCATGTCTAACAGATATATTGGTGATAACATCAGACTTATCTATGATTTGATGAGCTACACAGAATCCAAGGATATTCCTGGCATGTTGTTCCGTGTAGATTTTGAGAAGGCTTTTGATTCTGCCTCATGGTCATTCATAAATAAGACATTATCGTTCTTTGGATTTGGAGAGGACATAATCAAGTGGTTTAATATCCTATACAATGATGCAAGATCTTGTTTGATTATTAATGGCTCTTTGTCTCCCTGGTTCTCTGTTGAAGGAGGCTGTAGGCAGGGTGATCCCCTTTCACCATATATCTTCATCCTGTGTGTTGAGATCCTGGCTGGTCTTATAAGAAAGAACCCTGATATTTTTATCAGAAAATCAGAGTTTATTCTAGATTGTTCTCAGAAATCCTTTGAAGCTACAGTGGACACTTTGGACTTCTTTGCTGAAATATCGGGTCTTAAAATAAACTATGACAAGTGTCAGGTTGTGTGGATAGGTGCAAGAAGAAATAGTTTGATCAGATACTTGCCTTATTTCAAGCTTTTGGGTGTTGTGTTTTCAACAAATCTGAATCTTATGGCTAAAAAGAATTTTGAGAACAAGTTATTCGAGATTCAAGTAATAATCAATCAATGGATGAAAAGAATAGTCACACCTCTTGGTAGAATTGCTATTATAAAATCTCTGCTTATTTCAAAATTGAACTTTCTTTTCCTTACTCTCCCAAATCCACCAGGTACCTTTCTTCAGCAATTAAACAAGATGCTTTTCAAATTTCTCTGGAGTGGAAAACCTGATAAGATCAAAAGAGTTGTGGCTTGTAAGCCTGTCAAAGAGGGTGGACTTGGCATGGTAGAGTATGTTTGTTATGTCAATTCCTTAAAGCTCTCTTGGATCAGAAAGCTGTTGGATGTCAATCATGAATCGAAATGGAAACAGTTATGCTATACTTCCACCCCAAGACTACAACATCTTGGGATATTTGGTAATTTTTTTCCAGGTGAACTGACGAAGGAAATTAAGAATGAGTTTTGGTGCGACTGTATTTATGCCTTTGACAAGTTTTCCCAGAAGATCCAGCCTAATTCTTTCAGTGAATTCATAACGGAACCAATTTATTATAACAAGCACTTGAAAGTTGGTGAAGAGGTAGTTTTCTCATCTGCTTGGTTTGAGAGAGGTGTTACCCAGATCCGTGATTTTGTCAATTCAGATGGCACCTTTTATTCCCTTGAAGAATTTAGGAATACTTTTGAACTTGATATAAATTTTCTTCCTTTTAACGGTCTTGTCATGGCTATCAAAAGTTATCAGTCAAAATTAAAGATAAGAACACCAAGTTCCTTTCAACAGTTAGATGACAACACAGTGATTCGAAAAGTTCTGTCTGTCAAAAAGGGTGCCAAGTGTTATTACCATGTCTTAAGTGGAACTGATGTCTATCTAAAATTCAAGCATAAATGGGAAGAATGTATCCTTGCTGAATTGGACTGGGAAAACATATTTTTGCACCCAATAAAGACCACTTTAGATACCAAATTAAGATGGTTCCAGTTTCGAATCATTCATGGAATATTAGCAACATATTCCTTCCTATGTAAGATTAAATAGCTGAAAGCAATCTGTGTACATTTTGCCACTCTGAAGTGGAAACCATAAGACATCTTTTTTGGGACTGTCAGCATGCACAAACTTTTTGGCAAGGTTTTTTAGAATTACTTAATGACAAATGTCCTCATGTTCACAACATGAATTTTGACTTGCAACTTGTTGTGCTTGGATTAAGAAAGAATGTATACACTGACAATGTCTTTGATTTGCTGTTGCTTCTAGCAAAATATTTCATATATAAATGTAAGGTTTTAAAAACCTCCATCAGTTTTAACCATTTTAGACATTGTATTTCCAACAGGAAGCGCATATTGTAACAGGGTTTCTGTAATAAAAAGTGAATTAAAAAACAACAACTTCCCAATGCAAGGTATAACTCTTGCCAGTCTCCATCACTGGCTGATTTAGGCCTTGCAGTATTTCCTTCAGATCTCTGTGCTTGGAAATCCGGGCCCACTGTGCACTTCAGGTGCAGCGATCCACTATCTTGACACAACAAAGCGAGGGAAATACTTCAAGGCTTAAATCAGCCAGTAATGGAGACTGGCAAGAGGTATGCCTTGCGTTTGATAGTTGCAGCTAATTAACAATTAGTCTATGAGAATTACGTTACATGTACGTAATAATATGGCCACCCGCTGTAGTTCAGTTGACCTTGCATTCGGAGTTGAGCATGACGCGGGAGGTAATTACAGCACACAACACTTCAACTTCAATGTCCACCCTTTCAGTCGACTTAAAGCTTTTTCGATAGCTTTTCCAAGACGACTGAACGTATAGTTGAACAACTTCTCTTCAACACTCATATTCTCTCTGTGCTGAAATGGTTTAAGAATCAAGAGGACACTTCCCATCTCCCAGGATTACAGTTGGTAGATATATGTCTCTGTCTGGTAAAGACACAGCCATGCTTGATCCAATAAAGTCTTTCTACCGCAACTATGAAAGCAGTATTATCCTTAGAAACTCTAACAAACAACTGCAAAACACAACCACCCGGAATAAGTATGCACAGAACACTAGACTAAATATTAAACGTTACCGAGATCAAGGTCACACCTGCCAACAGCTAACTCATCAAACGGAATCATCATCAATGACAAACCAATAGAACATGTTGAATATTTCACCTACATGGGCATCATAGTAAGTGGTGACAATGGAGAAAAAAAGGAATACGCTCATGACTTGAAAAGGCACGAAACCAGGCTGTAAATATACAGCAGCAACGTAAAATCTGCTTTGCTGCATGAGTAAGATTGCTGGAGGGTCGTACATAACAAGTTTAAGTATTGCACAACACAATAGGGGTGTAACCATACGGCAATACAGTATCGTATCGCGATACAAGGTCCGTATAATATCGTATCGTATCGATATCGATTCACAGGATGTGTATCGGAATACACAAAATTATGTGACAATATTTATAAATGTTCTTTTTATACATTTCAGTTACACAAACCTGTGATATATATGTATAAAATACTAAGTGAAAAACATAGATCCTCTCCGGACTTTGAAAGTTGTGATTAAGTAACTAACACAATATGTCATAGTAGCTCTAGGTGAATTTGTTCATTCACAAAATGAACTAAATCAGGAATACATAACAAAACAATTCAAGAAACAATCATACCTTGTGACATGTTGTGAAAAACAGAAAAGATATGAGTAAATAATTTGTATCGTATCGCCCTGTATCGTTACACTTCTACAACACAAGCCAATGAATATTCCATAGAATTGCCAGACCCAATACGATTTCAAATACAAACCTGTCAGAAAGGAACGACTGCAAGAACATCACAGATGTGCTCAAACAAAGACGTCCAAGATGACTTGGCCTTGTTCAGAGAATGATTGCATAGAGAATAACAAACGTCTCACTGAACTGGACACTGCCAGGAAGGATGAAGCGGGAAACACCCCTCACCACTCGGAGGAGAACTGTCTAATACCCCCATCACACGTTGGCAGTACGATGCGAATGAACTGGTATAAATACAGACGTGTTAATACGTTTATCACTTTGGTTATATTAATGACCAGAGAACCATGAACAGAGTTACTGCTCTCAGTATGTTGAATGTAGGGTTTCTACAGTTTTTGATGGAAGCAGAACAACAGTGGAATTTGGTCTTTGCGCAAGAACAAAGAAAAAGAACAAGAACTTGCTGGGTGAGGATGTGGCTTAAACCTGAGAGGCGAATAGCTGTCGGACATTATCATCAGCTGATGGAGGAGCTCCGCCTAGAAGATCACGAGTCCTTCTACAATTTCTTAAGAATCACTCCACACATGTTTGATGAACTTCTTGAACGCATCACTCCGTTCATAAAAAAACAAGACACCAATTATCGATTATATTATGGTGCTCATGCAGTAGAGCTGATGGTAGATGCAGTAGTTGTGCTGAGACTGTCAGACTCCTTACTTGTCATCTGATCGGAGAGAGGCACGTTGTCATCGGTAGTGAGAGTTGATGATGAAGCTAACTTGGACTTGAGCTGCAAGGAAGAAATATCCATATAAGAACATGTCACTTTCATTTGTACAATTGTCGTAAATACACAGATATATATTTTATTAGAGAAACAATTTACGTACAGCATGGAAAATGTTACATATATCTCTATTGCAATAATTGTAATGATACTTACACTTACCAACGTCCTATTCTTAACTTCGTAGGTGAAAGGAGCTAGAAATGAAAACTTTTCATACACCCATTGGTCCCTTTCAGAATGTTCAGAAGCACCGTCACCAGATTTCTTTTTCCTGAGTTTGGTGAAGCGCGTTCTTAAGCTAGAGTACCAGGTTCGAAGATCATCCACTGTCAAACCCATCAGTTCTGCCTGCTGTTGCCACAGGAAAGCCTTCTTCTTAGTATCCTTGTAATCTCGCAGTTTCTTATTATAGAGAATTTCATGGGCATTGAGCCACTCTACCATGTCTACTTCTTGTTCCGGGGTAAGGCTGATTTGAGTTCTGGTCTTCCTTTGTTTGCTTTTCTGACTCTGATCGGTCTCAGACATGTTAGTCTCAGACTGTGTCACAGAAGATTTCGAAGGTGCAGGGGATACTGCTCTCTCGGGAACAGAAGACTCGGTCGCTATGACTTCTACAGGGGTTGAAGATATTGTATTTGGTTTTCTTTGAACCATCTTCTTCTGAATACACTTCTTCTTCTTCCTGGGAGGCATGATGTTTTCACCTTGAAGTTCAGAACGGCAATGAGAACGGACAAGAACTTTCTGGGTATTTATAAAAAACGAGGCAGGACGTGACGAGCACGCACTGAGAACGGAATGAGGACGGAGTGAAAACGGAGAGAACTGTCTTAAAACGAGTTAGAACGGTATTGTGCGTATTAAGAACGAGATAGGTCTAGTCAAGAACGACTTAGGACGGAATTGGACTGGCTGAGAACGTTGTGAAATCGAGGTGAACGGTCAATATTATACAATCTAAACGTGGTACCAACTGTCTGAGAACGGCGTAAAGACTAGATGGACGTTCTGAGAACTGTTTGTGAAGGTACTGGGGTCGTTGTTTGATATACAGGAAACAAAAGTTGCTCGTTTCTATCCCGTTCGAGGCCGTTCTACAATATTTTTTGGACGGAGTAGAACGTAGTGAGAACTACCTTGGTGTGACTCAGGCATTAGACAGAATAAGAAGAGATAATAGATACCCCGGATCAGTCTAAGCTCATGTCGAAGGACAGTTAAATAGCGATTGTTTGTTTAAAGGTACATCCATTGTGTTGTTTGGGGTCAAATATGCCAAACGTTATAAATGGTCTTATTTTATCGGGAAGTACCAACTGTTACCGAAAACTACCATTTTGCTGATACTCGACTTAGTATATTGATGATATGAAGGTAAAAGTGTCGATTTCTGATCGAAAACCGGACAATGCACCGCGTGTGGCACGCGCCAATGAGTCAAACGTAATTTTGGAATCTTTTTTAAACCAGATAAAATAACAACTTTGGTTTGATAATGTTAAATAGGTCTTATAACTACTGTGCATGTAAATAGGACATGCACTTTCGGTTTCTGAACATGCATAATTGATGTTACTCGATTTTAATTGGAAACTAGTAATTATGATATATTTGGCGATTGGGGATGAATATGCAAGCTGAGTGAATTTGTTTTTATTGTAAGCAGCACATTTGGTGTGTTGGAACGTATTAAAGCAAAATAAAGTTTTATGAAACACAATGGATGCACCTTTAACGGTCTTATGTCCACCAGGGATGAAGATGATTCCGTGTTACCTTCTGCAAGTATTGCGAAAACATGACGTCGTGAAAGCAAAAAAGGCCATCAAAATTTGACCAAGCCATCAAATATCTAAATACGTAATGGTGGTCACATACAATCCCTGCATAACCAGGGAATACCATCCTTTGCGATTAGGTAATTGTGGTGTGCTATTCTGGGTCCAGTTATCGGCATTGTGGTCCATTCAATACGCCCTGGCAATTAAGAAAGATCCTTTTGAACAATGTCACCCAGGAAAGTGAACCTACATGTTCATCAAATGTTCATTGTATACTTAACAGATCTCGTAAATGCAAGCAAGGCTGTTGTTTTCCAATCCCAACTATGTTGGCCAAGGTTCGGTATTTGGACAAGCAGAAGCTTGCAAGTATACAACTTCCCCACGCAATGCATAACTAGCGCCAGTCTCCATCACTAGCTAATTCAACCTTGCAGCCTTTTATTTACTTTTCCGTGCTTGTTTGTCTCTGTTCAAGAAGGTCTGGTTTGTCTTCTTCAAGGTCGTCTGGGTTGTCTCTGTTCAAGAACGTCTGGTTTGTTTTCTGCAATATCGTCTTGTTTGTCTCTGTTCAAGATCGTCTTGTTTGTCTCTGTTCAAGATCGTCTGGGTTGTCGCTCTGTTCAAGATCGTCTTGTTTGTCTTCTTCAAGATCGTCTTGTTTGTCTTCTTCAAGAACGTCTTGTTTGTCTTCTTCAAGAACGTCTTGTTTGTCTCTTTTCAAGAACATCTGGTTTGTCTCTGTTCAAGAACGTCTTGTTTGTCTTCTTCAAGGTCGTCTTGTTTGTCTCTGTTCAATATCGTCTGGTTTGTGTTCTTCAAGGTCGTCTTGTTTGTCTTCTTCAAGAACGTCTTGTTTGTCTTTATTCAAGAACGTCTGGTTTGTCTCTGTTCAAGATCGTCTGGTTTGTCTTCTTCAAGGTCGTCTTGTTTGTCTCTTGCAAGATCGTCTGGTTTGACTCGGTTCAAGATCGTCTGGTTTGTCTCTGTTCAAGAACGTCTGGTTTGTCTCTGTTCAAGAACGTCTGGTTTGTCCTTTTTCAAGATCGTCTGGGTTGTCTTTATTCAAGATCGTCTGGGTTGTCTCTATTCAAGAACGTCTGGTTTGTTTCCTTTAAAGAATGTTGGACAGAGCGAACCAGACGGTCTTGAATAAAGACGGAAAGTGTCTGATATGTCTCTGTTCATGAACATTTAGTTGAGCTATGTTCAAGAACACCAGATGTCTCTCTATTTCGAACGGCTGGTATGTCCTCTCGACGCACTTGGTTTGTTCTAGAACATCTGATTGTCTCGATTTCAAAATATATTGTTTGTCTCTTTATTATGCAAAGTAGTTTTGTATTCCGATACGTTAACAAACACCAGACGGAATAAAAGAATAAAGAATTTACCCTGGTTTGGACGATCTTGTATTCTTTTCAATCGGGGCAACTTATTGATAACACAACAATCCTGTCTTTAACGTCATAATAAAGAAATAAGAAAAGAAACTTTAAATATTGTTTAGAAACGGGTAATTACTAAGATCAAAGCAAAACGATGGCTTATCTTCCTCGGCAAATTATGTAGAAGTCATTTTAACTTTGCGTTATAGAACGTGTTAAACTACAGTTTAAATCTGTTCCTACTTAATTCACGTTATAAGACATTCACCACATGAGATTACTTTTATGAATACGAATGGACAGACTATGTGACTGCATACATTTTGTCGAACAGCTTTCTTTGTCGACCTAAATCAAAGTAGAATATCCATGTTACAAAAACAAACGGTGATGCTGGAAATATCTATGTACGCTATTGGACACCATAGATGGGAATATCCATAGACTATGGAACCATTTGTTAGTACACGTATTTCAAACACCATATAAGGGCAACTGATAAGCATAAGCCCATAAAGTACACGCGCAATAAACTACAAAACAACAAAACAAAACACATCTCAGAAATATATGAACGTTATAAAGTGAACAAGAACAACAAAAGCTTAATCAACTATAACACTATGTTAAACAGTCGGGAAGATATCTTCTGGTACCAGGTACTGAACACCACTAACCAATATGTGCCCTAAGGTCAATCTTAGCAATGATAAAGATGGGCTTACGATTGTTCTTTGGGTTAAGATCGGTTAGTGGAACGGCCCCCTGTAAACTATCAAAAGCGTAATTTTGCTGGTTAACCCTTCGGCTACCACCGTATCAAAGTTGACGTCAAATTCCTTGAATATGAAATAGTGCAAGAGCATTGCCTTTACCTGAGATAGGCTTTAACACGTCTCATTGCACTGATGGAACACTGAGCAGATGCAGAAGACAATGGCATTAGTGTTTTGAAGGTAGCATACGGATATTTGGATAAAGATGTTTTTGCTAAGTCCCGTGTTGCCAACGAGGGTATCTCGTCTGCTGGAACATATTGCCAACGTGATGATCATCGCCTGGTTTCTACCGTTTGTTGCTCATGTATGCTCTCTTTCATCTCGGTGATCTGTGCAAATATTCGCCTATCCATATTATGGGCTGAAATATAGTACACAATTATTTTAGGTTCGAATCGGCCGTTTGAGCAAATAAGTCTGTCCTATAATTGCCTGGCAATATGATCCAGCAACGAGTAACACATATACCTCGGCCAGTAGACTCCAGGTGTGAATGTATTGCCACGCATTGTTTGACGACTGGCACATTTTGATTAAGTAGCAGCAAGGTCGTATTTGCTTGCCATATCAGATGTCTCACACAGAAAAGCTCCTCCAAGGTATCTGTCTCAAACTGCTGATGACAACAGAGGCCTCGCTTGATGCACGGATAAGGTCAACTGTCACAGACTACAAAATGAGAGATAACGAAACTGTGGACTGGATCGTGTGTTAAATAACAACAAGGTCAGTGATGGCGCCAACTGATGGAGCCAACTGATGGACATTGCTCTAGAGTATCCTACTTGCTCAAGGACACCCAGAATGTTCACGAAACTGCATGTCTTGCCAACGTATTTCACTGAGTTCAGTAACCTTTCGCTTTCTCTCTGTTTCTTCCTGGGCATTATTGTTTGATTCCAATTCCGCAGGGTAGGCCAACAGAAGTTATGCCGAATACGAAAACGCAAGGTTCAGTTTACTGTTGACATAATATTGTTGATGGATGTTATGGAACAGGTATATGAACCAAGGCCAGATTCAAACAATGAGACTTTCAGTGAGCAATGAATGCTTCAAGAACTGACGTCTTATGATGGCATTAACGTTTTTTAAAAATGACGACTCTTGATTTGCTAAATTAGGCACGTGTTTGACCCCCTCATATATTAAACCTTTCTTTACTCCAAAATTTGTTCTAGTTCTGACAGAAAAGCTGCCTTTGTACTTAAAAGGATTCATTGAGTTGAGTGTGACCCTGGTGGTTTGAACAAATGTGTCGAATAGAGATAGAAATTAGTTCACTGCATGGTTGAGGAATCTGTTGCTTCGTCAGCAATGAGTGAAAATCATTTCTGAACTGCAGTCCTTAACCAACTGGTTTCTAATTTGTGATGAGCAAATATCCGGAAGTTCTGGTGCTAGATATGTTCTCTAATTGTACCCTTACACGTGATAATTCAATAAATCATCCTGTTTTGCACAATATTACCAGAGAGCTACAAATCTGTCTTTCTCATTATGACCTTTTAACAGCAACATTCTGTCTTTCTCACAGGACGAATGTCGAAAGTAATGTTTTGAGGAGTGAACGGTTTATTTCAAGATTTTCTTTGTGTGCATTAGAAAGATGGCAACACATATCATCCTATTTATGAATGACTGAATATTGTTCTATAATGAAAATATTTCTCGGCACAAAATTGAGTTTAATCAAGTTTAATATATATATATCTCATCATAAGTGTTAAGGTGATTGTCCAATCATGAACGTGTGATGTCAGAAATGCGCGCCTGTTTTACTGTCACTTGCGAAAAGAGCACATGCATGGTACAAGCAAGCAAATAGCGCCATCTCTTGAAGGAGAATATCTGAGTCAATCATTGTTATCAAGATGTGTGAAATTAAAGTACCGTTTTACACCATTAATTTCCTGTATATGATATTTCAGTGTTTTGTCTGCCCTTGCATTTGTTGTATGTAAATGTTTCAGAATAAAAAAACGAGTTTGTTCTGATTTCAGTTCACTTTCAGTTTACAAGCCAGAGAAACTATACGGCAGTGTCGTCGAATCTGCTACCAGTGAAGGTTATATAAGTCTTCCACGATAGAGCACGAATAAAAGTTATTTGAATTTTGTTAGTTGAACTAGAAGATTGAAATTCAGTTTTAAACTGCAATTTTACATACACACACAAATATTCTTTCACAATTTTTACTTTTAAACTTTTACTCGTGATTTCCGAAGGAGAGCAAATGACTGATTATCTATATTGTAGTTTCCTAAAGGTTAAGATAAGATAAGATAACACTTTATTACCCAAAAGGGAATTCTTCTTACATCCAACAGAGCATGACATGTATACCAAATTCATATAATACATGATTATTAAACATAGAATTTGTTAAAACAAAAACACACATTCACACAACACATATAATTGTACAACTCGATAAGTTCTAAAATGGGTATTGGAATCTGAAATTTCTCATGCGGACTGTTTATTTAGAATGGAAATACTTGAGGGTATAAATGATTTCCGAGTTCTGTTGGATTTGTGAAAAGGCATGTTAAAACGTTTTCCGGATGGCAAAAGTGAATACTGTGAGTGCAGGACATGTGATGGATCTGAAATAATCTTCCGAGCGTGTGATACTATTTTGTCTTCATTTATTGACGCCGGGTGATCAAGGATGGTACCAACAATTTTTGAGCTTATATTAATAATCCTGTTTAATTTGTTTTTATCTTGAAGACTGAGGGAACCGAACCAACATTGCATGCCGAAGGACAAAACACTTTGTACAAAACATGTGTAAAAAACTTAATTTCACATCAACATCAAATGATCTTAATTTCCTCATAAAATACAGTCTCTGTTGACACTTTTTGTACACAGCTTCAGTGTTACTTTTCCAATTCAATTTATCATCAATAATGGTACCGAGATATTGTGTTAAAATACTTATATTCAGACTTGACAATACGGCGTTACCATTAATTATTTGGCGTAACACAAGCACAATACGTTAATGCCAGACAACTTAATGTAAACATTTTGACACTCCTATAAACACTGCTAGAACTAGTCATCGATATGATTGATTAGAATTATTTTCCGCGAATTTCATCAATTATTTATCTATTTATAAATACCAAATGAGTGAAAGAAACATATTTTGTAAGTATCTAAGTTTCATTTTTCAAACTGTAAAATTAAACATTAAAATAAGGAACGTCTTTAATATTTCTGCCTTGTGTAGTTTCCTTATTCTTTTTCTTATTTCACGGTCCATCCTTTTATTTTAATCCTTTCAACATTGATACAAACCATCATGTTTATGCCAGGCTGAACATGTTACGTATCCGTGTAAAAATTATCAATAGTTTAAGGATACCACCCGCATAGATGAAAATCCACCAAAATAAACAAATTTGATTTGCCAAAAAACCTTCTTTCCATTCATTTTTCAGACAGGTGCGCCTGTGAGGTCACGAGAGGTCATACCAGGTATGACGTCACCTCCCATCAGCCATTGCGGTCAAACATGGCGCTTGCGGGTAGAAGATGTTAGCACGAAAGTGGGATTTTATGATGATTTGACCGATTTTCATTCACGAGAGAGTACCCAAAACGCAAGTGACTAGTCTTGGAAGCTTGCTTTCATAAAATCTGACGATATTCAATTTGGATAGTACCAGGAGAAGAGCAAATTCCACGTCGGCTTTTATGTTCCGTCCGCAAAATGATCAATGATTCACAAACATCAACCCAGTCATTGATACGATAGGAATAATTTATTCCGTCGGTTGTATCTCTAAAACGATCACTTTGGACCCAAAGACATCCTGTTGCCTTTGTAGATTGGGTGAAGTGCACAGACAAAAATGGCTGCAGACGAGACGATCAAAGTCGTTTGCCGTGTTCGGCCACTGAATTCCATAGAGGAAAAAGCAGGGAGCAAATTTATTCTAAAATTCCCAACAGACGATTCAATAGCCATAACAGTAAGTATGATAACAATTTGCCAATATTAGAAGCTTTTGTGGATATTTTCAAAGTTATTTTGGTAATGAAAACAACACTGGAAGGAGGTGACGTAAGCCTGATAATGTTAATGTGACATACTCATGATACTGTGCATATTATCATAATATATATCTGCAGGTGAAATGGCAACTTTGTATGAATTGTCATTCTTTAGGCATTGTTTATGTAGACAAACAACCCCTTTTACGTTATTATGTCATTATATTGGTAATTCTTTTAGCAGACAGAGTTGTCTTTTGGAACGGAGTGACTTGCACCATTGATTATGTTCTTTTGAAGAGGAAATTGCAAATGGCAGACCCTTCCATGTATTCAGCGTAGAATTGATCAATACATAACAATTGTTGCTGTATCGTAGGGTGGTATAACTGCAGACATCCCGTTGATTTTATTTTGGTTAGGTTATTTTGGACCTTTTTTATCTGAAATAAATATAAATTCATAAATTGTTAATTGGTGTATACATTTATTTGTTATTAATCTTTGTTTTGGACCGTCAATATTTACATACTTATCTGCTCTCAGAATTCTGTATGACACCATTCACATTCCCAATTTTGGAACAGTAACATAAAGGCATGTTTGTTTTAATGGGTTAAATCTGTCATATTTCATTATCATAATTAGTGACAAAGTAGGTAAGATCACTTGTTGTTTACTTATTCATATTATGTATGAAATGTAAGTTGGTAAGCTTTACTTGACGACTGAAAACTTGTTACATACGAATAATGTAATGTAATGTATGTACATCATTGATAAAGTAATATTATGTTTTCTTATTCTCAAGAACTAAATAATGTCATTATAAGTGTTGTTCCTTGCCAAACAAAATGACAGATCACCTCTGAACAACACTGATAATCAACAAAATAGTGATTGATATATGATCAAACAGAAACGAAGTGAAATTTACTTTAGAAATTTAAAAAAGAATTCCATAAAAACTCCAAAGCAAACGTAATAGAAAATACTGTAGTGTATGTTATATCAAAAATAATTTGTGTGAATCAAACTGAATGGAAAGCAAAATACAGTTAAAACAAACAGTTATGAACTGTTTTGAAACATACTAAAAATTCATTAAGTTACAAGTTGAAATACAGGATTTATGTTGCAAGATCTAACGATCCTAAAATATCCGATTGTCTCATGACACACATAACATCCCTGCACATGATCATAATGAAGTACAACAGCAGAAAATTAAACATTCAGTATGTTCATGATATAAGAGCACATTGCAGTAATACAAAGAGACAAGAGGAGCAAGGAACTTACCTAACCAGGTGAATGTATGGAGTAACATTCTGCGTGGAATGTATCTGTGGTAGTGGCATGTAGTTATACAATGTTAGGTGCAAGGAGTTTAGTATCAGTAGGCCAGGTGCATATGTAGGAAACTCTCAACATGGCTCTTCATATGGAGACTGTCCAAACATTCACCAAGATGATTTTGGAATAATTTAATTAAATAATAGAACACATTTGCAGTTTTAGTTGTTTTACCATTTAATTTGTGATTACATAGATTCCAATGAATCGTGAAATATTTTATTTTCATTCAAGAGGTAATTTCTTTTTTTTTTCACAAATATATTTTTTTTATAGACTTGACATTTAAAAGCGGAAAATAAAAAAGTCAGAATAATGAATTCTATATTGTAAAAAACACGGTGTTTCAGAGTATATGATTACTCCTTCATAAGTGTCTTCTTTCATCAGATGAAGAATTAGCATATATGTCTGCTGTACAAGTTATAATTAAATGTTTTCCATTTGCCCAGTATTATACTTCACTTGAACTAGAAATAAAACTCTTTTGTACATTATGCCATCCTTTATATGACTGTTGATATGAATAAATAGCAGGTGTATTCAAAAGGTACCTATATCTACAGTAATTAAAGTTCATTTTATTGCCACAATTATTTTTCTTAACAACATTCAAACTGTTCATTCATCTCATAATAAAAATGTTACACAATAAGTTTTACTACTTCACCTGAAGTAAACAAGTTAACTGTTTGTAATATACCATCCCTAATACAACCAATGATTTAGAATGTGTATGCAACAAGCAACCTATCTTTACAATATCTAAATTGTAGTCCCATCCTTTGCTAATCCTTGACAAATTATAGGCTTGTATTAAAAATTACACTTTATCACTGTCTTTTATGTTCTTGTTATTGAAAAGGATATAAGTAGGTTTCATAACAGCTTCATAGAAAATCATCAGGTGAAGAGTGACACTCCTTATATAGAAGCAAGGTGTGTGACAATGTTCTTTTCAAGTTTTATATAGGTCACAGGTAGACTTTCATGTTGCGGTAGACTAGATGAGTAATTATAGGTGTTAAGTGTGTGAAAGAGGCTTATAGGCTAGGGCTGTTATTATGGTTTCTAATATTCATTAGGAATTGTGAAAAAGGGAATATTTTTAATATAAATAATATATATTTGCAGGTGTGGTGTTGTAAGGTGGACATTGAGATTGTTTCAGATCCGGTTTTGTGTGAAGGGGTGTTTGTTTTATTAACAGGTCTTTTAAATGTCTGTTTTTGTCACTGTCATAGTTTACGTTGCATATTTTAAAGAATGGAAATGTTGGGCTAAAAGTATTTAATGTATTTGTATATATGTTGCAAATTATCTAAGCCCTTTATGTTGCTTAAGTATATAGTAATAAAAGTTACTTCAAAATAAATTCCACAGGGTTACCAAACTTTGTTCTTTGCCTATTTTCATAAATTATGACAGCATAATTTAAAACAAAGCAAAATCAATTTTAATAATAATTTTACTACTGGTTAGTACCCGGTACTCACAATGTTTTTTGGATAATTTTCAGCATGAATTGCACAGTCACACATCCTAGATTGAACACTGAATAAGATCCTATGTTGAGTAATGCATTTGTCCTTGTGTAGATATAAGATAAGTATGTATAATAGTCTCCAGGGTATGTACTATATAATAATATGACATGCTTAGGGTGAAAGCAAGCAGCTTTTGTGGTAATAACCATTGGGAAGGTATTAGATCACTGGTATTAGATAAGATATAGCCTTAGGTTAAGTGATGTGCAAGCTGGTTTACATGTGGTCTGGTATTCTCAAGTCCGTCAGTTGGACGTTGGTCATTTGATCTCTGTTCACCATGCTTAGGACTCTTAAAGGGGCAGTAGCACGTTTTTTGGAAATTTTATTTTTTTAAATTAACCATTTATAATGATAGTTTATGTCATTTATAAACACTTTAGAGGGTTAAAAATCTTATTACACAAAACCAATTATTCATAGTGGTAATAACGGTGTTGCGTAAAAAGCAAAAATTGCATGGCGGCCATTTTATTGTGAACACATTTTATTATTTCGAAGGACAAAAACGATTCCCATGACTTTACGAAACCATATACACTCATTTTTAACTTGATTTTCCGAAGAGGGGAGGGTGTTTTACTATTGGTGACATTATCTTTCAAATTCATTTCATCGACTTATTTGAGCGAAAAAACGTGCTACTGCCCCTTCAACCTATTACCCCTGAAATCAGCTATCTGGAATATTCCTGGGGCTGTTCCTCCAATCTTATCCCTAAGATCAATCTTAACCAATGTTAAGGTATAGGCTTTCGATTGATCTTTGGGCTAAGATCAGTTGGTGGAATGACACCCTGGACAGATCTTAGCCAGCTGTCCCGCTAGTTGCTATGGTAACGAGTTGTGATTCCTGTAAATAGGCCACTAAGAATTAATGTTCTTCCAACAGGAAGTCAAGGAATATGTTGGTGTTTCCTTTGAACGTTTTAGAAATAGGATACTAAATTACTAACCATTGAGTTGTTTAGAAACTGGTCACATTGCAATGACCCCCTCAACTGATCACCTGCAGGAACATCTCTGTTGATGTAAAGCAAATTCCTGAAAAGGCAATAAAGTATTATTATTATTATTATTAATTTATTATTAACACTTCTGAGTGGTTTGGTACTATAACTATTAGCAGATGAAGTGTCAGATTAAACGTAATGTAAACTTAACCTTTGCTTAGCAACACTGAAAGAGAAGAGCTTACCAGAAATTTTAAATAGGATAAGACAGTGACAATGTGGACGAATTCAGTCTTTGAAACTAACAGGGCATAGTCCATGGGACATATAGAGCAAGATAGATGACAATTTCAATGATTAATTTAATAGGTAAATTTGTTAAATATGACGGCCTTTTTACCCATCTTTGTAAAGTTTTAAGTCATTATAATATAATTGATTATGAAAATGCAAGTAGAGTAAAATTAAATGAGATTAAATCCGTTCATGGTATTTCAGCACATGAAAGCCAAATAATGTAATAAAACAAATGTCACTTTAACCAGCAGATCTACAGGTCAGTCTAAGATCAATGGTATATGGCATGATTGGTGTGGGTTAAACTCTATATACAGATGAGATTCCCTATATATCACACCCTAACAATATGGGTCAGCGACCAGACACGCTTGACCTCACACCTCCACGCGTGTTTATTGATTAGGCCACATCCACTTGACAAGTCCTCCAATCATAAGAAAGAAACAACATTCCTGGATGACTCACAACGACTGCCCCTTGTAAACATGCTTTCTGTAATTACAGACATTAGAGCCTTATAATAACTGAAGCATTTTGTTGATAATTCTATTGTGAGAAAAGTCTTTCATGCCATTAGTTTTCTTTTTGAAGTTGGCAAGATATGTCCCCATTCCAGGAATAAGATGTAAGGTTAAGAAATACACCCCCAAGTAAATTGGGTTCTATGATTTTAGTTACATGATGTATTACAGTTATAAGAGCCTTATAACGGAAGCATTTTGTTGATTCTTTTATGAGAAACGTTTTTAAAGCCATTTTCTTGTTATAGTTGACAAGGCATGTAATCGGTCTATAATTTGATGTAAGATAAAGAAATATGTCCTTTGTTAAATTAAGTTATATGATTCTAACTATGTTATTAAAGTGATTGTTCTATCGAGGATCTGTCATTTTGTTTTCATACATTACAATTTACTGGACATGTTAAAATTAGTTTGTATTTTCACTAATTTTACAACCTGTTAATAATAAATCATACGTTTTGATAGAACGACTGATAGTCCAAAGGACTAGTTCAATAAAGTAAAAATAATGTTAAATCTATTATCATAGAGATGTATTTGACTAACTGGAATGTGTTCAGGCTGGTACTTTCAGAAATGCACTAGTCAGAACTGCTAGTACTTTGACAAGACTAGTTTTTATCGCTGTATGTATGTCTGGCTGATATTTGTCCTGTGTAAATGTGTCCATTGTAAACTTCATGAAACATGTTATCTATCGATTTGGGTTTATTGGATCAATACTTTTTGCCTTTTGGTAACAAGTTTATTTCTGGACTAGGTTGTCTCAAACCATTATTCAATCATATCCTTGGTCATCTTAAATGATTTTAAATGCCAAATTTATTTTTCTAAACAAAATCCAACTTTTCAGTTTCCAATGATTTTATGTTCTAACATTCAAGGAAATATAGATATACCTATAATAAGCACAGGCTGCACAAATAGCAATGTTGTCAGTTGAAAGGTCATGGTACCAGCAGCTCCGTTTGTCTGACTAGACTTTCTCACAGTTTCCTAAATCAATATCACCCTTCCATTTCTGTCATCAGTAATGTTATTGGCAAGTCAACTTTTTAAAATCCCATTTCATAGATATCTCCTTTACATAGATATTCATGGGCGTCTCTGAAGAATTTAATGTTTTCCCAGACTTGGTGCAAGTCTACTCTGTTGTTATAAAGGTGTGTTTTAATGCGGCAAACATATCTACGTGCAGAAAGGTTAGGGTGCAATGTTACAACGAAATGGGATGTTTTTATTTATTTTCCTGATGTTAAGCTAAGCATGTAATGCATCTGTTAGCCTTTGGTTCTCTTGAATCAGTTTTTTCCACCAACTACGAAGTGGAAAGCTACTGTAGCATCTTCACCCTTCCGTGATGCATTAATTTTCTGACATTTCTGAATTCACTGACCAAAACCAAGAGGTATCTTTTGTAACGAGGAGTTATTATTCCTGGAAGCGAGGTATTCAGAAATGGTTTAAAATTAAATAATTATCATTCTACTTCTTACTTCTACAACTCTATCACAATTTTAATAACAATGGAATACAATACAATGTCTCACACAAGCAATGTATTACAATGTACATGTATTACAATACAATATCACAGTCACAAAATGAATATGCATTACAATACAGTGTTACACATAATTACAATATATTAAAACACCATTTTCACAATGTATCATATAATTACAATATAGTTATGGATTCTGTATTATGCCACAGAATAACAAATATAATACAATAATTCACAATACAATGTATCACAAAAGTACAGCACAAAAGAAACGTTCATGTTTGATATCCACATTAGAACTAGTTTTTAAAAAAATGTTGAAATATGTTTTTAAACTGCATTAATATAATTTGATATTATGGTAAATAATCTTTCATAAATTCATAATCAAAACATCAGTCAACAACTGAACCATCAAAAGCACACAGACAATATTATCATTGTTAATTCTTTAGTATACTAAGTAGAAAGGCCTTCAATACGAAACTCTATTTGCACTTGCACTGACAAATATACCTTCCCTTAACCCTTACGTTGCGTATATATATTTTACCCTTTTTAGCCCCTGTGGCGGAATTTACAGGCTCGCAGCTCGCAGCAGTAGTTTGAGCTTAGGCACTAACGAGCTCTGCTGGCGGAATTTCCAGGCGGCGATTCCGGTACCGTTTTTACGAAATATACCGCATCTACATGGCGAATACGGGCTATATACGGGCGTTGAATACAAATTCAAGTCGCGGCACCCGTACACAAATGGTTGCTTTATACCCGCATCTTCGAATTATTTTTTTACGATTTTTCTTTACTTTTCTATTACTTTGTAAAGATTGTCTTTAATTCGGGCCTTATAACATCATGAATTTGGAGCGCGCTACTGAAATTTTTATATGGACTTGAAGACCAGATGTTTGTCTTTACAATGATATAAAAAATATTAGAATGCGACCTATGGTTATAATTCTATTGTCATCTAAAGTTTGTCTTTATTTCCAGCTTCATGAAATCAAAACTCCTGAGCGCGCATATTGCGAAATTTATATGTGCTTGTAGATAGTTTATTCCTCTTTACAATGACATAAAAATTATTAGAATACGACTTATGGTTCAGAAAATATAACCAACCAAAGGAGAGTGACGCTACCCCGACAGTACCACGTGAATGGTCCCGACGCGCACCAATTTACTGGCACTGCTTTGTCCCCCCGGGACTGTGCTAATTACAGTACCGTTACCTCCTCGAGACCTCCTCGAGACCTCCTCGAGGGTGCCAGAGCCGAGCGCGCGTGGAACTAATGGGTACTAATGAGCACAGCATACACTAATCACCGCGGCGAACGCAATACATGTTGCGCGGTGTAAAGTTTGTCTTTATTTCCAGCTTTATAAAATCGTAAATTATTTCGCGCGCATGCGAAACACGTATGTACTTGAAGACAATTTATTCCTCTTTACAATGATATAAAAATTATTGGAATACGTCAAATGGTTCGCAATATATGAAGAGCGTAAGGAAGGCAGACCCAGTACTTAGAACATTCATTTTTGAAAAACTAACTTTTTGCGACATCTGGCGCATCATTTGCCGCATGTTTATTTTTCGCTGCGCATATACATATGATACATGGAATTGAAGACAATTTATTGCTCTTTACGATGATGTAAAAAGAAAAAAAATGCACAACTTCGTTCGGAAGCTATAGCGTGCCAAATGAAGGTACCCTCGGTACTTTGAGGCAACTTTTTGACTATCGCGCATATCGGGGCACGTGCCGCAACTTTAGTTTTTCGTGCGCATGTATAAATTTTATATTGAATCAAAGCCGAATCTTTCCTCTTTACCCCATGTAAGTTTTATGAAAATCGGCCACCCGGTTCAGCATTTATGGGTGTTTTTTTATGATGCGGTTCTGGCTGAACTTCCAATGAAAGCTCGCATTCACTTTCTCTGTCTCTTTGATAAAATAAAGAATATTTTATTTGCAATGACATGTATTACAATGAAATTACAATGCATTTATGTACAAATATACACAATATTTACCTGCGGTTGTGCGCAGAACAGCTTTAGGGACCTAACAAGGTATGTATATAATGTGTATATACTAGTCCACACTTCGGCTCTCTTTACTTTCAATTTTCTTCTTCTTCATTCCCTTCTTCATTTCTTTCTTTTTCCGTGGCAGTGATGTAAGCCCTGGAATAGTCAGTGGCGGTGTGGTACAGTTTGAAGAATGGTGCGGCGCACAGAGAAACATTACAATCTGTACATTCATAAGAAGACTCTCTGCCTACTCGTTTTTTCTTCCTTGCTGGCCCATTGCCTTCTTCAATCTGTTTTGCGAGGACGGCGCGTTTTGCCTTAGAGCATACCACACACATCCTTGTGACGTTTTTCTTCCTTCCGACAGGCTCAATCTTCGTCGGAAAGTGACGTCCATGAAGACGAGTGACACTCTCGTCGCTCGTGCTCGGCCGACCACGGGGACGTCTGCAAAGTGATGGAACTTGTTCCTTGTCCGCAAATGTTACTATATGTTGCGCCAAAGCCTTCCTGTATTCCCGACTTGTTTTTAGAGGTTTATCTTTGCTATATTCTTTATAAACGATGTAAGAGTTCAACATGGCAACGTTGAGAACGTGAAACCAAACCCGTTTCCACCACTTCAGGGTCTTCACTCGGAACGGCGTGTACGACAACATCTGGTCGGCCCGATCAACACCTCCCATGTACTTGTTGTACGTTGTTACAATGCGCGGCTTGAGAACTGGTTCCCCTGTTGCCCGGTTCTTCTTCCCTGTTTGTTCAAGTTGTGTATCTTCAACAGTAGACATGAGAAGCACTGATTTTCTATCTTCGTAGCGAAGAACGAGTAGGCCATGGTTGTGAGAAACTGTCATGTCCCCTTGCTTGGCTTTCTTTTTAGGTTTCTTGACTGAATCAGGAAGTCCCTTTCGATTGGCTCTCAACGTCCCCGTGGCACCTATTCCCCGCTCCCACAAATTTATGTACAGATTTGTGGACGAATAGTAGTTGTCCATAAAGATGTGATGCCCCTGTCCAACGTAGTCGTTCACCAAGTCCATGACTACATCATAAGTTTTGCCACCTTCAGAAACCGGTTCATTCGTTTTTCCAGTGTAGAGTTTGAACTTGCAAACGTATCCGTTGTGCGAGTCACACAACATGAAAGCCTTTATCCCATACTTCTTAGGCTTGTCGGGAAGATAAACTTTGAAAGATAAGTTACCTTTCCAGGGCACCATGCCCTCGTCGACTGAAATGTTTTGATGCGGTTTATACACTCTTGAAAAACGGTGAACTATCCGGTTATACAAGTGTCCCAGTTTATTTATTGGTGAAAAGCACGGGGTGTTACGGCCCGGCATCCTCCTGTTGTCAGCCAAGTGTAGGTAGGTTATAAGAAGCCAAAACCTGTCTCGGGGCATGCACTTGGCGAAGAAAGGCGTTGAGGTAACATCACTTGTTGACCAGTAATCAGCAAAGTTTCTCTGCACAACCAATGACATGGCAATTGTCATGGCTACAAATACCTTCATCTCTTCTGCATTAGTGTCTTGCCACTGTTGCATTCTTGAACGGGGTCTTAGAATTTTGTCCTCCATTGCTTGTTTGAAATATCTATTGGTTTCCGTTGCCATATCCTCATAGTCATCATTATGTATAAACAAATTGAAAAAGTCAATAGGTTCAGGGTTCTCAGGAAGTTCTATGAACTGGCGCAACCCAGTTTGACCAGTGAAAGGCAAGTTTACACGTGGCCGCGGACCATCCACCCACTCATCAAACGTCTGTGAATTATCATGATTATATTGTGGTATTTCGGCAAACTCCTCCTCAAAACCACTAAAGTCTTCTTCGGTGGAATTACCGGCGGCTAGAATCTTTCTGGCAATCTCTGTCTCTATATCACTCAGAGCATCTGTGTCACCATGTTCACTATCTATTACAGTGTCCCGATCATATGCATCATCACTGTCTAAACCACTGCTACCATCACTGTCAGTTGACTCCATATCAGAGGCTTCATCAGCATGGATCTCGTTGATGAAGTCGTCGTCGCTTGTAACGGCTTCAAAGCTGCGTGTCCTAGTATGCAACGTCCTAGGCCGTCGCAGGGCCTTGCGTCCACGTCCGCGCAGCATTCTGCTTCAACCTGTAAATGATTGAAAATGCGTTAGATGTATGCAACATATAACATGTGATTAGAGACAATAAACATACAGAGATAATGAATGTGAGCTTCATGGACGTTCATTTGCCAGTTTCAGAACCTCCCGGCGCATCTAGGACGACTGCGCCGCAAGCGCCGACGGCGCCGACGGCTTCTGACATCGCGCCGATTTTTCCGACGCATATGTCAAACGGACCATTTTCTGATTTCCTCGGCGACGTGTAGCACCGGGCGCGAGGCCCGGAAAATAAACTACTATGTCAGGGAAGCTCGGGTTGTCAGTTGCCGAATGACTTCTCTTTTCGAGAAGCAGAGCATCCAAGGAGCGGTCTCTCGAGGCGGAGCCCGGACCCATGGGAGCATACTCCCATGCTCTCCGGGAATTCCCGTCCCCGTCTTCCGCGGCGGACCCCGGATTCAATCGCGGGACAGGTTTCCCATGTTCTCTTTTGAGAACGAGAGACTCCGAGGAACAATCCTATGGGACGAACCCCGGATTCTATTGGGAATGGGTTCCCATGCCCTCTCGACATATATAGCAGAAACCTTCATACCTCGGAATGACACGAACCTTTATTTCAAAGTAGAAACAAAAAAATAATTTGCACAAAAAGTTTGGGGGGTGGCGACCAAAAGCGGGGGGGGTCCGCGCACCCCCCGGTAGATATTTATACTTGTGGGTCGGTCCCGAAGATGACGGACCACGCCCATGTTCATGGGAATTTTTTCTCATTATGTCATGGCGAATCCCGTCGGAAATTCCCCTGCTCACGAAAAAACTAATACCTAAAAAAGTAATTGTGATACAAAAGAACTTTGGTAATAAAAGTGGTGAGGAATCAAATTCTCCATCTGCTCAGTTCAGTCCGCTACACATATAAATAATTCTTCAAATCTTATTGAATGAAACGTCTTTTATTCAATAATGTAAAAGATAAAATAATATATTCAATTCAAATGGTTTGGAAAGGTGCGCCCTCGCATTTGAATTTTAGAAATAAAAACCTTTCGCAAATGGCATCAGTAACAAAAATGTTCACGCATTTTTAGAAACTCCGAAAAGTGAAATATTTTCCTGAGAAAATATTCCCACGAAAAGGCTTTTCCCCGAGAAGCGGGTCCCGTACTCAAATATATTTTCGTTTTTATGTAATATTTTTTTTTCCAAAACTGGAAACAAAATTCCGCCATGACAGTTGTTCATCGTTTATAAAGCTCTATATTTGCGTATCAAAAGAACAGTATTTTAGTTATATCTTATCATACTTCTTCACTTTTGCGTACATCAATATTGCGGCGCTTCGCGCATGCATAGTTCTTCTCAAAAACATGCGCATTATATCTGGAATTAAAGACAATGTTTTTCTCTTTACAATGATGTAAAAATTATAAAAATCGGACTTGCGGTTCAAAAGTTATGAAGTGCGAAAATTATACCTTTTGGCGCGGCGCATTGCGCATGCAGAGTTCTTCCCGAAAACATGCGCATTATACATGGAATTGAAGACAATGTTTTTCTCTTTACAATGATGTAAAAATTATAAAAATCGGACTTGCGGTTCACAAGTTATAAAGCCCGTAATGATGGTATATGCTAAGAGCGCCACTTATTCAAAGCCGAATATCACCTTCTGCGCGACACCTGGCGCATCAAAAGTTATTGCCGAAAATACACGTATTTTATATGGAATTGAAGACAATTCTTTTATCTATATACTGATAAAAAAATTATGAAAATATCCCAAGTAGTTTCTTAGAAATAGAGCGCCGAGGCATGTTGGGGTAAATGCGCCACATGTATCAAAATTCAAAAGTGCGAAAGTCGGCTATCTCTGTGCGATTGCTGTATTTTCAGTTATGTTAGCGCAATTGCGATTTTTATATGGGAATAAAGGCCATTCTTTCCTCTTTATTTTGGTATAAAAAAAAATGAAAACAACCAATTGGTTCATATGATACGAAGTGCGAGAGAAAGGTAGCTTATCGCAATATCTTCCCGTAATTAGAAGCTATCTGCTCATGTGGCGAGATGCGAGACAGATAAGCATAGGCTATCTGCCCATGTGGCGGGATGCGAGACAGATAAGCCTGTACGGGCCTATCTCACCCCGGGGCAGTGCAGACACTTAGGTGCTAATTAGCCGCCGGGCAGTGTAGCCATCGGAGCGAAGCAGGACAAAATTGGCCTTTTGTAAAGCTAATTATCGATGCGTTACGGGTCAACAATGCACACGCAAATTGGTGTGAATTTTGCTGGACGTTCTGACCAGACACTGAAGAAAGTTTTATTCTCATTGCGGGCTGCGAGGCATAAATACAGCCATTCTCATGCAGCGAGTCGCGGAAACAATCGACTCGGGACCCGGTATGGAGGCTAGCCCAGTACATAGACAGGCGTGAATTCTTCTAAGTAAGCGATCCGGGATCCGTACTGGAGTACCTACGAATCGCTTATAGCCCGCCCGGATAATTCCGGGACCCGCATGTTAAGGGTTAATACTGGGTGTCAACACTCGCTCATATTGTATTAGGGGTGTATCGCTGGCTTACTAGATGTAATACCGGTATTTCTGGAATTCTGGGTCATTCGACTGTGTCCTTAGTTTGATAATATCTCTATATATGGTTGTAGATAGTTTGAAAGGGAATGAAGATTATCATTGAAAGATACTTTAGAGTGTAAGTGAACCAGATGAATAGATTTCGAGTGTGACCTGTTTGTGCCACTTGTATGAATAAACATGAGTTGTTGACAAAAATTTATGAAGTATGTTGTTTTGTTTTTCACATTTCTCATGATAGGAAAGAGGAGAAGTTTATTAAAATTTGTTTCCTCTTTTATGTAGTGTTCTGACAAGTGGTGCGCACTTTCAACGTGAGATGATATAGTTGAATCAGCAAGCAAGTCAAGAAATAGATTATAGTAGAATATACAATCCAAAAATATTTCTGTAAAATATGTCTTTGGAATAGTTGTCTTCAGATAAATCATATTTATAGATGTGTCTATAAATTTCACTAGTTCAAGCTGATGCTCGTAGGTTTCACAGTAATACATAGCCACCATGCCATGGCATTGCAGGCTTTCTTCCTTCAATAATACTAGCAGCCGTGAAATAATCTTGAAAACAGCTTTAAACCCCAACTCACCTCAAGCCACAAAGGAAACCTATAGTTACAGACTTACAGTAGAATGTATGTATACATCCAGGGATAAACCTAGGAATGTTTTTGGGTGGGCCAATGCCCCACCAGGGTAAATTTAGGTGGGCCCATATATTTGGTTGGGGGTCCAGGGGGCCCCACAAGGTTTAATTTAGGTGGGCCATTTTTTCCTGTGTTTGAAATTTAAAGATTAATGTATTTAAAAATATTTATGTGAATTAAAAATGAATTGAGTTGTTTTCATGCTGTATTGTTTTAATTTTCAGCCAGATTGAACAATTACTGTACGTAAGTCAGTTGGCCAAATAGCAGTGAAATTCTGATGTTATTTGACCAGTAGTTTTAATTTTATACTAGCACTTGGCCGGTTCAATTTTCTAATCTGTCATCATGATCATACATGCAGATGGTTACTGAGCTGATATATATTAACATAATAATATATCCAATATAAATAATATGCTGATATACCCAAACTTTAGATAATCCTTTTCATCGTGATTAAGATGAAAAATAAAAATGATAAATGAAATACTGCACACTGGTACATGTTAGCATTGCATGATATCAGACTTTGAAACACATATAATATAACAAGTAACTTTGACAGTTTCAAGTTCGGTTTTTAAATTATGTAATTGAGAAAAATTATGATTAAACTATACTGGCTGGCGACCAATTATCGCCGCATACCAATTATCGCCAACACATAGCTACATAGCTAAATACTTAAGTTGAATTGAACTTTTGTTGGTTATCAGTTTGGTGATATCTTAATGTGTGAAATGATAGGGAACCATAGTATAAAGTTGTCTGCGCAAGCGCTGTAGCTTTGTGTTGGCGATAATTGGTATGCGGCGATAATTGGTCGCCAGCCAGTATATAACCAATGAGGACAAACTTACAAATGATATAACTTTACATTTCATAAAATAATATGTGAAGCCATTTCGAAAACATTGTCGGCAAACACTACAATCTGTCAGGTGTCTTGTATCACCAGTCACTACTTTCACTACCTATTTTCACTTTCATGAAATCAAAACGAATATGAGTTTTCAAAAATAATTAATTTTACATCCAAACTACACAATATAAATATGCTATACCTCATTATCGCGATGAAAATCACATCGCAATAAACGATGCCAGATTTGATCTATGACCCTGAACCGTAACTGGTTACAGAATAGAGACAGCTCATTGGCTGACCCAGTTACTTTTCCAAGAATTTTGCGGGATTTTTCACCTTTGACCTGTCACTGTGAATGGATTTAGACACATCTGATTGGTTGTCATATTTTGACTCCAATACGGGGTGAAGGAATGTTTATAATGCTGTGTCTTTGCGTGACACGATGTCAAAAATGGAACAGCAAATGCTAAAATTTGCGATGATAAGCTGTCATCCTTGAAAATCAGACATGTTGACAGAATGGGTAAAGGGATACTAGTAATTAACAGATGATTGAGACAGCACATGGCACAATATTTTCATTGTATAAACCAATGTCGGCAATGACAATTACATTGCAGTAATATAAACAGAAGTACGTTACGGTCATTCTTACAAATAAAAAGTATCAATCTGAATATTATTTAAGGACTATTAAAATTCTATGAATAGATTTTTAACATATATAACAGTTACGATGCCTCTGAAATTTGTTGGAAAACTTTATTCTGGTCGTATGACCAAACTAAAAATAGACTGGTAATTCCCGAAAGTCGAAATGTCGTACATATTTTTAGAAACACTTGTTTTCATTGGCTGAATTTATTACAACAACCAATCAGGGATGTTCATGCATGTGTATCAAACTGGTTCAGTTTATCGTCTTTGTGAGTTTGAAGTAAACAATGACAATAATTATGGTTTGCCGGTTGATGTATTTTACTTTAATTTTAATCCATAGGCCGCAATAGCATTTTTTGAATGCGGTAGTTTCAAATAGTATGCGTTAAAAGGCCGCATCCAACTCTTCTGTCTGCGGGAATTTGTGTTTTGATGCGGAAATGCCGCAGAAACGCATCCTAGGTTTATCCCTGTACATCTCTTTGCAAATACACTGGAAAACCTTGAATATCCAAACTATACAACAGCACCTGAAAGGTCAGGGCAAGGTAAAAGAAATCTCAAACCCTCTCTGATCTTTACACCTTGTCTTTGTGAAATTGATTTCAAAGTTAAAGAAGGATATTTTAAACTTTGTTTTGAAAGATCAATACTTGATGGTTGTGTAAGTGACTAAGGTGACTAAACTCTCACTGTGTTGATGTGTTTCAATGATCAGGTCTTTGAAGAGCATTTGGAAGTGGCATATAAGAACAGGAAGATTTTCTGAATAACTTGATTCCACGAACTCGTCTATAAATGGGACACTCCATTGCGACCGCAGCGCTAATATTGTGACGTCATATTTATGCCATTATGACGTCATGTCAATCGACAGCACGCGATGTTGTTACACAATTTGTAATACCATTGTAGATTTATTAAACAGCAATATCTAACGAGCGAGTAATAATGATAGATATACCCGTAATATTACTTCAATAGCACCCATTAGCAGGTAAATTTTAACAAAAATGTGAGGCGGTGCAAGTGAATGAGTGAACGACTTGTCCATCTGCCTGTATGTATTTCCCAGCTTGTGTGGTTATCTACACGCTTACTGATAGCATACAGACTGAGGTCTTCCTACATCAGGCAGGTGATAACTCTCTCTCTCTACACCTGGCAGTATACTCATGTGTTATCCCTGTCTGTCTGTCTCAGGCTCAGTGAGATAGGAAGATATTTGCTTCCGTTGTAGAAGACCATGATTTTGTTGATTTTCTGCTAGAAAGTTCAATATTAGGAATGTAACAATCACAATTTGGGATAAAAGGAAACTTTTTTTATGGCAAATTAAAGGCGATTTTTTGGAGGTAGAAAATTGGTGATTTTAGGCAAGATAGTGTAGGTGTTAGCAGTTAGGTTCGAATCCTGCCAGGGTCTTGGCAACTGTATCTGTTGTTGATGGTACTGTTGTGTGATAATGGTGTAAGAAAGTCACATTCAGTGTAATAAAGAAGTTGATTATCCATAGGTTTACTTTCAGCAGATACCTTGTATTGTAGACAAATTAAGCTTTTCACTTCAGACAGTACACAGAATGTCAACTTTTCAAGAGGTACAAGAAACATGAAAATGTTAGATCTGAGCATTAGATGTACTGAAGTATCAATATGTTGTGTAAACCCAGTGTAAACTTGGCTCTAGTGTTGACTTGATGTTGGTTTGTTTTTGGCACTGCTAACAATTTATGAGAGAATATCAGCCCAAGTGTTTACCAACCCCTTAACACAACAGTAATATATGACTCAAGTCTCGTTTTAAAACTTTAACAGGTAAATATGAATTGAGGAGACAGGTAAAAAGCTTATCAACTACCTGAGTGCATGTTTATAGACATTTCACCTGAATTCAAAGCTGAACATATCGTAATATTGATAAGAACTACCTATGAATAGTGGATACGAACTTGAAAGTTGAGGGTTTTTCTTTATGTGCAGCAAATACTATCTAAATGAAATAGAGTTTTTATGATTAGATTAATTTTATGCATTGGAATGACGAAGTTCTCAGCTTGTATATCATTTCATATCCGTCTTATGTTTACACCAGAAACAACGCAAGTGTTTTAATTACAATTGGATATGGTTGGATAATGTTTTTACTGGTCAATTTGATCATTTGGGTGCTTTATTGATAACAAAAAATCAAATGTGGGTCCTGGGACTATATACACTTTCAATTGCAGGGTTTGAAATTAGCACTAGTCCGGTAGCCAATGGCTAGTGAAAAAGAAGCTGGGCTAGTAGAGTGTAAAACTGGTAGTGCGAAGAACTAGTTAAAATTTGAGATTTAATGTTCATGGAGATGTATTTGGCTAGCTGGAATAAGTTTGGACTAGTTCTTTAAGGAATTCACTAGTCCGAATGGCTAGTGCATTGAAAAGGTTAATTTCGACCCCTGAACTGTTATTTGATTATTCAGGAAAGGTACAGTAAACTTTCATGTTAGGCAAGTTGTCAACAGCTTAACTCCTCATGCCCACGGGCAACAAACCACTGAAGTTTGAATGTTTACATATAATGATTTAAATATATATCTGATTTTGTAAGAAATAGATGAATTACACTGAAATCTTGCCGCTAATGTCTGAGATACTGCCGAAGCGGCGTTAAACAATAACTCACTCATTCACACTGAAAATAATGAAGATATTTTGTCGTGGGCAAGTATACAAGGGCAAGTGCCCTGTGACAATTGAACATTTCAGTAGAATTGACAGGTCATCAGATTTAGGGTTTAACTTGTATGAGTGTTTTACACTATTGCATCTGTAGAATGCTCATTTTGGAGAAAGTATGGCATGTCAAACGGCTGACATCTGGGTTATAGAGATGATTTTGTGTAAAGTTGTGTTTCAGGTTTGTCCAGTTGCCAGGCTGGGTCATCCCCACCGTAAAGATGTGACTGCTACATAAACATTATCATCAGAGCTTAAAATAGGAAGACTGAATGGCTCTGAACCACTTTGATGTTGTCAAAATTATGTTGAATGGTCCTTTGCTTTGCATGCATATCTCCCACTACAAATTTAATTCGTTGAAAAGTTTAGTTTGATTTTCACATGGATTATTCAATGTTTTCAAAGCATACGTATGGTCAATGTATTACCGGTAGGTCATTTAGACAGTGAACACATATGATAATCTTATTTGGGACACTATCAAAACTGTGTTCAAAATATGTTCTTTGATGGAGTTTATGTAAATGTGATATATACAAACGTGTAATCTTTATTGTAAATGATCAAAGTTTTTATTTATTTGCTGTTGTTTGTTTCAGAATAAAGTGTTTGTCTTCGACAAGGTTCTCAAACCAAATGTGACCCAGGAACATGTGTACAATGTTGCAGCGAAGCCAATTGTTGCAGGTAAGAAACAAATCTTTTCACTATTGGGTGAAGATGGATACTTCAAGCAATGAAAACACAAGTTACTCCCTTCAGATATTCTGTCATAACCACTGTTACATATTGAGCACTTTCTCCGCTAAAAGTAGAGAATCCTGACAGAAGCTAGTTGTGCTATTAGCTGAGCATTTCATTGCTACATCTGTACAATGAGCACATATTTTTTACAAGACAGAATTTGGTCGCATATTTTAAATGATATTTGATTGAGCCAACAAGGACGTTACCAGAGTTGCCAACTTTCACTGCCATGGGATTATGCGGGAATTGTGAAATTTATCGCCTGTATGCAAAAGAGGTTACAATAGAAAATCTGATTGGTCTGAGTAACCTCTGTGGGAAGAAATTTTCAATTTATCTAATCTAATCTAATCTCCTTGCCTAGATAACTAAAAACAACAGTATTTATCATATTCAGACAACAGTTTAATACATCATAATTTTGAAATTAGTATTGAAATACCAATTTGTAGTTAAAAATATTGGTAGTAAGAAAATTTATCTATGTTTATAGAAATTGTCAGCTTAGTTACTATACCTATTCTAAGCTGTTGGTGAGAGAAACAGTGAATTTTCTTGAATTTTGATACTCACAACTGCCTTTGTTTGAAAATGTTAATTTATGCAGTAAGTAAAAGTCAAGAGGTTGAACACTGGATAAGTTGAAGTGAAAAATGTTTAGATTGAAGGTAAGTGGTGCTATTTTGTCAGTATTTATTTATTTTCAATTTTATGTTACTAAAACTTTTGAATATTTGTTTGATTTTATTTTTCAGATTGTTTTCATTCTTGATTCATGTATGCATGCAAATAAGGAGTCCATCTTTTAAATAAGTTGCAGATTATATTTCACTAAATTATTTGATCTTTGAAACTGTGTCATTCAGTTGCAACATTTGAAAAATATGTGAACATGATATTGTTAACTTTATTTCAACACATACCACATATTCTTACTGTACATACAGATTCCTATTGTGAAGACTGGTTCAGAGGTGGACAAATGACAACTTTGAAGAATTGAATTGGTTATGAGGTTGAATGAAGTCATGTTGAGTTGCAGAATATGTGAAGTGCTGTAATAGTTTCTTCCCTGAGAAAGTATTCCTAACTCCATGTTACTGAAAGGCCAGATGTTGTGAATGCACTTACCATAGTAAATCTTAACCCTTTACCTACTGATTATCAGAAGCTAAATGGTTAACCAAGGGAATACTCAGAGGATGGCCAGGACCATATTATAAGCAGAACTGTCCGTAACCGACCATAAATCATACAAACAAACACCCCACCCCAAATTTACTGAGAGCCTTCCACTTTAATAAGCGTCCTAATTCCAAAAGCACACCCTAAAGAAAGTGTACCCCCTCCAACCCAAAAAATCAAATCAAATATGCATCCTCACACAAATAACCCCAAAACTGGAGTAAACCCCAACCCTAATAAGATCTCTCACTCTGACTATGTCCCCTCTTACAAATTTAAGCACATTGAGTGCCATACTGTATTATTAGCCGGTTAGGAGTTAACCCTTTACCTACGGTCCCAGGAACATTCCAGGACATAGTCACTGGCCAATCGAAGACTCTGTTTCTGCTGAGCTGTGATCTCTTATATGGGTTGCTCTGAATGGTTTTGCACTGATTAACTTCACAGCTAAAGTGTTGATTCTAGAACTGGATATTTCATTTCCAAATAATGATGATTCAATCTTACATTCTGGACAAACAGTCTCAAAGACCAGAATAGAAAGTGTAAAAGGTTCTTGATAAGGTTCTCTTCAAAGCTGTAACAGATAGCCCCTCTGGGAAATTGACCAAGTCGTGGAAATTTAATCTTACTCCTCTGTGGTCAGTCAAAAGCCGTTTCAAATCCAGTCCACATTCCATTAGAGCTTGTAGAACTCTTAGAAGCAGACATGACAAGAATTCCAATGGATCCATTCTTGATTCCCAATCCGATTCCGGATCCAGTTTCTTCGTTTAGAAAGGTCATCAGGTCTTGGAAGATGCAAAATTGGTGAAGTAGAATTGAGTCCTTGATGTAATCAAAAAGTGAAAGCTTCTCATATTCAAGTAGAATCGATTTTTGGCGTCCAGTTTCCAGAAGTTGAGGGGTACTAGAAATCGTGTGTTTTTTGTAAAGCTATACAAGAATTGATTAGTTGAAGAGTCTGAAGAATGGAATAAAAGGAATGGTTTTTAATCTTGTATGTTGTATTGCAGATGAGATGGTATTGAATATATGGAACAAAGTTACAAATTAATCATATTGATGCTGTTTCATAAAATATTCTTAAGTAGTTCATACATCAAAAGCTTGCCTTGATAGAATTGAATGGTGTTTAATTTTCTGTGAATTAAGTCGTACAGAAGCAACCAATATCAATAATACTAATAATAATACGGGAACCTGAAGGTTAAAGATTTGTCTGATGCCACATGGTATTGCGGGCTTTCTCCCTGCCATAATAGTAGTAGCTGAGATATAAGTGAAATACTCTTCAAAGCGGCGTCAAACCCCAACTCACCTCACCACTTCCCCTCAGAATGTTCCATCTTGTCATTCAGGTGCATCCCAGGATCTGCGGCATGAATGGATGATTTAGGAGAAGCTACTGGGAATCTAAAAATATGACATTTTTCAGGATGGTGGAAATGCAGAGATAATGTGAAAATGATGGGGTTAACCACTTGTATGATAAATGAGCTTTTTACTATCCACCAGATGGTTACAGTATTATCATTCTTTTCTGTTGCTATTTCATGATTTTAGATTATTTGTGTTTTCCTGTATGGGATAATATTGATGTCAAAGTTTACTTGAGACTTATGACGAGTGGAAAGTTTGACCCCCTTGGCTCTCAAGAAGTTGAGGTGATGAAGAATGAAGACGCTTTTTATGGATCATTTGCTTGATAATGACAATAGAATCTTTGTGCAAACATCACACACAATAATAAATAAGTTTTATAAATATCCTTAAAAATAGTCTTTAATATTTCAAGGAATAGGTTAAACATAATTTTGCTTGACATCCACTGGCACAAGTATTCACATTTATTGCAGAAGCAAATAAGGGGTTAAGATCTGTTTTGTTGAAATATTTGACTTGCTCGCTCAAAAACTTGAATCTTCACGAAATCAGGTAAGCTTGATATCCACCAACATCAACCTCCACATATATATTTAGCATTATCATACAATCACATGTGGGGTTAAGATATTCCATGATGTTGGAATGCATTTGACTTGTTCACTAAAAATGTTAAAAATGTTGAGCTAACACGGAAGCAGGTGATGGGTTAATGTCCTTTCCGTCACACCTGATGTTATTGGTTCTACACACAGTTTGTAGATGTCAAGATAGATTTAGATGCCTCTCTGAGGTTTAGAATATTGTCTGGATGAATGTGATTTGTTTTCGTCAGGCTTGAATATAAGGAAGTGCACATAGCCAGTGCAACTGTCAAAAGTTGCTTGACATTGACACTTATTTTGTTGGATAAAGGTTGAGTTCATATCTTATGAAGTTTTATTATGAGATGTCAACAGGTGCTCTGTTTCACTTAACAATATTGACTAAAAGGGGCAATACTTGATTTTGGACAAAAATATGCAAAGTTTGCATATATATTTGTATTTATGTAATTTGAATTTAGAAATGTACAATATTCACTTACAGCTTTAAAGGAGAAATAAAAAGATATTTTCTGACAAAATGACATTAAATAACAACATGCAAATTTGCAATATCTTCAGATCTAAAATTTGTATTCAAATCACTTGAAATTTGAAGAAATGCTGATTGTAGAGTATTCACATCCAGTGGAGTAAACTGTACAAGAGGATGGAAGGATAACTATCAAACTATCAGGTTATGTTAACTGTCAGGTGAGATTCCAGCGCATGTCAGGGTAACTGCCGCACTACAGACAGTCGGCAGGTATATTGAAGAGAGATCCTGGCACCAGCAGAAAACTACCACGCTTGTTTTATGCAGCATTCCAGGTGAACGGTAGAAATACTCCCGGAATTTACTACTCTCATTGTTGACTGGAACACTTCCTACAAGCATGCAAAATTGGCTTGAGAATTTTGTAATCGGTTTTGTGTTTAGCTGAAATTTTGGTCACCTTTGGAATGTTATTGCTGAATTTGAAGTTTTGGTTGTGGATATCAAATTTCCTGTTTTGTTACTTTTTGACATGAAATTTGTTTTAAAACAAATACAACGTAAACAGCAAAACCATGAAATGATATTCTTTTAATGAATTTAAATTTTCTTATTCAATTTACTAAGTTTTACTTGAAATACTTTTTGTTCAGGTTATTTCTGTTTGTACAAATAGGTAACAGTTTCAGCATGTGATAATAGAGACCGGTATTTATATGTTTCTAACACACTGCTCCCTGTGGTATAGTGGGAGATAATACCTTTAATAGCACTAACATGCAGGCCTTACAGTGCAATATACATTACCAGTGGTTATTGACAAAACAGCCACATTAGAACAAGTATTATTTGCAGTGTTTTCAGGTGATTGCTAATATATACAAGCAAAATAGTATCGGTTATGGTTGTTAAACACATATTTCTGGTCTGGAAAAGATTACCAAGCAATATTGGTTGTGTCTTCTGTCACTTGTGAGGAAATTATTGTCAGCATTAGTGCTTAGATTTGAAGGTAGTGGCATTGATGATAATTTAGTTCTGGAATAAACTATATCTAATTGCTGGTAGATACAAGTGAAGTAGCATTAGTTATGGATGTTACATATATTGATGGTAATTCTAGCCCAGAAAAAAATATCAAGCAATTTTATAATATTTTCTGTCAACTCCAAACCATTTATCAACATGTCAAAAACAGAAAATCATTCGAAGGACAAATCTGTATCTCTAAAATTGTTTCACAATTTTTTTTTGATAAATTAACCAAATAATTTCTGAAATGAAGACATGACCTGAACTACAAATAAATATAATATTATATAAATGATGGATGTCAGTACTTTAAGTTAATCATAAAATGTCCCAAAACTTTACGTCTTTGCCAAAACGTCCCCCGAGATGTTTGCTGAGTCTTATATCAATAAGTAGTTTAGTACGTTAGTTACACCTAGAGGTAAACAAGATCCCACCAAGGCTGTCTGTATTATAGGATACACCTGTACATGCTGTAGATTACAGGTGATGTAAGAGACTTTACACCATGTGCGGTAGACCTAGTTTGTGGGAGACCAACTTCTCATTGCTTGTGTATTTTGCAGTAGGGGAAAAAATACTGAATGCAAACTTGACACTGTTTGCAAAAGTATATTTCTCAATTGAGAGTTATCTGAGAAAGTTTGGTTACAGCACCAAGCTGTTTGTTTCATAGGATGCAACTGTAAATGTTGTAGATTTATGAGTCTTGGAAGAGAGTTTATGTCATGTTAGACTGACCAAATCTTCTAGACACCGCTCTCCCATTGCAGCGGTATTCATCTAATGTCGTAAAATCAAGTTAATTTCATTAAGTCCCAATTTTGACTAAACCATTATGATTTATGTAATGAAAGATGTCTATATTGAAGAATAAACCTTTAATTTCATTTCTCTGTTTTCAAATTGATTTTTAAACCCACTGTTGATTGCTCTTTATTTCTATATAGACCATAGGTCCTAATGCAAGTACATGCATCTCATGTAATACATACAATAGAGAGTATTTCGATAAATAATAATATTTTGTAATGGTTTTATATTTGTATTATTAAATTTGAGTAGCCTGCTGTAACAAGATTTGTGTTTGTGGATCCCCTATATGACAGTGGCGCTCGTCCATCTGATATGCTATCATATGTAGCAGATTGACTTTGCCTGGAGAGGTTTTCATGGAATCACTCTCAGAATGTTGCCATAGTTCCCAGACTTTGGTACCTCAGAGTCCTGTAATTGCTTTGGTTATCATGAGTTCCATATGCTATATGTCATAAACCATTAAGAATAATGTAAGAACCTTCATCTCAAGAGTAAAATTAATGTATGTATACTTGCGCATAATGCGCAATGAGAAATAATACCAAAACATACAAAGTGAACAATACATTACATTTTTAATCCTGATGGTAAAAACAGCCCGATAATTTGTTTCATAAAATGCTGTTGAATTTGGACATGCTTTTCAAAGATGAAAAATAGAGACTCAAGTTAGATTGGTTAGCTATAGAAGTTTGATATCAAGGGTAACATATTGAGAAAACTAAGAAAATTATGTTCCATTATCATTATTGTCTTTAGCATTCAGTACGACTCTTACTTACTGGGGAGAAGTTTCATTACTTCTCAGGGGAATATAATATTCAGAAGAAAGAAAACTAAGGATTTTCAGTGAAGGTTGACTTTCAGGATCTGGTGAAAACTTTGTTATTGTTGTGGTGGTAGAATTATTTAAAATCGATTTTCATAGATTATCATTTTGAAGATCCAGGATTAAATGAAATTGAAATGATAATTATGAATGAAAGAAGGCCATCAAGAGCAACCAACTTGATAGTCTCATCAGTTATTGTTGTCTTTGATAGTCTCATCAGTTATTGTTGTCTTTAATAGTCTCATCAGTTATTGTTGTCTTTAATAGTCTCATCAGTTATTGTTGTCTTTGATAGTCTCATCAGTTATTGTTGTCTTTGATAGTCTCATCAGTTATTGTTGTCTTTAATAGTCTCATCAGTTATTGTTGTCTTTAATAGTCTCATCAGTTATTGTTGTCTTTGATAGTCTCATCAGTTATTGTTGTCTTTGATAAGTCTCATCAGTTATTGTTGTCTTTGATGGTCTCATCAGTTATTGTTGTCTTTAATAGTCTCATCAGTTATTGTTGTCTTTGATAGACTTGTCTCAGAGCTTTCCAAGACAAGTTGTTACAAAAAAAAAAAAAAAGAGGAAATACTGAATTCATTGCAAGAAGGAGCAAACCAGTTCATTCCAATTGCCTATAAGGCTCATGTCACATTAACACTCAAGTCTCATGACTAACCATTACCATTGTCTTGGATAGGAATGTCTTAAAAGTAGTTCCAAGTGAGATCGGTAAAGAAATATGTGCTGGGTGATCACACTTTGGAAATGAAAAAGGAATTTCTGAAGCCAACAACGTGAATGAACAATGCATATCCAGAGCACGTACAAAAGTTTCATGAATCAAGGCAGATCCATAAATATTCAAGAGGGGTTATTCACACAGTGAAAAAAGGGTGGGGGGAGGGTTTGCTCTTGAAATTAACATTCAAAACTTCTCAAAGGAGAGATTTCCTCTGGTCCTGCCACTGTGAATTACCATTATCATTGTCTTGAAAAGAAATATCTTCCCAGCTTCCAATTCTCCCCAGTGAGAGTGATAAGAAAATGTGTGTTAGGTGAGGAGGCCAGTCTGACATTGAAGAGAGGGTGTGGTGTGGAACAATACTATCAGCAGCACTGGCTGGAGGGGAATACCTCCAACAATATCACTTCCTTCCCGTCTTGTAGGGTGTAGTTGGTTCACTTCTCTTCTTTTGAAGAATTCATGTTCATGTCTGATGGGTAGGATTTGTGTTGGTGTGATCTACCATCCTTTGAAGAATTCCATTTGATATGTCTTTTGGACTAGGAAATGGTGCATAGTATTAAGATGGACTCAATCATAAAGTATAAAAAATCTGTTATATGTACAATACCAGACAACACTAAGATTCTTGGTTTGAAAGGGTTAATTGTTTGATTCATGCAACAGTGGTAAAGACAACAGATTTACAAAACGTGTCTTCCTTTCTTTCAGTCTGATCCTGTGAATCTAAAAATCATTAACATTCTTGGTAGTTAAGGGTTAATTGTTAGATTCATGTAACATAGCAAAGAGTAAACTGATGGTCAAACTACTGTTAACTGTACAGCTCCCTTTACTTCAGTTTGATCTGTGATTCTGTATTCCTGTCCAGATCGGAGGATCACAGAGCCACCCACTCACAACACATGATGTCATCTTCCTTGTATGCACTCTGACTCATTCTCGAATTTAGCTTAATATTATACAGTTGTTAAGGGAACTGTTGCTTTCAGATACAGCATAACCCTCCCTCACAAGCAGGATAGAATGGTGGTTGAATGTTGTACATTTGATCAAGTGGTCTGGAGTAAGAATCCTGCCAGATTCTTAGCAACTTCCCATGTCTACATGTAGGAGGCAATGCTGTTTTATGAGAGAAATATTGAAGTGGCATATCATATTGGGTATTGCTTTGTCTGCAGTAGAAAACTTTATTCATACAATTTGGTTTGGGTACTTTGCTGCATTGAAATTAACTGCCATATCATATATGGTGCCTCTGAACAACAGATGGTTCACTACCTTCAGTCTGTGCTTGCAGGTTTCACTGTAATGCCTAACCACAATGTGGCTTTGTTTTTTCATTGATTCTAACAAACAAACTTGTAAGTCCTAGCAATATTTCAGTGAAGCTATTTATGAAACTTGGAATTGCATGTTCTCTTGATAAAGGCAGAATTCTAACTTCTGACAGACTTATTGCCAAATTTGAAAAAGGAATGTTGCTCTCAGTGAACAGACGATGCCAGTTCATGCGCTGGTTAGATTGTATGTTTTTGTGGCACTCTTTCCTCAGATACGTGTTATTCTTCTTCAATGTTGATCTATGTTTGAGTGGAACAACTTGCGGAAAGATCAATCCTAAATATAACCATGTTTTCAGACTTGACTTGACTTGCCTCAGAGATAATATAGATAGCCAATGTATATTGTGTCCATTATGATGTTCTTACTACCAAGACAACATATTTTGGAATTCTTAGTGCTATGATAGCCATAACTGCCATGCATGAACTCTCTTGCCACCTTAACTTGTTTTCTTTCTTTGGATATTTTTGCAAATTGAATAGAAAGTTTAACCCTTCACCTAGCATAATGAAATTCAACTTTATAGTCAGTTGAAGTTGCACTTGAGGTTTTCAAAGATGCACCCGTATAAAATAAAATAGCATAGGTTTGTCAGCTTGTCATTTCTTTAATCCTTCAAAAGTGGCAACCTAATTAAATGTATAATGAATGGGGTGAAAGTGTTCACAACTACAGTAGTTGAACCGCAGTATTTTGCTTTCGGATCGGTACATGGTAAATCAACGTGATTTTTCTGTATATACCGAATATATGACTTAATTAAACAATTATGAATTAACTTAGATGTAATTATATTTTCAGTTGTCCAATTATAAAACCAAATGATTTCCACACCCAACAAACCTTATTTAAAAAAAAAAAACATTAGATTTGTTATGGCTTTAGTTCATATATTTAAAGTCCCTATCGGTTTTGTACCGAACCAAAAATGTACTGAACCGAGGGTTCTGTACCTCAAAACATACCGAACTGAAGCCTAAGCGTACGGTTTCACCCCTAAAAATTAATACGATTGTTTGTAAAACCAGTGCAATTGGAATTTTGTTGGTACAACTTGATTTTATCTTTAGTTACACTTGCTGCAAGTAGTATATAAGTAGTTAGATATTCCCAAAATCAAGCCCTTCAAAGTCAAAATTGTATACTTTGGCAGGTTAAGGGTTAATGTTTACTTTGAAATATCCAGGAGACAGTCTTAATTATGAGTTCAAGGTATTCTTTTGGGAGCAATGTTACTGCTTTTGGCGAAATAGAATACTCATTTATGATTATAGACCGTGAAAGCATTTAACCTACTAATGTATGTTTTATTACATGCTGCTGTGTCACTAATTCTGTGGTTTAGAAGCAGATCAGGGATGACTGTGCAAGCATTGCCTTTTCAAGGTTCCGGAGCATGTGATCTGCATGTGTGCCTAATTCGTTTTATAAGGATGAAGTAGACCTTAAATACAATTTCAAATCTGTGGAACTAAGATAGAGAGTCAATGTCAAGGGGGAGTGGGATAGTGCAATGGTTAGCGCGTCCGGGGTTCGAATCCTTCTAGAGTCTGCAGTAGAGAACTGTTCTGCACACAGTAAGGTTTGGGTGCAATGCTACACTGGTTTTCAGCGTAGTACCACCCATGGTTCGCTAGTTCCAGTCAATGCTCACAGATTTCACCGCAATGCATAGCCACATGGCGTTGCGGGCTTTCTCCCTGCCATAATACTAGCAGCCGCGATGTGAATGAAATACTCTTGAAAGCGGCGTTAAACCACAACTGACCTCACCTCAATGTCAAGGTAGCCAAATATCTGATGCTTCTCCCGTCTACTGTTTAGTTGTTCGTGTGCACAGTGAACGGTCACAATGATCTGCATGTGTGCTTAATCACAACATTATCAAGGGCTCTCTGGTCCAGGAGAGGTTCATGATGAAACGAAACTCTTATCAGCACTAATTAATTAGTTCATTTCTGTAACATGTTCTGAAACAGCTTGAATTCACAATTTCTGTGAATGTTTAAGGTTAAAAGGAAGAGAGACGAGTTTGTTTATGATATCAGTCTTAGATATGCTATTTTGGCACAAAGAGGCAAAAGTCTCAGGTATGAGACATTAATTGTGTTTGGATTCTTGCCAAAGTTGGTTCAAACTTGCCTCATCTTCAGCTGTAACTGAAGTCAAATAAATAAACTGTAATGTATGTTGGTTGACGCTACTGACACTGTCATCTGAAATATGGCAAAACAATATACAATATTGAGCCGTTTGTATGAATTTTAAAAAACCCATTTAATTGGAAATTTTATTCAAAATGTTCATTTCAAATATTTAATGCCAGTCTAAATCCATAACTCATGATGACCTATTTCCATGGTCTAAGATAATTACATTACTTCAGCCACTGTTACGCATTGTAAATCTTAAATAAATTATTATTTTGAGATATCTTGTTCTCAGTTTTCGGGAAATATTGAAAGTGTAAAATAATTTGGAAGCTTTTTCTGTGTAAAGGGACCCTGTGCACACGTTACATTTTGCGTATCTGCACTGATTATATAAAGCCTCCATTTCTCGTTAGCTCCAAGTCACTATTGATTTCCTTGAGTCTATTTTGCACAAGCAGCAACTTCTCCGTTCATCTCCATCTCATGTGACATTTCGCGTTTTGAAAAAATAGTGCTTGAGTTAAAATTATTGAGTATTTCATGCATATTTACTTCTTCATTATACATGCCATAAATTGCCAGGACAGATTGACAATAACTGATCCAAATTGTCAAGTTCCCAGCTGTTCATTGTACTATTGCATTGTGTAATATGCGCGGACATATTTTCTTTGGTAGAGCTGTATCTATCTGTTCACTCTGTAAGCATCCTAAATCATTGCATACAAGTTATGAAGTATGCTCAGATATAGGATATCTCCCATCTGTCCCTCTTATCCAAACCCTTCGTTGTTGCCCATGTTGTCTGCAGATGTGATGCCAACAGGAAGTCGGCCATGTTGGATGAAAGCAGAGGGCATTGTCAGCTAATTGTTTTGTCTGTAGCTTATCTCTCTGCTCTGGTGCCCGTGACATTTGCTGAGGGCTCCAGTAACTGCTTAGTGCTTGTAGTCTGGGTCCACCTACTTCACAGGCTTTAGAGTCTTGAAGTTCTTTTCTACCAAACAACTACACATATCTTTCTGCTTCTTGTGGGCTCATTCTTCTACAAAGTACTTTGCTTTGAAGCTTTGTCAGTTTCAATATGAACTGAACGAAATACCATTGCCCTTTGAGTTATGTTTTGATGATCAGTACAGCTTCCTGTTAAAAGATATTCTGTTGAGAACAAATTCTGAATCGGGAATTATTTTGGGAGTTACAGCTGGAAGGGTTTAGTGATATCATTGTTTAAAAATGACTTTAGTTTCTTAAATTAGAATTAATATAAAAAAAAATCAAATTTGAAAAAAGAAAAATAAGTGATAATCCTCTGTGATTGCATAATTATCAAGGTGTTTTTGCTTTTATCTGAAATAAATGTCCAGATGACTGAGTTCGTAAATGATTAAATTAATTAACATGCTGTCCATTCATATAAGCAATGTTCACAATATAAAAAACAAACTTGCAGCAATAATTTCAAGATACTGTCATGATACAATGGTTTTCTTGTCCTGCTTTTTCGTTACTAGAACAGTAGCAAATGCTTATAAATTAATTAGAGGACGATAAACCTGTTATGAAAATGCTTGTAGCACTACTTACAAACAGGTTTGATATTGAAGTTAGTTCAGAATAGAGTTGTCCTAATGTCAATGTATTCACAATGTAACATTCGTTATTCTTCCTGTGATATCTGTTTTACACTTTCCACGCTTGTATTTCGAACCAAAATAATTGAGTCATCTTTCTTTTCAACTTATTCTGCCTGGAATAGAAAGATAATGCTTGTGGAAAATAATTTGAAATCAGTTAAATGTTACTGTTTGATCATCATTGTTACTTTAATGATACACAAACCTATAATTGAAATTAAAACATACACACTATAAAACTCAAGGTAAATGAAATATAGCAGTTGGTTAGACTAGACTTAAACTAGACTTAAAATGTACTTACTAGACACTATAAATAAGCGTGGCTCATGAATGGGTGTAGATCTACATAGTTGTGTGGTAAATATCATCACCAGGACAGAATATACGACAGGTTTGACAGTCGTGACCTGTAATACAGCTCAGAGGTAATGAGTTTTTTTATGTGGTCGGTCAAAGACATCTGAAGTGTTCATTTCAGCTACTGAGTACTTTAGTGTGAATAGAACTGGACATGGTGTATCTCTTTGCTGAACTCATTTGAGAAGAATGCCTTGCTAATGATCAAATTTCTTCTAAAATAAATAATCAGTGGCCGAGTAGATTACTTTGTTGATAGTAGCTAGTTTGTGCTTATAGTGTTAAGAAATAGACTCAGGAGCTATCCTTGCTGAACCCAACAGACAACTGAGATGCAGGATTCTTTTTCAGAAGGGATCCTCCTTGGGGTACTTATTGCATAAAATCCTAGATTTTAGATATATGACAGGTTGTAACTATATTTTCCACATAAAATTAGTTAAAAAACTAAAAAAACGTACTTTGGGTCACCCCTTTCGAGCCTCACCCCTTACGGTTGTCATGCAACCAAGGGCGGTAACTCTAACCTCACCACTTTCCAATCTGTCATTCTAGTTGACTGGTCGCACGTTTTTGCTCTCAAGTTTTCTGAGTTACGTCTTCCGATCTTGAAGAAAATGGCCCAAAAGCAATCTGTATGTGTGGTAACTTCTACCTTTTTACAGTAGGGTCGAATGGCTTCACGGTTTTAGTCGTAGATTTCGTGTATTTGTAACTTACTTTCGCGCACATGGCGGGAAAGTCGACCCAAGATGGCGGCCTTTTTTTCTCTCGATCGATGTGTTTTGATCGTGGAATTTGGTTAGATCTGGGCTTTCCACGTTTATATATATATATTTTGGGGTTTCATATTCGATTTCTGTAAGTATTTCGAATAGCCCACTGGCCTGCATGCAATTTAGAAAAATTACATGTTCTTTTTCTTCCAGTGATGTTTAGGGGTGTGGCCATGTTTGTTTACGTTTGTACAACTTCGCATTTGCCATTCGCCTCTGCTATTGTTTTTTACATGCATGTTACAAAACAATTACATCTCATTCCCCCATGTATTTGTATATATATTCTTTAAGAAATTATATATATACGCATGTTGCAAGGATCGGTCTTGAATGGCTATTTTGTTTCTAGCCTTTCAAGCCGTGTTCCTTGTGTAATGGTCCTGTCTCCATAACGGACGGGCATGACGAGTGCTTGCGCTGTCTTGCACAGGACTTTCATCACCCTCTGAAGTGTGACATCTGCAAGGCTTTCACACCTAAGGCCAGGGCCAGACGGGATGCTGACCTGGAGTTTTTTGCTAATGCCTTGTTGCAGAGCAAGGACATAGCGAACCTCGACCCTCCATCTAAGGCTAAGAAGCTAGCTAAGGCTAAGCTTAGTGGTAAGAAAGGTAAAGGTAAGGCTTCGGCCTCCGCGACTGTGTCCTCGATCAAGTCGGTCCTCGATGGTTCTTCATCCGAGGCCGACTCAGTCGAGGACCGGCGGGGGGCCTCAGCCGGGGAACTTACCCACCCTCCCACCCCAACAACAACTAATGTAATACCTAACCCTAACCTTTTTGATATGTCGCAATTCACTGCAACCATAACACAGCAGATGAAGGCTATGATCGACTCGGCGGTCTCGGGGCTCCGTACGGAGCTCCGGGCCCCGAGTCGGGAGCCCGATGCTACTCCGGCAAGGGGAGAACTCGATCTCGGCATAGTCCAAGGCACGCTTTCTCCCCGGGGTCCCCACCTCCCAGGTTCACCCCTGCGGAGCATGGAGCCCCACGCCAACACACAAACACACCAGCACTCCCAGACACCTGGCTCCGGGCAGGTCTCGTCTGGGGGACCGCTGGCCCCGCCTAACCTGGAACCACTCCTTGGTGTTGGTTCCCAGGTGACGGCTACCACCTCTACTCCAGGGTACGAGGCGCCTCCTGTGCTTCAGGATCAGCGTGCTCGGAACCCTGCCCCGTGCTCCGAGACCCCCGGCCTAGTGTCGGGGTCCTCCGGATCGCACGTGGGACCCAAGAGCATCCCCGGGACCCAGGTCTCGGGGAACCCACTCGAGCTCGATCCTCGAGCTGGGGGCTCGGGACAGCCGGCGACAGCTGACGGGTTCTCTCGGGGCCTTGTCGACGCCCGTGACTCTTTCCTTGTGGACTCCGAGGTTGGCTCCGGCCTCTCGGAGCGATCGGGGATCGAGTTCATGGACGTCGATGAGGTTCGGGAGGACTCGGGTTCTTTACCAGCTGCCGCTGCCATCAGGAACCTCCGTGGCTTGATCGCGGAGGCTATCCCTGGTGTTGCTGCCCCGGTCCCCGAGCCCGAGGACATGGACTACCGCTTGTCGGGGGAGGCCTTCGCTAAGAGCAAGGCTCCCGTAGTGGGGCTCCGCGTGCTCCCTTCACTAATGGACGAGCTAGTCGATCCCCTCCTAGCTGGTGCCCGCTCTACCGCCGATCTAGGCTACTTATCTAGGCGGTATCAGCTGGGAGAGGAAGGCTTGTTCGATATTCCGTTGGTGGGGGACTGCGTGTTTACCGCGGTTTCTTTGCACCGGCCTAGGGTTACACCCTCGGTCGGTAGGCAAGGTCGGCGGCTGCCACCCTTCACTGTTGGAGCATCTGAGTTAAAGGTGGTGTATCGGTACTATGAAGATCAGTATCGTAACGCCGCCCAGCAACTCCAGATTGCGGTCCATCAGGCGTACCTGGCCTCCATGCAGGACCAGCTCGCTTCGAAGGTTGAGGTCTCGGGGAATTCTTCCTCTGAGCTCCTCGGGCAGCTTACCGCGGTCGGTGGCCATCTGGCGCGCGACTCTATTAAGTGTTCGGCTAACCAGATGGCATGCGCAGTGGTGGGAATGCGCAAGCTGTGGCTGTCGGCGTCAACTTGGATGCCGTCAACCCAGCAGTCCCTGCTGAATTTGCCTTTCCGGGTCGGCTCTACGCTCTTCCCGGGGGCTCAGCAGGTACTCCGGGACACCGCGGACGTCGTTACGACCTGCCGGGAGACCTCTAAGGTTCTCTCCGTGCAGGATCCAGACGCCAAGCGCGCACGCGTGTCCAACCCTCCCCCTGCTCGTTCCTCAGCGCCGACTGGGAAACCAGCTTGGATGTCAGCTAGTCTGAATCAAGCTGGGGGCAGGGGCAAGGGTCCCAAGAAGCGTGGCGGGAAACACCAGCAGCCATCGGGCAAGCAGGGGTTTCGGGGGCGCGGGAAGCCAAACCAGGGCTCCTAGCTCCTCCCGTACCGCTCGGGGTGTCCAAAGTTCCGGGGGCCGGAGTGCCGCCGGAGACGGACACCTTATGCTTATTGGGGCACATCCCTGTTGGCGGCCGACTGTCGAGGTTCATAGACGCTTGGGCCAAGGCCACGTCAAACACCTGGGTCCTGTCCACACTCAGGGAAGGCCACATGCCACAGTGGAAGCGCAGTCCACCTTCATTTACCGGGGTGCGGCACACGAAGGTGCCCTCCGCGCCGGAGAAGGTGGACATCCTCCGCTCAGAAGTCAAAGCTTTGCTGAGCAAGGCTGCGATAGAGCTAGTGCCTGTGGGCCAGGAAGAGAGCGGATATTATTCCACATACTTCCTGGTGACCAAGAAGGGCGGAGGGTTCAGACCTATCCTAAATCTAAAGATCATGAACAAACTCATAGAGGTACCATCGTTCAAGATGGAGACTCTAAGGTCTGTGATTTCGTCAGTGCAGGTCGGGGAGTGGCTATCCTCCATAGACCTCAAAGACGCTTACCTTCACGTACCGATGCACCCAGACTTCAAGAAGTTTCTGCGGTTTGCATTCGACGGGAAGTGTTATCAGTTCAGGGTGTTACCCTTCGGAATCTCAACGGCTCCGAGGGTATTCACCAAGCTCATGCTGGTAGCTGCTCAGGTAGCCAGGTCTCAGGGCAGGTGTTGTCATCCCTACCTGGACGACTGGCTCCTCAGAGCGCTGTCTCAGCTGCAGAACCACGAGTCCACCCAGGCCATTCTGCACACGTTGGTCTCGCTGGGGTGGATCGTGAATCTCAAAAAGTCGGAGCTAGCCCCATCACGGGACTTAGTCTTCCTGGGCTCCAGGTTCCGGACGGAGCCGGGGATCGTATCCCTGGCCCCGGGCCGGGTCCCGAAGATCCTCGGGGCTGTGAACTCGTTTCTCAGCGCTCCAACCCACACGGCTCGGGTCTGGCTCCAGCTCCTCGGAGTCATGGCAGCGACCATAGACGTGGTGTGGAGGTCCCGGCTCCGCATGAGGCCCGTCCAACAAGCTTTGGCGGGTCTGTGGTCCCACTCGGAGTCTTACGAGAAGCTGCTCGTCACTCCGGGGTGGGTCTTACCACACCTCTCTTGGTGGACCAATGTCGATCACCTGACTCGGGGTTACCCCCTGCAGGCTCCGGCGCCGACCCTGACTGTTCAGACCGACGCCTCCCTCACGGGATGGGGCGGGGTTCTGGGATCTCGTACGGTCTCGGGCCTGTGGTCACAAGCCGAGTCTCAGATGCACATCAATGTGTTAGAACTCAGGGCGGCCAGGCTAGTCTTGCAACATCTGAGGGATCAGGTGAGGGGTCAGGTGGTCCGGCTTCAGCTGGACAACAGGACCGCCATGGCTTACATCCTCAATCAGGGCGGGACGGTTTCTCCGTCCCTCCTGGAGGAGACGTGGCAGTTCTTCCTTTGGTGCGACGAGGTCGACACCACGGTTCTGCCAGTGTACTTACCAGGGGTGGACAATATCCGAGCGGACGCTCTGTCTCGCCGGATTCTTGCCCCCCACGAGTGGCTACTGGATCGAGAGATATTCGAGACTATCTCCCAGTTATACGGGTCATTCCAGGTGGATCTGTTTGCGTCAGGGACGAACTTTCAGATACCCCAGTTTTGCTCCAGGGTACCCGACACTCGGGCTCTCTCCCAGGATGCATTCGAACTGGACTGGACAGACAGAGTTCTGTGGGCTTTCCCACCAGTGCCTCTGATCTCCAAGGTCCTTGCCCGTCTAGCCACTCATCCTCCGCGTCAGCTGGTGCTAATCACACCTCTGTGGGCAGCGCAAACTTGGTTTCCACAGGTACTCAGGTCTCTGGCTATGCCACCTGTTCTGTTACCGTGTCGGCCGGGACTTCTGTCCCAGGACGGAGCCCCCCACCCCAACCCCAGGGTGCAGTGGGTGGCTTGGCCTCTGTCCGGAATCGCCTCCAAAGTAGCGGTATTCCTGCACGAGTTGCAGACACAATACTGGCTTCGAGGAGGGATTCAACGAACATTCAGTATGAAGATAGATGGGCCTGCTATTCGCGCTGGTGTGCAGATAGGGACGTACTCGATCCCTTTTCTGCAGATCTAGTGTTGGTCCTGGAATTTCTGCAGTCTAGATTGGATGCGGGCTTGGCCGCATCGACTGTCAGAGGTTATTCCACGGCTATTTCAGCCTTTCATGTCCCGGTGGACGGCGCTCTTTTGGGTGCCCATCCATTGGTCCAGCGTTTTTTAGCAGGCGTGGACAGGATCCGGCCTCCGGTGAGGCGGATCAGCCCAGTGTGGGACCTTTCAATAGTCCTCGATTGGCTATCGGGGCCTAGGTTCAGGGATTTGTCTTCACTGTCTCTCCAGTTATTGACCTGGAAGGCAGCTTTTCTAGTGGCGGTGGCGTCTGGCAGACGGGTAGGCGACATACATGCTATGTCCGCCGATCCCGATCTCACAGTCTTCCACAGGGACAGAGTCAGTATCAGGCTGCCAGACTCCTACCGGCCAAAAGTGGCCCACTCCTTTCATGTGTCGGCCCCCATTGAATTGCCCGCGCTTAGACAGCCGGCAGCTTCGGGCTCTCAGGCCTCGCACGATCACATCCTAGACGTGCGTAGGACCTTGAGAGCATATGTTAAGAGAACAGCCTCTATTCGTAGGGATAGTCAGCTTTTCTGCTGTTACGGTGGAGGTAAACAAGGTTTGCCTGCCTCCAAACAATCAATCTCGAGATGGATTGTCTCGGCAATATGCTTAGCGTATGTTCACAAGGGCCGTGAGCCCCCAGGTGACCTCAAGGCTCATTCGGTTAGGGCAGTCGCGACGTCCAAGGCGTACGCAGCGGCCCTGCCTATCGAAGAGATCTGCTCCGCTGCTATCTGGAGCCAGCCTAGCACGTTCATTCGTCATTACCAACTCGACAGGCTCTCGGGCGAGCGTGCTCGGTTTGGTCAGACAGTTCTCTCCGGTGGGCAGAGTCGTCAACCCCCTAGCTGAATGAGCTGATGAGGGTTGGTCGATCTGTTGTTTTTAATTATTAACTAACGCCACTAATATCCGTTGATACTAAGGGCCCAAGTCCTTTATCCCACGGTTATTTCCCCGGCTGAGGACTCCCGTGGGGTGATCTTTGCTATGGGATTTTTTGTCCTCATCTTCTCTCTTTCAAAAAAGGGGGGGGGGCGGGGTTTTCAGACCTGTAAGGCGACTGAGAGTGCGCCACGTAATCCCCAGGTCATTGAGGTTATAGCCCATGGTGGATCCATTTTTGTACTTTGGGTGAGTAATCTCTTGTACTTCGTTTTGCGCCTTCGGGTGCAGTCTGAATGCCACTGCCATTGATTTAATCTTTGGGAGTCTGTCTTATGCAATAAGTACCCCAAGGAGGATCCCTTCTGAAAAAGAATCGAACAAACCTGTATAGGTTCCAGATTCTTTGAAGAGGATCCTCCTTGGGGTAGGGCCACCCACCTCCCCTTCATTCAGCCTGCATGACTGGATTGGAAAGTGGTGAGGTTAGAGTTACCGCCCTTGGTTGCATGACAACCGTAAGGGGTGAGGCTCGAAAGGGGTGACCCAAAGTACGGTTTTTTAGTTTTTTAACTAATTTTATGTGGAAAATATAGTTACAACCTGTCATATATCTAAAATCTAGGATTTTATGCAATAAGTACCCCAAGGAGGATCCTCTTCAAAGAATCTGGAACCTATACAGGTTTGTTCGAATTAATGCAATTAAGTTCAAATACCTTGTGTCAACTAACAGGCTTTACTTATTTTGCCTAATAGTTTGCTTTGTTCTCTTTATTTTATGTCTATTACAAATGAGGTTGATTCAAAATACTTCTATTAGGACCATCAAGGAAAACTGTCAAGCTTCTAACACTGCAGCAACCCATGTATGTACAGTATGGTGTTGGATACGGTGTAGACTTTGGGGACAAGGATGGCCCAGTTCTAGTGCTCATACATTCATGGGCAGAGGAGATTTCCTTGGATTACTTCAGATTCAATGCACAAATGTGGTGTGAATTGTTTCTGTCTGTATTCGTTTGAAACAACAGTTTATCCAATACCTAAATATCTTTGAGGGACTCTCGTTAAATGTATTGAGCTCAAGACTTAATGACTTGAGATTCATTAAGAGGTTCCAACAGATAATGATAATGATGAAGCATACCTTGCAGATGTTTGTGATAGATAAGAGATCAGAAACCATCATCATCATTAGGGAAATTATCTCTGACAAACATCAGAGGACATAACTGTCATATTCCCATCCTTGTTTATAGCCTGTAAAATAACATGGCAGAACAAGTAATAAATAACCACAATCAACATTTTATGACCTAGTGGATACCAAGGAGGACTAGAGCTTGCCTCAATACAGGTGTTTGTAACGAGATAAGGACTACAGTATGTAACTGTCTTTCAAATAGCTTTCATATACCACTGTTTATGCCTCCTGAATAAGTTATCATTGAAGGTGGAAAATTGTCATCTTTGAAGACTTGAATCATTATTGTATTGTTGAAATGTTCATAGGTTAGCAATTGCAGATCATTGTTTCTGATAATTTCAATACAAAAGCTGCATAGAAGAGATATTAGAAGCAACTTTCATGTCATGAATGATAAATAAAAATGTTCAAAAGTCTTTGTTAGATCCTACATTGCCACAACAATGTAACATGTCATTGTAAAAGGATAAGATGGGTTTAGAAACTGCAAGTAAGTGAACAAAAACCAAACCACAATTCACAAAATCGTAGTCTTTCTTGAATTCTGACGTTTCGCAAAACATAAATTGTCTGTAGGACTGAGGCTTAAGACTTGAGACTTGTAGTTAGGTACAATAAAATCTGTCAGTTGAAAACAGTGAATGGGTCACGATGACCTGAAAGAAAAGATGTTGAGGGAAATATTTTGTGCTTGTCTAGTTGATTGATTTTTGCTGCTCCCGCTCCTCACATGTTGCCATGCTACTTAGCATCTGTTGCTCTCATGCTCATGTTGTCATGTTGCCATGCTACTTAGCATCTGTTGCTCTCATGCTCCATGTTGTCAGTTTGCTCATGCTCCATGTTGTCAGTTTGCTTCCAGTACAAGGATATGAACGATTATTTTCCCCTGAAATGTTCTTCCTGTAATCAATTTCCTCTTATACAATTCCTAGATCTTGTTATATGCTGACAGTTTGCTAGGAGTAAATTGAAATCCAAATATTTTGCTATCTTTCAAAATTTTTGGTTTATTGACTGACTGACAGTTTGCTTGAGTAAATTGAAATTCCAATATTTTGCTTTCTTTCATGTTCTTGGTTATTGACTTACTGACAGTTTGTTTGAATAAAAAAAATATCTGATTGATACAAAATTAAGTATCTTTTCATCAAATTGAAATTCAATGGAAAAAATCCCAATTATAACCCATACTCATAAACCAAAAGTAGTCATTTTAGTTTTTAAAGAACACAAACAAAACTGTATTTCCCTTTGTGACTTGTAATGTTGATCTTTCAAGACAGCTATTAATAATAGAAAGAATATTGCCATGAAATATTGTACTCCCTTCCACCGTTGATCTACAAACCTAAATTACAGGAAGTTCTCTGTTTGATGTCTGCAGAACGAACAAGGAACAGGTGTCATTATAGGGGAGATTTGTAAACTGTTGGAAATGAGGCTTTTTTAAGCTTCCCTCTCATGCAGAAATGTTTACATAATCTTTTTCTGTCTCTCAAACCAAAACAAATTACCTTAGTAACAGCCCGCCTTTGATATACAGAGAGATAGAATAGATAGATAGATAAAAGGTACATAAATATTAAAATAAATATAAATTTGCTATTTATGTAATATCAATGAGCATGATTTTTTCAATGTATTTTTGTTTTATTTTAAAAGCTTAAAATGAGAAGAGTTTTTCTTTTTTCTTAAAATGATGAAGGAATGCCATTTCTTTATTAGATTTGGTTCTTTCAAATATTCTGTATGCCACTCCTGGCTGAGAAATGACTTTGAAATTATATCATGAAAATGATGAAATATGCTGAAGTACAAAATCTCTAGGTTATATTTATTTCCAATTTAAACATTCAATTCACAATCATTACCTGCAGAATATCTTTAAACAGAAACTTAAAAAAAATATTGTTCCGCAATCACTTAGACAATTTCAAACAAACATTAAACTGTAGAAACTTCTGTGGTCAATTCTTAAAACGACAATACAAATTACAAATGAAAATGTTCTCTAACCTACACATGATTCAACTGAATCGATTTTCTAGAAATCCAAAATTCATATCAGCTTTCAATTACTTGAGTCAGTGTAACTGAGATTTTATTTTTCATTTGATCTTTAAATGAAGATTTCTCAATAAATCTTGGTTGAATTTCTGTTATGCTGATCAGCTTTTGCTTCCTGCAAAGTCGGTTTAATCAATATTGGATAAAGATTTTGATCAGGATAAAATGGGAATTTCTGTCCAGACCAATCTGGATCCACAAGGTAGTAAGGAGCTCTCGAGAGCTAAGTGAGTGGATTGGATGTAGTGTAGACACTTTCAGACTTTGGAATACACAAATAGATCACAAAGATAAACCAACAGGTCACACCGTTAACACCTAGATCACACTGATGTGTCTGTGTTGACATTACTTTGTCAGTCAACGCTTTTATTGGTGTCTCTATCTCTTTAATGTCATGATCAGCTATACCTATCTTCACTATATCTTGATTCTGATAAACCTTACCTGCGGTCACAAAATATTCCTGAAGCCTATCTTTAACAACTAGCTGTTTCCTTCATTAAATGGTTCCCATGTACATTGGCCACTCACAATGGTACATTGATTCAGCAGCTTTTAATATTACATATACTTTAATGTTAATCTTTCAAGACAGCTATACAGAAATAGAAAGAATATTCCAATGAATTATTGTATTTTCCCCACACCATTGATCTACAAACATCTACATAAAGAACCTTGATTACAGGACGAGTTCTCTGGTTGATGTGTGTAGAACAAGGAAGAAGTGCCATTACAGGGGAGATTTTAAATCATTACTTGTATCCGAACAGAATCAGGTGTAACAGGTTCATGTGGACATAAATTCGTCAGAACTTTTGTTTCTGTTTTCTTGTTGATTTTTATAAAAATATTTAATTGCAGAAATATTGTAATGATGCGATCATCTTGAAACTTGCTTGGTGGACAAATCCATCTTTGATCTCTTAACCTCTAGATGCATCAATATTACATGTATGCATCAATTTTAAGTGGATGCATTAATACTATGTGGATGCATCACAATTACATGGATGCATTAATATTACTTGTATGCATCAATTTTAAGTGGATGCATTAATACTATGTGGATGCATCACAATTACATGGATGCATCAATATTACTTGTATGCATCAATTTTAAGTGGATGCATTAATACTATGTGGATGCATCACAATTACATGGATGCATCAATATTACTTGTATGCATCAATTTTAAGTAGATGCATTAATACTATGTGGATGCATCACAATTACATGGATGCATCAATATTACTTGTATGCATCAGTGTTAAGTAGATGCATTAATACTATGTGGATGCATAACAATTACATGGATGCATCAATATTAAGTGGATGCATTAATACTATGTGGATGCATCACAATTACATGGATGCATCAGTATAACGTGAATGCATCAATTTAATATGTGTATGAAATATTCCTTTTATCACACACTGATTCCTGTTATTGAGCCACTCAGACTGGGTTACCTTTAAATATCAAGCGGGTAAACATTTGTATTGTTTAGTAACACAATCTCTAAAAACAAAATAAGAAGACAACCTGATAAATCAAAGATCATGAGAAGGAAATAGACTTTTGCGTAGCACTGATCTATCTATTGCCATGGACACTGATTGAAGTTGTTAATTCCAGTTTGCTCTACAATAACAGTGGATTCCACATGAATATTTCACAGTCGTCTCTCAAACCGTTAGATCGATCCAAGCCTCCCGTGTATAAATCTACAGACTGGCAGGCTGTGTATCATCTCGGGACAGTATTCAGGAGCTTCTCCTGCTCTTTGCTGATAAATCCACAACTGACAGGCCATATATATTCTCGCCCTATCACAAAATGTTGGGAAGTTCAGTTTGTTCAGTGTCCATTTAGCAAACATAGAATATCTGCCTATCATTGACTAGCACCATGTAGCGCCTTGAGCATGCTATTGAGCATGGATATGTGCGCTTTATAAATATGCACTCATCAAAGGAGAAAGAGAATTGGACATTAGTTTGGGGTGTGAGGGGTAGTACCAGCATTACGGTATTTGTGTCTTAAACATGGTTTGACACCGGCACTCGTGACGTATAAGGCTAAATAAAAAGTCAAATGTTTCTAGAGCATCACTTTTATTTTTGCGCATAACAGTTTTTATTGTCATTTTAAAAAATAAATTCTGAATTTGCCACATCTTTTACGCTAAACCCCCAAAATCCATTCGTCCACCAAATATATGGGTCTGTAAGTATGAGTATCCTCCCGTTATGTATACTTCCAGTGCCTTCAAGCTTTATCTTATGGAAAATAAAAAAATTGACTCCTCCTTTGTCATTATATGTCACAAAAAGCAAGAGAAAATCCTATCACGGTTTTCACTTTTGAAAAAAAAGTGCGGCGAAACATTTAACTTTGTTTATGCATCCTAATGACTATGCATTCCTATGTCCCCTATTTTCCATCTCCGAGGCAGGACACAGGTATAATGAGACTGTGATCAATACATGGAGTCTGTGAGCAAGTCTGTTGCCACTGGGCTGATGAATAGTTTAACAGCTTGTTGCATATGACTCATACTGTCAATGATAAACCAATACAAGGGTATTTCAGTCAAAATCATCATCTGTTTTCTAAAGGCTTGATGTTAAATGTTGAAAATTAAAATTCCTTCATAATTGGGAGTGAAATTTTAACAGTTTTAGTGAAAGTTAGCTGCTGAATCAGCTATTGCCAAAACATTCTGATTGGCCAAATGACAGGAATCACAACCTATTAACAACAGAAATGTTTCAGCATTCAAGAGAAAAATTATCTTTGAATATCCTGGGACCGACATCTAAAAGGATGTTGTAATTGTGCTCTCTTTTGCCCTGATCCTGAGACAAGTGATCCTGTGTAGGGAAATTGTAAGGTTCCGAAATCTTATTTGAACATTAAATATCAATTCCTTTATCTAAGGTATTGATTCTTTACCAAATGTTATTGATAAAATTACGAAGTTTTCCTCGCCACAAAGTTGTCGTAGTTGAAGAGATAAACTTTCGGGTGCTGTAAACGTTCTGGGTTCAAAGGTTGTACATGGTACAAGGAAATTGAAACTGTTCTATTACTGCGACACCTGCAACCACTTGATAATGATGACTTGCAAACATTTATTCAAACAGTCGATATTGCCTTAACAGGGGTGAAGAGGTCAATTTGTAAGGTTGCTATCACACATGTTATTTTATTTCTGCACCACCAAATAGCAAATTTGACTAATATTGTGAATACTGAACTAGTTATCCACATTTGATTTCATGTAGTTGGGTTTTTAAACTTTATAATGCTTTTCAATGCAGTATTTAAATGTATTTTGGTACCACTTAACTTTGAGATGGCAATTGTTCCATTTGATTTGAATTTTACATTCGATATCGTTTAAGAATGCTGGTATATTTTTGCAAAAATTAGGAAAGTCTCCTCTTATTGCACAAAGAATGTATCATTTGAGTTTGTAAATAAACTGATTCTGTAAGTCTTGAAAATTTAAAAATAATAAGTAGAAGTTTGGAAAAAGTTGATTTAAAGAATCTGAATCTAAGAACATTAATATTTGTATTTAATTTCAAAAGATCAACATTGTAAAACAAAAATGTAATAAATGTAACAATGCGACCCTCTATCACCTTCACCTTACTTGTTGATGTAATATTCCACTGCACTCAAGTGCAGATCTACGTTCAGCTTGCATTCGGCATCCATCCCACGCAGACTGTTATATATTGTTTATATGAAAGGTTAAGGATGAGGTAAAGAGCTTGGAATACATACAAGATGTTTATCAGGGGATCATTAGAAGGAATCCTGCAGTCATTATTCGGATCAAACAGGCTTACCTGGAACAAATATTCCTTCTCAAAGTCATTATATGAATGAAACTGGCTTATAGACCTTTCTCAAGTCATTATGTGAATGAAACAGGCTTTGTGAGAGCAAGGGTTAATTATTGCAATGTGATTTATGTGTACAGGTGCTTTTGATTTTCAGGATGTGTTGTTCAGATTTTCTTCAATTATCTTTGTTGTTTGAAGGAGGTTGTCCTGTCAGAGTGAATTGAGTTCTTGATCATTTTTTATTTATAGTTGATTAGGAACGATTATGAATTATGTTGTTTAAAGAGTGAAAATTAAAATAACAGTTAATAAGTGCCAAACCATTTCAAGAATCAAAACATTGGTCAACTGACTATGAAAGAAATACCCTGATTTTAATATGCATCCGGCAGATAAATGAAGTAGACTATATGCACAAATTTACATGTGCAGTATTATAAGATGTTCGTCAGATTTCGAATGAGTAAATTTTAAAATTGAACTCAGAAAAAGATTTCTTTCTGTTCTGACATATTTGTTTATTGGTGAAGACCAAATGGAAGAAGTGTTTGATCTTCCATGCTGGCAAGTTAATGCTGTGTGCTGAGGTAGACAAATCAGAACTCTTGCCAAAAGAGTGAGAAAGATGTTACCTTGGTGTAATAACATTTGAGTCTCCAATTTTATTGAAGTGATTTGGAAATTTGTTTGAGGTAGAAAATCTTTGTATGGAATATAATATATTTATTTACAAGGGAGTCCACATTCCTAATTTATTTTCAGTCAAAATAGGTCAAATCCCATAGTCACTATTCAGTGATGGGTAAAGTGGGCTTTATTGAAATGAGAGTTATCTCCCTTGAGAGGATCAAGCTGTCAGGCTTGCATTACTAATGAGCCTGGGTGCATGATTCGTACAGTATGTGGACCCCCACTATACGTTGAGTACTTCATCCCCAGCAATTCTTGGTGCTTACATCAGGGACGAGATATGCTTGATGGAGGCTTACATAAGCTTACTCATATTCAACCCCCATTTGTGTGACATTCTTGTGCAACAATTGCTTTTGAACGGACTATTGTTATTCTGAGATGATGCTCAAATGCAGTTGAAGGGGTGTATTCAAGAAGAGCATATGTGCTATTGCTATAATAGAACATAGAACATGTGCCCTTCTTGAATGCACCCCTTCGATTGTATTTTATGCTTTGATGTGTTCATTATTTCAAGTTCAATCCTTTTTTTGTGACATGGCATATTCAAATGTTGTATTGGATTGAACAATTGAATGATAACTTGGGACTGTCATCTTACCAAAGATACGTTTTTCTGATATAATCTACAGGTAAAAGGTTAAAAGATATGTTTTTCTGTAAAATTATAGAAAAAGCAGATAAAGGGTTCTGTATCCTTATAACGTTGACTGGCCTGGGCAGGATAACGCAGTGGTTAGCATGTTCGGCTTCAGATCAAGAGGTCCAGGGTTCGAATCCCGTCAGGGGCACGGCAACTTTGTCTGCAGTAGAGAACTAGTTCCAGGAGATGCACTTGGTTTCATCGCAATGCATAGCCACATGGTGTTGCGGGCTTTCTCCCTGCAATAATACTAGCAGCCGCGATATAAGTTAAATACTCTTGAAAGCGGCGTTAAACCCTAAATCACCTCACCTCACCTTGAATGGCCTATTCACTTGTGAGTATAAATTGACAGGGTAAACCATAATAGACATCGCCCAATCTATACAAAATAGTGAGATCCTCAGGTTATATGTTAATCTGTAACATTTAGTCTCCTCTGTTTGTTTGTATAGAACAACTTAATAATGAAGTTCAACTCATTTCATTACCTTCAGTACTTCTTGTTTATTTGTTAGATTTTCAGCTTTGAAGGTAAGGGTTAAAATGGGGAGACACATGCTAAACCAAATTGTGCTTTCCAAAGGAATGTATGAAGTTAAACCAAGACATTTGACCATAAAATATTGTTTATTTAAAAGAAATATACAATTTCATAGGCGGATCTAGGACTTTCAAAATGGGGTGTGGGAATGACATATTATTATATATTGTAAAGGGAGTGGGTTTACCCTAGGGGTTGCATCAAATTGATATGTCAAGTTTATCAAAGGGGGTGAGAGGCCAAACCCACTGAAATCCAACTCTAGATCGGCCATTGCAATTTGGCCTTTTCCTTTTCAATAAGGCAGTCACTGTGCATTGATTTGCGTCAGATTTAGTAACATTCCACATCTTGAGTCAATAACAATTCATTGCAACATGTTGCTTATGACTCAGTAAAAATATCTCAGGTACAATCTTTCCAAGAGAATGTTGGTTTTTAAGAAGATTATGAAGTGTTGCTATGGAAACATTTTCTTTTGTCACAAACTGGCAACAGATTTTCAATAAGGCATGTCGTAATCCCGAGGAATGTTGTGTAATTAGAGGAAGATTCTTGTTTATATTGGCGCTTCATTGCATCAAAACATGATTTTATTATTATTTTAGTGTTCGGAGTGTGAACCATTCTGATTTCAAGTTCACAACACTCTGTCGCAATGGAAGTGAATCTTGACTAAATAAGTATGTGATTGTGGAATGACTCTGCATGTATCATATCTATCTGTCATCTGCAAAACTGCAATCAGTTTTCGTTTACATGTGCACCAAATTGCAGACAAAAACTTTAAAATCTGAAAAAGTGATGAATGTTATGACAAAATTACTTGATTTCTCAAATGAAATTTCTTTCTCTGCATGTGCCTGTGAATGTTTTCAATTCTTCCCAAACAAAATTCTTTAAATACAAGGGGGCAGGATAGCGCAGTGGTTAGCACGTTTGACTTCAGATCAAGAGGTCCGTGGTTTGAATCGTGCCAGGGGCATGGCAACTTTTCAACTTTGTTTTACACGAAGTATGGTTTGGGTGCAATGCTATACCTAATTTCAATGCAGTACCACTCATGCTAGTTCCAGCCGTTACTCACAGGTTTTTCACCTCAATACATAGCCACGTGGTGTTGAGGGCTTTCTCCCTGCAAAAATACTAGCAGTCTCGATATAAATTAAATACTCTTGAAAGTGGCATTAAACCCCACGTCACCTCACGTCACCTCACCTCACCTCACCTCACCTCACCTCGCCTGGCCTGGCCTCACCTCACCTCACCTCAGAATGTTCCAGCTGGTATTCAGGTGCATCACCTCACCTTTCAATACAAAGCTTGACATGATCAGTAATATCATGCTCACTAGACTGATAAAACTGTGTCGTTTGCTGTGAGTCCAAGTTATAAGTGAGGAGTCAGTCATCCATGGCAGTCTGTATATGCAAGGTCTGAATATTTCATGGACGCGTATTCAATTTGTGGTTTGCTCTGCTGGTGTCCTCTTTTTCCTTTATCGTTTTTGTAAAGGGCTTAATAAGAGTGCAGGAATGTAAAGTGATTGAAGTTTACACCACTATTGAGAAAATAATATTCCATATTGTAGCAACTGGCAGTATCACAGAAGTTTTAAGCCTATACCACCATAATCACTGAGATATATGTAAGGATTAGAGGTGTTCACTCTTCACATATTTCCAAATTTTCAAGGCAATAATGGCATCAGCTTTTGTTTGATCGGACAAAGATTGTGCTCTATAAACTCCTGTAAAGTGGGAAAATGACATTAGGCATAATTGAGTATATGTTCTTATTCTTGAAAGTCTTCCAAATCAAATATAAACGGAAAGTGTGCCCTAATCCCATTTGGTAAATTACATCACTGACCCATGCTAACCTAGTTCCCTAATTTCATTATAGGCTGGAGTAGACATCCTAGTCACTAGTGATTCCGTGAGCTCATTCTGCAACTCTGTTGGAAATGGTCTTTGTAGTTTCAGAAGAGTTTGGATGTTATTGGATATGGAGTGTATTTTGAAGATTTTCAGTTGTTGGTGTATAAACTTTTAAAAGTTTGCCCTTTCCCTTTCTGTTTGATTGAAAACAATATTGAATTGGAAGCTGAAGAATTTGAACCTTTGGTCGGCTTTTACCTCGTAAGTTGAATATATTCACAAGACTCGTCTGCGGTGTGGCTTTCCACAGAGATTTTTCTGAGTATGGACCATCAGACCTCTGATGAAGGGGCTTGAAAGAACCCCGAAACATAGCTAAATAAAACCCTAAGTGTCAAAGTGCATGACTTTGTTTTCCATTAGTTGATTCCCCCCTCATCTTTATTCATAAGATGTTCCATGATTCTGAAGTTGATCTTTCCGCTCTTTTTTTTTCATTCATGGATTTTGTAACCAATGTAATTTTGAAAGCTCCTTTAAAACTGATTTCCCAATTTGCAAAACCTCTCCACCTAAACATTACTTACTTATAATGCCCTATCATGATGTGTGGAGTTTCATTGAAAACTTCAGTCACCTCATGCCACACCAGTCCCTACTTATTTATTATTGAGGGTAGTCTATGTTGGTGCAAGGAGTATTGTTTGAAACTCTCTTCACCTCATGCCACCCAGTCTACGAAAACAGATGATGGCATGTTTTGGTGTATGAAGCTTTGTAATCTATGCTTCCTCCTCTCCTCTATAGAGTGACTTAACATCTGTACCACATATGTATGTTATTCTAGCTTTGCATTGAAATACAAGATTTGTCAAAGGCTTCCAACTGAAAATATAGTTATGCATTCTATTAAAAGGTAGATTTATATAAACTCACGAATGAATATAACTTGCATTACTATGCTCTTCTTTTGAAGTGTTTTGGTTTGACACTGCCTGAATTTGAGCTCTGACCTCAGCAAGGAGTCTAACAATGTTTTTACACTGCATGTACAACTTACTTGAATGATGGAGACAAAGCTTTACACAATACAATGTGTAGTTACATGATGGCAACATGATAGTAACCATTTTAGTTAGTGCTATTCCACAATTGCACAATTTCTATCATCACCCAGAAGGAATAATACTTCTGATGCCACTAATAAGCTCTATGCGCGACCGCATGTCCCTTGTTCAGGTACCCATATGAACAGCTGGATGGACTGAGTGCAATGTAGATGAAGTGCCTTGCCCAGGGACACAACACATTATGAGACCTGGGTAAAAAACATGTGGGTGTCTCCACTGGGATTTGAATTCCTGTCTTCAACATGAGAGGCCAGCATGCAAACCAATACACAACTGCGCTTAATGTATTTAAATCATTATATTGAGACAAACATATACACAATACAATGTCAGCTGATAATTATGTGATTATAATAATAGTGGATTAAAACATGTCACATAATGATTTCAATACCACTAATGCATGAAAAGTGTATTGAATATTGTCATGACATTGATTATAACCTGTAATGTTAATAAACGGTTACCACATACTGTTGATATTGATTTAAAACTTGTTATGTAGGATATTCAAAGCATTGTTCTGCAAAACATGGATGAATCTGTAGTCATCAAATCCAGCCAACATTGTTTCAGCAAACCTTGGACTCTTTTATGACCATTTAAGAAAAGAGTTACCTAGAAATTATTAATGTTACATAATCGGCATGATAAATGACATGTGACCACTATCATCCAAGGAGGGAAAATGTTTGTGCTGACACCTTGAAATAAACCAGCAGATGATTGATAGAAGCTGTCTTATAGCTGAGATATACATGGGATCATCATAAGCTTCAACATCTTCTCTAACATGATTAAATCGCATGCAGGAACACAAATCATCTTGCATCAGAAAATCATCAAGAAAACTCTCAGCCTAAGGAGACTTGTGCACGTTAGACGGTTGATTACCAATTACATAGTAAATCATTGTTAATAGGAACATGGCCAGGAAGAGCAGCACATCGATGAGGCTGTAAATCTTCGTGCATCTATGCTGATTTTACTCCCTGTTGGCTGCTGTTGCTATGTGCTGCGGCACGGTATTGATCTGTGTCGGCCATGATGATGCAAGGTCGTCTGTGCTAATGTCGTCTGATCATGCCAGAGGTCGATCGATACATTAGTAGCTGTGTATCAGGCGAGAGGTTGATCAATTCATTATTAGTTCTGTATTATGATCCTCAGCCCTGATAACAATGTTACACTTTTGTCAAATTTGTCTATTGGCAAAGTTTATTTTCAAGGTCATCCTATCCTGTTTAAAGTTGGTTCATCTTATTCAGATAAATACTTAACTTGTTGTGGTGTCATCATTGTGTTCCTCATTGTAAAGAGTCTATATCTATGGTCATCTGATATTGCCAGTAGGCTCCTGAAACTTCTCCCTGATTGGGCAGCGATACAAAGTTTTTGCTTTAATTCCTGGTGCTTTAATGATAATATTTTGTATAAATAACGTTGTCATTGACAATTAACAGCTGTCATATCCAAGAAATCGGTGGCTCAAAAATGAAAGTGGTGGTCATTGATAATCTTCCCAACTCGAAGTATCTATCTCTGAATACACATGTCTAGTTGGTACTAAGATGTACATAAGATTCATGACAATTGTACTGGAGGTATTTATAAGTTTACTGTATGATTTTCCACTTCCAACCGGTGCTTGCAGGTTTCACTGTAATACATAGCCACATTGGTGTTGCAGGCTTTCTCTCTGCAAGCAGCTGTGATATAAGTAAAATACTCTTGAAAGCTGTGTTAAACCCCCATCTGACACCTTTCCTCAGAGGGTTTGGCAAAGATGTGTAAATGTACTAAAACTCAAAACCATATATACCTCGTACTGACTTACACAGAAAGTTGCCATTTTGGAACATCAACTGTCAGACACTGTATCTTAGTTTGGTGTATTTGCAGTTTAACTATGCTGCAAGTTAGGCTAATCATAGGTTCATTAAATCCCTCAAATTTAATCATGTAAAGAATCTGGTATGTGCAAGTGGTTCTTGGAACTTGGTCCATTCTAAGGCTAAATGAACATTCGAGATTTCAATGGATTCATTTGAAAATCAAACACTGATATGAGCGGAATAGCCCAGTGGTTAGCGCATTCAGATTCAGATCATTCAACAAATCTGGGGTTAAAATTCTGCCGACTTGGCATCTATCTGTAGAGAACTGTCTTGCATGCATTAATGTTGCATTTCAGTGCAGTAGCACCCATGGTTCACCAGTTCCAGCCGATGCTAAAGGTTTCACAGCAATGCATAGCAACATGGCATTTTTGCTTTCTCCCTGCAATAAGCGGTGATATAAGTGAAATACTCTTGAAGGCAGCATTAAACCCAAAATCACCTCATTTCGAACACTGAAACCCAGTCTGGTACATTTACAAGCTAACCGTAATGAAGATTTGTCTATTCTGAGGTCGTCTGAATGTACCAGATCTCGATCAATACCATCAACAGCTCTAGCTCTCTGTAAGCTGGGCTGGAATTCGGTACATGCCTTCCTGGAGATCGATACCAGCCTGTACTGACTGGATATTTCTGGACTTAGTGGGCAGACGACAAGTTCACACTTTGATACATTGACCTGTAAACCTTCTGCATAGATTCTGATTGGATGAAAACTAGCAACAGTTGTGGTCACGAGTCTTTGAAACCAGAAAAGTTATCTATGATAGTAAACAGGAGTGTTCTGATAATAAAGTACAAAGCGTTTTGGAGTAATTTGATAGAGTAATCATGAAGCCTTTTTAAATTCATTGAAATTGAATGAAACTAATCTGCATTTAGGACAATTATGGTATAAACATTTGTTTGTGATCAATTTACCCTGTAAAAATGTCTTTGTGATTCTGATGATTGAAGCTGAAGACAAATTTTATAAATATATTAGAAATACCTGTGAGTTGATTGGAGTAAAATGAAAATTTTCCAGAGTTTTATGTTACGACCTTATTGGGGTTCTTCTGTTTATAGGCAGAATACTAATTTGATAATTATACATAGAAACATTCTTTGAATGTATTCTTATTAGTTTGAAGATACTCTGTGACGTGATGTAAAGCAAAACACAAAAGAAAGAAATTTTGTTACTGTATGATACCAAGAGAATTTAATCACTGGACTTGATTTGATGAAATAATTTTAAAGACATTGATCCCATGGCCACATCATTGGCCATATTGATTGTTTAGTAGCAACATAACAGTGCTGTCATCATTATGTCTGTGTTATATGACGGTGTGTTGTTAGTACTCAGATTGCCTATGAGTAACTGCTACAGTACACGCAGGTATGGTCCGATGGGTAATCAATGTCTCCAGTCTTATAAAAGACTTGAGTCAGTAATCGATTTTGTTAGCTTCTATTTTTATGATGATCCAGACTTTGATCAGTTGGATTTGCATCCATAAATAACACATTTTGGATTTGTTTAGTGTTGTTCCTTGATGTTCTTTGAAGCTGTGTGTTTGTCAAGTCAAGTTTTGATATTGAGGGTTTCATTAAGATATTGAGCTCAACCGTTGTTGTAGAATTTCTTCCTGAAAACTACAATATTAAGTTTGATTTGATTAACAGTGTTATAATGAGATAGTTAATTTCAAGCCTGTAATATTGCACCAGTATAAGAATGCAGTTTGTAAAGAATAATGACAAGAATTTTGTTCCATGCTAAGGGAGCTGAGCAGGAGAGTGATATAAAGAACTGTTATCGTTACACCTTAGTGTGTGGAGATACATCTCTTTAGTACCCTCATCAGCATTATCAATAGCTTTATCAACACCATTGCAATTATCACTATCTCCATGAATACCCATGGTTCGTAGATCTTATCCAAGTGTAAGTCAGGCCGTCTTGGTTTCACCAAGCTTATTGCCTTTAGATCCCCTATCACATTGCACCCTCTTGTTTACAATGGTATCTAGACAGAAACCACCTGTACAGGTGAGATGATTGTCGAAGTCTGAAATACATGACAGACAGGTGTTATTGTTACGTTCTATGATCAAATTATAATAGCTTTACCTTAAAGATAACCTATTATTAAAAACACACACACAAATAAGAATCGATTGAAAACAAAACAAAGTGGAAACTTGGAGAGGATTAATAAATGTTTCTCCTGCATGACCAATTCAGTTCTGCTATTCACACAAGTCTGTGAAATAAGCTTGAAAAACAGTCAGAAAAATCTCAGAAAGGGATATTCTATGGCAAAACAAAACATAAAATCACAAGAAAGTTTCACACCTGTAACAAAAGCTAAGTTTCTTCCAAAAGTACAGAGGTTATCACAAATTGCCATGATTACTTCAATGCAATGTTAAAGAATGGGAGTTAAGGTTAACCTTAGTGAAGGTGGCTTAATGAAAGGAGCCAAGGGATTCCTGAAACATATTTTCAAAACTTTAAGTAAATCATCAAATCTTTGAAGGGCATTTAGAATTGGATACGTGAGAACAGGAAGATTTTCTGGATAATAACTTATTGAAAATGCACAATGTTTTGGAGTATATACTTGCTCCTTCATCATAAAGCAAATCATAGAAACAAAATTGTAACTTAATTTGTTTGTTTCAGATGTTCTCAACGGCTACAATGGAACAATCTTCGCCTACGGTCAGACATCCAGTGGCAAGACACATACCATGGAGGTGCGTTGTTTATGATCATATTCTGCAGTGACATTGAGTGCTTTAGAAGGCAATAAGAGACTCATGTCAAAATGATCTTTGATTTATAACTGTCCAATACTATGATTCAGACAAAACTCATTAACCCTTAACATACGAGCGACGGAATTATCCGGGCGGGCTATAAGCGATTCGTAGGTACCTCAATACGGATCCCGGTTACAAGACTTAGAATAATTCACGGCTGTCTAAGTACTGTCCTATACCCCATACCGGGTCACGAGTCGATTGTGTCCGCGACCCGACCCATGAGAATGACTGTATTTACGCTCCGAGACCCGACATGAGAATGAAGCTTTGTTCAGTGTGTGGTCGGAATATCAAGCAAAATTCACACCAATTTGCGTGTGCATTGTTGACCCATAACGCATCGATAATTAGCTTTACAAAAGGCCAATTATGTCGGGCTTAGCCCCCAAAGCATTAATTCGCTTGAGGCTATTTTCACCCACGTGTTTGTATTGCCTCGGGTTTGCCTCGCCCGAGACTGCTATCTGCCTCGCATCTCGCGAGACGGGGGAAAAAATCGCTAACTCGCCTTACTCCCGCACTTCATATCATGTGAGCGAATTGTTTGTTTTCAAAAAAAAATACGGCAAAATAAAGGGGAAACAATGGACTACATTCCCATATAAAATTAGAAAATCTCAAAAAAATAATAAAGACACAGCAAGCGCCGTGAAAAAGGTCATGTTTACACTTCATAAATTTTGAAACAATCGGCGATTTTCACAACTTCTAAAACATTTATCAAGGCTAAAATACTGAATGCATTTTCATAATTTTTATATCACAATAAACCGAAAAGAATAATCTTTTATTCTATATAAAATGCGCAGATTTATTCACAGAAATAAAGATACAATTTTACCTTTCTGAGAGGCATGTGAAACCAAACGGCACACAAACTAATCAACATATTTTCATCAGTTATGGTTCGAGGTTAGCGTTTATTTGAAAAGTCAAACAACATAACCATATTTGGGTTGACATGTGCTTATTTGTCAACTGGTTCGAGATTATGATTTCTTGGAAAAGTGCGATGAACGACCGTTTGCAATGCCGCATACATGTTGTAAGTATTGAGGATTTTATAGGTGGAAATAAAGACAAACTTTACATAGCTATAGAATTATAACCAAAGGTCGCATTCTAATAATTTTTATATCATTGTGAAGCTAGACATCTTGTCTTCAATTCCGTATATAAATGGATTTTTTTTCGTTTCGTATTTATGATGTTACGAGGCCCGAATAAAAGACAATCTTTCGAAAGTAATAGAATAAAAACGAAAAAACATAGAAAATTCATTCAAAGTATCGAGTGTGAATTAGCCATTTGTGTACGGGTGTCGCTACTTGAATTTGTATTGAACGCCCGTATATAGTCCTTATTCGCCATGTAGATGCGGTATATTTTGTAAAAACGATACCGGAATCGCCGCCTGGAAATTCCGCCAGCAGAGCTAGTTAGTGCCAAAGCCCAAACTACTGCTGCGAGCTGCGAGCCTGTAAATTCCGCCACAGGGGCTAAAAATGGTAAAATATATATACGCAACGTAAGGGTTAATAAAGAACAAAAACAAATACTATATTTCCCCAGTGTATACTCTCCATGCAGTTGAAGGAGGATGTGCTTAGTTTGAAAAGTTTATTTCGTAGGTTGTCCAGCAACTGATATTGTGTGCTGTTCCAGAAACTTTATATGATATATATATATGTATAGTACACCCCTTTCTTGGCCATCTTTGTCTGATGAGTTCACCCTGAACGAAACTAGTAACCACCTAGGAAGCCCCTCAGCCTCACTTCGCCTAATCCGGTCTCCACTTCACATCTCGTTTATATGATAAGGACGAAATGTCCTTGAGTTGAAAGTCAAAATTAATTCAAAGTCATTATCACCTGAGAAATTTACAATGATTATTTGACTTCTTGTAATCATTTTCATTATATTATAAAAATGTATGCAGATATATATATACATATTTTCTGATTTTATTTATACCATGCTTTTATCTACACATTAGTCCCTTTCTTTTGAAAGAACTCCTCTGTACTTACATATCATTTAGAAATGAACAAAATACTCTTAAAAATACATTATAGAAATTAAACATCACAATATATTCCCATTGATTCATAGCATATATTTGAACAGTCATTAAGTTTCATTGTTACATTTCCCAATTATATATTATATCTCTACATGTGCATCTGTGTTGCAGGGTGTTTATGTATTATATCTACATGTATATGTGTGTTACAGGGTGTTTATATGTAATATCTACATGTATATGTGTGTTACAGGGTGTTTATATTATATCTCTACATGTGTATCTGTGTTGCAGGGTGTTTATGTATTATATCTACATGTATATGTGTGTTACAGGGTGTTTATATATTATATCTACATGTATATGTGTGTTGCAGGGTGTTTATGTATTATATCATGTATATGTGTGTTACAGGGTGTTTATATTATATCTACATGTTTATCTGTGTTGCAGGGTGTTTATATATTATATCTACATGTATATGTGTGTTACAGGGTGTTCTGAACCACTCCAACATGCAGGGAATCATCCCCCGCATCATCGCCGACATCTTCAACTACATCTACGGCATGGATGAAAACCTAGAGTTCCACATCAAGGTGAGAATCAGTTCTTTTGAATGAGAAATAAATGTAACCAGTGTGTGAAATGAACCTGTTATTTAATGTTAAGAGATTGGTTTCATTAAAGGAAAATGCAGAAAAAGTATCAAAACATTTATCATCAAATATCACAATTGTTATATCTTTTATGTAGTAAAAATGTTTGTTTTCAAACATTCTAAATACTTTTGTTTTTACTAAACTTTTAAAATATTGGTGAAAGCGTCATTTTTACAGTGCCTACAGCATTCATTGAATTACTATACTTTCTTTTATTAAGAATATTGTCAGACCTGGCTGTGTTTGATGTGTTTTCTGATGAAGATGTTTGGTATTTCAGGTGTCCTACTTTGAAATTTATATGGACAAAATCAGGGATTTACTTGATAGTAAGTACACTTTGATTCATTCAACAAATATAAATATTTCAACTTGATTTAATTGATAATGAACTCTCAATTGTTAATGTTTCAAATTGCAATTGTTTTAACTTGCGGAGTTCTTTTTTGCTAAGCAGTATAACTTATTTATCATTTTTCAGTAACCAAGACCAATCTAGCTGTTCATGAAGATAAAAACAAAACACCATATGTAAAGGTAAGTTCCTTTTGAATATATTGAATTCATTACTATATCAAAGACAGGCAAAGAAAAAAACCCTCACTCGAAGTCTTAATTATGCAATGTTGAGTGTTCAAGACCAACACATCATTTGATCAATCAATCAAGTTAATGAACTAAGCCTAAACAAATGCTCCACTTGTGACAATGATTATGTGGGAAGAAATGAGTTGAGTTACTCTATGTGGGAAGAGAATGGTGAAGTTAATAATTGTACAATATCAAGTGTTCAAGGCAGATAAATTATTTGATCAACTTCAACTGAAGTCCATGGTTGTACAATATCAAGTGGTCAAGGCAGATAAATTATTTGATCAACTTCAACTGAAGTCCATGGTTGTACAATATCAAGTGGTCAAGGCAGATAAATTATTTGATCAACTTCAACTGAAGTCAATGGTTGTACAATATCAAGTGTTCAAGGCAGATAAATTATTTGATCAACTTCAACTGAAGTCCATGGTTGTACACTATCAAGTGTTCAAGGCAGATAAAATATTTGATCAACTTCAACTGAAGTCCATGGTTGTACAATATCAAGTGTTCAAGGCAGATAAATTATTTGATCAACTTCAACTGAAGTCCATGGTTGTACAATATCAAGTGTTCAAGGCAGATAAATTATTTGATCAACTTCAACTGAAGTCAATGATTGTACAATATCAAGTGTTCAAGGCAAATAAATTATTTGATCAACTTCAACTGAAGTCAATGATTGTACAATATCAAGTGTTCAAGGCAGATAAATTATTTGATCAACTTCAACTGAAGTCAATGGTTGTACACTATCAAGTGTTCCAGGCAGATAAATTATTTGATCAACTTCAACTGAAGTCCATGGTTGTACAATATCAAGTGTTCAAGGCAGATTAATTATTTGATCAACTTCAACTGAAGTCCATGGTTGTACAATATCAAGTGTTCAAGGCAGATAAATTATTTGATCAACTTCAACTGAAGTCGGGGGCGGGATAGCGCAGTGGTTAGCGCGTTCGGCTTCGGATCAAGAGGTCCGGGGTTCGAATCCCGCCAGGGGCACGGCAACTTTGTCTGCAGTAGAGAACTGTTCTACACGCAGTAAGGTTTGGGTGCAATGCTACACTGAATTTCAGCGTAGTACCACCCATGGTTCGCTAGTTCCAGCCGCTGCTCGCAGGTTTCACCGCAGTGCATAGCCACATGGCGTTGCGGGCTTTCTCCCTGCCATAATACTAGCAGCCGCGATATAAGTGAAATACTCTTGAAAGCGGCGTTAAACCCCAACTCACTCACTCACTCACTCAACTGAAGTCAATGGTTGTACAATATCAAGTGTTCAAGAACAATACTTCATTCAATATACCTCAAGGAAATGCTTATATTATATGTGGTGTGTTCCAGGGCTGCACAGAGAGGTTTGTGTCCAGTCCGGAGGAGGTGATGGAGACTATAGAAGATGGAAAGTCCAATAGGCATGTCGCTGTAACCAGTGAGTACTTCTCCTCCACTTCTTTCAAGGGATATTTAGTGCTAACTTGCTGAGAAAGTGCTTGGAGCATATCCCTTTGACATGGGAATGCCTCTCATAAAAACAGCCTATTATCATTAGATATACATGCACATATAAATGATTACACAAATTATGAAAATCCTTCATTTTGCTATTTCGTATATATATTGGTTGATAATATATACAAAGGTAAACTACATGAATCCTATTACATCAATGAAATGTTTAAGAAATACATACCAAATGAGAACAAATGTAACATTGTTATATTTGAGTTGACACTACCTTCAATAGTAGAGATCTTTGTTCTTTTTTCGGGATGACTTCCTTGCGAAATTCAACCAAACACCCTCATAGTCATGTATTGGTCAAGGAATTGTACTATTGGAGATAATGTGATCCCAAATATAACCATATTACAACATACTAAAAGTATTGTTACAGATAAGAAGGGATTGATAGTTGTTCAAAATTAATGATTATCCATGAAAAAAAAGCGTTCAAATTTATTAAATTAGGCATATATCTTTGTTGAAATATTCTTGACTGGAAATATGGAGATGTGATTATTAATTTCCCGTAAACATTTCATAATTTTATGGCAATTTTCATCTTAAAACAAAGAAAATTATCCCTTATTATTTTGTCAAAATTATAATGTCTGTATTTGTGTTGCAGATATGAATGAGCATAGTTCAAGAAGCCATAGTGTGTTCCTCATCCACGTGAAGCAGGAGAACGTGGAGACAGAGAAGAAACTGCACGGCAAACTCTATCTAGTCGACTTGGCTGGCAGTGAAAAAGTATGCAGTAAAGATAATTGCAATATTTGTAAAGAAAATATATCCATGTGTTTGAAGATACTCAATGATCAGGCCCGATATTTCCACAATACCCGTCACCACTGATGGCTTCAATATATTCATATTGCATAATATTGTGTATCAGTAACTGAAATCTTTTCTACATTTCTGTGAATGAATGAATTACTGTAAGTGATTTCTGATCTACATTTATTCATGGCCAGCAAGTGATTCTTGATAATCCACTATGAGCATGGATGAACTGTTGGTTTAGGCAATGCTGGCAAAATCCATTAGATGGCTATAATGAGAAGTCAAATGATAACTCGCTAAAGTTATTCCCATGTTTCTGATTTCTAACTTCTACTTCACACTATATCCCTGTGATAAACAACAAACGTCCCTGATTATATTGGCAATATCTCTATCATAATTTTACCTCTATGATGGTTCTGTATTTTTTCAGGTCAGTAAAACCGGTGCTGAAGGAGCTGTGTTGGACGAAGCCAAGAACATAAACAGATCTCTCTCTGCTCTCGGAAATGTGATCTCCGCTCTCGCTGATGGAGTGGTACGTATATCTGTCTCTCATTCCATCTTCTGAAAGAACTATACATAAGCTGTAAGAAACCTTAAAAGTAAAAACACTGAACAGGCAGTTGTCTCATACAACTTTACTAGTGAAAGGGAGGTAACTCTGTAACGTGGATTAAATCTGCTGAGAATACACATTACAAGGGATGTTTTCTGAGATCTTTTGTCACCATTACAAGTCTGTGAAAAATAAGTAGCTTTCATAAAACATCTTCTATATATGTGAAATAAGAAATAAGAATGTGCTTCAGTAAATGTTTTGTTACAGTTCAAGAAATCTTGCACCTTTACCTAGATCAACAATGACTCGTAATAACGCTGATCTTACATTACCCTTTCACCACTACACGCCTGAAATAAGTCACGTAAACCTATAAGCGTTCAGACTTCTTAGTGGTGAAATGGTTAATACATCTGCTGAAAGAACATAAACTATTACCCAGAAGGAATTCATATTGAGTTCATATCTGCTATTCCAGAAATCTCACGTCCCATACCGAGACAGTAAGCTGACAAGGATTCTACAGGAGAGTTTGGGAGGAAACGCTCGCACTACCATGATCATCTGCTGTTCCCCTGCATCCTACAATGAATCTGAGACTAAGTCTACTCTTCTGTTTGGTCAGAGGTGAGGTCTTCATGTTGGTTATTACTAATAACTATACTGGACAAAAAAAATATAAAAAAATATATATATATAGATTCATTTTATCATTGGCACATTGATTAAGTATCAATCGTATAAAATCCAATACCTTAAACTTATTTTGTCCAGTATGGTTTACAAGCATATCTTTAACCATATTCATTTCCTTATTTAAATTTCTTGAAAATTATTGACACATTTATAGGACGTTATGCATTAAGTTGATAAACCAATATTTCTTTTAGGTAAAAAAGATTGATAAACTATTCCTTTGTCCACAGAGCAAAGACTATCAAGAATGTTGTGACTGTGAACGAGGAGTTGACGGCGGATGAATGGAAGCGGCGCTATGAGAAGGAAAAGGAGAAGAACGGAAAACTGAAGGGAATCATCGAGAAGCTCACCGCTGAGCTCAACATGTGGAGGAGTGGTGAGTTATCTCTTTTCAATCTTGGGGTACACTTGATTTTCACACCAGCTGATCAACTGTCTTGGTACAGCAAGACTCTGTGTTTGTGGTCAATTTAGTGCTGATGTGAACTATCCCAGCAGCTACCAAATTGCTAAATGCTCATTGTTCCTTATCTTTATCTCAATGAATAAATTATGTTTAATTAAATAAACTGAACATTACTAAAGTGACTTATGCACGTTTCCCAGGCAAGGAGGTTCCAGCTGATGAGCAGATGGACATGAAGTCTGCGGAGACGTCGGTTATAGAGGAGGCTCCTCCAGAGAAACCACCATCCATGATGACCACCTCCATCTCCGACATTGAGAGCAAGGACTGGGAGGAGCTCAAACTGAGGCTTTACCAGCAGATGGACGACAAGGTGCGATGAGAATATTTTATAGTCTTTCTATGGAGGCCAACCGTTACTAATGGAAGACATCTCTGCTGACTTTAGGCATCCTTCATAAGACTATTAAATATAACTATTAAAAAATCCATGCCAAGCTGGCTTATTTAACTACTGACCCAATCTGAAATAGTAGTAGGCCAAAGGACAAGCAACTGTTTTTAAACACTGAATATATTTTGAAAAAATATATGTTCTGTATAACAACTTTTTTTATTGCGAAGATATACACCATTTCTAAAAGCCTCTAAAAAAACTTGATATTTTGAACCTCTCACGTTACCTTCTCCTTTGCCGCTACAGGACGAGGAGATCAACAACCAGTCGCAGCTGATCGAGAAGCTGAAGGAACAGATGCTGGAACAGGAGGACCTCATCACGTCCTCGCGGTCCGACTACGAGAAGCTGCAGAGCGAGATGACCCGCATCCAGGGAGACAACGAGTCGGCCAAGGATGAGGTGAAGGAAGTGCTGCAGGCCCTGGAGGAACTGGCCATGAACTACGACCAGAAGAGTCAGGAGGTGGACAACAAGAACAGTGATATTGAAGGGCTCACCGAGGAGCTGAACCAGACTATGGTGAGCGAAATCAAGATTGTCACTCCTCTTTATTATGGTCTGGATAGTTTAAGAACAATGTGTTACTGTAAAATAGTAGTTGACATGGAAGATATTCCATCTCCAGATCACTAAGCATACACCCTTCTTACATTAGTACTATTTCAGAGTTCCCTGAACACCGTGCAATCTGAGCTGGTGACATTCTAAACCTAAGGATACCCCTTATTTACAACAGTACAATTGCTTCTATTCCAGAGTTCCCTGAACACAATTCAGTCTGAGCTGGAGACATTCCATCTCCAGGTCACTAAAAGTAGACTCTACTTAAATCAGAACAATTGTCTCTATTTCAGAGTTCCCTGAACACTGTGCAGTCTGAGCTGGAGACGTTGAAGGACACGAGTCTGCACCAGAAGAAGCGGGTCACCGAGATGATGCTGTCTCTCCTGAAGGATCTCGGAGATATCGGCGCCGTCATCGGCGGCAGTGCAGCTGAGTCCAAGGTAGGATATGGGTAGGATTATGACAGCATGGTGGGACACTCTCTGTATTTCTTGAGTCCAATGAACACTGTATGTAAGAAGACTTAAGGAGGGTTTCAAATAAGCATAAGTCTGGTAGCCCTTGGCTTGTGGATTTTTTTTGTGGCTAAAAATGTTTTCATAGTAGTTCAAAAGACTCTTTTGAGTTCTAAAATGATTTGACCCTGTAGAGACATTTCGTAAGGTGATATGGCTTTTAACTAAATGGCTGAAATGCTAAGATTAATTTTTGACCTCTGAGAAGTGTCATCAAACTGTTATTGTTAGTTACTCAGTTCTATAATATCAGTTGTCTTTATTAAAATTAAGTTCTAGTTCAAGGGAACAAAATACTTTCAGTGTCAAGACGTTTCGGACAGAGCTCTTCTTTGAGTCAAGTGATTAGATTTGTAAGCGTTCTTATTTCCTTTTGTCAAAGATACAATCTTGAAAGTCTCAAACGTACAGTTTTTTACTCAGATTTGCAATGTATTTTTCAGCCGAACGTGGTGGGTGGAGAGAAGATTGAGGAAGAGTTCACAGTGGCTCGTCTGTACATCAGCAAGATGAAGTCGGAGGTGAAGACGCTGGTGAACCGCTCCCAGAACCTGGAGTCCACCCAGGGAGAACAGTCCAAGAAGCTGGAGGAGTCCGAGAAGGAACTCTCCGACTGTAAACTCAAGATTCAACAGGTGAGAGGAGCTAGACCTGTCCTTAACTCAAGCTGAATTAATTAGTGCTAGATTATTCCTGAGACCTGCATAGCGCAGTGGTTAGCAAGTTAAGGGACTCGCCAACTGTCTGCTGTAGAATACTGTTGCAAATGCAGTATGGTTAGGTGCAATGCTACACTGAATTTCAAAGCAGTACCAGTTCACTAGTTCAAGCCTATTAACTTTCACCTTGTGATAAGAACATTCAGAGCTCAAATACCATCCTTATGAAGGAGAGCGGTTACTTCCAGGGGGGTCTTCCGTAAATGCTATCACTTATTTATTATAAAAAAATGCAAGTATAAATATAGACAAATGGTCACTGACAATAAATTTTTATCCCTCTCCCTGTGTTGTAGCATGAAGCGAAGATGTCGACGCTGACAGAAACCATCCAGGACATAGAGTCCAAGAAGCGAGAGCTGCAGAATAACGTTGACTCTCTTATGGAGGAGGTCGCCAAACTCAGAGCAGCAGGTAGGCAACATGTTCAAAGTTTAACATCTGGCTACGGTAGAAAAATCGATTGTGTCTATGTCCATACATTTATATGCTTATTGAAGAAGCAGATCATTGTTTGAACTTAACTTGTTAGATTCAAGAAGTAAATCTGTTGTGGAAGAAAGTATTTCCTCCAGTATCTCATGACATGTGATAGACAGAAGGTAATGCTTTCATGCAGAGTTTATTCATAGTTTATAAATGTTATCTTTAAAGGGAGACTGCATCGAGAATACAAATCAGATCATGTCTATCTACCTATGCATGTCTGCTAACAAGTTACAGACACCAAATTTCAGACAATTGACGTAATTTGTAATAAAAACCACTGCAGGTAGACTGTGAAGTGAAGCGTAACTTGTTAGCACTAAGCAGGCACTAAAATCAGCTTAGTGAGATAAAGATGGGACTCATTTTTATCCTCGACGCAGTGTCCCTTTAAGTGTCACAGTTCAACAATGTGCCACAGCAGTAAAAAAGAAATATCTGACATCCTCAAAATAAAACTACTAGTATCCTTCTTTTAACACCCTAAATTTCACCTTTTCTCATCTTATCATCAATTTTCAGAACAAATGCACGTGAGCTCGTTGTCGCAGAAGGAGAAGGAGACGTCGGACAAGCTGGCGTCGGAGGTGAAGATGAAGGAAGCCCTGGAGAGTCAGATGGAGGCTCACCGCGACGCCCACCAGAAACAACTCAATGGGCTCCGAGACGAGATTGGCGTCAAACAGGGCATCATCGACAACCTCAAGGAGTGTGTAACTTTTGTATCTTGGTTTGACCTAGATGTGTTTAGTTTCTAGCTCCTGGAAGCCATTCTACTGACCGATCGAAGCTCTAAGATTGAGTAGTTCATGCTTTAATGTTGGCTGAGATTGATCTTATGGTTAAGATCTGTTGGTCGACTAGTGACAAGGGGCGGGCCCAGATTCTGGAAGTTCTCTTTGTGCTTAGATGTTTGTTAGTATCATTCATTAGCAGTGACTTACACAATGGTGTTAACACTAAAAGCATTTCGATCTTGACAAATCCTGACCGCAAACTGTAAGGCATGTTAGAGATAATAACATACATAAGTGTTTTGCTAGTGACTCCAATCAGGAGATTTTGGTCAAGGCAAAGGATTTTTTGTTATTGTTATTTTATTTTTCATTGTTAAGTTTCTATGCACATTGTCTCATAAACATAATTCCAATTAAGTCTAAATCCCCATGATAATTAGTATATATACATTCAACCAATTGCTTCAGTCCTTAAAAGTTTGGTGGCATCAGTTTCCCTGAATTAGTGTAAGAATGGATTTGCTTCATTTATTCAATATCTAAGTGATCCTGCCAGGGGCTCAGCAACCTTGTCTGCTGTGGAGAACTGTTCTACATGCAATAAGGTTTGGGTGCAATGCTACACTGCATTTCAGCACAGAACCAGCCATGTTTCGCTAGTTTTAGCCTATCCTCGCAGGATTCACCGCAATGCAAAGACACCATGGGGTTGCTGGCTTACTCCCTACAATAATACTAGCAGCCGTGATAAGTGAAATACTCTTGAAAGCGGCCTTAAAGGCGCTGTAGCACGTTTTTTGCAAATTTTATTTTTTCAAATTTCCCATTTATAATGATAGTTTATGTCATTTATATTTACTTCAGAGGGTAAAACATCTTATTACACAAACCAATTATCCGTAGTGGTAATAACGGTGTTGCGTATAAAGCAAAAATTGCATGGCGGCCATTTTATTGTGAACACATTTTATTATTTCGAATGACAAAAACGATTACTGTGGCTTTACGGAACCATGTACACTCATTTGTAACTTGTCTTTTCGAAGAGAGAAGGGTGTTTTACTATTGGTGACATTATTTTTCAAATACATTTCATCGACTTATTTGAGCGAAAAAAACGTGCTACAGCGCCTTTAAAGGGGCAGTGCGTCCAGGATAAACATGAGATCACTTTTATCTTTCTTTGGTGTTTAGCGTGTCTGCTTATTAGTTATTGTTCGTTTCACTGTTTACATGCAGTAATCTTTTCTACCAATTACTTCAATTGTCTGACATTTGGGGTCTGTGACTCGTTAGCAGACACGTCAATCACCATAGGTAGATAAAAGTGATCTCATTTTTATCCTCGACGCAGTCTTCCTTTAAACCCCAACTCACCTCGTCTCAATATCTAAGTTAAGATATTCTTTTATTTATTTCAACAAAAAACACAAATCTCTCCTTTGATGAAAAAATGCTACAGTCACACAGCTACAAGCAGAAATGTGTGGTGGTACCACCTATTTGCAGGTTTTCCTTTCATGACATGTTCCTTTAGTGATAATGATAACTGTTTCAGGTTAAATTTACATTTTGCCTAGTGTACAATAATAATAAATTTTTGAAGAAGTATTTTTTGAAGTAATTAAAGAAATATTGTCAAGCATCAATTTCAAAGTGCAAAAGTTTTCCTTAGTTGGGTTTGAACTTGTGTCCTTCTGGTTGACAGTTGGACACTCTACCACACAGCCACTGAGGCTGCTGATAGGGAAAGGTTTATTGAGTGTTCACTTTTTGGAACTAGAATGCTATTGGAGTATATACTTCGGTTATGGTTACGTAGATGATTATATGACCCTCACCTCTTTGAACTCTTGATGTGTTTGTATGTTAGAAAAAGACATCAACATCGAAAAATTGTCATTTCCTTTGCACTTCAGGTCTCAAACTTTTTAATAAGATAAAAAGTGATGTTGTATTAGCTAAGTATCTAAGTGCTAAGATAGCTTAAAATATCAAAGAACCAACCAGAAACTGTACTTGATTGTTACAAATTATATGCAAATTTGAAGTGAAGCATTAATTTTTTCCACTAGAATCTTTCTCAATTTTTAGCTGCTTTAGTCTTTACCCTTGATCTCTGGCCCCATTTCCTCGTGAAATAATTATCTTCAGATACAAATTATGAAAAAACCCAGAAGCTATCTCTTGGTTCCGTTAGTGTCAATCCGAAGATTTAAAGTTATCTCATGAATTACTTCTTTCTCTCCAGGACAAACCAGAAGCTTTCGCTGGCGCTGGAGAAACTCCAGTCAGACTACGACAAGCTGAAGAATGAGGAGACAGAGAAGGCGAGCAAGCTGGCGGATCTCTCCCTCCAGATGGACCGCCGCGAACAGGCCAAGCAGGACCTCAAGGGTCTTGAGGAGACTGTCGTATGTACTCTTTTCTCCTTTAATGGGAATTTAGAGTTGGTTAGATACAGGAGAAATCAATTCAATCATCAGTGAAACATCGCACTCCTACAAAATAGAAATTGTTCCTTTGTACTCTTTTATTCTTGTATTGTACTTGTATTCTGTTACGTAAGATTGTATGATGATGAAAATCAATTTGAGGATGATAAACAGTCAGAAAATGGCATGACATTGGCCTTTGTCTCCCTTGTTTATGTGGATCACTTTCTTATAAACTTGTGCTCTCTCAATCCTGTCTATTATTATTAAAGGTTCATTTATCTAAAGTTCATTCATTAAAAATAATTATCCTCAACAATGAATTCTAAGTTTAAATGAGACAAGAAATTTTAGATTTTGCATGATTCTTCCAGGAGTGTAAGTTTCAACATCAGAATGTTTTTGTTCATTGAATATGCCTTTTAGATGTAAAGATGAGGTGTAAAATGTCTGTTTACTATTTATATGGACTCTCTAAATTGGAGAATAAAGACTTGAGTACTTAACTTTCTCGGATCTTTCAGGCCAAGGAGCTGCAGACCCTACACAACCTGCGTAAACTCTTCGTCCAGGACTTGCAGAACAGAGTAAAGAAGGTGAGGACTCATGATACTAATTTCATTCAAGTTAACCCTTTTCCTGCAGGCCACTCATTATTCTGGGATGACCTATCAGCCAGTGGCCAAACCTCAAGTCATTAGAATATTATGTCGAAATGTAGCCTACATAGAATATAGAATTTGTTATCATAAAATTTGCCTTAATATTTCATCACTTCAACTTCTTGAATGCCAATCAAAGAAAACTGTATTAAACCTCTAAAATTGGACTTCAGTTGTTAATGAGTATCAATTCCTGTAAATTGTCCACTGAGAATTGTTTTATATTGATTATTTCATCAGCAACAGAAAGATTATCTGAAACATATGCAGTTGTTGTGGAATAATGTTGTGATAAGTGGAGTCGTCTTATTTTTTCCGATAATAAGAATGGGGATTTCTGTAGATTTGTTTGCACCTTAGGTTGTTACTCTTGTCTTTTGTGGATATCCAATGGTCTTTATAAAGTTTATGAGAATCTTCAAGTATTTATTTCATGTTACATTTTAGTTACTTAGTCATGACTGATCTCTCAATGGAGGTTGTAGTCACTCATGCATGGCCACTGTCACAATATAGTCATTAACGAGAAACAATGTCTAATTAAGATACAAAACCGTTAATTAGTCAACCCCATCACCATGACAGATAATTGATAATTAGTGTTTTCTCATGTATCTGGGTGTTCCTAAGCAACTGATAATCTGAAAGTACTAAGTTGAAAACAGTAAAATATTGATACAGTACGAGAGTGATCATTGCTATCAGACAAAACATGTTGTCTCTCTATCTGTTTATTGATGTAGTGTTGTACATCGTAGTATTGATAGCAGCTGGAGAAGTGATAAGTAGAACTCAACTTGTCTATCACATAAGTATCAGAATTAGAAGTACAAGTGTAATTGACAGAAGGTTTACATCAGTTGACAGTGTGATCTCGACAATGACACTGATATGGAAGGTAGGTTTACATCCGTGAACGTAATTCTGACAAGTGGTGGACTAATTTTAAATCTTTGTTAGAGGAGGAAAGCCACCTTATTTGAAGTCTGAGATTTTGGGCATGGTTTATTTCGATAATTGTAACAGTTAGAAATCTGGCTTTTGCCTACCTAGATCGAGTAAAAAAATGAGTTATGACCCTTGACTATGATTTTGAACTTAGTACACATGCCTCATTTCTAATTCTTCTCTTGGCTCTTATATCTGGTACATCTATAATTTACATGGAGCATTATCTGGTCACAACCTTGATTGAGTTTGGAATTGTGGATTGTGTGGCAAAATCCCTTTCTTTTTACGTAGGACAAGAGCCGTTGTTTGGGAACACTTTGCTATAAAAACATATAACATTGAATCTAGGAACATGAGGAATCTCTTTCAGGTCCATACTTTCAGTGAGTCCAGAATTCATTTTCAATTAACAAATAGTTTCAGAGTTACGGCCCTCAACTTTCGGATATAAAAAAAAAAAAAAAAAATTCAGTTGTAAAAGTGATACACTGTATTTGTATTGCAGTCTGCCAACAAGAAGGAGGAAGAGGAGGAGGAAGACACAAGTGGAAGTGTTGCCCAGAAACAGAAGATCTCCTTCCTCGAGAACAACCTCGAGCAACTCACTAAAGTCCATAAACAGGTGGGTAGTGTTGAACTCCCTAAACAATAACAAAAGCGTGGATTATTTTCAGTGACTAACTCCATGCCTTGTGCTTAAACCACTGACATAACCTTTATGTATATGACATTTTAGTCACTTGATGTTTAAAAACTACCCCAGAAGTGTGTGTTCTTTTAAACTGTTGACTCTAAACCATGGCATACCAAAACCAGTGACTGTACATATATACACATTTTAGCTAACATCTATAGCCTTATGAATAGAGAGCTGGAACAGTTTATGGATTCCTAAGAACGTAACTTGAGTAATGTAGAGTTTTGGTAAAAAATCTGAATGGTTTTGAATTTAAAGTGTTAGTTCATTCCAGTTTCGACTTAGGGTTTAGAAACTTCGAAAATTTCGAAAAATATATTTGAAATGTACCTACTTGACCCAAACCACCTCATATACTTTACATTTATCTTTATCCTATAACTAATTCATCTAAAAAAGAAAGAACATTGGTTATTTTTATGTTCATTGTTAGGCAAAAGTTTCAACCCTGAGATAGTTACAAATTTGCTCTAAGAACTCTTTAAAAAATTAGTAATCAGATTTACACAAAACAATCATAAAAAATTCTTACATTTCAGTTGGTGCGGGACAACGCGGACCTGCGATGTGAACTGCCGAAGCTGGAGAAGAGACTGAGAGCGACCATGGAGAGAGTTAAGTCCCTTGAGACCGCCCTGAAGGAGGCAAAGGAAGGAGCCATGCGCGACAGGAAAAGGTTGGTGGCGAGAGTAGATGCTTTATTGAAGAAGTTTTGGCTAGAAAGTCATATGAACCGGGAAGAAGAAGTTTTGGCTAGAAAGTCATATGAGCTGGGAAGAAGAAGTTTTGGCTAGAAAGTCATATGAGCTGGGAAGAAGAAGTTTTGGCTAGAAAGTCATATGAGCTGGGAAGAAGAAGTTTTGGCTAGAAAGTCATATGAGCTGGGAAGAAGAAGTTTTGGCTAGAAAGTCATATGAGCTGGGAAGAAGAAGTTTTGGCTAGAAAGTCATATGAGCTGGGAAGAAGAAGTTTTGGCTAGAAAGTCATATGAGCTGGGAAGAAGAAGTTTTGGCTAGAAAGTCATATGAAGTGGGAAATATGGGATTAGGCTTACATTTTGAAGTGAAAAGGGAAAAGAAATGGTGTGTTGCGGAAGAAAAATTGCCAACATTTTGTAAAAATATCTGTTTGGAAATCCAAAGGTTCGTGCAGTTAAAGGGTTGTAAGGGGATCAGAATGATAGGTCTTGAGGTACAATTTTGATTTTGATTGAGTAAACATTTGGTATCATAGAGTGAGCATTATCTAATAGGAGAGAAACTATCATCTGTGAAATATTAGAGACTTGAAAATGGTGAATCTCACATATATTGTTACCTTTCAAATTATTGTTATTTGTATTCATTATCAATTTAATTCTATTCTTTGTTAATTAACCTCAGGTTTTTTAAGTTATCAGCGGTTAATATGATGCAGGCCTTGACAATGTCTAGAACTTTTACATATACAAATTATCATGTACTGTCAAAATTATTTGGAGTAACAAATCCTTTTCTCAGTTTTTATCCATAGAATTGTCCCCTTTTCCTTCACTAACAGTTATAAATTCACGGTCCAGATTTTTTGCAGCTCTCTTGGTACTAACAAGTTAACCAATGTTTATGTATGGTTCTTATGACTCGTAGCACTAAGAGCGCTAAGAAAATCTAGACAGTGTACCTTTTACTACTTGAAAACATCCTATAGATTGAGAAGTTATAGTGGATACAATCATCCATATATAGCAGGGATAGAAACTAGCACTAGCCCGCTAGCCCATGGCTAGTGAAAAAGAAGCTGGGCTAGTAGAGTGAAAAAAATGGTAGTCCGAAAGACTAGTTAAAATTTGAGGTGAAATGATCAAGGAGATGTATTTGGCTAGCTGGAATAAGTCTGGACTAGTACTTTTAGACATGCTCCTGCAATGAAAAGGTTAATTTTGACCCCTGTCAGTCCCTCTTTGAAAATTCTAGTCAATACTAGTAAATGGGAATATAATAATGTTGAAGTGAAATGAGTTAATTTGAAATTAAAGGAGTTTTCTGAATTAGCAATAAAGCAAATCATTCTTTAATCATCTGTTTTCTAAGTCTCCTGTCTGCTTGTTACTGGGCTAGAAGAATGTTGTCTGGGCTAGTAAGATCTGAAAGCTACTAGCCCAAAAGGCTAGTGACCATTTCCGGTTAGTTTCTACCCCTGTATAGTGGATACAATCATCCACTATTTGAGAAACTTTCCAATATACCTTTGCTATGAATTGCATGCATTTCATAGATAGAAGTGTGCACATGTTTGCATTTTGGATTCCCTTAGCATAAGTAAGATTGAAATTTTATATACTAATTGATTTTTTTCTGGAAATTGACAGTATTTTTTATATTCTTTTAAAAAAATTGATCTTGTTTTAATTGTCCTTCTATAGCCACCACATCACCTATAGCTATAGCAAGCTAACACTTCTGGTTCAGGTGTTATTAACTTTTAACTGGTATCGGACTCGCGACTAATTTTGTAATGATATACACTCCTGTGTTGAACTATTAACTAGTTTACATTAGAGTTAATACAAACAGTTAACCAAATTTAATGAAACACAGAAGACTAATAAAGGAGACTGTCGCTATCTTATTTTATGAGATACTTTTGTGATATTTCTGTCACTTAGATTAGATCTAATAAAATTATGGTTTGGGATTATCATTTTCTTTTTTCAACCATATTTCTTCGTGCATGTTGTGACATTAAACCCTGTCGTTTTGATTTAATTGCAATGAGATTTTATTTAACAAAGTTCAAAACAATAAGTCAGTCTTTTATCCTTTTAATCTATTAATGCATTTGATCATATTTCTTTTAAAATTCTTTTCAATATCCTTTTATTCTGATCTCTGATCATATCATTAGATTTTGAAGAAATGCGATAAAAAAGAACTGTATGTTTATTTTTCAAAGTCGGACAATAGTTTTGAGTATTCCTGACCTATTCTGGTGAATAGATTTTCAAAATGTGAAGAAATATGGTTCTGTCTAATTGAAAAGTAGCAATTAAAGTAGGTAGATCTAACTTTTTATATTTCGGGTTGTAACTTCATATCATCATTTCCGAAAAGACTTAAGACTTCATTCAAAACATCCATTTTAAATTGATATAAATGTATTTTCAGTGAACTCGATGCTAGGTGAGCTAGTCAGTTTTATCTCTTACAACCAGGTGATAGTTAAGTTCCAGTTTTCGTGATACTAATTGCCTACCACTAATATTTAGAACTAATAACTAATATTAACCCTCTGCTGGCTTCCACTTAAAGTCTGATTTAAAAGATGTTGTAGTAAGGAATGGGCTAATTGCTTTGATCTATATACAGTAGATGTGCGATGTCATCACATCCTTACGCTTCAAAATATGGGGTAAAGTATTCAACATATCACCCATATCAAAATCAACTAATTATGGTATCATCTTAATGTACATATTTTACATCAATAGTTTTTTATTTCCAAGAGAGCAAACTTAAGATGAACCGAAATGGTCACAAAGTTAACATTGGTACCAAATCAGTTTTGAAAAAACAACTTTACTTGATATGCTACTAGTTAGGGTCTTCAGTTTTTACAAATAATCATTTGGCATAAAGGTAAAGTTTATTAATTTAAACAAATATATAATTATACACAGACAATGTTGACCAAACTGTGATCCCAAACATTGTTTTAATTCATCATGCATAGAAGTTGCTTTTACTGTCATGCAAACAAATTTTATGTTAACATTCACATTCTAATTGGAAGGTGTCTTCAAATAGAATTTCGTAGACATTTTCTTCATTTGGAAATAGTGAAATTCACATGCTAACCCCACTGGTTGTACGCTTAGATAGAATGGTAGAAGTTCAGTCATAATATCTGTCACCTCCTTGTATCAGATTCACTTGCTTGTTATTAGTTGCAGGAAAGTAGTACCCACTAGTATATAGGCCTGCTCCTTCCGATTATTGAGCTTTGTTCCGAATGTCCGTCGCCGCTAATGACTGCAACACTGCCGAAGCGGCGTTAAACAATAACTCACTCACTCTGAATGTCCGGTACACGCGTGAAGTGAAGAGAGTGTCTCTGAAAACTCTTCTGGATGTGCGGAACACGTTCCCTTGAAATAGGTGGTGCAAGCCCCGCACAGCAATGGAACATCTTCTGCACACCCAGAACAGAGTTCGGAGACACTCATTTAACTTCGTGCATGTACCAGACATTTAGAGCAAACCTTCGTAAATCAAAAGGAGCAGGCCTTATGTGTTCTGGCTGACTTATGTGTGAACAACATTATTTGATTTTAATGTTGAAAGCTGACCATTAGCATGTATGGTTCTAGTTCAGTTTCATAGATTAAGGCACTTGTCTTAACAACATTTTTTGCTAATCATATTTTGATAAACAATTTGTTCTTTGAAACACTGTTTTATTTGGGATCACACTTCGCAAAAGTTGCAACTTGCTTATTTTTTTGCAAAACTGCCGTATTTGTAATATTTGTTTAGTCACAACCAACCTATTTTGAAAAAAAAAATTCTGATAAGTTATGTTATTATTTTGTTTTGTTAATTTGTAAGTCTGTTTGATTTCTCTTTTAGTCTGAGAATATATAATTTTGCATATCTTCACGCATTAAAAGAGAAAAAAGTTTTCCTTATGTGGGGTGAAAAGGTCGCTATGTCTTATAAATGTATCCTTCTTAGAATAACTTATACCTTAATTTATATTTTGATAGGATACACAAGAGGATGCTTTTTCTTTTAACTTACTGTATTTACTTGATTTGTATTTATAGGTTCTATTGGTCATTAGAGACAACTGATAGTGCTCGTCAGATGTTTATTGTTTATCATGCATGTAATATGGACAGTTGATATAATCAATATCCCATGTGTAGCTTGCATGCTGCACCAGTTCCCAAAGCTCTTGTGATCATTGTAAGGTTTGTGTTCTATTCTACTTCTCAACACCCCTGGGGCGGGATAATACAATGTTTTTAATCCCGCCATGGGCTCGGCAACTGTGTCTGCCATAGATAACTGTTATTCATGAAATAAGGTTTAGGTGCAATGCTAAAGTGATTTATGAGCAGTACCACCCATGGTTCACTAGTTCCAGATGATGCTCGCAGAGTTCACCACATTGCAAAGCCACAATGGTGTTGCAGGCTTTCTCCCTGCAATAACCCTAATAGCTGATATATAAGACAAATAATCTTGGAAGCAGTGTTAAACCCAAAATCACCTCACCTCACAACACCCCTGGAATAATAAGAGAATTGCTCTTTAATTTAGGACTGGATAGCACAGTGGTTAGTGTATTTAGGTTTAGGTCGGATCATGGTTTGAATCCTGATAGATGGTTTGGGTGAAGTGCTACCATGAATTTTAGTCCAGTATAGCCCACAGTTCTAGGTAAGGCTTGCAGGTTTTAATGCTATGCCTAGTCACAATGGCGTTGCAGGCTTTCTCCCTACAATACTAACTGCACTTTATTTGACAACCACAATGCTTTGTACTGATAATCTTTTGGTCCTTAAAAAAGAAATTTATGTTATTTTGATTACTGATTGATTATACAGTAGAATACAACACAAACCAGATGATTGACGAGGATAGGGCATGGCTTGCATGAAAACGTGAACCCATTCCATGTAACAGAAATAACATTTCATACCTACCAAGCTGGACAAGATAATAGCTTTGTTGAAGGCGAAACTCAGGTGGACAAATCAAATGAGATGAAATTGACAAATGAAGAAGTTGAGAGGTGGATATTGAGAATGTGGTTTGTTTCAGATACCAAATGGAAGTGGACAGGATCAAGGAGGCGGTGAGACAGAGGAACCTGGCCCGTAGAGGTCACGCAGCACAAATCGGTCAGTTCCTCAACAATTTTCTGTTTAAAATAATGCAGTTCTGTTTCATGGATTTAGTTGGTCGATCAAGGTGTCTTTCCAGAACGCAATCTGTTCCTATACATCTGGACATAGATGGATCCAGAAATTCTCAAGGGGGGGTTGTTCCCTTTGGGGGTTCATCAATTCTACATGCAAATTTTCATGGGGTGGGGGTAGGGACGGAGGGGGTTGAAGGTTTTTCCACCAACCGATCTTAGCACAAAGATCAATCATAGGCTTATGTTATTATTGACTAAGAATGATGGTAGGGCTATGATGATTGGTTTGTGTAACAGTACCCTGAACTCCAAATCTTAAACAGTACCCGCCTACCCTCAGGTTTTTGCATTGAAATTTATTTTTTCTTGGGTGATTGAATTTTGTCAGATGCTCTGCAAATTATCTGCTTTCGATGCACATTTAATTAGAACAATATTAAGTCTGCTAAAGATCATAGAGTTGATATTACTAGTCTTGTTGCAAGTATATTTATCAGTGTTGAAGATTGATAAGTCTGCAGATAGAACTGCAGGGATCGCACTCGCACTAGTCCGCTAGCCCGAGGCTAGTGAAAATTCAGAAGGGCTAGTGAAATTTGTTTGTATCACTACAGATTAACATATGTCAATAGCCCGAAGAGCACTTCGGGCTAGTAAATATTTCCAGCAAGCGTCTACCCCTGAGAAGTCTCAACATTTTCACTTGCACTAGTTGTGAAACTATCAACTTTTCTTATGAAATTGATAAGTAACCATAGTATTTGTCAAGATAAGGATAAAGAAAGCTTAAAGTACAACTTATTACATTAGAGAATTCCATTAAAATTTTGCAATATTATTATATTTTGAAGAGCATTATATCTGTCTGCTTTGTCCATTCACATACACAATCGTTGATGTAAATTATGACTGTTGATTGGTTGATGTTCCACAGCTAAGCCAATCAGACCGGGCCAGCACCAGGGAGGGTCTCCAGCTGGATCTGTAGGGATCCGAGGAGGCGGCGGTCTCGCACACAACGGACCCACCCCCATCAAGGCAGAGGCATCAGCGTACGTATATCCAATAGTCATAAGTAACAATACCACAATTGATTGACTCTTTGTAAGGTACAATCTAAAAAAGTAGAATATCTAACCTGGTAACAGTGAATGAAATAAGCTTGATAACAGTGTTTGTTTTTCAAATAAAATATTGAAATTAAAGGAAACCTCAAAGTTACAAGCCCAGTCCAAAAACTTACTGTTGGGTCCTATTTCATATACTGCTAATAGTACATATAAACAGTGTTACCCCATGCGTTTTATCATTTTAATCACAATTTGAAATTCTTAAAATTCTTGTAATGATAATGTAAACAGAACAGAGAGTCGGAAACTGATACTGCCCAGTTTTACTGTCCATCAAATAGCTTATGTCATGAGGTTTATCTGTTGACCACTCATTAGAGAAAAGGAAAGGGTCGATTCCAATTCCAATTTATTTAAGCCATCAACCCTGGAGAAAGTGCCCTATCAATGCTAAACAACCCACTTCTTTCCTCTTGCAGGTAAACTGTGTTGCTGATGATGTAGTGCAATTCAGCAGAAAGGAGGTAGAACCCACAGACAAACTTGGGACTGTTTTCCTCTCACTAGCATTCCGCTGTGTGACGGACGTCGCCGCTGACCGCAACCACACGCCCAGGACACCCACCCACAACGGAACTCACACTCTCATTCTCTTGTAGGACTTCTTGTATAGTCTGCACTGGAGTTCAACAGCTTTTGAAGGATTTCCACGTATTTCTTGATCGTTTCATGTACCTTTGCATTTTCCACTGGATAGATGGAGGAATAGATGGATCGACAGCTTCGGAGGAATATCATTATCTCTTGAATAATCATGCCTTTGCGCAGGAGAGCGATGGCTACAGATTTTTCCAAGGACAAGACACTGGAGTTGAATATGGGAGATGTGAAGGAAGGTTTCATTGATTCAGTGGTTTTGATGTTTGTCTCTCACACATATCGCCTATAACATTCTCCTGAAGAACAGCTCCTGTTCATATAAACTTGTAGGAGATCTCTTCAGTGTGTGACATATGCTTGAGAATAGCTATCCTGAGAGTTTTACCTTTTCTTTTTATTTCTAAGATTTTAAGAATATATTACAAAGTTACCAGACTGGGGAGAGATTAACAGTTTAAGGGGCCATGTTTAGAGTTTGAAGATATCTGTGCAAAGAGTCAGAACCAGATATTGCGTTTACTGGATATTTTGTCTGATTGACCTTGGTGTCCATTTTGTTCACCTTGACCTTTACTTGGTTCCTCATCTTGTCTCTGAATTGATTTTGCCTGATCTTTGACCTCATGGTCAGAAATGAATTGCTTGGTTAGAATTGACTGTTATATTCAATATAGGGAAGATAGTTTCTGAGCCAAGCGTGAACATCAGAGTTCAGTGAAGTGGTGCTTCACAAAGAAGTTGAATTGAATCTGAAGACCACATTCAACTTACGATGCTGAACTGAGTGATGGCATGAACAGAAACTGTGCACTTAAATGACAAACGATGTGTGAGAAACGTCCAAAGTGGTTACTTGTGAAACAGAGGCTGCAATGCCGAAAAGCAAAATGGACAGACTCTTCGCTGAGAGAGAGAGAGACGAGAATCCTTCCCAACTCCTGGCCATTCTGGACAAGTGTGCAATCTATTTATCCAGCAAATGCATTTCAGGGAGAGGAATTCTCAGAGAGTGTGCTTCCTGGGTCGGGCGTGTCCGTGTGGTTGCCGGTAGCGACGCCTGAAGCTGTAGTTTTGCATCATTGTGTACATTGTTCATCCTTAGCTTTGTGTGTAAATTGCCAGCTGAACGGTTCATGTTGTAGTGGTCAGACAACTACAGTTACTTGTGCACTATTACAAGCAGGCTTCTGTTCGTATCTACTTCCACAGTGTTGTGTATTTTGATAAGTCAAGCTATAGTGCTCTCTCTCATGGTGTTTGGGTCCACAGAGTGGACACTTTGATAGCCGTTCCACAGTGAAGGAATCGGTTGCTGCGGTGCATTGAAAATTGGTTCAGCAAGATATCATGTTATTTTCTTCCACACAGTGTTGTGACCAATGATGACACCATTTTGGAATTCTGACTTGTATTGGTTAAAAAAGTACTGAAAATATTTCCGGGTTTATCAAAGTGATCGTGTCTCCTCATGTCACAACATTGTCCTTTATTTATCAGCATTTTTACTATTCCTCCAAAAATCATTACAGTTTCTGAAACTTAACAGTTGACTCAAATTTGATGGTTGTAGATGCGCCTCAGTTGAAGTAAGTTTGTACTACTACACAACTAACTGTGTGTCTCCTTGTGTTGTTATACCTGGCTTCCTGTGACAGTTGGTTATGTCAACTGCTGAGTTGTTGAAAGTTTGTTTTATTTTAGTTACGTGTGAGAACAATATGAAGGGGACTACTGCGTGGTACCAGGGTATTCGGCAAGCGTTAATTTTTAGATTAGATGCCACATTTCCAGTTATAAGGGTATGCGTCTGAAGGGTTACCCTTTGTTTCGAGGGTTTGTTTCAACCCTTATTAATTCTTTCTTAGAGGAGGATTGTGTGATGTAATCTGCGACTGATTTCGAAGTATGGAAAGGATTAACCTATGGGTTCAGAATGATCGAGATCGCTTGTAACTGGAAATGTGACAAATTTTAATCCTTTGATTGTTGATATTTATAGTTGATTTGTGTGTATGTCCAGGAAATTATTTATGCTATGTATATGTAAAACTGATGCATTTTGTGCAAAAATGCTATTTCTTAAATCTACAATTACCATGGTTTCCAGGCAAAACCACTTGTTTTTATGTAACATACTGTGCAATTTTTGTCAGTATATTTCCATGCATTTTAATGTCGGTGATAAGAAAGAATTTGTGAATGAACAACTTCTACAGATTTTCCCTGTTGATGTTATCGGACTTAAATCATGTGGTTAGATATGAAAGGCAATGAGTGAGAGAACGTGTTGACAAGTATTTATGTGTATGTTTGAGTAATGTTCAGTTAAAGCTTACATTTTCTTCCTAATAGGTGACGACTATAGTTTGCTTGGTTTCTTGTTTTCTTAAAGGTTTGTGGATTCAGGAAGAAAACTTATTTCGTCTGGCATTGTTTTGAGACTTCTGTTGTCCATATTTGATTTTCAAACATTGATGAAATTGGAAAATTCATTCAGCTTGATTTAGAACATTGACTTTCACTGTAAATTTAGTCATTTAGAGGCATATTTCAATTAAAACAAAGGGAAATAATTGATTTTGTAAAGTTGTTAATATGACAAAGGGAGGTAATCCATTAAAGGGAGATAACCTGATAATGGAGGTAATCCATTAATGGGGGAAAACCTGATAAAGGGGAGATAACTGCCAGTCGATCTCCAGGATTGTAATAGCATGTTCAAACAGTGACAAGCGAATCAAGTTGTGCAGATTGTAGATGTTGCTGTGATGGGAAGTGCTTGTTATCATGTTCACATGGTTTTCATCACATTTCTATAAGTCTTTCATGACAATGTATGTTTATTTTTAGTGTTTGCAATCGCAACTCATTTCCAATAATGACACAAATGCTTATACATATAAATATATATATATGATAATATTGTACTTTAATTTATTCCTCAGTCAGGTGGTTCATTGTGTAATGCTCTACTGTTTTTTATTCTGTTCTACTTTCTGTACATAGTGATTTTCATGTTAAATAAGACTTGATGGTGGATGGGCCGTGTTCAGGGAAGTGTATATACTTTAAAATCTGGATAATTTTGTTGGCTTTTGGAAAAGGAAAACAGAATTAAATGGTGTAGGGAAAAATGACTGCATGAAGTACAATATTTGTGCAATACACCCTCATTTTTACATTGACCGACATTACTTGTAAACTAATTTTTTTAAAACTGAATCTCAAATTTAAAAAAAAATCATTTTGAATTTTGAAATATCTGTTGCAAATGTGTAGAAGGTTATTATAACTTGCAAACTGTCCTTCATCAGAAGTGAAAAGCTTACAAATTAAAATTACGTAGATTTGCAAAATTAGGATCATCAGTTGATCTTGAAATATATCTACTCCAGATCCCAACATTTCAGGTATTCGATAAAGTTTTATTCCCATCACTAGGTACAAGTTGGTTTCATCAGAATATAAGTTGAGTGTAGAGAAATGAGGGTGGAATGCATTGGATAAGGCCCACCACCCTAGAATGCATATATGTCTAGTCCGCGACCTATCTAAGTTAAGAGCCATACTGTAACTCCTAGAGCAGGCCTCTTGGCCACTTTAATCGTGTGCTATAAGCTTGGTCTGTACTTGTGATTGGCTTGTGGCTTTGCTGCAATATATGTAATGTATAAAACACTGTATGCTCGTTTCTGCACAAATAAACACTACTCATCATAACGACTTTTGTTGTTTTCTTCATCTGATCAAAATCTTCCCAAGATGAAAATCAGCTTTCACCTTGTATCATTCTATGAATAACCAGCCAATGAAATGACTTTTAATCGAGCATTATTGGCAGTGCCTGGACGAGAAGACTGCTGAGCGACCATAAATTTTAAATCAAGTTGGCAATATGTATGTTATACATAGCGATGAGTTACCAACCTTCAGCTATACAAGGCAAAGTTTGCTTAGACAATCATGGTATTGATGAAACCTTGTGGATACAAATATGCTGATGGAGCAGATTGAGAAGATTACACATCCTTGTCTGGTCTGCCTCGCGTATAAACTACAACCTTGTAACACAGCTTAGCACGTTTTTGTTATTGAATTATAAACCTCTAGTGACGTCACTCTATTGTTCTATTAGGTTCTACTTTTACCGGGTAAACCTCTATTGTCAGTTTGCCGGGCGTTCTCTAGAAATGCCCGGGGCTTACTCTAGAATCTATCGGAAATTTATTGGGAATTATACACGTTTTGAAATACTTTGATTCAGAGTCCTCCTTCGAAGAAATACCATAAAAAAATATCACATTTTTGACAAATCACAAACATAAGCTTTGAATGCCTGGTTTCGAACCCTGCACCACCCACTTACTAAACTGGCGCCTTTGACAACTCGGCTATAAAGGCCCACAAGAACAATGATGTATTTTCCACAGTGACAATCATGTGAACTCCACGAGGCAGATAGCGCATGCAGCTCACGTGCACGGCGAGCGCAAAGCACGTGCAGGGCACGGGTGTGCTCCTTTATAGCAGTTGAACTCCCAGAAGTAAATACATTGAAACCATAAAAGTACCCAATATCAAAATTATGTCTTTATTATATCTTTAATCAGTTCATAAGTTAGATCAAAACCTCCCCCTCGGTTTTGTTTGATAATGTAAGCCCTCGGCCTGTCGGCCCTTTCCAATTTCCCTCTGCCGCGGGCTTACATTATCAAACAAAACCTCCGGCTCGGTTTTGATCCTTAACATAAAATGATCTCTATAGAGTTCAAGTTACAATCCAATTACCCGGTATACTTAAAGTAAAGGAGCTGACAGACTCTTATATTTAAAATAATAAATATTCATAGATTTGACAATACAACAATACTGCTTCATTATAGGTTTGGTTATGTAAAATATCAAGCAAATGGAAGAAATATAGACCATAACTGTGTCACATTCCATTTTTCTGTACAAGGGGTTAGCAAAGGCTACAAGTTAATCTATGGAATTTTAATCATCACTGTATCTTCATTCCTATCATTTTAACTTTAATATTTCAGTTCCATATTTTTTCTAGCCTTGCTGAATATGGATCTACACTGTGTTAAGGCTCTTTTACACAGTCATGGGACGTAAAGGACTAATTGCGTCCATTACTAGGAGTTTGGTTTAAACAGTTTAGTCAGTCTAATTTAAAAAATATAATGTCTGATTCAGCCGCCACGCTTTTAATGGGCATTGTATTTCGAGCACGTGACGAAGCACCTGCGTATGACCAACGCAACTATATCAGACGACTTTATTTGGCTATGAACTAATCTCCATATAGTAATCTTACACTAACTTATTGGAATGTGTTTATCACCCTTTTCTACGTTTCATATATACGTAGAACCATTGCAGATAGCGAGCTAGGTTTTTAATTTGTCTGAAGTACGTATATTAAGACATGACACTACATGGAGGTGAGGTGAGGTGAGTTAGGGTTTAACACCGCTTTCAAGAGTATTTCACTACATGGGAACACTGAACAAATCACACTGATGTATGTCTAATGTATGTATAATATATATAAACATGTCAAATTGGTAAAAACGTCGGAATCACTGTAACAATGGTCGGTAAGATGTATTTATAAACAGTAGTGGACAGGCAGACATGGTTTATTTAAGTGTCACCTCGTGCATATATACATGGTAAAATACAATAGAAACACATTTACGAAACACCCATTCAGGGTTATGAAAGACTATGATTACATGTTAAAATATACACAACAAACACACATACATTATAGTATAAAGAACAAATAATGATAAGGGAATAAAAGCGTATTTAAAATATACATACAAATTATAACAAAAATGTTTCTTCTATGATCAAGTCAAAGCGTGCAAATTTTGGCACAAAGAAAATTCTATCAGGGTTGGACAAGGTAATAAGAAGGTGTAGTTACTAATCACAAGCGGAAACCGGATATATGTTTGTTAAAGATCCACAAACCCCGACCATATCACTTTTCGGTTTTTATTCAAGCATATTCCAAGATGACGAGGATTTCACTTGATATTTGTCAATTCAACCAATAAACACCTTTTATAACGCCTTTTTAGAACGCCGCTCAATTACGCCTCATAAAACTTTAGCCGAGAGCGAATTCTGCTTGCTTGACCTTGTGACGTAATACACAGGAGTCGTTTGGCGTCTAATGACAGAATCCACTAGATTTAGCCTTACATAACTGCCTAAATAACATATTTACCTTTGTCCTTATACAACAAAATTACATATATACACGCCCCGTAAAACGTACTACAAATGGCAGCAGATGTCAACACTGTTTAGTACCGGATGTGACCATTGCGGGACCCGTAATTCTGCAATGTGTTTTGGAACAATTCTTATCGTTGCCCAATATGGCGGCGGCCCGCATGTCAGATGATGAAGATGTTCAAACGTCACAGAGATCTATTACACATTTCATACGGATTATAACGGTGTTAACACGCCTCATTCATGTTGAATAATACAAAATTCACATTCGTCCTTATACAAAATAACAAAATATATTTCAGTATTTTTGTTTATCAATGTAGCGATATGTAGTAAGTGATGTAGTTGCGTTATTGACACTCTAACTTAGATAAATATTAAATAAGAGGGGAAATCTACACGACTGAACTATAGCCGGGGTAATATTTTTTTAAAATTGAGAACCAAACAACACATGTACACACGGCCATGGTAGGTTGATCAAAGTTCTATAGTTCCAATACTTTCATTTGAAATTGGGAAAGATACATTTTCCATATTTTTATCCGAAGTGATTTAAACATTATTTTATTTCCACAAACATATGAATTGACCATCAAAAACTACATGTAATATAAAATGCAAGGCCTTTTATATAACATGCTAGGAAACGGTAGTGGTATTACACTGAATCTAAGTAATTGTAAATGTACAAGACTATAGATTTAAAGATAGCCCGAATATGTTCTTCTAAAAAGTGTAAACCAGTAACATTGATGAAAATTATAGGATTTGCTTAGTTGTAATGAAACTATTCTATTAGCAAAATAAAGTGACCATGAGAAATATTGACGCAGTAGATTTCAAGCTATAGACACTCTTCAAACACAAAATCAAGCACATCAAAAAATTAACTAATAATGGCGTTTATGATATTAAACAAAATTGCATGATCTATTTTATTTTTGAATTGTCAGTTATTCATTTCAAAACATATTGTAGCTTATAAGATAACATAACACTCCACTCGATTGGGAAAAGAATAAATCTAAAATCAGCGGTTGAATATAAAAAAATGATCCTAAAACTCTGAAATTACTCCCTACGGACGCACAAATACCCATTCTATCGGAAACTTGAAATGTCAAAACGTTCTTATTATGTTTTAAACGAATTATCGACGAAAATCGACAAATCGCCTAAGGATTTCATTAAGCAACTCCTGTGTATGACGTCACATCGCTAACGAAGGTCATGCTACACTGAGGGGCCGCGGAAAACTGTTTCAAGAATGAGATAATGAGGAGGCAAAATTTACTCACTTTGAAGGGCTATATCTTGATAGATAGGTGACGCTTCGAAATAATCGTTTATGTTTTGCTTACTTGAAAGTATTGTCCATATGAATAAACGAATTAACATCGAAAAAACAAAGAGATGATATTATCTTTAAGCCTGTGTTGCATTTTGCCCATACTGGCGCACCTGTAAAGTAGTCAATACAATGACGATACTACGTATCGGATATCTTTAAAACTCCCCCCGCCCAGGGGTAATCTAAGTAAATAGAACAACCATACACCTCTGGTTGATGCGCAGTTATATGTCACATGAATCCGTTAGTACAAATCCACATGAATAGACACGCATTAACACCATGACAACTATTTTTTATCTCGACGTGGGAGTGCCATCAACTCATCGTAACAACGAGTAAACAATTCCCCAGATCCACACTGGTTCTCGGGGCGAGGGGAGCCGCTGTACAACAGTGCAGTAGAAAATATAGAAAAATCACGTGGTTGGAGCGGTCACGTGATGCTCCCAAGCCTCGTTTGCGTCCCCGCTGCTAAAACAGACAAGGTCACAACCACCGTCATTCACGTAAGTTTTTTTATCTGACGTCATTGATTTCGCATTAGTTATTTGTAATTTTTGGGTATCAGTTATTCTATCATCACTACGTCATGTTAGTGGTATCTGAAAGTCAAGCACATTACCTGGATAATCATATAACTGATTTACAACGTTAGTATGTTCATGGCGGTGCAAGACGTAATGGCGGCGTTTAGGTGACGTGTGAAAAACATGTGTTTGTGTGGGGCAAAACGCCTACCTTAAACAGGGGCAAAAAGCCCACCCTGGGCCCTTTGCCCCATAGTATGGGCGTTTTACCCCACATTATACTTCAAGTACAAACATTTTAATAACTGTCGGCCATGTTACAATATCGATCATAATATACATAGTGAAAAAAGTTAAGCACCACCTGGTGTTTTTGTACTGATTCGTACATATATCAAGTCAATGTGGACAGGTGTGATTTGGAAGTATTTGGGGTATTTAGTGATTGCACAGTAACTTGAGGGGGCGCTTAACTTTTGTTCTATGTATATTAATTTGCTGCGCGGGTGTTAGATAACATTGAATCCCGGATATTTTACAAACGCAACTATTTATCTGCTTATTAAAATGCTGTTGAAATAAGCATTATTATTATTCTTACAGGATGGTGAGAACCTACAAGCGGACGCCAGACAGAGGAAAATATGGTAGCAGTGATCTAGGAATTGCTTTAAAACAAATTCAGGAAGGCATTCCACTCATCAGAGTTAGTAAGGAGCATGCCATACCAGCCAGAACCTTCCGGCGTCACCGTGATAAGAAGGTGTCGTCACCTGGGATCCTTCAGATGGGGCGGTACAGAACAGTATTTTCCGTTCAGTTTGAAAATGAACTTAAGGATCACATCGTTGATATGCAACGACGTATGTTTGGACTCACTACTAAGGACCTTAGGAAACTTGCCTTTGATGTTGCCAACAAAGCTGAACTGGACCACCCTTTCAATAAAGAATCTGGCATGGCAGGGCATGATTGGCTATCAAGATTTCTTGAAAGAAATAATCTCAGCTTAAGACAGCCCCAAGCAACAAGCATAGCGCGCATTGTGGGATTCAATAAACCCAAGGTGAAACAATTCTTTGAACTTCTCAAGTCCATACTCCATGATCACAACTACCAAGCCACAAAGATATGGAATATGGACGAGACGGGCCTAACCACTGTACAAAAGCCATCTAAGATTATGGCCCAAAAGGGTACCAGACAAGTGGGAAAAGTTACAAGCGCAGAAAGGGGTGAACTTGTAACTTTCTTTTGTGCCATGAATGCCGCTGGGGGTTATCTCCCTCCCATGTGCGTCTTTCCACGAAAACGAATGGTTGATGCTCATACCACGACGCTTTGCCCGGACAATTTAGTTCTGATCAAGACACGTGGTGATGGACGTTGTCTGTATCGAAGTTTAGTTATTGGAATGAACTTTGACCTGAAAACTGGACATAGAAATGAGAATGGAATCCTTACAAATCCAATCCTAGCTGAAGATGAGACGCGAAAGGCCGACGAGATGAGAGAAAATTTAGTTGGATATATGAAAGAGAATTTGAATGAATTCAAAACACTTGGAGATGACTATGTAAATGTCGATTTACCTAGTAGAATTCGTTACACCTCACTGGAGCACAGGATCAATGATATGGCAAACAAAAACACCATGCCTGGTGAAATTGAGATTTTGGCTTTATCACAATTTCTTAAAAGACCCATAACCATTCTAAGTGTCGAGAATAGGGTTATTTCCCGATACGGAGAAAATACTGATAAAGAAGCACTTCTTGAGCAGTTTGAATCAGTGGGTGAAGATGTTGGACACTATAATTGTCTCTGTGCATCTAGTCATCCCAACAGATGCGCCGTGGAGGGTCCATCAGGCATCAGAAATCTCATCCAAGCCTTATCCCCGTTGCCTAAAATATCCAAGAAGAGAACAAGGTCCAGAAAGACGGAGTCAGCCACCATACTTACTTCATCCCCATATAAAAATGCCCTGTTAGAAAAGCAAAATAAACCAAAGAAAAGGAATCCACGCAAGCGTCAAACACGGAAAGTTTTGGACCAACAAAGGAAAAAACCCAGGATGTCTCGCGCTGATGAAGGTGATGACGATGAATGGCCTTGTTTGATGTGCGGTGAAGATTTCAGCACGTCCCGGCCTGGTGAATCTTGGGTTCAATGCCAAGTTTGCTTGAAATGGGCACACGATGTCTGCACAGCAGGCACTCGTCAATTTGTGTGTCCCAACTGCGAATCGGATATAGAAATAGACTGACCGCCATGATTGCCCCATGAACATTTGCTTGAATTATGTTGACAGTTCAGTTATGTTGTCAATAAATTGTTTGAACGTGCTCACGTTTGTGTATTATACGAAGAAATGAAAATTTAATGAGTATTTATATCAACTTACATCTTAAATTATTCCAACATAGATCAAAAGGTTCAAAGTACTTTATATTTTGTTTGATATGTTTCCCAGTGTCATAAGAGATCGCCATGGTGAAGTAAACTTCTTTTTTGCTGGTAGATAGTAAAGAATTGAAACTTAAACAAACTCAACCCATAAATTAAACCATAAAAGTAAAAGGAGGGGCATAAAGCCCACTATGTGCGTTTTGCCCCTGGTGTTTGGGCGTCTTGCCCCACGCATGGGGCAAAAAGGCCGGGCGTCCAACAAAAAAAAAAATCCAATTATCTCTGAAAGTTTGAAGAACGCAACTTTGCCATTTCATCAACACGTTAAGTTAGCTGCATAGACATTGGTCGTGTGCTCTTCGTTTTGCACATATCCTTCCTAAAGACACAAGAAACTGTTACTCTTAATGTGGGCCTTTTGCCCCACATTACCCTATAAGCTTACTTCGTATACAGATGTGTTTTCTAACACTCGACGTCGTGTGACAATGTCACTGCTCCCCTGCCGAGGTACTCCCCACCCCACAGCGACCGCGCTATCACCCCCGGGTGCTCAGCGGAGAGGGGTGGGGGAGAACCGAGGCCCCCTCGGCTCACAGGACTTGCGGGTGGAGTGATTTATATCCTACCCCATAACTGTGACTGAAGGGGCTGTTGTAGCAACGTTGGAAGTATTTTCTGAACATGCTGTTAAGTAAAAATACTCACGGGATACTCCGGATAATGGGCGAATAAGATCTCACATCGCACCTGTGACTGAATTATCGCTGTATGACAAGTGTGGGTATTTGACGAAAAACAGGTTTGTTTACTATATTACACTTTTCTGTTGTTTAACAACTTTCCTCTCTAATTACCTCTTGATCCATCTACGAACCGACCCGATCGACAGAAACACTCCATAACTTCTATAACATTTTATTATGGGAGTCAATAAAAAATATAAATTTAAAGGAGATACATTCAAAATAATGTTTGTTCTGAAATGTTTTTGCAAAATGTAATAAAATATATCTTCAAATTAACAAATGTGGAATGTGCACGCTTAATCATATTCAATAAACGATTAAAGTGATAATTGGTTAGCTCTGTTTTGATTTTATAAACCCCTGAATGAAAATTGTGTGTTCACCCTATACATCTTGCTAAACATCGGTTTACTAAGACTATATAATACAGAAATGAAATGAATATGTTTTTGATTAATTAATCATAGCGTGTCAGACAACATAAGTTGCCTTTTCCAGTAACCGTTTGGACAGTGACACGGGAAACATACATTGTATTTGCACGAAATATTTCAAAAAGCAAAAACTGACGGTTATACAGGACCATATTCGATTTACTCTATTCCGTTACATAATCCCTTTATGTTTTAGGTTACATTGATGTTTTAATTTGTCAAGATCACATAATAAGTGTGTTCAAATGTATGTTGTGTATAGTAGTGTGGTTGGGCTGTTACTTACACACTGGCTCCTTTGTTTTATGCGGGTGTTCACATTTCATACCAACTCAAGTTGTATGTTGAAATACACGTACAGAGGCGTTCATCACGAATACCGGGTGTTCATGATGAGCCGTGAACACCTGATATGAGTATATTTTTATTTGAAAATTTCTGTAGAAAACACATATTCTGATTTGACTCACGTGTAAAGATATAAGATATATGTAAGTAAACTTTACCAAAGGTTTGATTTGGTTACGAGTCATTCTGTTAAACACTTTTATATTAAACTCTTTAAGATGCATCCTCGGTCACCTAGGGCTCAACCTTCTGATACCCTTCACATATCATCCCTTGGGGTTTTCATCAGGAAAAACAAGTGCTGTAACTTTCTGTCCTTGAATCTTGTTACATGTATATTGAAGAAAACCCTACTGAAAAGCAACGTTCCTCGCACTAGTAACTCGCGTCGATTTCCATCACTGGCGAATTTAAGCCTTGCTGCATTTACTTACTCTTCTGTGCTAACGTAGTGTTAGCATGGACTTCAAAGTTCAGATGCAATGCACCGCTATACTAGCACAGACAGTTTAGGAAATGCAGCAAGTCTTGAATTGATGGAAACTGATGTAAAGGAAGTTGTGGCACTGGTCTGAGAAGATGGGATTATGTGTCCTGATGTTGCGTCGTTTACAACCATCATTTTCATCTCATGCTGAGTGACTACAAAAGTACAAAAGCAAACTTAAAGAAGTATGGAATTGCAAGCAAATGTTGTAATATTCTTTTGAGAGGCTCAAATGACCTAAAGACATAGCATTTTAATCGACCTACAAAATAATGATAGAGTAATTTGAACTAATTTCAGAAATTTCCTGATGAGAGGTCAAAAGCGGTTACAGTTAAAATGACTTGATATACCTCCTTTTTTGGCAAGACAAAATGTTATCACTTTCTTTACTGGAGGTAAAATAAGAACTAATTTGCTCTTGCGTAAATCAAAAGTTGCCCGTAAGAGTTCAAGTAAGGAAAACAGGTTCCTAATTGAAAGAATGTAATAATTTTTTAACTTTTTAATTCGACGATAAAATTAGGCACTTTTTAAAATTGGGAGGTAAATATGTCAAAATCATGTGAAGAGATTCTGCTAACCAACTGAAGGAAAACAATCGCCACGAAGTTTACAAATGCATATCTATGTCATACCATTAAGCAGATTGACAAACTTCATAAATATCCACCTTCTTGGAATTCAACTTGAAGTAAAGCAAGGAATACCAACGCTTTTCAATGCCTTTATTACATCATCTCACGCAGAGATACCCATCATTTCAACCCAAGACGGCCAAGCCAGTCATCTTTCCAGAAAGAATGTTTGAGCACTTCTCCGAGTCGGACTCAAGAAGGCCAAGATTCTTTGAACGTCCGCCAGAACGATAATGCCGAAGACCAGAGCCAAGATGGTGGCACCGGAAGCTCCCATATACTTCGAGGATGGTCTGATGTCATGCGCACTCGTGAGTCGACGTCGAGCAGCGGACAGGTCGGACTTGACGAGGGTGAGGGTCCGCCGGATGCGTTCTATCTTCTCACTCAGTGTCAGGTTGATCAAACCGTACAGGGGCCAGTCACAGGGGCAGCCTTCACAGTTGTTATTGGGGTCGGGGGTCGTGTCCACTGAGGGTGGCGCCACTGGAGTCGTGGGGATCTTTGAGGCCGATGTGTAGGTCAGGGAATTGGTCAATCCTGAAAAATATACATTATTCCAACTAAAAATGATGCATCGTTATCATTTTTGACATCATTCTCGTAGATATCATATTTGATATAGTTATAGTTGCAATCATGTGACGCTATTTTCGAAAGAATGTGTCAAGTTAAGGTATCATTAGATGAGTTCTTCAATGTACCTAATGGTCAATTGAGTAATTAGTAAACTTACAGCATGCTGCGTCGTAAATCAAAACTGGTCAATTTTTGAAGATTGCGGAAACAGTTTATTAATACAAATCTCTTCAAAGCGAATCAAACAAGATGACGAATCTTTATCAGATGTAGTCTACTTTCCTGATTGAAAGGACAGTTGAAGAAAAGCATATGCAGTTTCCAAAGCAAAGTTCTTTAGAGAAATATGAGTTAATAAAAAAAAAAGTAATATGAAAAGAAAGTATAGCCATTACTGGTCTGTCCTCTGAAGAGTGAAAACAATATTTGACCTTTTCTAAAACTGTTAGTCGTATTATCGAAAATTTGTCAAAATAACAAGGAATAGGCATTATTATCTCTAGACACATTTGTGAGTTCAGATTTAACGTTTAATATCTTCATCATATATCTGTTGTAATGTATATTTTAAACTTCTATATTTATATTATATGTCTCATAGTAGGCATATATTATAAAATTGTTATCCAACATTGCTACATTACTAACAGAAGTACAACTTCTCTGGTTGCCTTGCTCGATATTATATAAGACAGTTCAATGGTTATTTATAACGTTACGGACAGTAATACCCGGATGGAGCAGGAGGCTTCTCTCTATGTAACAGCAACCCCTGAAGTTCTTTTACAATTATTGCCAACACATAACTCACCATTCTCTCCAGAAATCATATCCGATGTATAACCTCTCGCAGTGGCCATCTCATCTGACTCTGACGTCTTTATAGTGCTGTGATGGGGCTTTATGGATATTCCCCCAGATGTAAACAGCTCTCCAGGTGAAGCTTCTGTTGCAGGCGCTGTCATTGATGGTTCATTTAAATCGTGTGTGTCCGAGGTTATCTCAAGTGGTCTATCTGAAGTTGGTTGGTATCCTGAGCCTACATCAGACATGCTCGCCTCCAGATCATCGATATTTGATGCCACTGAGTTGGATGTGGGGTAATCTGATGTTCCTGATGTTGCCAAAATTCCAGGTGGTTCTGAAGATTGGACTGCTACCGATGTTGCTGAAACATCTAATGTTTCTGCTTCTGCTGATGTTGATCCTTCAAATGTTGATGCTGATGTTGATGCTTCAAATTCTAATGCCAATCTTGATGCTTCTAATGCTCCTGATGGTGTTGATCTTTCAAATTCTGATGCCCATCTTGATGCTTCTAATGCCCCTGATGGTGCTGAAACGTCTAATTCTTCAGATGTTTCAGTTAGTCTTGGTGTTTCTGAAGATCCTGGTCCTGATGCTTCTGGTTGTAGAGGGTTTGCTGAAGCGGTCATTGGTTCGCCGACTGTATTGCTTCCAAAGGAGTTGTCATCAGATCTAGATTCGTCCATTGCTTCAGACACTTTAGCACTGAGAACGGACGATGGGCCCCAAGAGTATGTTTCAGGCATGCTGATGTCTGAACTGGCAAAGGATGTTGGTCTTGTGGCAGAGGATGTGATTGAAATGTCCGAATTGATAGGATTTGATGCCAGGCTAGAGAAAGAACTTGCGGAACTATCTGATGGTCGAATTGATGATGTTTCTTCATGCGGAAGGTAGTACACAACAGTATTGGTGGGGCATTCGACGTAACCGTCCACTTCGAAATCGTTTGCCCTGAGGGGAACATTGTTTAGTGCTGAAATAACAAATCACACTAAATATCCAACCACAAGAGAACAATTCTATGTTACTATCATTGGTTCTAATTATACATTTCATAATGAAAATGTGACACAGGAATACCGTTTGGACTTGATCAAGAATATCGTCTCAATTCGAGCTTTTTAGCTGTAATTGTGACTTGGTTTGATAACAGATTCATGATTCATAAGGAATTTTCGGAACTGATTTGCGAACTCTATCAAGAATACTAACCGCAGCTTAAATGTTACTTTTAACACCAAAACTATCATTAACGTAAATGTAACAGTTGTCAAGATGACTTGTCTTCTTTAGATTAGGACAGCGGTTGTTCGCACCAAGTTCAATCAATGATTCAAGGGTCATCACTCGGTAAAATAATTCTGAACTGGCATGTACACTCGAATCAAGAGTCTACCTTCCACCAGGTCCTTATCCACTAACCTAGACCTCTACCGTATATCTTACCCTCCATATACCTGGCAAATATCATTGTTAATCAAGATAACATGTTCGAGAACCGTTGATTATCTCTCAACCTCGTGGTGAGAAATAGTAAAATCTTACCCTAGTTCATAAAAGTTACATATATCTGAGTCTTGCTAAAAACATCCTTCATTATTATCAATGCAATATCTATGTTTCTGAACACAGCAATACCATTTAACTTTCAGTGAGGTGAAATAATAATATTTATAACGTCAAGGCATTGCCTTTTTTGACGTCATACCATTGCGATTAATTAATGAATAATCTAACCGCATTGTGATGTCATGTGATTGACGCAGACAGGGCATTGTACAAACTCTACAGTAAAAAGAAGTTAGCTTGATCCCACACAAGCGATCAGTATTTCCTGAGGAACACCGTTTTGGATGAAAACATATAAATACATACACTATAAATAAGATGTTATACTCACACAGAGCCCAGACTCCTGTATACCCCCAGCCTGTAGTGATGCCCACCTTGATGATTCGACCCATATTGGTGTTGGTGAGCTCAAGGAAGACATCCCGACCAACCTCATACCCGTTCCCTGCCTTAAGTCTCCCCCAGTACCAGCTCACCCAGAAGGGGTGGAAGGTGCAGCAATCTAGCGGGGTGTGGTTCAGGTCGATGAAGGATTTCACTCCTTGTCTATGGATGAAATAGTACACCATAGAAGATTATTACGCGTGTAATTCCGTCATACGATTTTTACAAAACTAGTGGCAATTTGTGTATGCATATTTGTGAATGTGTATAAAAGCTATTTTTATTTTTCCTAGCGGGAATAAATCAAATAAACAAAATTAAAAACTTTAACTTTCAATATGAGTCCCGTAAACATTCTCGAGATCATCCTGCTACAGTGACATCATAATCAATTGTTTTATGACGTCATGTACAAGAGCATACGAGACCTTATTGTTCGTACCTTTCCTGGATGTAACATTAGCGTCTGACGAGCAGGCCAGTTAATTCAAACTCTAGCACAAAGTCATCGTCCAAAGACACCAGCATTACATGTTATTGCAATGAATTGCTCCTGAATATCGATTGCTCATGTATACCTAAATTGAGATTTGGTGTTGGACCAGCCGCCGATGACCAGTTCATATCGAGGTGTTTCGTAGCCAAAGAAGCTGTCGAAGAAGGCAACGTGAACGTCACTGCAGGCGACCACTTGGAAGGTCAACTCCGACGTCGTCGTGGTGTCAAGGCCCCTCTGGTTAAGGGACTGGATATTGTAGGTCTTGGACGTGAAGATGCGTAGTCCATAACAAACTGAAAATTTTGGATAAATTAAATATTCCATTAAAATCTGAACAAAAGCAGAAAACGCAACCTTTATCGATACAAAAGCTGTTATTGAAGCACTGTTGATATACATAATGGAAACAATGTCGGAAATGACACCAGACAGAACGCCATTGGCATGATTAAAAACTGGCAACATATGAGTCTTCCTGCTGCATTAGAGTACTTGTATGTGCAGGGCACCTTCCATCCTCTGAGTGTCTTAGAATTGACCAAAAGTATCATCAGGAGTACTCGATTCCAAAATTCCATTCACCTGTAGTAGTTGCTGAAAAAACGGGTCCCAACTGGAGCGTTACAGTGGCTATTCGCACAAAGTTCAATTACAGATTCAAGGGACAAACTTCGTAAAATATGATCGAACTCAGTCTAGAGTACGGTCTGGAGTACTCGCACACAAATAATCCAGGTATCATAGTTTCCGAGGAAAGGTGTCCCCACTTAACACTATAGAACAAAGTCCAAAACTTGGACAGCCTACTTTTTAGAGCTGGTAAACTATTATGAAATCAAAACACGAGGCTCAATTCTTAGAACAAATAGATAAATAACAAAATTGGAAAGCTGACGTCTTTCTTTCTGAGTCTTGAATGTAAAAGTTCCTCGATAAATATACTTCAAGAACGTATCCAGGACTCTCAACATGATAATAAATAAATAAATAAATAATTAAATTACTTTATGAAAAGCTATTTTGTTTAAATGACGTCTCGGGCATTAACTTGGATGATCGTGTACAGATTTATTCAAGTCCGACAATGAATAACGATGTAGCATCTATTGCCATCTAAGATGAAAGTTCTTGCCTCCTTTAAATGTTTAAAACATTTAAACAGTCCTGGTGTAAATAATTTCATCGTCGAGTTCCTTAAATTCAATGCGTAAACCCCAATCTCACTATTATCAGCATTCAATAAAGTTGTCGTAATGACAAAAACATTCACGATTTTAAAATGAACACATTCATAAAGTCTTTGAAGGACAATTAGAAGTGAAATATATAAGAAAACAAGGTTGGCAAACATATATCCGTATTCAGTTTTGTTATTCAAACGTACTAAACTCCAATGGTTTCAATACAAAAACCTTCATTATGCACCAATATACCAGCATATAACATACTTTTAAGATGCAATACATTTACCAGGATGTATAGAGTTATTGTTGAGGGGGAAGCTGCACACAAACAACCTTTACACAAAGGTTAAATCAAGTACCATCCTTCACTCACTGAGGACACTCGCTTAACCATAACCTAGATGAAAGTATTCTAGTCGGATTTGACCGTAAACTAATGATTCAATCAGATTTATTCTTCTCCTTATAAACATTCCATTCAAAGACCTACACACATTCAATAGGAGGCAAAGACAATGGTATGATGACATAAAGGGCATCCTTCTGCGTATTCCTACAATTATTTTTACTAACATACTAACATTCAATAGGAAGAAGGACAGTGATATGACGACATACAGATAGAACAACAATAGGCAACAAAGACGATGATATGACGACATACAGATAGAAGAACAATAGGCAAAAAAGACGATGATATGACGACACACAGATAGAAGAACAATAGGCAACAAAGACGATGATATGACGACATACAGATAGAAGAACAATAGGCAAAAAAGACGATGATATGACGACACACAGATAGAAGAACAATAGGCAACAAAGACGATGATATGACGACATACAGATAGAAGAACAATAGGCAAAAAAGACGATGATATGACGACATACAGATAGGAGAACAATAGATAACGAAGACGATGATATGACGACATACAGATATAAGAACGTCCTTCCTACTTACTCCTACAATTATTTTCACAAACATACTTACATTCAATAGGAAGTAAATACGATGATATGACGACAAACAGATAGGAGAACAATAGATAACGAAGACGATGATATGACGACATACAGATATAAGAACGTCCTTCCTACTTACTCCTACAATTATTTTCACAAACATACTTACATTCAATAGGAAGTAAATACGATGATATGACGACAAACAGATAGGAGAACAATAGGCAACAAAGACAATGATATGACGACATGCAGATATAAGAACATCCTCCCTACTTACTCCCTACTTACTCCTACAATTATTTTCACAACCATACTTACATTCAACAGGAAGTAAAGACGATGATATGACGACATACAGATAGGAGAACAATAGGCAACAAAGACAATGATATGACGACATGCAGATATAAGAACATCCTCCCTACTTACTCCTACAATTATTTTCACAACCATACTTACATTCAACAGGAAGTAAAGACAATGATATGACGACAAACAGATAGGAGAACATCCTCCCTACTTACTCCTACAATTATTTTCACAAACATACTTACATTCAACAGGAAGTAAAGACATTGATATGACGACATACAGATAGGAGAACATCCTCCCTACTTACTCCTACAATTATTTTCACAAACATACTTACATTCAATAGGAAGTAAAGACAATGCTATGATGACTTACAGATAGAAGGAAATCCTCCCTACTTACTCCTACAATTATTTTCACAAACATACTTACATTCAATAGGAAGTAAAGACAATGATATGACGACTTACAGATAGAAGGAAATCCTCCCTACTTACTCCTACAATTATTTTCACAAACATACTTACATTCAATAGGAAGTAAAGACAATGATATGACGACAAACAGATAGGAGAACATCCTCCCCTTACTCCTACACTTATTTTCACAAACATACTTACATTCAATAGGAAGTAAAGACAATGATATGACGACATACAGATAGAAGAACATCCTTCCTGTTTCCTTCAACATGGACAGCTAATGGATTACATCTCACAGAACCTCCTCAGCGTGCATGTTTTAAGGATTTCTTAATATAACGTATTTTGTAAACATTGTGGATCACAATCAATGATAGTTGTGACAAATACAATGCGGTGCCTTACCTTAAATGTTGGCTTAATCAATAGACATATTACATGGCTTGTAAGTGTGACGTCTTTCATTATATAGTCACGTACTTTACTTGAAAAGCATGACTAATTGGTCTAAATTGAAGTTGAAACATTGACATAACTTAAATATGAAAAATAATATAAAAATAAAATATGTTGGTTGTTTACATAATGTAACCAATTCAATGTAGATTAATCAACACTCACCATTTTCAATACATAATTATAAACTGTTTAGGTGACGTACTTACTTTTCAGCATATCCTTTCATTAGTAATATTTTGAACCAGTTCGCCAAGTAACATTTGAAAATACCGAATATGTCTCATAGTTGCTAGGTATTTCAACGTTCGTTGATAAACTGATATCAAACAGGACATGAAGATTTTCTTTACATTCATTGATTTAACTCTGATAACTCTGAAGTCAAATCGATTAGTTTAATACTTTTGAACTCTGGTCTAATCAATTTTGATGAGACGCAGTTTATTTGTTTCCACGTCAAATCGATTAGTTTAATACTTTTTAACCCTTCATACAGAAGCATGACTTTGTGTATATCCTTAATGATTTTCTATATGACATCATCTCTATATAAACACCCTTCAACACCCCAAGCTAATTCTGCGTAGGCATTGCATGGCGTCGGTAACAGTGGCTTCACCATACTTTTCTGCACTCCTCATAGGTGTTGTATTATTGTGGTATTGTTCGTGTCCGCAGCAAGGTTCGTTAGGTGTAGATGGTTAGGTTTACACGTGTGCATTCAACTCTGCATGTGTGCACTTACTGATGATCGATTTGAGGAGGGAAACAGTCATATTTTTCTATTTAATTTTGTGCAAGACCCTTCTTGTGTAGTTTAGCGCGATATAAGTATCCTCCTATTTGGATGGATGATGGTGGTAGAGATGATTTCTATTATTTTACTAATTTTATATAATTTATTTTATTTTATTTGGAGTTATCTATTCAGAAAATGAACTGTTTTCTTTTCAACTGAGAGAGGGTGTAACTATTCCACTATCACTTTTCGACGTTTTATTACCGTATCGTTCCACGGTATCGTTAAAAAGTAATGTCTTTTTTAGAGAAATTTAAAAACTTTTCCCAAGAGACAACCATTTCATTGACCCAAAGCAAGGCTTGCCGAACATGGATTGCTCAGTCAATCTACTGACACAAATCATTTCTGATGTATGATAGTGTCCTGTTTTCATCTACTGACCGCATCATGAAACATAAATGGAATTCGGAAAGTATTTCTTTGTGGCATCAATGTATACATGATATTTCGTGAGAGATATTTACTTCAACCATTGAGAGATAATCCGTATCGATCAATTATCCTTGATAGTTCAGCATTTATTGGCATATCGTGATCGTGTGACATGAGACGATGCAAAATCAGTTAAATACCATATTTTATCATCTTCTTTTGACTATAAAAAATATAGCCGATGTTAGAATCCTATGAGCTTACATCGACACCGCCATCGTTATAATGTCATTAGTGCTAGGGACTTAAACCAACATGCATGTAATGATATTTCTCTCGGTTGAATGCTTTGTGAATAAGAGAGAAACTACTTTCTCCGTAGTGGTATGCAATGTTAAAGGGAGGTAACCATACCTGGTGCATTAAGGGTATAAATAAGGGGGCGTGACTGTATGTCACCTCTCTCGCTAATCACCACGGCAGTAACACGTATACTTGAAACGTGTGTATGTTTTGCCCCTATGAATTTTAAAAATTTCAGATTGTATTCCTGATGGTTTTCCGTTGATATTGTCTATCACCGACTGTACGTTCCCTTCTCGTGAGTGGCTGTTGAGTAGCCATACGCTTGAACTTATTTTTCATTCAAGAAGTGAGACTGTTTAGTCTAAATTTATAACAATTGACGATTTGGTTGTTGAGCCCTGATAATACGGGATCATTTTGATTTATTACAGTATTTTATAAGGTTCTGTATCAATTGAATTGCTATATATAATAGTGTTGTCATTTTGTGTGTTAGGCTGATGAGCCTTGATGATACATGCAGTTCATTTTGAAATTCTTTTGTGGAAACGAAATTCGAGAGGATCTTCGAGTATATGTTATTAATACATTATTAAAACAAAGTCAGATTGAAATATAGTAATATTTTAACTTGATAAACACAAGCGCACATTTGTTGAAAAATAAAACAATACGAACTGAAGCCATTTTATTCTTTGTAAATAAACTGCCGTGCGTCGACACTGCGACCGGGCCAATATTATTGATATTTTGTGTTCTTTGTGTATAGATATGTGTGTACAAATGTGAGGTTATCATTGCATGGTGTGTACAGGAGAACTAAAATCTCTTTATGAGTGTTTATCCGTAATAACAAAACGGATCCAATCAGGAAAATACAGTGTTTCTTCTCATTTCCAGTAATGTTTAATACTAAATGGTGGATACTAGGAGGAAACTCTCCCTTTAAAGGTACATCCATTGTGTTGTTGGGGGTCAAATATGCCAAACGTTATAAATGGTCTTATTTTATCGAGAAGTCCCAACTGTTACCGAAAACTAAAATTTTTGTGATAATCGACTTAGTATATTGACGATATGAAGGTAAAAGTATCGATTTCTGATCGAAAACCGGACAATGCACCGCGTGTGGCGCGCGCCAATGAGTCAAACGTAATTTTGGAATCTTATTTAAACCAGACAAACTAACAGATTTGGGTTGATAATGTTCAATAGGTCATATAAGTACTGTGCATGTAAATAGGACGTGCACTTTCGCTTTCTGCACATGCATAATGATGTTACTCGATTTTAATTGGAAACTGGTAATTATGATATTTTTGGCTATTGGGGATGAATATGCAAGCTGAGTGAATTTATTTGTATTATAAACACCACATATGGTGTGTTGGAACGTATTAAAGCCAAATACAATTTTATGAAACACAATGGATGTACCTTTAAGTTCTGCAATTATTAAACTTGATTGATAAATAGGATTCCTTCCCACGATTGGTTTGTAAAGCCAGAGATGGCAGTTGATGGCAGTGCTGAAGACAAGGCTGTGAGGGGTCCAATGCCGCTTTCAAGAGTATTTCACTTATATCACGACTGCTTGTATTTCTTCAGGAAGCAAGCCCGCAACACCATGGTGGCTAGCATTGCGATGAAACCTGCGAGTTTCGGCTGGAACTAGTGAATCAAGTGACATTGCACCAAAACCTTACTGCTTGTTAAACAGTCCTTCACTGCAGACAAAGTTGCCGAGCCTCTGGCGGGATACGAAGGCCCGGACCTCTTGATCCGAAGCCGAAGGTGCTAACCACTATGTTATCCAGTCCCAACACGGCTGAGAATGTAGCGTACTTTACTGCCTCCAAGTCAATATTCATTGTACTCCGAATGATTCACTGTAAGTATACATCGACCTATCTTGCTATATCTCATCATTCGATATTACAGAAGTGTTTTGGAACAAGAACACAACATTACCCTTGAACAGAAAGTAATTTACATTGCAATCGTATTTTGTTGATTTATAAGAGTATATGTTGTATTTTTTAATTTGCAAATAAATACAGACTGTTGATAATGCGCACATGTATGTCAGTACAATAAAGAGTGCAACTGTTCTTGCCAAGTCAAACAATGCACTTTGCCATTTTAGGAATGGATGGAGGGCACAATTTCTGTCATGTGTAATTTGCCAAGGTTAGAGTCAGTTAATAGTAACATATTTCAGGTAATTCTGGTTCGCTGTATATAGTTTTAGTTTTCAACGTTATCTTAAAGGGACAGGAGCACGTTTTATTGCTCAAGTCTATGAAATGTATTTGAAAAATAATGTCACCAATATTATAACACCCTCTTCTCTTGGGAAAAATCAAGCTAGAAACAAGTAATTGTCACAAACGTGACCATGTCCCCCGCCGCAATTAAGAAATGAGCTAAAAGAATTGACACACAGCTTGTACCGAGTAGTGACATTTACATGTTTGAATCAATTATTGTTACATCGGGCCAAAGTCTTGTAGTGACCTTGAAAACGGGGTCAAGGTCACCCAAATCGACTGGTGTCTGTGTATTCCCCAAATGAAGACAGGTACCAAATTTGAAGACTCTAGGTACAGCAGTTCATGAGATATCGTGCTAACAACATTTGACAATCAGTCTTGTAGTGACCTTGAAAATAATTTCAAGGTAAACCAAATCGACTGGTATCTGGATATTCCCCAAATGAAGACTGATACTAAATTTAAAACCAATAGTTCTAGCGGTTCATGAGGAATCGCACTAACAACATTTTCAAAACTGGTCAAAGTCTCACCCTGACCTTGAAAATGAGGTCAAGGTCACTGAAAACTTTTCAGGTTTACGTATTCCCCAGATGAAGACTGGTACCAAGTTTGAAGATTCTAGGTTGAGCGGTTCATTAGATATCGCGCTAACAACATTTTAAAAACTGGTCAAAGTCTCGCCGTGACCTTGAAAATGAGGTCAAGGTTACCAACAAGTTTTCAGGTCTGCGTATTCCCCAGATGAAGACTGGTATCAAGTTTGAAGATTCTAGGTTGAGCGGTTCATTAGATATCGCGCTAACAACATTTTCAAAACTGGTCAAAGTCTCGCCGTGACCTTGAAAATGAGGTCAAGGTTACCAAAAAGTTTTCAGGTCTGCGTATTCCCCAGATGAAGACTGGTACCAAGTTTGAAGATTCTAGGTTGAGCGATTCATAAGATATCGCGCTAACAACATTTTCATTTTTGAAATTCGAAATAATAAAATGTGTTCACATTCTAATGGCCGCCATGCAATTTTTGCTTTATACGCAACACCGTTATAACCACTACTATAATTGGTTTGTGCAAGTTGGTTTACCCTCTAAAGTAAATAAAAATGACATAAACTATCATCATAAATCAGAAATTTGAAGAAATTTTGTTTGCCAAAAGTGCTACAGCCTCTTTAATCATATTGAATTTATTGAGTGAATATGTAGTCAACATAGTCCATTGAAAAATTCTTTATAATATCGCCACATAAATCAAACATTATGAACAAGCTTTTCAATCTATTTCTACACTGAAGATAGACGACACCTTGCAGTCTCCCAACATGTCCATGTACATCATAATCAGGTGGACAGGTAAAAAATGATCTCATTTCCTGTGTCGTCATGTCATACAACACGAATGTATTATTTTTGAACAAAATAGCGAAGGTGAGATTGGACAGAAGAACAGTTTTGATAGCCTCGGCATTGATCCTAGTTATCAAAGAAGATTTTGGAATGTCATTTAGGTTTGAATAATTTATGAGATAAAGGCTGTACTGATAAAGCTTTTCCGTAATTTGTATGTAAGTACAATACATATATAAGCTTGATTTGGCAAGTCCGACAAAGCATTCTGAATCAAATAATGTATCAATTGGTTTAAAAGGCGAGTCTAAAATAACTTGATGATTTTGACGAACTCGTAGATAGCTTTGACTGTCACCAGCTGTTGCATGAATATATATCAACCAATTTCTTTCAGCATCGAAGAACGGTGTCATAATTCTATCAAAGGTTTCAAGCCGCACGAACTTGGATCCATCAACGTCCATGCTCCATAAGGTATAATTTGCATCATTGGGGGTTTCATAAACAACAAACTTGCAAACGGCAACAGCAACATACACATACTGCACGTTCTTATCCACGAGTGTAAGCTGTTGCTGTTTTCCAGTAAGTAAGTCATATCTATAAAGATACATGTCAGATTCTTTGAGTTCCTTTATGAAAATGTCCCTTGACTTGATTTCTATTGTGGAGTCCCCAAACGGACAGGTCTTAGGGGGAGGTAATATCCTGGAACCGAACTTTCCATGCCCTCTTTGGTACCGACATCTTTCTAACGTGTTCATCTGAGACAGTTTCCAGTATGATGATTCAACAGAGATTGATCTTTCATGTTTTGTCCGTTTGAACATGAAATATTTACCTGTAGTGGAGGTGAGTCTTCTTTGAAATAAACATATTTCAATAGCACTTAGATCATCCAGCGATGAAAGCGATTCTTGTTTTGTTTTAATTAAACATTTGATAACACTTTCAAGTGTTAATTTTGACGAGGTTATCAGACAGATGTTCGGTATAAGGAACAATTGAAATAGCTTCATTTTTTAAATGACAGCTTGACAATGTGAAAGTTGTTTTTAGTATATTATTTTTCGGTTGTCCAGTGACATGAATAGTACATATATCTGGCTTTGATGGATTCTTACCATACTTAAATATTGACGAAAGAAAAACATTAAAGGCATCTGGTTACCAACAGGTTTTGTTATCGATACCAAAGGGCATATATATATATATATATATATATATATATATATATATATATATATATATATATATATATATATATATATATATATATATATAAAAGCAATGGTGTGGTCGATGCAGTTTGGCCTTGTTGTAACGTTGTAGTGACTCACCATGACTCACAAATAATGTGACAACCTCACAATGACACACCATATACTTCATACTGACACACAATCTACCTCACAATGACACACCAAATACTTCACACTGACACACAAACTACCTCACAATGACACACCAAATACTTCACACTGAGACACAAACTACCTCACAATGACACACCAAATACTTCACACTGACACACAAACTACCTCACAATGACACACCAAATACCTCATACCGACACACAGATAACCTCACAATGGCACACCAATACCTCACAATGACCTACTAAATATCTCATACTGACACACAGACTACCTTACAATGACAAACTAAATACTTCACAATGACACACCAAATACCTCAAACTGACACACAAACTACCTCACAATGGCACACCAAACACCTCATACTGACACACAAACAACCTCACAATGACACACAAACTACCTCACAATGACACACCAATTACCGCATACTGACACACAGACTACCTCACACGGATACATAGAGTCGCTCATTGGACTGACACACCCACTCACTCAAATGACAGACAACAAAATCACCAGACTCACAGACTAACTTAATCTGGTTCACTAGATCACTCGCTCTAATACTCAAACTTATCATCTCAGTTTGGCTATCACAACACTCATCACAACTTGGACAAGCAAACAATCCTTTACTTAAAACAAATCATACATTTTATGCTCACTGCATTCACTCTCATCAATAAACCATCCGTTTGTCTGTCTATCCATGTGGAATTGTACTTTTGATATAGGGTGGGATGCTGAACGCTACGGCGTTAGGGTTGCCAACAGTTGACATGACAACGACTACCAACATTCCCTTTACGCATGCGCATTAGATAGAATCCTACAGCCTGTCCGTATTAGCGTGATACATGCAAAAGTTTTACGTAAAGGATATGCTTGCTTCTCAAATCAAACCTGATATGGACACTTCTTCTTTTAACCCCCGACACTTCTTCTTTTAACCCCCGATAGAAGTAATTCTTTCTTTGTAATAACCACATATTAACACAAATTATAATTTCTAATTTTGTAGACATTATCAGATTGATAACATCCTTAAATACTTTTCAGGCGTTCCTTTTAATGATTTCTAACCATCAAAGTGTTTCAAATTATATTTTTGTTAAACTTTAGTAAAACATATGGTGTATACATGTATGTTGATTACACTTAATGGTTTTAGCCAATAATGACATCAATTAGAATATGCGTTGACGGTGGTCTAATGCAAGGTGATATCTGCCTTCAAGCTGCTTTATTCTGTAATTACCCTGTTTAATATCCATTTACTCTGCCTATGATAGTAGATTGTCACAAAGACATACAGGAAACAATGATGCGGGCCCAGATTAATTAGATAGATATGTTAGAGGTTACTTGTTTTCAGACAATTCAACCAACCAACCGACCAACCAACAAACCAATCTTTATTTCGTTTGTACTGGAGGCCATAGGCCCAGGATACATTAAAAGTTTAAAAGAGTTATACATATGGTATAAACGACAAATAAAGCAATGTACAACGCAATGCATCATTTTACATACTAAATGCTTATATTCAAATGATATGATATTATTGATGTAGGAGTGAATCTGTAAGATTCATTTCATAGTGTATACATGTCTAAGTTTTGTAACATCTTGATTGTAAATTGACATGAGCTTATTGAAGTTATGGATAGTGGGATTGAATAAAATGTGTTTGATAAATACAAGCACCTTTAATTTTGATAACATTTACATGTCAGAATAAAACGATATTCATAAAATACACACTCTACATGATCTGGATTTGTAAATCAACATGTAAGAATTGGGAGAACTTCTAAATTAAGCAAGAGTTGATCAACATTTTGAAATTAATAAAAAATTTAAATGTAAAAATCCATCACCAAATGTGGTTTTAAAGCAAGAATAAAGTTCAAATCTTATTTACAACTGATGTGCGCAATTCCATGTTGATAGTTATCCCTTAGTCTAAAAGCAATCCTGAAATGAATATATCATCATTAAATAACTTTAACTTTTGTTCCCAAATATGGCCAAATAAAAAAGTAGAGATCCGTGATGCCAAGTCTGTCGTACCATTAAATGGCTCTAAAACTTACATTTCTTAGCATTTCTTTACACAATCTAGAATCTGGTATTTTACATATTTCATGCTAAAATTTAACAGCACTTTTATAAGTACATAAAAACAATGAATAACGTCAACATTCTCCCAAACCGCATCATTGGAAGTGGATCGTTTGACATTCAACAAATATATACAAAATACATGTAACAAATGTACAATTTCAACTTCTTTAAATTTATCAATTCCCCATATTTAAACTGAATACAAGAATGCGGTCAATTGTGGTATCAAGATATTTTAAAATATATATCGTAGGGTAATGTAAAAGATGATTGAAAAATACCACATGCTAGACCGTGTGTCTTTCAAATATGTGATGAGAAATGAACAGTTTAACATAATATGTGACATATACCTTTGCACAAGAAGAAAAAGGTTTTCGCTGTTTTCTCCATGAATATTGATTTATTACACGTTAAACTGTCGACATTCTGTAGGCTACATTATACAGTTATAGACTGGTGATGACGTCAATACCTGTTTTATAGACCCGAGAAAACAATATCGACCAAGTGAGGTCCGCGGTCAATATTGTTTATAAAAACACGTATTGACCGAATTCACCAGTCCATAATTGTTTTATTATGTATTCAATAGAGAAACAAAAGAAAAATAATGAAATACAATCAAAATGCAATTTGGTTTGAACAGTTTGGGCTACGGTCACATGACGTCAGGTTACAATAGCATGACGTCATGCAACAATCGTTTGACGTCACTCAAGTCAATGCGGCTTTTGGTTGGACTCGGGTTGGAGTCAATATGCTTTTCTGTTGATGGTCATGTGATCGCCTATCGACCAATCAGATCGCTCGAAAAACAAGCTCACATTATAATTACTTTTGTTACCCTTTGTTATTCATTTTTTCCTAATTTCAGTTGAAAAAAGTAATAAACTTCTTTTTCTCCCAAAACTATAAAGATATTTGATATATGGTATTTTTAAATTAGACATAAACAAACATATCTACAAGTACCCTTTAAATTGTGAGAAAAACATATTATGCCAAATGATCGCAGTGTTTACCAATTTTGTGTTGTTTGTATCAATAAAACAATAAACGGGTAAATATGATGTCATATGTATACAGTTTTAACGGTTATGAGCAACGACTGGAAGATTAGCACATGCCGGTGAAGATGAAAACGGTAGGTAGCCGACAAAGTAATGGACAATAAACACATCTCGTCAAACTCCTGAGTTAGAGAGAGTCGTAGTCTAGTTTTACCGAGGTACCAATGCAAATATCAACGCTATAACTTGAATCCCGCTCCGAATGAAAAGGAAAGGCGTTCATAAAATGGAACAATGGTCATGTCTATACAAAACTCCCAAAATATCAAAATACATTTTTTAAAACGGGATTAATTACTTAATTATCATACATATTATTACACTCCTACGAAACCACGATAGGTTCCTCCTACGAAATCACTGATTCCCACATAGACAATTGTTTTATGTGCAAGTACAATTTTAGAAATATATATTTGTCATATATATTTGTCTGCAGAATTATCCAGGTATTTCATTTTAACGACAGGATATATATTTCCGGGATTAATTCATCATCAAAGCATTAAGGAGACCATTCCAGTACAAACATCCACAGAGAAGAACAGTGACATTGCATTGTGATTGAAAATTATGTGATTAAATTTCTAAAAATATAATTGCACATTTAAACAACTATTTACAACGCATTTTGAAAATCTTGAAGCTACATAAGAATTGATCGATACCCCATACACCAATTTCACAAATTAAATACGCATATTTTGCGTGGAATTGTGTATTTGGAATTAATTACAGATATATACTTATTGAAGTTAAATTGCTTGAAGCAGGTTCAATGATTACTTTATATCAACAATTTTTAAAATCCTACAAAAATGCATTATGAAAATTACTCAACAATAAATATTATCATTATTTAATTCTACTTAGAAAATGTTGTATTATTTGATAAATAGCTTCATTTAAAATGAATTGGTCAATGAGCCAAAAATATTTTTTTTATTAACCTTTTTGAATACAAAACCATCCTCAGGTATTTATCACAAACTGCAGGTCGACGAATGCAAATTAAACCAATGTCAAAATTTCTTTCTAGACGTTGACAAACATTTTATTGCACCTCAAGTAGGCCCAGTTGATAAATTAACTAATTATATCCATTGAGATATCTGGAAATATTATTTAAGTTTGTAACTGAGGCTAATTTCTTATATTCGTTATGCTTGAATTTATAATGCGCATGCGCGAACAAGACTTACATTACGTGAAAGTTTCATTCCAACGAACTGAGCAGTCTTGAAGAACTGATGGAATATTAAATATGATTATTCAGCGCCATGATCAAATTTCTGTGTATTTTATTGTCACTATATACGGGTTTTTAATCAGCCGTATTCATAAGAATGCATAACACGATGACAAGTGCGCAGCGCAAACACACACAAGTCTAGTTTATTGTACAAACTCTACCGCACAAAGATGTACGGAGTTTACATCGAAACTCCTTGCACGGATTTACGCTGGTGTGTCAATGACGCCAATTTTTTCAAGAAACATGGCACCCACCACGTCGAGCCAAAGTGACGGTTTATATTTAATGTAATTACTTATCCCATTGACCAAAAACAAATATAATTTGTGAGAAATCACCTGATAACTCAATCTTTTATAGGAAATATTTTGTAATTACGTTGGAATATTCCTTTAATTAAACAGTAAAGATGCAGTGAATGTTGTCCATCGTAAAATTCTTTTTAACATCGCCACATACATCAAAAATTATGATCAAGCTTTTAAAACTTTTGAAGTTTAAACACTGAAGATAGACATCACCTTGCAGTCTCCCAACGTGTCCATGTTGATTATAATCAGATGGACAGTTAAACATTGATCTCATTCCCTTTGTTGTCATGTCATACAACACCAATGTATTATTTTTGAACAAAAAAGCGAAGGTGAGTTTGGACAGAAAAACTGTTTTGATAGCCTCAGCATTGATCTTAGTTATCAAAGAAGATTCTGAAATGTCATTCAGATTTGAATAATTTATGAGATAAAGACTGTACTGATAAAGCTTTTCCGTAATTTGTATGTAAGTACAATACATAAATAAGCTTGACTTGGCAAGTCCGACAAAGCATTCTGAATCAAATAATGTATCAACTGGTTTAAAAGGCGAGTCTAAAATAATTTCATGACCTTGACGAACTCTTAGATAGCTTTGACTGTCACCGTCTGTTATATGAATAAATATCAACCAATTTCTTTCAGCATCGTAGAACGGTGTAATAAATTCATAAAAGGTGTCAAGTTGAACTAATTTGGATCCATCGAGATCCATACTCCACAGGCTCAAATTTGTATAATTTCGCATTTCATAAAAAAATAACTTGCAAACGGCAACAGCAACAAACACATACACATACTGCACGTTCTCGTCCAGGAATGTAAGCTGTTCCTGTTTTCCAGAAAGAATGTCATATCGATTAAGGTACCAGTCAGATTCTACGAGTTCAATTATGAAAATATCATTTGACTTGATTCCTATTGTAGAGTCACCAAACGGACAGGTCTTGATGGAGATTGATGTCCTGGAAGGAAGCTTTTGTCTTCTTTGGTACCGACATCTTTCCAAAGTGTTCATCTGATGCACCTTCCAGTAAGATGCTTCAACAGAGAGTGATGTTTCATGTTTTGTCCGTTTGAACAAGAAATCGTTACCAGTAGTTGAGTAGAGTTTTCTTTTCTCAAAACATCCATCAATAGTGGTCACTTCATCCACAGACAAACGTGATTCTTCTTTTGAATCAATTAAACATTTAATCATACTTTCAAGTCCTAATTTTGAGGATGCCATCATAGTGAGGTTAAACATAAGGAACAAATGATTTAGGTACATCCTGTATTGTAGCAGCTTCCAGTCCCTGTGAATGTATACACTTCCCTTTTGTCCAGTGATCAAGATGATCCATGAATAAAATATCTACATATCCTTTGATGAAATTTGATCATACTGAAATATTCAGCACCAGTAAATGAAACATTTAATCACACTCTCAACTTATAATTTGTTAACTTATTAAGATGTTATCATAGTAAGGTACAACACGAGGAAAAAAGGATTAAGGCACATTGTGTACTGTGGCGGCTTGCAGTCAGAACCTACATGGTGTTTTAATTTTCTGTTGTCCAGTGATAATGATGACCAATGAACAAAATATCTTCATATCCTTTGATGAAATTTGATCGTACTGAAATATTTAACACCAAACAGGAATAGACATACTGGTATTATAACTACATAAACTGGCATTTCTGATTTTATAAAAATGATCTATTTATATACGTGCATGTGCACTTTCGAATTTTGTAAGACAGAATTTCATAATTTACCTGGCAAACACATCGTGAAATCTATATTTTTAATAACAACTTCCAAAATTTATATTGTCACCATATACTGATTGAACTAGCATTAAATTGATAATTTTCCGCAACAGTCAGTACATCTCGATAAAATAACATGGTTTAGAATGTTTTTCATAACATGACAACATACATTGTATTTAATGGCCATTGAACGTCTCGCAAATGCAACGTATGTATTAAACATATTTATTCATGTTAATTGTACATGAATGAGGACAGGCAAACAAGCCAAAGGCTTATCTAAATGCCTGTCCTCCAAGATACAAGAACATACAATGTATATGAGGATAGCATCATGAATACACACAAGCACATTTCATACATAGATTACAATGTCAGATAATAATGAATTCTTATGTCACACTTTTAAGAAAATTTAATGTTTACCAAATCTGCCTGTTTGTTCAATATAGCAATTAATAGATTCAAATAACTTAGAATTTTCACGGATTGTTACTGAAGGATTTCCATACATGATAGATTTAATGTTGTATCCACTGGTGTAAAAGTACATAGTATTTTTAGGTAAGTTAATTTTCTGCAAATGATCTTCATACAAATTACGGCATTAACATTCTTGGGTTGGATAGAGGTGTCTTTGAAATGTGTGGCTTTTTAGATCTGAGCATTTGAGTCTCAGACAACTAGAGTATGTTTGAGGGGTTCTAGATTTAAATTAAAATAAATATTATTGTGTTTAGAGAAAATGGACTTGAAAGAAGTTATGTTATATATCGTTTACTTTTTCAGGAGGAATAGAATTCCAATCTTCAATAGTTCTAGGTATGAACGTTTTCTCATATTGTGATGTCCGACAATTCAAAGTTTTCAGTTTGCTTTTATCTCTAAAATCCCGATTTGTTGTTTCACCCAATGTGGGCGACACCAGATCATTGAGATACGAAAGTTGGAGTGCGATTATTGACCATTTCATAAAAAAGAGTGATAGACGTTGTTTGTAGCATCTCTCCGATAGGTATAGATTTCTTTTCATCAAAAAATTTGCTGTGACTTGTGCCACTGGCTGCACCTCTTATCATACTATGCAATTTTTCTAATATTAAAGCCTGGTCTTGAGTGCAGTTATCCCAAATGACAGAACAATAATCAGATTGAGGCAGAATAAATTGTCTATACATTGTTTCTAATGTTTTCTAGTGAGTTTATATTTCAAATGTCCAAATCAATTTATCACCGGTGATTCTTTCTTTACAATCTCATTGATGTGCCATTGCCAATGACGGTTGGCTTGGACAGTCAAACCTAAATGTTTGTAGTTATAACTTCTTTAATGACTGTATCTTTTATAATCAAATCTGCATGAAAATTATTATTAAGTTAACGGGAGAATGTCATTGACTCAGTCTTGTTTGGATTGAAAGAAACTTGCCAAGACTTGCCAATCACTTATTGTTATGAAATTGGCATTTAGAGTTTGGGCAGTTTCCTTTGGATTATCAACAATGATGATCATAAAACTTATGAAAATTCATCCGGTGGAAGAGAAAACCCAGACAGCAAGCTATATTACATTTCTTTTTATTATCACAATATTTGTTTAACCTCTAACTCGATGCAGATGTCTAACCAGAATGCAAATCAGACCATTCAGTCATAAGCTTTACTTTCTCAAACACTGTACATCAAGAAAGAGGAAAAGACTATTTGAAATTTAATCTTCTTTACTACTACATCCGGATTTAGTTTGATCAATCCTGAACGAAACAATAGAAGAATACTCAGATACTAGGGATGCAAATATAAATGATCCTGAATTTAAACTTAATATTGATGAGGGTCTATTCTTAGAAACATTTCTGATGAAGGTCAGGAAAAATCTTTTTCTTTTTCATCTTATCGGAAAAGGATAAAACAATTACATTAAAAACTGTGAAGATTAAATTAGAATAGATATCCAAAGCATAGATGAATCATTACTTTCTGAACTATCAAAACTTGAATTAGAACTGCAACAAATTAAAGAAGATGAAGTAAGAGGAATACAGCTTAGAAACAGGATTCGATGGTATGGGGAAGGGAAAAACAAACAAAATATATTTGTCACTTAGAAAATAGGAACTATGTAAGTAAATCAATCAATAAGATAATAACAGGTAAAAATGAAGAAATTACAGGTGGTGAATCAAATCTTTTTAAATTACGAAATCCGTTTGTCTGTCTATCAATGTGGAATTGTACTTTTGATATAGCGTGGGATGCTGAACGCTGCGGCGTTAGGGTTGCCAACAGTTGACATGACAACGACTACCAACATTCCCTGTACGCATGCTCATGAGATACAATTCTACAGTCTGTCCGTATCAGCATGATATATGCAAAAGTGTTACTTAAAGGATATGCTTGCTTCTCAAATCAAACCTGATATAGACATTTCTTCTTTTAACCCCCGATAGAAGTAATTCTTCCTTTGTAATAACCACATATTAACACCAATTATAATTTCTAAGTTTGTAGACATTATCCCATTGATAACATCCTTAACTACTTTTCAGACGTTCCTTTTAATGATTTCTAGCCATCAAAGTGTTTCAAGTTATATTTTTGTTAAGCTTTAGTTAAACATGTACGTTGATTACACTTAATGGTTTTAGCAAATAACGACATCAATTAGAATATGAGTTGACGGTGGTCTAATGCAAGGTGATATCTGCCTTCAAGCTGCTATATTCTGTTATTACCCCGTTTAATATCCATTCACTCTGCCTATGGCAGTAGATTGTCAAAAAGACATACAGGAAACAATGATGCGGTGCCCAGATTAGTTAGATAGATATGTTAGAGGTTACTCGTTTTCTGACAATTCAACCAACAAACCAACCGGACAACCGACCAACCAACGAACCAATCTTTATTTCGTTTGTACTGGAGGCCATAGGCCCAGGATACTTTAAGTTTAAAGAGTTATACATATGGTATAAACGACAAATAAAGCAATGCACAACACAATGAATCATTTTACATACTAAATGCTTATATTCAAATGATATGATATTATTGATGTAGGAGTGAATCTGTAAGATTCATTTCATAGTGTATAAATGTCTATGTTTTGTAACATCTTGATTGTAAATTGACATGAGCTTATTGAAGTTATGGATAGTGGGATTGAATAAAAATACCAGCAACTTTAATTTTGATAACATTTACATGTCGGCATAAAACGATATTAATAAAATACACACTCTACATGATCTGGATTTGTAAATCAACATGTAAGAATTGGGAGAACTTATAAATTAAGCAAGAGTTGATCAACTATCTGATCAATTTAAATGTAAAAATTCATCACCAAATGTGGTTTTAAAGCAAGAATAAAGTTAAAATCTTATTTACAACAGATGTGCGCAATTCCATGTTGATAGTTATCCCTTAGTCTAAAAGCAATCCTGAAATGAATATATCATCATTAAATAACTTTAACTTTTGTTCCCAAATATGGCCAAATAAAAAAGTAGAGATCTGTGATGCCAAGTCTGTCGTACCATTAAAAGGCTCTAAAACTTACATATCTTAGCATTTCTTTACAAAATCTAGAATCTGGCATTTTACATATTTCATGCTAAAATTTAACAGCACTTTTATAAGTACATATAAACAATGAATAACATCAACATTCTCCCAAACGGCATCATTGGAAGTGGATCGTTTGACATTCAACAAATATATACAAAATACATGTAACAATTGTACAATTTCATTTTTTTTAAATTTACCAATTCCCGTATTTAAACTGAATCGAAAATGCGGTCAATTGTGGTATCAAGATATTTTAAAATATATATCGTAGGGTAATGGATTTACCATGTAAAAGATGATTTAAAAATACCACATGCTAGACCGTGTGTCTTTCAAATATGTGATGAGAAATGAACATTTATGATTATGAACAGTTATTTAACATAATATGTGACATATACCTTTGCACAAGAAGAAAGCTCACATGAAAAAGAAAGGTTTTCGCTGTTTTCTCCATAGTTGTGAATATTGATTTATTACACATTAAACTGTCGACATTCTGTAGGCTACATTATACAATTATAGACTGGTGATGAGGTCAATAACTATTTTTATGGACCCGAGAAAACAATATTGACCAAGGATTAAGTCCGCGGTCAATATTGTTTTCTCGGGTCCATAAAAATAGGTATTGCAAGTCAGAGCGAATCCTAAACTAAGCAATGCCTCAGTGTATTGTGAAAAGTTCGTCATCAAAAAGTTTAAATGTAATTGGGAAAATGGATGACAGCAGAATATGTAAACATTACTGTGAGTTCTAATAAATTTCGCTGATTTCCTGGGAGACTTTCGAACATATTATGCCAAATGATCGCAGTGTTTACCAATTTTGTGTTGTTTGTATCAATAAAAAAATAAGCGACTAAATATGATGTCACATGTATACAGTTTTAACGGTTATGAGCAACGACTGGAAGATTAGCACATGCCGGTGAAGATGAAAACGGTGAGTAGCCGACAAAGTAATGAACAATAAACACATCTCGTCAAACTCCTGAGTTAGAGCGAGTCGTAGTCTAGTTTTACCGAGGTACCAAATATCAATGCTATAACTTGAACCCCGGTCCAAATGAAAAGGAAAGGCGTACATAAAATGGAACAATGGTCATGTCTATACAAAACTCCCAAAATATCAAAATATTTTTTTTAAAACGGGATTAATTACTTAATTATCATACATATTATTACACTCCTACGAAACCATGATAGGTCCCTCCTACGAAATCAATAGTTCCCGCATAGCCAATTGTATTATGTGTAAGTACAATTTTAGATATACATTTGTCATATATATTTGTCTGCAGAATTATCCAGGTATTTCATTTTAACGACAGGATATATATTTCTGGGATTAATTCATCATCAAAGCATTAAGGAGACCATTCCAGTACAAACATCCACAGAGAAGAACAGTGACATTGCATTGTGATTGAAAATTATGTGATTAAAATTCTAAAAATATAATTGCACATTTAAACAACTATTTACAACGCATTTTGAAAATCTTGAAGCTACATAAGAATTGATCGATACCCCATACACCAATTTACAAATTAAATACGCATATTTTGCGTGGAATTGTCTATTTGGAATTAATTATAGATATGTACTTATTGAAGTTAAATTGCTTGAAGCAGGTTAAATGATTACTTTATATCAACAATTTTTAAAATCCTACAAAAATGCATTATGAAAATTACTCAACAATAAATAGTATCATTATTTAATTCTACTTAGAAAATGTTGTTTTATTTGATAAATAGTCAAAACGAGGCTTCATTTAAAATGAATTTGTCAATGAGCCAAAAATATTTTTTTTATTAACCTTTTTGAATACAAAACCATCCTCAGGTATTTATCACAAACTGCAGGTCGACGAATGCAAATTAAACCAATGTCAAAATTTCTTTCTCGACGTTGACAAACATTTTATTCCACCTCAAGTAGGCCCAGTTGATAAATTAACTAATTATATCCATTTAGATATCTGGAAATATTATTTAAGTTTGTAACTGAGGCTAATTTCTTATATTCCTTATGCTTGAATTTATAATGCGCATGCGCGAACAAGACTTACGTTACGTGAAAGTTTCATTCCAACGAACTGAGCAGTCTTGAAGAACTGATGGAATATTAAATATGATTATTCAGCGCCATGATCAAATTTCTGTGTATTTTATTGTCACTATATACGGGTTTTTAATCAGCCGTATTCATAAGAATGCATAACACGATGACAAGTGCGCAGCGCAAACACACACACACGTCTAGTTTATTGTAAAACTCTACCTTGCACGGATTTACGCTAGTGTGTCAATGACACCATGTTTCAAGAAACATGGCAACCCCTACGTCGAGCCAAAGTGACGGTTTATATTTGATGTAATTACTTAACACATTGACAAAATAGAAATATATTTTGTGAGAAATCACCTGATAGCTCAATATTTTATAGAAAATATTTTGAAATTACGTTGGAATATTCCTTTAATTAATCAGTATAGATGAAGTTAATGTAGTCCATCGTAAAATTCTTTTTAACATCGCCACATACAACAAAAATTATGAACAAGCTTTTGAAATTTTCAAAGTTTAAACACTGAAGATAGACATCACCTTGCAGTCTCCCAACGTTCCCATGTTTATCATAATCAGATGGACAGGTAAACATTGATCTCATCCCCTTTGTCGTCATGTCATACAACACGAAAGTATTATTTTTGAACAAAATAGCGAAGGTGAGATTGGACAGAAAAACTGTTTTGATAGCCTCGGCATTGATCTTAGTTATCAAAGAAGATTTTGAAATGTCATTCAGATTTGAATAATTTATGAGATAAAGACTGTACTGATAAAGCATTTCCGTAATTTGTATGTAAGTACAACACATAAACAAGCTTGACTTGGCAAGTCCGACAAAGCATTCTGTATCCAATAATGTATCAACTGGTTTAAAAGGCGAGTCTAAAATAATTTCATGACCTTGACGAACTCGTAGATAGCTTTTACTGTCACCGCCTGTTGTATAAATAAATATCAACCAATTTCTTTCAGCATCGTAGAACGGTGTCATAATGTTATAAAAGGTGTCAAGTTGAACTAATTTGGATCCATCGAGATCCATACTCCACAGGGTTTGATTTGTATAAATTTGAACTTTATGAGAAAATACTTTGCAAACGGCAACAGCAACATACACATACTGCACGTTCTCGTCCATGAATGTAAGCTGTTCCTGTTTTCTAGAAAGAATGTCATATCGATTAAGGTACCAGTCAGATTCTACGAGGTCAATTATGAAAATATCGCTTGACTTGATTCCTATTGTAGAGTCACCAAACGGACAGGTCTTGATGGAGATTGATGTCCTCGAAGGAAGCTTTTGTCTTTTTTGGTACCGACATCTTTCCAAAGTGTTCATCTGATGCACCTTCCAGTATGATGCTTCAACAGAGAGTGATGTTTCATGTTTTGTCCGTTTGAACAAGAAATCGTTACCAGTAGTTGAGTAGAGTTTTCTTTTCTCAAAACATCCATCAATAGTGGTCACTTCATCCACAGACAAACGTGATTCTTCTTTTGAATCAATTAAACATTGAATCATACTTTCAAGTCCTAACTTTGAGGATGCAATCATAATGAGGTTAAACATAAGGAACAACTGATTGAGGTACATCCTGTACTGTGGCAGCTTGCAGTCGTTGTGAATGTATACATTTTCCTGTTGTCCAGTGATAACGATGACCCATGAATAAAATATCTTCAAATCCTTTGATGAAAATTGACCTTACTAAAATATTCAACACCATATAGGAAAAGACATACGGATATCATAAATACATTAGCTTATATTTCTGATGGTATACCATGATCTTTATCCACCCGTTCAAGTACACTTTTAAACCTTAAAATACAGAATTTTATAATCTACCCGACAGACACATTGTGTATTCTATTTTCTGTTGTTTTTTTTGCATCCCGAAAATCCGTTCATCTTCTCATGTAGAAGTGTGTAAATTGTAGATTTGATGACCCTTTAACTCCAAATAAGCACCTCACAGGGCATGACCTAAAAACCATATTTTCATCTTCTTCTCCAGAACAAAAAGACCCAGAAGGTTGTAACGTTGTGTGAAGACACAACGGGGATTCTAAATACAATTTTTGTACAATTGATGCATTTAGCCCCAGATAAGGGCCTTACAGTCCTTGACTTAAACATAAATTTTCATCTTCTCAAGAACGAAAAGGCTCAGAAGGTTGTAACATTGTGTGCAGACTCTTTAGCCAGTTGGGATTCTCAATTGTAGATTTGGTGACCCAGTGTCCTCAAATAAGGGCCTCAAAAGCCATGACTTAAATGAGCTGTAGCACGTTTTTAAATTTCCAATTTATAATGATATAATATGTCATTTATATTTCCCTCATTATCCATATGGTTGAAAATAACCGCGTTAATATAATCGATACGAGCACATGTGCACATATCACTTTAGCGGCAGATGATTGGTTGAAATATGACCTTGACCCCAATGCCACAGTACAGGAACAACTGATTAAGGTACATCCTGTACTGTGGCAGCTTGCAGCCGTTGTGAATGTATACACTTTCCTGTTGTGCAGTGATAATGATGACCCATGAATAAAATATCTACATATCCTTTGATGAAATTTGATCATACTGAAATATTCAGCACCAGTAAATTAAACATTGAATCACACACTCAACTTCTAATTTTGAAGATGTTATCATAGTAAGGTACAACACGAGGAAAAAAGGATTAAGGCACATTGTGTACTGTGGCGGCTTGCAGTCAGACCTACATGATGTTCTAATTTTCTGTTGTCCAGTGATAATGATGACCGATGAACAAAATATCTTCATATCCTTTGATGAAATTTGATCGTACTGAAATATTTAACACCAAAAAGGAATAGAGATACTGGTATTATAACTACTGGCATTTCGGATTTTATAAAAATGATCTATTTATATACGTGCATGTGCACTTTCCAATTTTGTAAGACAGAATTTCATAATTTACCTTGCAAACACATCGTGAACTCTTTATTTTCAATAACAACTTTCAAAATTTAGATTGTCACCATATACTGATTGAACTAGCATTAAATCTTATCTAAATGCCTGTCCTCGCCAAAATACAAGAACATACATTGTATGTAATGCCATTTAACGTCTCGCAAATGCAACGTATGTATTAAGCATATTTATTCATGTTAATTATACATGAATGAGAACAGGCAAACAAGCCAAAGGCTTATCTAAATGCCTGTCCTCCAAGATACAAGAACATACAATGTATATGAGGATAGCATCATGAATACACACAAGCACATTTCATACATAGATTACAATGTCAGATAATAATGAATTCTTATGTCACACTTTTAAGAAACAAATCTAAGTTTATGTTCACAAAATCTGCCTGTTTGTTCAATATAGCAATGAATAGATTCTAATAACTTAGAAGTTTCACGTATTGTTACTTGCCAACCTTTGCTCACTTCGTTCGCACATAAGGAAAACTGGTCGTTCAGCTCTGTTGCGCAACATATTTGCGCTAAACTTCACCTGTGCTCTGAGCAATCCAAAGTTAGGCCAAAGTTAAAGTTTTCTGAAGATGTCCACTGCGGCATGGTCAAGTTCACAAGGTCAAATATGATGACCTTATCTGAAAGATCTCATTACAAGGTATACACATGCATAAGTGTGAAAGCCCTAGCTCTGAGCAAAATCTAAAGTTATAGCCAAGGTTAAAGTTTTTGTGGACAAACACAGGGACAGACGGACAGACAGATGGACCGATGGACCGACGGACAGGTGAAAAAAACAATATACCACCGGAATCTCCGATTCGAGGCATAAAAACCCAAATAACTGTATTAGACACTGGCTTAAGAAAGAAATTGGACCATTAAGAATCCATTTGGGTTGCAGGGCCAATTTTCTTTTAAAGTTTTGAAAATAAATATGGGATAAGAGGTACATACCTTGATATTGAATACATATTGCATATTTTATCTCAAGCATTGAAGAAGACCATAAAGGGTTACAGTTATATACAGAATAACTTTGTTACCTCTTTACAGAGAGATTTCATTACTCCAACAAAAGGCTCAAGAACATTTTATGATAAGCTGCATTTTGACAATGCTCAACTACCAATATGCCATAGATTCGAAAGTTTATTTGAACATAATGATATTGAATGGAACACAATCTTTTATCTATATAGATGAAACGTAAAGGATGTCAGACTCCAAGATTTTCAGTTTAAATTTTTACATGGGATCGTTTATACCAAAAAAGAAATTTTGAGAATGAAGTTGCTTGATCATGCAGTATGTTAAATTTATTCTGTAGAGAGATGAATAATAATCTTATCTTTTTCAAAAATAATTGTATTTCTTTTTCAAATACAAAGACATACAGGACATATTTCATTCATAATACACAGGTCAACAAGATAAGCAATTACAGATATTGAAACAGACCAACTGCAAAATGATTTCAACATATTAATTTCACAATTTCTTTTGGACCTGGCATCCTACATTCACCGACGTTGCAGTGTGTTTTAGACGATGATGATGATGGCATACAGACCAGTATTTCATGAATTTGGAATATTTGCAATGGGAGTAACAAATGAGTTTATCAATCTCGTAAACATGTTTTAAGTATACGTTTTATGATATTGAGTTGCGGTAAAATTGTGATATGTATATGTTAAACCTGACTGTTGTAATAATAGGATTCAGAATCATGATTCGTCTTCAGGATATCCAGACATATATTGCGTTTTGAAAGGGTCAATGTGGAGTCTGTTGTTTGCTCTATCCATGTTGTTAGTCTATCCCAGGAAACTAACGTTTCCACTGATACTTTATAGAAGGTATATTTGTTTGTGTCATTCAGTTTCATTTTAAATAAAAGATCGTTCAATGGGAGAATTCTATATATGTTGGGGTATTGAAACCAAATCTGCTTTGTGTCAAGATGTGATGAGAATGGTGTGTTATTTATTTCGGTTCATTCGTCAATATTAATTGTTTGTTTTAAATAATTTTCCCACTTCTGTTTATATAAATGAAATTCTTCGTCATGTATATTAGGAATGTGAGGAAACCAAACATTTTTTTAAACAACTACAAGATTGGATTAGCAGATATGTTGATTATTTCAAAGTAACAAAATGTATTGTTTGGTTTTGTTCACTTGATGCAAACCCTTTACTTAACCATTTAATGTATGTGCCAAAAGACATGGACTTCTTTACCAATGTCGAAAGCTTTAATTATTGAGTCATATAGATAAACGAGTTGATTGACCGTCGAATCAGCCAGCATGAAAAGCGACTTTAGACTGGATAATACGTTGTTATCTACTAAGAAATTGAACACGTGTTTGAATAAACATTTTTCAAAATCTTTTGCAATGCAACACATGATTTTACACTAATTAAAATAGTCATTTAAAAATTACAAATTGGAAATACCTTTAGTGTGATCTTATCTTGTATTAAAAGCCAGACAGATCTGTCAAAGGGAATATTTCAATCATGTTTTGGGATACATGCAATTTCTTAATATTTTCACTATTCACATCAAGTCAGAGGATGACTGTATACACAATCCAATCTCATACTGAACTGAACTAATAACAATAAATAAACTAAAAATAAACAGAGTATCCACTCTTTCGTAACATAATTTCTAGAATTTGTGGTTGAATTTAACATAAACTAAATTTAATGCAGTTTGATAAATGTGTCTACATACTACATACATTCATTCATTATGTAAGATTTTATCCAAAAATAGACCTTCGGGATTAAAATTTCTGTCAAAAAGAGCATAAAGCACACATTGCACACACCATCAGACAACAACGCCATCGAAACACAAGTTGATGCGGGCAGGTGTGTTTATACAAGGCGAGGTAATGCTGGCTTTAGAATTCCCATTAATCAAAACAATAAGCTTCAGGCATAGTTTTTAAGTCATCTTTGCATGAAGAATGTTTTTTAGATTAAGCATTACATCACAGTACAATATACAGTACAAGTACAATATATGTTATTGTAGTATCTCTATTAAATAGCAGTGAATAGAGTTTCTGAGGATTTTACAGAACATACTCGCTGGATTAGACAGCAGTTGTTTCCATTTATGCGCCAGGCAAGAGACAACGATAAGGTAGCTTTTCTGAGTTATGACAAGCTTGTGGTTTACGGCGACGTCTTTGTGTTTGACGTGGAGAGCAAAGACATACGTCAGATTGGCAGACGTAAGAACTGGAGGGGTAGGAGTCTCCATCAGTAACACAGCAAAGACTTCCCACCAGACAGCTCCTCGCACAGTATGTCGTCTGCTAAAGATCTCCACCAGTCGGACTACCTACACGATGCGTCGTCTGCTCTCCAGCAGAATGCTTCCCTACACAGCACGATGTCTGCTTCTGGGTCCGGGTAGGATTTCGGGGGTGGCCCCGTTGTTGATCAATTTGATAATTACGAGTTGAGTATTTCAATCTTCTCAGATTTTGTACTTGGAATGTTTGTGGCTTGACTTCAAAAATATCATATCCAGACTTCATAACTTTCTGTCAGAATCATGATGTATTCAGTTTTATCGAGACAATGTCTCCTGATTCACAACTACTTTTAGATACAACGTTCAGCGATTATAATAACTTTGTTTGGAACGCCAGATTGCGACATAACGTTGGTAGGTATTCTGGTGGATTATCAGTTTCTATCCGGAGGAATATTTCTTCTTTTTTTCAGAGGGTTTACGCGTGCTGGGAGAACTGCATTTTCTTCAAACTGAAAACTGATGGGGCACACCATATATTTGTCGGATTTGTCTATATCCACCCAGAGAGATCGCCGGAATATCTCAACTCAAGAAAATGGTATAGACATTTTGGAAAATAAACTCTCACAAGTATTGTATGATTATGGCGATGACAGTAAGTTTGTGTTGTTCGGCGACTTCAATGCGAGAACTGCCAAAGAACCTGATTATATAGCAAATGACGATACAGACTATATTCCTGTTGGTGATGAGTATGCACATGATCATTTTGCTAGGTTGTGTAATTCATATGACACTGTCACAAATGTATATGGTAAATGTCTTCTGGATCTGTGTAAGTTAATGAATATTCATATCGTGAATGGCAGATATTTGCCTGATATTCCAGGAAATTTAACATATGTCTCAAACACAGGCTGTAGCACTGTAGATTATGCTATTATTTCGTCTGATCTGTTCACTAATGTTGAGAGTTTTGAGGTTAAGGGTCCGATCACCTTCCGATCGTTTGTGTATTACACGATGTTATTAATTCCAAAATAAGCGATGAGAATGATGCGACGATGCCATTATACAAATCTGTTGGTTTCAAACTCCATGAGGAACATAGAGATTCTTTAAATTACCATCTAATTGATAACATAAAGAGTGGTTTTCTGAAAGAGTTTAGTGAATTACTTCAGACTGATATTAACGCAGCTATCTTTAAGCTTACGTCCCTGCTACAACTAGCCGGCGATCAAGCTGGAGCTTTGAAGTTTGTAATTCCAAGTCGGCGACAGTTTCGTCAACCTCCTTGGTTTGATCAGGAATGCAACAAATTAAAATCTGAAAAGTACAGGCTTTTAAATCGTTTTCGAAGACATAAATGTGTTTCAAATCTTGATGCATATGTGAATGCTAAACGCATCTTTAAAACTTGTGTCAAATTAAAACAAAATAAAAATTTAGCTGAGGCTGCAAACGATATAAAGATTGCTGCAGCAAATCCTGACTGTAAGATATTCTGGAGCACTCTGAAACGTCACCTGAAGAAATCAGTTGTTAATGAGAGTATCTCACCATATCAATGGTTTCATTATTTCAAAGATCTCCTCTCTTGTAAAGAGAATAGATTGCTCTCTGAATTCGATAAATCTGTCTATGATTTTGTCTTAAGTCATAAATGTCTTGACTGCGAGGATTTTTCATTTTCTGATGATATATTGTCAACCTCGATTACTGATGAAGAGGTAGTAAAATCTGAAAACGAGTTGAAATGGAGTAAGGCAGCGGGGCGTGACGGTATCCCTCCCTCGTTTTATAAATCAGCACTCTTTTCCTTGGTACCTTATCTGAAAGATTTATTCAATACCGTCCTTGATAGTGGTACATTCCCTTATATTTGGAATATAGGCATGATTGTTCCTCTCTTCAAGTGTGGCAATATATCAGACCCATCTAATTACCGAGGGATATCTCTCTAAACATTTCCGGAAAGCTATTTGTTAATATTCTAGAAAGGCGTTTACGCACCTGGGTTGATATAAATGAATTTTTGGATGAATCTCAAGCTGGTTTCAGACCGGATTATAGTACTGCTGATAATTTATTTGTACTACAGTCACTATGTAAGAAATACCTATCCAAACCAAAAGGGAAATTTTATTGCGCTTTTATCGATTTTAGGAAAGCTTTCGATGTTGTCGATCGTAAAAAATTATTATTTATGTTGCATACAAAAGGATGTCATGGGAAAATGTATATTATTTTGAAAAGTATGTATGAATCTGTTTCAGCGTGTGTTAAAACTAACGCAGGCATTACCGAAACGTTTGATACTACAAAGGGGTGAGGCATGGCTGTGTCCTTAGCTCTCTGTTGTTCATCTTTTTTTATTAACGAACTAGTGATTAACTTGTATGAATCATGTAATAATGGAGTTTTTGTCACTCCGCAAATCAAAGATTTACTCTTACTGTTGTTTGCAGACGATATTGTTATGTTTTCATTTATGGTAAATGGTCTGCAGCGACAACTAAATATTTTAGAAGCATTTTGTGACAAATGGGGTTTAGACTTGAACATGGACAAATCTAATATTGTTGTTTTTAGAAACGGGGGGATTGTGGCTAAAAGGGAGAAATGGCTATTCCGCGGCAAACCAATGAACGGAGTCACTTATTACAAATACTTGGGCATTTTATTTTCAAGTCGACTATGCTGGTCCATGGCATGTAAAACCCTCGCCGCACAAGCTAAAAAGGCACTATTTCCGATTCTTAAACTTTTCAAAGTAAATAAGTTTATTACTTTTGATATTGCTTGTTTACTCTTTGACTCCAAAATATCACCTATTTTGCTATATGGATCAGAAATATGGGGAGCAAATTATTTTGATGTTATTGAAGCTGTTCACACGTCATATTTTAAACGATTTCTTACAGTAGGCAAATTTGCTTCTAATAAGGCCATACTTGGTGAAACAGGCCGTTATCATATGCATATTGAAAGTCAAATGCGAGTCATAAAATTTTGGATTAAACTTATAAGAATGCCGGAATACAGATTGCCGTATCAATGTTATCAAATGTTATTATCTTTAGATAATCGTGGAAAGCACTCATGGGCTGCCGATGTAAGAAACATATTGTTTTTAAATGGCTTTTCTTATGTTTGGATAAATCAAGATGTTGGTGAAAAACATGTATTTTTGTCAATGTTTAAGCAACGTATAAAAGACATTTTTATCCAGAAGTGGTCTGAATCAATTTATTCATCCAGCTTCCTCAGCCATTATTCCTATTGTAAATCAGTTTTTGGGCCTGAAAAATACATCAGTGTCCTTAATGATAAATCACTTTTAAGAAGTTTCTGTAAATATAGAATATCTCTACATGCCTTAAAAATCAAGTGTTTAAGAAAAGATAATAATACTCTGAACGACTTAACATGTTCATACTGTTCTTCAGGCCAAACTGAAGATGAATATCATATTCTGTTAATCTGTGAAGCCTTTTCCGAATGCAGGAATAAGTTTTTTAAATGCGTTAATATTAACCAACAAACGATGTACAATCTTCTAAATGCAAAAAATGCTGATGTCATTCAAAATGTTGCCATATTTATAAAACGTTTGATGTACCTTATGAAATCTTATGTAAAATCGTCTTCAAAGTCACGTGACCAAATTGTTCTTATATAATTTCAACTGTACTATGGGCCACTGAGCCTTACATGCTGAATAAACATGTCTGTCTGTCTGTCTGTCTGTCTATTAAATAGCCATCAAAAATGTTAGTGTTTCAAATAAAAAATTATTTGTGCAAAATATACTTATAACGTCAATCGCTAGAGAAATCTTTTATCTACAACATGACATGTGATAAATAATTTTCATATCACGACAATGTAATGAAATTTTGGTTTCAAGATAGGTTCCCCTTCGAGTAGCGCGCGCCAAGGGTACCTGACGTCATATAAACAGAATTTCCTTTATTGCATAAAACATACTACACAACAACTAGCCTTTACGAAGCTTGAGGGCTCGTCTCTAGCGCAAGTTGCCAAAGCAACCCACGTGCTGCACGTGCTTCTGTTGGAAGTTAGGCTACCCTTGTCACACATTACTGAAAGTGACGATTGGTTAATAAACACTGACTCTAATTGTCCTGAGAACTGAGAAATATTGCCTGTTTAATGTACGTTTTTGGAGCTAAGACCAGCAAATTATGACAAATTTATACTAATTGATTATAATATTCAAGCAAAATACCTATTTGGGTAAAATAATTATTCCAATATCTGTAGAAAATACATAATTAAATGAAATGGTAAATAAATAACCGCCAATATTTATATATTTTGATTCCTTTCATTGCTCTTAAAGTTTAGTTTTCTTTCGTGTCTTTGTATACTTTGTATACTTTGTATGCTTTGCACTTAAAAATAATAGACTTGATCTATATTTAGACGGGAAAACACCTTTGCTAATTATTGAAATTTCTCGGCTTATTTTTGGTCGAAAAAATCTGTGAAAAATTAAGTGTATATATTTCACAGAGATAGATATGTTCATCAACATCATTGATGGATCTTTAAGCTAAAGTGACAGACTAGCGTATAAAGACTCCAAGGAATGGTTATGTGTTTCTATGACAGGCTTCCAGTTCATATAACCCCTAGACTTCTCTTAAACATCAGTATTTCCAAGCAAGCATCTTCCAGAATGTCGACCCCAGCTTTCAATGCAGCAAGGACGGCCTTACAAGAGGACATGGATCGGGCTGCTAACAAAGCGAATAAGGCTTTGGATCAGGTTAAAGTTTTGGAATGTAAGATAGAAAGCATTGTGACTAGGTATGACTTTGCCAGGAGCCAGGATATGAAGTTATGGCGATATAAACTGAGGCTAAGGTGGCTTACAGCTCAAAATGTGAACAATTCCTTTCTGGAGTACGCCACCCGTCAGGTTGCTGAATATCGTCGTCTAAGCCTGTTCGACATGTTCTACTACAACAATGATACAGAAAGTGAAGAATCCGAAGAGGAGACAACCCATGAACCCAGCAGTCCATCAGTCATTGGTCATTAGCGTGAGGAAACTCCTGTTAAAGCTTCAGAACGATTTGAGATGACTTCTGATGATTCAAGGGATTGAACTACTGATGATTCAAGATGATTCATGACCGGTACCTGCCATGTTTCACTCAAAGAAACATTCATCAACCAACAAACCAAACAACCAAACAATAGTTGTATGTTGTGGGATTTGACTAAAACCTGTATGATAGATACACTCATCTTTAAACATTTACACACTAGCATAAAGCAATGTTCATTTTCAATGACGTTATCTTCGCATTAAAGTAATACTCTACTTGATCTGGATTTCTTTATCAATCAGTTTCAATTAGAAGGCGATGTGAAGAACTTATATATTAAGCAGGGGCTGATCAACATTTTTAAATGGATAAAAAATCAACACCAAATGTGATTTTTAAAAATTAAGTGAAAGTTCGTACTATTTAAAACCATTCCTGATATGAATATATATCAACATTATATAAATGTTGCTGTTGTTTTCAAATATTGCCAAAAAAAAGTAGAGATGTGTGATGCAAATTTTATCTTACCATTAAAAGACCCTAAGACTAACATATTTTAGTATTTCTTTACAAGATCTAGAATCTGACATTTAAAAACTTGTATACCCAAATTTAACAGCTCTTTTATAAGTACATGGACACAATGGATATCGTCCACATTCTCCCCAACCACATCAATGGAAGTGGATGGTGTGATATTCAACAAATGTAACAAATATACAATATTTCAATATTTCAAAAACATTTACCAATTTCCCAAATATCATCCCCATATTGTAGGTTAATGGATTCAACATATAAAATGATTTAAACGTACTATATGAAATTTTCTTGGCGTGCAAAACCGTCTGTCTTTCATAGATAGGTTGAGAAATATCGGTTATGAACAGTTATGCAACATATGTGACACATACATTTACACAAGAAGAAAGCTCACATGAAAAAAGGACAAATCGGCGCAGTACATGTTCTGCATTGGCAGCAGATTTAATTATCCATGGACAAATAAAGATCTTTTATTTTGTTGATATTGTACAATTTTGATGTAAACATACACGGCTACAAGTGTTCTTTAAAACACGAGATAATGTATGTATTGTAAAACAGAAGGAGATTCAGTTAGTGAGTTGGCCATATTAACATTCCAACTTCTCGGAGGGGTGGATGGTGAAAGCAGTTCACTGAGTATAGATGTATTCCATGTAGTCCATCGTAAAATTCTTTTTAACATCGCCACATACATCAAAAATTATGAACAAGCTTTCAAAACTATTTCTACACTGAAGATAGATGTCACCTTGCAGTCTCCCAACGTGTCCATGTTTATCATAATCAGATGGACAGGTAAACATTGATCTCATTTCCCTTGTTGTCATGTCATACAACACGAATGTATTATTTTTGAACAAAATAGCGAAGGTGAGATTGGACAGAAAAACTGTTTTGATAGCCTCGGCATTGATAATTGTTATCAAAGACGAATTTGGAATGTCATTTAGATTTGAATAATTCAGGAGATGAATACTGTACTGATAGAAATTTTCTGTAATTTCTATGTGAGTACAATACATTAGCAAACATGACTTGGCAAGTCCAACAAAGCATTCTGGATCGAAGCCCGTGTGAGGTGCTTTTAAACGAATGTCTGACAAAATTTCAAGATTATGTCGGATTCTTAAATTAATGTAGCTCTCTTTAGATGATGAATATGCATAAATCAACAAATTCTTTTCATTATCATGAAAAGGTGCTAACATTCTGTGAAAGGTCTCAATACGCAATAATTTGGATCCATCGAAATGCATGCTCCATAAACTATATTTTGTGCTATCCTTAGAATAGGAAAATACTTTGCAGACATCCACAGCTACATATATATATAACACATTGTTGTCCACGAATGAAAGCTTTCGCTTAGTGCCTTTAAGTAAGTCATATCTATAAAGATACCAGTCAGATTCTACGAGTTCATTTATGAAAATATCGCTTGACTTGATTTCCATTGTAGAGTCACCAAACGGACAGGTCTTGATGGAGATTGATGTCCTGGAACGAAGCTTTTGTCTTCTTTGGTATCGACATCTTTCCAAAGTGTTCATCTGATGCACCTTCCAGTATGATGATTCAACAGAGAGTGATGTTTCATGTTTTGTTCGTTTGAACAAGAAATCCTTACCAGTAGTTGAGTAGAGATTTCTTTTCTCAAAACATCCATCAATAGTGATCACTTCATCCACAGACAGGCGTGATTCTTCTTTTGAATCAATTAAACATTGAATCATACTTTCAAGTCCTAACTTTGAGGATGCAATCATAATGAGGTTAAACATAAGGAACAACTGATTAAGGTACATCCTGTACTGTGGCAGCTTGCAGTCGTTGTGAATGTATACATTTTCCTGTTGTCCAGTGATAACGATGACCCATGAATAAAATATCTTCAAATCCTTTGATGAAAATTGACCTTACTAAAATATTCAACACCATATAGGAAAAGACATACGGATATCATAAATACATTAGCTTATATTTCTGATGGTATACCATGATCTTTATCCACCCGTTCAAGTACACTTTTAAACCTTAAAATACAGAATTTCATAATCTACCCGACAGACACATTGTGTATTCTATTTTCTGTTGTTTTTTTTGCATCCCGAGAAGTTTTGCATCATGTAGAAGTGTGTAAATTGTAGATTTGATGACCCTTTAACTCCAAATAAGCACCTCACAGGGCATGACCTAAAAACCATATTTTCATCTTCTTCTCCAGAACAAAAAGACCCAGAAGGTTGTAACGTTGTGTGAAGACACAATGGGGATTCTAAATACAATTTTTGTACAATTGATGCATTTAGCCCCAGATAAGGGCCTTACAGTCCTTGACTTAAACATAAATTTTCATCTTCTCAAGAACGAAAAGGCTCAGAAGGTTGTAACATTGTGTGCAGACTCTTTAGCCAGTTGGGATTCTCAATTGTAGATTTGGTGACCCAGTGTCCTCAAATAAGGGCCTCACAAGCCATGACTTAAATGAGCTGTAGCACGTTTTTAAATTTCCAATTTATAATGATATAAAATGTCATTTATATTTCCCTCATTATCCATATGGTTGAAAATAACCGCGTTAATATAATCGATACGAGCACATGTGCACATATCACTTTAGCGGCAGATGATTGGTTGAAATATGACCTTGACCCCAATCCCTGGAATGTTGGACTACTTTTTCCATTCATAAATTGTTACTACGGATGCATCAGAAGTGTAATTTTCATTCATTGTTTATGAAAACGGTGGCACGAGATTATCCATTAAGAAATAGAGCCATGGGCTCTGTAGCTCATCAAGTTTTATATTGTTTGATGATGAAGACAGAAATATATTGTCTCAATATAATGCACAATCCGTAGCCCTGACAAATCTTAGCAAGGTCAACACACAGGAGATTATACAATATGCTGACCCCTTGGCTCTGGTTACAAGCCAGCTGTGCTTTTACAGCCAAATTATGTTATAGCCTCTGCCTTGCACTAAACACTGGCATCACTGATCTAACTGTATAAGGCTTAGAGAGAACAGGCAATGTGATGAATCTCATGGTACATAATACAATTTAGAATCACCTTGGTTAAATAATCTTTGCACAATTTTAACGGTTCTAAGCCTTTTCATCCAAACATCTAAACATTCTGAACGCAATATTCCTTCTAGTTTGTTCTGGATAAGAAGATGAAAATAGATTTTTTATGTTTTGACCTGTGAGGGCCTTTTTTAAAATAATATCCACAATATTCAGTTCATAGGCTATTCAATAGTTCTCATTTCACATTGATTACGTCAATTTGACAAACATGTCCATAATGGAGACTTGATCTTCGACATATATTTCACATTCCTACTGAATAAGATTAACTGCGAAGTTGCCTTTTTTCTCAATTCTGCATTTCTCAAACCCAAGTTAGGACTCACATATCTAAAAGATGAGATGGCTCACCCTCAGATATTGTATTAGGAATAAACTAGATAATGAATGAAGTGCCACAAAATATCAGTTCAAAATTCAATTTCAACGGGTTTTTTTAAGGCTGTGGCCGATATTTGGGGTAATATGCTCCCTAGGTCTACAAGTCAGAATCCCCATTGGCTAAAGAGTTTACACCCAATATTACAACCTTCTAGGTCTTTTTGTTCTGGAGAAAAAAGATGAAAACAGGATTTTAGGTCATGGCCTGTGAGGCCCTTATTTTGGGGCCACAGGGTCACCGAATCTACAATTTTAGAATCTCCATTGGCTAAAGAGTCTGTACACAACATTTCAGTCTTCTAGATCTTTTCGTTCTGGAGGAGAAGAAGAAAATAGGTTTTTAGGTAATGGCCTGTGAGGCCCTTATTTGGGGTCACTGGATCACCAAATCTACAATTGAGAATCCCCATTGCCCAAGGAGTCTGTATACAAAATTTCAGCTCCCTAGACCCAGTGGCTCTGGAGAAGAAGTCGAAAAAGCGAAACGTTTATGGACGGACGCCATGCCATGCCATAAGCCCATCGGACCTTTCAGTCCTGATGAGCTAAAAACTAAAACATTATCAATACACGCATGATATATCTTCAAACTACCAATTAATACTAATTAATACTTACAAAGAAAACACAATGGTTTTGAAAGTAATTTTATTGCCATATTATTCTACGTATTTTAGTTGTAAAAATATTGACAAACAGCAGATGGCAATATGGCAACGTTTTCGCCTATACCTTTCAACTCTCGTGAATATAGACTAAAACTAAAGGTAGAGTTACTGACATTATCCAGCCACTTGGAAGTTATAATCTTTGTGATTCGCACGGAAACGGGGATTATTGAACAAATTTCTCGATATCATTTGAAGGTTTTGCCAGAAACTGTGGCCACTACCCTTGACACACAGGAACTCGATATCGTAAGTAAAACATAGGTAAACGTAGGTAAAACAAACCTACCCCCTATATAATATAGAGTAAAGGAGCAATGGCGGCCATGTTGCCGATCTAAGGGTCCATTCAACATTAGGTCAAAAGTTGTGACATTCCCAAATGAACGTACGTACCTATCACCTATACATTTCTCCGCAAATCCCGGCTGATTTCCACCATATGTCATCCCTACGATAAGTTTAATAGCTCTTCAACCTCGAAAATCCACCACAATAACCTCTGCCGTGAACGTTAGACCGCTGTCGAAACACTCTGTAAGTCTACCCCAACATGTAATCGATGACATGCTCAATGATGACTTTCTCACTGAACCAAAACCCACTGTGCAAAGATTTCACACAGTGTCAGACAATCAGATTAATGACTTTTTGAAAGAAAATGAAAACAAGAATATCTCGAACAAAACTAAGTATGACACAAAAGTTGAACATCGTGAACTCGAAACCATTCCCCCTGCTGAATTAAACATTTTTCTTTCAAAGTTGTTCATTTGGACTAACGGGGAGGAGTATGAACCAAGCAGCTTAAGGTGCATATTGTCAAATCTTCGATCGTTACTCGTACCTTAGGCAGAAAAACTATGGATATTCACTTATTGTTGATCCGGCCTTTGCACACTCACGTGATGTGTTGACATCAACACAAAAACAAAAACGAGAGGGCAAAGGTAACTTACCAAAATTTGCTGAAGCATTATCTGATGATGAGCTAGAACAATTATGGTCCTCCGGTAAACTAGGTATATCCAATCCTGAATCTCTTCTTAATCTGATGTGGTGGAACAATACGGTCCACTTTGGAATGCGATCGGTCACTCCACAAGGAAAAATGTGTTGGGGGGATGGACTTGAATTGCTGGAAATGAATGACAGACAGACGAAAACACGTACAAGTGCCAATATCCGTGATGTGAGGAAACTTCAGCCCCGTATATGGGCCACACCTACAGTCTGTGGTCATAAGTATTCGTGATTTTGGTTATCACGACGTCATTATCAGTGTGGGGAGGGGCATATTAAAATTGTTTTTATCTTCTTAATTATTGCATGTCTTACCTTAATATTTGGTCATCTGACCCTTCATTCGTATTACTTCACGCAAACGACTTGGAATCGTGTCATAAAGTGATCTGATGTAGTCACAGGTTATTCCATATAGTACGGATTTCGTCCATCAGCTGATTTTTTGTGGTAATGGTTGCGGCGAATGGCTGTAGCTCTCTTTTCAGACGAAGCCAGATATTTTCTATTACATTCAAATCTGGAGATTGTGGGGGCCAAGTTGTACTGTGGATGTGATTTTCCTCCTTATAGTCATTGATTGCACGAGCCCGATGAACGGGAGGATTGTCATCCATAAACACATAGTCATCATTTGGAAAATGTCGCACTATAACTGGCCAAAAATTGTTTTCTATTATATCTATATACTTGGCAGCATTTATGTTACCTTCTACTGGTGTGATAGTGCCAACACCATTGTAGGTGATCCAGCCCCAGATCATCAAATTGAGCTTTCATTGCGAGGGGAGACAGACACACTAGGGCTTGTAAGATTCATCGCCAGTAGTAATATAAGTACTAGGCCCATGCTCCTTTTACCGAAGGGAGATTAATGTATGCAGCGTAGTTCATTAATAGGCTAATTTATGCATGACGTCACGGGTCAGAAAAACCGAGGAATCATTAGACTACCCAATACAAGGATGCTTTTGAACCTATCAATTATCATTAGTGAAGAACAATGGTTTTTCTAACACTACCCGCTTTTATGAAAACCAGTCGAACGGGTTTGATGTTTCCCGCCAAAAACTATGTATAGTCATGACGTGTCACCCGTCCCCTCCCTGATTAAAATACACATATGAATACCTTATGTGTACCTAGCGAAGCGTGAGGATTTGACCTGGCTATACAATACCGTATGGTTTTCTGAATATACACCTTGGCTTCGCTACAGCGTCTCTTAAATATCAATATATTATATAGGTCAAATGTTATTTTCTAGTTTTCTAGTATTATTATATCTCTAAGTGAACCAGTGAAATAGTACACGAAATTGACAGATAAAATATTCTTGAAAATATGGACTGTTTATTCTGTCAACAGAGGCGAGCTAAAAAACCGAGCTTGTTATTCATATTAGGTGGATACAGATCTGAACTATTTTAACAGATATTCACGGAAAAACGTATCTATGTTTTAATGTATAAAAAGTCTAGAAGGAGATTCGCCAACGTTTAAAATATAAACTTACACTATTTAATGTTATAAGAAGGGTAGTTTATAGTTATTCACAAAACAAAATGTATCTATGTAAACCAATTTTATATGAGTTTTATATGAGTTTTTTGCCTTGATAGGTTGTAAACTTTTTAAAGATATGGTAGTTATTACTGATATGAGGTGAAATGAAGGCTGCAATTGAAACAATTTTTTATCGTACAGAACTCAAAAAACGTATTCATATTCGTAAGCACTTCTATGTTGTTTTATAAAACAAGTTGATCAGTGTATCAGTGAAAATCTATATACGTCATTGAGACATCGTGAATAGTACTGTGCTTTCAGATATATCGTGTTTAACGTTATGAGTTTATGAAACGTTTGATTGGATAGAGAATAGATCATACACGTGTAGATAGTCTAGTAGTCTACTAACAGTCACGTAGCAATAAGAAATGTGGTGCGTTTTGATAATAATAATATAGGAAGTTATTACTGATATATGTACTCGGTTGATACGACTCACTACAGCGTACGACAGTCATGAGAGCGAAGAAGGTGAACAAGATTGAGCTGTATCGAGAAAGAAAGGTGTATGGTTTTGACGGCTTAATAAGGCGCCGTTTTCATAGTAAAACATCCATATATGGGCATTGTACTATAGGGGTCAGCTCGAGTTCGTGTGGATTGGCATTTATGTAAAACATTTGAATTAACATGAGTTGCGTATTCCAGCATCAAACACATACATTTATAAAAGACATTAGGTGTTTTTACATCGTGTGAACAACGACATTATATACTCTTGAGATGAACATCAAGTTCAGTCATCAAATAGAACTTTATGAAAATGACATACCTTGACACGCTAGCTCGTAAATCATCGTCTGTTATATACGTTGATATGATATGTTTTCCAAAATGACATTCAGCTATATATGATACACGTTATACTATGTCCACCCATATAACCAACGTGGCAGAACATAAGCAACTTTTACGGGTTTGTTATCTGGCGAGGTCTAACGAGGCAAGACCTACTTGAGTTAAGCAAACAATGACCAGTGAAGCTTGACACTTTGGTCTGAATCTATTCATTATTGTTGACGTCGCCGTACCTCCCACTGTTATAATACTGCCCCGCTCAAACGCACGTGGTTTCGAGACCCATCTCTCCTCTATGCACTATAATGGGGCAAGCGTGTTTTAGGCATCTCTGTATAGATTTATCGAGGTTTTTGAATTTATATCATGACAGTTAGTATTTAGGTTCGTATCAAAGGACACACAGTATATCAGGAAACCTTTATCAATATCAATATCAATATTTTAATCCCTATAAGTTTTACAATTGGTTTCATGTGAAGATTGACATTGTTCCAGTTTACTATGTGAGAGCTAACTGGTGGGAGGTTCTCAACTGTCTTAAATTTTAAGTATTCAATCAATAGTGACCATCAAACTTTATATTGCCTTCACAACCCCATAATACATACTAATATATAGTGCGATGGACTGTACTATTTTATAATGGTTTGTGATGTCTTGTTATTTATTGTAGAATGTCTTGAAACGAGTATCTTAACATGTACATGTCCTGCTCTGACGGTGGTACTTTCTAATGTGCGTTGCAGTATCAACATGATCATCTGTACAGTGTATATAATGGGTTTTGGACGTTAAACTGGAACACGACTGATGCGTTACCATATCGTAGCATTGCTTGGATGTATGCATTGTAATACTCGTCTCGTTTTCAAAATGGTTGTCTATTGTCACATTTCAAAGCTATTCAAACGTTATTTCAAACCCTCCTCTATATCTTATGAAGACTTACACACAGAAAACTTAACAAAATAACCTGGTTTAGACTGACTTATTTATTGCAAGATGAGATACATTTGTGATAAACAGCAAGGCGTTCTACATGCAGTAAGGTGTTCTACATACAGTATCGAAAATATAATGTACAACCCATTTTTTCAGATACACATACACAGTTCCCGTTCAGTATGGAAAGTGTAACCGATTTGAAAATAACACATATTTTCCTATGCATTTTAAAGTATCCGTCCTCTTATATAGTCTATCCCTTGGGATGAATATCCTGAGACCTCATCTCTTGGTTTGATTTCGATGCCCGGGAGGTCCCAGCTTAATAAACCCGTTGACATAGAGGGAAATTGGACGCTTCTTATCACCTTTCTTTTTCTTCCTGTTGATAGGATCATTTAATGTTTTAATGATGTGAACCGTTTTGGAATTGGCTAATTTAGAACGCATCGTGTCTCTCCGAACGCTGAGAGTCGACTGATAGTGATATCTCTGGAAGCGTTTGTTATTCCTATTCACTCTGCTCGTCATCTGCATTAGCCCCGTCGTTTTCGGTAGCCATATCTGAGTCAGAGTCGCTCTCAATTTCAGGCATATCCAGGCGAGTCAGAATGTCTCTCAGTTTAGGTTTCGTGAAACGACGGACCTTACTTTTGAGGGTGGACTGGTCCGTTGACGGATCAATGTCGCCCAGACTGACGAGAAGGGGTAGAACCAGGGGAGCCTCTTTAAAGTATTGGGTAAACTCTAGGATACTGTTGAGACTTTCGGCTAGTTTCAGTTCCCAAAGCTGTTTCATTTTTCTGTCTATCCATTCTGCCGTTCGACCTAGTCGTTGGTATTTTTGTCGTTTGACTCTCATCACGTCTTGATAAAGGGTATAGACCCGTTTCCAGATACGTTGCAAGCCTACGTTTTGCCATTCCTCTGCTTCCGTGTCGGTGACTGGCCAGTGGCGTGGAGGCGGAGGAGCAGATTGGACAGTGATCACTACTACCACCACCTTTCTGACGGCGCTGTAGTCCCTCATCCTCGGTGTCACTGTCGTAGATGACACTTTTCCTCTTGTTGGATTTCAAATCGCCTTGATGATCTGCCGGGCACCAAGATCGTATATGGTGGTGCAACGAATCGACATCGCTCAGCAACGTGCCACAGGATGTACAAGCCGTCGCCATGGTGAAAGGTCCAGACTCTTCACTCGAAATGGATGCAGTGTGGTCCAGAAGGGAATGAGACGTGTGTTCAGCTCGAACGTCACGACCTGTCTGAAGATCTGAGTCAGGTGAGATTTCTTTTATCTCTCGGTGGTGTTGCGAAACACCACCACGACCCTGCTGACGGTTGGTTTTATTTCGTTGTGACAGGACGTTGAGATGTAGTCTATTCGTTTCACTGGTTGAAGGTTTGAGATCCACCCTTAGGTTTCCATAAGGTGTTTCAACAGCTCTCTCGTAAACACTCATGAATCTACCTATATCATCGGGGAATATTCTTCTCGCAAATACCTTCACCTGTTGTCTGTCTACAGGCGAGTTGAAGAGGGTCACGTAATGCGAATTGAGAGCAATGTCACGAGATTCCTTGCCTCTCGGGGACAGGTTTTGCAATAGGAGAAAGATCAATACATTTTTGTGATGGGAAGTTTGAGTAAACAGACGGGATATCCGCTTATCATTCTTGGCTTCCGCCAGAAAATCGTCTAGAACCAACACGTTCTGCTTATGGGCATCAAAGTAATTGTCCTCCTCCAGTTTATAGGGTAGTCCTTTCACAAACTGGACCTGGGGTAAGGCTTGACGAATGCTCTCGTATAGAGGTTGCCACACGGAATAACACCAAACGATCGAATCTGGTAATGGTTGAATCAAGCCGTGTCGTAATAGGTTGAAGACGAATACACTCTTCCCCGAACTGCTTGGCCCGACCACGAGAGCGTTGGAGGGAATCTCGAGCTGGAATCGCTGCTCATGAGGAGGCGGAGGAGGAGGAGGAGGAGGAGGAGGAGGAGGAGGCGGAGACTGACCGCTCCACTGGCCACTCTGAGGAGGAGGAGGAGGAGGAGTAGGAGGAGGAGGAGGAGGAGGAGGAGGAGTTAGCGACTGGCCACTCTGAGGAGGAGGAGGAGGAGTTAGCGACTGGCCACTCTGAGGAGGAGGAGGTGGAGGAGGAGGAGGAGGAGGCGGAGTAGACAGCGACAGAGACTGGTCACTCAGAGGAGTAGGAGGTGTGTAAGGAGTCCATCCATGCCTCTGTTTCTGATGTCTCAATAGGTTGTCATTTCGTGTAAAACTCTTCCCACAATCCGGACAGTCGACCCGCTCCATTCTGATCTAATACAGATATGTGAGGAGAGGTTGAGAAGAAGTCTTTTTATACTTTTCTAGCCTCTGTCTCTTTAGCGCAGCTAGAGCCCTGTTCACAACGCCTTGTGTCATCGAGATGTGTTGTATGTTCACTACAGTCGGTTTCCTATGCTCGCTCCCTTTAGATGCAGTCCGTTTCGAGTTCTTGTTCTTCTTCTGGTGGGTAACAGGTTTCTTCTGAGAGGTAATCCGTCGCCTCTTCACCGAAGACTTTGCTTTATAAATCTTGGATTTCCTAGCTTGGGTCGTCTTGCCAAACGTTGAGAATATATCTCTCGGTACAACAACACTTTGGTCTGAAGTTCTTGTCTTCATTTTAAAACGTCTTTTCGTTGAGACAGTAAGGCAACTGTTGATCTGTTCCTTCTGTGCTTGCGTTTTATAGTATCTTGTTGTCGTCACAAGAGCACGAATGTAAGTGGACAGCTAATCTTCTTTTCACTGTACACTTGTCGCTATGTACTATGAAACGGTGATACGTGTATTTCAATTTAGTCTTGCAGTACACACAGGTAAAGAGTCCGCTCCCATCTTCCCCGTGAGCATCTACGGGTAACAGGCCTTGACACGTGGTACACTGATAGGACATCTTAGTCTATCCCGAGTAACGACCAGTCTCTAACCGATGCTTATATGTTAAAATGACGCGCATGCGCTGAGGGGATACACCATAGTTACTATACAAATATATCTCTCGGATTGAGAGTTACCTCCCTTCGTTTGGCAGAGCCATTTCCCTCGAGTGAAGGAGATAGGTCGTCCTCTCGTTTGCGTTTCGTAGTACGCTTTTGTCCTTTCGTCTCTGGTTTCTGGACCACGTCCTCATTCGGTGGTGTTGGTGGTGGTACTGGTGGTGATGGTGGTGATGTGATGAGGATGCGACCCGAACCCCGGCGAGCTTTCACCATTTTTTCACCTTTACTTCTGCGATGTAGAAAGTCTATAAACTTCTTGGTATCCGGAACGTACACTTTCCTTCCCATCGTACGTTTTTAAGCATAAACTCAACACGACTGATACGTTGAGAGTCTCTGTCGAAAATGAAGGAAGAGAGAGTTTTCTGCCTATTTTCATAGAAGAAGAAGATCAATTTGTTGAGTCATGTAGATTCAGACCAAAGTGTCAAGCTTCACTGGTCATTTTTTGCTTAACTCAAGTAGGTCTTGCCTCGTTAGACCTCGCCAGATAACAAACCCGTAAAAGTTGCTTATGTTCTGCCACGTTGGTTACATGGGTGGACATAGTATAACGTGTATCATATATAGCTGAATGTCATTTTGGAAAACATATCATATCAACGTATATAACAGACGATGATTTACGAGCTAGCGTGTCAAGGTATGTCATTTTCATAAAGTTCTATTTGATGACTGAACTTGATGTTCATCTCAAGAGTATATAATGTTGTTGTTCACACAATGTAAAAACACCTAATGTCTTTTTTAAATGTATGTGTTTGATGCTGGAATACGCAACTCATGTTAATTCAGATGTTTTACATAAATGCCAATCCACACGAACTCGAGCTGACCCCTATAGTACAATGCCCATATATGGATGTTTTACTATGAAAACGGCGCCTTATTAAGCCGTCAAAACCATACACCTTTCTTTCTCGATACAGCTCAATCTTGTTCACCTTCTTCGCTCTCATGACTGTCGTACGCTGTAGTGAGTCGTATCAACCGAGTACATATATCAGTAATAACTTCCTATATTATTATTATCAAAACGCACCACATTTCTTATTGCTACGTGACTGTTAGTAGACTACTAGACTATCTACACTTGTATGATCTATGCTCCATACAATCAAACGTTTCATAAACTCATAACGTTAAACACGATATATCTGAAAGCACAGTACTATTCACGATGTCTCAATGACGTATATAGATTTTCACTGATACACTGATCAACTTGTTTTATAAAACAACATAGAAGTGCTTACGAATATGAATACGTTTTTTGAGTTCTGTACGATAAAAAATTGTTTCAATTGCAGCCTTCATTTCACCTCATATCAGTAATAACTACCATATCTTTAAAAAGTTTACAACCTATCAAGGCAAAAAACTCATATAAAACTCATATAAAATTGGTTAACATAGATACATTTTGTTTTGTGAATAACTATAAACTACCCTTCTTATAACATTAAATAGTGTAAGTTTATATTTTAAACGTTGGCGAATCTCCTTCTAGACTTTTTATACATTAAAACATAGATACGTTTTTCCGTGAATATCTGTTAAAATAGTTCAGATCTGTATCCACCTAATATAAATAACAAGCTCGGTTTTTTAGCTCGCCTCTGTTGACAGAATAAACAGTCCATATTTTCAAGAATATTTTCAATTTCGTGTACTATTTCACTGGTTCACTTAGAGATATAATAATACTAGAAAACTAGAAAATAACATTTGACCTATATAATATATGGATATTTAAGAGACGCTGTAGCGAAGCCAAGGTGTATATTCAGAAAACCATACGGTATTGTATAGCCAGGTCAAATCCTCACACTTCGCTAGGTACACATAAGGTATTCATATGTGTATTTTAATCAGGGAGGGGACGGGTGACACGTTATGACTATACAATACTATTGGCGGGAAACTTCAAACCCGTTCAACTGGTTTTCATAAAAGCGGGTAGTGTTAGAAAAAACATTGTTCTTCACTAATGATAATTGATAGGTTCAAAAGCATCCTTGTATTGGGTAGTCTAATGATTCCTCGTTTTTTCTGACCCGTGACGTCATGCATAAATTAGCCTATTAATGAACTACGCTGCATACATTAATCTCCCTTCGGTAAAAGGAGCATGGGTCTAGTACTTCTATTACTACTATCGTCTTTTCTCCAAACATACACACGCTTGTCAGCACAGATAAACACTTGACTTTCATCCGAAAATATAAAGTTTTTTCAGTTTTGAGCAACAGTCCAAAGTCTCCTTTCACGACACCACAAACGAGGTTTCTTCAAATTCAACTCACGGATGGCGACTTGTTTTTTGCAACTCGTCGTTCATAGCCTTCAAAAGTTTATTTTCTCCGAATTGTCCGTTTACTGAAAGGCTGGTCTTTGTTTTTATTAAATTTACTACAAGTGATGTCATTCAGGGTCGCACGGCGGTTATTTTCCACACACCAGTTCAATGCCGTCTGGTCACGCACAGTAAACAATTTCTCTTCTATTTCGGGGACGGTTTTCTACAGATCCAGTAGCTTCAAACTGTTGGCAAACACTTTTGACTGTCGACAATGGGGTGTCTAACATTTCAGCAATTTTAGAAATTTTATAATCCTCATTTCTTAATTTTATGATCAATTTCCTCTCCTCGGTACTCAACTCATTTGATTTCCGTCCCATTTTGCCGATAGCTAAATTCCCAGAAGTAGAGTAGCAGACGACAACAAAAATATGTGCCACGTGATGAGCTATCTATAAATAGTACATGTGTAATGGCTGACGGAAGTGATTTACGGAAAGCGCCATGCTAAAGACAAAGAAGCCTTCAAAAAGTTTCAGTCAGTGAGACCTGTTGTATCCCAAGTATGGATCTATCCCATCTTAAGATGGGATAGCTCTCTGGGCTATCCCAACTGTGGATAAATCGCTATCTCAAGTTGGGATATCTCATCTTAAGATGGGATAGCAGAATTTTTTAGAAAAAAATGAGTTTGATGAGAAAACTGATTTTGATGAAAAAAATGACTTTGATGAAAAAACCGACTTTGATGAAAAAGCTGATTTTGATGAAAAAACTGACTTTGATGATAAATCGACTTTGATGAAAAACCCGACTTTGATGAGAAAACTGATTTTGATGAGAAAACTGACTTTGATGAAAGAAAATTAATTTCATGAAACGAATGAATTTGATGGAATAAGATTATTTTGATGGAAAAAATCATTTAAATGACAAAACGACTTTGATGAAGAACTGACTTTGATGAAAAAACTGACTTTGATGAAAAAAACAAATTTGAAGAAAAAAACGACTGATGAAAAAATGACTTTTGATGAATCCATTGAAAATTGAATTTGATAAAAAATGAATTTACTTATGAAGCAAAAGACTTAGAATACACAAATGATTGTTGCAAAATAAACAGACTTTGAAATACAATGATGATATACAAAGGATCATTAAAAAAATCGGCAAAATATAACTTTAAAGGAGAAAGGGATAAATTCAATGCTTAAAATAATTTGATAACATATTAATTTTGATAAAAAATACTTTTATGAAGAAAGTGAAACCAAAGATAATGGCAGAGGAAAGTCTTGTTGGAATTGGCTTTTTCTTATAAGATAATTCACTTTAAAGCTATATCAATGCTTCCAATAACTACTACTTAGAGTTTAGACACCCCAAATATGGATAGATTAAATCAAATTGGGCCAAAACAGTTTCATTACAGACATTCCTTTTCATAATTCAACATAGATGTTGATAAATCGAGTATTTACAAGTTACAGGTACATATAACCATTTTCTATTGATATGGTTTATTGGGTCGTGTAATAAGATGATTTACCCTCTGACGTAACAATATATGGTATAACTAATATAAGAAATGGAAAATTTGAGAATTTGTTTGTTGAAAAAATTGTCAAATTTGGTTTAAACGCCAGCCTGTGTGGCGGAATAAACTTTCTACTCTCATGAAGAACATGGTATCCTCTGCCAATCTGTCATTCGACAAGAGAATCACAAATCTTAGCGCCAGAAAACATTTGATTAATTAAAATGCAGAATAGTGACATCGCGCCGACGCATATCAGGCAGCTATCCGGCCGCCATAAGAATGTCCAAAGCGTGAATAACTATTCCACTATTTCAGAGGCCCAACAATGTGACAACATCGTCAATACAGTAACCTGTTGACGAAATCAGACCCAAACACTGAACTTGACCACTCTTCAGTAGGGCATATGTCCCCCAACATAATCAGTACACATACAACGTTCAGCACTACAGTTGATGAATCTAACAACATTTCAGGTTCAAATAAATAAAACTAATAAGGCTTATTTATCTTCTGTCTCAGTGATAAAGACATGCAGATGACAGAGAAGCAAAATTCCATTAAAATAATATTTACTTATGTTCTCCTTCAGTGATAAAGGCATACAGTATACAGATGACAGAAAAGGGTACAGTTGAATAAATGTGACACAGTGTCGTAGTTCTAATTTTCACATCAAGTGTGTGAAATCTAGATATGGAATAGCTAGGAAGGAATTTGACATCTAATGCTTATACATGTATTCGAAACCATAATCGATAATCGTAAAAATCATAGCAGAGTATAAGACTATGGTCGCCATTTTTATAAACGAAAAATGGTCTTGATCATTTCATGAAGGGTAGCAAGTATAAAAGTAGAAATTGGTTCAGATTTACATAATTAATATTAATAGTTGAGACATAATAAACAAACAAAATGTATAATAAACAAACAAAATGTATAATAAAAAAATAGTATCTTACTTGTACATAGATTTAGAAAGATACCTTTTATTCAATTCGTAGACAAATTCACATCCCTACTAAGAAATAGACCGCTTATAGATTTACATTCCTTCTAGATCTGTAATCCGTTTCATATTCCATATTTGGATTGAGTTATGTCCAAGCAACATTCTCGCATTTTGATTTGTTGTGCTCCAGGTGATTTGACTTGACATGACATGGAGTATTTTACCTCATATGTCGGTGTCATTATCATTATTCTGTAGTGATATAAGATTTCGATATTGCCTTTTTATTTCACAAATATACTGAAATATTAACAATACATTTATTTTATCTTAGTCTGCTGTCGCTTGTAGACTGGACCAGCATACAATTAATAAACATAAGTTTAATATTTAACATCAGTATATCGACCAACTTGACCATATAAGCTTCATATTTATTTACATTTGTTGCTCTAAATTTCATCTGAAATCATCAATCAATAATTTATTATTGCACGATTTTAACTGAACTTTGTGACTGTGTTAATGAAAGTAGCCGATGTGATCAAGGCTGGTGTCACTGTTCACTTGTAACATGGTTTATAACTTGACCCTCAGGTACCACGACATACAGGGTCCACTGCGGTTGTTGTTAAATCTTTTCAGGCACGACATGTTCAATGTATATAACTTGCACAAGGTGACTAAAATTAGTGTGAAATTAATGTGATCTTATATCGAGTCCTCGAGTCCCAGAAAATGAACTCGAGTCCAGCTAAACCCGACTCGTACTCGAGTACCCGTGGAAGCCCTACTATTCAGCCTTGACCTCCGCGAATTCCTGTCCTGTTTCCAGTCTACCCAAAAGCAGTGCTGTTTCTCGCCTACATCCACAAAATCTCTCACAGTCCCTTTCTTCATCGGTGAGCAAAACAAGGGAAATTCTACACGCTCTCTTCGCAGGTCCTATCCATGGAGGTGTGTTCAATATAACCATCGGTTCGGATGCCGGTGTCACTAAGTGCAAGTCGCCCTCCTCGCCTCAAGCCATATAACGCAGAATCCAAACACGTCCCCTTGACTCGTCAGATGACGAATGAATTCCCTGAGGCCTCTACACAGACCTAGTTTCATCTTCGATGCCATGTTAAAAGTTAATAAACTTGTTAAGTTTCAGTTCCACTCTCTGTCATTTTGTCTTCAGCTGGTAAGTTCAATCTAGCGGTCTAGGCTACTCTAGGCATGATCGTCGCCACGCACATGTAAGGTTTGAATATGACCGCGTCACTACTCTGGTAACTTTTATCAATCCTCAGTAACACATGAAATTGATAGTGTAGGGTGCAGGAAAGGATAGAGGACTCACGGTATTTTAATCATTTTTTAAAAGGTTTTGCCATTTTCTTTGAAAACTGGGGTCGTCTTTCGAAAATATGTGTTTTTCTATATGGAAGTGATATTTTATGAAGTGGAGTAGGTCATTAACATTTAAGTAATCAGAGTTAAATCTTGTTTTATTGATGAACTCTTTTGTAATAATAAAGATATGGTTTGTTAATACATTTGCCTTAGGGTCTCCAAGTAGAAATTTTGTAATATTTATGTTAAGGCTGGTATTTGTCTTGGAAAAGTACCAGTTCTCTAATTTTGAAATAAGATTTTCAGTTTTCTCACAAGAATAAAATAAGTGTTCAAGTCTTTCAATTTCTCTACCACAGAAGGTACATAGGTTGTCTTGACAAATACCTATTTTGCAAAGAAAGGATCTTGTTGAGATTATTCTGTGAATAAATTTAAACTGAAAGTTCCTTGCTTTGGTTTCTATTGTTGTACCATTGATTATTGTCAGCAGTCAGAAATATAATTGTCAGATAGGGTACAATTAAGTTTTGATTCCCACTTGGACTGTAGGTTATCTAAGGAGATAACTTTTTTGTCACATAGTTGGGAGTACACACATTTGCAATCATCAGAGGTGGATATTTGTTTTAAAGTAGTACATTGTGTATTTACTACCGTGTCAAAATGTGTTGTTGCCTTAATAAGATCAAAGTATTGTTTAGGTATATATTTCAAAAATCTGAAATAAAGAAGGTATGTGTGTTGGATATTGAATTCCTGTTTAAGTGTTACAAATGTTTTCAGATCACCAGTTGAAGAGATACTATCCCCAATATGTTTCATTCCGTTTCTATACCACGAGATGAATAAAGTCATGTCAATAAATGGAACAAAGTTAAGAATTGGTAGGGATACAAAATCGTCAAAGGTAACAGTATCATTTTTGCTTATACATGCGTAACACATTACTACATCTTTCCAAAAACAGTTTTTAATTTTGTTAGCATATGATATAAGTCTTTCTTTTTGAAAGTTAAACAAATCAATGTCCCCAAATTGTGAAAGTGATTCAAATACTAAGTGCTGCCATAAACATTTTCTTTCAAATAATCGCTTTATCCATTTGATCTTCGTATAATTACAGAATGATACAATATCTATCATTTTCAAACCCCCTTTTGCATATTCATTCATTAACATATTACGTTTGATTTTATCACGTTTCCCTCCCCATACAAACTTAAAAAGAATAGAGTTTAGACGTTTAAAGAAGGTTTTAGATGGGTTTGGAAGCGCCATGAAAAGATGTGTAAAAAGGGGGATAATCTGAGATTTGATAATAGTAATTCTTCCTCGAAGAGTTAATGTTCTATTAGACCAGGACAATAATATTTTTCTGATTTTTGAAAATTGTTGCTCAAAGTTTAGCGAAATCATTTCATTTAAGTCGGTAGAGAATGTAATTCCAAGAATTTTGAAAGGTTCTTTCGACCAACGAAGAGGTATGCGCGGACAAAGTTGCTCATTAGAATTTATAATGGAGCCAAACCATACAGCAATAGTTTTATCACAGTTGAGATTTAGCCCAGAGACAGTAGCAAACCTTTTAATCACGTAAATGAGTTCTGATAATCCCTTTTCTGATCCATCGAGAGTAAAATTCATATCGTCTGCATATTGAAATACAAGATATTCCATGCCTTTAATTGTTATACCCTTAATGTTACGGTTTGTTCTAATTGCAATCGCTAATAGTTCAACACATGCAACAAAAAGGTATGGAGCCACTGGATCGCCTTGTCGACAACCGCGTCCTAGATTAAAGTAATTAGAAAATGTGCCCGAATTGATTACAGAACTACAGCTATTATTTTGAAAAAGTTTTATCCAATTTCTAAGCATGGGGCCGAAGTTAAAGGCTTCTAACGTTTTGTCAATAAAGTCCCACTCAACTGTGTCAAAGGCTTTTTCAAAATCGATCGCAACCAAAAGTCCAGATATTTCATTGTGTTCACAGTAATGCATTAAGTCATAAAGTATTCTAGTATTTTCCCCAATAAATCTATTTTTCAAAAACCCGGTTTGGGTTTCGCTTATTATATCAGGAAGAACTTCCTTAAGACGCGAGGCAATTGCGGCGGATGCAATTTTATAATCAACATTTAAAAGACTAATCGGTCGCCAATTTTTTAAGTATCGCCTGTCACGAGAATCTTTTGGTATGCAAGTTATAATACCTTGTCTTTGAAAATCTGACAGAGTTCCAGTTTGAAATGCAAGTAAAATAGATCGCCAGAGAAATATGCCGATGTCTTTCCAAAAGAATTTATAAAATTCTGCGGTAAAACCGTCCGAGACTGGGCTTTTTCGATTTTTCATATTCTATAACGCATGTGCACATTCATCAAATGTAAGCTCAGTTTCGCAAAAATCCCGCTTATCATTTGTGAGTTTTGTATCTATATTAGTGAAAGAGTCGAGATCATTTTTCCAATCACTAGCATGTTTACTAGTGTATAATTTACTATAAAAGTCAGATGATTCTTTTAATATATCTTCTTTTTTTGAAAGCACACCGTTTTGTGTTACAAGTTCACTCATATTTTTATTTATATAATTTCTTTTTTCCAAATTCATAAAATATTCAGTATTCTTTTCTCCTTCTTCATACCATTTAGCCTTACTTCGAAATATGACTCCTTTTATTTTTGCAATTCTGATTTGTTCAAGTTTTTCCTTTTTAAGCACAAATCGTTATTTTCATCAGTATCTAAACTAGAAAACCTTGTTTCCATTTCATATATTTGCCTTTCTAAGGTTTTTTCTTCTTTATCCGATTGTTTTTTTTCGCCGTATTGAGTAGCTGATTGTATTTGTTCTTATATTCATTTTAAGTATTTCAAAAAATAGTTGATCATTTACAGATAATTCAAGAGTTTCCACGTTTTCAATATCTCCGACAAGTTTATATTCAGACACAGTATCACATATTGTTTGTTTGACAATATTGACATAGTCAGTATCATATAGAAGGGACGAATTAAACTTCCAATAACCTGGTCCACGTTCTATTGGACTAAGTGCAAGCTCTAACGAAATGATGGAGTGGTCGGATCTATAACTGATGTCAATAGAAGCGCTCTTAACAAGGGACATAACTTCTTCTGAAACAAGAAAATAGTCTAACCTGCTTTGTTTTATGTGATTAGTTTGTCGCCATGTATACTGTTGCCTGTCGGGATTAAAGATTCTCCATGGATCAACCAACCCTAGCTTATTTTTTATTTCATTGATTTTCTCGAAAGCCCCCGGATTATTCCTGTGTTTTATATTATAGGTATCTAAATAATAATCTTGGACTACATTCCAATCACCACCCCAAATAATCGATCCGGGTAATAGTTCTAATTCCGAAAAGAGATCTTGGAAAAAATTTGGGGAATCTGTATTTGGACCATAAATATTCGTTATTGAAAATCTAATTTTTTCTATTGTAATATCTAATATAACGAACCTCCCATTATCATCTGATATAATTTCATGAAGTTCATATTCAAAGTTATCCTTTATCAATATCAATGTTCCTGCACTGTGAGTGGTTCCATGTGAGAAAAAACATCTATAGCCCCATTCAGCTGCCCATGTTAGTTCCGGAGTACTATGTGTTTCCTGAAGAAATATGATAGATGATTTTCTCTTTCTTAGAAAGTTAAAAACATCTCTTCGTTTTATAGAATCTGATTGGAGACCCCTGGCGTTCATGGATAAGATGCATAGATTACTCATTGTTTATACTGGGAATGTGCATAATCTGAGCGTGAGTGATGGTGCATGAGAATAGGAAAATGAGATAGAAAGAAAAGAGAAGAGAACATATGAGAGACAGAGACAGAGAGAGAGAGAGAGTAAACATAAAATATACTTGATTGAAATCCCCTGGGAAAGGACCCTTTCTTTAACATGTATGTATACATTATGGAGTACAATAAAACAAAATTGCAGTAAGGCGGAAATCACAGGACATTAATATTGTCTTTTGTGTTCTTTGTGATATGATATCAGGATTAATTCACTTCACAAACTGGAAGATTCAACAATAAATAAAATAACCTCAAAATTGTTCACATCCTGGAGATAAATGTTCACACACACTTGAGTTAACTAATAAAGAAACAATTGAACACTCAAGTGGAAACAAAAAAGTCCGTACAATATTACTTTTGCCTGTACTTTTCGTCTGGATACTCGTATTCCATGTCAACACTACACTGTGACAAGTACATTCTGCGGAAATTAACGTGATTTGTCACATGCTGATACATTTGGAGTCGCCGTAGTCTGTCTAAGAGAACACAGATCACAATAGAGTCTAGGCTTATTTTAGGTGACACATTAATATTCCATGTTATGGGCTTACCTCGCCCAACATAATAAAATAATCTCAAACACAATAACACAGGTTCAAAATTGAATTCTGTTAATTGAAACATCCTCGAAACATCTAGGGACATTCATGGAACGGCCTTCCGTTTGTAGAAGGAGTAGAGTAGCGAGAGCCTACTTGCGGTGAAGCACATCATCGACGACATCAAACGGATAGAACTTGTATTTCTTACCATCAGACTTTGTGGTGGCGTACACACGCCCGTTGAAATACCATGCGTTCTCAATGTCGGAGTGATTTTTCAATCTGTTAATAAGTTGAACATTTGCTCGTGTCACGTCATCAGCTAGCCTTGCTTCAGACCTCTCTCTAACTTGTTTCCTTAAGCGAATAACTTTTGATTTTGCTTCCGAAGAAGCAAACTTCACGAGAATAGGCTTTATGATCGACTTATTAGCGTGGTCGATTCTGTGAATAGCCAGTACATCTTCCTGGTCTACATCAAAGTTAGCTTTTGTCTTCATTAGTTCCATGAATTTCTTTCTCAGATCTTCGCCCTCGGTTTGAGGAATGTTAAACACTTTTATGTTATTTTTCCTTGAAAATTGTTCATTCTGATTACTTTGTTTGAAGGCGTCATTAGCGCGAGCCTGTACTTCCGAAAATCGGGCTTCCAAAGTGCTGAGTTTAATTTGCTTACCCTGTAAGTCTTTACAAAGTTCGGTATTTTCCTTTTGTAAAGCCATAATGTCACTTTTGACTTGGTCAATACCAATTTCAGAAATCACAGCTTGTGAAATTTCAAGTTTCAAATTCTCTCTCAATGAGTTTACAGATTCTTCAACGGCCGTCTTTAAAAGTTCTTTGATATTTTCTTTTGTCGGCATTTCTTTTATCATGAGATGAATCTCCTGAATTTCGGCATTAATTTCACTCAAATCTGGTTTCTGTTTTGGAGGCATAGTTAATGAGAGAGATAATGAAAGAGGTAGCCCAGAGTCAACACACAGTTGTATTCAGTAGCTTACACGCATTCTGGTTCCCGGAGTCTGTTGCGCTGCGTAACTGGCGACTGGCTTAATCATAGACTCCGGCAACGTCCAGGCCCATGGCCGCCCCCATGCGCAAAACCAATATGGCGGCATTAGTGATATTTAACGTTGTGAATTTCGAGAAATGGTGTTTACGAGTTTTTCTTAGCATTTTCATCACTAGTTACACAATCCTTAGGGTGTAGTGAACACATACATACATCTAAAATCACCAAGAACAAATTCTAAAGCTCTCTACTCACGATTGAAAAAATTGTTGCTAGGCAACATATAAACAACAATTGAAACATATTTCAAACAGCTACAGTTTTGTTAAAAATTGCTGTCATTACAAAATTCTTTTAGGAAACATATAAAGACACATTACCCACAACGACCGCTATAAAGGTTTAATCCGATCGCCAATAGATTAATCATTTTTATACAAAGTAAATGTAGAGACTTACGCAGCAATCTCGGTAAAATGTAAACAAAGAATATATTATAGGTCGCGCGTTAACAGCAATATCGATGGGTACCTACGAATTCTAAGCGTTAATTCAACACTAGGCCCACATGGTCCGTTTCATGCGACCACATTCTCAAAGTTATTTAAAACGTTCAAAGCTTTGTATAGGCCTAGTTTTAGACATGTCTGCCTGGAAAGCGTGGTTTTATTATTGAGTGGAATCATTTCACCAACTGTGTGTGTCGTTTAATAAATACTTCAGTAAATACGTCTAATTTGTGCCCTTTATTTCAGCAAATGCATGTTCCCCTTGAAATTTTATAAAATGAGCGAATTTACTGAATGAAACAGTCATTACGTGTGTGTATATACTCTCATATGTGTTAAGAAATCGACTGCAATACATAATCACAGACATGTGTATTTTGTCGAGGGTTAACAAGTTTTAAGTGCGATCGAATAGTAAAAGGCAAATATTTTTTTCATTGCAAAATACATATAGGAAGAAATAACTCTTTTTCTTAGTTAAATTTTGTTTTTTAAATACGTACATTTACACTATTTAACATTATAAAAAAACATATGTGATATCGCACCCTCTCTTCATCAATTTAAATATATTTAGATCGACAGTTTTATATGACCTTACTGCATGCATGATATATAACTCGATCTAGATCTATTCAGATTGACATGTTATATGACCAAATAAACAGTATTGATATGCATTCGTGATTTGTTTATAACAAATGCCATTTAAACTTAAAATATGACAATCACATGTTATTAGCATGTCCTTTTACAACCGATGCCGACATATATGCCTATATCAAATATAGGGATAAGATAAGATAAGATAAAGATAATACTTTAATGTCCATTGGAAATTTTGTATACACTGTTTTCAGGCAAAACAAAAATACATAAAATTTATATATCGCATAGAGATAAATATATATACAATACACACATATGTATAAACCAAGATACATAATTCACAATACGATCACATTTAAATCACAAATTCAACCAATCAGAATCAAGGATACACCGAAATCATGTTACAATTAACACTTAGAATGCGTAGGTAATGTACCCATCGATATTGCTGTTAACGCGCGACCTATAATATATTGTAACATGATTTCGGTGTATCCTTGATTCTGATTGGTTGATTTGCCTTTGTTGAATGACAATGAATACCCGCAAATTACTTGGGGCGAATCAACGCGAACATATACATCGTGTTCACAAGATTCGGCCCGACTCAAAATTTATTTTTTCTATTTCTCTTAATATGTGCTCCTTACTCAAATTTGACAAATGGCATTGACATTTTCTAACTTGTGTATAGCAGTATAGGTCACAAATAACTCTCACAATTAATTAGTTTCAAGTAACTAAAAAGTTTTTAACTAGTAAAATTTGACGCCTTCTTCCATGCTGCTGTGTTTACCGAATGCCGTTGCCATGGTATGACGTCATAGTGATCAACCGTTTTGACGTCACAATGCTAGCGTCATTGTCACAATGGGTTAGGGCAAGTTTAAGATTTTTGTTCCTAGGTATTTTACTGTGTTGATGTAGTAGATAAATGTTTATCGCCATATAAAAGGATACGTGAATATTGTGAAGTGAACATAGTTGAGTGACACTGTTTGAGCTTATGTGTAAATTGTTGCTAATGTACATATTACGCCGAGTATTTTCATTTGTTTTGACCTGACCACACCTCTTACAAAAATGGAACAGTCGCAAAGTCCTTTCCACTCAGAGATAGGTACGCAAAAAGAGAGTTCGTTTCAAAACGCCTGACAACTAACGGTCATGTTACAATATCGATATCAGCGTTTAAAACCTCCGGCTAACGCCGTCGGTTTTAAACTAAATTTGCGGGTGTTGAATAGCAATGAATCCCGGAAATTTTACAAACGCAACTATTTATCTTATAATTCTTTGTTTACATTTTACCGAGATTGCTGCGTAAGTCTCTACATTTACTTTGTATAAAAATGATTAATCTATTGGCGATCGGATTAAACCTTTATAGTGGTCGTTGTGGGTAATGTGTCTTTATATGTTTCCTAAAAGAATTTTGAAATGACAGCAATTTTTAACAAAACTGTAGCTGTTTGAAATATGTTTCAATTGTTGTTTATATGTTGCCTAGTAACAATTTTTTCAATCGTGAGTAGAGAGCTTTAGAATTTGTTCTTGGTGATTTTAGATGTATGTATGTGTTCACTACACCCTAAGGATTGTGTAACTAGTGATGAAAATGCTAAGAAAAACTCGTAAACACCATTTCTCGAAATTCACAACGTTAAATATCACTAATGCCGCCATATTGGTTTTGCGCATGGGGGCGGCCATGGGCCTGGACGTTGCCGGAGTCTATGATTAAGCCAGTCGCCAGTTACGCAGCGCAACAGACTCCGGGAACCAGAATGGCTTACACGTCGAAGCACGCGTTGCACGCTTTCACCTTCGAGGGGTCAAAGGTGAGAGATTTACACGTGAGATTTTATTTTTTTTTCAAAGTCAAACTTTGGGAAATGTCATGTTCATAAAATTCACAGGAATTGTTTTGTTGGCAATAAACTTACGTTTTGAGTCATTTAGGAATTAGTCCTGACTCCATAAAAGACGTTGTAGGGCTTTTTGTGCGAGAGCTGTGTTACATGTCTTCACTGCTCGCCACCCAAGGGAGGCAATCCAGTAACACATATTTTGTTACGTTAGCTGTTGTAGCTATGTCGTTACTTTGAGTTGTAGAAATGAAAAAAAAATTCAAAACGTTCTTTATTTTTTTTGTGCTTTTACTGTCGTCGTAAATGTGCATTATTTTATCTCACTGACCTATATCCGGTATTACTACGCCATGACCTAGTTTCTACCCGACAGACGTTCATAAGGTAAAATCCATATTTTGTAATGGATCTTTAACTGGATAATAAGAAATTAGTTATATGAAACTCGTGTCGAAATGATGTATTACTCTCGCTCGGGTAAATAGAGAATACTTAACGACGTCCCGTTTAATAACATATTTATGAAACGAGTGGATGGTTTACGAGCGAAAGCGAGTTAGATACCAATACCATCCAAGAGTTTCATAAATATGTTATTAAACGGGACGGAGTTTAGTATTTTATTTATTACACACTCTAAATTAATGAAATATGTAATTAAAGTTCACTCTTCATTCATGTAGATGTGCGTAGGGATACATCTCTTACCATGGACGCATAACGCCATCTCACTAAACACCAAAAATAGACCAAGCAAATATCCAATAATAACAGTTTCAATTTTGAACAATACAATTTCAAAACACTTTATGTTGAAACTATAAGAAGCGCAAATTGGCGAGTAAACAAAAACATCGTATTAATCTCACTAGATCTTATGAATGATGTCAGGTGATTGTGACGTCATCGGAATGCGACTGTTTTGAAGCGCGATTCAGTTTTCGCTGTACGTAGCTGCAGTTGCTTCGCCAAAATAGGTTCTGTACACCCTGATGACAATGATACTGGGAAGTAAAGTTACATACAGTTCTGCAGCAAGTTTTATCTATCGAAATTGTGGGGATCATTGTCATTGTTGCCGATGAAGTTAACATTGACGGCACAAATTGCTAACAGAAGCGCCGAAATGGAGTCCCGACATTTTTAGCAAACGTTAAAATGTTATATCAACATTGACATTTACCTTGAAGCATTTTTTTATTCATATATCTTGGTATGTTATATTCTGTAACAACAGACAGACGTGAACAATGCCTCCACAACCTTGAAAACTTACGTACTTGTCGACACACAGCTATTTGTATATACATTCTAAACAATCAAACCCTTTTCGCAAAAAAGAAGAATTGTACCTATAAGGAATACAATGTAGTCGCATTAATACTCGAATGACGATTGTCACAGGATTCGTAAGTTCAACATGAAGTTTATTCCTTTTGAATTTAGAATCTAGACTACATTTACAAACTACGGCTACGTCAAGTTGCATGACAAAGCCATGCGAGAGCGCTGACGAGATTACATGTCAAGGGAACTAACTCTGAATCAACCAAGTGATACTGATTGACAGTACATTGTGATAGAAGCGTCCGTAGAATATAATCATAAGACTTTATATGATAAACCGTGTATGTTCAATGTTTCACAACAGTAGTATCTTCAACGAGAGTGTAATAATACAATATTCGACACTCGTTTCGTATAAATCATATGATATACTTGCTCGTGTAATAATCTCTATTCATTACCCATAGGATTGAAAATAGCCAAGTTAATGTTATTGATATGACCAAATGAGCACATGAGCACATGTCACGTTTACCCAGCAACCATTGTTTCACCGTGACTTCCCGTCTGTGACGTCATAAAACTATTTTTCGTGACGTCACTGTAGCTTGTCCTCGCAAAAGAAGTTGGCCGTTTCCAGGATATTTTTACGTGAATCAAATGGAGTAGAATGGGTATTGTAACATGATTTCGGTGTATCCTTGATTCTGATTGGTTGATTTGCCTATGTTGAATTACAATGAATACCCGCAAATCACTTGGGGCGAATCACCGCGAACATATACATCGTGTTCACAAGATTCGGCCCGACTCAAAATTTATGTTTTCTATTTCTCTTAATATTTGCTCCTTTCTCAAATTTGACAGGTGGCATTGTCATTTTCTTACTTGTGTATAGCAGTATAGGTCACAAATAACTCTCACAATTAATTAGTTTCAAGTAACTAAAATGTTTTTAGCAAGTAAGATTTGTCCAAGTTTGAAGCCTTCTTCCATGCGGCTGTGTTTACCGAATGCCGTTGCCATGGCATGACGTCATAGTGATCAACCGTTTTGACGTCATAATGCTAGCGTCATCGTCACAATGGGTTAGGGCAAGTTTAAGATCTTGTTCCTAGGTCTTTTGCTGTGTTTATGTCGTAGATAAATGTTTATCGCCATCTAAAAGGATAAGTGAATATTGTGATGTGAACATATTTGAGTGACTCTGTTTGAGCTTATGTGTAAATTGTTGCTAATGTACATATATTACGCCGACTATTTACATTTGCTTTGACCTGACCACACCTCTTACAAACATGGAACAGTCGCAAAGTCCTTTCCACTCAAAGATAGGTACGCAAAAAGAGAGTTCGTTTCAAAACGCCTGATAACTAACGGTCATGTTAAAATATCGATATCGCAAATTTCAGCGTTTAAAACCTCCGGCTAACGCCGTCGGTTTTAAACTAAATTTGCGGGTGTTGAATAGCAATGAATCCCGGAAATTGTACAAACGCAACTATTTATCTTATAAATGAAGAAGATATGATCACACTCGAAAGTGTGCCATTTGACTTTTACGAAACTCATGCAAATGTATGTATAACACTCTCGCCTGGGCAATACAGAAATTCCCACTTTTTCGTAAAAGTCATATGCCATATAATCTCTATTTATCACACAAACCAATTACCCGTAGAGGTAATAACAGTGTTGCATATCAAATAAATTGCATGGCGGCCGTTTTAATGTGAAAACATGTTATTATTTCGACTTACAAAAATGATTTCCATAGCTTTACCGAACCATGTACATTAAATTTTTTGGCTTGATTTTCTGAAGAGTGAAGGGAGTTTTTGTATTGTGGACATTACTTTTCAAATACATTTCATCGACTTATTTGATAGAAAAAACGTGCTACTGCCCCCACCTACTTTCATCTTCTACTCCAGAACAAAAAGACCCATAGGGCTGCAATGTTGTGTGCAGACACTTGAGCCAATTCTGGATTTGGTGACTCTGCGGCCCTCAAATAAGGACCTCAAAGGGCATGAATTAAAAACCTATTTTCATCTTCTTCTCCAGAATAAAAAAAACCCGAGAAGGTTGATATAGGCTGCAACGTGTGCAGATGGTTTCTCCAATGGAGAGTCTAAATTGTAAATTTGGTGACCCTCTATCCCCAGATAAGGGCCGTACAGGCCATGACCTAAAATATATATTTTCATCCCCTTTTTAAGAACGAAAAGACCCAAAAGGTTGATATATTGTTTACAGACTATTTAGCCAATGGGGATTCTCTATTGTAGACTTGGTGACCCTGTAGCCCAAATTGAGGGCCTTACAGGCCATGACTTAAACAGCTATTTTCATATTCTTCCCACTATACACCATGAGACTCTCGTCACATTGCATGTTCTCTCTAAGCCTTAGATCAGTGCTGCCAGTGGTCAGTGCTACACAGAGGCTATTACATAATTATACCCCCGCTACGACGTAGTCGGGGGTACATGTATATAGCGGTCAGCACGTCCGTGCGTCCGTCCGTGCGTCCAGGCGTCCGTCCGCAGGGTTTTTGTTCCGCTCATAACTCTGACACTAGTTGTTCAAATTTTACGAAACTTGTTAGGTACAATCACCGTGATGTGTACATGTGCCTTTTGCATGTTTCATATCCACATTTGCATAATTTATGCAAATTTTCTCCGTTTTTCAACTTAGCCATTCACACTTTTTGTTCCGCTCATAACTCTGACAATAGTTGTTCAAATTTTACGAAACTTGATATGTACAATCACCATGATGTGTACATGTGCCTTTTGTATGTTTCATCCCCTCATTTGCATAATATATGCAAATTTTCTCTGTTCCTTTTTACTTTGCCACTCACACTGTTTGTTCCGCTCATAACTCAGACACTAATTGTTCAAATGTTACAAAACGTGACACATATGATCACTATGATGTGTATATCTGCCCATTGTATATTTCATACCCTCATTTGCATAATTTATGCAAATTTTCTCAGTATTTCCACTTCGTCTTTCACACGCTTTGTTCCTCTCATAACTCAAACACCATTTGTTCAATTGTTTCGAAACTTGGTACATATATTCACTATGATGTGTACATATCAATGTATCTAAAGGGTAGATGATATAGCAAATGCATTCAATGACACCAAAAAATAACACAATGATAAAATACTTATAAAAAATAATGAGTATGTTATCATTGTATTATATTTTGGTGTCATTGAATGCATTTGCTATATCATCTACCCTTTAGATACATTGATATGTAATACTATTGATAATTGATCATGTTGTGATTGTAATGGGGTCTCAGCGTTTAGGCGACTTTCTGACAATTAAAGGGGACCAGTGGTCTGCCTTTGATGTGGGATGTTGTTTAAGGAGGGGATTAAAATGCTGGTTTTTGTGAAAAGCTGAATCGTAGGTAATACCCGAACGGAAAATGAACCATGAATATACATGTCTTTTATAGACATTTTAATAGATTAGATAGTACTAGTGACTGGTCTTTTTTGAAAATATGTAGTAGGAAATACACATGAAAATATTTGGATCTTATTGTTATCTTCTGATTAATAACATTACTGTTTAATGAAATTATATCTACTTTCTCAATAGTTCACGTTCACGTTCATCACCCTTCTTATAAAGTGGAATCACTGAGGCTAGTTTCCAAGTTGACTGGAGGCTTAAATATGAAGACTTACAAAGACGATTCCTCGCTTTACAGGACAGACTGGCAAGAAATGATATGAACGTTACCATGGTATTACTTTTGCTGACAGCTCGTAATACCTATTGAAACTTTAAATAAATTGTGCAAATTGTTGTTGTTATTAACATATCAAATGCATTGTAACTTTTGTGTAAATTTTACGTTTTACTCTATTTTATCTTGTTTTTCTTGTGAATGCAAATAAATTACACACTATTTTAGATACATGCATAAAATGTGATTAAAAATAATTGTGCAAAATTGGTATTGCATTTAAATGTAGCTGTACCACTGTAATACAATCTATACCACTACTTTTTTTTCGTTTTCATTTTTCGTTTATAAACTCCCACCTACTTTTACACCAAACTGATAACAGCTTTGAACAGTTTCAGGCTGTTGTTCTCGTAATTTAGCTTGGCGTGGTGTAGACCTCGATTTTCCTTCTGTTAATACACGACCCATGAGTTGCCAATGCGAGAATGAGCCAGTCATGAGAATGCTTTGACTCAATGTAATCTGTTGAATGCAACTTTGTAATTTAGGAGCGGCATTACATAAGCTCTCGGCTTGTTTGACAATCCATTTCAATGAATAAGATATGTTCAAACCAACAATACTTACAGTAACAACAATAAGAATAAACACAGTATAAATTTTTTACATCATTTTAGTGATAAAAATTCATCACAAAAGAGCATTAAACACACATCCCATGAACTATCTGTCTGTCTCTCTTTACATTATGGTGAACGAGCTTAATTTGATACATACACATTTCTTTTCAAATAGATAGCTAGACCTTTAAGTATGTTTACATTTGTACATGACAAAAGTTCCACAAACTTTTGCTGTGTTGGAATCAAAACACACACGTTGATGCAGACAGGCGTGTTTATACAAGGCGAGCTAATGCTGACAACAGGAGCGGCTTCCTGACTTAAGTATTCCCATTAATCCAAGCAATAAGCTTCAGACAAAGATTTGTGTCATCTTTGCATAAAGAATGTTTTTTTCAATCAAGCAATACGTTACTGGCTTCTACATGTAAGCTTTCAATTACCCTTTACAGTACTACAGTGTATGTTATTGTAGTACCTCTAATATTCTAAAGTGACGGACTCGAGCGATAAAGACACAATTGACTCCAAGGAACGGTTATGTGTTTCTGTGACTGGCTTCCAGTACATATATACCTCCAAACTTCAGTATTTCCAAACAAACATACTCCAGAATGTTGACCCCATCTTTCAACGCAGCAAGGATGGCCTTACAACAGGACATGGATCGGGCTGCTAACAAAGCGAAGAAGGCTTTGGATCAGGTTGAAGTTTTGGATCGTAAGATAGAAAGCATTGTGACTAGGTATGACTTTGCCAGGAGCCAGGATATGAAGTTATGGCGGTATAAACTGAGGCTAAGATGGCTTACAGCTCAAAATGTGAGAAATTCCTTTCTGGAGTACGCCAAGCGTCAAGTTGCTGAATATCGTCGTCTAAGCCTGTTCGACATGTTCTACTACAACAGTGATACAGAAAGTGAAGAATCCGAAGAGGAGACAACACATGAACCCAGCAGTCCATCCGTCATTGGTAATCAGCGTGAGGAAACTCCTGTTATAGCTTCAGAACGATTTGAGATGACTTCTGATGAATCAAGGGATGACACTGCTGATGAGTCAAGGGAGGGAACTGCTGATGATTCAAGCGAACTAACTGAAGATGATTCAAGGGAGGGAACTACTGATGATTCAGGGGAGATAACTCCAGACTCTGAGGACGATCTCGAGGTGATATTTCCTCACGATGATCTGGAGGCACCACAGGTTTCGCTGATCGCAGATTATGATGCAGATGATCTGTACCCGCCATGTTTCACTCAAAGAAACATTGATAGAATAATGGATAGGCGCCAACCGTCTACCGAACTTTGACTGGTTGGATTCTGCTAGCATTAGAAATTGTGTCATTTAGTAGTGATATAACTAGATATGTGAAACAGAAGCTCCACACAAATAAAGATTGAATGCCAATTCCGCCAAGTAAATAAAAAAATAACTCTGACTGGATCATTGTCACTTGTTTTTATCAACAAATAACTATGTCACCCTCAATGTATACCATCTTATTGTGTCATAATAATAATAACAATTTTAATTGTGTTCGTTAAAAATAGCTTTGTTCCCTTTATGAATAAATCTTGTTTTTTTTTTACATTTGCCGGGATGTTTCCCATTGTGTCAAACGTGGTAATTAATTCACATGGGAACGTGGGTAGAACATTATTTTATTTTCTCAAATGATTTTATAGTCTTGTTTTCCAAACGAAGCCAGGATGACATTATAATTAACTTAAAGTATATACAATGTTTGTCAGTGTGTCGAGGAATGTGGGTTTGTGAATGACTGCGTGTTACGGGGTTATCTAGCAGACACCAGAGTGTTCTGTTGTGGAAACGAAATTCGAGAATACATTCCTGTATAGGCTAGTAAAAAGACAGCGTTTTCTCACTTCACACAATGCACAAAACAAGATGACGGATAGTTTGATAGAACCCTATCTTGTAAACCTATTTGGGCTTGGGATTTCAGATGGTGTGTTATCTTCTCTTCTAAAATATAAAAATAACATAAATCGCATGGAAAATTATAATTAAGACATATTAGATATTCTATCCATTAACTTAAATGTGTTCTTGTCAAATGCTGGGATCGAATCACTAATTGATGATGTCTTGTATTAAATCTTAAATTCTACTAATTGATAAATTTGAAAATATTTCATTTAATAAAGAATCTGGTTTGATGAACACGCAAAGCTATGTCGTTCTAAATACACTAAACAAAATACATAACTGTAGAGCAATAGAAATAATGAAATGAACCACACTATAGTAAGACTTGGTGCATTCATAATTCACAATAACATAACCGATGCATATCATTTTAATTAACTTTTGTTGAATTGAACGTTTTTAATTTGATGCTATTTCATTAAATCGTTCAGTTGATGAAGGACTCTATGAACTTATTAATGTCAATGCCAGTGATTGGCGGTATCCAAGCTTCAATCTCCACGCAAGGCAGTCGCCATGATTGACTGTTTTAAGCCTTGCAGTATTCCCCTCGCTATGAGTGCATCGTGGGCTCTGACAAATACGGCAATGCTTTAATCAGCCAGTAATGGAGACTAGCAAGAGTCATGCTTTGCATAGGGAAGTTGGCGGTATCGCAGTTTGGAGGCTGTGGCCGTTTCATAGAAATATGAATATTATATATGCGTATCAGAATACAATTTACATGTAAAAAAGATACTGAAAAACATAACATATATATTAACTGTATCTATATTGAAAGCATTATTCATCGTACAATTGTAGGTTTATTCAAAATAAAATCACTATATTTGTAAACCAAATAAGATATATATTGTCTGGAGTGTATTTCAGTAGTTTTCTCTTAAATCTGTTACAAACTATTAAAACTCATCATGGGACTAACTTTAAACAATGTCGTATTTATCGCTATCTATTCGTTTCATGATTGTAAAATATTTCATTCATTTAAATATAAAATTCATGAATGAATTAGTACAACAAACTCTGAATATTTCAAGACTGCTCTTATGCGTAATTGCATGTTTTTAAAAATAAATATATGATGTAGTACTTTATCATCCAAAACTATGTTTCCATAGGAGAAATCCATAAGACAATATATTTTGCACAATGCCCTGCCACATGTCAATGCTAAACGGCAATGAGTAATGACATTAGAATTCTATGTCGTCATAAACATAGTGACGTCATAATGTAATGACATCACCGCATTGGGGGTAAAATGGCAGTGCTGTGCTCAGAGATATACAATTTTCATTGAAAAATGCTTTTGGATGATAAATAGAATCTCACCTTTGTGTCTTCCTGGTATCAAATGTATCACCACTCGTTGATAAAACTATCATAGGACAGTCTCGGATGTGTAACTTTTATCAACTCGTGTTATATATTGTATATCATTGGTGATATTCTCTATAAAACATTTCTTACTGACATGTCAGAGTCCATGGTAGAGTACACCTTCTACACAGTCAATCATGCACGCTGTTATAAGCACCCCCGAAAACTAACATCTTGATTAAATAAATTGTGATGCTACATTTTTATATTATTGCCATATAACTACGTTTTGGATTGGTGATGTTTAGAGGATATTCTCTTTTCTTAACAAATATAATGGGTTTTTTCTCATGGAGTGAGGTTGGTGACGTAAGGTGAGTTGTAGTTTTAACGCCGCTTTCAAGAGTATTTCACTTAAATCACCGTTGCTAGAGCCATTGCAGGGAGAAAACCTTCAACGCCATTGTGGCTGTTCCTTGTGGTGAATCCTGCGAGTATCGACTGGAACTGGCGAACCATGGGTGGTACTACGCTGAAATCCAGTGCAGCTTTGCACCCAAACCTTACTGAAAGTAGAACAGTTCTCTACTGCAGACAGAGTTGCCGAGACCCTGATAGGGAGTGAGGTAGAAACTCGGGAGCAATAACAATGAACCGCTCTACTTCACGAGAAGAGATAAACATGATCCTTTTCAATAAAAAACACCATTTTTATTCATTTCTACTCTTTCTATTTCCGGTAGCGAAATACCACAGGCCTGTTGTACAAAACATGTCCATAATAATGGATACACCCTCATGTTATACATGTGAAGATGACATTCAAATAATTAGGTGTAACTTACATTGTGTTTTGAGATATACCTGCTCTGAATAAAAAATAGCAGTGAGGACGTTTGCTATTGGTCGTTACGGTTTGTTATGGTTACAGCAACGGCTCACAATGGTTATGTCAATGTTTGCGATGTTGTTTTATCTCAGAAATTGTGTAAGGAAATCCACAATGTTACCATATATCCAACGAGCAACCTGTAGTACCAGCATTAATATGTATAGTATATAAAATATTATAAGTATTTGCAACTTATCTGTGAATAGGCTTGTGTAACTGTGTACGTGTTCAGGAGCGGCATTGATATGAGCATATTGAGCTTGTTTGTCAATCCCTTTTGTTTTTTTTCCGAAATAAGGTATGTTTAAACCAAACATATTTTTATTCAGTCTTTAGGCCACTTTTATTCTTAGTATACACAAATGACATCGTTGATGGCATGAAGAGTAATATTGGACTCTCACGTAGAATTATAACACCTCTGTGTCTTCACCCATAGAAATGAAAGAATCACCAGTAACAGAAGTAGATTCCTATAAACATTTAGGTGTATATCTCCAAAAAGATTGCTAATGGAAAAAACAAATTGAAGAAATAGTAAAGATTGTATGTCCTATGGTAATAGGATTACTGATGAGACAATTGTACTAAGGAACAATCTAAATTATGATACTTGAAAATTTACAATAAGCCGCTCTAAGATCGATCTGTGGAGCTGTGAGGGGAATTAGCTATAACAAATTAAATAAAGAAACTTAATTTATACCATTAACAAAACGTAGAGACATAAAGAAACTAACTTTATTCTACAAAATGAATAATAACCTCATTCCAAATTACCTAGTTGATCTAATACCACCACACGTTTCAGATCTAAATTCTTACAATCTGACAAATACAGATAGTATTCGCATAATCCGTTGCCATACAGAGTCGTATGCCTGTTCGTTTTTACCCAATAATTTACCAACCGAAACTATCAACTCACAATCATTAAATTCCTTCAAAACCCGTTTACACACCACGCAGGAAAATATTTTCTTTGATAACAAATTTTGGATGTAGATTCTGTCAAATTATCCATCCTCGCCTCAGGTTGGATTGCAGTGACTTGAACGCCGATAAATTTTATAGGCATATTTCCAATATTTCGAACTGCGCATGCGAATACCCATAGGAAATCTCTCTCCACTACTTCCTTACTTGCTCTTGTTATCACTTGATTAGATCAGATAAATATTTGTTTACATAAATGATTTTGATATATATACTATTCTGAAAGGAAATAAAAAAGAACAAATCAGCATATATCCTCGAATCTGTCCATAATTTTATTCAAGACTCACTATATAAGATTTAAATCATCCTAAGCTCTCTTACAACATGCGTCTTTGTAGATATTTCCCAAAAACTGTTTCGCTCTTTGCATTTTGGGCAACTATTTGAGTACTGATTTTGTACATTGATCTTCGTTATTGATTGCATTTTGTTATATTTTGTGGAGCGGCCAATAGCTTGTTGTGCCAATCACTATTCATGTAAACTTTTTCATGAATAAAATATGTTTAAATCAAATCAAATCAAATTTGTATTCCTTCATGATCATTGTGTATTTATAATATTGTTCGATTAGAAACGAATTATTCGTTTCAATAACATCGATTAGAAAAGAAGACTTTTAACTTTGGCTTAAACATATAACTTAGTTGATTGAAATCATGTCAGAGTTTATGTAAATAGCGCTTCGAAACAAATTATAAAGCTCAATCTAAACAATAACATTCCGTTTTACTTCCGAAGACAACATAACTAACCGTCTGTATGGACAATTTGACTTTTTTATACTATAGTATATTGTAATAACTGATTATAATTATATGCTATGTGAATGAATGTACCTCTATTTGTTATGAAATGTAAGTAACTTTTCTGTTATATGCCCGTACCACAAGATACGTAAAATAAAAAAAATATTGATTAACAAGAATTGCAAACTTGTAACTTATTTGTACATTTATGTTTATACCTAGTATTATTTAGAAATGTTCAAAGGTTGAAGAAAGTAAATCGATAATCGAATGATTCGTCCATCTACTTGCCTGTATCTTCTATCAAGCAAATAAAAATATATTTGAGGAAACCGTGGTCCTATTTGAAAAATAATCCCAATTATTTTTATCAATTGAAAATGTTCAACGTTTATGATTTTCTTTTGAAATGTTCATAAAACGATGTATCATCCGATCTATCCTCTCTATAAAATGAAATGAATCTGATACATCTTACAGCGAGTGCTAGTCATCATATCTATTAATCTAATCCCCAATCCATCTATTTAAATCTCCCCTGTCAAAAAGATTACAAACATAAGACAATGGACAGTGTTGACATATCTATTAAATCCTCTTTGCCTTATCTTAAGTAGCTATTGACCATTATACTCCGACCTGATGTTTATCCTTCACTTAATCGCATAATCTTTCTGCAGCGTTGACAAAGGCGTGTTTTTAGATGCACTGAGGTTGGGGATCATCCCGGATTAAGGAGATTTGCCTCCTAGCCATACGCGATGCCTCACGCCACACATTGTTAATCTTTTAATCTTCTCTCAGTTGAGATTTAAACCCCCTTACTCATCATTTCTATGGACAGGCGGATTAGAAATTTCATTTTCGAATTTTAAATCCTTAAATCTCATAGCTTAGCTTCCCAGATTTGTGATTAACGGATTATGAAGTCATAGGTTATAACATTTGTCCTGGCCCGATTGCGTCAGTTGCTAAACACATTTTGGATTTACACATACGGACCCTCGATAAGGTAGGAGCTCTCTATGAATGAATGTTTGTAATATATATATTTGAACTCGATCAGAAAATGTATACAAGAGTGATAACATATTCCTCAAGCTTCGGCTGACGTGTTACTATATTTGAAATTATTAATTTGTGTATTCATTAAGAAGTCGACGAATAAACAGCGAGAGGAAGGAATTCATGTGTATATATATATATATATATATATATATATATATATATATATATATATATATATATATATATATATTATCAACATCTTTATCTATTTCGTTCAATCTGCAAAACTGTAGCATGACAAACGCCAGGGCAAATTGTAAAAATATGCAAAATGATAAAATCGGCAAAATGATAGAATCGGCGGTATAGAAACGGTTTAAACTTAATTTTTATGTCATGATTAAATAAATGTTAGAACAAAAATGTAGTCATTCATCATTGGCGTGGATGAATTCACTCCGAATTTGTTTTGAACGTATTAACATTTGAAAGACAATACTAATTTATTTGTAATTCATGTAATTACTGATAAAACTTGCATTTACACATTTCTGTATCGGTACACTAAGTTGTTTAATAAAGAGGCAAGGGACATTTACTTACATAAATGACAAGTATTCTGAACTTAATGACACTAAACACTTAACGTAAAGTTTTTTTTATCAGGATCTTTTCTTTTGGTTATCAAACATTTTCGCTCGTCGGATGCTGAACCTTTCATTCGTTTCATAAAATGGTTTCAAACGCGATTTTATTTAATATTATCCGTTCCTCATCTCATGATGAAGCCAAACTTGTACGATTACATATTTAAGGACACTTTTCAACAGAAGTAAAAGGATAAGATGAAATGACACGTCATAAAATGAAAGAGCTCACAGATGAGGATGTTTTCGCATACTGAACCGGTTCCTCGTATATTCCACAACCGGTCCAAATAATTACATATTGAACTATTTCTATTCCATTAAAGTTCATACTTACATCGTTTGTAAATTATCAAAAATGATTTAGCCTTGATATTTAGTTATTGTTGCAGGGACGTAATTTAATGCTTGAGACGTCCCATTTATGATATTTAATAACAAAGATATATGCATTCATAGGGAACAGTAACAACACTCCAAATACGTTTCAATCCAGGCTGTTTCACTCGGGTTGTATATATCCTATAGATCTGCATCTCATCACTAATATTGTTGTCGATAGAACAGTACATCTTGAGTGAATCGTTGCTGACAAGACCTTTAAAGCCTTTAAAGGGACATAATTATATGCTTGAAGTCAAATATGTCCAATGATATATAATAACTAGTCTATGGTCAATCAGTTCAGTATAACGAAAATATAACCAAGTCGTGATCATGATCGAAAAACGGACAATGGACCTTGGCTTGCTGCAATCAAACGTAATTTTTAAAACTTTTAATAAAGTAGATATGAAGACAGATTTGCTTCTTTAATGTTAAATAGGTCTTATAACGTGTACATACGTCATGATTTGTGAGAAAGAGCCATACTTGTCGACTACTACACATCTATGAGACCGTGGCTTGGTTTTCATTGAAACATATATAAATATGATACACTAAGTATTTGGGGGTGAATATGAAAGTCGAGTAAAAAAATATAACCTAAACCAGCACCTTTTGTAATATGGTATATTTTAGAACCAAATAAAATATCATGAAAAACTGATAATGCATCTTTAATATGGTTTAAACGTATTTATTCACCGGAAAGTGAAGGGATAGGCAAACAAGCAAAACAATGCTAATGTAAATGCATCTCCTTTTATGGGGCCTTTTATATGCAGTTGTCATGACATAAATGCACTTGTTCAACCTCACCTCAACATCAAATCAACGTCAACATCACATCAACGACATTAAACCTTTTTCAATTTGTTTAGATTGCTTTAATATTTGTCAAAATATCATAAGTGCTGATTTAAATTCAAATTATCTCACTATAAATATTCATCCCAAATGCCAAATCTATGGAAATTACCTCCTTTCAATGGAACTCGAGCGACGGACGTACACTACTACAGAAGCTAGAATTACACGTCACATTTACATGTATACAAGTTAGATGTCCTATCAAACACTGTCAACCCATAATCTGCTATAGATAAGTTAAAGATATGTTTGACTAATTTTCATGTTTTCACAACTGAATGAACTAGTATTAACATGATAACTGATAGCAACCATAAGTACTTCTCGATAACATAACCTCATCGATAACGTTTACCATAACACTCTCTATCCTCTCATCCTTAATCGACATCGTATAATCTTACTGTATATGTCGCTGATATACACCCATATTCGTAATAAACCATAGCATTTAATGTTAACAATAACTTGAACAAGGTGTACCAAGTACTAATAACAAGTAAACGAAACCGATTATTGAATTAAAATACACGTGAAATATAATAAGGATATCTTTCTATTCTTGACTAATAAAATATTTGTCTCATCAAGTTAGGTAAAACGTTGTATTTAAACTATATAACTTTTCTACTCTACGGGATATCAGATATCTTCACTTCATCTTGATAGACTCGTTATTTCTCTTGTATTTCTCCCAGTATTTCATTAACACTCATTTCGAATATTTCGATAATTCGATAGATTCTACTTATAAAGACTATTTATTCAATATGATAGCATATATTTTGAAGTGCAATCTAATGGTAGTGCCGATTGTAACTGAAATAATATAACAGAACCATAACAATGACATTTTATTTTATCATTCCACATCCCTTATGTCATTGATCCTTACAGATATTTTTAAAGCCATATTCAAAGACATAATTATTCGTTTAAAAAAAATGTTCATTATGTGTATTTTATCAAAATATTCCAAATATTCATTTTCAAAAATACATCATGTGATCTTTCATCATTCCTCCTTACCTCCTAAACATTCCCAGACACTTTAATTTAATTTTAAAAACAACATTTTGTACAATAAAATCCTTCATTTCATATATGCCAATTTAATGTACAGCTCCTGCCTCTCTATCCATTCCATTACAAACCCAAACTAATCTCAATCCGATCTTCCACTTTCAGATCCCAAGTCACAATGGACAACAGTAGCTCCGCATCCCGCTCCAACATGAGACGGTTCGAGAAGGCCATGCAGGTGGTGAAACACCTGAACCTTCAGATCCAGGACATCCTTCAGCGTTACAGCATCTCCCGCGACAGCATCAACCCCGCCTGCATCTCCTCCTTACATCGCCGACTGACCACCATGGAAGCAATGCGCAGCCTCTACCTCAAGTACGCTATGAAGAAGATGAGGGAAACTCCGGTGAGCTTCCAACTTCGCGTGCTCGATGAAGATTCATTCACAGAAGATTTCTCTGGAGATGAAGATTCTGAGGATGAGGAATCATCTGGTGAAGCCTCTGACGACTCATGTGTTGATGAAACTGATGCTTTGGAGGAGGCGCGGTGTTCGGGAGATGGCCATTGTGCCACGGCAGCTGTGGACTGTATTGCTTATCATGAACATCCATCTAAGGAGGTTGATGGGAAAGAACAAGAACTTGCTGAACTTGCTGGGGATTCTCCTACTGGAAAAATGGTCGTCAGAAGGAAATCTGAGCATGACCTTGTGGAGGAACTAGACGACCTTGAGGTTATTGTTATTTCGGAAGAAGGGGAGACCACTCTTGATGACCTCAGTGATGATGAACTTGACGTGTTCGCTATGGAAGACATCTCTTACCGTGCTCGGCCTTAAAGGATATGTTGAATGTCTAGTGCTGTAACCGTACGACTAGTGCTTTCGAGATTATTGCTATTTATGGAATATTGTTGAAGAAATGCAAGCACATTTCATATGAGCAATGCGTGACTTATCATGTGGACTATTTAACCGATAAATAATTTGAATACCTTGGATCTCGAGATTGTTGCTATTTATGGAATGTTGTTGAAGATATGAAAAAACATTTAATATGAACAATGTCTGTCTTAACATGTGGAATATGTAACCAATAAATAATATAAATAACTGGGATTTCTTTTTATTTAATATCTGCAAAGGATGTCAGTATTGTAAACCTGTAACGGGTCAACACAGTTGAATATGTACAACCTTGTTCAGCATTGTTGGGTCACACATTGTGCAATGATGTCCCCGTTCTTTAAACAATAAACACATCATTTTCACTGTAAGATAATCAATTTAAAAGTAAATATTATGCATGAAAAAAACATGTAGATAAACTTAAAGTTCTGCTGTGACCTTGAGAATAATGTACAGGTTAAAAAAATACATAATCAGCCCTTTGTCTTCACTGCGAGGTGCTTTAAGTAAGATATGAGAAAATTCCAGTGAATGGTTCTTGAGATATCCTGCTGACAAGATTTAAATGTAAATTACCATGTAGAAAAATTCAGAGTTCCCCTGTGACCTTGAGAATAATGATCACCAAAATCTCATCAACCCTTTGCCTTTCCTTGGAGAAGCTATGTGTAAGATATGAAGAGAATCCAGTGAATGGTTCTTGAGATATCCCGCGGACAAGAGCAAAATGACAAAGTCTCGTCGTGAACCTCTATAGGAACATTTCTCTCCCATATGCAAAATATGAAAGGAATCCAGTGAAAAGTATTTGAGTTATTCCATTTTGTACCGACGTACACCGGCAGAATACTATATCCACCGCTTCGCGCTAAACGCGCGGCGGGGGATAACTATATATAACTAAATAGCATAAATCAAACAGTTAAATAATTAAATGAACTACAGGGGCAGTATATCAAAGATTTATTTACATAATATGAAAGAAAGTCTCACAACACAAACTAAACCACGTGACAAACTAGCAACAGACACAATGGATCAGACAGAATATTAATGTGCATCTTCGATAGAATTCATTGACAGAGATTTAAGAAGCTGAGGCTATGAAGGAGAAAACGTTCTGTGGAAAGTCCACGTCCATGTTGCAGTAGTTGCGACATTTCTGTGCAGATAATAGCACTGTTATCAAGCATGTGATATATACCATATCAGCAGGCTATCTAAATTAATTCAGATCAACAGTTTGTTTGTGTCAGGTTACACTGTGTTGATCTAAAATCCACCAATGCACAGGGCTGTCCCGTTGAACTCTGACAGTTCGCCGATAAGCCTATCAAAATTGACGCCTCATATCGATCTCAAAACTCTAAACATAGTTAAGCTGATCACGAAACAAAGCCCATTTCATACAATCGTAACACCTTCTTCTTTCTTTATAAGTAAATAAATATCATTTGATAATGAGAAAACTGGACTAGAAGCTATCGTGATTGGTCAATTCGAACTTCCCTCTTTTGCACACGTTATGTCAACAAGTCAGTCTCTCATACAGGCCAGTGTAACATCATGTATAACCTGTATAACCGTAATATAGAACAGTCGATCTTAATTTATTAAGATTGGACAACAGGGACAGTTATATAGTATGTAATTGAGTTTTTAAATTCGATCGAGTTGATTGACATAGTGTTGTGAAACTAGATAGTTGATAAGCTGCTGCTCTAAATAATTGACAGCATCACTTGCTTGATAACTTTGCTAATTTCTGCTAGTATTGCTATAAATGGATCTTTTTCTCCGTCATTGAAAGGGGACAATAATCCTTACATATGTTCAATGCATAAACTATAATGAACAAAAACAATACAATGTATGTGTGGATGTGTGTGTGTATGTGTATGTATGTTTGTATGTATATATGTATATAAGTATGTATGTATGTACGGTTGTATGTATGTACGGTTGTATGTATGTATGTATGTATGTCTGTATGTCTGTATGTATGTATGTATGTATGTATGTATGTATGTATGTATGTATGTATGTATGTATGTATGTATAGAACGGACATATATATATATGGACACGGAATAATTTTGGATATTATTTTACTCGAATTGGAATGTGTTTTTTCAATTAGATTTCTATACTGACATTTGTCTTTGAAGCAACCGGTTCAGTTTTGTTAAATGAAAACACAATATTTTTTACACATTATGGAATGTTGACTCAGAATAGACGCCTTTTGAGAAGAATATGTTTCAGGATACATAAGACAAGCTGGGAATCATACACAACTTTTGGAGTGTCCCTAGATCTAATGTGAACACTGCGAGACAACACTCAACTGTATTACATTCCATGTGTTTAAAGGTGCATCCATTGTGTTTCATAAAATTTTATTAGGCTTTAATACGTTTCGACTCACCATATGTGCTGTTTACAGTGCAAATTAATTCACGGGGCTTGCATATTCATCCCGAATCACCAAATATATCATAATTACTAGTTTCCAATTAAAATAGAGTAACATCATTATGTATGTGCAGAAACCAAAACTACACGTCCCATTTACATGCACAGTAGTTATATGACCTATTAACCATGATCAACTCAAATTTATCAGTTTGTCTGTTATATATAAGATTCCAAAATTACATTTGACTAATTGGCGCGCGCCACACGCGGTACATTGTCCGGTTTTCGATCAGAAATCACTACTTTTACCTTCATATCGTCAATATACTAAGTCGACTAAGATCAAAGTGGAAATATGCGGCAACAGTCAGTACTTCTCGATAACATAACACAATTTATAACGTTTAGCATATGTGACCCCAAACAAAACAATCGATGTACCTTTAAGGTTATAGTGTCACAGGATACAAATATAAGTTGAAAAAAAGATAGAAATTCAAATAAGAACAGTGCTTTACATGTATATAACGTGTATATTGAGCAATGTATTTCGTTAAGTGAAGACAATCATTTCATGTGTGTGTGGTGTCAAACCCAAAATTATTATGTGAGTGTTGCATACTTATGATGATGATGACATGATTTATTGGGAATGCCTGTCAAATTCAAATTTTATACAGCACAAATTATGTTTAATATGATTGGGAAATGCGTTGCCTCCATAATCTGAATGTAAAACATTTGTCAATGGGAGTCTCTGAATGAAGTAAGTAACTACTTGTTCTGCACTGTTTGTTCCTACTCAACTGTAGTCTAATCCTATTGAGCAGTCTCGAAGCGTTCACTTGGCTCCTTCAGGCACGGTTGCCTTGATGGTGAGGATCCTATCAGTGATGAACTCGGGCAGGTTCCACAGGACTCTGTAGAAATACTTGCAGTCGTTACCCACTAGGTATCTGGGTCTGGGGAACATGGCAGTGATAGCATGGGTGTAAGCGTCAACCACAAGATGAACATCTGGACTGGTGAACTTCTCAAGCATTTCTTCAACCATGACCAGCGCTGAAATACGAACAATAGCAGTGAGATATAAGAGATAGATTTAGTGTTCATTTTAGGGGAAGATATGTAAAATTTTAGCGCTTAAGAGTGCTCAGAGATCACAAGAAACCGAGGGATTTGTAGTATTGGGTCTAGGACAATTGTCACCTGGACAATTGCCAACGGACAATTGCAATGCGGACAACTGTCACCTAGGACAATTGCCACCTAGGACTATTGCCACCCAGGACAATTGCCAACTAGGACATTTGCCACCCAAAAATTAAATAAGTAGCAGCAGTTTTGACAATATTTATTTAGCTAAATAATGTGAATAAGCAGTAATAACATATATTGTTAAGCACATTTAAGTCTTAAGGGCTTTCTTGATAAACATCTGAAAGAATAAATAATTCCATTTGCGATGGGTCCTCCCTCATTCTATAGTATCCTATAAATAAGCATCTTGAACGTGAATGTTATTAACGAAAGATCAGGTCTAGATCAGGTCTTTGATCAGCTTGAACAGTATGCCGTCGTCTGTATGATCAAGAGACAATCCATATACGTCGAATACATATGGAAGGCTTGTCACAGATCAATCAGAAATTATGGCCATGGTTAAATGTTGCAGAAAATGCATCCAACACCAATGTCGAGCTCACAAGGGACACATGTCATTTTCAAAGGCATCTGCTGGCGAAGTAAATGTCACGAGCAAGGTCGGACAGGCTGCGCCACGACATGAACCTCCCTCTGTTTCACCAGAGGTATAAAAACGGTCCTTAAATATATACTCTAATCGTGAGTTAATAAAATCCCATTCTATCATTTTTGTAATGAATGCATGAATCATGAACTTTTTTTTATACTTTTGTATCATATACTTTTAAATTATATATACAGTACACTGAAATTAAACTACAATAAAGACTTTCGACTTGAAGTGATTTAACCTGATAGAAATATTCGAAAATGAATAATGTACACAACTACCACAACCGCATAAACCAGAACAAAACCACAATGACCTTTTGTTGTTCAGGGTTGCTAATCTAAATATCTCAGCACAACATGTTCTTTGTCAACTCACTTTTATCGACAAAGCTATGTCCATAGTATTGTTGAACATCAGGGCTGGCTTGATTGAATGTTTTGGTCATTGAATTTTTAATGGCAGTCCCATTTATGATATTGGTCCGGAAATATCCGGGCTCCAGTAGGTGAACGCTTAGGCCCTGTTTAATAACTTCTCTCCTGAAAAATGTAATTTATTAATTAATTTACTTTGATACCGATAGCAGGTCCAAGTTCAACTTCTCTACGCAAGGCATATCTCTTGCCAGTCTCCATTACTGGCTGATTTAAGCCTTGCCGTATTTCTATTAGGTTTCCATGCTACGTACTCAGAGCCCACTTTGCTTTTCAGTTGAAGAGATCCACTTTCTAAGCACATGAAATACTGCAAGGATTAATCAGCCAGCAATAGAGGTTGGAAAGGGTTATGCCTTGCGTAGGCAAGTTGGTCTACGTTATTTTAATCAACGAGTAATAAATACGACAGTTACAAAATGTACATCATGTATAAGGAACTAACTAATTTGTATTTTTGGAAATATGATTCAATTTTGTTTATCTTTCTGAAAACCACGCTAAAAAATTAAATCGTTGTTTTCGAATCTCCTGTACTAGGCAATGGGCGAATTATTTTTAAGAATTGTTTAATAACCAACTACAGCGAAAATGCATCAAAGGCGTGGAAGGTTTATTATGTCTAAAACAACTTTTATTAACATGATCTCAATATTCCGGCAACAGCATTTTTTTCACTCGTTTTGTTCCTTTGCTAGGTAGGACATTGTCAACATTGCTTCAAAGGAGCATGTCACTAATAAAAGAGGTGAGGTGAGTTGGGGTTAAATGCCGCTTTCAAGAGTATTTCACTTATATCACGGCTGCTGGTATGATTGCAGGGAGAAAACCCACAACACCACGTGACTGTGCATTGCATCGGCTAGAGGTGAAGTGATGTGAGTTGGGGTTTAACGCCGCTTTCAAGAGTATTTCACTTATATCGCGGCTGCTAGTATTATGGCAGGGAGAAAGCCCGCAACACCACGCGGCTATGCTTTGCGGTGAAACCTGCGAGCATCGGCTGGAACTAGCGAACCATGGGTGGTACTGCACTGAAATTGGGTGTAGCATTGCATCCAAACCTGACTGCGTGTAGAACAGTTCTCTACTGCAGACAAAGTTGCCTGGCGGGATTCAAACCCCGGACCTCTTGATCCGAAGCCGAACGCGCTAACCACTGCGCTATCCCGCCCCCACTAATAAAAGAAATAGCTACTACTAACAGAGAACAATGACATTCTTTCGTTCAAAGTAGAATTATAGAGAAAATCCGTGTACTAGATCCAAAGGTAACATGCTACCGTGGACATCTAAAACAAATTCAGAAATTTCAATAATACCATACGTTTTAGAAGGGTAATGTGAACAGTGTTGGAGTTTTGACAGATACAGGTGGTATAACCAACGACATTTAAGAAATATGTTCAAATAAAATATCCGCTACAGGTGGTGCCTCAACGCCATGTTTGGAGATACAATAAGGGGCCTTTAAAACTATATTTGGACAAGAAAAGTATCGAAGTTTTGACATTGATAAGGATTTGAAAATTGTGCCTGTAAAGTTAGGGTGCCTATTGAGAAATCAGAAAATGCGTTTCAACGAATTCACTACTTATTCTGAATTATTACGTGACCGTTGTAACTAAAGAACTATTGAAGATGAATTTCATTTTGTTCTTGTTTGTCCTTTCTTTAGTGAAAGTAGAACAAAACTCATACCAAATCGATTTTGTCATTTTCCAACACAGCAAGGGTTTGTGGAACTTTTGTCATGTACAGATGTAAACATACTTAAAGGTTTAGCTATCTATTTGAAAGGAAATATATGAAATTAAGCTCGCAAACCAAAATGTACATGTATAGCAAAACTTGTTTTAAAGTACACTATTTTTGTATTTGTACTCTCGGCCATGTGGCCTCTAATGCTGAATAAAATCTCACTCTCTGTTCAAATAAAACATCCGAAGACAATTATATCACCAAACTTACCTAAGACAATCGGAAAATGCCTCAACGCCATATTTTGAGATACAATAAGGGGCGGTGGCAGCTGCAATTCTTCCCATCATGCTCGAGATGTTGACAATACGACCTTTCCCTTTCCGGACGAGTGGTTGAAAGACCCTTGTTACCTCGACGACGCCATAGAGGTTGACCTCAAGGCAGGCTTCGTAATCGGCTCTAGTCAACCATTCAGAAACCCCTACTGCACCAGTGATTCCCGCGTTGTTCACAATGGCCCATAAACCTTTCAACAATAAGTCAATTTTAGTCAATGCACTGTACTACTACTACTTCTACTACTACTACTACTACTACTACTACTACTACTACTACTACTACTACTACTACTGCTGCTACTACTACTACTACTGCTGCTGCTGCTTCTACTACTACTACTTCTACTACTGCTACTACTACTACTGCTGCTGCTACTACTACTACTACTACTACTACTACTGCTGCTGCTGCTGCTACTACTACTACTACTACTACTACTGCTGCTACTACTACTGCTACTGCTACTACTACTGCTGCTGCTGCTACTACTACTACTGCTACTACTGCTACTACTACTACTGCTGCTGCTACTACTACTACGGCTACTATAACTATTACTAATAGTATTGCTACTATTACTACTACTACTACTACTACTGCTACAACTGCTACAACTACTTCTACTACTACTACTACTACTGCTGCTGCTGCTGCTACTACTACTACTACTGCTGCTAATGCTGCTACTACTACTACTACTGCTACTGCTACTGCTACTACTACTACTACTGCTGCTGCTACTGCTACTACTACTACTGCTGCTGCTACTACTACTACGGCTACTATAACTACTACTAATAGTATTGCTACTATTACTACTACTACTACTACTACTACTACTGCTGCTACAACTACTACTACTACTACTACTACTGCTGCTGCTGCTACTACTACTACTGCTGCTGCTGCTGATGATACTACTACTACTACTACAACTACTGCTACTACTACTACTACTACTGCTGCTGCTATTACTACTACGGCTACTATAACTACTACTAAAAGTATTGCTACTATTACTACTACTACTACTACTGCTACAACTACTACTGCTGCTGCTGCTGCTACTACTACTACTGCTGCTGCTACTACTACTACTACTACTGCTGCTGCTGCTACTACTACTACAACAGCTACTACTGCTACTGCTGCTGCTACTACTACTACGGCTACTATAACTACTACTAATAGTATTGCTACTATTACTACTACTACTTCTACTGCTACAACTGCTACAACTACTACTACTACTGCTACTACTGCTGCTGCTGCTACTACTACTACTACTGCTACTACTTCTACTGCTGCTGCTGCTACTCCTACTACTGCTACTACTTCTACTACTACTACTGCTGCTACTACTACTACGGCTACTATAACTACTGCTAATAGAATTGCCACTATTACTACTACTACTACTACTACTGCTACAACTGCTACAACTACTACTACTACTGCTACTACTCCTACTGCTACTATTACTACTACAGCTACAACTACTATTACTACTACTACTACTACTACTTCTGCTACTACTTCTGCTGCTGCTATTGCTACTACTGTTGCTACTATTACCGCTAATATTACCACTACTACTACTACTACTACTATAAGTATTATTATTACTACTACTACATCCATTTGACACTGGGAACTTAGGATGACATCACAATGCACACTGAGAATAACTGGGCATATATTATATATTTATAAAATGCACATTTTTAAAATTTATATAGTACCTTTGTCAGCCGGTAGCTGGTTTGCTACAAACTCCCGAGCCTTTGCAATGCTCTCTGCTTTAGTTACATCGAGTGGCACGGTTTTCAATCTGTCAGACGAAACTTTCTTCAACTCCTCCTCTCCCTTCTCCGATAAACAGGCAGCGAATACATTGAACCCGAGAGAATCCAGCTTTTTGGCCAGCATGTTGCCAAATCCGTGGTCACACCCCGTAATGAATACGTAGCGTTCACCGTATTTACCAACCGTAGGCAGTCGGATCAACTCCCTGATGATCATGTAGACTGCAATCGCTCCGATGATGAACATCCACATGATTCAACAGGTTTGCTCTGCAAATAAATGATTACATTGTGAACAAAGGACAACTAAGGACATACGTTGTTTCTCTTTTAATGCACTATTAAGTTTCTCCAGCAAGGTTGTATAGTTATATTAGTCCTAGTGAAGATGGCCATAATCTTTCCAGCAGTTGACATTGTGTGGAACGTATTTTGTGTCGGGGATGAGTTGTCTTTCACCTGTTTTGATTTATATTTGATATTTGGTTCAAGGTTTGATGAAGCATAAAACCGCGCATTATGCAGGCACATACAGAGGAGGTTCATTGATATTCTTGCAAACAATTCCATAAGAAACACTCGACGTGCTTAAATGCTAAGTATGACAGTCTGATTAAAATCGACGGTTTTCCGTGGAATAAAAATTGCAAAATAGTGCATCTACCGGGATACGAACTCATATCAGTCGTAGGTTCCACGCCAAACCGTCTGATTACAGCCCGTAGACTCGCGTGTTCGAGCGCAATTCAGGTAGCCAATCAAAAGATGCCCAACAAATGCTTTCAGTGCGAGAAGCTAGGGGCAGATAACTCCAAACAGCTATCCTTTTGTCTGTTCCGAATACTACCGTTTAAATACTATGATGTGATTGGTCAGTTATTTGACTGGGCTTTGGCTGCGCTAAACTGGTTCGGAACACACGCCTATACGGGATGTTCTCAGACCTTGTGGCGAGGAATCTACAGAATCTGTTCGTATCCAGGTAGATATATTATTTTGCAAATGTTATTCCTCGGAACAAGGTCGATTTTAATCAGACTGCTAAGTATGATTATAATTTGATCTGTAGGACTTGGCGTGTGATATGGAATTGCCGCCTGACCAGCTCAAACTAAGCACTCAATATTTGGTGTTGGGTAGGGGGACAGTGTTTGGGTTTGGTGGGGAGAGAGTTTGGGAGAATCCTACAACAGCCATTAAGTAGTCTCCCGGTTCGTGCAGGAATAACTAACACGTAAAATCTACTGAAATGTTGTATTCCAGTTACTACAACACTAGTTTCGAGTTCAGGAACGTATTCACTGTCCTTCGTACAGAAGCTCACGCACAATCTTGGTAGATGGAGACATAAATGCAACTTCAAAAAAATGCAAGTCCATACTTACCATCCATCAAAAGCATTTAGTTTCAAAGAAAGAATGAAGTATTTCTTTCAATGTAACACTCAACTTGCCAATGCAGGGCATAACTCTTGCCAGTCTCTATCACTGGCTGATTTAGGCATTGCAGTATTTCCATAAGGTTTCCGTGCTAGGAAATTGGGGCCCGCTTTGCATTTCAGGTGCATCGATCCACTACATTAGCACCGTACAGCTAGATAAATACTGCAAGGTTTAAATCAGCCAGTAATGGAGACTGGAAAGAGTTATGCCTTGCAATGGGAAGTTGTGTAACACTACGTACTAGATTTGCGGCACTATCCTTTTCTGCAGTGACTTCACGTTGATCACACCATTACATAATAATTATATGTACTTTATAACGCGAATCTGATATCTCACAACAACGACGTCTCTTATTGGGTACAGTTTGGACGATAAAGCCAGTTATCAGCTTATCAGCACATGTAGTCTAGCCTTGATGAGGTGTAAGGTGCACAGTATAACATACAGTGCATACCAGAAGCATGTTCACCTGCTTGTGTATTTCATTGCAAATAGCATGTAACTTGACACGTCTGTGAAGCCAACCCGAAAACGAAACCGACCACTTTGCATTTTTTTTATTTATAAGAAAACAGTTAGGTGTTCCACAACAAAATCTGATTTGATGCCTAAAAGAAAACAGTTAACAGTTTGGCAGCTCTTTGTAGGGACCAAAGGTCAATCTTTTCAAAACTACAGTTTTTATTTCTCATTTAGTCGATTTGAAATGTTTTATTAGACAATAAGTAAAATTTATTACTTTAAACATTTTATCTTTTGGGTCTATTTCATTATGCCAAATTTCCTAAACATGCGCCACTGACTTGCCGATCACAGGATATGCTTGAGAATGATAATTTTACCCACGGATAATGATGATTCCTTGTCATTGTATGTGATGCAATTGTATTGACGTTACAATGAACGTCAATTTACATGATACCTGCACTAATTAAGATACACATTTAGGTTGACAAACTTTTGGTATGCAGCTGTAAAGCACATCTTCATAGAGACTAATTTGCAGATTAACATTTTCATTTTCCACTTCACTTCATAAAAAAAAATACAATTTGTAAATCATTGAATTGCATTACGATGAAATAAATGAATGACATGAATATATGTATACCACTCATTTGCATAGGTACATTAGTATCAAACATCTGTTTCAGCCAATGGAGTCACTTCATCATTACGTCACGTACATCCACCAGATGTTTAATTCAGGGATAGCTTGTCAGCCATTTACAGGCTTAATTAGCCTTTTACTTATAATGTTATCTTAAAGCGTCATTGATATCACCACGGTTAGGAAAATACAGCGTGTCTCAATGCATTGTATGCTATAAAATATCAGAAACCTTATTTTGATATGTGTTCACTATATGTAAGGGCGCCTTAGTGCAACAAAGTCTAACATTTAGACTGAATGAGCATCTTTTATAGAAATCCCATTTCTTACAATCTCCTTTTCAATATTTAATAAAATGATGATATTTTCAGAATAAATACTTTTTTTAAGAGTCTGAGTGTAAGACTATAATGCAATTGTACTAGATGATAAAAAGGTTAACCTTAGTTTAGGGTTGTTTTATTGCAATAATTTTTGTTAAAAAGGAATTCTCCCTTCATAATCGTTACACACAAACAACACAGGTTATCAGTATAATTATTGAAGGAGGTTGACAGTACACGGAATAAATCGCCACCGTAAGAACGATTTGGCATGAAATAAATAACCACATTTCTAGGATGTAATTTCAAACAAATGAATTAATTAATTCTCCCCAAAAACAACGAGTGTTGTAACCGTGTAATCGTCTTGTCATAAAATATCACCGTGTCACACTGTTCTAGGCTTTGCTTGTTATAACAGGTAGGATACACAATGTAAAATATATACGTAAAATCGTACTCACCTCCAGCTTATTACTGTCTGTAATCAGAAAGTCCTTACAGTACACCGCGTACTTCGTTTCTAGTGTTATGAAGAGTACATGACCCACTTATCGGGGAGCAGTTATTATTTCGAATCCACCCCTGCGGTTTGCGGCCACAAGTTAATATTTATATAGACTGAGCGAGTCGTTAACATCGTTGAATAAGAATGCATCACGGATTTAAAAAAATATTCTTGTCGTTTATTTCATGGTTATGTTTAATTGCTAAATGTTCTTTACCTATCATGTTTCATAACCGTTTTCTAAACAGGTTTTGTAAAATCAACTGAAAAGGTTGACTTAACAGGGCAGTAAATAGCATAAATTTAACACCTTGAAATATGTCTGAAGTCAAAATGAACGTTCATGATGGAATGTTGTATGCATTGTATACAGAAGAAAGTATCATTTCTCATCTCGAGAAAAATAATGTTATATGTTATATCAAGGACACAAGAGGCATTTACCGTATTTCCACTGATAGGGACCTGGGCCATCATTAACAATTAAGAGGTCTTACCCCCAGCGCTTGAATTGGAGGCCAGGTCCTAATTTTATTTTCGCCGATACATATGATAACCTCTGATAACTAACTCAATTGAAATAAACCGGATAATAAGCATGGTTATTCAAGGAAGGGAACATTAAAGGGGCATTAACATGTTTTTTCGCTCAAATAAATTGATGAAATGTATTTGAAAAATAAATATCACCAATTAAATACCCTTCTCTCTTCGTAAAATCAAGTAAAATAATGAGTGTACATGGTTCTTATTCTGATTTCATTCGCCAATTGCCGAGTGCAGGAGATTCCAAAACAGCGATTTATTTTTGCATTGAATTTTAATAATATATTGAATATTAATTGAACCATATTTCTAAAAATTAGTTGGTTCTGTAAACTTGATGTATATTTTGTAAATCTGTTAGAGCCGTATTTATTATGTGTTGATAAAAATAACTTGGACTTGTATTTTTTTTCGGTCAAATAAGTTGATGAAATGATGAACATAATGTCCCTTCTCTCTTCGGAAGATTTCAAAGTTAAAAAATGAGTGTACATGGTTCGATAAAGCCATGGGAATCGTTTTTGTAATACGAAATAATAAAATGTGTTCACATTAAAAATGCCTCCATGCAATGTTTGGTTTAGGCGCAACACCGTTATTACCACTACAGATAATTGGTTTGTATAATAACATGTTTTACCCTCTAAAGTAAATATAAATGGCATAAACTATCATTATAAATGGGAAATTCGAAAAAATAAAATTTGTAAAAACGTGCTACAGTCCCTTTAAATAGAAATAGATCTAGTATGGAGTAATCATGGATGCCATATAAACGTACCGTATGGGCTCTTATAAGAGGAACGGATCTTATTGGAGGCCCGCTCATGTTCACGTTTAAGGAACATTTATCCCGGGTGCAAAAGCTAAATGCCCGATCCCTATTTGAGGCTCGGTCCCTATTGGAGGAAATACGGTATGTGGGAATGAATCAATAAGTACGTTCACTGGACTATTCACTCAGACAGAGGCCACAAACATCTAGATTGAACAAACACTTAATAACAGTCAACATATTTATAATACAAAAAGTACATTGTTGTTTTAAAAAACAGCCCTACTTATTCGGCCTGTACAAAAAATGTAGAAATTCAAATCAGTTTTCTACAGAGTCATGGTGTGTCACTACAACGTTGTTTCATGCTCGTGCAATTTTCAAGTGACTGTTTGCTTTGTTGCCTGACGGCTGGTTTTGTTGATTGGGTGCTTGGGCTTGTTGGTTGATTTGGGGTTGTGTTTTGGCTATGCGTTTTGCTGTTGCGTTTTAGGGCTGGTGCTTGTTTTTGGCAGTTTCTTAATAGGAATTTGTTGTTGTGCCTGCAGGTGTTAACTAGTTCATTGCGTTTGTTGAGGCTGTCCATGTTGGGTTTGGAGATTATAATAAATTTCTCGTATATGCAAAGGCTGCATCTTTTGTTGGTGTTTGAATATGGTTTGACCTGGCCAATAATTGACCATTCAACATTGAATTTGAGATTATCTTCTTTAAGTTGCCAAATGTATTTGCTTAGTTCTGTGGCAGTTGTTTTGCTGGGATTGTTGAATGAGGTTTTGTGATTGTTGAATCTTTGTTTTGAACTCTGTCTCTGTGAGACCAACGTATGTTTCCATTTTATTTTCAGATGTCACGTTTGCTTGGTATATGACGGATTTGGAGAATGAATTGTTGAGGATGGTTAGGAATTGTTGGCCGACGTTCGTTTTTACCGTTAGGTCAAATGGTGGGTTGTACCATATGATTTGGCGGGATCTTTGGCGTTTTTTGTTTCTGTTGTCTTCAGGGTTGTATCGTAGTTTGTAGTCGTGGCCACTTTTGTCTAGGGCTTCTTGGTATTGTGGGATGGCATTGTTGAATATTTCCTCATTTGATGATATTTGTGATAGTCGTTTGTTGATGCATTCTGGGATATTTTTAATTATGCTTGGCGGGTGGTTGGATTTGGTATGGACATATTGTAGGACATTGTTTGGTTTAGTGTATGGTTTGTAGCTATTGTTGTTGAGGTTTAGGATTACATCTAAAAAGTCTACAACGTTTTTGTTAGCTTCGATTGTAACTTTCAGGTCATGCTGTTTGAAAATTTTGCAAATTTCCTTTTTGATTTGTTGTATCTTCCTCGGTGATTGGTCGAGTGCTGCTAAACCATCGTCTCTGTATAGGCCGATGTTGTTGCCTAACTTAGCTTGCAGTTTGGAGAGTAGGAAGCAGCCGACAAGTTCGCAGGTTTCAGCACCATCGTTACTGAATGGGGATGCAAAGAGGTATCTGAATGTGTGGACGTTACTCAATGGAGATGCATATGTATATCTGAATGTGTGGACGTTACTCAATGGAGATGCATATATATCTGATTGTGTGGACGTTACGCACTGGGAGTGTATAGATATATTTGAATGTGTGAAAGTTACTCAATTGAGATGCAGAGTTATTTCTGAATGTGTGGACGTTACTTACATGAGATGCATAGATATATCTGAATGTGTGGACGTTACTCCGTGGGGATGCAGAGATATATCTGATTGTGTGGACGTTACTCCGTGGGGATGCAGAGATATATCTGAATGTGTGGACGTTACTCCGTGGGGATGCAGAGATATATCTGATTGTGTGGACGTTACTCCGTGGGGATGCAGAGATATATCTGAATGTGTGGACGTTACTCCGTGGTGATGCAGAGATATATCTGATTGTGTGGACGATACTCCGTGGGGATGCATAGATATATCTGATTGAGTGGACGTTACTCCGTGGGGATGCATTGATATATCTGATTGTGTGGACGTTACTCCGTGGGGATGCAGAGATATATCTGATTGTGTGGACGTTACTCCGTGGGGATGCACAGATATATCTGATTGTGTGGACGTTACTCCGTGGTGATGCAGAGATATATCTGAATGTGTGGACGTTACTCCGTGGGGATGCATAGATATATCTGATTGTGTGGACGTTACTCCGTGGGGATGCATAGATATATCTGAATGTTTGGACGTTACTCCGTGGTGATGCATAGATATATCTGATTGTGTGGACGTTACTCCGTGGGGATGCATAGATATATCTGATTGTGTGGACGTTACTCCGTGGGGATGCATAGATATATCTGATTGTGTGGACGTTACTCCGTGGGGATGCATAGATATATCTGATTATGTGGACGTTACTCCGTGGGGATGCATAGATATATCTGAATGTGTGGACGTTACTCCGTGGGGATGCATAGCTATATATGATTGTGTGGACGTTACACCGTGGGGATGAATAGATATATCTGAATGTGTGGTCGTTACTCCGTGGGGATGCATAGATATATCTGAATGTGTGGACGTTACTCCGTGGGGATGCATAGATATATCTGATTGTGTGGACGTTACTCCGTGGGGATGCATAGATATATCTGATTGTGTGGACGTTACTCCGTGGGGATGCATAGATATATATGATTGTGTGGACGTTACTCCGTATAGATATATCTGATTGTGTGGACGTTACTCCGTGGGGATGCATAGATATATCTGAATGTGTGGACGTTACTCCGTGGGGATGCACAGATATATCTGATTGTGTGGACGTTACTCCGTGGGGATGCATAGATATATCTGATTGTGTGGACGTTACTCCGTGGGGATGCATAGATATATATGATTGTGTGGACGTTACTCCGTGGGGATGCATAGATATATCTGAATGTGTGGACGTTACTCCGTGGGGATGCATAGCTATATATGATTGTGTGGACGTTACACCGTGGGGATGAATAGATATATCTGAATGTGTGGTCGTTACTCCGTGGGGATGCATAGATATATCTGAATGTGTGGACGTTACTCCGTGGGGATGCATATATATATCTGATTGTGTGGACGTTACTCCGTGGGGATGCATAGATATATCTGATTGTGTGGACGTTACTCCGTGGGGATGCATAGATATATATGATTGTGTGGACGTTACTCCGTATAGATATATCTGATTGTGTGGACGTTACTCCGTGGGGATGCATAGATATATCTGAATGTGTGGACGTTACTCCGTGGGGATGCACAGATATATCTGATTGTGTGGACGTTACTCCGTGGGGATGCATAGATATATCTGATTGTGTGGACGTTACTCCGTGGGGATGCATAGATATATATGATTGTGTGGACGTTACTCCGTGGGGATGCATAGATATATCTGAATGTGTGGACGTTACTCCGTGGGGATGCATAGATATATCTGATTGTGTGGACGTTACTCCGTGGGGATGCATAGATATATCTGATTGTGTGGACGTTACTCCGTGGGGATGCATAGATATATCTGATTGTGTGGACGTTACTCCGTGGGGATGCATAGATATATCTGATTGTGTTGACGTTACTCCGTGGGGATGCATAGATATATCTGAATGTGTGGACGTTACTCCGTGGGGATGCATAGCTATATATGATTGTGTGGACGTTACTCCGTGGGGATGCATAGATATATCTGAATGTGTGGACGTTACTCCGTGGGGATGCATAGATATATCTGATTGTGTGGACGTTACTCCGTGGGGATGCATAGATATATCTGATTGTGTGGACGTTACTCCGTGGGGATGCACAGATATATCTGATTGTGTGGACGTTACTCCTTTGGGATGCATACATATATCTGATTGTGTGGACGTTAGTCCGTGGGGATGTATAGATATATCTGAATGTGTGGAGTTACTCCGTGGGGATGCATAGATATATCTGAATGAGTGGACGTTACTCCGTGGTGATGCAGAGATATATCTGAATGTGTGGACGTTACTCCGTGGGGATGCAGAGATATATCTGATTGTGTGGACGTTACTCACTGGATATGCATAGATTTATCTGATTGTGTGGACGTTACTCCGTGGGGATGCATAGATATATCTGATTGTGTGGACGTTACTCCGTGGGGATGCATAGATATATCTGATTGTGTGGACGTTACTCCGTGGGGATGCATAGATATATCTGATTATGTGGACGTTACTCCGTGGGGATGCATAGATATATCTGAATGTGTGGACGTTACTCCGTGGGGATGCATAGCTATATATGATTGTGTGGACGTTACACCGTGGGGATGAATAGATATATCTGAATGTGTGGTCGTTACTCCGTGGGGATGCATAGATATATCTGAATGTGTGGACGTTACTCCGTGGGGATGCATAGATATATCTGATTGTGTGGACGTTACTCCGTGGGGATGCATAGATATATCTGATTGTGTGGACGTTACTCCGTGGGGATGCATAGATATATATGATTGTGTGGACGTTACTCCGTATAGATATATCTGATTGTGTGGACGTTACTCCGTGGGGATGCATAGATATATCTGAATGTGTGGACGTTACTCCGTGGGGATGCACAGATATATCTGATTGTGTGGACGTTACTCCGTGGGGATGCATAGATATATCTGATTGTGTGGACGTTACTCCGTGGGGATGCATAGATATATATGATTGTGTGGACGTTACTCCGTGGGGATGCATAGATATATCTGAATGTGTGGACGTTACTCCGTGGGGATGCATAGATATATCTGATTGTGTGGACGTTACTCCGTGGGGATGCATAGATATATCTGATTGTGTGGACGTTACTCCGTGGGGATGCATAGATATATCTGATTGTGTGGACGTTACTCCGTGGGGATGCATAGATATATCTGATTGTGTTGACGTTACTCCGTGGGGATGCATAGATATATCTGAATGTGTGGACGTTACTCCGTGGGGATGCATAGCTATATATGATTGTGTGGACGTTACTCCGTGGGGATGCATAGATATATCTGAATGTGTGGACGTTACTCCGTGGGGATGCATAGATATATCTGATTGTGTGGACGTTACTCCGTGGGGATGCATAGATATATCTGATTGTGTGGACGTTACTCCGTGGGGATGCACAGATATATCTGATTGTGTGGACGTTGCTCCTTTGGGATGCATACATATATCTGATTGTGTGGACGTTACTCCGTGGGGATGTATAGATATATCTGAATGTGTGGAGTTACTCCGTGGGGATGCATAGATATATCTGAATGAGTGGACGTTACTCCGTGGTGATGCAGAGATATATCTGAATGTGTGGACGTTACTCCGTGGGGATGCAGAGATATATCTGATTGTGTGGACGTTACTCACTGGATATGCATAGATTTATCTGATTGTGTGGACGTTACTCCGTGGGGATGCATAGATATATCTGATTGTGTGGACGTTACTCCGTGGGGATGCATAGATATATCTGAATGTGTGGACGTTACTCCGTGGGGATGCATTGATATATCTGAATGTGTGGACGTTACTCCGTGGGGATGCACAGATATATCTGAATGTGTGGACGTTACTCCGGGGGGATGCATAGATATATATGATTGTGTGGACGTTACTCCGTGGGGATGCATAGATATATCTGATTGTGTGGACGTTACTCCGTGGGGATGCATAGATATATCTGATTGTGTGGACGTTACTCCGTGGGGATGCATAGATATATCTGATTGTGTGGACGTTACTCCGTGGGGATGCATAGATATATCTGATTGTGTGGACGTTACTCCGTTGGGATGCATAGATATATCTGATTGTGTGGACGTTACTCCGTGGGGATGCATAGATATATCTGAATGTGTGGACGTTACTCCGTGGGGATGCATAGCTATATATGATTGTGTGGACGTTACTCCGTGGGGATGCATAGATATATCTGAATGTGTGGACGTTACTCCGTGGGGATGCATAGATATATCTGAATGTGTGGACGTTACTCTGTGGGGATGCACAGATATATCTGAATGTGTGGACGTTACTCCGTGGGGATGCATAGCTATATATGATTGTGTGGACGTTACTCCGTGGGGATGCATAGATATATCTGAATGTGTGGACGTTACTCCGTGGGGATGCATAGATATATCTGATTGTGTGGACGTTACTCCGTGGGGATGCATAGATATATCTGATTGTGTGGACGTTATTCCGTGGGGATGCACAGATATATCTGATTGTGTGGACGTTACTCCTTTGGGATGCATACATATATCTGATTGTGTGGACGTTACTCCGTGGGGATGTATAGATATATCTGAATGTGTGGAGTTACTCCGTGGGGATGCATAGATATATCTGAATGAGTGGACGTTACTCCGTGGTGATGCAGAGATATATCTGAATGTGTGGACGTTACTCCGTGGGGATGCAGAGATATATCTGATTGTGTGGACGTTACTCACTGGATATGCATAGATTTATCTGATTGTGTGGACGTTACTCCGTGGGGATGCATAGATATATCTGATTGTGTGGACGTTACTCCGTGGGGATGCATAGATATATCTGAATGTGTGGACGTTACTCCGTGGGGATGCATAGATATATCTGAATGTGTGGACGTTACTCCGTGGGGATGCACAGATATATCTGAATGTGTGGACGTTACTCCGGGGGGATGCATAGATATATATGATTGTGTGGACGTTACTCCGTGGGGATGCATAGATATATCTGATTGTGTGGACGTTACTCCGTGGGGATGCATAGATATATCTGATTGTGTGGACGTTACTCCGTGGGGATGCATAGATATATCTGATTGTGTGGACGTTACTCCGTGGGGATGCATAGATATATCTGATTGTGTGGACGTTACTCCGTTGGGATGCATAGATATATCTGATTGTGTGGACGTTACTCCGTGGGGATGCATAGATATATCTGAATGTGTGGACGTTACTCCGTGGGGATGCATTGATATATCTGAATGTGTGGACGTTACTCCGTGGGGATGCACAGATATATCTGAATGTGTGGACGTTACTCCGGGGGGATGCATAGATATATATGATTGTGTGGACGTTACTCCGTGGGGATGCATAGATATATCTGATTGTGTGGACGTTACTCCGTGGGGATGCATAGATATATCTGATTGTGTGGACGTTACTCCGTGGGGATGCATAGATATATCTGATTGTGTGGACGTTACTCCGTGGGGATGCATAGATATATCTGATTGTGTGGACGTTACTCCGTTGGGATGCATAGATATATCTGATTGTGTGGACGTTACTCCGTGGGGATGCATAGATATATCTGAATGTGTGGACGTTACTCCGTGGGGATGCATAGCTATATATGATTGTGTGGACGTTACTCCGTGGGGATGCATAGATATATCTGAATGTGTGGACGTTACTCCGTGGGGATGCATAGATATATCTGAATGTGTGGACGTTACTCTGTGGGGATGCACAGATATATCTGAATGTGTGGACGTTACTCCGTGGGGATGCATAGCTATATATGATTGTGTGGACGTTACTCCGTGGGGATGCATAGATATATCTGAATGTGTGGACGTTACTCCGTGGGGATGCATAGATATATCTGATTGTGTGGACGTTACTCCGTGGGGATGCATAGATATATCTGATTGTGTGGACGTTATTCCGTGGGGATGCACAGATATATCTGATTGTGTGGACGTTACTCCTTTGGGATGCATACATATATCTGATTGTGTGGACGTTACTCCGTGGGGATGTATAGATATATCTGAATGTGTGGAGTTACTCCGTGGGGATGCATAGATATATCTGAATGAGTGGACGTTACTCCGTGGTGATGCAGAGATATATCTGAATGTGTGGACGTTACTCCGTGGGGATGCAGAGATATATCTGATTGTGTGGACGTTACTCACTGGATATGCATAGATTTATCTGATTGTGTGGACGTTACTCCGTGGGGATGCATAGATATATCTGATTGTGTGGACGTTACTCCGTGGGGATGCATAGATATATCTGAATGTGTGGACGTTACTCCGTGGGGATGCATAGATATATCTGAATGTGTGGACGTTACTCCGTGGGGATGCACAGATATATCTGAATGTGTGGACGTTACTCCGGGGGGATGCATAGATATATATGATTGTGTGGACGTTACTCCGTGGGGATGCATAGATATATCTGATTGTGTGGACGTTACTCCGTGGGGATGCATAGATATATCTGATTGTGTGGACGTTACTCCGTGGGGATGCATAGATATATCTGATTGTGTGGACGTTACTCCGTGGGGATGCATAGATATATCTGATTGTGTGGACGTTACTCCGTTGGGATGCATAGATATATCTGATTGTGTGGACGTTACTCCGTGGGGATGCATAGATATATCTGAATGTGTGGACGTTACTCCGTGGGGATGCATAGCTATATATGATTGTGTGGACGTTACTCCGTGGGGATGCATAGATATATCTGAATGTGTGGACGTTACTCCGTGGGGATGAATAGATATATCTGATTGTGTGGACGTTACTCCGTGGGGATGCATAGATATATCTGATTGTGTGGACGTTACTCCGTGGGGATGCACAGATATATCTGATTGTGTGGACGTTACTCCGTGGGGATGCATACATATATCTGATTGTGTGGACGTTACTCCGTGGGGATGTATAGATATATCTGAATGTGTGGAGTTACTCCGTGGGGATGCATAGATATATCTGAATGTGTGGACGTTACTCCGTGGTGATGCAGAGATATATCTGAATGTGTGGACGTTACTCCGTGGGGATGCAGAGATATATCTGATTGTGTGGACGTTACTCACTGGATATGCATAGATTTATCTGATTGTGTGGACGTTACTCCGTGGGGATGCATAGATATATCTGATTGTGTGGACGTTACTCCGTGGGGATGCATAGATATATCTGAATGTGTGGACGTTACTCCGTGGGGATGCATAGATATATCTGAATGTGTGGACGTTACTCCGTGGGGATGCACAGATATATCTGAATGTGTGGACGTTAATCCGTGGGAATGCATAGATATATCTGATTGTGTGGACGATACTCCGTGGGGATGCATATATATATCTGATTGTGTGGACGTTACTCCGTGGGGATGCATAGATATATCTGATTGTGTGGACGTTACTCCGTGGGGATGCATAGATATATATGATTGTGTGGACGTTACTCCGTATAGATATATCTGATTGTGTGGACGTTACTCCGTGGGGATGCATAGATATATATGATTGTGTGGACGTTACTCCGTGGGGATGCATAGATATATCTGAATGTGTGGACGTTACTCCGTGGGGATGCATAGATATATCTGATTGTGTGGACGTTACTCCGTGGGGATGCATAGATATATCTGATTGTGTGGACGTTACTCCATGGGGATGCATAGATATATCTGAATGTGTGGACGTTACTCCGTGGGGATGCATAGATATATCTGATTGTGTGGACGTTACTCCGTGGGGATGCATAGATATATCTGATTGTGTGGACGTTACTCCGTGGGGATGCATAGATATATCTGATTGTGTGGACGTTACTCCGTGGGGATGCATAGATATATATGATTGTGTGGACGTTACTCCGTGGGGATGCATAGATATATCTGAATGTGTGGACGTTACTCCGTGGGGATGCATAGATATATCTGATTGTGTGGACGTTACTCCGTGGGGATGCATAATTAATATCTGATTGTGTGGACGTTACTCCGTGGGGATGCATAGATATATCTGATTGTGTGGATGTTACTCCGTGGGGATGCATAGATATATCTGAATGTGTGGACGTTACTCCGTGGGGATGCATAGCTATATATGATTGTGTGGACGTTACTCCGTGGGGATGCATAGATATATCTGAATGTGTGGACGTTACTCCGTGGGGATGCATAGATATATCTGAATGTGTGGACGTTACTCCGTGGGGATGCATAGATATATCTGATTGTGTGGGCGTTACTCCGTGGGGATGCACAGATATATCTGATTGTGTGGACGTTACTCCGTGGGGATGCATAGATATATCTGATTGTGTGGACGTTACTCCGTGGGGATGCATAGATATATCTGAATGTGTGGACGTTACTCCGTGGGGATGCATAGATATATCTGAATGTGTGGACGTTACTCCGTGGGGATGCACAGATATATCTGATTGTGTGGACGTTACTGCGTGGGGATGCATAGATATATCTTATTGTGTGGACGTTACTCCGTGGGGATGCATAGATATATATGATTGTGTGGACGTTACTCCGTGGGGATGCATAGATATATCTGAATGTGTGGACGTTACTCCGTGGGGATGCATAGATATATCTGATTGTGTGGACGTTACTCCGTGGGGATGCATAGATATATCTGATTGTGTGGACGTTACTCCGTGGGGATGCATAGATATATCTGATTGTGTGGACGTTACTCCGTGGGGATGCATAGATATATCTGATTGTGTGGTCGTTACTCCGTGGGGATGCATAGATATATCTGATTGTGTGGACGTTACTCCGTGGGGATGCATAGATATATCTGAATGTGTGGACGTTACTCCGTGGGGATGCATAGATATATCTGAATGTGTGGACGTTACTCCGTGGGGATGCATAGATATATCTGATTTCGTGGACGTTACTCCGTGGGGATGCACAGATATATCTGATTGTGTGGACGTTACTCCGTGGGGATTCATAGATATATCTGATTGTGTGGACGTTACTCCGTGGGGATGGATAGATATATCTGAATGTGTGGAGTTACTCCGTGGGGATGCATAGATATATCTGAATGTGTGGACGTTACTCCGTGGTGATGCAGAGATATATCTGAATGTGTGGACGTTACTCCGTGGTGATGCAGAGATATATCTGATTGTGTGGACGTTACTCACTGGATATGCATAAATTTATCTGATTGTGTGGACGTTACTCCGTGGGGATGCATAGATATATCTGATTGTGTGGACGTTACTCCGTGGGGATGCATAGATATATCTGAATGTGTGGACGTTACTCCGTGGGGATGCATAGATATATCTGAATGTGTGGACGTTACTCCGTGGGGATGCACAGATATATCTGATTGTGTGGACGTTACTCCGTGGGGATGCATAGATATATCTGATTGTGTGGACGTTACTCCGTGGGGATGCATAGATATATCTGATTGTGTGGACGTTACTCCGTGGGGATGCATAGATATATCTGATTGTGTGGACGTTACTCCGTGGGGATGCATAGATATATCTGAATGTCTGGACGTTACTCCGTGGGGATGCATAGATATATCTGAATGTGTGGACGTTACTCCGTGGGGATGCATAGCTATATATGATTGTGTGGACGTTACTCCGTGGGGATGCATAGATATATCTGAATGTGTGGACGTTACTCCGTGGGGATGCATAGATATATCTGAATGTGTGGACGTTACTCCGTGGGGATGCATAGATATATCTGATTGTGTGGACGTTACTCCGTGGGGATGCACAGATATATCTGATTGTGTGGACGTTACTCCCTGGGGATGCATAGATATATCTGATTGTGTGGACGTTACTCCGTGGGGATGTATAGATATATCTGAATGTGTGGACGTTACTCCGTGGGGATGCTGTGATATATTTGATTGTGTGGACGTTACTCACTGGATATGCATAGATTTATCTGATTGTGTGGACGTTACTCCGTGGGGATGCATAGATATATCTGATTGTGTGGACGTTACTCCGTTGGGATGCATAGATATATCTGAATGTGTGGACGTTACTCCGTGGGGATGCATAGATATATCTGAATGTGTGGACGTTACTCCGTGGGGATGCACAGATATATCTGATTGTGTGGACGTTACTCCGTGGGGATGCATAGATATATCTGATTGTGTGGACGTTACTCCGTGGGGATGTATAGATATATCTGAATGTGTGGACGTTACTCCGTGGGGATGCAGAGATATATCTGATTGTGTGGACGTTACTCACTGGATATGCATAGATTTATCTGATTGTGTGGACGTTACTCCGTGGGGATGCATAGATTTATCTGATTGTGTTGACGTTACTCCGTTGGGATGCATAGATATATCTGAATGTGTGGACGTTACTCCGTGGGGATGCATAGATATATCTGAATGTGTGGACGTTACTCCGTGGGGATGCACATATATATCTGAATGTGTGGACGTTACTCCGTGGGAATGCATAGATATATCTGATTGTGTGGACGATACTCCGTGGGGATGCATATATATATCTGATTGTGTGGACGTTACTCCGGGGGGATGCATAGATATATCTGATTGTGTGGACGTTACTCCGTGGGGATGCATAGATATATCTTATTGTGTGGACGTTACTCCGTGGGGATGCATAGATATATCTGAATGTGTGGACGTTATTCCGTGGGGATGCATAGATATATCTGAATGTGTGGACGTGACTCACTGGATATGCATCGGTATATATGATTATGTGGACGTTACACTCTGGAGATGCAGAGATATATTGGAATGTGTGGACGTTACTCCGTGGGGATGCATAGATATATCTGAATGTGTGGACGATACTCCGTGGGGATGCATAGATATATCTGATTGTGTGGACGTTACTCTGTGGGGATGCATAGATATATCTGATTGTGTGGACGTTACTCCGTGGGGATGCATAGATATATATGATTGTGTGGACGTTACTCCGTGGGGATGCATAGATATAGCTGATTGTGTGGACGTTACTCCGTGGGGATGCATAGATATATCTGAATGTGTGGACGTTACTCCGTGGGGATGCATAGCTATATATGATTGTGTGGACGTTACTCCGTGGGGATGCATAGATATATCTGAATGTGTGGACGTTACTCCGTGGGGATGCATAGATATATCTGAATGTGTGGACGTTACTCCGTGGGGATGCATAGATATATCTGATTGTGTGGACGTTACTCCGTGGGGATGCACAGATATATCTGATTGTGTGGCCGTTACTCCGTGGGGATGCATAGATATAACTGATTGTGTGGACGTTACTCCGTGGGGATGTATAGATATATCTGAATGTGTGGAGTTACTCCGTGGGGATGCATAGATATATCTGAATGTGTGGACGTTACTCCGTGGTGATGCAGAGATATATCTGAATGTGTGGACGTTACTCCGTGGGGATGCAGAGATATATCTGATTGTGTGGACGTTACTCACTGGATATGCATAGATTTATCTGATTGTGTGGACGTTACTCCGTGGGGATGCATAGATATATCTGATTGTGTGGACGTTACTCCGTATGGATGCATAGATATATCTGAATGTGTGGACGTTACTCCGTGGGGATGCATAGATATATCTGAATGTGTGGACGTTACTCCGTGGGGATGCACAGATATATCTGAATGTGTGGACGTTACTCCGTGGGAATGCATAGATATATCTGATTGTGTGGACGTTACTCCGTGGGGATGCATAGATATATCTGATTGTGTGGACGTTACTCCGTGGGGATGCATAGATATATATGATTGTGTGGACGTTACTCCGTGGGGATGCATAGATATATCTGAATGTGTGGACGTTACTCCGTGGGGATGCATAGATATATCTGATTGTGTGGACGTTACTCCGTGGGGATGCATAGATATATCTGATTGTGTGGACGTTACTCCGTGGGGATGCATAGATATATCTGATTGTGTGGACGTTACTCCGTGGGGATGCATAGATATATCTGATTGTGTGGACGTTACTCCGTGGGGATGCATAGATATATCTGAATGTGTGGACGTTACTCCGTGGGGATGCATAGCTATATATGATTGTGTGGACGTTACTCCGTGGGGATGCATAGATATATCTGAATGTGTGGACGTTACTCCGTGGGGATGCATAGATATATCTGAATGTGTGGACGTTACTCCGTGGGGATGCATAGATATATCTGATTGTGTGGACGTTACTCCGTGGGGATGCACAGATATATCTGATTGTGTGGACGTTACTCCGTGGGGATGCATGGATATATCTGATTTTGTGGACGTTACTCCGTGGGGATGTATAGATATATCTGAATGTGTGGACGTTACTCCGTGGGGATGCAGAGATATATCTGATTGTTTGGACGTTACTCACTGGATATGCATAGATTTATCTGATTGTGTCGACGTTCCTCCATGGGGATGCATAGATATATCTGATTGTGTGGACGTTACTCCGTTGGGATGCATAGATATATCTGAAAGTGTGGACGTTACTCCGTGGGGATGCATAGATATATCTGAATGTGTGGACGTTACTCCGTGGGGATGCACATATATATCTGAATGTGTGGACGTTACTCCGGGGGAATGCATAGATATATCTGATTGTGTGGACGTTACTCCGTGGGGATGCATAGATATATCTTATTGTGTGGACGTTACTCCGTGGGGATGCATAGATATATCTGAATGTGTGGACGTTACTCCGTGGGGATGCATATATATATCTGATTGTGTGGACGTTACTCTGTGGGGATGCATAGATATATCTGATTGTGTGGACGTTACTCCGTGGGGATGCATAGATATATCTGATTGTGTGGACGTTACTCCGTGGGGATGCATAGATATATCTGATTGTGTGGACGTTACTCCGTGGGGATGCATAGATATATCTGAATGTGTGGACGTTACTCCGTGGGGATGCATAGCTATATATGATTGTGTGGACGTTACTCCGTAGGGATGCATAGATATATATGATTGTGTGGACGTTACTCCGTGGGGATGCATAGATATATCTGATTGTGTGGACGTTACTCCGTGGGGATGCACAGATATATCTGATTATGTGGACGTTACTCCGTGGGGATGCATAGATATAACTGATTGTGTGGACGTTACTCCGTGGGGATGTATAGATATATCTGAATGTGTGGACGTTACTCCGTGGTGATGCAGAGATATATCTGAATGTGTGGACGTTACTCCGTGGGGATGCAGAGATATATCTGATTGTGTGGACGTTACTCACTGGATATGCATAGATTTATCTGATTGTGTGGACGTTACTCCGTGGGGATGCATAGATATATCTGATTGTGTGGACGTTACTCCGTGGGGATGCATAGATATATCTGAATGTGTGGACGTTACTCCGTGGGGATGCATAGCTATATATGATTGTGTGGACGTTACTCCGTGGGGATGCATAGATATATCTGAATGTGTGGACGTTACTCCGTGGGGATGCATAGATATATCTGAATGTGTGGACGTTACTCCGTGGGGATGCACAGATATATCTGAATGTGTGGACGTTACTCCGTGGGAATGCATAGATATATCTGATTGTGTGGACGTTACTCCGAGGGGATGCATAGATATATCTGATTGTGTGGACGTTACTCCGGGGGGATGCATAGATATATCTGATTGTGTGGACGTTACTCCGTGGGGATGCATAGATATATCTTATTGTGTGGACGTTACTCCGTGGGGATGCATAGATATATCTGAATGTGTGGACGTTACTCCGTGGGGATGCATAGATATATCTGAATGTGTGGACGTGACTCACTGGATATGCATCGGTATATATGATTATGTGGACGTTACACTCTGGAGATGCAGAGATATATCTGAATGTGTGGACGTTACTCCGTGGGGATGCATAGATATATCTGATTGTGTGGACGTTACTCCGTGGGGATGCATAGATATATCTGATTGTGTGGACGTTACTCCGTGGGGATGCATAGATATATCTGATTGTGTGGACGTTACTCTGTGGGGATGCATAGATATATCTGATTGTGTGGACGTTACTCCGTGGGGATGCATAGATATATCTGATTGTGTGGACGTTACTCCGTGGGGATGCATAGATATATCTGATTGTGTGGACGTTACTCCGTGGGGATGCATAGATATATCTGAATGTGTGGACGTTACTCCGTGGGGATGCATAGCTATATATGATTGTGTGGACGTTACTCCGTGGGGATGCATATATATATCTGAATGTGTGGACGTTACTCCGTGGGGATGCATAGATATATCTGATTGTGTGGACGTTACTCCGTGGGGATGCACAGATATATCTGATTGTGTGGACGTTACTCCGTTGGGATGCATAGATATAACTGATTGTGTGGACGTTACTCCGTGGGGATGTATAGATATATCTGAATGTGTGGACGTTACTCCGTGGTGATGCAGAGATATATCTGAATGTGTGGACGTTACTCCGTGGGGATGCAGAGATATATCTGATTGTGTGGACGTTACTCACTGGATATGCATAGATTTATCTGATTGTGTGGACGTTACTCCGTGGGGATGCATAGATATATCTGATTGTGTGGACGTTACTCCGTGGGGATGCATAGATATATCTGAATGTGTGGACGTTACTCCGTGGGGATGCATAGATATATCTGAATGTGTGGACGTTACTCCGTGGGGATGCATAGATATATCTGATTGTGTGGACGTTACTCCGGGGGGATGCATAGATATATCTGATTGTGTGGACGTTACTCCGTGGGGATGCATAGATATATCTGATTGTGTGGACGTTACTCCGGGGGGATGCATAGATATATCTGATTGTGTGGACGTTACTCCGTGGGGATGCATAGATATATCTTATTGTGTGGACGTTACTCCGTGGGGATGCATAGATATATCTGAATGTGTGGACGTTATTCCATGGGGATGCATAGATATATCTGAATGTGTGGACGTGACTCACTGGATATGCATCGGTATATATGATTATGTGGACGTTACACTCTGGAGATGCAGAGATATATTGGAATGTGTGGACGTTACTCCGTGGGGATGCATAGATATATCTGAATGTTTGGACGTTACTCCGTGGTGATGCATAGATATATCTGAATGTGTGGACGTTACTCCGTGGGGATGCAGAGATATATCTGATTGTGTGGACGTTACTCCGTGGTGATGCAGAGATATATCTGATTGTGTGGACGTTACTCCGTGGGGATGCAGAGATATATCTGATTTTGTTGACGTTACTCCGTGGGGATGCAGAGATATATCTGAATGTGTTGACGTTACTCCGTGGGGATGCAGAGATATATCTGAATGTGTGGACGTTACTCCGGGGGGATGCATAGCTATATATGATTGTGTGGACGTTACTCCGTGGGGATGCATAGATATATCTGAATGTGTGGACGTTACTCCGTGGGGATGCATAGATATATCTGATTGTGTGGACGTTACTCACTGGATATGCATAGATATATCTGATTGTGTGGACGTTACTCCGTGGGGATGCATAGATATATCTGATTGTGTGGACGTTACTCCGTGGGGATGCATAGATATATCTGAATGTGTTGACGTTACTCCGTGGGGATGCATAGATATATCTGAATGTGTGGACGTTACTCCGTGGTGATGCAGAGATATATCTGAATGTGTGGACGTTACTCCGTGGGGATGCAGAGATATATCTGATTGTGTGGACGTTACTCCGTGGGGATGCAGAGATATATTGGAATGTGTGGACGTTACTCCGTGAAGATGCAGAGATATATCTGAATGTGTTGACGTTACTCCGTGGGGATGCATAGATATATCTGATTGTGTGGACGTTACTCCGTGGGGATGCATAGATATATCTGAATGTTTGGACGTTACTCCGTGGTGATGCATAGATATATCTGAATGTGTGGACGTTACTCCGTGGGGATGCAGAGATATATCTGATTGTGTGGACGTTACTCCGTGGTGATGCAGAGATATATCTGATTGTGTGGACGTTAGTCCGTGGGGATGCAGAGATATATCTGATTGTGTGGACGTTACTCCGTGGGGATGCATAGATATATCTGAATGTGTGGACGTTACTCCGTGGGGATGCATAGTTATATATGATTGTGTGGACGTTACTCCGTGGGGATGCATAGATATATCTGAATGTGTGGACGTTACTCCGTGGGGATGCATAGATATATCTGAATGTGTGGACGTTACTCCCTGGGGATGCTGAGATATATCTGATTGTGTGGACGTTACTCCGTGGGGATGCATAGATATATCTGAATGTGTGGACGTTACTCCGTGGGGATGCATAGTTATATATGATTGTGTGGACGTTACTCCGTGGGGATGCATAGATATATCTGAATGTGTGGACGTTACTCCGTGGGGATGCATAGATATATCTGAATGTGTGGACGTTACTCCGTGGGGATGCATAGATATATCTGATTGTGTGGACGTTACTCCGTGGGGATGCACAGATATATCTGATTGTATGGACGTTACTCCGTGGGGATGCATAGATATATCTGATTGTGTGGACGTTACTCCGTGGGGATGCATAGATATATCTGAATGTGTTGACGTTACTCCGTGGGGATGCATAGATATATCTGATTGTGTGGACGTTACTCCGTGGGGATGCATAGATATATCTGATTGTGTGGACGTTACTCCGTGGGGATGCATAGATATATCTGAATGTGTGGACGTTACTCCGTGGTGATGCATAGATATATCTGAATGTGTGGACGTTACTCCGTGGGGATGCACAGATATATCTGAATGTGTGGACGTTACTCCGTGGGGATGCAGAGATATATCTGATTGTGTGGACGTTACTCCGTGGTGATGCAGAGATATATCTGATTGTGTGGACGTTAGTCCGTGGGGATGCAGAGATATATCTGATTGTGTGGACGTTACTCCGTGGGGATGCATAGATATATCTGAATGTGTGGACGTTACTCCGTGGGGATGCATATATATATCTGAATGTTTGGACGTTACTCCGTGGGGATGCATAGATATATCTGATTGAGTGGACGTTACTCCGTGGGGATGCATTGATATATCTGATTGTGTGGACGTTACTCCGTGGGGATGCAAAGATATATCTGATTGTGTCAGTTACTCCGTGGGGATGCATAGATATATCTGAATGTGTGGACGTTATTCCGTGGGGATGCATAGATATATCTGAATGTGTGGACGTGACTCACTGGATATGCATCGGTATATATGATTATGTGGACGTTACATTCTGGAGATGCAGAGATATATCTGAATGTGTGGACGTTACTCCGTGGGGATGTATAGATATATCTGAATGTGTGGACGTGACTCACTGGATATGCATCGGTATATATGATTATGTGGACGTTACACACTGGAGATGAAGAGATATATTGGAATGTGTGGACGTTACTCCGTGGTGATGCATAGATTTATCTTATTGTGTGGACGTTACTCGCTGGATATGCATAGATTTATCTTATTGTGTGGACGTGACTCACTGGATATGCATCGGTAAATATGATTATGTGGACGTTACACACTGGAGATGCAGAGATATATTGGAATGTGTGGACGTTACACCGTGGTGATGCATAGATATATCTGATTGTGCGGACGTTACTCCGTGGGGATGCATATATATATATCTGAATGTGTGGACGTTACTCCGTGGGGATGCATATATATATATCTGAATGTGTGGACGTTACTCCGTGGGGATGCATAGATATATCTGAATGTGTGGACGTTACTCCGTGGTGATGCAGAGATATATCTGAATGTGTGGACGTTACTCCGTGGTGATGCAGAGATATATCTGAATGTGTGGACGTTACTCCGTGGGGATGCATAGATATATCTGATTGTGTGGACGTTACTCCGTGGGGATGCATATATATATCTGATTGTGTGGACGTTACTCCGTGGTGATGCATAGATATATCTGAATGTGTGGACGTTACTCCGTGGGGATGCATAGATATATCTGAATGTGTGGACGTTACTCTGTGGGGATGCACAGATATATCTGAATGTGTGGACGTTACTCCCTGGGGATGCATAGATATATCTGAATGTGTGGACGTTACTCCGTGGGGATGCATATATATATCTGAATGTGTGGACGTTACTCCGTGGGGATGCATATATATATCTGAATGTTTGGACGTTACTCCGTGTGGATGCATAGATATATCTGATTGTGTGGACGTTACTACGTGGGGATGCATTGATATATCTGATTGTGTGGACGTTACTCTGTGGGGATGCATAGATATATCTGATTGTGTCAGTTACTCCGTGGGGATGCATAGATATATCTGAATGTGTGGACGTTATTCCGTGGGGATGCATAGACATATCTGAATGTGTGGACGTGACTCACTGGATATGCATCGGTATACATGATTATGTAGATGTACACTCTGGAGATGCAGAGATATATCTGAATGTGTGGACGTTACTCCGTGGGGATGCATAGATATATCTGAATGTGTGGACAAGACTCACTGGATATGCATCGGTATATATGATTATGTGGACGTTACACACTGGAGATGAAGAGATATATTGGAATGTGTGGACGTTACTCTGTGGTGATGCATAGATTTATCTTATTGTGTGGACGTTACTCGCTGGATATGCATAGATTTATCTTATTGTGTGGACGTGACTCACTGGAAATGCATCGGTATATATGATTATGTGGACGTTACACACTGGAGATGCAGAGATATATTGGAATGTGTGGATGTTACTCCGTGGTGATGCATAGATTTATCTTATTGTGTGGACGTTACTCGCTGGATATGCATAGACTTATCTTATTGTGTGGACGTGACTCACTGGATATGCATCGGTATATATGATTATGTGGACGTTACACACTGGAGATGCAGAGATATATTGGAATGTGTGGACGTTACACCGTGGTGATGCATAGATATATCTGATTGTGTGGACGTTACTCCGTGGGGATGCATATATATATATCTGAATGTGTGGACGTTACTTCGTGGGGATGCATATATATATATCTGAATGTGTGGACGTTACTCCGTGGGGATGCATAGATATATCTGAATGTGTGGACGTTACTCCGTGGTGATGCAGAGATATATCTGATTGTGTGGACGTTACTCCGTGGGGATGCATAGATATATCTGAATGTGTGGACGTTACTCCGTGGTGATGCAGAGATATATCTGAATGTGTGGACGTTACTCCGTGGGGATGCATAGATATATCTGATTGTGTGGACGTTACTCCGTGGGGATGCATATATATATCTGATTGTGTGGACGTTACTCCGTGGTGATGCATAGATATATCTGAATGTGTTGACGTTACTCCGTGGGGATGCATAGATATATCTGAATGTGTGGACGTTACTCTGTGGGGATGCACAGATATATCTGAATGTGTGGACGTTACTCCGTGGGGATGCATAGATATATCTGAATGTGTGGACGTTACTCCGTGGGGATGCATATATATATCTGAATGTGTGGACGTTACTCCGTGGGGATGCATATATATATCTGAATGTTTGGACGTTACTCCGTGTGGATACATAGATATATCTGATTGTGTGGACGTTACTCCGTGGGGATGCATTGATAAATCTGATTGTGTGGACGTTACTCCGTGGGGATGCATAGATATATCTGATTGTGTCAGTTACTCCGTGGGGATGCATAGATATATCTGAATGTGTGGACGTTATTCCGTGGGGATGCATAGATATATCTGAATGTGTGGACGTGACTCACTGGATATGCATCGGTATATATGATTATGTGGACGTTACACTCTGGAGATGCAGAGATATATCTGATTGTGTGGACGTTACTCCGTGGGGATGCATAGATATATCTGAATGTGTGGACGTGACTCACTGGATATGCATCGGTATATATGATTATGTGGACGTTACACACTGGAGATGAAGAGATATATTGGAATGTGTGGACGTTACTCCGTGGTGATGCATAGATTTATCTTATTGTGTGGACGTTACTCGCTGGATATGCATAGATTTATCTTATTGTGTGGACGTGACTCACTGGATATGCATCGGTATATATGATTATGTGGACGTTACACACTGGATATGCAGAGATATATTGAAATGTGTGGATGTTACTCCGTGGTGATGCATATATTTATCTTATTGTGTGGACGTTACTCGCTGGATATGCATAGATTTATCTTATTGTGTGGACGTGACTCACTGGATATGCATCGGTATATATGATTATGTGGACGTTACTCACTGGAGATGCCGAGATATACTGGAATGTGTTGACGTTACACCGTGGTGATGTATAGATATATCTGATTGTGTGGACGTTACTCCGTGGGGATGCATATATATATATATCTGAATGTGTGGACGTTACTCCGTGGGGATGCATATATATATATCTGAATGTGTGGACGTTACTCCGTGGGGATGCATAGATATATATGATTGTGTGGACGTTACTCCGTGGTGATGCATAGATATATCTGAAAGTGTGGACGTTACTCCGTGGGGATGCATAGATATATCTGATTGTGTGGATGTTACTCCGTGGGGATGCAGAGATATATCTGAATGTGTGGACGTTACTCCGTGGGGATGCATAGATATATCTGAATGTTTGGACGTTACTCCGTGGTGATGCATAGATATATCTGAATGTGTTCACGTTACTCCGTGGGGATGCAGAGATATATCTGATTGTGTGGACGTTACTCCGTGGTGATGCAGAGATATATCTGATTGTGTGGACGTTACTCCGTGGGGATGCAGAGATATATCTGATTGTGTGGACGTTACTCCGTGGGGATGCAGAGATATATCTGATTGTGTGGACGTTACTCCGTGGGGATGCAGAGATATATCTGAATGTGTGGACGTTACTCCGTGGTGATGCAGAGATATATCTGATTGTGTGGACGTTACTCCGTGGGGATGCAGAGATATATCTGATTGTGTGGACGTTACTCCGTGGGGATGCAGAGATATATCTGAATGTGTGGACGTTACTCCGTGGGGATGCACAGATATATCTGATTGTGTGGACGTTACTCCGTGTGGATGCAGAGATATATCTGATTGTGTGGACGTTACTCCATGGGGATGCAGAGATATATCTGAATGTGTGGACGTTACTCCGTGGTGATGTAGAGATATATCTGAATGTGTGGACGTTACTCCGTGGGGATGCAGAGATATATCTGATTGTGTGGACGTTACTCCGTGGTGATGCAGAGATATATCTGAATGTGTGGACGTTACTCCGTGGGGATGCAGAGATATATCTGATTGTGTGGACGTTACTCACTGGATATGCATAGATTTATCTGATTGTGTGGACGTTACTCCGTGGGGATGCATAGATATATCTGATTGTGTGGACGTTACTCCGTGGGGATGCATAGATATATCTGAATGTGTGGACGTTACTCCGTGGTGATGCATAGATATATCTGAATGTGTGGACGTTACTCCGTGGGGATGCATAGATATATCTGAATGTGTGGACGTTACTCCGTGGGGATGCATAGATATATCTGATTGTGTGGACGTTACTCCGTGGGGATGCAGAGATATATCTGATTGTGTGGACGTTACTCCGTGGTGATGCAGAGATATATCTGATTGTGTGGACGTTACTCCGTGGGGATGCATAATTAATATCTGATTGTGTGGACGTTACTCCGTGGGGATGCAGAGATATATCTGATTGTGTGGACGTTACTCCGTGGGGATGCAGAGATATATCTGAAAGTGTGGACGTTACTCCGTGGTGATGCAGAGATATATCTGAATGTGTGGACGTTACTCGCTGGATATGCATAGATTTATCTTATTGTGTGGACGTTACTCACTGGATATGCATAGATTTATCTTATTGTGTGGACGTTACTCACTGGATATGCATGGGTATATATGATTATGTGGACGTTACACACTGGAGATGCAGATATATATTGGAATGTGTGGTGATGCATAGATATATCTTATTGTGTAGACGTTACTCAATGGCCTTGCATAGTTACTCACTTGGGATGTATGGGTATATATTTGATGTGTGAACATTAGTCAATGGCGAAATATGAGTATAAAGGTATATGAGGACGTTTCTCACTGACGATGTATTGGTATAACTGATTGTGTGGACCTTGTACACGCTCCAAGAAAATGTTTATTGTTCGGAGGAGCCCTTACAGCTGCTGAACAAAAGTTTGTTACATTGCTATGTTTTCATGACTTTGGAGACTTAAACCACAAATAACAAGTTCATAAATGCTTGTATTGTAACACTATTTGGTATCACAAGAAAGTACATTCAATAAGGAATATTGATCCCTTTTGTTTTTCCCAGTGCATTTATTTATTTAGGCATAGGTTTCTGGGCACTGCGACAGGTATCTTTTTAGACAAAATACCAAAATTTATTTACCAACTTTCAAAGCTCCTGGCTTGAAGTAGGCATTCCCCCGGCAGCTGTTTTACGAATTATGTCCCAGAGAGTCTAAATAGGATTTATGTCTTGGGAATTCCGAGGCAATACCAATCATGGTATGTTAAAATGAACAATCACTCATGAAAAATGAGCAGCGTTTTTATTTTGGTGAAATATGATTTTTAATCAGAAATACAAGACATTCACATCGTGTTTTAGGTAATTGATGATCACATTCTGACATTTCTGGGAATTAAAGAATACCAACCGGCTTCTAAGATTCCAGGTGCCATTTTCTGACAATATTCCGAAAAATAGGCTTGGGGTGGGTGTTTTACAGTAGCCTCTAAACAATAACTTTGATAACTCTTACTCTGGTGACTCCTTATTTAGTAATAGTCCTACTTATTTACATCGTAGGACTATTACAAAAATATTTGAAATCAGATTTGTCGGTGAAAGGAGCATGGTTCCAATCCTGCTCCTGGTAATATCTGAGTGCTCTTCTCAATTCTCTTCTAGATATTTTCTCCAGCCATTCAAAATGAGTTTCAGCACGGGACGTAGCATTTAAACCCAAATTGTTGTAGATGTCCTGAGATTGACATGTGAATGATCCGAAAACCAAATCTTTTCTGTATAATACCCTTCCGAATGTTAGGCAACGTGAGAGCTGTTCATGTACATTGATTTCGTATCCATCAGTCTTCCCCATGAATTGTGTATCGTGGTTTGCAGGATCTTTATGCGTCAAAAACATCTTCTGTGGCATGAATTTGTTTAATAAACTTCTTCATACCATGATTTGTGACCCTGCAATTGTATATTTCGATCATTACTTTTGCACTTCTGCCCATTTCATTCCGCTGTACCTGACGATGACAATCTATGTACTTTCACTAAAAGATGAATTTCTTCGCTTCAACATATTCACTGCATCATATGTTGAAATAACCAGTTGTCTGAGACAAGTGTGCCAATTGAAGCAGATAAATTATTCATTGACAATATACATTCTTAGTGATAACAGACAAGTTATGAAACTTTTTTCAGAATCTTTGTAAATTTTAATAACTAAATATTGGATTAAATAATGTACATATTTCATTCAAAAGCACTTTCGGTGTTGAAGAAATATGCGAATGATATTTTTAAAAACATTTTAAAGTTCATATGTAAAAAAAGGAATGACCTCACCGAGACTGACTGTTGATACCTATCGTATTTATCTTTGCAACTTTACCTCTAATTTCAATACAATCAGAATCTAACTTAAGGATGTTCGCTCCTCAAATTTATAGTATTAAACTTTTTTTCTAACTTATATTTTTTAAAAGATCAAAGTATATGATTCGAATATCAGCATTAAAAAATAGGGGGTAGTGTGAGTTTTTTCGAGATATGACACCTGTAATATAGTGGGGTGAAGTACAATTTTAACATGGGAGTCTACGGGAAAATGAGAAAAAAACTGCTAAAAACTTTAAAATACTACATTTCTAGTATTAAACTTTTTTACCTTTTTTTTGATATGTTACAAAGTTCATTTTACCCTACCGAAATCGATGAAAAAATATATATGGTAGTGTGATTTTTTTAAAGCTTTGACACAAAATTTACCTGAAAACCCCCCTTTTTTAGTCAAATTTAGGCCATTTATGCTGTTTAAGCACTTTTTAGAGGTTCTAAAGTCACATTTACTTTATTTCATATGTTTTTTAAAAGTATGTAGATGATGTAGAATATCATGAAGTAAATAAAGATGAGAAAAAATCTTTACTAATCATATTTCATTTTTGAAGCTCAAGGAAGGAGCGGTCATCCTTAATATCTGCATAGTATCAATAATTTCCAAGCATCAATTGCATAACAATGATTTGACTACCTAATTATGAAAAGAAAAGAACATGTTTATAAGTTATTTTGGAAAAGAATGAAACAAATGTGAACTGTGTTGCGAATGTAACAAACTTTTGTTCAGCATCTGTGGGTATAATTTAAGCAGTTTTTGCAGATAACAATTATCAGCAGTCAATAAAATTGAATAGTCTGCCACCTATAATAATTATTTGTCTCCTTCAGCGAAAGTCTTTGAATGGGGTAAGTAAGTACTGTTCGTATTCACACATTTAAAGTCTAATCCTATTGAGCAGTCTCGAAGCTTTCACTTGGCTCCTTCAGGCACATTTGCGTTCATCGTGAGGATCCTATCAGTGATGAACTCGGGCAGGTTCCACAGAACTCTGTAGAAATACTTGCAGTCGTTACCCACTAGGTATCTGGTTCTAGGGAACATGGCGGTGATAGCATGGGTGTAAGCGTCAACCACAAGATGAACCTTTGGATTGGCAAACCTGCTTAGCAATTCGTCAACCATGGTAGTTGCTGAAACACGAATAAATATTGTTAGTGTTATATTAGGTGTAAGATGTAGGCCTTGGGGACTAAATGCATGATTTCGTTTCTAAAACGGCCTCTGAAATTTACCAACTGATCACAAAAAGACAATACCAGTCATGAAATGTTATTGTTCAATTTAAGATGGGAGACGTACGTGTATAAAGTTACCATTAAAATATGTCCATAAAGAATACTATTTTCTGAATACATTCTGAATGACCGCTTTATAAGACATTTCAATTGAGAGTTATAGAAAATGTATGAAAGTGTGAAAATCTAATGTTAGTAATGTATTTCTTGCATCATTTGTTATATTATGATAATTGCGAAACGATCTGTGCCTGTGTGCTTAACATGGAATGAATATTATTAAAGTATTAAATACAACGGACACGTTGGTGCCAAATAAACGACTAACAATTATACAAACCTATTTGCATATTGCAAGGAACTGTACACATGAATTGGGACCATTTAAAAAGATTGAGTCAAACAATATTATTAAAGTTTGCCCTAAAGTTCATTTTTGCCTAAATAAATGCACACAAAGACAATATATATTTTAGAGTATTTCTGATCTTTTATCTGACCTTTGTCATTAAACTTGAAGAAATTTGAAGATCTGTTTTATCAGAGCATCTATACAAGGTATATATTATATATAAGAGTCCTGATCCCTGAAATAATTTTCCAGTGTATAGATTAAGAGAAATAAAATCAACACAAACAATGATTTCAAAATTGTCATCATAGTGCCTAATAGTTTGATATGAAAGTTAAACACAATTGGGATTTTAATTGACTTAACCTAAAAGAAAAAGATTTAAAATCAATGCGTTGTCAAATGTAGAATGCAGTCGTCTGTACCAGCATAAAAATGTCCTGCAAAAGACGCTTATCTAAATACTCATATATATACTGCATATATATACTGCATATACTGCAAATACTGCATATCAACTCACTTTTGTCCACAAAGTTATACCCATAGTACTGTTGAACATCGGGACTGGCTTGATTGAAAGATTTTTTCAGAGAATTTTTAATCGCATCTGAGTTTAGGATATTGGTCTGGAAAAATCCGGGCTCAAGTAAGTGAACGCTCAGGCCCTGTTTCAGAACCTCTCGTCTGAAAGAAAATGTTTTCAAGATACAATTTATTTGTTTCCGACAGCTTTCATGTGACAATCTTAAGAAAAAAATGACATTACCAATATTATTCAAAGAAACATATATGCCATAATGAAAAAGCATTCAAACATAGAATAGGGTTTGCTAGACACCGCCAAAGCAGAGCAGCCCCGAAATTGAGGTTCTCTCCTACCCTGTTCTCTTTCTCCACAGCCACAATAAAATGGGCAAATGTTTTAACAAAGCTTTGTTCGTCATTGGAGTTATTACTAACAAGTTGAATCATCACTGGGGTCACTTTACCCAAGTTTGTTCTTAAAACCTATTTCTGATTTCAAAATTGGATCAAAGGGTTTCCAAGGCAGGAACCGATATCTCATGACCTTGACCTTTGACTTTCCAGGTCACAAAATCAATAATCACTTTTCAAAGTGTAAAACAATCATGTAATGATTCAATTGGTGAACAATTAATATAAGCCATATTCACAAATCCATGCTGATATGACCTCTCTGTGACCTAGACCGTTGACGGATTTTAGCGAAAGTCTTTTAAAATCTGTGTCTTTCTCCATAGTTGATATATACCAAATAAGAGCCTGATTGCAGGAATTTTTTGCAGAAATCGTGTTAACATGGATTTTTGTAGTGATTTCAGAACTCAAGTCCTTGACCTTGACCTTGAATGTGAACATGCCAAAATAATTCAAAATAATGTATAAGAAAGAAGCTATGTATATGTGGTCTTAATACCTTCTTGGAAAAAAGTTATTTAGTGATTTAAGAACTGATGACCTTGACATATCTCGTGACCTTGACCTTTGACCTTCAAGGTCACACAATAAATGATATTTTTTTTATTGTGTAATGATTCAAAGTGTTAAAATTAGCATAACTGAAAACAGTTTGTTACATTAGATATCTAAAGACAGTTTCTGAACATACATTTAAAAAATGTCAAGGTCAACAAAATCTAATCAGCCCTTTGTCTTTCCTAGGAGGTGCAATATGTAAAATATGATGGAATTCCGGTGAATGGTTCTTGAGATATTCTGCTGACAACCTTGACATGTACATTAAAATGTCAAAAAAATCAAAGTTCCGCTGTGACCTTGAAAATAATGTCAAGGTCGACAACATCTAATCAGCCCGTCGTCTTCCCTAGAAGGTGCTTTGTGTAAGAAATGATGGAATTCCGGTGAATGGTTCTTGAGATATCCCGCTGACAAGCATTACATGTACATTAACATGTCAAACAATTCAAAGTTCCGCTGTGACCTTGAAAATAATGTCAAGGTCGACAACATCTAATCAGCCCGTCGTCTTCCTTAGAAGGTGCTTTGTGTAAGAAATGATGGAATTCCGGTGAATGGTTCTTGAGATATACCTCTGACAAGCTTTACATGTACATTAACATGTCGAAAAATTCAAAGTTCCACTGTGACCTTGGAAATAATGTCAAGGTCACTAAAATCTAATCAGCCCGTCGTCTTCCTTAGAAGGTGCTTTGTGTAAGAAATGATGGAATTCCGGTGAATGGTTCTTGAGATATACCGCTGACAAGCTTTACATGTACATTAACATGTCGAAAAATTCAAAGTTCCGCTGTGACCTTGGAAATAATGTCAAGGTCACTAAAATCTAATCAGCCCGTCGTCTTTCCTTGGAGAATCTATGTGTATAATATGAAGAAAACCCAGCGAATGGTTATTGAGATATCCCGCTGACAAGGCTAAAATTACAAAGTCTCGTTGTGACCTTGAAATGAAGGTCAAGGTCATAAACCTCTGTAGCAACATTACTCTTCCTATGATGAACCAATATGCAAAATATGAAAAGAATCCAGTGAACAGTATTTGAGTTATTCCATTTCGTACGGACGTACGTACGGACGGACGGACGGACGCAGCCGAATACTATATCCCCCGCTTCGCGCTAAAAGCGCGGCGGGGGATAAAAATGGGTGACTAAACCCGGTATTTTAGAAATATCTTTAAGTCAAAAGGCGAAAATTGAAGATTGTAATGCAAAAGTTACCTAAGGCAATCAGAAAACGCCTCAACGCCATATTTGGAGATGCAATATGGGGCGCCGGCAGCTGCAATCCTACCCATGATACTCGCGATGTTGACAATACGACCTTTCCCTTTCCGGACGAGTGGGAGAAAGACCCTTGTTACCTCGATGACGCCATAAAGGTTGACGTCCAGGCAGGCTTCGTAATCAGCTCTACTCAACCATTCTGAAGCACCTGATGCACCAAGAACTCCCGCGTTGTTTACAATGGCCCATAAACCTTTAAATCACGGAAAGAATGATGGTGAACGATAGAAAAAGAAATGATTGTTCTTTAAGTACTACCAGGTAAACTCTCCGTTCGCTAACCATAATTGGGAATACGCATTTGGGAACACATGAATACCAGAACTGTTTCATTCACGAAAACATTGATTAACATGTAAAGGGGTAATTTTGATAATCAACACAGTGGTGTAGTGGTTCCCTTGCTGGTCTTTCACGCCTTAAGGTCACCAGGTTCGAATCCCGGTTGAGATGAGTAAGTTTGTGATCAAAACCTTATACTAATTCAAGGCAAATCGTCACCACTGACCCAGTCCACCCAGCGGTAGAAATTTCCAATGGCATTTAAAGTATTATTCCTTTAGTGTAAAACAGTTTCAACATTTTAATGCCTCGACTGAAATGGTCACAATTATTACATATGTTATATATTATGTTTATCTAGTTAGTCATAAAGTCTTATATTTCCATGAGTGGCACAGTCACAAGTAAAATATAATATAACTTTTCTACTTCACGAGATGAGATAAACATGGTATTTGTCCAGACAAAACAGATAATCTCTTTATTATATAACGTTATCCTTGTTATTACACCACAAAAGTGTCGTTTTCATATTGAGCGCCCACAAGGAAGAGCCCGTCACCACAGTAACAATGTGATGTCATCATATAATTTGTTACGTTTGACCATTGTTTTATTGCGTCAATAATATCGGTCATTGGTCGCAGTGAAAATATCAATATTTTCAATGTATAACATTGTTATATTTGTGATAACACTACCTTCAATAGTACAAATTATTGTACTTTTTCGGGCCGAGTCCCATGCGGGATACACAACAAATACAAGAATTTGTACTATTGAAGGTAGTGTTATCCCAAATATAACCATGTTATATTTCCTCACTATCTAAATGGCAAGTATTTCTAATTTTCAATGTAGCTTGATAGACAGTTTATTCAGCTGATAAATCCCAGAATGTCATTGTTCATCATATAATTAATAGAGGTTGTCTGTTTTTTCCTTACAAATACCATGTTTATCTCAACGAGGTAGAACGTAGATATTTCACGAGTGGCGCAATGGTATTTGCCAAAAAAAAAAAACAGCTATTCTATTTATTATATCATTATTTCTGTGTATTATGTTTAAGTATACTGATTCAACGGCAAACATACAGCCATCGCAAGCTGACAAAATGACATCATAACATTGTCCCAATGACGTCACGCGAATGGCGATAAAGTTTATCGTCACTCAGTAGAGTGGCAATAAAGGTTATCACCACTGTAGCTGGATAGAGGGTTTATTTCACTGAATTGAGTATCTCACTGTAAATATATAATAAATGATTGTAGACACATTATCTGTATTTGTTTTCGGGATGCCTTACTATTTCTCTATGAGTTTTTATCTTTGGGTCTATCTGTTTTCAAAATTGATTTTTGATGGGGAATATTATTTTTGCATAACATATATACAATATAAAAGAGCTAATTCAACCGTCCACTATCCTTCAAATTAAAGTACAGCCATGACCTGTACATTACTATATTGCTCCATATTATCAAAAAAGGAATAATTATTTTTATTTCAAAATGAGGAAATACCTTTGTCAGTTGGTAGCTGGTTTGCTACAAACTCCCGAGCCTTTGCAATGCTCTCTGCTTTAGTTACATCAAGTGAAACGGTTTTCAATCTGTCAGACGAAACTTTCTTCAACTCCTCCTCCCCCTTCTCCGAGAAACAGCCAGCGAATACATGGAACCCGAGAGAATCCAGCTTTTTGGCCAGCATGTTGCCAAATCCGTGGTCACATCCCGTAATGAATACGTAGCGTTCACCGTATTTACCAACCGTAGGCAGTCGGATCAACTCCCTGATGATCATGTAGACTGCAATCGCTCCGATGATGAACATCCACATGATTCAACAGGTTTGCTCTGTAACATACAATATCGTGAAAAATTAGTATTTCAGACAATTCCGTCTATGAAATATTACATTGCGAGTAGAAAAGTAGAAAGTTTTCGAATCAGGGTAAATTATATAGACGCGACTGGTTAAAAAGTACACATTACATCACCAGTTCCTTCACAATCTGGAAGGTATCCTCCCATTGGTTACACATGCCACTTGGCATTCATCCCAAGTCACCGGCCACTGCACACTCATGCTCATACATAATACCTATCATTGAAGAATGGAATGGTTCAAACACGTTACACAGAAAGTGAACGATACAGAGCTGCCATAAAGTAATAGAAACAGAACATGTAAGTTCAACAATGAACAAACGTTATGTATAAAAAAAGAACAAATAAGAAATTCATCTGCGTTTGCATGCTTACAAACCCCCGAGTTGAGTGTGTAACAACTGGCAATATCAGAGTGTGTAAAAACTGGCATGTGTAACTAATGGGGGACAACCATCTGGAACGCAGTTACTACCTACATTAGTTCACATACATTGTAAACTAAAGATAGTTATAAAGGCGTGTAATACGGTTTCTCCTAAACGTTTCAACAAGAATGTGCAATACTCATGTATTAGTAACATATATATGCAAGCAAGAAAGTAATCGAATTTTGTACCCACAAAAATACCCCGAAAGAACACATCAAGATATTGTGAAAAATGAATTCTCCCTTCATGAATCGGCAAACACAAAGCATAACATACAAGTTTATTTTAGGAATAAAGTTGACAGTCCCTTACGATAAATCGTCACCGTTAGAAAATACCGGGCATTGAAAACGATAAGCACATTTCAGCACGACCACTGTCAATAACTGAATACATACAATACATTCGATCTTTCCGACGATAGACAGAACAACTTTATTATATTCGCAGACTCAGCAGATAGACTCAGATACGTGCCACAAAATATCCACACTGTAAATAACAAGTATTGTGCATAAAAATAATGTTAAATGGTGCTCACCCGCAATATACTAGTGGCTGTATTCAACTGAAAATTCCTTAAATAAAGTATGTAGTTCACGTTTACGTCTCTATCAGTGACCGATTTGGGTCGTGAACTATGATATGACCCACTTACCGGGGAGCAGTTATTGTTTGTACTCAGCACGTGTGCTGAAGGTCACGGGCCTATAACTGCTGACATTTTTCTTTGAAATATGTTTTCTTTAAAATGAATGCAACGCTAGCTAATATATAATATGCTCTTTTCATTTTGTTTTTCAATTCATGTTTTCGTACTCAAGCTTGCTCTATACAAAAAACACTTTATACAAATCTCATCATTTCAACACCAAGGAAAAGGTAAGAAAAAAGACGACTTCAAAATTATTTTGGAGGAAAAATGTTGTAACAAATTCTTCATGGCTTATATAAAAGAGAGTATTTTTGTGTCGATTGTTCAGTTACATCAAGAGTAGTTTATTGTTTAGTAGACGTTCATACAGGCTAGTCCCTGTCAGTGAGAGTTCGCCTTGCCCGAATCACATAGTGGGTATTGGGTCAGTCTGACCCGGGACGCCGCTCTCTCAATTTCAACTAAGAATAAAGGACAATATTTAAATTAAAGATCAAATCTCTAATATGATAACAAAATGATTTTAAAAATTGAGCTTAAATAAGACAAGGGACGAATTAATATTTCGCAATTAGTTGTGTTATCGCGGTCAACATATTAAAACTAATGTTTATAACTAAACAATTTAACCCTTTATAAACTTGCGCTTAAGCAATACAGATCGAGAACAATTATGTTTCGGTTTATGTTATCGCTGTTACGATATTCAATTAAATAGCTGAAATGATATTTAAAACTCTTATTGTTTGTGGAAAATTCGAGACTTGATAATACCTGATGGTGACACAATTCATTTGAAATTTATTACTGAGGGTAACTTGTATTACTTTATTACTGAAGAAAAGACAAAATTCGAGACACAAATGGAAAATAAATTATTTGTATAGTTCATATGAGAAAGATTGGAAATACCGTTTCACCTCTAATAGGGCCCGGGCCCTTTTCAATAGTGTAGGGCTCTTACCCCGGTGCTTCTCGGAGGCCCATCTCTTATTTGAGGCCTGCCCCAATTATATTTTACAAGAGTTAACTCTTTAGTACTCACGTGCTGAAATAAATAAATGATAGATTAGGTTAGCATGTACTGTCGGTATCACGACAACCATGCCACATTAAATATCATTGGAGCACATACGGTATTCCTAGCAAGTAAAATATGTCTTAAAGGGGCTGAAGCACGTTTTTTGCAAAACATATTTTTTCAAGTTTCCAATTTCTAAGATAGTTTATGGTAAAACAACGTATTACACAAACCAATTATGAGTAGTTGTTATAACGATGTTGCGTCTAAAGCAGAAATAAGATGGCGGCCATTTGATTGTGAACACATTTTTTTATTTCGAATTATAAAAAACGAGTCCCATGACTTTACCGAACCATGTACACTCAATTAAAGTTTATTGCACTTAAAAAGGCCACAGACCTATATTACATATATACAGACACTCTATTAGGCAGTAGAGAGTGCACTTTTTCTTAATCTAAAGGCTGGTATGGACGATTGACAAATTTTCAACATGTATTTTGCTAGAACATCGAGGTAGGCCGGACAGACACAAAGGAAATGGTACTCATCTTCAATTACATTCATATTACACTTTTTACATAATCTATCTTCTTTTTCTAAGCCAACATATCTGCCTAGTTCAATTAATAAGCAGCGAAATCTTGTAAACGAGATCTAAATAACCTCACATTCGACGATGATAAATAACTTTCATTGCACATAGATTATATTGATATATTGTTTAAACTTTCTGAAATGTAAGCATTTATTTGATACAGATAATTGGTAAAGCTAATTTTGGAGTTACATATTTTGCAACCGTTGTTTAAAGGACATGAGAAACTTTCTGTGCGAGCCATTGCTCAAGCCATACATTACCAAAACCAGTAGATATAAATATATCTTTAGCATCTGTAACCCAATTATATTTTTCATTTTTATCATACAACATCATCATTTTATAACATTTCTTCGGTAATCTATAACCCGGCATATCTAATATTTTAAACACGGACTTTCACTGCTTTCACTTTTGATTCCAAATGTAAAGGAAATCTGCCAAATTCACCGTAGACCATTAAGATTGAAGTATAAGACTTCACACCGAGTACTTTTTTAATTGCATATAAATGTACTTTTTCTAATATATCAATGTTCTTAACCGGAGAGGAGTATAGGACTATAATCTTAGCGTCGAAAATTCTAAATAAAATTATTTATAAGGCAAGTGGTGTACACAGTGGTGTAGTGGTTAGCATGTCTGCCTCTCACGCCAACGGCCCGGGTTCGAATCCCGGTGGAGACACCAAACATTTGTGACCTGGGTCTTATTCTGTGTTGTGTCCTTGGGCAAGTCACTTCATCCACATTGCACTCAGTTCACCCAGCTGTACAAATGGGTACCTGAACACGGGAATGTATGGACCTATATGGTCGCGCGGAGCGCCTCACAGGCAGCACCGAAAGTACGATTCCTTCAGGGTAATAATTGTGTAGCGCCTTGAGCATGCATTGTGCATGGATATGTGCGCATTATAAATGGACTATTATTATTATTATTATATAAGTCGCATATCTGACATGCAAAGACCATGACAGGTGGTTTGTGAAATAAACTCCAAGATATTTGTAGGATGTGGTTGTTTCAATCATTTCGCCTTCGTAGTACCACGTTTCATTTGCAGCAAGTTTACCTCCATTTTTAAAATCAATTATCTTAGTCTTATCTCTATTTAAAGTTAATTTCCATTTCTTACAATATTTTTTCTAATTCATTGATTTCTGTTCGTAGTCTCCGTAACTTGCTGGAGAAGAGTGTTATAGCATCGGCAAATAACAGGAGAAATAACTGTAATAGATCTTGATGCAATTGAATGCCATTTGAAAATCTTTCATGAATCTGTGTTGCTAATTCATTGATAAAGATAGAAAACAAGACCGGACTTAATCTACAACCCTTCTAACTCCTTTTTGGCTTTCAAAAGTTTCAGATATTTCATTGTTGTTTCTCACGCACATCTTTACGTTATCATACATACTGCTTGGAAGTTTACTCATGTTATTGCTTAAGGAATGGTTATCTAGCAGAGTCCAAAGTTTTTCTCTTTGAACGGAGTCGAAAACCTTTGTAAAATCTACAAATAGCATATACAATTTAGAACCTTTGATATTCAAGTATCTCGGTATAAGTGAATATAAGACAAATTTATTGTCATTGGTAGGGTACCCTTTCCTAAAACCAGTTTGGAATTCAGATATCTTATAATAGGATTTTGCCAGGAAAACTTAACGTTTATTTATAATATCAGTGAACATTTTGCTGAACACACGAAGAGAAATGCCTCTCTAATGTTCAGTTTTATTTTTATCACTATGCTTGTGGACCATGAATGTGGGAAAGGCCCTGTTTCAAGGATGACATTAAATAAACAGTTCAGGATGCGGTAGTAAAATATCTGAGGAATGTAGGAAGAAGTTTGAGATAAATAGTATTGTCTTCTCCGGATGATTTAATACGTTTTAAATGTCTTATACTATTAAGTATTTCTTCTCGTGTTATTAGTGCGTCCAGAATGTCAATAGCCATTGCATCATCACTTTTTCCATCACTATTTTCTAATTGATCACAATCATGCATAACCTTATTTGTTTCATGTATAGAGAACAGGTTCTTGAAATAAGCAAATTAAACCAATCATTTATTTCTGTGTCATTTCCATGGTTTGCTTTACCATTCAACTTTTTCAGAGATGACCAAGACTGTTTAGAATTATTAACACTGTTTTCTACCTGTCGGTGCTTCAATAGCAAATATTCATTTCGTTTTTGTTTACAGGTTGTCTTATATTTATTTCTAATGCAATGATAATCATTCAAGGATTTAGTATACTTTAGCTTACGAAACTTATTGAGGTATCTGCATCTTTCTTTTTTTTAGTTTGTCACATTCTATATCATGCCACATTTGAGCTCTTTGTCTTGTCTTACCAATTATTTTTGTTCATGTCTGAAGCAGCTGTACATAGCGTTTGTACAATGAGATCTATGCTTTTATCAATGTTTGTAAGTGCAATATATGTTGACTGGTAACCGAACATGTTGAGCAACACAGAGGTTGTTTGCTCGACGTGTTCAAGTCTTGATAAAAGATCATCATCAATATCAACTATTGCAACTTTGGGTTTATGGTCACTTATCGGTTACATCGATAGATGTAAACGTCTCTTCCTCTGGCGACTATGTAATATCGATTGTAACAACTTTGTAAAACATATAGCTTGTGGCGATATTACATCTTCAGTTAAATCAAACAGCATATGTGATGACATTCTATTAATATCTGCAAAGTATAATTTAAACAACCATGTTGACAAATATATTGCTCAAGGCATATTTCCTCAAAAACATCTTTGGAGAAGAATTGTAAATAGTACTGTACATAGTAATGAAGAAAACATGTGGCGATCACAAACTTTATATCGTTCAAACATGTCCTTTTATGCAACAATTCATACTACCCTCTCTTATCATATTCTCTGGGAACTGGCATACAAATACAAATTATTAATCTGCCTTGCAATTTTGTGTCAAAATATCCTCAAGAGGTAAAATATCAAGTGAGTATACTCTCTGCATAAAAAACAAACGTTTGACTATGACTTCCGTATATTACTTCACTGTGAAAAGTTACTCCAGCTAAAGAATGCCTTTTTTTTTACATATTTGATTGATAAACATGTTGAAACTTAGGTAATGTTTGAAATGCAAGATGATTAAGATGTGTTATTATTTCTCTTTGGACCAGAAAACAGTCTTTATATCTCAATTGATACAATACTATGGGCAAACATTGTTTTACGATTTTCACCGTATGTGCATGACCTTAAACCTTATATTTTCTTATGTTACAATGAATAATACACACTTCATGTCCATTGCTGTTAATAAGCGTGTATATAAATATTGTTATATTCATGTATGGGAGGGGGGGGGGGGGGGGGGGTGATATAATTTATGAAATAATTTGATGTGTAATCTTCGGTGAATACTGGAGGAAACAAAGATATCTCTCCTTCTCCCTCTAACCGATGAAACGTTTGTGGTGGTTGTATATATTGCGTTTTATTGTTTACCTATAATTGATTTCATGTTTTGTATTTGCAATAGAATAACTGCATAACACCCAAACTGGTGCTACGAGAGTCTACAAGTCACTATAGGTAATTTTAACCAGGTGCACTTAACCATAGTAATACTTTGGGTTATAAGTAACTATATACTTACATGCTCAAATGCAGATTAATGTCATGAACTATGTAGAGTCACGGTCATTAATATTCTGTAACAATCAACAATGGTTTTGACACTTGTATAAATGGTATATAAATGGTTCCGTGTCGAAGTGGCATAAGCTGTTTACTTTTTCTACATTATCATAAATAAGGCAGATCTATTTGCGTTGTAACATGAACAATTTTCCCATCAAAACGCATAGCTATTTTCTTACTAGTCTTATATTTTCTCCCTTTGAACTTGGTTTATATTACAACATACCATACTTTTCATATCACATTCCACTTATAAATAAGTTATTTTGGTTTCTTTTACATGCCCCCTTAATTATACATTAAAATGTAAAGAATGTATACCAGATTGCCAATCATAAATGCAGCGCATAAAACTCGTTTTGTAATTCAAATCCTAAACTTTTATATTTTATCAACATTTGTTTAGTAAAAAAACATAGTATTATATGGGTGTTTTCATATCACAGCCTGGAGCAGCATTCTAATATCAGCATGACAGTTTTAGCTCCAGGGCTAATATTGGGCGAGGGCTGATACAGGATGTGATGTAATTAGAGGTTAAAACATGTCATTTTTCATACCATACCCCATATCAGCCCGAGATCCCCATATAAGCCCGAGGGCCGCAGGCCAGAGGGCTGATATGGGTCGAGGGCTGAAATGGGGTATGGTATGAAAAATGACATGTTGTAACATTTTTATCATATATCATACTTTTTTTCTAAAACATAACAAAATATTTACAGAAATAATAATAATTTGTTGTTATGCGAAAATGTATACTTTGGGGGTAATTTTTCTTTTAAAATTATGTGAGTCGTGCCTCCTATTCAAATTAAAAGTATATTCAATTTAATAAATTAAAAGCGTCAACAACATCATTGTTTGGTGGGTACTCTGAAAGGATTCAAATGAACTAGTTACTCTGACATTGCTTCGCTTGTGACTTTACTGTGTTCACGCATGTAAGCAAAGGGAGATCACTCTGACCTAACGTCACCCGGGCTGATATTGATATGGATTTGCGGACCGGGCTGATATGGCTGATATGGATTTGCGGACCGGGCAGCGATATGGGTGTGGTGTTCTGACCTCTATCTCATATGCAAAACAGCCCATATCATTGATAGATATATGATAAACACCCATATCATACTATGCTTATCATATATTGCCACCTCGGGTTCCAGCTTCATGTCGAGGTTTTCCTATTGTTTTCACCCTTGACGATGGACTGACGCAGGTTAACTGCCTTGCGGGTTGATACAGGGTTTTGGTACATGCCGACTCTTTGTATTTGTAAGCAAATTTATGATACATAATAACTTTGTCCTAAACTCACTCTCGTGTAACATCCTGTTACTAAAACTTGTGACTTAACAGGAAATACATGGAATGGAATATAGTTTTCTCTCGAAATTAACTTACCCGACTGCTTATACGTCAACATGTTTTCCCTGGTTTCCTAGTGGCATTTATTGATCACGTATCGTGACACATGATCTCTCACTATCTAATCCTTGCTAATTATGGAAGAAGTAATCTACTTACAGCTGCAGCCCTAAAGTTATCTTCTTGCATATCGCAATGCAAATATCATTATAAACGTGTTATCTTTGAGGCATTCTAGCATTTTAAAAACGAACTTCAGAAGAATTAACATACCATGATATAATATTATGTCATGCCTCATTGTTAAGTATAACAGTTTTGGGAGGTTGTTGAAGTGAAGTCGAATTTCGAAATGTCTTTTTTATTTCCCCCGTCCTCTCCAATAAATCGTAAAAGCGTCGAATATTAATCGTGTATGATTTGAATTCTAATCCAATGAACCTCAAAGTTTGATGATTTATTTTATTATACATGTAAAGCCGTTTTGGAAAATGTATTTAAAAACAAGCACATTGAACATGGTTCACCAGTAACCCTGACCCATCTCTTTAATTCTAACTGTGAGAGTGTGGTGAAACATTCCTGTGGGTCATTACACAATACGTTTCACATGATGTTATATAACCTAATCAGATTAATACATTTTTACACTGTATTATGTAATTATCTGTGCCCAATCTAAAACAGACTTGTCGCTCCCCCAAATCGAACAAAGGGAGTTTTTCAGGTAATTAAGGTTATAAATGAAATGATTTTTTTCTAAAAAATAGCATGTAATTCTGCACTGCACAGTGGTGTAGTTGTTAGCATGCTTGCCTCTCACGCCAACGGCCCGGGTTCGAATCCCGGTGGAGACACCAAACATTTCTGACCTGGGTCTTATACTGTCTTGTGCCCCTGGGCAAGGCACTTCATCCACATTGCACTCAGTCCACCCAGCTGTTTAAATGGGTACCTGAACACGGGAGGTACGGACCTATATGGTCGCGCGGAGCGCTTAGTAGCGGCACCGAAAGTACAAATCCTTCAGGGTAATAATTTTACCGCCATTGAGCAATGCTTGCACTGGATATTAGGCGTTAAAATGTATATTATTATTATTATTATTATTATCATTATAAGATTTTTGCAAAGCTTGAACAGAATATTTCAGTTAGACACTAATTTAGATATTAAAATACGACTAAGTACAAAATAAAGAAATTCATAACAAAATCTGTAATCGGTAGGAAGAAAAATGTCAACGGACGGACGGTATCTTTGGTATAACTACGAAAGGCGGCAGTTCTTATAATATTTAGCTTCGATTAAAGTTCGAAAACCTGCACATATGCCCTGACGATCACATGAGAACTTTGACAAGGATTTTTGTGCACAAGAACAAAAGTTGACTATTCGTCAGTGCACTTGAAGTAAAGCAACTAACTCCAAAAATAAATCCAAATTTGTTCTGAGATACACAAGTAACTGAACACATTTCGGGATGCAGAGGTATATCACTAGTATACCTGTGCCCTGTTTAGTACTGAACTACAGTTGAGGAGGCTTTTATACAGGCTGAAACGTCACTACCCAAATACTATTTTCTTGTCCTGCAAAGATTCTTGCTATCCTTTATTCAGTAATCATTATCTGGCTAGTGTTCTAAATCAAAATAAGGTTCGATTAAGCTCCTTCCAAAAAAGTGGCTTGATTAATCCTTTGTTCTTCTGAGGGGAATTTTTTAAATCATTTTATCAATAAATCATTTTTTAGTTCACGTTCGTATTGTTTCTTTATCATCCTATTGTGCTCCTTCCGGTACAGTGACATCCCAGGTCAATATCCGGTCAGTGATGAATTCTGGGAGACACCACAGGACTCTGTAGTAATATTTGCAGTCGTTACCCACAAGGTATCTTGTCCTGGGGAACATGGCGGTGATAGCATGAGTGTAAGCGTCTACAACTTGGTGGGTCTTCATTGATGTCAGTTTCTTTACAATAGACGCAACTCTTGACATTTCTGAAAATTAAATGATTAAAAAATGATTAATAGCAATTCGGTAAGTTTTTGAAGTTTGTATTTTAATATTGTAATCAATTATCAATCAATTGAGAAACGATGGCATACAAAGGCAGATAGCCTAGCATAGACGCGCGCACTATGCAGTTCAGGTCATGGGCCCATATTTTAGAAGCTATCTTAGCGCTAATATAGTCATAAGTGCCATACATTTAAATTGACTAACGACTATCTTAACACTAAGACAGCTTCGAAAATATGGACCAAGTACGCTAGCACAGAAAAGTTAACGAATTGAAGCAAGACTTAGAGATCGGGGTTCCATAGGTGTGAGGTCATAGTAGGAATTCTAGCACTAACCTGCATCCACATATTTGGCGCCATAATACCGCTGTATATCTTCACCGGACTCAGAGAGAGACGCTGTAAATAGTCGATGGAAGTCGCAACTTGCGTTGATGCTGGTCTTAAAGAATCCCGGGGATAGCAGATGTACACTGACACCTTGCTTTAACATCTCCCGTCTGGAATAATGCATGGCATGGAAAAGGTAATGTATAGTAAGTTGGAATGATGCATAACATATTTAAATGGTAATTATGTTATGTTATGTGCTATCATCCAGAGTGACGAATAATAAGTTAAAGTGATACTTGAAATGTTATAATTCTACATCATTAGTTATTTTTTTTATATAAGGGTACATGATGTTGTAATGATAAACAATAGGACAAGTGATACATACTAAGTTAAAGGCGCTGTAGCACGTTTTTTGCAAATTTTATTTTTTCAAATTTCCCATTTATAATGATAGTTCATGTCATTTATATTTACTTTAGAGGGTAAAACATCTTATAACATAAACCAATTATCCGTAGTAGTAACAACTGTGTTGCGTATAAAGCAAAAATTGCATGGCGGCCATTTTATTGTGAACACATTTTATTATTTCGAATGACAAAAACGATTCCCATGGCTATACCGAACCATGTACACTCATTTAAAACTTGATTTTCGGAAGAGAGAAGCGTGTTTTACTATTGGTGACATTATTTTTCGAATACATTTCATCGACTTATTTGAGCGAAAAAATGTGCTACTGTCCCTTTAAGGTTAAGGTTTTAAATGATTTCGCTAAACTTTACCTCAGAACGTCGGTGAATGCCTCGACTCCATATTTAGACACTGAATAAGGAGCACCCGCTACCGCTATACGTCCCATTACACTTGAAATGTTGACGATTCGACCTTGACCTTTCCGAACTAGCGGTTGAAATATTCTACTGACGTCAATAACGCCGAAAAGATTGACGGCAAAACACCTGTCATAGTCTTCTCTCTTCAACAACTCTGACGGAGCTAGATTAGCAGCGACTCCAGCATTGTTGACGAGTGCCCAGAGACCTTGATGAACAAATGGACATATTTCCAGTAAAGGGTTTGCATAGTATGTAAGCTGAAAATGCATGATCCGAATCTTACATAATCTATATGTTTGTAACAATGTCTTAGAACCTATTCAATAAATTGGTCAATGATCTATTCCGGAGTCTGAAATTACTCTTGCATGGGACCATGCTTGTTAATGGGATGCATTCCCAAGGTTTCATAGTCACATTTCAAGAAAGATATCGGATCAAGAGGTCCGGGGTTCGAATCCCGCCAGGGGCAAGGCAACTTAGTCTGCAGTAGAGAACTGTTCTACACGCAATAAGGTTTGGGTGCAATGCTACACTGAATTTCAGCGTAGTATCACCCATGGTTCGCTAGTTCCAGGCAATGCTCACAGGTTTCACCGTAATGCATAGCCACATGACATTGCGGGCTTTCTCCCTGCCATAATACTAGCAGCCGCGATATAAGTGAAACCACAACTCTACTCAACTCAAGAAAGAGAGACGTACCTTTATTTGCTGGAAGATGTTTTGCTATTTCTTCCCGTGCTTTTCCTATACTTTCAATCTTTGTGACGTCAAGAGACAACGTTTTCAGTCTGTTGGATGTCACTTTCCTCAGTTCGTCTTCTCCTTTCTCGGTGAAGCATCCGGCAAAAACATTGAATCCCAAAGAATCCAGTCTTATTGCAAGTCCATTCCCAAATCCTGTGTCACACCCTGTGATGAACACGTAACGCTGGCCATATTTTCCGACAGATGGAATGCGGATCAGTTCCTTGAGGACTATGAAGATGAGGATGGCGGCTGCTATATAGATCAACATACCAACAGGTTAACCTGAAAGGATACACGAGACAATATGTGATATGAACATGTGAACTTGAGGCAGTAAATCATTATACTATGGATTGCTTATTTCCTCATAAAAGCTCAATTATATGTCTACAAAAATGATCACCGGAGGCTACAGTGTACCATCTACACCTTTTCTAAGCAGAATTATGTACATAAAGTGTTATTTGTTGTTTGAGATTTTGGCAACATAATCAAATCAATAGAAAACAAATATTTCATACTTATGACTTAAACTAAGCAGGTCTACTCATCTAGCCTATCTCCTTATGTTTCCAGACCTGACAGTTGCTACAACCACGGTGTACAACCCCATACAGTGCAAACCGGATATAGTTCGCTGTACGCTCGTTCATTGGGTCATAGCTATGTTGACACGGGCTGCTTTTTTTCGTTTTCTATTTGTTTGAGTATTATTCACGCACACAAATTTGCAAAATAATTCTTCTTATACTTATACACAAGAATTCACTGCGATATTCAATCATGACCGTCTGAAATCTTTTACATATAAAAAACGCATTGCCGATGTTGCTCCTCCGCTAAGCGCACCACATATAATGTCGAAATGCTCTCATCGTATGTACTTTGTGGAAACAACCTGATTATATATGTAATATATGATCATTAAACTTACAGATGGTCTTTAACATAGTTAATATAGAGGATTAGTTTTTTGACACGAGAGCAAAACGTCACCCACCTATGTGCCATTACCATACAGTCTGATAGCCGCCAATACAGTTGGTTTATAGCACTTCCAACAGAAATCACTGTATGGTTTATAGTTCCAGTATGTCAGTGCATGGTTGCTTTTTCTTTTATAAATAGACACTCTTACTTAAATATTTTTGGTTATTTTGTTACAGGTGGATCCATTGTGTTTCATTTTTTTTATTTAGTTTCCAATTAAAATGAAGAAAAATCATTATACATGTGCAGTAACCGAAACGACACGTCCGATTTACATGCTAGGTAGTTATATGACTTATTTAACATTAGCAACCCAAATTTGTCCTTTTATCTGATGCAAATACGTTTTCAAAATTATGTTTGACTGTTAGATACGCGTCAGTCGCGGTGCATTGTCCATCTTTCGATCAGAAATCACTACTTTTACAATTATATCGTCACAATACTGAGTCGACCAACATAAAAATGTTAATTTTCGTCAACAATCACTTCTTCTCGATATATTAACGTCATTATTAACGTTTTGTATGTGTGACCTTGAATTAAATTCCGTATGTTGCTTGTGTGACTATCAAACAGGGAATGAGAAAGTCTCTTTCACACAAATGATTTCAAAATTACCATTGACCATTGGCCTTCTAGAACAGAGGTTAGGATCTGAAGGGACTAACCTCTGTTGGTAGAGAATGACGAATCAGAGATTTTCCCGACAATTGTGATCTCTTTGTGAGAGCTTAGATTGGCGTACCATGACAGAACTGATGCTTCAAGATGTTTTACATAACTTAAAACAAGTTGGGCAAGATATTTTTCTGACAGTATTGCTTACATGCTATTTTCCAAAGTCGTATATTGGTTTTCGCTCCACAATTGCAACATCGTCCAGATGACATACAGTGATGTTACCAAACTATTTGGAGAGTTGATTGTTTTTTTTTTTAAATCATCTTGGGTACGAAAAATAACTGCAGTATCAGAAGGAAACTTAAAAATAATTCGTATTTTCGAGCACCGAGTTGGTTATTATTTTTCTTAGCCAAGATCATTTTAATGCCTAAAAATCGAAAAACTAGACTCAAGTTCACGACCTTATAGATTAGACTGTAAAATAAAAATTGTACTCGAACCCCATTCATAATATTATCACACCTTCAAGATGCGAGTATCTAAATAGTTAATATATAAACATTAATGCTACTTACGCTCTTTTCAGTAAGATTATTATGTAATTGTTTAATTTTATTCACAAAATGAATCTATATAAGAATAAAAACTTGTTTATATTGTAAATATTGTCGCAGAATGAGAAAAATATCATTACATAGTGAACCAGCAATCGAGCAGTTGTAAGGTAGGAATATAATTAAGTCATAATTAACGACGTCACAAATTAATGATGTCACGACAGTCACGATCAAGTCGTGCATGCCGCTTCCCCCAGCAAATTTAGTACTATAAATACAGTCTCGGAATCATGGATTGAACATGGTTATCTATTTATTATGTGTTTCTGACTTCTGAATTAAAATAGATATGTTCCGAATTGATCATCTATGTGATTGCCCTAAAATAGTACAGCTAATTAAGCAATTGATAAATTGGTGTGAAATACTTTCGTCAACCAATGAAAGTGAAAGTTATATTTAGTAAAATAGAGCCATGGGCTCTGTAAGCCCATATGATTTCATTGATGTATTATGAAAGTTTTAATATCTAAGTTACCTCAAGTTATACATTGTTAGCAAGCAAAAAAATAGGTTTTTAAATCATGACCCTGTCAACCACATTTGGAGTAACAGGGTCACCAATCCTACAGTTAAGAATCACCTTTGACCAAAGAGTCTCTACACAATGTTTCACCTTTCTAGAGCTTCACATACTTGAGATAAAGATGAAAATAGGTTTTTGGGTTGTGACCCGTGACCTAGATTGGGGGTCACAGGGTCACAAAATCTACAATTTTAAATCCCCATTGGCCAAGGAGTCAACACACAACTTTTCAGCTCTGTGGAGTCATTGTTTCTGGAGAAGAAGTCGAAAAAAAACGAAAAGTTTACGGAAGGACGGATGGACGGACGACGGACACCATGCCATGCCATAAGCCCATCGGGCCTTTCAGGTCTGATGAGCAAAAAAAAACTGTAATTCCCATGACCATTATGACAACTTTTATTCCTGTCATATCTTTGCCCAGAGCATTGATGTAACTCGTCATGATGTGTTATATCTCTTGAACAAATGCTGGGACAACATTTTAACACATGAAATGTTGGTTAATATGTCAATAAAGACACCTTTTAAACAAAATCAGATGTCATGACGTTATTGAATTACGGGCTACATTCTATACAGAGATTCACTACGCTTCGGCTATGAACCAATACAGTGATGCTGCATTGTTGCTGCTAACATCTTTGATATCTTCATATCAAGGAAACTTTGAAACTTGAAATTCTACACATACATGGTACAATCTATTAGGAATTCAACATTTAGATACATTTTGAGCAGTATGATTGTATACGTGAATAAAATCGAAAACGCACGGGGTTGTCAAATTTTGCTCGATGCGTTTGTGACGAAAATAATGTGTTTTCATCAACATACAACTATTTCTCAAGAACTTATTCACTGTACTTGTATGCATGTCACAAATTGATGAACCGGAGCCTATTGTATACGTTGTTAAGCTGTATAATGACTTAAAATTACTTATTTGATCCAACGAACAACAAACACTTGACAGAGCTATGAACCACTGCACGAGCGTACAGCGAACTATATCCGGTTCGCACTGTATGGGGTTGTACACCGTGACAACTACACAACACCTGCCGTAATCAAGAGTCGAGGACTCGATTTAGATTTGTGCTATCACGTGACAAAAGGGGGATGAATCCGCCTTCCCGGACTCTTCCGGATCCTTCCGGATTCTGCCGGATCCGGCAAGCGGATTCCAGCCCTTTTTGTCCTGTTAATAGAAACAACACTGCCTGCTGTAAATTTTGGGATCAGTGCTAAATTGAACGACAGCTGTAATAAATAGAAGAGAAATATGAAACCGGAAGTACTTTCATTGTGTGATAAGCCACCAAATAGTCAATACATTCCTCTTACAACAAAAGGCAAAAGTGATATAATTTGGAATATTTTATGATGCTTCTTCCAATACATTAGTACAACAGTACAAAATAATACAAGGCTTGATAGTTTCGGAAAACATTAACAAGTTTCCCCAGGTTGGTGTTACAGGCTCCTTCTTTAAAAATCATCCTGATCTCGTGATGTAAATTAATTATTTGTTATAGCCATCTTACATCGCACCTCACCACAACCAACATTGTGTATCCATTAACGCTGTGCAATTTTCGGTCTAGTCGAGTGATGAATTTGCTAAAACGACATCGAGTTAAAGACCTACAAACCAACACATGTATCAACAAAGCCCACAACAGTAACAATAATTCCCTTTAATCATAGTGCAATTAGTGTAAAACATTTCAAATATTTCATCGACACCAGAAAGTGTTCAAACTGCAGCAACGCTTTCTGGACTAACAAGTGTAACAGGGGAGTTGCAATACCGTAGCTATCGGATTTCAAGGAAGATCTATGCACTAGGTATAGGGATGTCGCTACTCGTGCCAAATCACACAAATCTATGTCACAAGGTATCGTTTACATAGTGTCACACGAAAGGGAAATTAATACGCAACACAACAACGGATCTCTTTATCAGGACACATTGACCCGATCTACTTTCTAGGACATGATCAATACCTTAGCCTTGATATGTTTTGCCGCAAAATGCCGCAAATGAAGTATCAATCAGTGAAACACCGATCCACATTCAGTATTCGACATGACCAAGCCAACACGCACAATAGTTACTTCATTACCACTTGGCACTACTTGATCACAACAGGAATGCCTGTGTACGACATATAGATCAAAACACAAGTCGCACGTAATGCTAATCTCACTTACCATCGCCACACGAAGGCCTGTTATCAACGCCTAGTGACTCGAAACTTTACCTATCATTCCTACTCGGCTGATAAACACCAACACTTCACAAATTTATCCTAATCTAGGCACGGTCTCAAGTCCGTGATCTACATGTAGGTTAGGAGGTCATCTTTACCTAGTGTCCTCTTAAGGCATTACATGGGCCACCATGTCATTTGTGTGAGTCTCGATCATAATATATACATGTATACATATATACATATAAACATATCCTCATAGAGACAATATAAGGGTAAATATAAGTATTCGATTAAATTACTCCTGGAAATGACATACATATGCTTATTTGTGTATTTTATCAATATTGTTGTTTTCACTCATAGATTATTTAACCAAATAATTATTTACAGGAGACAAACATCTGAGGGTTTGGGTTCCAATCCTGTAAGGGACTCACCACAAAAAAGTAAAACAAAATACTATTGAAGATATTACATTCCAAATGTAACAACGTTACAATTAACACGTATCATGCAGAAACTCAAGAGCACAATATACACATGCCATGTGACAGATGGGCATGCTTTATACACCTGCCATGTGGCAGAAGGTGATGCGTTATACACGTGCTAATTGGCAATAGGTGCTACGTTATACATGTGTCACGTGGCAACAGGTGATACATTATACATGTGTCATGTAACATTATGGTAAACATTATATACGTGCAATGTGACAGTAAGTGATGCAGACAAACAACACACGCATGGCAATTCACAGCGTCGTTATAATCTGAAATTGGTGTCATTCCAATGTCCAATTATACCAAGACATTGAACGGTGACAAATAGTTGATAAGTGATGTTCATATATCATGAAGCGATACTTGAATATCACAAAGCGATACATACATGTCATGTAGTGATACTGATGTCATGTAGTGATACTGATATCATGTTGTGATACTGATATATCATGAAGCGATACATACATGTCATGTAGTGACACTGATGTCATGTAGTGATACTGTTGTCATGTTGTGACACTGATGTCATGTAGTGATACTGATGTCATGGACTGATACTGATGTCATGGGGTGATACTGATGTCATGGAGTGACACTGATGTCATGTATTGATACTGATGTCAGGTAGTGATACTGATGTCATGTAGTGATACTGTTGTCGTGTAGTGATACTGATGTCATGTAGTGATACTGGTGTCATGTAGTGATACCGGTGTCATGTAGTGATACTGATGTCATGTAGTGATACTGGTGTCATGTTGTGACACTGATGTCATGGAGTGATGCTGATGTCATGGAATGATACTGATGTCATGGAGTGACACTGATGCCATGTATTGATACTGATGTCAGGTAGTGATACTGATGTCATGTAGTGATACTGATGTCATGTAATGATGTCATGTAGTGATACTGATGTATTGTAGTGATACTGATGTCATGCAGTGACGCTGATATGTCATGTAGTGATGCTGATGTCATGGAGTGATACTGATGTCATGAAGTGATACTGATGTCATTTAGTGATACTGAAAGGTCATGTAGTGAAACTGATGTATTGTAGTGATGCTGATGTCATGGAGTGATACTGATGTCATGTTGTGATACTGATGTCATGTAGTGATAATGATGTCATGTAGTGATACTGATGTCATGGAGTGATACTTATGTCATGTTGTGATACTGATGTCATGTAGTTATACTGATGTCATGTAGTGATACTGATGTCATGGAGTGATACTGATGTCATGTAGTGATACTGAAAGGTCATGTAGTGAAACTGATGTCATGTAGTGATACGTATGTCATGTAGTGACACTGATGTCATGTAGTGATACTGATGTCATGTTGTGATACTGATGCCATGTAGTGATATTGATGTCATGTAGTGAAAGTGATCCGTCATGTAGTGATACTGAAAGTTCATGCAGTGAAACTGATGTCATGTAGTGATACTGATGTCATGTAGTGATGCTGATGTCATGTAGTGATGCTGATGTCGTGTAGTGATGCTGATGTCGTGTAGTGACACTGATGTCATGCAGTGAAACTGATGTCATGTAGTCATACTGATGTCATGGAGTGGTACTGATGTCATGGAGTGACACTGATGTCATGTAGTGATACTGGTGTCATGTAATGATACTGGTGTCATGTTGTGATACCGATGTCATGTAGTGATACTGATGTCATTTAGTGATACTAATGTCATGTTGTGATACTGATGTCATGTAGTGATACTGATGCCATGTTGTGATACTGATATCATGTAGTGATACTGAAAGGCCATGTAGTGAAACTGATAGGTCATGAAGTGATGCTGATGTCATGTAGTGATACTGATGTCATGTAATGATACTGAAAGGTCGTGTAGTAATACTGATGTCATTTAGTGATACTAATGTCATGTTGTGATATGATGTCATGTAGTGATACTGAAAGGTCATGTAGTGATACTGAAAGGTCATGTAGTGAAACTGATAGGTCGTGTTGTGAAACTGATAGGTCATGTAGTGATGCTGATGTCATCCAGTGACACTGATGTCATGTAGGGATACTGATGTCATGTAGTGAAACTCCTTTCATGTAGTGAAACTAATGTCATGTAGTGATACTGATGTCATGTAGTTAAGTGTTGACTTCTTATGTACCATGTGCACAAATCAACTAACATTATTGTTGACTTCTTATGTACCATGTGCACAAATCAACTGACTTTATTGATTTATTTATTTTCGAAACCCTTTTTGTTAAATTCCTGAAGTGTTACTTATCACACATATCACAGACAGTGACATTATTTATTACTTTGAGTGATGTATTTAAAATCCTGATACACACCATATCATAGAAGGTATTGCACATATGGTAACATATATGCTAATTGAACTGTAGTTGTTGCCACGAGTCGGCTTTTTTTAATAGAAGTTTTCGTTATCTGGTGGTTACTTATTAATTTTCTTTTCAAAATTCCATATTATACGCACATGCCTAAATAACTGTACACAAACTAATTATATGTTCAAACAAGGAATACTTACAGAACAAAGTTGAGGTATTCAGCTATCCATTGCTCCACATGGTGATTATGAAATGTACACTACTTGAACGTGATGTACGTGCAACGCCTGTCTCATGACTCCCGTGTGAAATCAAAGTAACCCGGCTTATCGCTTGGTAATTGTAATTGTTTGATTAAATCTAATTATATTCATTAATGTTTAAATCTTTTTCATTCCTTCCCTAAATTTTTGTTCAAATTGGATTATCAGATCTATGGGGTTTCTTCATTTTTCTCTTTCTCAATTTTTGTTCTCCTCTTTTTCGGCTTCAAAACTGAATGAGTGTTTTCTTTTTAGTACTTTTTCTGTTATTTTGTTTCCCCTTTGGAAACCATATATTTGATTATTTCAGAACAGACACATTCTGCTATATTTTTCAACTTATGTGTGAACATGGATATGTGCTTGGTGATTTTATGTGTACAAAATATAATCCCACTGCCTGCCTCTTAAAATGTTTTATATTCTTGACATACTATGTCTCTTGACATAATGCAGTACAGACAGACAGTGGGATGTATTGCAGTTTCACGTCACTCAAGAAGCGCTTATAAACTCCAGGTATATTTCGTTCCAACTTCCGATGTTTGTACAGTTCGTGTATTTCCATTTTTATCAGTATTCTTTTACTTTCCTGTGGAGATATTCACCCAAATCCGGGGCCTAAACATGATAAAAATCTGAAGATAATTCATCTCAATGTCAGAAGTCTTAAAGATAAAATTGATATCATTCATGCAGACTGTTTAGACTATGATGTAATACGCCTTACAGAAACCTGGTTGAATGATAATATTAATAGTAATGGTTCACTAATTCCAGGCTATCACCCTCCTTTTAGAAAATATCGTTTGACACGAGGCGCTGGCGTGGCTATTTATGTTAAGCAACATTTATGTGTAGAAAGTATGGAAGCATTAGAAATTGATGGTCTTGAAGCACTATGGATAAAGATAAAATGTAAAACTAGAAATTATCTCATCGGCACGTTTTATCGCGCGGACAAAAGTGAACAATACTGGGACTTAATTGACCAGTCAATTGAAATGGCGACCGATTTAAATATGTTTACCATTATCGCTGGAGACTTCAATATGGACATTCTGAATAAAAGTAACATTAAAATCGAAACACTAAAACGTTTGTATGGGATAAACCAAATTATAAATGAACCTACAAGAATAACACACAGTTCAAGAACATTAATTATGTTTTGTTACACACGAAAACAGCGTGCTTAGCTCTGACGTACTCGATCCCATATGCAGCGATCACTGTCCGATTTTCCTAACGATAACAGATAAATTGGTTAAAACCAATAGAATGATAAAGAGAGTCGTATATGATTTTCAATCTATGGATAAAGAAAGTGTCCAAAGACAACTTAACGAAATTGACGAACATGATATACACTCCTCTGATAACATTAACAGAGCAGTAGAAATCCTAACGGAAAAATTAAAGAATATCTTAAAAGACACCACGCCAAATAGACTAGTCAGTATACGAAGTGAAGAACCCTTATGGATGAATTGTAAAATACGTCCTGCAATGCGTAAACGCAACCGCTCTCATAAAGTTGCAAAACAACGCAACCTTCCCTCGGATTGGGCTTATTTCCGTTCAGCCAGAAACAAAGTTGTCAACTTAATCCAAAAGAAAATGCGATTCCAGAATAGATGATAGGGTAAATTCCACCGTTGGCACAAAAACGCGGTGGCGTATGGTAAAAAATATATTCAAAGTAAATCCGAATGCAACTTCTTTCCACCAATTGTATCAAATGATATCATATATGACGACCCCGAAGACATTGCACATGTGTTAAACGAGTTCTTTGTAAGTCAGTCTACAGTAAATAACCCAGATTCACAAATACCTGAAGTGAATACTAAATTTACTTCTGCATCATTAAATAACATTAATCTTACAACAGGCGAAGTCCAAGACATCCTTCTCTCCCTCGATCCGTCAAAGCAACAGGGCCGGACGGGATAGGAAACAGATTTCTTAAAGTCGCGGCGAAACACTTAGCTCCTATAGTAACAAAACTATTAAATCGGTCTCTTAAAGAAGTTACGTTTCCTGCCGTCTGGAAAGAAGCTTCAGTCATACCTCTTCATAAGAAGAATAGTATAAATGAGTGTTCCACTTACAGACCTGTAGCACTAACGAGTCGTTTGTCTAAAGTTTTCGAACAATGTATCTTTAAACATGTATTTAATTATTTAAGAGACAACGGCATATTGACCACTTTACAGTCGGGCTATATGCCAGGCGACTTAACTGCTAACCAATTACCATTCTTGTACGATTTTATCGCGAAAGGACTTGACAGAGGTAAAGAGGTTAGAGCTGTCTCTATTAGGACATTTTCTTCCCACTGAGATCAATAAAGTAATTTCTTCCCATGTAGCCCCTGTTACAAATAAAGGGTTTCTTGGTTAACAATAGAGACTCCTGGTTGTTTGTAATTAACGATAGTTCATCAGCGACAATGTTCCAAACTGACACTGAGCATTTAGTCTGTTATTTTGATTGGGTGATAACGTCGATGTTCTTGTAAAAAAATTGTAACAACAGTTTAGTGAGAAGAACTGACTTGAGTAACGGCTGTGTGGTAAGAACCAGATTTCGTTATCATCCATGACAATGCATGTGCGAGTGATACTTTTGGTATCAAATGAGCGAAAACGAGTTCAAGGGGTATTAAATGGAAGGGGGTTTAGTATTCTGTTTTTACTCGTGCATATTAATCGAACGAAAGGTCGACAGTGTGACTACATCGTGTACGAAGCTTTTGCCTGGGCACTACTTAGACTGTACACTCTTTTGTCTAGTGTTGAACTTTTTGTATGACACAATTATAATAACAAGACGATTCAGTTAACATTGGAATAAATGCACGACAGTTGGATGTTACATTTTGTTAATGAGCGCGTTATTATCACCATATCTATAATACCATAACATCCTTGACTTGGTTGATTAAATTTTGCACAATCAGTTGAATAGTTTCACAATCCCTATAGAATGGGCAACATTGTCTTACAGGTTTCTCTTGAAATGTTACTGACAACTATAAACAGGTGGTCTGTTTTTGAAACACTGTTAAATCCTAAATTCCAAAGCCGAAATCAAATGCCTCAAAGGTTGTATTTTGAACTCTTCTCTTGTTGACGATAGCATTAATATGCTGCTAAGTTGATAACCGAATAATGTTACAAGATTAAAACGAATTTAAACTCGGTAAAAGACGTTGGAACTACCGATATCATGTCGACATATCAGAAGACAATTTGATAAAAGAGACACATTTGAAACCATTCCCACGACACAAGGTAATCTAATCAGTTTGTCCTTGTCATATGCTGTGACATTATGTTAGATCTAAGCATATACATGCAAACAACAGTCAGTAAAACTACTAACATGTTCCCTCACATAATGCCACTAACAAGATGCTTAAAAACTGAAAGGGCAAAATCAGTATGAAAGCTTTGCATAGATGATTGATATATACTTGTTTCCGCTACATGGATACATGTGGATATGCTGAAGTATGTTTGAACTGATAAGCAATTCTTTTAGTGATTTAAGGAGTGCTATTTATTACATATATATGCTTTAAAATTGTTCATTATCTGCACAATAAACACAGAAAGAAGTACCATGTCACGTGAGAATTATTACACGTCGTTCGTAAATCTGTCATCTGATAAGCCACCTTGTTATGGAATAGGTTCGAAGGTTGTAAGAGAATTCATATTTGTGCATTTTATTACGTTCACAGGTTTTGCACTGAAGTAAAACTACCCTAAACCATGGAGTATGTCTGTAAGCTGTTTAGGAGAAAGAGGGTAAAAAAATAGGACCCTGGGGTATGGAGGACACGATTGAAGCGTTCATTGCTAATATCTTTCTTCTGATTTCAGTCAAGCCAACATTGCTCACAGACGCACTGCGACCCCGAAGTATCGCCCCAGCGGATCATCATGAGACATACACTCGTGTTCGGTATCTTCTTCCGTGGATGTCTCCTGAACGTCTTAGCGAACAACCCATTATCTGGTACTTAGCAGTTTTGCAAAATAGAAAAAGAATTAGATTCATTGAAAAGGGAAATATTTTGGGATCAATGCACACGATGAAGTAATTAAATTTATAAGTACGAGGTTCGTTTTAATGTAACGAATTCAAAAGGGGCAAAATACACTTAACTTCCACTTTGTATGTATGTGTATGTGTGTGTATGTTTGTTGTCTATATGGTTATCGGTTTCATTTACTGAAAGAATCCACTTTATGATTATATTTGATGTTTCTTTCAGGTGTTGAGAAAAGGTTTGTTATCAACTCAGGTAAGACGTACCACGTTAGTCATAACACATATGAGACATGCACAGAAATGATACATAAACCCATCTTTTATATACATGTACAAGATACCGCACATGGCTCACTATGGTGAATACAGAGGATATCCAACTAACATTGATAAAAGTATCCGAGACTTGCCGACGATGTTTCTACTTTTAACTAATTATAATTTTGTCAACAGAAGACTATCTATCATATAACTACATGTATTCACTTGCTTCCAATATGTACAACAATTGGCATTGTATTGCAGTCTCTTGAAGCCATAGCATTGTGATGTGTGTAATTTATGATACCATGTCATTGTGACGTCATATTTTTTTACGTGGTAATGTGGGAGCATTGTGATGTTTTTATTTGCTATAACGAGCATTGTGCAATAGCTACTGTCAAAACAATTCACATGATCAAAATACTCATGCATGAATATGTCACATGACCTTCTCAAATCGAAAACGAGGCTAAGGCCTCTTATCAGTTCCTTGTTCGCGTTATGGCTACATTTTGGTAGCACGTGTCACTGTATGTTTCAGTTCCTTTTGACTAAAACCGGGTGAATAAGTAAGAATCTATCGATTTCCAGCAATGTAAGATAAGAAAAACGCGTTAATGATAATAAAACTGACAAGATGTAGTGTGAATAGTTGGTGGTAACATAAAACTTTTGGCCTGGTCAAGGTTGATACAATGGTGATTTGGAATCCTTGTTAATAAAGGCCATTTTCCCTGATCTATAGGCACATTTATCTCCATCAACATTTTAATTATCCCTTAGTTCTAAGTACCCCGAAGGAATTGTTCGGGTTAAGGACCTACTGCATAAACTAACCTTGATAATCTTTATTCCCATCTTACATCTTATCTCAAATGAACACACTATTTATTGATAGTCATTCATTAAGTGCAGCCATTTATACACTTATCGATCTAATGATCAGAATATTCTAAAGAAAAACAGGCATTCAAAGAAATTATCAATACTCATTGAAAACTGTAATTGTCATACAGGCAAAAAACATTAAAATTATACAGCACATTTTAATTATTGATAATAATCAATATTGCATTTTATAACAGAAATATATTATTTTAAAATGAATTAATAACTAAAGACGGCTTCACACAGATATACGAAGGTTCATCGCCATAATTTAGATCTATTAGAAACTAATGAAGCACTTTTTGAAGCAGGCCAATATTAGATAAGGAAAATAATAATTTGCTAAATAATATTATTAAACCACTTAATGAGACCTATTAATCAACCAACAAGATAACACAAAACTTGACAAAATGAAATGAACATCAAAATGGGGGATGTTTGAAAGCAACATCATACTGAATGAATGAACGAAATATAATGAGAAATGTACGTGCATATGTCAATACACAATCAGCATACAAGCTTGTTCTTAAGGAGGTGGTGGTCAGGTTTAAGAAATAAACTTTATATTTCTTTGAAAAATGAAAATATCACCATATATTTGAATTAGAAAATATACAATATTTAAACCTCCATTTTGATAGGCAAACTCCCAGCATTCCTTTCTGATCATGATGACATTCTGTACTAATTAATAAAATACAATATGAACACATAATTGAAACATATGTCTGCAAACCTACATGCCTGGATTTTAATCTATGTAGACATGGCGTAATATTACATAGGTACTGGGAGAACATGAACATTTCTGTACTTTGAGGTGGATTGAAATCAGAAAATAAATTCAATTTACGTAATAAAAAGTGGTCTGTGATTTAAAGAGTAACAGTCAGCTTTAAGGATTAATACATAAAATACAAATCTACATCTACTACTTTTCGATTAGTCGTATTGTCAGTCCATTTGTATATTATTATTTGAATATCAATCGATAGAAATAGCTTGCTCCAAAAACCATAACCTGCAAGTGTTTTTCATCTATAAGAGCACAGTCAAATGCTTTCGTCCAATCATATGATTGTATTGTGGTTACGTGGAGTACATTTATATCCCGATAGATGTACGGTTGTCTGGTTGCGTTCGGGTATCATCCTCATGAAACTGGTTCACAGACTTCCATAAAAAACAACAAACAATGTCAACTGATTGTTTTATTTATGTTGATAATACACAAATAAACACTTATTACATTGACAAATGATCTTATGTGTTCCCTTTCCGAAAGGAAATAGTCGTTCCGTCGATGGGGGTCTTCTATATTAAGGAGCTTGGTATTCCTAAAAGAAGAATAAAAGCATGTAAATGAAGCAAGTAATGTGAAGTCAATTGGGATTTTTCAAGTGTATTTCATTCATATCACGAGTAAGTGAAACAATGACAAGCATCAAACCATGTTACCAATGTTTTATATATTTTCAACCACGATATAAAAATAATATTCAGAAGTTATAAAGAAAGACATAACAATGAGACATAAAAAAGTGATATAAAATTACCTTCTTGAAGTGTTAGAGGATGGAGGCTTCATTGTCGTCTCACTGAAACCCCTGTGTCGTCACACAGCGTCCGAGCGATGTCCAGTACGACGTTACATTCTTTCCTACAGACATCACGAGTACAATTCCTTTGCTGTAGTAATCTGAAATAATTTATATGCAATATAGACGGGATGCACAAAAGCAAATGCAACAATAGATATAACAACTCGCATATTGATAAATACAGCTCAACAAAACAACTGAACGTGTTGGTAAGAATATTTAAATAAATAAAACCAATAACTGTTAATTAATGAACCAATTTAATGAACATTTTAAAATTACAGAGCTTAAAAATTAAGGAGTAAAAAAGTAAAGTTACCTTTCCTGAATGAATAGTGCACTTGTCCTTGGACTGTCCACGATGAAGCCATTGTGTGATCTGATTCATTCTAAAAAAAACACTCAGTCTTTATAGGCAATGGAATGTATTACTGCTCAATGTTGCTGAATAAAACCGTGCTTGAATCATGCATGTTCGTGATTCAAGCACGACGCTTTTGCTATAGCACGACTAGTACGCTTTATATAAAATGTACGCCTCATGCACCTTGGACAATTTAAGACAGTGCTCACAGTGCCGAAGATGACGTCACTGTCCCCAACATTTGCATATGAAAATGGGAGATGTCTATGTTTTGCATGTTGTATTCGAGAGAATGTTTCCCAAATTTGTTGACAACATATTTGAAATAAATTCATTTTAAGACATTTTCTTGACGACTCCAGCATTTGACTGTGCTCTAAGATAGATAGAGAACTCGTAGCAGTACATTATGTGAACCGAGCCTAACCCTCTCAAACCCGTACATTTATATCCCGATAATGTACTGCTACTCGTCCTCTATCTATTACTTATTTCCCCGATATTATATAGGAGTCCCGTGATTGATCTCATTGATTTTTAGTACAGAAACCAGATTCTAAAATAAACTCAATACAATTAATTGTTCTTTGGTAGAATTATTACGAATCATCACCACCATTTCAAATTATCCTCACACCGTTGATAACCAAGCAACATTAGATAAGTGCTGAATATATTAGTGTATATAGAGGTGAAAAACAATCACTTTGCTCCTTCAGACATTTAAGAACACTAGAACAGATTCTGTTAATCTGAATTATACTATTTATTTACTGCTTTGCCAGAAGACATAATTTTTCTTTACCAAGAGATGACATTCTAGAGGTCACTCTTCATACCCAGTGGGCATATATAATGAATTCATCATTTGAATTGGAAAAGTGTGAATTTCCAATCGAGTATGTTAATATTAGAGCACTGAATTTCAGAAGATTTGGTCATACTTACCATGCAAAATAAAGGTAATCACAACAAGAGAGTACTACAGCAAATAATCTGACAAAACTAATATTTTAGGCTGCGGTAATTGGAGATAATATAAACGAAATTTGAATTGATCCTGAACATTTGTAAGGTATTCTATAATAGATTTAACACAAAAACCGTATTTTGGGAGATTGATTCAATTGTTACTTTGGGGTTTCGAAGCGGGGGCTCATCAAGTTAAGTTAACATGCAAAATTAACCGCTCTTTATATGACATTAAAGATAACACCATCAATTCACAGAATCTCTCGTATGCAAGCGACCTGATATTCCTAATGGCCATGCTCACTGTCCTGATACAACCCACCATGAAGGTCAGGTGTGTACTATCACCTGTCATAAGGGATTCAAGGTTAATGGGAGGTCAACTATTACCTGTAAACAGCGGGTGTGGTCGAAAGGAGCCTCTTGCGATGGTGAGTTTTTAAAATATGATATCACAAATCGACTTATGACAATGACGAAATGAAAAATTAGGTATGATGATTAAGATTATGTTTCTTCTGATTGTTTTTATTTGACTGCTTAAATAGACTGAAATAACGTTATCTTTTATTTGTGTAAGAAATAAGTTTGAAAATGAACCAGTCCTGAAATTATAAAATTTCTGGCTGGTGGACTATTATCAATAGATCAATTTTGTCTTGTTTCAGTGGTTTTGTGCACAGAGCCAGCCCCATTAAAACATGGGAAGGCGGTGTGTACAGGTGCAAAGTCAATCTTACTGTCTACAAAGTTTCATAAGTCTGGAGATCATTGTAAAGTCACGTGTGATACTGGTTTTAAACCAGTAAATCCTACCGTAACTTGTGTGAGTCCTGGCAAGTGGTCTGGAGCTCTCCTTTGTTCGGGTATGTACATCATAGAGTTTATTCATAATCTTACTTACACTCTCTGACATCGACCAAAATAAAAAAAATACTTCAACTATACTGAGACTTTGTGTACGCATATTATCGAAATATTTTTCAGTCCATGTATTCCTTGTCTAAATAAATGTTCATGATTGAATATGGTTTTCACAAATTTGACCATGTTAGCCATGATTATCGGCATACGTATAATCAATAAACACTGTAAAATCTTTTCTTTTTTAATTGTAATACTGACTTCAAATCTTATATCAACAGAAATTATCTGCAATGCGACACCCAAGCAAACACACGGAACTTGGCATTGTTCATCCACCACTCACAACATTGGTACTACCTGCAGGCTGACCTGTTCCCATGGATACCGACCAAGCAACTCACAGCCTACAATCACATGCTCAAAAGATTCAACGTGGTCAACGCCTGCACACTGCACAGGTAATTTGAACACTGGAAATGGGTTCCCTTGAAGAGAAATTTAGCCAATATGTCAGCTGATGATATTTTGAAAAAAATTGCTTTTCAGAAGTACAGTGTCAAAATCCTTCTGCCATGAGTCATGGCAGCTTCCACTGTTCTTCCTCCACTGTTCACAAGCCAGGATCCACGTGTTCACTGACATGTGCTCCTGGATATAAACTGAGCACTCGTCACTCCGCAATCAGCTGTTTATCGACGTCAAAGTGGTCAACTTCGCCATCCAGTCTCTGTATGGTTAATCTCATTACAGTTATTACGAGAAACAATAATTGGTATTAAACCATTTCTTCTTAATTGTAATACTGACTTCAAATCTTATATCAACAGAAATTACCTGCAATGCACCACCCAAGCGACCACACGGAACTTGGCATTGTTCTACCACCACTCACAACATGGGCACTACCTGCAGTCTGACCTGTTTCCATGGATACCGACCAAGCAACTCACAAAGAACAATCACATGCTCAAATGATTCAACGTGGTCAACGCATGTAGACTGCACAGGTAATTTGAACAGTGGAAATGGGTTCTCATGGCAGCTTCCAGTAATTACGCCAATTGCAGCATCGTTGAAAATTATTAGAATATTGACTCATCAAAATATAGAACATACAAAAAATTTACCATGAGGACAAAGTAAAAAAAAGCATGCATTGAATAGTCAGTTACATATAACCCTTCCCGTCATGTCAAACGCTACATATAACCCTTCCCTTCCTGCATACATTTGGAAGATCTGTCTTATACCCAACTTATGGTCGAGTGTAAACGGATACTATTTCATAATATTTCTAAACAAATACAGCTGTAAACAATCTTGTGTATGAAATGCACAACCCAGACTGAGCATCAACTGTGACAACTCCCGGGCACACTCAGCAAGAGCTGCGCTGTATGGTTTTCTACGTTCGGGGCTCGAAATCTAATGGATATGACTCAATGACGGTATTGTCAACGCAGACACGTTAATTGAGCCGTCAGCTAGCTTATAAATGCATGGGCCGATCGTTCTGCACGTACATCTCGCTGAAATGTACAAGCTAACGCCATGGACTGCATGTCTAATGTCAATATGGCCAACGTTTAGTGAAAACAGAAGCAAGTTTCAATATGTTAAGATATTTTGCACCCAAGATGAAATAACATTAATATAATAAAAGAAAATGTGTGATATAATATCACACATTATAAGAACCTTATTCATTTGGTCATGAAAAACTGTACAGTTTCAACTGGCCTCGTGGTCTAATGGTTCGTTCGGCCAGAGAGCAACTGGACACAGTTTCGATCTCAGGTTTCAAATGAAACATTTGTAAATATCTTATATGTTCATATATAATCTGACATTTATCATCGCTTAGATTTGGAAATTAGAAAATTGACTCAACACAATTATATTTATTATATTATAATTAAGGTATATCAGAAAAGATCGTAGGTGTGTCGGCTAATGCACCTAAATTTGTAACAAAAGGAGTGCAAGTGGGGTTCAAGTATGATTATTCAGCAAAGTTTGGAATATAAGCTGATTTCGAATTGTTTGATCTTTGTTTTCAATCGTATGGCAAATACATCCACTGTACTGTAATTATATTCGCTATTTATCAGACAATGACATTGAAGTTCAAGTCCTGTGAGATATAAAAGAGAAATTGAACAAGATCATTATTTTTGTGTGAATTACGTTGACAAACTTATCCTGGATACACTTGTGTTATCTGATCTGGCCTATGCAAAAAAAGGATTCATTTTCCAGCAGATCATATGGTAATTGTTAAATAAACACGCTTTAACTTAAGAAGTTAACATCATAACGTTATTTGATGTCAATTAAGAAAAAACTCCGACTGCAGTAATACATTACTTAATGAAATAATAAAAACATTTTTACTAGCGACAATTTAATAAGTCGGGATTGTATTTTTTTATAATAGCATTTTTACAACATATTAATTATCACAAGTGCGTTTACATTTTTATTATAATATATGTGCTCACGGGCGAGTATGAGTAAACATTTTAGTTGACCAACCCCGTTTGTAGCCTATTACTGCAAACTTTCACAGTCATGATAATAAAATGTAAAAACATAATCCTAACAATGTGCCAAAATAACATATGAAATGTAATTTATTACTTTTAATTTACTTGAACATAATTACACTTCTACGAAATCATCTTCTACTGGGGCATTTCAAAAGTATATGGTCATGTACTTGTCAAATTAGAATCTATTTCTAATGAATCCCGAAAGTGGCCATGAAACTCGACCTTTAACGTCAGTCACAATAAACAAAACTGTAAGACATTCGATAGAAAGGAAGAAAATAGATCGCACTGCATGATAATATCAGAATATCAGCTGCTAATTGAAACTGAGATCATGTAGAAAGCTATGACTTTAGTAACCTTTCCTTTTCCCCCACTCTGAATAGTCAAATGTAAAGCATTATTCTACTAGGGTTTAATAAACCGATATGTACAAGTTCATGCAATACTGCGACTGTGACAGCACATACAAAGTATGTATTTAGATTGACAGGATACATTTTGAACAATCTTCTTGTAAGCGTCTTGGTTTTTGAACACATTTTCATTACAACATATCAGATCACGTTTTCCTCACATTTCATATCGTGGGATGAATATTTAGATAACAATTATTGTATCCCTTTCATTATCCATAGCAATTAGGTGTCCTGCTCCTCCAAAAGTTACCCACGGCATTTACCAATGTGCTTCTTCGACAACCCACAAACTACATGATGTCTGCAATCTACAATGTTCAACTGGATACAAACCAAACGTTGTCAAGTCAGATATTAAATGTCTCTCATCCGATGCATGGTCTGCACCATCAACCTGTGTTGGTATGTTAAATTGTTATTTTGAGGTCATAGAACTGCACAAACTTGGTGCCAAGTTGCAGATTAAAATTAATGTAAACATTGGGATCCACTGCTATCTAAAGATCCTTGTTGACTTCGTAAATTCTTGCATGGTCTTCTCCATCAGGATGTGGTGGTATGTTCGATTATTATTTATTTCTAATAATATTCTAATATGTCTATCCAGATACTGCGTTGATTGTTAAATGTAGCTTTCAATTGGATCTTAATTTAATCTAGTCCAATGTGCTTTGGTCGGTGCTCTTCCTACTAGACATGAATATGTAAAACAAAAGGATTAATGATTTCATTTCATTACAGTTAAAACTTACCTCCAGCTGCGCGATAAGCATGAACTGGGTTATATAGAATTTGGCAGTACACATCCATCCATACATCCGTATGCCATTGAATGACTCAAGAAGTAATCACACGATTCCCTTCATATTATGCATATAGGTTCACCATAAGAGAAACAATAATGTTCCCATAGAGTTTATGACTTTGTCCTTCCTTTGAAGGTCACAACGAGACATGAACATTTTACTCTTGTCAGCAGGATATATAAGAATCGTTCTCTGTAGTCTTTTCATATTTTTCACAAAGTTACTCCAAGAGAAGACAAACAGCTGACTAGGATTGGATTACCTTGATATTATTCTCGGTCACAGCGAAACTATAATTTTTATAGCTCGTGAACTTGCATGTTAATGTTGTTAGCAGGACCATGAACCGTTCACTGGATTCACATCATCATTAACAAAATGATTCATGATTAATTCACCATAGTTATAATATGTGTGATTAACTTATGGTATTCTTTCACTGAACACAGAGATCAAGTGTCCGGCCCCTCCAAAAGTTACCCATGGTTCTTACGTCTGTGGTGTCTCTTCAGTACACAAACTAAACCATGTTTGCCATCTACAATGTTCAAGTGGATACAAACCAAGCGTTGTCAAGTCAGATATTAAATGTCTCTCATCCGATGCATGGTCTGCACCATCAACCTGTGTTGGTATGTTAAATTTTGAGGTCATAGAACTTCAAAATTTGCTGCCAAGTTGCAAATTAAACTTAATGTAAACATTTGGATCCACTGCTAACTAAAGCATATTGAATGTTTAAATACTTGCATGGTCTTCTCCATCAGCATGAGTTGGTATGTTAAGTTATTATTTATTTCTAATACCAAACAAGTTAACAACCTTGGACACGTCTATTGACTCAAAAGAAAATAACATGAGATTATGTCTATCCAGAGACCCCGTTTATTTGTTAAATGGAGTTTTCAATTGGATATTGACTTAATCTAATCCAAGGTGCTTTGGTCGGTGCTCTTCCTGGGGTTAAAGTAAAATATTCTTTTATCAACCACAGAGATACAGTGTCCAGCACCACCCAAAGTTGTCCACGGAGCCTATACCTGTTCCTCAACCTCAATACACAAACTGAACGATGTCTGTCACCTGCAATGTTCAACTAGATACAAGCCAAACAAAGCCTATTCCGATATCAAATGTCTTTCCTCTGACCTTTGGTCTTCTGCATCAGCATGTGTCGGTATGTATGTTGTTCATTGTCCATATACTTAACAACGTTAAATATAACTGATACAAAAATATATAGAAAAAATCAGACAAAGATTTATCATGAAGCGAGAGATATAGCATTCACAATGGATCAGAATGGAACAAGTCAAGAACTGAACTATTCACTGTTATTTTTGTATTATGCATGAAAGTTGTAATGTTCCAATAGAGTTTGTGACCATGACTTTAACCCTTGCCAGTAGTATATCTCCAGTATACTTAACAGGATTCTCTTCACATCTTATACAAAGATGAACATCTGAATTGGTTTTTGTGACCTTGATATTATTCTCAAGGTCACAGCCATACTTTTAATTTTGAGGCATCTCAAGAACCATTCAGATTCACAAATCTGCTTCAAATTACGATAAAAGACTGATTAGATTTTGCTGAACTTGATATTTTCAAGGTCACATTAAAGCATAGAATTGCGTGTGAATCTTGCCTTGACGTTGTTATATCTAGTTCAACATGAGTTTTGATGATACGTTTGACATAAAGAAAGTTAAAGGTGCATGATCAGTTTTGCATGTTCTAAAATGTACCAACTTGCAATAGGTACTGGTTTGGGCTACATCTTCTTATTCGACTTTAATATTCACCCCAAAATGCTTAATATATCGAATATACATGTTTCAATGACAACCAAGCAACGGTCTCATACATGTGTAGAAGTCGACAATTATGGCTCTATCTCACGTATGTACTCGTTATAAGACCTATCAAACGTTATAGAAGCAAATCTGGCTTCCTAACTACTTTATTTAAGTTTTCAAAATTACGTTTGGCTTAATGGCTGAAGCAAGCCAAGATCCATTGTCCGGTTTTCGAGCAAGACCACGACTTTGAATGGTTGTAATTTCGTTATACCGAACTGATTGACCGTAAACCTGGTTATTTCTAGTTACAATTGATAATTCTCAATTAAATAACACAATTTATAATATTGGACATATGTGTGACCTCACCAACATGATTATGTCCCTTTAAACTGTATTTCTGATCACAAACTAAATTTATATGACCTTTATTTTTCTTTAATTTTGAAAGGATAAATTGATGTTGCCTAAGTGACAATTGGTTGTTTACCCATGTGATTAACACATAGATTAAACAAGCAAACAAGACTCGATATTAATATGTCTTTGTGTTTTTTGGCATTTGTATAAACCTTGTAATACTTTTTCACTAATGACAGAGATCCAGTATCCGGTTCCTCTCAAAGTTACCCAGGGATCTTACGTCTGTGATTAATGTTCATCATTCTTTCTTTGAACACAGAGATCAAGTGTCCGGTTCCTCCATCTGTTACCCATGGTTCTTATGTCTGTGGTGACTCTACCATACACAAACTGAATGATGTCTGTCATCTGCAATGTTTAATCGGATATAAGCCAAGCACAGCTGATTCTAATATCAAATGCCTGTCTACTGACCTTTGGTCTTCTCCATCAGCCTGTGTTGGTATGTATAGTTTTCACCAGAACCTTCACTAAGAAGAATCTAAGGCAAACGTGAGCACAGCTCACATACTCCCGTCTGTAATTTGACCGCCTTCATACAGTATTAATCAATTAGAAAACGTAATCTAGTCAATTATGTCAATGAATAAACATGATTGTTTTTAATGAGATTATTTTAAAACATTTAACCACTGAGTTAAAACCAATGAAAGGCACAACATTATCATATAGGTAGCATCCACAAATTTCTAAGGCATATATTATTTAAAGTTAAGCTCGAAAAACGACACAAAGTAAAAAGAATCAGACCATGTAAAAAAATCACATACTTTTTCACCTTGGAGTTGAGACCCCTAATACCACAACGGCGCCATAAAGGTTACTTCCATACCAAAGTGTCCAAGTCAATTCTTTTGTCGGTTACCTCTGTTTCAACTGGTTCGTATTTCATTCCCATTGGTTTTTTTTATACCTAACACTGGATTGTTAATTTAATCAAATTCAAGGTGTAGTGGACGGTGAATTACCTTATATTACAGTGTATACTTATTTTATCAACCACAGAGATAAAGTGTCCTGCACCACCCAAAGTTGGCTACGGAACCTATACCTGTTCCTCAACCTCAATACACAAACTGAACGATGTCTGTCATCTGCAATGTTCAACTGGATACAAGCCAAGCACAGTGGATTCGGATATTAAATGTCTATCTTCTGACCGTTGGTCAGCTCCATTAGCATGTGTTGGTACGTATATTTCACACAGGTGATGAATACAACGAGAACAATTAAATAAACATAAATATTAGACATGAATATGTAAAACAAAAGGATTAATGATTTAATTTCATCACAATTACAACTAACCTTCTGCCAGAATTTGGCAGTACACATCCATCCATACATCCGTATACAATTGAATGAGTCAAGAAGTAATCACACGATTCCCTTCATATTATGCATATAGGTTCACCATAAGAGAAAGAGTAATGTTCCCATAGAGTTTATGACCCTGTCCTTCCTTTCAAGGACACAACGAGACAAGAACATTTTACTCTTGTCAGCAGGATATATAAGAATCGTTCTATGGAGTCTTTTCATGTCTTTCACAAAGTTACTCCGAGAGAAGACAAACATCTGACTAGGATTTGGTGACCTTGAGATTATTTTCAAAGCGAAACTATAAATTTTTTAGCTCGTGAACTTGCATGTTAATGTTGTAAGCAGGACCATGAACCGTTCACTGGAATCTCATCATCATTTACAAAATGATTCATGAATGAAATCACCATAGTTATACTATGTCCCTGTGATTAATTTATGGTATCATTTCACTGAACACAGAGATCAAGTGTCCGGCTCCACCAAACGTTACCCATGGTTCTTATGTCTGTGGTGTCTCTACAGTACACAAACTGAACGATGTCTGCCATCTGCAATGTTCAAGTGGATACAAACCAAACGTTGTCAAGTCAGATATTAAATGTCTCTCATCCGATCAATGGTCTGCATCATCAACCTGTGTTGGTATGTCCGATAATTATTTCTTTCTAAATGCCATACAACTGAAACATTTAGTACGCATCTATTGACTACAAACCAAGCCCTGTCAAATCCAATATTCAGTTTCTGCCATCTGATGAATGCGCTCCACCATCTGCTTGGCTTGGTCTGTCATTTATTTTTGATGATATGTAACTGACAACGAACTTTGCAACCATTTTCAGACTCAGGTGAATTGAAAATGGGATTCTTTATGGTCCAAAGACTCCAATTAATTAAGTACAACTTGTTTATTGACTTTATCTCATTCAAAATGTTTTGTCTACGCACTGCCTGTTATTGCAGTAAATTGTTCTTTCATCAAATGGAGGTATACGTTGTTAACCAAAAATTCAGAGCGGTTTAATTTGTGATTTAGTTTAATATGCTTATAATGTGTCCTTGTGATTAACCTATGGTATTCTTTAACTGAACACAGAGATTAGGTGTCCAGCTCCTCCAGAAGTTATGAATGGTTCCTATGTCTGTGGTGCCTCTACAACATACAAACTACATGATGTGTGCGATCTACAATGTTCAAGTGGATATAAACCAAGAATGGTCAAGTCAGATATTGAATGTCTCACTTCTGATGAATGGACTACACCATCTGCCTGTGTCGGTATGCCTTTGCTTTAGATGGCATAATACTAAACAAAACTTAGTACCCACTTTGTTTTACTCAAGTAACTTTCATTGTTACCCAGAGACTCCCGTTAATGTGTTATGTACAACTGTAAATTTGTTTCTTGACTTGTTTTGTCTGCGCTCTGCCTGGTATTACAGTAAAGTCTCCTTCTATCAACCTCAGAGATAAGTTGTTAACCAAAAGTTCAGACTTGTTCATTATTTAATTCGTCATATGTCGATCCCTGTAATTAACACATGGTATTCTTTCAATGAACACAGAGATCAAGTGTCCGGCTCCTCCAAAAGTTACCCATGGTTCTTACGTCTGCACTGCCTCTTCAATACACAAACTAAACGATGTCTGCCATCTGCAATGTTCAAGTGGATACAAACCAAGCGTTGTCAAGTCAGATATTAAATGTCTCTCATCCGATGCATGGTCTGCACCATCAACCTGTGTTGGTATGTCCGATAATTATTTCTTTCTAATGCCATACAACTGAAACATTTACTACGCATCTATTGACTACAAACCAAGCCCTGTCAAATCCAATATTCAGTTTCTGCCATCTGATGAATGCGCTCCACCATCTGCTTGGCTTGATCTGTCATTTACTTTTGATGATATGTAACTGACAACGACCTTTTAAACCATTTTCAGACCATTTTAAAATAAACTATTCTTTTATCAACCACAGAGATACAGTGTCCAGCACCACCCAAAGTTGTCAACGGAGCCTATACCTGTTCCTCAACCTCAATACACAAACTGAACGATGTCTGTCATCTGCAATGTTCAACTGGATAGCAGCCAAAAAAAGCTCATTCCGATATTAAATGTCTTTCCTCTGACCTTTGGTCTTCTGCATCAGCATGTGTCGGTATGTATGTTGTTCATTGTCCATATACTTAACAACGTTAAATATAACTGATAAAAAATATATAGAAAAAAAACAGACAAAGATTTATCATGAAGCGAGATATATAGCATTCACAATGGATCAGAATGGAACAAGTCAAGAACTGAACTATTCACTGTATTATTTTTGTATTATGCATGAAAGTTGTAATGTTCCAAAAGAATTTGTGACCATGACTTTAACCCTTGCCAGTAGTATATCTCCAGTATACTTAACAGGATTCTCTTCAAATCTTATACAAAAATGAACATCTCATTTGGTTTTTGTGACCTTGATATTATTCTCAAGGTCACAGCCATACTTTTAATTTTGCGGCATCTCAAGAACCATTCAGATTCACAAATCTGCTTCAAATTACGATAAAAGACTGATTAGATTTTGCCTTACTTGATATTTTCAAGGTCACATTAAAGCTTAGAATTGTGTGTGAATCTTGCCTTGGCGTTGTTATATCTAGTTCAACATGAGTGTTGACGATAAGTTTAACATAAAGAAAGTTAGAGGTGCATGATCAGTTTTGAATGTTCTAAAATGTACCAAATTGCAATAGGTACTGGTTTGGGCTACATCTTCTTATTCGGCTTTAATATTCACCCTCAAATGCTTAATATATCGAATATACATGTTTCAATGACAACCAAGCAACGGTCTCATACATGTGTAGAAGCCGACAATTATGGCTCTATCTCACGTATGTACTCGTTATCAGACCTATCAAACGTTATAGAAGCAAATCTGTCCTAACTACTTGATTAAATTTTTCAAAATTACGTTTGGCTTAATGGCTGAAGCAAGCCAATGTTCATTGTCCAGTTTTCGAGCAAGACCACGACTTTGAATGGTTGTATTTTCGTTATACCGAACTGATTGACCGTAAACCTGATTATTTCCGGTAACAATTGATAATTCTCAATTAAATAACACAATTTATGGTATTGGACATATGTGTGACCTCACAAACATGATTATGTCCCTTTAAACTGCATTTCACAAACTAAATTTATATGACCTTTATTTTTCTTTAATTTTTAAAGGATAAATTGATGTTGCCTTAGTGTCAATTGGTTGTTTGCTCATGTGATTAACACATAGATTAAACAAGCAAAAAAGACTTGATATTAATATGTTTTCGTGTTTTTTTGCATTTGTATAAACCTTGTAATATTTTTTCACAAATGACAGAGATCCACTGTCCGGTTCCTCTCAAAGTTACCCAGGGATCTTACGTCTGTGATTAATGTTCATCATTCTTTCTTTGAACACAGAGATCAAGTGTCCAGTTCCTCCATCTGTTACCCATGGTTCTTACGTCTGTGGTGCCTCCACCATACACAAACTGAATGATGTCTGTCATCTGCAATGTTTAACCGGATATAAGCCAAGCACAGCTGATTCTGATATCAAATGCCTGTCTACTGACCTTTGGTCTTCTCCATCAGCCTGTGTTGGTATGTGTAGTTTTCACCAGAACTTTCACTAAGAAGAATCTAAGGCAAAAGTGAGCACAGCTCACATACTCCCGTCTGTAATTTGACCGCCTTCATACAGTATTAAACAATTAGAAAACGTAATCTAGTCAATTATGTCAATGAATAAACATGATTGTTTTTAATGAGATTATTTTTTAAAATTTAACCACTGAGTTAAAACCAATGAAAGGCACAACAATATCATATAGGTAGCATCCCCAAATTTCTAAGGCATATATTGTTTAAAGTTAAGCTCGAAAAACGACACAAAGTAAAAAGAATCAGACCGTGTAAAAAAAATCACATACTTTTTCACCTTAGAGTTGAGACCCCTAATACCACACAACGCCATAAAGGTTACTTCCATACCAAAGTTTCCAAGTCAGTTCTTTTGTCGGTTACCTCCGTTTCAACTGGTTCGTATTTCATTCCCATTGATTTCTGTTATACCTAACACTGGATTGTTAATTTTATCAAATTCAAGGTGTAGTGGACGGTGAGTTACCTTATATTACAGTGTATACTTATTTTATCAACCACAGAGATACAGTGTCCTGCACCACCCAAAGTTGGCTACGGAGCCTATACCTGTTCCTCAACCTCAATACACAAACTGAACGATGTCTGTCATCTGCAATGTTCAACTGGATACAAGCCAAGCACAGTGGATTCGGATATTAAATGTCTATCTTCTGACCGTTGGTCAGCTCCATTAGCGTGTGTTGGTACGTATATTTCACACAGGTGTTGAATACAACGAGAACAATTAAATAAACATAGATACTAGACATGAATATGTAAAACAAAAGGATTAATGATTTCATTTCATCACAATTACAACAAGCAGACAGAGTCGGCCATATCCCCCGCCATGTAGGAATTTTGAATATATTTATGCATTTTGAATATATAATGCATTTACTTTCTATATAGCAAAAGGCACATCTAGACTACTGTGTTGATACCTGTACAAAGTTTCAGCAAAATATATTGAATAGTTTTGAAGTTTGAGGCCGGAATATAGTTTTCCCTCTTCTTGGTTCTAAGTTCAGACTGTTTGCATTTGTAAAAAAAAAAGAAGAAATTCTCAAATTGTTATATAGCAAAAGGCACATCTAGACTACTTGGTTGATACCTGTACAAAGTTTCAGCAAAATATATTGAATAGTTTTGAAGTTTGAGGCCGGAATATAGTTTTCCCTCTTCTTGGTTCTAAGGCCAGACTGTTTGCATTCGTAAAAAAAATAAATTATTCTCAAATTTCTTTATAGCAAAAGGCACATCTAGACTACTTGGTTGATACCTGTACAAAGTTTCAACAAAATATATTGAATAGTTTTGAAGTTTGAGGTCGGAATATAGTTTTCCCTCTTCTTGGTTCTAAGTCCAGACTGTTTGCATTCGTAAAAAAAAGAAGAAGAAATTCTCAAATTTTTATATAGCAAAAGGCACATCTAGACTACTTGGTTGATACCTGTACAAAGTTTCAGCAAAATATATTGAATAGTTTTGAAGTTTGAGGCCGGAATGGAAAAGCCCGGACGGACAGACGGACAGACGGACAGACAGACGGACAGACGGACGGAGCTCATTTCTATATCCCCCGCCAACTTCGTTGTGGCGGGGGATAACTAACCTTCTGCCAGAATTTGGCAGTACACATCCATCCATACATCCGTATACAATTGAATGAGTCAAGAAGTAATCACACGATTCTCTACATATTATGCATATAGGTTCACCATAAGAGAAAGAGTAATGTTCCCATAGAGTTTATGACCTTGTCCTTCCTTTCAAGGTCACAACGAGACATGAACATTTTACTCTTGTCAGCAGGATATATACGAATCGTTCTTTGGAGTCTTTTCATGTCTTTCACAAAGTTACTCCAAGAGAAGACAAACAGCTGACTAGGATTTTGTGACCTTGAGATTATTTTCAAAGCGAAACTATAATTTGTTTAGCTCGTGAACTTGCATGTTAATGTTGTTAGCAGGACCATGAACCGTTCACTGGAATCTCATCATCATTTTCAAAATGATTCATGATCATTTCACTGAACACAGAGATCAAGTGTCCGGCTCCTCCAAAAGTTACCCATGGTTCTTATGTCTGTGGTGTCTCTACAGTACACAAACTGAACGATGTCTGTCATCTGCAACGTCAAGTGGATACAAACCAATCGTTGTCAAGTCAGATATTAAATGTCTCTCATCCAATGCATGGTCTGCACCATCAACCTGTGTTGGTATGTCCGATAATTATTTCTTTTCGAGCAAGACCACGACTTTGAATGGTTGTATTTTCGTTATACCGAACTGATTGACCATAAACCTGGTTATTTCCGGTTACAATTGATAATTCTCCATTAAATAACGCAATTTATAATATTGGACATTTGTGTGACCTCACCAACATGATTATGTCCCTTTAAACTGTATTTCTGATCACAAACTTAATTTATATGACATTTATTTTTCTTTAATTTTGAAAGGATAAATTGATGTTGCCTTAGAGTTGGTTGTTTGCTCATGTGATTAACACATAGATTAAACAAGCAAAAAGGCTCGATATTAATATGTTTTCGTGTTTTTTGGCATTTGTATAAACCTTGTAATATTTTTTCACTAATGATAGAGATCCACTGTCCGGTTCCTCTCAAAGTTACCCAGAGATCTTACGTCTGTGATTAATGTTCATCATTCTTTCTTTGAACACAGAGATCAAGTGTCCAGTTCCTCCATCTGTTACCCATGGTTCTTACATCTGTGGTGCCTCCACCATACACAAACTGAATGATGTCTGTCATCTGCAATGTTTAACCGGATATAAGCCAAGCACAGCTGATTCTGATATCAAATGCCTGTCTACTGACCTTTGGTCTTCTCCATCAGCCTGTGTTGGTATGTGTAGTTTTCACCAGAACTTTCACTAAGAAGAATCTAAGGCAAAGTGAGCACAGCTAACATACTCCCGTCTGTAATTTGACCGCCTTCATACAGTATTAATCAATTAGAAAACGTAATCTAGTCAATTATGTCAATGAATAAACATGATTGTTTTTAATGAGATTATTTTTAAAAATTTAACCACTGAGTTAAAACCAATGAAAGGCACAACAATATCATATAGGTAGCATCCACACATTTCTAAGGCATATATTGTTTAAAGTTAAGCTCGAAAAACGACACAAAGTAAAAAGAATCAGACTGTTTAAAAAAAAATCACATTTTTGTTTCACCTTGGAGTTGAGACCCCTAATACCACAACAGCGCCATAAAGGTTACTTCCATACCAAAGTTTCCAAGTCAGTTCTTTTGTCGGTTACCTCCGTTTCAACTGATTCGTATTTCATTCCCATTGATTTCTTTTATACCTAAGACTGGATTGTTAATTTAATCCAATTCAAGGTGTAGTGGACGGTGAATTACCTTATATTACAGTGTATTCTTATTTTATCAACCACAGAGATACAGTGTCCTGCACCACCCAAAGTTGTCCACGGAGCCTATACCTGTTCCTCAACCTCAATACACAAACTGAACGATGTCTGTCATCTGCAATGTTCAACAGGATACAAGCCAAGCACAGCTGATCCCGACATCAAATGTCTTTCTTCTGACCGTTGGTCAGCTCCATTAGCATGTGTTGGTAAGTATATTTGACACTGGTGTAGAATACAACGAGAACAATTAAATAAACATAGATACTAGACATGGATGTATAAAACAAAAAGATTAATGATTTCATTTCATCACAGTTACAATGTTGTAAGCAAGACCATGAACAGTTCACTGGATTCTCATCACCATTTATAAAATGATTCATGAATTAATTCACCATAGTTATAGTATGTCCTTGTGATTAATCTATGGTATCATTTCATTGAACACAGAGGTCAAGTGTCCGGCTCCACCAAATGTTACCCATGGTTCTTACGTCTGTGGTGCCTCTTCAATACACAAACTGAACGATGTCTGCAATCTACAATGTTCAAGTGGATACAAACCAAGCGTTGTCAAGTCAGATATTAAATGTCTCTCATCCGATGCATGGTCTGCACCATCAACCTGTGTTGGTATGTCCGATAATTAATTCTTTCTAATGCCATACAACTGAAACATTTAGTACGCATCTATTGACTACAAACCAAGCCCTGTCAAATCCAATATTCAGTTTCTGCCATCTGATGAATGTTCTCCACCATCTGCTTGGCTTGGTCTGTCATTTACTTTTGATGATATGCAACTGACAACGAACTTTGCAACCATTTTCAATCTCAGGTGAATTGAAAATGGGATTCAGTGTTGTTCAAATACTCTAATTAATTAAAGGTTAGATGAAATGACATATGGTCACTTTCGGATTCGTTGAAAAGGGGTTTCAATTTGACAATTGCTCGATTTTAAATTTTTAACATCGACCCATAAATAACTTATATACGGCTTTTTTTAAAAAGTGCCCAATTAAGCCCCGGCGACCAGAATGAAAGTGGGCGGGGGTGGTCACTGAAGCGTATCGGGCTGTGACGTACGTGGAAGAGCCTCATCATGGCCGCTAATGTTAATTTAACGCGTTTTCGCAACTTTTAAACTGCTCATATAAGACAGAAAACGTCATCAAAACAACCCCAATTTTCGATAAACGGATTACTTAACTATTCAGCTAGCGATTTCATATGGTTACAACAACTGGGGCGTGCTTAATTGGAGTGCATTCGGCGCTTTTGTATAGTGTGTTTGTAGCAATTAATCGCGGAACTAGAAGGAAACATATGACAGTTCAAGTGACACTGAAACAAGGGAAGAAGACTCTCGCGGGAATCAGGTGAAGAGAGATTAAGTAGCATCAATCGATCAAATTATGTTGAATAATCGGCATGTTAATTTTGTTTTGTATGTATTAATAAATAAATATATATGATAGGTATAATTTCATATAAACTGAACGAGTGACTGTTCAAACAAGCGAGACAACATATTGCAGATTTATAAATAGCATTCAGTATTTAATATACAAGATTACTGTATTTTAAGTTTATCAATTAAAATATTCTATATATGATGTAATGCAATGCAAACCATTTTCACTTCACTTTCATGAATAAATAAATGAACTGGATTGGTCAACAAGCTCAATGTAATTTACATGAAGATTGCTCTATTGTACACGCTAAACATATACATTATGATGACACAGATTGATATAGACAACGAACATTATCTAATTAAAGAATTATGTTACCAGTAGCATCTTAAATGAAAACGAAATGGTTTAAAATATTGTCTGATAGCCTGTATATGTCACTTCAGCACACCAACACACAATTCTCAGGTTAGCGGACCATACAGATGAATCTTCCAGACAGATGTTTGTTTTGTTTCACTTCCAGATCAAAGGGGAGAATTGTTGTTTCAGCATATTAGTTTACGCAATTAAGAAGCTGGGTATGTGAGAAGGAAGGAGTGTAATTATGTTTGTACAGATAACAAGTTTACTGGACCGATTCAATTATATAACAAATTGCATCTCGGTGACCGGCATGTCATATATGTTTATTGTCAAACGTCCTGTCTTGGTGACACTCAATACACTTAACGCGACATTCAGTCTATTTGTTTTTCTATCTTGCCATTTGCGAAAAGACTTTTGCTGAAAGAGGGTTAGCATTTGACCATCTTCTGTGTCCAAGTACTGTCATTGATGGATTTATAGGTTTACAATTTCTGTCTTATGTGCATTTGGATATTCATATTGTCTGTTTGGATACGTTTATAAGGTAAGTTTCTTACATTATTGACACTCTTGCTGAAATGTCAATTTAATACGATGTTTATGTGATTAACCAAGCATTTTATTGAAAACATTATTTTATATCTATTATATTTTGAATGTTTTAATGTGTTAATACGTGATAACTAAATAAAATGTAACATTGGGATGCGGTGTTTTCGTAGGTGGATTCGTAGACGTATTATTATCGTTGATAACCAACTTCCTTTGTTTTCTTAAATATGTGGTGAGTTGCTTTGATTGTTGTAATGTACTGTTAGTAAATTAGGTTGTCGGTAGATTAACGACGTTAAAAAATCAGGATGTTTTGATGTGCTTTGCTTGTCGATGGCTTACCGTAGGGCCTACTTCGCCGGCGTCTGCTAATCTCACGTTTGTTGTTTATTTTATACACAAACATTCTCCAACAAAAAATAACAACAACACCGAATATCTGATTTTGTTGTCTCAACTTCGTTCATATTACCATATCCTGGTTTCATATGTCATCGTATATCTCACCCCCTCGTTAGCATTGATTTATCCTATGTCTATGAACGTCTATGAATCCACTATCTTTCACTATTCATATCAATTATATTTGATATATATACCGATATTTTGGGACATTTGTAAAGTGAAACTTGAAAACTAACATTACTTGAACAGTTTACAGCAGAACAGCGGTGTGGCATTGTTGCAAAGCGTAGATAATACAGATCAACTGACCGATTACCTAGTGTTTTCCATTATAAGTAGTAAGCGGATGTTTACATCCCGTCCCTTCTCGTACGTCACTTCCGGTTAACCCAAACTCACTAAGCCCCGCCCCATTTTTCGTTTGTCGTTCGCCGTCGAAAAGCAGACGATGATTTTTGCAAAGTTTGAGGCGGTCTAGTTTAATAAATCAACAACCTATTACCTATCTTTTGGGTCTCATTTTCACATATTAGTCTGATGAACCAAATGCAGGTTAGAATTCAATAGAAAATATTTCATTTCGGCCTTCCTTTAAGTTCAACTGTTTTATTGACTTTATCTCATTCAACATGTTTTTGTCTATGCACTGCCTGGTATTGCAGTAAATTGTACTTTTATCAAATGGAGGTATACGTTGTTAATAAAAAATTCAGAGCGGTTTGTGATTTAGTTTAATATACTTATAATGTGTCCCTGTGATTAACCTATGGTATTCTTTAAAACTGAACACAGAGATTAGGTGTCCAGCTCCTCCAGAAGTTATGAATGGTTCCTATGTCTGTGGTGCCTCTACAACACACAAACTACATGATGTGTGTCATTTGCAATGTTCAACTGGATACAAACCAAGCTCAGCTCATGCCAATATCAAATGTCTGTCTTCTCACCATTGGTCTGCTCTTTCAGCCTGTGTTGGTATGTACATGTACAGTTTTCACACGTAAGTTGAAATGTATGAACAAGTAATCGATACTACACACATAATGGTTTAACAAACATTCCAATTAGTTAACAATTTAATTTGAGAAATAACATATAACACATCTTTCAATGATGACAGAGATCATGTGTTCTGCTCCTCCCAAAGTTACCCATGGTTCTTACGTCTGTGGAACCTCTACAATACTCAAACTAAACCATGTATGCCATCTGAAGTGTTCAACGTGATACAAATCAAGTACAGCTGACTCTTATATTAAATATCTATCTTCTGACCGTTGGTCTGCTCCTTCAGCCTGTGTTTGTATGTACATTTTCAACACTTAAGTAAATACGGAATAGATAAAAACTTTAACAAACTGCAGATGGGTTTACAATTAAATTGGCAAATTGGTATAACCATTTAATATTATTTTCAATGATCACAGAGATCAAGTGTCCGACTCCACCCAAAGTTGTCCACGGTTCATACGTCTGTGATGCATCTACAATACACAAGCTGAACGATGTCTGTCATCTGCAGTGTTCATATGGATACAAAGCAAGCAATGGCGAATCAAATATTCAGTGTCTGTCCTCTGATGAATGGTCTACTCCATCTGCTTGTATTGGTATGTTAAATTGTTACTCCTTGTTAATGCCAAGAACTAAGGTAAGCATTTTGAACGTTCATTATGATTTATGCGTTTGAAAGGAAATGTGTGTATAGTCATGGTCATAACAGTTACCACCCCTTCTCACATAAGATATACGAATAAGGGAATGGTTGTCCTCTGCATGGTCGTAAACCACAGGTACATATCGTATATTTGGATGATTAATTTGACATAATCGATGCTCCCCGTGCATATCACTCAGAAAAACAAGTGCTCGAAAAGAGGGTCGTCTTTTCCTTCAGGAGCATAGTCCTAAATTTTAAACGATCCACTTCTTAACATAAACAATTTTATTTCATCATCTCGTGCATATATAGGCAAATGAAAGAGAGTTATTACTGATTGCTTGAAACTTGCAAACTGTATAATGCAAACATTTCCAATAATATTAACAATTTGTTTCAGAGAAAACATGTCCCGACCCTCCCCTTGTTAACAACGGAGGTTACGAGTGTAACCAAACAGTGCACTCTGTTAATAGCGAGTGTATCCTGCATTGTGACTCTGGATTCAAACCTAGGAATCAATCTATCATATCGTGTTACGATAATGAGACATGGTCAACAGAAGATGACTGCAAAGGTGAGAATTTGCTAAACATATGACCTATAGGAACAGGCAATTGTCACCGGGGTGACATAATTCCCTGCCACACATTAATATTTCAAAATCAAAAGCTAATGTCAAGGTCAGCATCTAGATTGGGTCATGAATCATCTATAGAAGAACATTTGTAAAAGATAAGATGATAATCTAGTGAACGGTTTTTAGACATCCGCTGACAAAGTTAACATGCTCGGTCATGTGCCGAAAAATTCGACTGTTACCTCGACCATAACGAAAATATATTCATATCCTTTAACAGATGGCGTCCACCCACTAAAGCAAAACTTTGTTCGATCTAACAAGATATATGTATCTCATTCATTCTTCCACCTTTTAATATGATTTTTTTTTTATAAGGTTAAACATTTAAAATGTCAAAGTGTTGAAGTATTATATAAACAGATTGACAAACTTTGCCTGGGTATCTGTTGAAGTAAAAAAAGTCAACTGAATATGCCCCGTATATGCTGTGAAAAGGATAATTGTATACACATTACAATACCGTTGCTCAAGAAGGTTAAAAATAAAAGGGAAATCATTTCCTCATTTTAACAATGGCGTATATTTCCTTTATCAAGAAATAGTATGCCCAACACCACCAATGATTCCAAATGGAGCTTATATCTGTCCAACGGTCACCTCCAAGTTCACCAATGGCACCTCCTGCAACTTGCACTGTGAGGCTGGATACACTCCAATCTCTAACCAATCTATTCAATGCATGGATGAGGAACAATGGTCCCAAAACTCACTTTGCGTTGGTGAGTTTCAAAATACATGGACATTGAAGTGTTTATCAAAAAGTATGTTGTTAGTCTTTCGTTGACCATCTGATTTTGTCATTTGTGCAAAGGTCATTATGCCAAATCTTAAACTGACTGATAAACCTCAAGGGCGCATATCACTTAGAAACAACATTAGTAATATTTATATATAGGGTAGAATCCATAGGCATAAATGTTTTTCAACACTTTTTCTAAGGATACACGGCCCTGTGAATTATACCTTTTTCGGATGCTATCATGTGTTAAACATTTCAAATGTTGATTTTTAAATTCTAGATACAACTGCCCCAATATTTCTCTACTGTCCCGCTAATAAAAGAATAGTTTTGGAGACTGGGGAGTCATCATCAGCGGTCACATGGTCTGACCCAACGGCTACTGATGTTCCAGAAAACAATCCTGTCAATGTTACTTTGGTGACGAAATTAAAATCCGGGATGGAATTTCAAATCGGAAATTACACTGTAACATACAGGGCTGTAGACACTGCAGGAAATACGGCAACCTGTTCCTTCACCATTGACATAACAAGTGAGAATGTTTTGCAATATTCTGATATTATTATTTTGTTTAATTAGTTGAGGCGAAATAGGCGTGTGGTAAGCTGTTGGTGCGGTCAGTGCTGGCGATAGTTACCTTACTGTAAGGGTGTGAGTATGAATTCAACATCGGACTCGGACCGAAAAAGTACATCAATTTGTACTTTAGATGGTAGTGTTTTTCCGAATGTAACCTTGTTGTATACAAGACAAGACAATAGTTTATTGTATTTTAGGCCACCGGCCCATATACAAGAGAGTTACATTCCAGGTTACATCAATAAATATAAATATGAATAAACATAAACATTATAAACTAAGTAATTGTAAATGCTCGTTGCGACCAGCAAATGCATATTTAACATAGAGAGCTAGATTACGCAGTGTGGTTTCATTTTTAGTTGATACTATCGCGTTAAAAGCTATTAGTGATGGTTTCGATGAGTAACGTTCTGCGATATATTTGCAGCGTAAATCTTCATAAAATGGGCAATTAAAGGTAAAATGGATTTCGTCTTCTACTGAAGAATTACATAAAGGACATAATCTATCATGTTTCGGAATGGACATTTTCCTGCCTCTGTTTACCATTAGGTCTAACAATCCCATTCTATATTTGACAAAGGTGTTTCTATTGTACGTAAATGAAAGTTTAGACAAATATAATTCGGGTTCTATTAGAGTTTTAAATGTTCTATAAATATCATAACGGGAGCTATTTTCTAAAGGGGAATGCCATTCCTGGTAAAACATAGTTATAGCTCGATCACGGAATTCTTTTAAGAATCTATGTACGTCACCAACACGATTTAAATATGTTTTGGCTCCATCACTTCTAATCGTGGTGTCGAACATACGATTCGTGATAAGCAATATGTGAATAGATCAGTGAACCTGGTTGGCTCGGTAGTACTAATCAAACTGGCAGTAGCTTGCTTTCTAATATACTTCAACATTTTTAACACATTCCAAACAAATGGATTAATAAAATGAGGTAATTTAGTATCCTCTATATGAATAAGGTAAGCAAAGATATATCCTGCCATACTATAACCATTCACTAGAAGTGGTTATGGCGAGTTTTATCAATTTTAAAACCTCGCACCTGATGGCTGCTGGTATTATTGCTAGGAGAAAGCCCGCATCACCTGCGAGCATTGGTTGGAACTAGCAAACCATGAGTCGTACTGCAATGAAATTCAGTGTAGCATTGCACCCGAACGTAACTGCACCTAGAATAGTTCTCTACAGCAGAAAAATCTGCCGAACCACTAGCGGGCCTCTTTATACGAAGTTGAGCACCAAACCACTGTGCTACCCCGCCCCACGCACCTCAGTCTACATTTTGTTCATGTATAAGCAGATAACATAGAGAGACGGAAAAACATTTCAGGGAGGGGGTATTGTTTCACCCTGTTATATATATGTTCGAATTTCTGTTTTCAAGGTGGGTGTCCAGAAGGATACTACGTCTACGAGCCTCAACAAATCTGTATTATCTGTCCTGCTGGAACCTATCAGGATGAAACGACGCTGAAATGTGTACCTTGTCCAACTGGACTATTCACAACTTCAGAAGGTTCCTTTGGATCATCTAGTTGCAGGGGTATGTCATGCAGTTGGCTTTCAAAATTCTCATAATATTGTGTTTTGAAAGGTCTTATTGTTGAATAATCGAGTTAAATATGTTCCTTTTTAACCTTTTCATATTTGATAAATGTTAACAATAGTGTTGTGACTAGCCTGAAATTATACTTTTGTTGATGTATTGTTTATCACAATTAAGAATAAACATTGCAAACACAAGTTCGTTTTTATTGTGATATTTTGTTAATCAATTTGTGTGTAACCTTGAAATGTCCATCCTTTGGAAACTTGTAATGACATTTTGTTTAAACTATAGTACTGCCACTATTACACTACAACTCTAAACTTGTAACATGCTCTTCTGATGGTCTGTTACCATGTAACTATCATATTCGGAGATAAGTGGTGAAGTGGTTAGTGTGCTGGCCTCTCACGCCAAAATCTTGGGTTCGAAGCCCAGTGAAGACACCAACAATTTGTGTTTAGGGTAAAAACAATCATACTGTGTTGTGTCCTTGGGCAAGGCACTTCATCCACATTGCGCTTAATCCACTCAGTTGTCTGAATGGGTACCTGAACACGCGAACTATGAGGGGTACACCTAATAGCAGCATCGAAAGTACAACTCCTTCAGGGTAATAATGTACATAACGTACCGCCACTGAACATCATTGCACTTAAATTATTATTATTATTTATTATTTGTTATTTCAGAGTATTGCAAAACAGGCAGTTCTTCTTCTGATGGTCTCCAGCCTTGTTCTCCCTGCGCTTTTGGTTCTTTTCAATGGTTACAAGGAAGTAAAAGCTGTGATTTGTGTCCTCAAGGACAGACCACCCAGTCAGAGGGAGCGGTTAGTATTCAGGACTGCGTCACTTCATAGTTTTATGAGAAACACCTGGTCGAAATTTCACTTATTTCAATAAGATGATAATATTATGATGTTGTGATTTTAAATGGAATAAAGGTTTGTATTCTATAATGTTCAGTTGTTTGTTGTTCGATTAAGTATATGACAATAGAATGGTGCCTTCTCTTCAAACAAAAGACGTCATTTTGTTCCAAATGGAATGCTTGTTATGATAGCAATAGAGACAATCGTGAGAAAATATGAAACGAGTAACCTCTGTTGGAAGAGAACGAAATTAGTGATGTCTCAATCATCACTAATCAAGTGTTTGCATTGAGTCATGAACTATTGCCATGGATATACTACATGAACGTTGTGACATCGCAACAACACCACTTGCAGCGTCATACAGGCAATTTTACAAGGTTAATATGGCTGTATGAACATTACACTGCAGTATTCTCCACCAGCCAGTATTAAACGTATGCTGAATCTGGTGATCTAAATGTATTTCCAATCAGTGCCTAGACTACTGAAATCTCTCCCTCAAGTTCCGTCACTGGAGTGACATGCTTGTTAAAACAGTGTTAAAACGAAAATTGACCACCTTCCCCAGATGCCCGAAGTGACATGCTTGTCAAAACAGTGTTAAAACCAAAATTAACCACCTTCCCTAGATGTCCGAAGTGACATGCTTGTTAAAACAGTGTTAAAACCAAAATTGACCACCTTCCCTAGATGTCCTATCATTATTCTCAGACTTATTGATAATCGACATAGAGCTTTGTGAAAATCTCACGGTACAAAACCACAAAACAATATTTCTCTACTGTCCCGCTAATAAAATAATAGTTTTGGAGACTGGGGAGTCATCATCAGCGGTCACATGGTCTCACCCAACGGCTACTGATGTTCCAGAAAACAATCCTGTCAATGTTACTTTGGTGACGAAATTAAAATCCGGGATGGAATTTCAAATCGGAAATTACACTGTAACATACAGGGCTGTAGACACTGCAGGAAATACGGCAACCTGTTCCTTCACCATTGACATAACAAGTGAGAATGTTTTGCAATATTCTGATATTATTATTTTGTTTAATTAGTTGAGGCGAAATAGGCGTGTGGTAAGCTGTTGGTGCGGTCAGTGCTGGCGATAGTTACCCTACTGTAAGGGTGTGAGTATGAATTCAACATCGGACTCGGACCGAAAAAGTACATCAATTTGTACTTTAGATGGTAGTGTTTTTCCGAATGTAACCTTGTTGTAGACAAGACAAGACAATAGTTTATTGTATTTTAGGCCACCGGTCCATATACAAGAGAGTTACATTACAGGTTACATCAATAAATATAAATATGAATAAACATACACATTATAAACTAAGTAATTGTAAATGCTCGTTGCGACGAGCAAATGCATATTTAACATAGAGAGCTAGATTACGCAGTGTGGTTTCATTTTAAGTTGATACTATCGCGTTAAAAGCTATTAGTGATGGTTTCGATGAGTAACATTCTGGGATATATTTGCAGCGTAAATCTTCATAAAATGGGCAATTAAAGGTAAAATGGATTTCGTCTTCTACTGAAGAATTACATAAAGGATATAATCTATCATGTTTCGGAATGGACATTTTCCTGCCTCTGTTTACCATTAGGTCTAACAATCCCATTCTATATTTGACAAAGGTGTTTCTATTGTACGTAAATGAAAGTTTAGACAAATATAATTCGGGTTCTATTAGAGTTTTAAATGTTCTATAAATATCATAACGGGAGCTATTTTCTAAAGTGGAATGCCATTCCTGGTAAAACATAGTTATAGCTCGATCACGGAATTCTTTTAAGAATCTATGTACGTCATCAACACGATTTAAATATGTTTTGGCTCCATCACTTCTAATCGTGGTGTCGAACATACGATTCGTGATAAGCAATATGTGAATAGATCAGTGAACCTGGTTGGCTCGGTAGTACTAATCAAACTGGCAGTAGCTTGCTTTCTAATATACTTCAACATTTTTAACACATTCCAAACAAATGGATTAATAAAATGAGGTAATTTAGTATCCTCTATATGAATAAGGTAAGCAAAGATATATCCTGCCATACTATAACCATTCACTAGAAGTGGTTATGGCGAGTTTTATCAATTTTAAAACCTCGCACCTGATGGCTGCTGGTATTATTGCTAGGAGAAAGCCCGCATCACCTGCGAGCATTGGTTGGAACTAGCAAACCATGAGTCGTACTGCACTGAAATTCAGTGTAGCATTGCACCCGAACGTAACTGCACCTAGAATAGTTCTCTACAGCAGAAAAATCTGCCGAACCACTAGCGGGCCTCTTTATACGAAGTTGAGCACCAAACCACTGTGCTACCCCGCCCCACGCACCTCAGTCTACATTTTTTTTCATGTATAAACAGATAACATAGAGAGACGGAAAAACATTTCAGGGAGGGGGTATTGTTTCACCCTGTTATATATATGTTCGAATTTCTGTTTTCAAGGTGGATGTCCAGAAGGATACCACGTCTACGAGCCTCAACAAACCTGTATTATCTGTCCTGCTGGAACCTACCAGGATGAAAGGACGCTGAAATGTGTACCTTGTCCAACTGGACTATTCACAGCTTCAGAAGGTTCCTTTGGATCATCTAGTTGCAGGGGTATGTCATGGCTTTCACAATTCTCATAATATTGTGTTTTGAAAGGTCTTATTGTTGAATAATCGAATTAAATATGTTCCTTTTTAACCTTTTCATATTTGATAAATGTTAACAATAGTGTTGTGACTAGCCTGAAATTATACTTTTGTTGATGTATTGTTTATCACAATTAAGAATAAACAATTGCAAACACAAGTTCGTTTTTATTGTGATATTTTGTTAATCAATTTGTGTATAACCTTGAAATGTCCATCCTTTGGAAACTTGTAATGACATTTTGTTTAAACTATAGTACTGCCACTATTACACTACAACTCTAAACTTGTAACATGCTCTTCTGATGGTCTGTTACCATGTAACTATCATATTCGGAGATAAGTGGTGAAGTGGTTAGTGTGCTGGCCTCTCACGCCAAAGTCTTGGGTTCGAAGCCCAGTGAAGACACCAACAATTTGTGTTTAGGGTAAAAACAATCATACTGTGTTGTGTCCTTGGGCAAGGCACTTCATCCACATTGCACTTACTCCACTCAGTTGTCTGAATGGGTACCTGAACACGCGAACTATGAGGGGTACACCTAATAGCAGCATCGAAAGTACAACTCCTTCAGGGTAATAATGTACATAACGTACCGCCACTGAACATCATTGCACTTAAATTATTATTATTATTTATTATTTGTTATTTCAGAGTATTGCAAAGCAGGCAGTTCTTCTTCTGATGGTCTCCAGCCTTGTTCTCCCTGCGCTTTTGGTTCTTTTCAATGGTTACAAGGAAGTAAAAGCTGTGATTTGTGTCCTCAAGGACAGACCACCCAGTCAGAGGGAGCGGTTAGTATTCAGGACTGCGTCACTTCATAGTTTTATGAGGAACACCTGGTCGAAATTTCACTTATTTCAATAAGATGATAATATTATGATGTTGTGATTTTAAATGGAATAAAGTTTGTATTCTATAATGTTCAGTTGTTTGTTGTTCGATTAAGTATATGACAATAGAATGGTGCCTTCTCTTCAAACAGAAGACGTCATTTTGTTCCAAATGGAATGCTTGTTATGATAGCAATAGAGACAATCGTGAGAAAATATGAAATGAGTAACCTCTGTTGGAAGAGAACGAAATTAGTGATGTCTCAATCATCACTAATCAAGTGTTTGCATTGAGTCATGAACTATTGCCATGGATATACTACATGAACGTTGTGACATCGCAACAACACCACTTGCAGCGTCATACAGGCAATTTTACAAGGTTAATATGGCTGTATGAACATTACACTGCAGTATTCTCCACCAGCCAGTATTAAACGTATGCTGAATCTGGTGATCTAAATGTATTTCCAATCAGTGCCTAGACTACTGAAATCTCTCCCTCAAGTTCAGTCACTGGAGTGACATGCTTGTTAAAACAGTGTTAAAACGAAAATTGACCACCTTCCCCAGATGCCCGAAGTGACATGCTTGTCAAAACAGTGTTAAAACCAAAATTAACCACCTTCCCTAGATGTCCGAAGTGACATGCTTGTTAAAACAGTGTTAAAACCAAAATTGACCACCTTCCCTAGATGTCCTATCATTATTCTCAGACTTATTGATAATCAACATAGAGCTTTGTGAAAATCTCACGGTACAAAACAATATTTCCGATCTTTTGTTATTGATAATATAATGACAGCAATACACTATGTCATACGCATTCATGCAAATAACAATCGTTATGAACTTTGACAACGCCTTGACTAATTTAGTACGTTTTTTATTAAATGTCATTATTTATACTCACCGTTGATAACTCACCGTAGCCATTGAGTATTCCTCAATTGATCACTCGACCAAAATAACACAGTTAAAAAAGAATAGAGTTACCTTCCCTATCGCGCCTTTCTAGTGCTAATGACGTCACTTCTTTCTCCTGGATCCTGGAGGCAGGTAGCTCTCAGACTTGCAGGAGGGGAGGCAGGAGGGGTATAAAGATCGTAGAGTTATCAACTGTGAGTATAAATAATGACGTTTAATTAAAAACGTAATATTATTTACATACTCTAGTTGATAACTCACTGTAGCCAGCATGCCACTGACGGCGGTGGGTTGCGAGGCAACCTGAGAGCAAGAAAACAGGAGGTAACTCTCCCCTTAAGGAAAGAATTGGCGACTGGTCCACTATGATTAGCGGACCGTAAGTCACAGTGTTAAGAACTTACTACCGCCTTTAAGGGTTCCACTACCCCCGCTCCTAAGGGGTCGGCGGTCCAGACCATAGGGGTCGCCAATTGACTACTATCAAAAGACAAAAAAAACAGGAAGAAAAGTGCGATACGAAATTTGATTAGCGGACTCAAATGGGGACGAGCCCGTTAACGTGACGGATGAAAACCCCTAGTAGGGTTCCCTAAGGAGATACGATGTTGGCCGAACACCTTAGCCCCTAGCCTCGCCACGCCTTCCAGATCTTCAGTTGGAACGTCTCGTAGGTATTGGTTAGAGAACACCATACCACACTTCAAGAAACAGCCTGCCATGATGTCCGCTACAGGAATTTTACTATGGAGGGCCATAATCGCCGATACCTCCCTAATCTCGTGCGCAGACGTGACTACCCTGTACTGTACGGGTGTGACTACCCTGCCGTCTCTCACCTCTAAGCGGAGTAGGTCAGCTTGCAGGGTGTGTAGCTCCGATATCCTATCAGCTGACGCCACTGCTACCAGGAAGGCCGTCTTCACCGAGAGACGCAGGATGGTCGCCGCCGAAAGAAGTTCGTAATAATCTGACTTGAGGTGGTTCATCACATATGCCAAGCTCCATTCCGGCGGTCTTGATTTCTGTCGCCAGTCCACCTGGCGGTAGGTCTTGATAATCTCCTTAATCGACGGAAATATCAATCCCCCTGCTCCCGCTTGTGGAGAACGGACATATTAGCCACAGGCTTGTCCGGGTGAGACAGAGTGTCCGCTGGAATGTTTTTGGCTCCCAAAATGTGCACTGCTCGGATGGACGACGCTGTTGAGCTGTCTGTGTGGACAAGCAGGACCTCGCCCTTCAGAGCGATCGCTAGACGAATCGCGTCTAGCTCCAGAGCGTTGATGTGGCGCTTTACTTGTGAAGGAGGCCAAACGCCCTAAGCTTGGTCTAAGCCAAGATGAGCCCCCCCCCCCCCTGGAGTGGAGGCATCTGCAAACAGGTCTGAGGTGGCTGGAGGTGGCTGGAGAGGCACTCCCGTGAAAAAATTGTCCGCTGCCCTAAGGCTAAGTGGTGAACAATGTCCTCCCGTAGCGCAAAGACGTGGCGAGGCATCTTCTCCCTCACGTGTCCGTTGATGATCACCTGTAGGGACCTGAGATGAAGCCTTCCCCTCCTGGTGTAGTCCTGACGCAGTCGTTGCCACAAACGTAGTGGCAGAGGCTCGCGGAGAGCCCTGATCAAGAGCTTCTCACCTCTCCCCATCTGCTCCCAAGTGACAACGGTCTTGTATTGGGTGGTGTCCAGGAGGAGGCATAGGAAGGTGAGCGACGTTGGCGGTGGCAGGTCCGACTTGTCCAAGTTGATCAGCCAACCCACGCGTCTGAACAACTCAATTATGAAGTCCAGTTGGGTTTCGAGAACAGACGGGAAGTAACGTCGTCCAGGTACATTGCAAACTGCAAGTTGTGACGGTACAGGAACTGGACTACGGGCTGAGTCACTCGCGTGAACAGCCACATAGCAGTCGATATCCCGAATGGGAGAACATTCCACTGGAAGTGGTGACCCCCCAGAAAGATTGGATGGGAAGATGGGGATGTGCAGGTACGCATCATGGAAATCTAGAGATATCATCGAATCCGAGGGCTCCAGTCGAGAGTCGAAAATATGGTGACCGAATGATGTATGAGTGGTTGAAATCCTTCAGATGGTGGTTTAGCCGCCACTTGTTCGAGTCTCGCTTAGGTCGTACGAACACTTGAGAGTAGAAGCCTGGAGTCAGTTTTGGAGCGCAAGTTCCACCACCGCCCCCTTGGAGATGAGAATCTCCACCTGTTCCATTGTCAAGGCGAGTCGGTCCGCAGGCGGCGGACTCTCTACGGGAGAATAGGTTTAAGGGGGACACGAATACGGAACCCCCTCTCCAGAATCTTGCAAACAAACTCGTCCAGGCCTAACTGTTGCCAGATGCCCGCGAAGCGAGAGAGACGGCCACCGGTTGGTTAATTCCTGCTGTTAAGTCTCCAGATGCTGGAGTAGGGCATCCCAGATTTGACCACCGAAGAGGGTGTCCTTATCTCAGCGGGCAAGTCCGTATGTGACGGGAACCCGTCCCGCCTGACGTTGGTGAGACCCGTCGAAATGCGCGCAGCACTTAACATGACCTGCCCCTTTTAGCGCTGTCATCCATGCCCTGACATGCCTGACACGCGTGGGCAAAAGAGTCCGACATCGCTAAGATGGACCTAGCCTCCTTGTCTAGGTGGATCAGGTGATTGTCAAACACCGAATGGGCTACCAAGGGTGCCGCCACCTGACAGATGTCCTCGTCCAGGACAGGAGGCGTCTAGGCTACCGGAGGTTCAGCGACCAGAAATGACGCACGTTGGCAGTCCGCCAGCACTAGCTGAGGCATGAGGCATCAGGGAGTGGTGGACATGATCGTAGCTTGGAAGTCCTTCACCCCGCTGACAAATAAACGATGGGCCCTAAACATCTGGCGTAGCGTCCTCGCAGGATGTCTCCATTCGAGTCCTCGACTTCCTGGAAAGAGAAGCCTGACCACTCCGAAATCGCTGTCATCAGTTCTAGCAGATCCGGCATCCTGTCGTCCAATGTGACGTCCGCTGACAGAGGGATGATAGGAGGGATGTCCCGCTGCCCTTACGAAGAGACGTGTCCGACGGCCGGACGGAGAAGGAGACACAATGGTTACTCGACATCTGGGGGTAGATGGAGTCTTGGGTGACGTTTGACTCGCGCTCCGACCTCTTGAGTGCCGCACGGTAGGCCTTGTGCTGATCCTGCGAGAGATGCAAGCACTCAGATCAACATTCCTCCTCCTTACATGCGGGGCGACACAAGCAAAGGACTTCAGTAAGCGTGAGGGTCGTATAGTGACGACTACCTGATGCCGCACCACCCGCAAATCCCGGAGTAGGGAGAAGCCATCGTAACTGACAGCACATACCAAACGACTTCGTCAGCAGACAACGCAAGTCAACCGACAAGTCAGAAGAAAACTGACAACACCTGACTAGGCGAAGTCGAAGACATGGTAGGAGTCCTGACTACAGAAAAACTGACGTTCCGTCCGACGGAGGGTTGAGGCCACTAGTAGTAGCGTTGGGACATCCGACGACGAATCAAGTGGGTGACGTACAGACTCGGCGTCGTTAGCACCATATGCCCCCGGACCGGAGGGCCCTTATCAAGAACGAGTTGGTGTCGTTTCGAAAACGCTCCCTCCGCCTACATGACAGGCTGATGCCTTACAGCAGAGTGTTGTCTCGAGACGCTCCGCTCACTTACCTATCAATCCGACTACGGAGGACCACCTATAAAACACAGTCAGACGATAGCCTCAATGCTACAACTGCGTAGCGACAGCTCCAATCTTGCTGGCGACAAGGAAACAAGTGACGTCACTAGGGAGAGGCGCGATAGGGGAGGTAACTCTATTATTTTTTAAATGTGTTATTTTGATGGGGTGATAAATGGAGAAATACTCAATGGCTACGGTGAGTTATCAACTAGAGTATGTAAATAATATTCATTCATAAAACGAATGTAAATTCATTAATGAAATTACAACATTAATCTTATTCTTCAGTTGATTTATAAAGTCTAACTCACCTCAGTGATTGATTTTAATGAATAATAAATAAATATATTATGACTAAAGTAGAGCTTATTGGCACAAGGTTGAGAATGCAGCAAGATTTTTGACTGATCTCACTCCATTCTCTGTCTCTTGATGAAAACTGAATGTAGTCCGTTGAACACAAAGTGATGTTATACTTACTGGACGAAAATTAACTGAAAGACATTTCAACAGTAATGTTCATCTGAAGCTTACATTTAGTAGGTTGCTTTAACTTGTTAACATAGTTTGAAGACGAGCACATGCGAATGGCTGATGACATGACATGGTCTTATTGTCGGATAACTCTCATCTCCTGTGCTTGAGCAGGGTGATTTAATATTGTGTACTCATCTTTCGGACTAACGAGTGGAACTAGTTTCACCACACTGAACATCATTAATTATAGAAGAGTAGGATTTTAAGTGTGAGTCAATAAATATATCAATAGTTCTGATATCAATAAGCAACTCCCTAAAGAACGAAGAATGTAAAATTATTAAAAATGCTGTTAATAGACAACTGATAGGTATTTATATCCCAACACTGAACCCCAGAATATCCTGTATATTTTGAATAAACATTTTGTTTACTGAGCTAAGAAGCTTTAAAATATGCTTTAACATATAAAGGATTAACAATAAAACCACAGGCAGACTGAGTGACCATGTTTTCAGGGAACTCCTAGGTGTTATCTGTGAATGTGTCCTGTGATAAGCCAACTTGGTATGGCCTACTTTGGAGGGTTGTCTGTAAGTCAGTTCATATTTCTGAATTGTTTACGTCCAAGGGTATTGAATTATTACTTGATTGAACCTACCATTAATTCAGGATTATGTTTGCACACTTTGGTAGAGAGATAGAGTCGAGGTATTCAACCCTGGTGTATAAAGAACCTGTTTTAAGTGTTCATTACTAATGTTTTTTTTTTATTTCAGTCGTGAATATTCTATCTATACAGTCAAGTCATATACTACCTCCTTATAAAACCGCAGCGGATCATCATGAGACATACACTCTTTTTCGGCCTCATCCTCTGTGGATGTCTCCTTGACGTTTTACCAAACAACCTATCATCTGGTATTTATCAGTTTTGTAAAACAGAACAGAAAATATTCAGGGATTAATGCACATGATAAAGTAACTTAATTCACAAGTATGCAGGTTCAATTTTATTCACCTTAACAATAACCTCAAGTTAATTATTATCTACCCGATGTTTAATGTAAATAGTAAGTCCAGAGTGTGACCAATATATTAGATTTGAGTGTTGAGATTTTTAGTTCAGTGACAAATACATGATATGTATGTGTGCATGTACTTATACATACAAAATGAGTGTATTGAAAAGTAGCATCACAATTGAAGAAAAAGTGTATGGTTCACATGGTCGTTCCTTGAATATCGGACTCATGTCTTACAGGAAACTTAATGTTTTGTTAAGTTTAAAAATATCCAGATTACTAAATGCTTCCATTTTGAAATTTATTTAATTTTTAATTTTAATGAATGTGCTGTCAGTCTCATAACTTACAGAAAGCAATACAGTAGCATTTTTGCATTCACTTTATGATTTACTTAATGTTTCTTTTAGGTGTTGAGAAAAGGTTTCTTTTTCACCACCATCACAATACAGGTAAGTAGTACCATGGTAGTCATTTATGAGGCATGGATAGAAGGAGTATATAGATTAAACTTTTATATACAAAGCACTGTTGACTATGTTGACTTTGGTCTGACTAATTGTCCACTTATATGAATTTATCATACAATGGATGGTGTTCTCGGCGGGATACAGGCCATGGATATTTTCGGTATCCGTTGGGCTCATATACAGATAAAGATGCAAATTACAGAGGTCAAGTGACGGAACTTCTTTAGAAAATGACGTCACAAGCTTTAACATTTCGAACGCCTGTTATAACTGTAACAGTTGTAAAAGTGTAATAGCTTCATGTAAATCTACATACTTCATTTCATATAGATCTACACTATTTCGGGAAATAACGAAACAGACATAGTGCAATGCATATTACGGGAAACATACTATGATCAAGCAATGCCAAAACATGTTCATCGCAAGGTGAAAACTACAGTACCGAGTAAACACTTTATAAATATTCACAGGAAACAAAAGCAGTTTGAGTCACATATGCATTTATTGAACGTCAATCTTCACTGTTCCATAATGTGACATTCGTAAAGGGAATTTTAGAATTCGCTGCCTAGTTTAGCTCTCCGTGTGATATGTGAGTCGCCATTTGCAACCGGGCAGAAGGGGAGCAACTTTTGCCCCTTCAAGATGGACTCCCCCACACTTATGTTTACACGAAAGCGATAGGCCGCGAGTTCGAATTCGCTGTCCTCATGTCAAATATTTTTCATTTGAAAAACGTATTTTAAAACGTATTAAAACTTTAAAATTAAGATCATGCCAACAATAAAAAAAATTACCCTGAAAGCCCTGAAAGCATAATTTGGGAGGCGTTATTTTGTGTGATTTTACTGTGAGAATAGCACGCAATTCATTTGCATATACCAATACGCGTATTTACAGTAAAGTACAACTTTGAAATTAATGTTGTCATGCTGTTTTGCGCAAAATGAATGAAGAATGACATTGTATGATAAAGAAATTATCATGCTCGTGTGTTTTGGGATGGTAAATATCCTCCAATAGGACTAAACACACTCGGATTGCCTCCCTTGGCTGGCCAGGTGTGCAGGCATGTAAGCTGAGCTCTCACACAAAAGCCCTACAAAGTCTTTTCTGACGTGCCTATTGAGCCTCAAATGGACTGAGAAGTAAGTTTATGTCTTACTGATGCCATATATGTTACATTTGTGGAAAAAATATTGACAAAACTGTGACTTCGAAAAAACAATCCACGTGTGAAATCTTCACTTACCCGTGATGGGTCAATGGTTAAAGCGTGTGGAGCGTGCTACACTCAATCTCAGGTTGGCTGAACTGTTTTACCTGCCTCATTAACTATGCCTCGCAAACAAAAGCCTGACCTATCGGAAATAAATTTGGATATTCAAGATTTGCGTCTTATGATTTCTGAAATGCCGACGAAAGAGGACATTAGAGAACTTACTATGTCAGCGGTAAACGAAACCATAAAATCATTACTGGACACTCTGAAAGCAGAGATTATTGAGGCGGTTATGACCGAAACAGGCATAGATGAAGTCAAGAGTGACATATTGACACTGTATAACGAAAATAAGGTGCTCCGTACTAAACTAGAAAACAACAAGCCAGAATTGACAATTTGGAACAGAAATATTCCGAAGTAGAGAAGCGGGCTAACGAAGCTTCTAAACAAAGCAATCAAAACAAACAATTTTCCAGAAGAATAACATTCAAGTATTCAATGTGCCCCAAACAGAGGGAGACGATCTGCAACAAAAGTTGCCTCATGAAGAGTAAAGCTGATCTTGACGTGGATTTCGGACAGATTGTGGCAATACATCGCATTGACCATGCAAATAAATCGATTGTAAAGCCAATACTCGTAAAGTTTCAGCAGAAGCAAAGTCAAGAGTTATTCACGCCAGAGAGCAAATCAGAGAGATGATGACGTCACAAAAAACAACGTCTCTCTTATTGATCGACTCAAAAATCATGCCGCATTGAAGGTGCTTGGTATTTTAACGGACGCGTCTACGGCACCACTACAGAAGGCAAACGCTTCAAATTCTACCCATGTGACGACATCGACGCAGTTATTAGCAAGTAGAATCCTACTTGCAGATAACTTCACCCTGATCGATTTGTGTGTATTTAAATTGTTTCCATTTTATATTCTGGGATCTTTCAGGCAATGCATGTGTTGAGCTAGAATGTATTCTGCCTATATATACAGGGCGAGCACCGCCGGTCGCCAGTGTTATGATTCTGTGCAAATTATGTCAATACAGGTGATATAGACATTATTTATACTGCATGCCATGCGGACTGCACGGACAAACTCCGAAAAAGAACACTGACTTTTTTCTTTGTGTTTTCTTTCCCTTTAAGCGAGTGTAGCAACTTGTAATCGTTGTAAATTGTAATTTTATGCCTCGCTCCCTTCTCATGAAAACGAAATGTTCCGTTTGATTTTATTTATTTATGCTCTGCTTTCTGTAAAAAAGGCACATAATTTATTTTACCAGGAAAGGGCAACTATCCAGGGATTAGCAATCATAGCACTTTTTAATTTTTAGCTCATCAGGCCTGAAAGGCCCGATGGGCTTATGGCATGGCATGGTGTCCGGCGTCCGTCCATCCGTCCGTCCATCCGTCCATCCGTAAACTTTTCGCTTTTTCGACTTCTTCTCCAGAACCAATGACTCCACAGAGCTGAAATTTTATGTGCAGACTTCTTGGCCAATGGGGATTCTAAATTGTAAATTTCATGACCCCATGACCCCAAATGGGGTCACAGGGGTCACTTCCTTAAAAACCTATTTTCATCTTCTTCTTCAGTTCCAAAAGGTCTAGAGAGCTGAAAAGTTGTGTGCAGACTCCTTGGCCAATGATGATTCTAAATTGTAGATTTCGTGACCCCATGACCCGAAATGGGGTCACAGGGGTCACATCCTTAAAAAACCTATTTTCATCTTCTTCTCCAGTTCCAAAAGGTCTAGAGAGCTGAAAAGTTGTGTGCAGACTCCTTGACCAATGATGATTCTAAATTGTAGATTTCGTGACCCCATGACCCGAAATGGGGTCACAGGGGTCACATCCTTAAAAAACCTATTTTCATCTTCTTCTCCAGTTCCAAAAGGTCTAGAGAGCTTAAAAGTTGTGTGCAGACTCCTTGGCCAATGGGGATTCTAAATTGTAGATTATGTGACCCCGTGACCCCAAATGGGGTCACTGGGTTCACATCCTTAAAAACCTATTTTCATCTTCTTCTTCAGTTCCAAAAGGTCTAGAGAGCTGAAAAGTTGTGTGCAGACTCCTTGGCCAATGATGATTCTAAATTGTAGATTTCGTGACCCCATGACCCGAAATGGGGTCACAGGGGTCACATCCTTAAAAAACCTATTTTCATCTTCTTCTCCAGTTCCAAAAGGTCTAGAGAGCTGAAAAGTTGTGTGCAGACTCCTTGGCCAATGGGGATTCTAAATTGTAGATTATGTGACCCCGTGACCCCAAATGGGGTCACTGGGTTCACATCCTTAAAAACCTATTTTCATCTTCTTCTCCAGTTCCAAAAGGTCTAGAGAGCTGAACAGTTGTGTGCAGACTCATTGGCCAATGGGGATTCTAAATTGTAGATTATGTGACCCCGTGACCCCAAATGGGGTCACAGGGGTCACATCCTTAAAAACCTATTTTCACCTTCTTCTCCAGTTCCAAAAGGTCTAGAGAGCTGAAAAGTTGTGTGCAGACTCCTTGGCCAATGAGGATTCTAAATTGTAGATTTTGTGACCCCGTGACCCCAAATGGGGTCACCGGAGTCACATCCTTAAAAACCTATTTTCATCTTCTTTTTCAGTTCCAAAAGGTCTAGAGAGCTGAACAGTTGTGTGTATACTCCTTGGCCAATGGGGATTCTAAATTGTGGATTAAGTGACCCCGTGACCCCAAATGGGGTCACCGGGGTCACATCCTTAAAAACTTATTTTCATCTTCTTCTCCAGTTCCAAAAGGTCTAGAGAGCTGAAAAATTGTGTGCAGACTCCTTGGCCATTGGGGATTCTAAATTGTATATTTCGTGACCCTGTGACCCCAAATGGGGCCACCGAGGTCACATCCTTAAAAAACCTATTTTCATCTTCATTTTCCAGTTCCAAAAGGTCTAGAGAGCTGAAAAGTTGTGTGCAGACTTCTTGGCCAATGGGGATTCTAAATTGTAGATTATGTGACCCCGTGACCCCAAATGGGGTCACAGGGTTCACATCCTTAAAAACCTTTTTTCATCTTCTTCTCCAGTTCCAAAAGGTCTAGAGAGCTGAAAAGTTGTTTGCAGACTCATTGGCCAATGCGGATTCTTAATTGTAGATTATGTGACCCCGTGACTCCAAATGGGGTCACAGGGGTCACATCCTTAAAAACCTATTTTCATCTACTTCTCCAGTTCCAAAAGGTCTAGAGAGCTGAAAAGTTGTGTGCAGACTCCTTGGCCAATGGGGATTCTAAATTGTAGATTATGTGAACCCGTGACCCCAAATGGGGTCACAGGGGTCACATCCTTAAAATCCTATTTTCATCTACTTCTCCAGTTCCAAAAGGTCTAGAGAGCTGAAAAGTTGTGTGCAGACTCCTTGGCCAATGGGGATTCTAAATTGTAGATTATGTGACCCCGTGACCCCAAATGGGGTCACAGGGGTCACATCCTTAAAAACCTATTTTCATCTTCTTCTCCAGTTTCAAAAGGTCTAGAGAGCTGAAATGTTGTGTGCAGACTCCTTGGCCAATGGGGATTCTAAATTGTAGATAATGTGACCCCGTGACCCCAAATGGGGTCACAGGGGTCACAGGGGTCACATCCTTAAAAAACCTATTTTCATCTTCTTCTCCAGTTCCAAAAGGTCTAGAGAGCTGAAAAGTTGTGTGCAGACTCCTTGGCCAATGGGGATTCTAAATTGTAGATTATGTGACCCCGTGACCCCAAATGGGGTCACAGGGTTCACATCCTTAAAAACCTTTTTTCATCTTCTTCTCCAGTTCCAAAAGGTCTAGAGAGCTGAAAAGTTGTTTGCAGACTCATTGGCCAATGGGGATTCTTAATTGTAGATTATGTGACCCCGTGACTCCAAATGGGGTCACAGGGGTCACATCCTTAAAAACCTATTTTCATCTACTTCTCCAGTTCCAAAAGGTCTAGAGAGCTGAAAAGTTGTGTGCAGACTCCTTGGCCAATGGGGATTCTAAATTGTAGATTATGTGAACCCGTGACCCCAAATGGGGTCACAGGGGTCACATCCTTAAAATCCTATTTTCATCTACTTCTCCAGTTCCAAAAGGTCTAGAGAGCTGAAAAGTTGTGTGCAGACTCCTTGGCCAATGGGGATTCTAAATTGTAGATTATGTGACCCCCGTGACCCCAAATGGGGTCACAGGGGTCACATCCTTAAAAACCTATTTTCATCTTCTTCTCCAGTTTCAAAAGGTCTAGAGAGCTGAAATGTTGTGTGCAGACTCCTTGGCCAATGGGGATTCTAAATTGTAGATAATGTGACCCCGTGACCCCAAATGGGGTCACAGGGGTCACAGGGGTCACATCCTTAAAAAACCTATTTTCATCTTCTTCTCCAGTTCCAAAAGGTCTAGAGAGCTGAAAAGTTGTGTGCAGACTCCTTGGCCAATGGGGATTCTAAATTGTAGATTATGTGACCCCGTGACCCCAAACGGGGTCACAGGGGTCACATCCTTAAAATCCTATTTTCATCTACTTCTCCAGTTCCAAAAGGTCTAGAGAGCTGAAAAGTTGTGTGCAGACTCCTTGGCCAATGGGGATTCTAAATTGTAGATTATGTGACCCCGTGACCCCAAATGGGGTCACAGGGGTCACATCCTTAAAAACCTATTTTCATCTTCTTCTCCAGTTTCAAAAGGTCTAGAGAGCTGAAATGTTGTGTGCAGACTCCTTGGCCAATGGGGATTCTAAATTGTAGATTATGTGACCCCGTGACCCCAAATGGGGTCACAGGGGTCACAGGGGTCACATCCTTAAAAAACCTATTTTCATCTTCTTCTCCAGTTTCAAAAGGTCTAGAGAGCTGAAAAGTTGTGTGCAGACTCCTTGGCCAATGGGGATTCTAAATTGTAGATCATGTGACCCCGTGACCACAAATGGGGTCACAGTGGTCATGATCTAAGAACCTATCTTTTGCTTGTAAACAATAACTTAAATAACTTAAATATTCAACTTTAGATAGTAAATCAATGAAATCCTGATGAGCTACAGAGCCCATGGCTCTATTTTTACTCCTCCTCACCTCTTTACTCTTAGTTTATCTGTTACTACCTCTTACCTCTCTCTTATTCACTCCCAATTCCTTCTCACTATCTTTCTTTTTCTATCATTGTCTACTCTCTTTCTCTCATGCACACCTACACTCAGATTACATATACACTAAATTTAAACAATGAATAATGTAAGTATTTTATCTATGAATGCCAGGGGCCTCCAGTCAGATTCAGTGAAGCGTAGAGATGTATTAAATCTCCTTAGAAAAAGAAAATCATCCATTGTATTTCTTCAAGAAACACATAGTACTCCGGAAAATGAACAGCCATGGGTAGCTGAATGAATGGGGTTATAGATGTTTTTTCTCACACGGAACCAGTAACAGTGCAGGGACATTGATATTGATTAAAAACAATTTTGAGTATGAAGTTCATGAAATTTTTTCGAATGATAGTGGCCGCTTTGTCATTCTAGATATCACAGTAGAAAACATGAGGTTCTCGATAACGAATATCTATGGTCCAAATAAGGATTCGCCTGTTTTTTTTCAACATCTCTTCTTGGAATTAGACCAATTACTCGGGAGTATCATTTGGGGTGGAGACTGAACTTCCATTGATATCAGCTACAGGTCGGATCATTCCATTATTTCACTCGAGCTTGCGCTAAGTCCAATTAAACGTGGACCCGGGTATTGGAAGTTCAATTCGTCCCTACTCTATGGCAGTGATTATGTTGATACAGTCAAACAAACTATACACGATACCGTGTCTGAATATAGAATTTCAGAAAATGTAGACGACTTAGAAACTATTGAACTTTCTGTCAATGGCCAGTTATTTTTTGAGATACTTAAAATGAACATAAGAACAAAAACAATTACCTATTCGACTCAACGTTAAAAACAAACCGAAAAAGAGGCAAAAAACCTGGAACGGGAAATATATCAAATGGAAGCAAGATTTTCAACTTTATGTAAGGCTGAACATAATGATTTATGTTTGAAAAAAAGACGAACTAGAACAAATCAGAACTACTAAGATAAAGGGCATACTTTTTCGTAGTAAGGCGAGATGGTATGAGGAAGGAGAAACAAATACTGAATACTTTATGAACTTGGAAAAGCAAAATTACATCAATAAAAACATGAGCGAACTGATAACGCCAAACTCAGTTCTCAAGAAAAAAGATGAAATATTAAGAGAATCCTCCGATTTTTACAGTAAACTGTATGAAAGTAAACATGACCGTGACTGGCAAAATGAACTAGATTTTTTTTACAAATTGTTGAAAAAAAAAGCTGAATTAATTAGGGCTACAACCAACATAGGTGAAGTAGTCAATACACAAGATACAATTTTTATACAAATATGTAACTCGGCCGATTGTAAATTTGTGTATTCACAGCTGTGCGCAAACAAAACGGCATCATTAACAACCTTCGATTTAAGTGGGAATCAAAACTTAGTACAGCTTTATCAGATAATTATCTTTCTGACTGTTTTGCAATGATAAATAAAACAACATTAGAAACTAAAGCTAGAAATTTCCAGTTCAAGTTATTGCACAGAATAATATCAACGAAATCATTTCTTTGCAAAATAGGTGTAAGTCATGACAACCTTTGTACATTATGTAGTAAAGAAATGGAAACACTTGAGCACTCATTCTTTCACTGTGAAAAACTCAAGAGCTTGTCTATCAATTAGAAAATTGGTATAACCTCAAGATGGACACAAACCTCATTATAGACATCAAAGCATTTCTACTGGGGAACTCAACAGCAAACATATTAATAAATCACATCTTCATTTTAACAAAAGAATATATAAACAAAATAAGATTTAGCTCTATTGACTTAAATGTCAATCAGCTTATAGCCTATATAAAATACCATTACCAGCTGGAGAAACATATTTTCTCAGATGAAGACCCTGACTTTCAAAGAAAATGGTCTTGACTATTTTAAATGTAATAAACTGAGTATCCATCTTTTCACCCTCTCACTTTGCACCCCTATCCTTCCGACCTCTATTCCTATCTTTTCTCCTTGTTTGTCCTCATGTTACATCTATGATTACTTTGCCAACTATTTGAACATATATGTAACAAAATAAAATAAATTTGTAATAAAAAAAATAAAAAAAAATAAATATATAAAAAAAAAAAAAAAAAAAAAAAAATAACCTCTGATATATCAACACAAAATGATAAAACTTGCAACAATGCACGTCAATTTACATAGTATTGCAGTCATGTTATGCAATAGCATTTTGACTTCCTCTCAAGTTGAACATAGTATCAAAGGTTGAAGTTGATTTGCATCATGATTACTAGTTTTCTATTCCTAAAATATCACAAGGTTATATCATGAATCCACAGCACCTCTCGTATGCCAGCCACCTGTAATTCCAAATGGTCAGTCACACTGTCCTGCAACAACCCACCCTGAAGGTCAGGTGTGTACCATCACCTGTAATAAGGGGTTCAAAGTAAATGGGAAGTCCGCTATAACCTGCAATCAGCGGGCGTGGTCCACAGGAGCCTCTTGCATAAGTGAGCCTTTTATTATTGATAGCCAAAACCCACTGTTGATATTTCCTAATTAATAATTTGGAATGTTGGTTAGGATTATGTTTTATTCGACTGCATGAATTGGAATAACGAAACTTGTATTGAATCTATCACTGGAATAAGGAAAATCTATCATCAGTCTATGAAAAAGCTTGAAAAGAAGCCGGATCAAAAGTAAAAGTTGGTAAATTTAACTTCCAAGAGTTACCAGCCCGGACCAAAGATTACACGGTTTGGGACTAAGCTGGCCTGCATACACTGATATTATCAAGAGTTCGTCTCTTCTGTGGGCAAGCGGAAGAATTCATGTCTGTAAAATTCAATGTTGTCCCTTTTCAGTGTTTATTTGCACAGAGCCAGCCACAGTGGTACACGGGAAGGCAGTGTGTACCAATACCATAGCAGTGGGACTTCTAAAGCTTCACAAGAATGGAGATCATTGTAAAGTTACCTGTGATACTGGCTTCAAACCGGTACATTCTTCAGTGACTTGTGTGAGTCCCGGCAAGTGGTCTGGAGCTGTACATTGTTCACGTATGTATATCTCACAGTTTTCAAATAAGTTATTCATAATCTAACACCTGAAGTAAAAAAGATATCTACCAAAATCAAAACATACTTCCATAAAGCATGCATAGAATATATAGTATATAACAGTGTAGAATATAAGATCATATGTATACCATATCTATATAAATGCTCATGGTTAAATATATTTTTCACAAACTTGCTAATGATTGCCACGACAAATTGCGTACTAATAAACAATACCTATCGTAAAACCATTTCTTTTTAAATGTAATGACTTCACATCTAATATCAACAGAAATTATCTGCAACGCACCACCAAAGCAATCTCATGGATCTTGGCACTGTTCATCCACCACTCACAACATGGGTAGTACCTGCAGTCTGACCTGTTCCTATGGATACCGACCAAGCAACTCACACCCTACAATCACATGCTCAAACGATTCAAAGTGGTCAACATCTGTACACTGTATAGGTAAATTGAACAATGGAAGTAGGAACTCTTTCAAATTAATTTACAAATATGACAGCTGATGACACGGTGTCCAAATCCGTCTGCCGTGAGCCATTGCAGCTTTCTCTGTTCTTGTGCCACGGTTCACATACAAAGATCCACATGTTCACTGATATGTGCTACTGGGTATAAACCAAGCACCAGTCATACCACAATCTGTTGTTTGTCGAAATCAAACTGGTAAAATTCGCAATCATGTGTTGGTAGGTTTATTATCATTACAAGAAATACCATATTACAAAGCTTGGTACTGAAAACAAACGAATTAGCAAGTCCTTGGAAGCATGAATAAGTTGATGAAGGCAGAAAAAGGAGAAACCACGCAAGTTATTATAGTTGTGAAGCTAGAATAATAAAACAATGATTTTTCAGAGATACGATGTGTAAGTCCTGTTGTCAGTCACGGAACCTTCCATTGTTCAACAACTTTGCACAAACAAGGCTCGACATGCTCATTGACCTGTGATACAGGGTTTAAACCAAGCAGCAGTCACACCACAATCAGCTGTTCGTCTACATCAAGGTGGTCAATTCATGCCTCCTGCATTGGTGCGTTTAAACTCATAACTTTTATTACGTTATGACATTGTTATATTTGTAGTATTTGGTGTAGGCGTACTAGTAGGCATCTCCTTTAAAGCCACTGTAAACGTTTTTTTGCCCTTTTCTAATGTTCAGATTTGTCCATTATGATAAAAGTTTATGCAGTATATTTTCACTTAAAGAGGATAACACAGCCAATTAAAGGATCCGATTATCCAAAGTCTTAGTGGGCGTTGACCCGTATTACACCTAAACTGCTTGAGGCCAGATGCATTCGAGGATGAGAAATGACTCCTCATTGCTTTATCGGACCATAAACCATTCGATTTACAACTCTATTTATTGATTGAGATGAATTGTTATGCAATTGGTAACATTTGAAATACATTGGCTTTTCAGAAGTACACTGTCCAAATCCTTCTGCTGTGAGCCATGGCAACTTCCACTGTTCTACCACCACTGTTCACAAACAAGGATCCACATGTTCTTTGACCTGTGCTACTGGATACAAACCAAGCAAAAGCCATACCTCAATCAGCTGTTTGTCGACATCAAAGTGGTCAACCTCACCATACTGTGTTGGTGAGAATAATGATATTGATATTCAAACCATAGAATGTATAGAAACTTTATCATGTTGACAAGAGAGAAACATGAAATACTCAACTGCAACTGATATCTACTAACTAAACTCTTTTTATAAATAAATATTGTTTATTTGATTTTTGATTTGATATTAATTCTTCATGTCAAACACCAGTTCAGGACTTGCTTTCATTGTAAACTTAATGCTCTTTATAGTATATATTTCCTTGACTGACGATAGCAATCAGATGTCCTGCTCCTCCAAAAGTTCCACATGGTACCTACCACTGTGCTTCCTCGACTACCCATAAACTGGACGATGTCTGCCACTTGCACTGTGAAACTGGATACAAACCTAGCACTTTACGGTCAGATATAAAGTGTTTGTCTTCCGACAATTGGTCAACTGCTGCACATTGTGAAGGTGAGTGTACATTATTTTCCTCTGAATAACTGAAATAACTGAAATTCTCTCCACACAGAGTTGACTCAAGTCATTATCTTCCCAAACCTCTGTTCTCATATCACAGGTTTATTGTTCGAGCGATTGAAATATGTGATTGGTGTTAATGAAATCTAGTTCCTAAGTGCCATGGCATGTTATAAAAATAAAGCCTTTAGCTCTGTAGCTCACCATGCTTTTAACAGTACCCTATAAAAGGTTAAGTATTTTCTAAAAGTACTAAATCATCTAGTTAGAACAGAACTGATGTATGTTAAGTCTAAAGCCTAATTTCCCAAATATTTAACCAACAATAAAAACTAAATCAAGCAAAAAACCAATCAAAACCAAAACCTATTTTTCACCCAAAAGGACATATACATGTATATATGTGTGTGTGTGTAACAAAAATCAGTTCAAAATTGTCCAACCCTCAGGTCTTACATAGAAAAATACCATTGTCGAAGAAATCACAATAATTTATTCATAATTCACAATCTAGCCTTCGACCCATGGAGGTCTGTTATATACATATATGTAAAGGTAAAAAGTTCATGATTTATGTTTAGCTATTCTTAAAAAATGGCATACTGAAGAGTGACTTTCATATAAGTTCATTTTCGACCGGTTTCACAACATAGTGAATCAGGGAATTTATACAGTGTTGCTAATGATGAAACGTCAACAATGACAAGGGACGTAATTCATGACCACAATAAAAATATACAGTAAACGCGACGTCAACATGATTTCATATTAAGTACAGTTAAGTTTGGGCGTATATCCTTCAGTAAAGAATCTTTCTTTGATTATCCTCAGCTCTTCATTCTCTGTGCGCATTTTGTAAACATCATTTTAGATGCTATATCAAAGGCCCGTTCTTTTAATAGAGAAGAGCTTTTAAAGCAAAGAGAACAGGAAAACAATTTGGCAGACTTACCTATTGTCACATATGGTATCATACTGAAAAAGGCGCACGTAAAATACTCGCTACCTCGCCAGTCCTTGCATTGTCTAGACTGGGCCGCTGGTATCATTGTGTATCATTGTGCATCTAAGCGACAGAGAATAAACGTATTCCGGCCTCGCTGTTGTTGACCCGTACATAACACCTATCATCACTACATTGGGTTCAAACTCACCTCAAACAAGAAAAAACGTTTTAAAGAAATACTTCATTAACACAGCCGTCAAACATTTCATTAGCCAAACACACTGGTAGGGAACTTGGTTACAGTGAGAGTGGAGTATTTGTGATTTTTTCGACAGAGTCCTTGTGAAATGTCATGGAGTCTTTGTTATTTGTCACAGAGTCTTTGCATTATTTGACAGGGAGCTTGGATTGAGATGTTATTTGACAAGACACAATGGTAATTATAGCATTATTTAGCCTATAATTTTCAACATCAACACATACTGTTATTTAAAACATATTTTGTTAACTTTGCCAGGCCAATCTAAGGCTTAGCTACAGTTTTGTCCCAAATTGTGATTAAAGCATATTTTATAATAACTATGAGTTTATCGATAATGATGATAGTATTCATCTATAGACAAATATAAAACGAATGTCTTTGTAAGATAATCCCATAAAATTACGTCTTTTTCACTGGTAACTTGAATTTGTGATTGAAATATGATGGTCACGGAAAATTCATAGAATATTTTCTTTAAAATAGGAAAGATCGATACGATGCACCTATTGTAAATCAGCATTCCCTTGGCCAATACATGGAGTACGTCATGTAATATCCAGTCATCCATCTGAACAAGTGTCTATATTGATAATCGTTGAAGTTGAAAATAAGATAAAGTACAAAAAGAGAACATTTAATGTTTTCGGCAAACATGTTCAATGTGATCTGGACAATATCGAATTCAAAGACAACGATAAAGTATTACACATACCAGCAAATGTCACAAAAAGTCCTACTCATAAAGCTAAGAAGGTAAATACACCTACAAAGTCTGTCCATGAACAACTGTTTCCAGAAATAGTTGACACTGTTATCAATGCTGAAGAAGACGAGTGTGATGTTCCAATCGTTGTTGATGCAAATGATCTTAAACTGTTGCCTCATGTCACATATTATTTGCATGAACAAAACAGGCTGGAGGAATGGACATCCTTTTTTCATCTTTGTGGAAGTGGTGATTTCAACGTAAATAACATTGTCAGTTATTTTGAGATGATGTTAACTTTCATAAGAACAGTAACGTCAATGCCATGAGATTTTCTACAGAAGTAAAACAGTTCTGGACAACAGGGCTACAATTGTTTCATGCTAAATGTATTCGTTTCATGGGGGATTTAAGATGATGCCCAAATCAACTTTGTATGTCCTGACATCAAACAGCTCAGGGAGGAGAAACGAAAGTTTAATATTGATTGCAAATCACCGGGTATCATAACTTCAAACATCCAAGCTGTTGTAGATCACCCAGGATCAAAGAACAAGACATACAAAATATGCACCGATGGAAAAAAATTGAGTGCTGGTTTTGGAAAATCGCTAGGTGAAGTTGACTTGTTTGGACATGAAACGTCCCCTACTCTGGCAGAAAAAAAGGTATAAACTTGATGAAGATAAACATAGAATATCGGAACTTGAAACTGTTATCACACATGCTGAAAATATGGGAAAGGAATTGGTTTCTGATATGTCAGGTGAATCCAGAGAAGACCTATGGGAAAGGGCTAAGCATCTCATATTTTTGCTTTCATCGCATATTCGAGATATGCATGAACTAAAAGTGAAGCGAAAACATGCTCTTGAAAGACTAATGAAAATGGCTGAGGTACCTTGGCAACAATCAAAATATTGCTTTGTTATAAGCAGTGTTAAGACACAGCTTCACAGAATGCAATTGTGTATCACAGAGTCATTGCAGTGCATAGACAGACTTGGATTGTTAGCTGCAAGTTGTCATGACATGGCCCATGTATTCATCTCAGATAGGTTTGTCAATCTGGATAACCAGACCAACTTTGTCTGTCTGCAAACTATGACTGAAAATCGGACTGATAATTGCGAAGTTTCACCATAAAAAAATGAAACAGAGGTCAAACATCTGGTTCGACAAAAGAAAAGTGTTCAAAGTAACAGGGAGTAGGTTGTTTTGTCTGTTTGGGCGTGCTTGTCATGGTGGCAGGTGGATACTCATCTCCTGCTTCGTCAGATGTTTGAGGAGCACGCGCTGGATCTTCGGTTTCGACATATACATTCATGGAATCAAGCACAGTGATTTCCATTTTGTGATTTCGAATAATCTGTGACATTGAAGAAATTTTCCGTTACATCAATTTTGTAATCACAAATTTTCCTTGACATCATATAATTTCAGGGCTATTGATATTTTCGTTTTACTGTACTGATAAAACGGTGCATGCTTTATGATGATAAAACGTGAACCAATATTGGAACATTGAGTTTTAGTTAAATAGTTAAATATGCACTCATTACTTCAGTATTTTGATAAATAAAGGAATGTCATGAACGTCGTGACAATTACTGGCATTACAGCATTGTCATTAGCGTTTTGTCAATCATACATATTGATTGATATATGTATTAAGTAATTGCTTCTTCAATACTCTTATAATATTGAGTAAGTACGTCGTACAAGCCATTTATCTCTCCTTACCCTTAACCTGCCGAAGCTAAAATCATTAAGACTCTGTGACAAATGACAAAGACTCTGTGACATATCACAAGGACTCTGTTGCAAAAATCACAAATACTCCACTCTCATTGTAACCAAGTTCCCTACCAGTGAATCAGCTGCCATCGAGAGGAGTGACATGTTATACTAGAGTCATGCCCTAGTGAGTATTTGGCTTATGTCATTGTTTACATTATACCCTCAAACCCTTATTTATTGTTCACTGAATGCACTTGTCAAAACAGCCTCAAAGTGAGCAAAGCTATTATAATCATTGTCGCCATATTCTTGTCAGACGGTAATTAACCTTGGTCGTGTACACATAAATCTACCACCATTGTCTTTCCTTTATGTCATTTTGAAGTGTCAATTCTATAGCGCAACTGCGTGTGTACACTGACCAATTTCCGCCATGTCAGATCTCGCTTTGAACAAGTTAAGTCTAGTGAAGATTTGTATGAAGAACAAGCGGATGTACCAAATGATCGGAATCATCTTTCTCACACAAACACATCTCGCTTCTATGTCTCACTTTTTCTATTCCATTATTAAACAGTTGAAATGAAATAAAGGCACATATGTATGATATTATCTCATAATATTTTGATTCATTAAAATTGAAACATACGATGTAAAACTATGGCAATTGTTTAACTCTCACCAATTACTGGGCATAATAATTATAACTTGACAATTTTAAGAAAGATAAATAAAAAAAAATAACCTAAGGTTACATATACTTTCTGATTCCATGACAATCCGTTGTCATTAATTTAATTAAAATGGACATATCCGTTACTTACTTCTATGGATTTTCGGCACTTTGGACATTTCATTGGCTTTTTGCTTTGACCAATACATGCTACGCTCAGTAATGTTTGACACATAGCAAACAATACTTGCACTTCCACTTTAAACAACATCGACCATGTCACCATGTTCATGACATCAGAGGATTGTCATCTAGTTAAACCTTAGGCCCCCATAAGTGTTATGTAACATCCTGGCACACACCATCATCATCAACTCTATACCAATAAGGCACTCTTCCTACATACCCTTCTTGCACATTCGGAATTGTACCGGTGTTAAACGGACACACATGGCCATGGTTAGTTGATCAAAGTTCTAAAATTCTTTCATTTGAAATGGGAAAGCTACATATTCCATATGTTCCTCAATGTAATTCAAACAGTATTTTATTTCCCAAAATACATGAATTAATCACTAAACATTACATGCAATTTAAAATGTAAGGAAAACGGATCAGCAATAATTCTCCATAAAAACATTGTTATATGTAATGATATGATGTAGTGACGCTTTCGTTTTCCTGATAATCTAAGTTTCTTGGTAAATTTAAACTTATAGGCTGTTAGATATAACAATGTTTTAAGATTCACCTCTTACTGTTAAACCTACCTAGACATAAGTACATTTCTTGGTAGATATTTCATATCACAATACAGTTCTAACTCTGATGTTTTCAACAAATGTAAATGCAATAAATAATTTATGGAGAAAGTCCGATGTGTTTCTGTAAAGCTCATGTAATGCTATATCTAATGAATGTTAACAGGGAGCGGTATTCACATAAGCAGTGTTTGCTTGTTTGCCAATCCCGATTTTATTTTCATTGAAATGAAAATATGTTTAAACCATATCTATGTTTATGTTAGGTCAGTGATATTACACTGAATCGAAGTAATTGTTAATCTGCAACCAGTAACAATGTTGAAAAGTATATGATTTTCTCGGATACAACGAATTATTCTATTATCAATGATAAAAAGTCACCATGAGAAATATTGATGCAGTAGGCCTCAAACTATAGGCCTCTTCAATCACAAAATCAAAATTGTAAATAATGATGACGTTAATAATAAGAAATTGCATGATGGCTTTTATTTTTTAATTGTCAGTTATTCATTTCAAAACATTGTAGCCTATAAAATAACCTAACACACCATTCGATTGGGGAAAATACAAACCTAAAATCAGCGAATATAGAAACATGCTCCAAAAACTCCACAAATACCCATTCTATCGGAAACGTGCAATGTCAGAAGTTGTTATTATGTGTTTACCGAGTTATCGACGAAAATAGACAAATCTAAGGATTTCATTGTCAGCATATCCTGTGTATGACGACTTATCGCTAATGAACACCATGCCACTTGAGTGGCCCCGGGAGTGTATTTCAAGAGTTAAATAATTTGCACGCGAATTTTACCCACTTTGAACGATGATATCTTTGTAAGCAGGTGACGCTTCGAAATAATATTTTGTGTTTTGTTTACTTGAAAGTATTGTCTAAATAAATAAACGAATTAACATCAAGAAACCAAATAAATTATATTTTCTTAACCACAGAGATCCAGTGCCCGGCCCCTCCTAAAATAAAAAATGGTTCTTATGTATGTGGTGCCTCTACATCACACAGGCTGGATGATGTCTGTCATCTTCAATGTTCAAATGGATACAAACCGAGCACAGCTAATCCCGATATCAAATGTCTGTCTTCTGACCATTGGTATGCTCCTTCAGCCTGTGTTGGTATGTACATTGTGCACAGTTAAATAGAATAGATTGAAAACAAGTGAAAATAAATTTATAGATATATATTATTACTCACCCATGGACGATACCGCAGTGTAATAATTATACGACAATATTAAACTCATGTAATGCTGCTGCACATAAGACGTCACAATAGTTTACAGCTGTGACGTAACAATTTTCTAACGACATTATGATAGTAACGATTTTACTGAAGTCTCAGATTAATAACACTTGCGGCCATTTTACTTGATACATTTGGGCAAGTATTAAACAGAATCCTAAACAAATTCGCTTTAACACTTTTGATACAAAATCATTAACTCTTAAAACATGGAAGGTCGTTTTGAATTCTCTAAATATCCATTAATATTGTGCAAGCTTTTTGCTACAAAAATCATTCTGATTTTGTTTCTGCTTTCCATGGAAACACTTTAAAAAAATAGACCAAAAAAGGGAAAAAAATTCAACTGACAGGCTACATGGAAACAAGTTCATTTATTTTATTAGAGTGACCTTTTTTGATTGTCCTTTTTGGATTGTCTCTGGCATAAGTGCCCAGGACAAAAAGGGGTAGTATCACATTGCCGGATCCTTCCAGATTTTCCCCAAAATTTGCAGAACCGAAAGAATCCAGAAGAACCCGGAAGGATCCGGCAAGCGGATTCCACCACCTATTGTCCTGTGGTGAAAATTAAGGGAAAGATGACTAGGTTGGATTAAAGGTTGGAGCAGGGGACATCAAAGTGCATCACATGCACATATTTCTAGTTTGTCCTGTAATTTGTGAATGGTATTCTTTCACTTAACACAGAGATCAACTGTCTGGCTCCTCCAAATGTCACCCATGGTTCTTACGACTGTGGTGCCTCTTCAATACACAAACTGAACGATGTCTGTCATCTGCAATGTTCAACTGGATACAAACCAAGCTCAGCTCTTTTGGACATCAAATGTCTGTCTACTGACCATTGGTCTGCTCCCTCAGCATGTGTTGGTAGGTACATTGTGCACACTTAAATAGAATAGAATGAAAACAAGTGAAAATAAATCTATAGATAGATATTATTACTCACCCATGGAAGCTACCGCAGTTTAATACTTCAATGAAAATATTAAACTCATGTTATGTCGCTACACATAAGACGTCACCATAGTTTGCAGCTGTGACGTTACAATGTTAATACCGACATCGTAATGGTAACTATTTACTGAAGTCTTAGATTAATGACACTGGCGGCAATTTTACTTGATAAATTTGGGCAAGTATTAAACAGAATCCTAAACTTCCAAGATATATGGTTTTTATTAAACACTTAAATGATTTGGTATCAAATTCGCTTTTACTTTCTTGATACAAATTCATTAACTCGTAAAACATGACAGGTAGTTTTTTTATTCTCTATATAACCATTAATAAAATATCAGAGAGATTAATTTTATTGACAACTTATTGCATATGATTGGCTTTCTGGGATAATAACAATGCTGATGACAGAAATCAAGTGTCCCGGTCCTGTATTTGTTGGTGCTTAATTAGTTTTAACCCTTAACTTGCTATCCCTGGTTTGGTCCGGGACTGCCATAGACAATTCCTAGGTGCTTCTCTGCAAGGCCCGTATCTCATACTTAGACTTTTTATTGAGTCACTGCCATGCAAGGTGTATGGTGTAGCGAGATGCGAGACGACATGTCTCCTTGCGTTGCTCCATGAAAAGCTCTGTATCAATACCTCGCAGTTTGCTACGTAAACGAGTCTTTTGTCAATGTCCGGTCGAAATGTCCAGCTAAAATGACACCAAATTGCATGTGCATTGTATACCCTTAGCGCATCGATATTTAACTTTACAAAAGACCAATTTTGTCGAGCTTCCTTCGTAGCCTAATCTCCCTGGCGGTTAATTATCACTCGAATTTATGACGATACCCAACCTTACTTCATATCTTCTGAACCAATTGGTTGTTTTCAAATTCTGTTATATCAAAATAAAGGGAAATGAATAACTTACAATATGTGCTAAAATGTGCTAAAAAATAAAGACACAGCAAGTGCTGAGAAAAAGTCATTTTCACACTATATATATATATTTGATTCTATATAAAATGTGTATATTATTCACTGAAATAAAGATACAAGCTTACCTTCTTGAGAGGCATGTACAACCATACGATATACAAACGAAATAGTTTTTACATTAGATTTGGATCGAGGTTAGCTTTTATTGGAAAGGTCAATTACATGACATATCATAAACGTCTTGCACCCGTTTTTCTGCAGGATGTACTTCTTCCTTTAGTAGGCAATAGGACATGTTATCAATTAAGAAATTCTAATTATTTTAGCCAACCTTGTACGCGAATGAAGTATTTATAGCATTCCCTTAGCAATTCACTGCAATCAGGAATTCTGATTCTGTTTCATTATTTAAGTCTAACATTCATACCAAAGAAAAATGTGCACCTGTATACTTTTTGTATGGAGTACGAACATTAAATGTTTTACACACACGGTTAAGATATATTGCCCGCTCACTTAATTATGATTTATTAACAATAAATGTAAGACATGATGCATGTTGTCAATGTGGTCATATGTGTGAACATGTTTTTCCTTATTTCCTTGAAAGCCCTTCTTACTTTCCTCAACCTGAAACGATGTTTAAATCTTTATAAAATATTTTTAGAAACAGAAAAAACAATAAATATTGTGGTTATTTTACATGACGATGCAGGTATCTTTGAAAATCAGAATATTTTATATTCATTTATATCTATCAAACTAAACCTTTTGTCTAACTTCTCTTGTACATATCCTTACCACCTGTCCACCTCTTGTTGTGCATTGTTATGATATCAAAGTTGTAATACTCTGGAAAGGGCTATTATAAGTTGGATAACTTGTGCCCACTTCTTTTCGTGCCTGAATAAAATATGTTTCAATCAATAACATGACCATATTTTGGTCGACGTGTGCTCATTTGTCAAATGGTTCGAGATTATGATTTTGTGTATAGTGTCATGAACGACGACGACGAAGTACACGTTTGCAATGCCGCATCATAAATGTTCTCAGTAGGTGGAAAAGATTGAAATACATGGTAAGGTCGCATTCTAATAATTTTTATATCATTTTCTCGTTTCGAAATTTATGATATTATGAAATGCAAATTAAAGAAAATCTGTGGAAGGTAATGGAAAAAAAACGAAAAAATCCCAGAAAATTAATTCAAAGTTGCGCATATGAATCAACCATTTGTGTACGTGTGCCGCATGGTGGAATTGTAGATAATGCCTGTATATAGTCTGTTTTCGCGATGTAGACATGATATATTTCGCAAAACAGTACCAGGTTCGCCGTCTGGAACATTCCACTAGGGGTGCCAAATTAGTGCATAAGCCAAAAATTAGCTGCAAGCTAGAGGGTCAGATTATTCCGCAAGCAGGCTGAAAGTGGTAAAATAGAAATACGCAATGTTAATTACTTTGGCACTTTAGGTTTGGCATTGAAAGTTTTGATTTTGACGACATGCGTTAACATTATTTAGAAATATAATTTACAAAATCTTATAACATGAACGACGTTAGCATTTAAAATAAATATCTTTATTAAATAACTGCACACCGGAAGTTTGTTCACCTAATTTGGCATGTATTTTAAACATCTGATGAACCCAAACACTATACCGATCACTTTGCATATTTGCATTATAAGAAGACAGTTGAGTGTTTCATAACATGATATTTGCACTAAGGTACATGTATGTTGATGTAGGTAAAAAAACCCTTTCGGTATGAAGCTATGAAGTGTGAACACTTCGTTAAGTGTTATTTCAATGTCAACTCTCTGTGTTGAAGGAATAATTAACCTATTTTAAGTTTCAATGTTTCGAAATCTTCCATGTGGGTCAAATGTATACAATGACTTACAATGTGATTTTGTGATTTTGTGAGTATTACAACTAATTCACAAATATATAATTTCATCACATACACAAATCCTATATGTTCATTCAAACCTTTGTTTTTCTTTCAGAGAAAACATGTCCAGACCCTCCCCTTGTTAACAACGGAAGTTACGAGTGTAACCAAACCACGCACTCTGTTCATAGCGAGTGTATCCTGCATTGTGACTCTGGATTCAAACCTGGGAATCAATCTGTCATAACGTGTTACGATAACGAGACGTGGTCAACTGAAGATTACTGCAAAGGTGAGAATTCGCTCCACTTTAAGACAAAACATATGACCTATAGGAACAAGCAAGTGTCAGTAAGGTGATATGTTCTCACTCCGCAAATTAAAATTAGAAAATAAAATTATGCCAAGGTCATCAAAGAGACTTGGCCCTGAATCTTCTCTATAAGAACCTTGATGTAAAATAGGATGAGCATCCAGTGAACGGTTTTTGGGATATAACATGCTAGGTCACGTGCCGAAATATTTAAAGTTCAGCTATGACCTTGGGAAAAAATAGAAAAGTCACTGATATCTAATCAACCCTTTGTCTTTCCCAGGAGAAGCTTTGTGTAAATTATGATGTGAATCTAATAAATCGTTCTTGAGATAGCCCGCTGACAAGTTTAATATGCAAGGGCAAATGTAGAAAATTCAAAGTTTCAAGCATGTTTTGATGTAACACATTGTCACTATCATCTTTATCTTTATTTCCTCCTTTTGGAGATTATTGATACAGGACAGTGCATAGACATTTACAATATATTACAGGGTTAAAGAAGTGTTAGAATTTTATATAGAAGAATAATGTGAGTTGTTCACCTGTGCAAGTGATGAACTAAAACATCTTTGACAAGTCTAGTCAACCGGAGATGCCACATAAAAACTGTGAAAAAGATAATTATATACAAATTCAATTGCTTAAGAATGTTGAGAATTAAAGGAATATCATTTTCCTATTTTGACAATAGCCTTTTCCCTTTATCAAGAAAAAGTATGCTCACCACCACCGATAATTCCAAATGGAGCCTACATCTGCCCAACGGTCACCTCCAAGTTCACCTCAGGCACCTCCTGCAAATTGCAGTGTGAACTTGGATACACATCAATCTCTAACCAATCTATTCAATGCATGGATGAGGAACAATGGTCCCAAAGCTCACTTTGCGTTGGTGAGTATCAGAATACTTGCATGTACATCTAATTGACCATTTTCCATTTTTGACGTTAAGAGTTATCCATCCTCGACCGCGGGCAACGTCACAATTGGTGCTAATGGGGAAAAGTGTTATCTCTCGACCAGTTGTTGTGGTAACAGCGAGTAGTGAGTTTGACAAAATCATAGTTAGAAAAACAAAATTGACTAGGATTTACAATTGAATAATCAAGTGTATTTTTCAAGCCTGCGCTTTTATTTTATAAAAATTGTGACAGCGACTACTGTAAGAATGTAAGCGATCATAAGGCATTGTTCATTCTTTGCAAAACAAATTGTAATATACTTTGTTACTAATGTTTTACCGTGTCGGAATTAATCTCGGCTAGATTATATAATTTCAGTTTAATTGTTTGATTATTTAGAAGTCAGCAAAATATTAAATACACATCATACATAGTGAGTTTTATCATGCTGATGTCGGCTTTTGGCACTGTAAACGTAAATATTGTATATTAATAAAATCCAATTCACTTATAAATATGATCTTGGAAATAAGGCATTTATTATTTGAAAAAGAAAAAAAATATGCCATGCTACAAATATTTAAAAGTTGTTAATACATGTATGATTCCTACATGACTTATCATCATGATCATCAAAACGTTGTGACTGTTGCAGTTTTTATAATATGCGGCAACTTATCGTCATGTCACCATACCAGTTATCTAGCCAACTATCTGAACAGAAACTTGTATGTATCGCAATATCATCTTTACTCAAAATATAATTACTTATAAGCTATTAAATATAAAAGATTTCACAGGATTTGATATTCGCTACGTGAGTATCTCATTTCCCAAATACAATAATACAATAAGGTACACTAATCACTATTTTTAAATGTCCTGTCTTTCAGGTTTATGAATAATGTTCAAGTATCAATGAAGAAAATGTGAAATTAAACTATTTTTAAAAATGAAGATTGAAAATGAGAAGTGTGGTTTCAGATAAAGACTCGCTCAAAATAACCGTACAACAATCCCAGTTAGTTAGTAAAGTAGGTAAAGTAGGCCTATATGCAGATAATTTATTTTCGTTCATTTATAATTTTAATAATTGTAGAATTCGAGAAATTTTAACATTCAAATAGTGTTGTACAAGTCGAAACGAACATTTCTGGCGTGTACAATGATGTATACTTTACGCATCATATATGTATAGTATTTGTGTGTGTTTGTTCATGTTGACAGTTATCCGAACCTTACGGGAATATTGAAAGAGTCGAGTAATACTCAGTATCTATAGTTGTTATTATCATCCGCTACCCCAATGGAGCATGCATGTGTTTTTGTTTTGTACCAATAACTCGAAAAGCAATCATGGCAGATGTGCGTTTTCTTTTTCTTTTTGGGATATCTGAAAAAATGTTTTGGTAGGGTGTGCTTTCATTCATAAATGAAGTTTTTAAAAAAATCAATAAACTTTCAGAAATGTTGTTTATGTAACAAACATAGAGGATATTATATGAGTGTCTATGTCATACTATGTTTACGACACGAGTGCCTGAATATTAATATTTCCCGAGCGACAGCGAGGGATATACCGATATTCAGGCACGAGTGTCGTAAACATAGTATGACATAGACACGAATATGATATTCTGTTTATTACCGAAGTCGTGAAATTAATGAAAATACACTAAAATCCACGTTCAACCATAGGCTGGCGACCCACCTTCATCGGATTTAGAAAGCAACGTCATAGACGACGCGTGACGTCATAGTATTGTTTATGACGTCACGTCACCATGACAAAGTGATATTTTGCCCTAGGGCATCGTATGAAAAATATGAACCCCGATATGATTGCCCTCGTAGGTAATAAAAAGATGTATGTATTGCTATTTGCAGTGAGTGAGCCATTACTTTACGCCTGTATTATCGCAGCTAGGATTAGCGGTGATTGATATTTATATTTGTTGACAAAATTATATCCATGACAACACAATGAATTTATATCCGGGATGAGGGTAGTGTTAAAAAGGTATAAACAATATCGAATGCAGCCATAGTTATTACATAGAATTATATACAGCAAAGCTTTGGTTACATGTTGATGACAATCGTACGCATATAGAGCTACTGTACATGTAGTTGTGCGGTTGTCTACAAGTATCTAACCACAGATAACATGAATGTTAGACATGTTGATAGGAAATTTGATTGAATTGATTGATTAAAACATTACATATACATTTAGGGCGAAAGTTTAATATAATCACCTCAGCAAAACACGATGAAAATAACAGTACACAAAGTTTTCCTCTTACATATTATGACTTACTCTTAAGAGAGTATCATTACATTTTTTAAAATTCAGTTCTCATAACAAATCAAATGACAAATGCATAACATTAACATTAATGCAAGTCTAAATAATTCATTTACATACAAACTATTTAAGTGCAAGTCCTGTATTGTATTATGTAATGAAACAAACATTTTTTTCTTTAATTCTGATGACTAAATTCGTCGCTTTTTATGGAAATGTTATATTTCAATGAATATAGATAGCAATGTACATGTATGATGACCAGATCATGGTTATTAAGGCATTTCTGTTTGTTTAACTTTTTTGTTGTCAACTTATCAAGATACTGAGTATTATCTTACAACACTTATATAATGTAATGTAACGCAAATAATTGGCGCTTTAGGTCTAGTATCGCAAGCAGCCTTTTACAGATTTAAGACTATTTATAAAGATAAGAAATTAATCTATAGATATATTCAAAAACATTCCTTTATCAACTTACTAGCCATATACCGTGATACTTGAAAGGCCCTTTCTAAACCTTATCGTCCAGTACGAGGGACTCACAACATTGTAAGTCCCCCAGGAGGGTTTACACAGACAGTTGTAAACCCTGTTAGAAGGAATTACAATGATTGTAAACCCTGATGATTTATATTTGCTAAGATGACGGCTTGAAAGTGAAGATCTGAAGACTCTAACTTTGACTTATTTTTAAAATTGCTCAAATTTATGACAGAATATGAATAGCAAATGTTTTGAATTAAGTGCGTCTCGAACCCGTATCCGATAACACCTGTAGTACATTAGCTAACGTTATTGTCTACTGCGCCAACGATTCCACGGTACAAAGGCAACTCATATAGCGCGGCTGTTAAAGGTATATCCATTGTGTTGTTGGGGGTCAAATATGCCAAACGTTATAAATGGTGTTACTTTATCGAGAAGTACCGACTGTTACCGAAAATTACCATTTTGATGATAGTCGACTTAGTATATTGACGATATGAATGTAATGTAGCGATTTCTGATCAAAAACCGGACAATGCAGCGCGGGCGCGCGCCAATGAGTCAAACGTAATTTTTGAAACTTATTTAAACCAGACAAAATAACAAATTTGGGTTGAAAATGTTAAATAGGTCATATAACTACTGTGCATGTAAATAGGATGTGTACTTTCGGTTTCTGCACATGCATAATGATGTTACTCTATTTTTATTGGAAACTAGTAATTATGATACATTTGAATATGCAAGCTGAGTGAATTTGTTTGTATTGTAAACAGCACATATGGTGTGTTGGAACGTATTAAAGCCAAATAAAATTTTATGAAACACAATGGATGCACCTTTAACAGGCTGATTTCAGGTTCCAAACAGAGTCTGCATCCTCTGTTCTTCCTATCAGGGTCCACAACCTTATCATATACTCGGTATCATGGATTCTCCTTATATTAAGTTAATGGCCCACGTGAGTACATGCCAAACTATTTCAGGTAAGGGAGAGAAATGGAACTGATTCGTTTTGAGTTTGTCACATGCATAATATTATCTTCTTCAGTGTGTCAATTAAAAATAGATTTTCATAAACATAATCTCGTAACCTTTTCTTTTCAGTTCCTCAGAGATGAAAGGCAGCATGAAAAGTAATAAACAGCAAACATTATGGTTTCTTAAATTGTGACTGCCGCTCAGTCGCTTTAACCATCATGAATATAACATTTAATTTAACAATAGATTGATAAAAAAGTGGAAACAAAATTCAGACCAAAATGTTAGGTGTATTAGAACCTGTTTTCATTTGATTTTTCATTTAATAAATTTGATAAATTTTGTTTTGTCTGTTGGAAAAATACACCCAAATTAAGTTGTACAGAATTTCAATTATGCCTTTGGTTGATTCCGTCGGTTATTCTTCCCCGATGTATTCATACAACTGTTCAATAATTGACGGTGTGAATTAGCAAATTAATGCATTGTTATAATTATTATGTCATGTATTATTTACAAAATGATAATTTCTTCATTCCCATAAGTTACACGTAAGTATGTTATATGTATGATACCCTTCATGGGCATTTAGGCTATAGGGGAAATTTTCGAGGGAAATAGCTACTTTCATTGACTTTGTCAACTGACTTCTTTTGATGGTCAATTCCTTTGACCCATGTCAATGTTCCTGGCTTTGTATGTTTAGGTCGAGCCCAACGTGAAAAGTGACCAAAATACCACTATGTAAGTTTTGTTGGCTTGACGACATTTTTCAAAGCCACTTATTTGCGAAACTGGAAAATGGTCAATTGTTTAGATAATAATAAAAATGCCATATACGCCTATCAAAAGTAGGATATTTGTCTCTCATTGACTGCCTGATTTCGTCTTACATGTACATGTATATGCAAAAGGTCAATATGCCAAATTTGGAAAATAATTAAACCATTTGGACGTGTATATCCTAGAAATAGCGTTAGTAAGATGTATTAGTAAGCTAGAATGCAGAAACAAATATGTCTTTAAACGATTTTTTTCTGAGCGATACATTCCTTCTAAATTATACCATACTTAACTGCTACCATAAAATAAACAATTCCAATGAGAATTTATCCAGGTGATGTTTGTTATATTTTAGACACAACTGCCCCTATATTTGTCAACTGCCCAGCCAATAAAAGAATTGTTTTGGAAACTGACGAGACATCAACAGGGGTCACGTGGTCTGAACCAACGGCTACTGACGTACCAGAAAGCAATCCTGTCATTGTAACTTTGGTGACGTTATTAAAGTCCGGGAGTGAATTTCAAATCGGGAATTACACTGTAACATACAGGGCTGTCGACACTGCAGGAAATACGGTAACCTGTTCCTTCACCATTGACATAACAAGTGAGAATGATTTGCAATATTCTGATACGATTAATATGATTAATTAATTGACACTGTAGATGATGCAATATTGTACGATTTAAATATGTTTTGGCTCCATAGCTTTCAATCGGGGTTTCAAATGTAAGATGCACGAAAAGCAATATTTGAATAAAACAATGAACCTGGTTGGTTCGGTAGTACTGATGGAACTGACAGGGTTACTTTTGTCATGGTAAAGGTAATGTTTATATGTCAATATCTTATAGCTTGCTTTCTACTTGCAACCTGTTCCTTCACCATTGACGTAACGTAAGTTCTATTTCAGTTTCCATTAGTGGTCATTTTTCAATATTTGTGATTTTGAAGTTAGTTCTACTCGTAATAACTAGATACTTTTGGCTAATAGTGAAATACTCAAGTTTGACCAGTTGATTTGAAAGAATGGAATTCCTTACATTAAAACAATCAATATTCATGTTCATTTCTCAGTATGATGTAACATGTTTTCGGACACCAAAATACCAATATTTTATCAATGCTGATATCAAAATGAAGCGAAACGAAACGTTATGCGAATGACATTTTTTCTTTAATTGCTATATTATGATTCTATCAAATGATTACTTACTGAAACAGTGTCTACTCTTTTATCAGAGCACTTTTGCAAGTAAAAAAAAAATGTTTTCAAGGTGGGTGTCCAGAAGGCTACTTCTTCTACGAGCCTCAACAAACTTGTATTATCTGTCCAACTGGAACCTACCAGGATGAAACGACGCTGAAATGTGTACCTTGTCCAACTGGATTGTCCACAGCTTCAGAAGGTTCCTTTGGATCATCAAGTTGCAGGGGTATGTCGCAACTGTATATTTTTATCTATTAGAAATGTCTGAATGTTTACAATTCGAAATATATATATATATATATATATATATATATATATATATATATATATATATATATATATATATATATATATATATATATATATATATATATATATATATAACCTTCACTTTCTTAAGATGTTACTCTTATAGAACAACTATATTTCAGAGTATTGTAAACCAGGCACCTCTTCCTCTGATGGTCTTCTGCCATGTTCACCCTGCGCTCGTGGTTCTTTCCAATGGTCTCAAGGAAGTAAAAGCTGTGATTTGTGTCCCCAAGGACAGACAACCCAGTCAGAAGGAGCGGTTAGAATTCAGGATTGCGTGGCTTTGTAGCTGCTTGTTGCGTGATGTAGTATTGGATGATAAATGTGTCAAATCTTTCAGTTCTTAAGATTTATGAAATGATAATAAATAATTATAAAAAAGAACTGCTTGAGTAGCTTGGGGAATAGCTGAATCGATGATAACTCGTTTATTTTAAAATATGTTATGAAAATAATTCGTGATATAACAAAATGTTTTCGTTTTAACACAATTATGTCAATTGGAAATGAGAGAAACACTTTAAATGAAGGATACCCCTGTGACGTACTTCAAAATCTGACGCTCTATGTAAAACTCTGAAGACTATCCAGCAGGCTAAAGGTTAAGAGTCTACAACCGAAGCCGCGATTTAAAGCGTTATGGCATATAGCTATAACATACACTTCACCATCACTTGGAAACCAGGTACTCACATGAACTGTTGACTTAACATAGGCACACATTTTACACAACTTATGTCTCAGTGTCAACCCTTTATAATTGCCGATGTTCCAACCATGAGTGGGTACTGTCATTGAAGTTCACTAATAGCTCTTTACTGCGTTATGCAGTGGACCACGTATTCAGATTGGCATTGAACGTACAGTGTGTTGGAAGCCGTTGTCCTGTTGAAGCAGGAATGGAATAATGACTGATGGCAGGACCTGGTGGATATCTGGTGTCACTACAAATACCGCCTCACATCATTGCATTGACAGGACGTTTTTGAGTGTTTTTCATCCATATACAAAGTTACATATATAAGTCCCAAACATTCAAAATGAGGATCTAAACCAAAAACCGCTAAAAATAAATCTTCTCTTCGGTAATTTATTTCCTGTGTACACAGGTTGTGAATACTAATATCCTTTCGCTCGTTTAATACCAAAACATTAACTCTTTTAATAAAAATGACATTAAAATTAAGTTCGTTTAGTATTCTCTATCCTTTGTTTTATATATTTTTGCATATTATGCTAACATGTATTAAACTCGAACCCCTAGTTAGAATTCAAATCGATGTAACATTGAGAATACAAATTTGAAGTTCATAGTGCACTATTTAAGAATAGTATTGAAAAGTTTGGGTAATGCACAATCAATAACCTTTCTGATGAAAACAATGCAGATCTATTGTTGTCTATTGTTTCATTTTGTTAAGGAATGCGTTATTAACACGCTTTATTACTCACCCATTGAAGATCCTGCAGTGTGATATTTAAATTACAAGTTTATTACCTGTGATGGCAATCATATGGAGGTTTATATTTTCATACAATATCACTGTCGTCAATGCCAAGGCATGAAAGTAGATTTTAGCGTATCTTCCTCAATTTCTTGACTTCGGTAATAAATTGAACATTACGTTCGTGTATATGTCATACTATGTTTACGATACTCATGCCTGGATATCGGTATATCCCTCGCTCTCGCTCGTGAAATACTAATATACATAGTATGACATTAACACTGTGTAATGTCGCTCGGGTATGAAGTCAAAATAGTATGCACTTGTGACATCACAATGGTCGTATCATCACAATGGTCATATCGCCATCTCTGTGGTACGTGACACATGGAAGTCTTAGTTTCAGCACACTGTTGGCAATTTCGCTTGATTAATTTGGTCAGGTAATAAACAAAACACCAAGTTCCTTCAATATAATACCATTTTTATTAAAGTCGTTTATGATTTGGTATCTCGTTTAATAAATATTGCATTGAGTGGAAGATCATGTAGTATCCACTATGTCTTTAATATCACTTACAGCCTTGTCTAATTTGATTTAATATTGAACATAAATTGTATCATTTCAAAATAGAATATTGCTCCCTATAGAATTGCGGCCAAATGGTCCTTGCTTTTGACCTCTGAAGGTTCACATATTGTACAAATTGTTAAACACCAAAATCGTCCTTCACGAGATAACCTAATTCAGATGGCTTATAGATTGAATTTAAAACATGTTGTGTTAAGGATAGCATCAATCTGTTGCTAAAATCATGACCCAATAAATGTACAAAATATAGAAATATGAACTCATTGTAAGATCTTTGAAAAGGCCCAAAGCATGGTGAATCAGAAGACAGTTTGATAAACGACATACACATCTGAACACATTCCCACGGTACAAGGTATTCTTATCGATATGTTGTTGTTGTAATATGTTGTAATATAGTGAACATAAATGATATAAAGCTTATTCATGCAAATAACAATAATTACAACTTACAATAACATACAGTTATGGTGTTCTCAGCAGGATATAGTCAGCGGATAATTTCGATATCTGTTCGGGTAAATGCAAATTAGGGGACCAAGGAATATTTTTTTTTAAAACTAAAAATGAGGTCACACGTTTTAACATTTCGAAACACCTGTAACAATCGACAATGGATAGCGTCATCAAAATGTACACAAAAACTTTCATCGCGGTTTGAAATCTACCTAGCATACACTTTTGCTCACATGTAACCAAGGACGTTTAGGTAAACGTGTTGGTTTACCTAATATCCATGTTCAATGTTCTGTTAATGTGACTCGTGTCTTAAGCTGAACATCCGTTTTCAATTGAGTGGATAGCAGTTATTCCTTATTCAAAATGTGAAGCTATCACGTAATTTCCAGTTACGTATTCCTTATTCATAATAAGTAACTGGGAATAACTCAATAAATAATAAAAAAATTCTAAGACTAACGCCAACCTAATTCCACGAATGGTTTTCATTTGAACATTTTGTATTTGTATTTTGATACATATTTAAACATTTAACATAGGTCATAAAAAAGAACAGATGTGTTAACTGAAAACAATATTTAGGGGGAAGTATTGTGTGCCAATTTACCCTGAGAGTAATCACACTGCTCATGTGTGTATATCAATGCTCGCATTTGAAGAAAACTTCTGAATTAATGTTGTCATGCACTTTTATTTCTAATGCAATATACCAACACTCCCAAATATTGTGAACAATGACTATGGAGCTTTATTCTTTAATAAATACTAAATCATCCATTAGTAATACATTCACATTTACTTCCCAAGATTTATTAACGACATTTTAATTTATTCACCATTGACACAGATAAAAATAAAATTCCAAAGAGGTCGAAAACTCCCAAAACCACATACCAAGTTTCGTTGAGCTGGACGTTGCAGTTTTTGAGTTCTGGTCTGGAAAAAACATTTTGAAGTATGTTTCAATGGAAACAGATAAAAATGAAATTCTAAAGAGGTCAAGAACCCCAAAAGTCACATACACACAAAGTTTCGATGAGCTAGGCCTTACAGATTTTGTGTTCTGGTTCGTAAAGACAATTTTAAAATATGTTTCCACGGACCGACGTACGGACGGAATTCATTTCTTTTGATGGCATCAATAATGTTTGGACAGATTTCGAAAAGGTTTGAATAAAACTCAAAACAAGGAGCGTTCACCAAAACGAAACAAGGGAATAAGACTGTGCCCTACGACGTAAGATGTAATAAACGCGGTAAGATGTAATAACTGCAGTAAAATGTAATAAAAACGAGGTAAGATGTAATAAAGATCAGTGCGGTAAATTGTAATAAGAGGGTGCGGTAAAATGTCACTAAAATGTGCAGTAAATTGTAACACTCAATGCGGTAAAATGTAATAACCCTACCTCAATCTTTCATAACTGTATTTCTATTTTGACTCTTAATTTTAGGTCTTTGCTTGTACTTGTAATAATGTTTTGTACTAGTTTAGCTAATTCCATTCTGTCAGTATCTTAATACTCAGTTTTCTGAGAAAGTATCATGAATCTCAGATAGATTAACACTAAGTGCTGAATCTTTATGATTTTAGAAAAAATCGAATGCTTCACTTCCATTACACCATTACGAAAAGAAAGGTTTATATCATCGACAGATAAATGTTTTGATGTTATTACTATTGAAAATGCATTATAAATATATGCGAAACTGTCAACTTGTTGAAAAAACTGAAAAGAGATTTTCCCAAATGACCCAATGTCTAAACACTATTGTTATCGACTCATTAATATAGATAAGATAGATAAGAACTCTTTTTTTCTCCCTGTCTCACTCATATCTTATTTACCTCTGTCTGTCTCTGTCTCTGCCAATGTCTCTCTATTTTCTGTAATATTACACATTATGACATTTTATTTACAAAAGAATCAAACCCACACCCTCAATGTCAGGCACATATCGATGCACTGACTGTCTTAAAAGTTTATGCAACTGGGCACAGAGACCTCGACGAAATCGAGGTCCAACAATCGGTACTCAGTTATCTTTAAAATCAGCAACCACACTTGCACATCTAAAGTGGGACAGCTACCAAGGCTGATTACATTAGAAAGAATGTCATTTTGATAATGAACAAATGAAAGTATTTTATATCTCGCATTCTGGATATTACAATATAACCTTTTGTAAAATATTTAAATTACACATATTTCTAATACATTGTGCCGTTTTCCATCTATCGGAGGGTACTGAATATAAAATAGTTTAATTACTGATTTGTGGTCATCTTTTCTTCCGAATGGTCTGTTGCCGAGTTCACCAGCTGTTGGGACTATCAGTAATTGTTGTCTGACTATGCAAGGGATTTTATCCAAAAATACAAGAACTTGTCTTATTGCAAATAATGTGAACCCAAATATAACAATGTTAAGTTTGTTTACCCTTTAAGTGGCTTGCATTTCTTATGGTTTGGAATTGTTAGAAACTTTGATTTAACGTGTTCTAAAACCTGTGAAATGTTCATTAAAAGGAAAGTTAAATATATATATTATTTTCGTTATTGTCTAATTTTAACAAGATAACAAAATGTAACAAGAAGTTTAATTTCCGGGGGTTACGAATTTTCAAAGGTCAAAACAATTTTTAAAACATTTTTTGATCACTTGTCTCTGGATAAGCTGATAAACTTTCTAGCTTATAGCGGTCAGGATCATTCTACAACAACAATCTTCATTTCCGTTTATCGATTAGGGTCATTTTTTTATATTTTCCATATTTCCATCTATTTTCTGATCAGCTACTTGATTTCTTATAAATATATTCTTTAATATATATTTTCATTGACATGCCTATGTGTTTTATTTGGACGTTTTAAAAAAGACAGTTGAAACAAAGTGATTGATCAATTGGTAGTTTGAGAGTTGAAAGTCATTTGGCTGAATAGCAATAATGCAGGATACATATTTCAAACTAAACTAAATGCAAAAGACGTTAATCCAACGTAAGCGTACATGTTAAACAAGTGAATAGTATACGCAATAGGAGAATATCCAATAAAAGGTTGTTAAGCGTGTGTCAATGAGTGTACGACAATGGTCAGGAAAAGTATATGCAATATTTCACCTTAGAGTAATCTAATCAAATGTCTTGAATACGAAATAATTGCATAAAAAGAACTCAATAATTTTATGGTTATATAAGAGTACCTCAGCCAAAACAAATTAGAGCCATCGGCTCTGAAGCACAAAATGTTAGAATTGAGATAGACAGATATAACAAATTTGAAGGACTTGACAAAAAGATGAAAATAGTTGTTTTTATGTTGTGACCACGACCCAAAATAGGGTCATAGGGGTCACCAATTCAACAATTTAGAATCCCCATTAGCCAAGGAGTCTGCACACAACTTTTCAGCTCTCTAGACCTTTTGGAACTGGAAAAAATAATGAAAATAGGTTTTGAAGGTTGTGACCCCTGTGACCCTATTGGGGTCACGAAATCTACAATTTAGAATCCCCATTAGCCAAGGAGTCTGCACACAACTTTTCAGCTCTCGAGACCTTTTGGAACTGGATAAGATGAAAATAGGTTTTTAAGGTTGTGACCCCTGTTACCCCATTTTGGGTCATGGGGTCACCAAATCTACAATTTAGAATCCCCATCACCCAAATTTTCAGCTCTCTAGACCTTTTGGAACTGGCGAAGGCCTGATGAGCTAAAAAGTAAAGAGAAGTGAAATAAATACACAGTGAACGTGAAGTATATGGACATTTATATAAGAGAAGTATTTGCACGTAAAGTATGCCCAATATAGATAAAATATTTGTAAGACAATTTTACGCACGTGATGTACATGTTTATCCAAGGGTAACAAATGTAACAGAAGTAAACACAGTCGTTCTATACTTAGAATGCTGTCAAGCAAGGAAGCAACAGCTCCCATCTTTTAAGGAGAGATGGGACGATGAAGTAAGATATTAAAGAATTCGTTTATTATGCCAATTATTAAAAAGTTTAAGAGAATTTAGGGGTCACCGAACGAGTTATCAACATTAAAAATATTCCTGTCGGCAACTTACGACATTTTTGACTGATTTGATGTATATATATGAAGCGCTCGCTTTCAACTAATAAATCCTTTCAAATACAGTTCAATTACATATGGGGATCTATAGCAAGTCGATATTTTGAAAGTTGATGACACTGGAAAGAGAAACAAATTAGAAAAAATTAAGCACTTTTAATTAACACGCACATATTTTAGATGTTGCTAAAATGAAATATAATGTACACATTTGAATAAACAAATGAATTCAGAAATAAAATTAGGGGGTCATCGGAGGTTTTTCATTACTGTAACGTAATTCAAAATTATCTACACAAACGTAAAAACCTGACATCATGGCAGTTTTGATGAATTGAAGTGTAACTTTGACGGCCTACGGTGTAATCATTATTGAACATCTAAGAGTGCATGTTAAAGAATAACTATCAGTTGATTATACCAGGCGATTTAAAATAGTCACTAACTTGAGATATGTATGTTATTTGAAAAACTCACATAGTAACGTATTAACCGCAAATATAGGTACGGTAACGTTATGGGGCATGTTGTAAAATGACCGTTTGAAAGGCGTTACGGTATATTTAAGCACTTCCCGTTAGTGTACAGATAAGCCTATGCCCCAAACAAGGTAATCCATATATTTTGAGACTTATTTACAACAATAAATTGTTGTCCCAAAATGTTACCGTAAGCGTGTTCGATTTCTTGGTCCCATCTCTCCTTAGGCCTAAAAAAATAAATGTTTCTGGTCTTTACAGGCTGACAAAAATGATGGGATGACGCGATTTTATTTTTTTTAGCGACATTTTTTGGGGGGAATTGAATAGTTAAACAAAAAAAATTGATACAATTATTTATATAAATAAAGCACAAAACCTCTTAAATATGTGTTACTATTCCAAATAGTCAATAATCTCACCCCTACACTCCATCTCACCAGAAACGAGTGACATTTTCTATGTCCAATGTTTTCAGAGGCTAACAAATTAGAGTTATCTGCCCCTTACTTTTGTTAAAACCTAGACAAAAAAGACCTGAGGCGTGGGCGGAAACCAGAAACTTTTGGCATGGTGCGACCGGGAATTGACTCGGATGATGATCTGGCACTCTACAAACTGAGCTCCATCCCTTGTGTAATGATAAATGTAAAAATAATATAAAATTAACAGATGTGTGGATTGTACAAAAAATGTATATAGAATCACAGTGAAACAAAAGACTTTGTCAATGAATCATCGAAATAATCACTTTGTCTTATTTGGTAAATGCTACCCACAAGCGCCCTACACGATTTTATCTATCAATATCACCAGGTAACTTTTCATCAATATTATTAATATTTAACTCACATCGTATTAAATTTAACACACAATTGATCTGAACATTTTACCACAACCACTATTACAATTTACCGCACTTATCTTTATTAAATTTTACCGCGTTTGTATTACAATTTCCTGCAGTATTACATCTTCATGATCTTACCGCGTTTTGATTACAATTTACCGCAGTTATTACATTTTATCGCGTTTATTAATCTTACATCGTAACAATTTGTGTTAGAAATTGAGCTCATCATTCACAATTAAACAATGACAAGCTGAAAATGAAATTGAGAGAAACCAGGCTATCAGACGTTTAGGAGCTGGTGAGTTGGTTGCGCATTAACATTTTAACATTACAACAATATACCGTCTACAGCAGAGTTATAATGCAACAGAGGCCAAATCTGACCTTCCTCGATTTACAAGATATATAATCAAAGGCAGAAAAAAATTAACTTGTTTCGAGGGAACTTTTAATTGTTATCTGTGAATTTGTATTCTGATAAGCTGCATTGGCATGAACTACTTTGGAAGGTTGTCAGTAAGTGGGTTAATCTTTCTGAATTTAAATTAAATTAATTAAATTAAAGGTATCAGTTTAGCACTTGATTGAACCTTACCTATCAATTATCAAGGATTATGTTTGCAAAATGTTGTAGAGAGAGAAGGTCGAAGCATAAAAGCCTCCGATATGACGGACCGGATTGAAGTGTTACACATGTTTTCCTTCTGATTTCAGTCACGACGACTCACAGACATATAAGACCTCGAAACTAGCGAGATAGCATGATGTGTGCTCTGGGAGTTGGTCTGATATTATGTGGGTGTCTACTGAACGTTTTAGGGGTCAACACAATATATGGTATTCAGCAAATTTGCAACAATAGAATAAGAAATTGAATTGATTGAATTAAACAACTTCCATGTCCATGTTTAACTAATTTAATTCACAAGTACGAGATTAAACTTATTCATCTCAATTTGTGTATAATTCCATTTACTGACTCATTTGATTTTTTATTGTAGGTGTTGATAAAAGGTTTCTTCTTCACCAGCACAATTCAGGTATGTAGTACCATGGTAGTCATACTAATATGAATAGAAATGAAACATAAATCCAATTGGGATATTCAAGATAATGATATAGTTGACTTTGGTTTGAATAAGTGTCTTCTTGATAATATATATTAATTATATCAACACAAAATGATAAAAGTTACAATAATCCGATGCCTGTCGACTATATTTACGACTGGAATTATCAACTTTAACCGAAAATTACCAGTTTAAGGTCAATCAGTTCAGTATAACGACCATTCAAAGTCGTGGTCATGATCGAAAACAGGACATTAGACCTTGCCTGGCTGCAGCCATTTAGTCAAACGTAATTTTTGAAACTTAAATAAAGTAGATAGGATGACAGATTTGCTTCTATAGCGTTTGATAGGTCTTATAACGTGTACATACGTGAGATAAAGCCATAAATGTCGGATACAACACATGCATGAGACTGTATCTTGGTTGTCATTGAAACATATATCACGTATGTAGTTATGGTTATTAGTTTTCTATTCCTAAAACATCACTCAGTAATATCATGAATCCACAGCACCTCTCGTATGCCAGCCACCTGTAATACTAAATGGTCAGTCACACTGTCCTGCAACAACCCACCCTGAAGGTCAGGTGTGTACCATCACCTGTAATAAGGGGTTCAAAGTATACGGAGAGTCCGCTATAACCTGCAATCAGCAGGCGTGGTCCACAGGAGCCTCTTGCATTGGTGAGCTTGTTATTATTGATAGACAAAACCCACTGTTGATATTTCCGTAATCGAGAACTAGGAATGTTGATTCAATTTATGTTTCACTTGGTTATTGTGTATATTTCACTGCATAAATTGATTGAAATAATTGAACTTTTATCGAATAGTATGAAAAAGCTTGCAAAGACGCCAGCCAAAAAGTGATGTTTGGTCAAACTAACTACCAAGAGTTACCAGCCCGTACTAAAGGTTCCCGATTTGGGATTAATTTCCAAGACTCTACAGTAGGCAAGCGGGAGATTTAATGCCTGTCAAACTAAAGTTTGTCATGTTTCAGTGGTCATGTCTTCAGAACCATCCCCATTTAAACATGGGAAAGCGGTGTGTACAAATGCCATGTTAGTCTTCCTTGCTATGAATTTTCACAAGTATGGAGATCATTGCAAAGTTACATGTGATACTGGCTTTAGACCGGTACATCCTACAGTGACTTGTGTGAGTTCTGGCTAGTGGTCTGGAGCTGTCCATTGTTCGCATATGTATATCACAGATTTTTCAGAAAGCTGTGGTTCATAGTTTAACATCTGAGGAATCTACCAAAATCAAAACATACTTCAACTTTACTGAAACATAAATAGAATCTGCCAGAAGTGCAAGAGAAGACTCATCTTCCGCACGCATCGGGCCATATATACACTTTTAGAAAATGCATACTGACCCTTGTGACAACTTGAAAGGATTTCTGAGACAGGGTCACCTGCTACCTATTGTCCAAAGAAAGTTACGTCCCCTCTATTGACCAATCAAATCGGTCGTTAACAACGCAATCGATCCAAATGTTGGTAATGCATCCAAAGCTTTACAAATTGCTTATAATACTTTGGGATTTTTCATCTCGGATGTTAAGCTCATTTGCATAATATAAGTTTCAAAACGGATTTTAACTTCAATGGGACAATTTAATAAGAGAGCTATTATCAGATCTTGAATAAATTGTGATTTGTTTCATTTACCCGCCCGTTGTGATCTAGTTTTATCAGTAATTAATCAAGCGTAATCAGCGTAGTATGGGTAATTCAAATTAAAAGAAGACCAAACGTGTCTGTGCGTGATTTGTAAACGCGCATTTGATTGGTCTACACCATAGCTCAATAGTCGTGTAATTTCCTTCCAGAAATCCCTTTGAGTTGTTGCGAGGGTCAGTATGCATTTTCTAAAAGTGAATATATGCTCCGATGCGTGCGGAAGTTGGAGAAGACTGTGTATACACAATTATCGAAGTTTTTTGAAAATATATGTATTCCATATATGATAGCCATGACGGATGAATAAACAACAAATACTGTAAAATAATTTCTTTGTAACTGTAAAACACCAACTGATATAAACATTGAACATTTAATTGTAATGACTTAAAAATAATATCAACAGAAATTACCTGCAACGCACCACCCACGCTAACTCACGTATCTTGGCACTGTTCTACCGCCCACAAAATGGGCTCCAGCTGCAAGCTGAGCTGTTTCTATGGATACCGGCCAAGCAGCTCACAAACAACAATCACATGCTCAGAGGATGCAAAGTGGTCAACATCTGCACGCTGCATAGGTAATTTGAACAGTGGAATTGGGCACTCTTGACAATAATTTAAGCAGATATGTTAGACGATGATATTTTGAAATAAATTTGTTTTTCAGAAGTACTCCAATTGAATGTCTTTTCGCGTAAGTATCAATCCCGTAACTGATTCTGCATTGATTGCCAATGAATCAACAGAAATCACCAATTACACCGGATATATTGTTATATGAGATACCCAAGCTGACACTTTCATCAACTCAAAATTCCATTGAATTATATAACATGGTTAACGGGTAATTACGTTATGCTCACTTGCATCCATTCCATGTATGTTTTGTCTATGTAACGTATACGTGCAGTGAACAATTTCAATACATACATGTGACAAATACATTTAGAAATCTACAGTGTATTTAAGTGTAAATAAGTGTTCAATGACATCGCTACGAACGTGAAAAGAATGGATTTTCTGCATTAAAACAATGAGAACGCATATATGCGTCACTTGCTGAATAAGGGATGCTTTCTGCCGAAGCATATGTGCGGTTTTCGCTGAATGAGCACTGCTTTTAGCTGACGCATATATGCGTCTCTCGCTGTGAGGAGCTAATTAATTTGTCGCATATGTGAGGCTCTCGGCCTTAATGAGTTAATGAACCTGAATGACCTAATGTTACGTAAATCAATCTTTGAAGAACAAAAAAGTAAAAGTACCTTATGGAGGCATTCCTTTCAGAGATACGTTGTCCCACACCAGCTACTGTCAGTCATGGCAGGTTCCACTGTTCAGAAATGTCCAATTTCCACAAACGAGGATCCACCTGTTCACTGACATGTGCTACCGGATATAAACCAAGCAACAGTCTCACCACAGCCAGCTGTTTGGCTTCAACAAGGTGGACAACTCATGCCTCCTGTATTGGTAGGTTTAGGTCTTTGCTCAAATTACGTTATAACATTGCAACATTTGGGAATTCACTATCCGCAATAATGCTCATACTTATGGGAACATACACCCTCAAAGTCTGGCAACAATTGGCAGCACTGATTGTACCAAGATTATGCTGGCACTCTTAATCATGTAGATTTTGGGGTTTCAACGTTTTCGCCATTTTATTTCTTCTGTGGCAACACTTTAGACTTGATACTTTTGCGCATACATCTTAAAAAGTAATTGTTTTAGGTTAATTCGGAAAAAGGAGACATATGTTTTACGTGTAAAACACTATCTAGTTAATTATGGTTCGCAAACTTAACAGAATAATATTTACGAGAGATGAGATGGACGTTCTATTGCACAAACAGTGTTCACAAACAAAACTCTTGACCACTTGCCTCACAGTTCTATGACAATAGAACATAAGATATTTTGATAATTTATTCTTCTGTTCATTTCATTGTCCACAGAAATTAGGTGTCCTGTTCCTCCAACAGTTACCAACGGCATTTACCGATGTGCTTCCTCGTCAATCCACAGAATAAATGATGTCTGCCGTCTCGAATGTTCAACTGGATACAAACCAAGCATTGTCCAATCAGATATTAGATGTCTCTCCTCTGGTGCATGGTCTGCACCTTCAGCGTGTGTTGGTATGTTATAATTGATGTCCAAGAACTAAAAATACTTTGTGTCAAGTTGCAGATTCAAATTAATGAAAACAATCGGATCCACTGCTATCTAAAGATTCCCATTCACTTCCAAAATACATAAAAATGTGTTCTTGATTTAACCTTACTCTAGGTGTATTGGTCGCTCAATTACCTTGTATTACAGTATATGCTTATTTCATTAAACACAGAAATATGGTGTCCTGCACCACCCAAAGTTGGCCACGGAGTCTATACCTGTTCCTCATCCACGAAACACAAACTGAACGATGTCTGTCATCTGCAATGTTCAACTGGATACAAGCCAAAAAAAGCCCATTCTGATATCAAATGTCTTTCCTCTAACCTTTGGTCTTCTGCATCAGCCTGTGTCGGTATGTGTATTGTTCATTGTCCATATGTTTAATATACTTATTAACGTTAAAATAGATAAGAGACACGCATGTGTTAAACCAAAGATTTCATTCACCACTATTATTATTATAACCAGTCATGAAGTAATCATAAAGCGGGAGATAAAGTATTAATTATGAAATCAGAATGGAGCAAGTCAAAAACTGCATATAGACTTTCCATGGTGAGAGTAATGCTTTGTTTACACTATGCTCATGGTCCCCAAGTTCGCCACGTTTTTCTAAACCATACTGGAACGTTTAGTCATTGTTTGTGTTTTCATTCAGTTCAAGTTGTGTTTAGAGAAACGTTTGTTCATTGATATAATGTTTTAAAACAGTGCAACAAATAGATGTCAATGTTGAAAAATACAACGGTGGCTTGCATAGCAAGCATGGTTTTTACTTTCTCTGGTATGTTTGAAGGAAGGATGATAGTGTAAATATGTAGATACAAAGTTTCCAAATATCATATTGGAAATTTCAAAATGTCAAAGTGAATGTCTCATTTTAGAATGTGAAAAACATGAACACGTGTTACTGATGTAGTAATACATATAGGTATTTGAAAAAAACGTTGAAACTTATCGGAATGATATATGGCCAAGGTTGTGACACATTGACATTTTTGTCTCAGATTTTACTTTAAGGTAAATATAAATTATTCTACAGCCTTTAATAGAAGTTCTTTTTCTTAAGTCAGCATGAGTTTCCTTTCGCTGTTTTAATGCGTATTACCTTGGAATAGTCTATCTGTTTTACTAACCGAAGGAACAAGTCTGTTAACAAAAGTTTGAGAGGTAGGCAACAAGCATAAGTCAGGGAATTGTAAAAAGAGATGATGATGAGTGAATGTAAATCATGCAACATTTATCCTTCATGTATAAATGTATTCCTTACAGAAATAATACAGTCTCTTTGGTATGCAACTTTTATAGATATTAATAGATATTGCATAGCGTCATTGTGTATGCTTTATTTGAATAGATTTGAGAGATACTTGAAAAGTATGATTTGACAAAATATGTTAAAACGTTTGTTGATGTTGAAATAAAAACTTTCTCTGAAAAGTCTAGTAAATCGAATAAGCAAGATACAGGCCACATATAGGCCGTGGAAAGGGATAATTACATAAAAAATACAGTAACTTGCAAAAAAAGCTTAAGGATGATGTATTTCATTATGTTGACAATGACTTATTTTCCTTTATCAAAAAATAGTATGATCAACACCACCAATGATTCTAAATGTTAGTCTCTTATTGACTGCCTGATTACGTCATATATGCAAAAGGTCAGTATGCCAAATGTTGAAAAAAAGTAAACCACCTGGGCGTGTATAACTTAGGAATAGCGTTAGTAAGATGTATTAATAGGGTAGGGTACAAAGGCATATATGTCTATTAACGCTTTGTCTGAGCGATACAGCACTTGTAAATTACCATAGTTAGCTGCTACCATAAAATAAACAGTTTAAGTGAGATTTTATCCAGATGATGATTATTACATTTTAGATACAACTGCTCCAATATTTATCAACTGCCCTGCCAATAAAAGAATTGTTTTGAAGACTGGCGAGACATCATCAGGGGTCACGTGGTTTGAACCTATGGCTACTGATGTTACAGAAAGCGATCCTGTTAATGTAACTTTAGTGACAACATTTGAGTCCGGGAGTGAATTTCAAATCGGGAATTACACTGTAACATACATGGCTGTTGACACTGCAGGAAATACGGCAACCTGTTCCTTCACCATTGACATATCAGGTGAGAAATTAAGTTCCATTTTAGTTTCCATCGGTGAACGGGTAAGCATAAACTCCATAAATTGTAAAGCATTTGGATACTTATTCAACAAGAATAAATCGTTGCAAAGTTCGATTCCGGGGTACCATATTAACGAAATTACGACTGAAGCCATAATGGTACTGATTCTTTTACCAAAAATAACTATGGCCCTGGTACCCAAACTACGTGATCGACTTCAGGAAAAACACCCTTTTGTGCCTTTCATAAATTGTGTTTATCTTGCATTATAAGGGAATAACTAGATGTTGAAATGTCAGTTTAAAAAACTTATTAACAAATATTGACAAAAAGGCTATGATTATACGATTACTTAATATGTTTGGAGTTACTGTGACTTCAATAACAAAAGTAAACACTTTCTTTCTTTTAGAGGGTTCTTTATAGTTAAAACTAACCAGAATTCGTAATGCCCTTTTTAATGAATTTGTCATTTCAAAAAAATATTTCATTTTGAAGGTTCGTACTGCTGTAACTGGAAACTCAAGTTTGACAGTTGATTTGAAAGAATAGAATTACTTACATTAAATCATTCAAATCTCAACTTTCATTTCTAGAACGTAACATGCTTTTTGGACACCATAATGCCATTATTGTATCAATACAAATATCCAAAGGAAACGATACGGAACGATATGTGAATGAAATGTTCTTTCTTTAATTTCTAATGCATGATTCTATCATATCAAATGATTATTTATCAGATTATGTTTTGGTTAACTTCCTCCCATTCTGTATACGTGTGTGGAATGCTGGAACTCCTGTTTTCAAGGTGGATGTCCAAAAGGATACTACGTCTACGAGCCTCAACAAACCTGTATTATCTGTCCTGCTGGAACCTACCAGGATGAAACGACGCTGAAATGTGTACCTTGTCCAACTGGACTATCCACAGCTTCAGAAGGTTCCTTTGGATCATCTAGTTGCAGGGGTATGTCATGCACTTGGCTTTCACAATTCTTATAATATTGTGTTTAAAAAGGTCTACTTGTTGAATAATCGAATTATATATGTTCCCTTTTTTTCCTTTGCATATTTGATAAATGTTAACAATAGTGTTGTGACTAGTCTGAAATTATACTTTTGTTGATGTATTGTTTATCACAATTGAGAATAAACAATTGCAAACATAAGTTCGTTTTTATTGTGATATTTTGCTTATCAATTTGTGTATCATCCATCCTTTGGAAAACTGCAATGACATTTTGTTTAAACTATTGTACCTCCACTATTATACTTCAAACTCTAAACTTGTCACATGCTCTTCTGATGGTCAATTACCATGTAACTACATGTATCATATTCGGAGCTCAGTGGTGATGTGGTTAGTGTGCTGGCCTCTCACGCCAAAGTCTTGGGTTCGAAGCCCAGTGAAGACACCCAAAATTTGTGATCAGGGTAAACAAAATCATACTGTGTTGTGTCCTTGGGCAAAGCACTTCATCCACATTGCACTTAATCCACCCAGTTGGCTGAATGGGTACCTGAACACGCGAACTATTAGGGGTACACCTAATAGCAGCATCGAAAGTACAAATCGTTCATGGTAATAATGTACATAAAGTAACGCCACTGAACAGCATTGCGCTTACATTATTATCATTGTTTATTATTCATTATTTCAGAGTATTGCAAAGCAGGCACATCTTCTTCTGATGGTCTTCTGCCATGTTCTCCCTGTGCTCGTGGTTATTTCCAATGGTCACAAGGAAGTAAAAGCTGTGATTTGTGTCCTCAAGGACAGACCACCCAGTCAGAAGGAGCGGTTAGAATTCAGGATTGTGTGGCTTTGTAGCTGTTTGTTGTGTGATGTACTATTGGATGATAAATGTGTCAAATCTTTCAGTTCTTAAGTTTTTTTAAATAATAATAAAATAATTATAAAAAGAACTGCTGGAATAGTTTAAGGAATAGCTGAATCGATAATATTCGTTTACTTTAAAATGTGATATGAAAATAATTCGTGATATAACAATATGTTTTCGTTTTAACACAATTATGTAAATTACAAAGGAGAGAAACGCTTTAAATGAAGGACACCCTGTGACGTAATTCAAAATCTGAAGCTCTATGTAAAACTCTGAAAACTATCCAGCAGGCTAAAGGTTAAGGTTAAGGAATACAATATTGAAGTTCATAGTGCAATATTTAAGAATAGTATTGAATAGTTTGGCTCATGCACAACCAAAAAACATCTGATGAATACAATGCAGATCTATTGCTGTCTATTGTTTCATTTTGTTGAGGAACGCGTTATTAACACGCTTTATTACTTACCCATTGAAGGTCCTTCAGTGTAATATTTAAAGCACTTTTGAGCAAAACGAGTATAAATGAGATTCTATGATAAAGAAGTTATGTTGCTCGTATGGTTATTTATAATACAGTATACCAACACTCCCAAAAACACTCGCATTAAAATAGTGTGAACAATGTTTATGGAGCTTTATTCTTTAATAAATCCTAAATCACCCATTAGTAATAAATTCAGATTTACTTCCCAATATTTATCAAAGACACTTTAATTTTTTCCCCATTGAAACAGATAAATTAAAATTCCAAAAGGGTCGAAAACTCCCAAAACCACACACCAAGTTTCGTTGAGCTGGGCGTTACAGTTTTTGAGTCTTGAAACAACATTTTTAAGTATGTTTCAATGGTAACGAGGTAAGATGTAATAAAGATCAGTGCGGTAATTTGTAATAAGAGGGTGCGGAAAAATGTCACTAAAATGTGCAGTAAATTGTAACACACAATTCGGTAAAAAGTAATAAACTTCCCTCAATCTTTCATAACTGTATTTCTAGTTTGACTCTTATTTGACTCTTTGCTTGTACTTGTAACAATCTTTTGGACTCTTTTAGCTAATTCCATTCTGTCAGTATCTTAATACTCAGTTTTTTGAGAATATATCATGTAAAAGAATGAATCTCAGATAGATTAACACCAAATAAATTACAAAGGAGAGAAACGCTTTAAATGAAGGACACCCTGTGACGTAATTCAAAATCTTAAGCTCTATGTAAAACTCTGAAAACTATCCAGCAGGCTAAAGGTTAAGGTTAAGGAATACAATATTGAAGTTCATAGTGCAATATTTAAGAATAGTATTGAATAGTTTGGCTCATGCACAACCAAAAAACATCTGATGAATACAATGCAGATCTATTGCTGTCTATTGTTTCATTTTGTTGAGGAACGCGTTATTAACACGCTTTATTACTTACCCATTGAAGGTCCTTCAGTGTAATATTTAAATTACAAGTTTATTACCTGTGATGGCAATCATATGGAGGTTAATATTTTCATACAATGCCCTAGGGTAAAATATCACTGTCATAAATAATGTTATGACACTTCGTCTATGGCTAGGCATGAAAGTAGATTTTAGCGTGTTTTCCTCAATTTCTTGACTTCGGTAATAAATTGAACATTACATTCTTGTATATGTCATACTATCTTAACGATACTCATGCCTGGATATCGTTATATCCCCCGCTCTCACTCGGGAAATACTAATATAGATAGTATGACATGTACACTCCTATAATATCCTCTGGGTAATGTCGCTCCGGTGTGAACTCACAATAGTGTGCACTTGTGACATCACATTGGTCATGTCATCACAATGGTCATATCGCCATCACCGTGGTACGTGACCCATGTTTCAGCACACTGTTGGCAATTTCGCTTGATTAATTTGGCCAGGTAATAAACAAAACACCAACTTCCTTCAATATAATACCATCTTTATAACTGTCGTTTATGATTTGGCATCTCGTTTAATAAATATTGTATTAAGTGGAAGATCATTTAATATCCACTATGTCTATAATATCACTTACAACCTTGTCTAATTTGATTTAATATTGAACATAAATTGTATCATTTCAAAATAGAATATCGCTCCCTATAGAATTGCGGCCAAATGGTCCTTGCTTTTAACCTCTGAAGGTTCACGTATTGTACAAATTGTTAAAAACACCAAAATCGTCCTTCACGAGATAACCTAATTCAAATGCCTCAAAGATTGAATTTAAAACATGTTGTGTTAAGGATAGCATAAATCTGTTGCTGAAATCATGACTCAATAAATGTACAAAATATAGAAATATGAACTCATTATAAGACCTTCTTAGAATAGGCCCAAAGCATGCTAAAACAGAAGACATAAACATCTGAACACATTCCCACAGTACAATATATTCTTATCGATCTGTTGTTGTTGTAATATATTGTGAACATACATTATATAAAGCTTATTCATGCAAATGACAATAATTAAATCGGTAAAATTACTTATCACATCACTCATAAAATGTTTTAAGTAGAATCTCAACTGAAAGAGTATAACTACTTTAAAAAGTAGGTTCTTGTTTTTGCCACATTGACACATTATGATAACCTGAAGTATATTTAAACAAATTAAGCAATGTGTTAATTGATTTAAAAAATGTGTATCTAACATACAATGTATTGTGTTCTAAGCAGGATAAAGTCATATTTTCGATATCTGTTCGGGTACATGCAAATTAGGCAGGCCAGGGAAAAACGTTTTTTGAAAACTAAAAAATGAGGTCACACGTTTTACATTTCGATCACCTGTAACAATCGACAATGGATAGCGTCATCAACATGTACACATGTTCATTGTGGTTTGAAATCTACCTAGCATCCATGTTCAATGTTCCGGATATGTGACTCGTTCCTAAAACTGAACATCCGTTTTCAATTGAGTGAATAGTAGTTATTCCTTATCAAAAATGTTAACTTGTCAACTTTACCCTTATTCCTCAATTAAAATGTGAAGTTAACAGATGTGTTAACTAAAAACAATATTTAGGGGGAAGTATTGTATGCCAATTTATCCATAAGAGTAATCACACTACTCATTTGTGTATATCAATGCTCGCATTGGAAGAAAACTTTAACTTCTGAATTAATGTTGTCAAGCACTTTTGAGCAAAACGAGTATAAATGAGATTCTATGATAAAGAAGTTATGTTGCTCGTATGGTTATTTATAATACAGTATACCAACACTCCCAAAAACACTCGCATTAAAATAGTGTGAACAATGTTTATGGAGCTTTATTCTTTAATAAATCCTAAATCACCCATTAGTAATAAATTCAGATTTACTTCCCAATATTTATCAAAGACACTTTAATTTTTTCCCCATTGAAACAGATAAATTAAAATTCCAAAAGGGTCGAAAACTCCCAAAACCACACACCAAGTTTCGTTGAGCTGGGCGTTACAGTTTTTGAGTCTTGAAACAACATTTTTAAGTATGTTTCAATGGTAACGAGGTAAGATGTAATAAAGATCAGTGTGGTAATTTGTAATAAGAGGGTGCGGAAAAATGTCACTAAAATGTGCAGTAAATTGTAACACACAATGCGGTAAAAAGTAATAAACTTCCCTCAATCTTTCATAACTGTTTTTCTAGTTTGACTCTTATTTGACTCTTTGCTTGTACTTGTAACAATCTTTTGGACTCTTTTAGCTAATTCCATTCTGTCAGTATCTTAATACTCAGTTTTTTGAGAATATATCATGTAAAAGAATGAATCTCAGATAGATTAACACCAAATGATTTTTTAATAAATTTTTTTATCACTTTATTTCTTTTTGTAGGCACCACAAGTATATATTTTCAATATGGAGTATTTGGTTCAATTTGTCGAATTGACAAGACATATACAGTTTTTTATATATATTTCAGTTTCAGTATGACAAAAGCTGGAATAAAAAGGAATTTATGTGAAAAGGCTGTGGCATGAAGACCAGAAGGATATGAATTTTTCATAACTACAATCAGTATAGAGAAGCTGTTTACTGACATTATAGGTGTCTCGTAGAACTGATTTCCGACAATTTATGTGCGTTTTTTTATTCTGGCATTTACAGGTATATACATAATACTTAGTAACTATAAAACTCAAATTCAGTACATCATTTCTCTTTTCCTTGTATCCAAATATAATATGCGTTACATTTGGTACTAAATTGATTTTAGTAAAATTCGAATGATTCACTTCCATTACTCCATTACGAAAAGAAAGGTTTATATAATATGCGAAACTGTCAACTGTCAAAGATTTTCCCAAATGGCTCAATGTCTAAACACTATTGTTATCAACTCATTAATGTAGATAAGATAGATAAGATCTCTTTTTTTCTCCCTGTCTCTCTCATATCTTATTTAACCTCTCTCTGTCTCTGTCTCTGCCAATGTCTCTCTATTTACTGTGATATTACACATTCTGACATTTTATTTACAAAAGAATCGAACCCACACACTCAACGTCAGGCACATAGCGATGCACTGACTGTCTTAAAAGTTTATGTAGCTGGGCACAGAGACCTCGACGAAATCGAGGTCAAACAATCGGTACTCAGTTATCTTTAAAATCAGCAACCACATCTAAAGTGGGACAGCTACCAAGGCTGAATACATTAGAAAGAATGTCATTTTGATAATTAACAAATGAATGTATTATATACTTTTAATCTCGCATTCTGAATATTACAATATTACAAGAACTTGTCTTATTGCAGACAATGTGAACACAAATTTAACAATGATACGTTTGTTTACCCTTAAGTGGCTTGCATTTTCTTATGGTTTGGAATTGTTAGAAACTTTGATTTAACGTGTTCTAAAACTTTTTAAATATTCATTAAAAGTTCAGTAAAAGTACAATATATTTTATTTTCGTTATTGTCTAATTTTAACAAGATAACAAGATGTAGTAAGTATAGTTTCCGGGGATTACGAATTTTCAAAGGTTAAAACAATTTTAAAAAAATATTGTGATCACTTGTTACAGATTTTTCGTTCATATGTGCTTGTCTCGGATAAGCTCATACACTAATAGCGGTCAGGATCATTATACAACAGTGATCTTCATTTCCGTTTATTGATTAGGTCATTATTCCTATTTTCCATATATTTTCTGATTAGCTACTTGATTTCTTATAAATATATTCTCTAATAAATACTTTTACTAACATGTGTTTCTTTTGGACGTGACAGAAAGGACATTTGACATAAAGTGATTGATCCATTGGTAGTTCGAGATTTGAAAAGTCGTTTGGCTGAATAGCAATAATGCAGGATACATATTTCAAACTAAACTAAATGCAAAAGACGTTAATCCAACATAAGCATGAGTGTTAAAAAAGTGAATAGTATAAGCAAGAGGAGAAAATTCAATAAAAGGTTGTTAAGCGTGTGTTAATGAGTGTACGACAATGGTCAGGAAAAGTATATGCAATATTTCACCTGAGAGTAATGTAATCAAACGTTCTGAATACGAAATAATTGCAAAAAAGGACTCAATAAAATTATAGTTATATAAGACTACCTTAGCCAAAATGCAAATTTTCCAGGAGAATTTATCACAGATATAACAAATTTGAATGACTTGAATAAAAGATGAAAATAGAGTTTTGTTATGGTGTGACCTGTGACTCCAAATAGGGTCATAAGGGTCACCAATTCAACAATTTAGAATCCCCATTAGCCAAGGAGTCTGCACACCACTTTTCAGTTCCCTAGACCTTTTGGAACTGGAGACGATTATACAAATAGGTTTTAAAGGTTGTGAAACTTTTGAAACTGGAGACGATGATAAAAATAGGTTTTTAAGGTTGTGACCCATGTGACCCCATTTATGGTCACGGTGTCACGAAATCTACAATTAAGAATCCGCATTAGCCAAAGAGTCTGGACATAACATTTCAGGTCTCTAAACCTTTTTGAACTGAAGAAGATGAAAATAGGTTTATAAGGTTGTGACCCCTGTGACCCCATTTGGGGTCACAGCTTCACGAAATCTACAATTAAGAATCCCCATTAGCTAAGGTGTCTGCACATAACTTTTTAGCTCTCTAGAGTCCGGAGAGGAGTCGAAAATAGGCTTTTGAGGTTGTGACCCCTGTGACCCCACTTGTGGTCATGGGTTCACCTAATCTACAATTAGAATCCCCATCACCCAACTTTTCAGCTCTCTAGACCTTTTGGAACTGGAGAAGGCCTAATGAGCTAAAAAGTATACACAGTGAACGTGAAGTATATGGAAATTTATATAAGACAAATATTTGCACGTAAAGTATGTCCAATATAGATCTCCCATGGGGTGCCCGGGTTAGAAAAGGCCCTCAATATAGGTCCGTTTGCCGTGGGCTGTGACCTGTACTGGTGGAGGAAGGATGCCTGGTGGTTGAGGGTTGTGTGTAGCTGAATGCTTCCACTGACCAATACACTGCTTCGGCCCCCAATTCATCTAGACAGGTGGCTAGATTGGCCCGGTCTGGTCAATCGGCTGGTCATGCTAAGCACTTGGTTGCGCACTTCTTTTCTATCCGTCTTACGCTGCTACCGTTCTTAACAATTATTTTCTTTACTTTCTTAATGCTCTCTTGCATACCTTCACCACCTTTTCACAACGCTATCCTCCCTGATGTACTTATCTTTGCTATTCTTAGTGCTCTCTTACACTCATTTACCAATTTTACTCAGCTTCCAAGATAGCGGTGGCCAATGGGTCAATCCAGTGAAGATCTGGCAACTCTTTAATGGAGTATATCATCCTGGTATCCACGGTGCTGTCAGCAGGAGCCCCGCTGACATGCAGCATCGCCCTTGTTGGTGCTCCGTGGAGGGTGGGGATCCAGGAAGATGAACATGAAACCCACAGGCAAAAAAAAGCGAACACTGTCAACGGATGACAGTCGCTGTTCTGATGAAGAGCCAACTGCATCAAAATCAAATGCAACCAAATCATTATCTAAATAAAAATCCTCTACCTCTCATTCAACTTCCTTAAATTCAAATGCTAATTCACCAACTGCAAGCAGCTGGCCTCGTTTTTGGGTCATTTCATCGATTGATGATACACCTCTACGCATTAATCCCTTCGCCACCGCCAAGACCATCCAAGGGCTGGTCGGTGATGTGAAGGATGTTAAGAAGATTAGGAATGGGTACCTTCTGGTTGAAGTAAAATCTCATCAACAGGCAACATCAATTCAAACATTACAAACCATTGTAGACAAGCCTGTAAAGGCCACACCACACCTGTCACTCAACAGCAGCAAGGCTAGATCGGTGTCTAGAGGACTCCAGAGAACAAGAGCTCCTGGATAACCTGAAGAACAAAGCCGTTACAGCTGTGAAGCATTTCACCATCAAGGAGGAGGGTAACATCATCAAAACCCACACCTACCTTCTTACCTTTTCACTTCCGCAGGCTCCAAAAATTGTAAATGCAGGCTATTACAAACTCCGTACGGAATTATATCCGTAACCCTCTCCATTGCTACTGATGCCAGATGTTTGGCCATTGATGCAACTCCTGCACAGCGGATGACCGTGTTTGTCCACAGTGTGGCAAACTCGAGGATGAAAGCCATCCAAACATCTGCAAGAAGTTGCTGAAGTGTGCCAACTGTGCTGGCGATCACATGGCCTCCTCCAAGGAGTGCCCACGGTGGCTTCAGGAGTCTAAAATCCTTAGAGTAAAATTCACCAACAACATTTCCTTCCCTGAAGCAAAACGCCTTGTTACTGAGGGCCCAAAGCCTGCTTATTCAACAATAGTATCTTCAGCAAATGCCCCTAAAAAGACGGACATTGAGTGGATCAATGATCCACCAACCATAAAAACTTTGCGCAATGTAACATCTTCAACCATAGGTACCATGACATTCCCTCTTCTATCCCTCAAACAGCCTCTTAAACCAACAGGTTCTCAAACAACGCCAAAAGCAAATCAAAACCCAAAACCTAATCAAATCTCAAATCAAAAATTCAATTCCAAAACTGCAAACAAATCCAAAACCATCACTTCCAACCGCACTCCAAAAGGCCACAAGAATGTGGTAGAGGTCTACAACAAGTATGGATCTCTTGACCTTGAGTCTGATGACGTCCTAATGGACGCATCAGACACAGCGTCTTTTAACAACTCACGCAAAAAGGGGCACAGGGTACGGTCCGTGGACCGTCGCCTTTCGCCACTAAAACATCCATCATGAGGCTTTTAATAATTTATTTTATCCTCGCATCTGTGACGATTCTCCAGTGGAATTGTCGAGGCTTTAAGGTCAATTTTAATTAATTGGGCTTGTTGACCCAACATAACAAATCCCCAAGCTATTTGCCTTCAAGAAACTCATCTTAAAGAATCTGATAAAGTTGCAATGAGACCATTCACTTTTTATAATTCTTTCTCCCCTTCTGCCGATAGGGCAAATGGGGGTGCATCAATTTTAATACAGAATTATCCACAGAGTATTTCGATTAAAAACACAATTACAAGCTGTTGCTGTCAGCTTAAAATTATTTAAAACTTTAACTCTCTGTTCTTTATATATTCTACCATCTCAAGATCTTACCATTACCGATCTTGATCAACTTGTTACCCAATTACCTAAACCTTTTATTATCATGGGTGACTTCAACGGTCACAATACCCTCTGGGCTAGTAAATCCTCAATCAAAATGACTTGTGTCTATTTAATGATGGTTCAAACACATATCTACATCCCGCTAAAGGATGCATCCCTTTTACATGACTTCTCATGGTCAGTCCATGAGGATACATGTGGGAGCGACCACTTCCCAATTGTATTAGAACCCTCATCAGCTATTCCCGAGGAGCACAATCCTGGTCAGAAATGTTCCAAGGCTGATTGGGGTACATTTTCTGCCCTATGCCGTGATCGTATTATATTTGATGAAAAAGTTAATGCAACTGATCCTGTTGAGGCCTTTTCTAAAGGTCTCATTGATATAGCAACTGAAACTATCCCTTAAACCTCGGCAAATCCATGCATTCACAAGCCATGGTTTAATGAAACCTGCGATACTGCCATTAAGGCGCGTAAAAAAGCTGAACGCAAGCTCAGTAAACAACCTACAAGAATTAACTTAGATAACTGTCGCAAGGCTCGAGCTAAGTGAACCAACAATAACGCGAATTTTGGAGAGGCTAATTCTTCATCTGCAAATTATGTCCCTACTTTCCAAAAGTACCAAAAGGTACAGGTAAAACGAACACTTACTTTCAAAATCAGACAATGGAGAAGATTATAATGAACACTTCTTGTCAGAGCTCAAAACTGCACTTTCTAAAGCTCATGATACAGCAACCGGCCCTGATGAAATCCATTGTCAACTTCTAAAACATTACCGGAACCTTGTGAACCTATGGGAAACAGGTGAATTTCCATCTTGTTGGCACGGTGCTACTATTGTGCCTATCGAAAAACCTGGGAAGGATCATACAGACCCTTTCAACTACCGTCCTATAGCCTTAACAAGTTGTGTATGTAAAACTAAGGAATGGATGATAAATGATCGCCTAGTTTGGTACTTGGAAACTAATAAATTCCTAACTGATATTCAATGTGGTTTCCGCAAACAACGCAGTACCACTGATCATCTTGTCCGTTTAGAATTTGATATACTTATTCATGATGCATTTATTAACAAACAACATGCTGTGTCTATCTTTTTCGACTTAGAAAAAGCTTACAACACTACATGGAAGAATGGCATCCAAAAAGATTAATTTGAATTTGGCTTGCGAGGTCGTATGCCTCATTTTATATCTAATTTTTTACATGACCGCCAATTTAAAGTGCGCGTGGGTTCCACCCTTTCTGATATCTTTGATCAAGAAATTGGTGTCCCACAAGGTAGCATTTTATCTGTCACATTATTTAGCATTAAAATCAACAGCTTGGCTAAAGTCTCAAATGACCATACTGATGGTTCACTTTTTGTAGACGATTTTGGAGCTTCCTGCAGAGGCAAAAATATGCCATCAATCGAGCGCCAATTACAGCTCTGCCTCAATAGAATACACAAATGGTCGTTGGAAAACGGCTTAAAATTTTCCAAAGCTAAAACATCTTGTGTGCAAATTTGCAATATGCGCAAAATGCACCAAGATCCAGAACTATTTCTCCATAAAACTCCAATCAAAGTCGTTCCTGAGGCCAAGTTTCTTGGTCTCACTTTTGACAGCAAATTATCATTTATCCAACATATTAAAAACCTAAAAGCTAAATGCTTAAAGGCATTAGACCTTTTAAAGGTCGTTTCAAATAATAAATGGGGTGGAGATGAAGAAACTCTTCTTCATCTCTATCGATCACTCATCCGCTCCAAACTTGATTATGGATCCATAATATATGGATCTGCCCGCCCCTCATATATCAAAATGCTAGATACAATCCACCACCAGGGTCTCAGGCTTTGTCTTGCGGCCTTCAGAACTTCACCTGTTGAAAGCCTTTACGTTGAAGCTGATGAGCCATATCTTGAAGATCGTCGCATCAAGCTAGCACTTCAATATATAACCAAATTAAAATCCAACCCATCTAATCCTGCATACAACTGCGTAATCTATCCAGAATACTACCAGTTGTATAACTCAAAACCTAAATTCCACCACCAATTCCACCACTCGGTATCAGACTTCAACAACATGTTAAAGATTCTGATATCGACCTAACAACAATAGCAGAGCACGGTCTGCTTGCCATTCTGCCATGGCAGGTGGTCAGGCCCCGTGTCAACCTCTCTTTATCTACTCATAAAAAGTAAATACAGACCAATTAATATTTCAACAGACATTTTTTTAACTACGTGATTTTTTCGCAGATTATAAACCAATTTAAACTGACGGTTCTAAGGATTGACCCACAGTTGCAGCAGCAACTGTGACTCCTTCGAAAACATATGCTTCAAGGCTGCATGATGGCAGCAGCATCTTTACTGCATAAGCTAAGGCCTTCATTAAGGCCGTCCATCACATTAAAAACTCAACTCCCAATAATTACATTATTTTTTCTGATTCACTTTCTTGCCTACAAGCAATTAAAAACTGTAAAAATGATCACCCAATTATCAGGGATATTTTTTTACTTCATAATTCTTGTCCCCAATGCGACATCGTCTTCTGCTGGCTTCCAAGCTATATGGGTATAAGAGGTAATAACATTGCTGACACGATAGCTAAATCAGCATTAAACCTCAAACATATTTCTCCCACTAAAGTTCCATATACGGATTCTAAACCTGCTATTAAATCTTACATTAAACAACGTTTGACAACATCATAACAAACTTCACACTATTCAACCTCATTTAGGTTACACATCTCTATCCTCTTTAACCCGGCAAGAAGCTTGTGTCCGACGATGTCGTATTGGACACTCTCATCTTACAAACTCATATCTTTTAAAGGGGGACGATCCCCCGGTATGTATACCCTGTCAGTGTCCTCTCACAATCAAACACATTCTATGTGAGTGTTGGGACACTGCACATTTCAGGGAACGTTTTATCCTTTTATTTCAATCAATCAAGTTTTTACTCATTTTGGTGAGCATCGTGATTTAGATTTTTTAAAGGCTATACACCTTATCAGCTTTTATTCAACTTGTGATAATATGCTGATGTTTTTGCGGCCTTAGTGCCGTGTTCTGTTTTTCAATTGCAATTTTCTTTTTTAAATAAGGCAAATAAATTAAATATCTCGCTGTTAATGGCTGCAATACTGCCGAGGCGGCATTAAACAATAACTCACTCACTCACTCCAATATAGATAAATATTTGTATGACAAGTTTAAGCACGTGATGTACATGTTTATCCAATGGTAACAAATGTAACAGAGGTAAATGCAGTCGTTCTATACCTCTAATGCTGTCAAGCAAGGAAGCAACAGCTCCAATCTATTAAGGAGAGACGGGACGATGAAGACATATAATAAAGAATTCGTTTATTATGCCTATTATTAAAAATTTTAAGAAAATTTAGGGGTCACCCAACTATTTAAAAAGTTATCAACATTAAAAATACTCCTGTCGGCAAGTTACGCCATTTTGGACTGATTTGATGTATTTAAATGAAGCGCTCGCTTTCAACTAATAAATCCTTTCAAATACAGTTCAATTACATATGGGGATGTATAGCAAGTCGATATTTTGAAAGTTGATGACACTTGAAAGAGAAACAAAATAAAAATAAGCACTTTTAATTAACACACATATTTTAAATGTTGCTAAAAATTAAATATAATGTACTCATTTGAATAAACAAACGAATTCAGAAATAAAATTAGGGGGTCATCGGAGGTTATTCATCACTTGAACGTCATTTTTTAAATTGCCTACACAAATGTAAAAACCTGACATCATGACATTTTTTGATGATTTGAAGTGTAACTTTGACGGCCTACCGTGTAATCATCATTGAACATCTAAGAGTGCATGGTAAAAGAATAACTATCAATTGATTATACCAGGCGATTTATATGTTATTCGAATAACACACATAGTAACATATTAACCGCGAATATAAGTGACGGTAACGTTATGCGGCATGTTGTAAAATGATCAGTATAAAGGCGTTACAGTATATTTAAGCACTTCCCGTTAGTGTACAAACAATGTTATCCATTTATTTTGAGACTTATTCACAACAATAAATTGTTTTCCCAAAATGTTACCGTAAGCACGTTTGATTTCTTGGTCCCATCTCTCCTTAGGCCTAAAAAATAAAATAAAAATTCTGGTCATTACAGGCCGACAGAAATGATGCGATTATGCGATTTTTGTTTTTTTTACGATTTTTTTGTTTAAATGAAGAGTTAAACAACCAAATTTCATACAGGTACACTACAGAAATGACTTGGTTTCCGGATCACTGAAACTAACAAGATACGTCATGGAAACCAACATTTCCAGTTGGTATCCAGACGGTTTCTTATGGTTTCAACTTGGTTTCCGTGAAAACTGAAACTCGATTTTGCCCCAGATCCGGATGGCATCCATCACCGTTCTTTACACACACCTCCATGTAGGATCCAGTTGGTTTCCGTGATCTGAGTTTATTGTAGGTTTCAACCTGGTTTCCGTATTCAGGTTTACTGTAGGTTTTTAACTTGGTTTCCGTGTTTGATAGTTTCAACTTGGTTTCCATGAAAACTGAAACTCAGTTTTGCCCCAGATCCGGATGGTATCCATCACCGTTCTTTACACACACCTCCAACAAGGATCCAGTTGGTTTCCGTGATATTAATTTATTGTGGCCTTTTTTCATATGTAGGTTTATTGTAAGTTTCCACTTGGTTTCAGTAATTTGTTAGTTTACTGTAGGTTTCCATTTGGTTTCAGTGTGTTTAAGTTAATTGTAGGTTTCAACCTGGTTTCCGTGTAGTGTATTGTTAGTTTCAACTTGGTTTCCGTGAAGTTTCTTAGTTTCAACTAGGTTTCCATATAGTTTATTCTTAGTTTCAACCTGGTTTCCGTGTAGTGTATTGTTAGTTTCAACCTGGTTTCCATGTCAGAAACCTAGCTAACTTGGTTTCAACTAAGTTTCCGTGTAGTTTATTATTAGTTTCAACTAGGTTTCCATGTAGTTTCTTAGTTTTGGAGAACTGAAACCAGGTTGAAACTAACAATAAACTACACGGAAACCTAGTTGAAATTAAGAAACTACATGGAAACCAAGTTGAAACTAACAATACACTACTTCTTTCAACTTGGTTTCCATTTAGTTTATTGTTAGTTTCAACCTGGTTTCCGTGTAGTTTATTGTTAGTTTCCTACTTCCCAAAATACATTATTAAAAACCAATAAGACATAACACAATACATCAAATACATTCATCAATAGTTTATTTGTAGATAAATAGGTAAAATAAATAAAAACATGTACACAATCTTTCAAAATGCTTAAATATAAATTATGCCAAGAAAATAAAAAAAATGTGTACAGCTGGTAATTAATGCAGCCTTTAAGGAAGGTTGAGAACATTTTATAACTCAATACATTTGAGAAAACAAGCAAATAAAAATATTATCTTTCTGTTTCTTGTTTTTCTTGAAAAAGTGTTCTTATCAAAGTTGATTTCGAAGTGCCTGATATTTAAATAGTCCTAAAAGAGATCAGACAATCATTCTCAAACTTTACACATTCTGTTTTATATGCCTAATGTCTTAGGTCAAATAGTTTCTGTGACTTGAGCTTAAAAGATTCAATTAAAGTATATTTAACAAAGCAATATAATTGTCCATATGATCCCTTAAAGGATGACAAAGTAATTTAAGAAATAGAGGGATTGGCTCTGTAGCTCATCAGCAATTTGCATTGTTTGATGTAAAATACTAAATAAATAGTTTTTCATAAGAAGTTCCATAACACTGATGAAAAAATAACAAATTAACAAAATTGAGCAGTGTCAGTGCAAAATCTCCAAGATGACTAAACACTAAATATGAAGAACATTAATAAAATCACAATTATTTTCAAATTTGCTAACCCAGCATCTCCACTTATCAGAAAGCAAAGCAAAATATTGCTGTTCAACTACTGTAATAGTGAACCATTTCACCCTTCCTATTGGCTTGTTTTTCGTGTAATTTCTCAATGAATATTAAACTCCCACTTCGTTATTACAGTTTGCAATATGTTGATACCATATTGAGCATGATGCATGGTATGAATTAGTTTTCATCACTTAAAGCATTATATTAGCCTTGATTCTTTTGTTCTTCTTGACATTCACTCTGTGGCCTTTCCACTCGGTTTTCTTCTTAGGTCGCCTCTCTTGTTGGTCGAACCCGCCAAGGCTCTGAAAGGAGGAATACAATCATGTGAAGTAAACAAATTTGAATATTCATGCTCTATCCATCTGTCTTCCCTGATGAATATCAGGGGTTTTGCCAAATGTCAATACAAAGAACCCAGTTATGACAGATTGCAAGATTTTTATAAACTTTATTTGCGAGTCATTTCAGAAGTTGTCAAGTTGAGAATTTATGGATGCTTATTACAATGAGATTCAACATTTAACACCTAACATTGCTATCAATCAAATTGCATGATTAAATTTATTTCTAACTTGTTAATCTAATATGTTACATAATTTTCTGCTCGAACAATATCAACATTTCAATTAATAAATTCTTATATGAAGTCAGTTGCAAGAACTATTGCAAGGATAATTCTAAATGTCTTAATAGATGTACTCTTAACGCATGAAAAAACGCTTTCACTGTATATAGTTGTGTTAACTATATATATCCAAAATCATTTGATACAGAAAAAGGATTAAGTCAATCTTTTGTTTGCAACTTGTAAATCATTATTCTTACCTTCACATGTTCCCACTGACCAGCCCTAATCTGCAAACAATCTCCTCGTCTCTCTAACCAACATCTTCATTCCTTCTTCATCCTCTCCCTTGCTGCATAACAAGTAAAAACCAACATGCAATTAAATTGTTATGCAAACAGTTACAATCATGTGCAATTGTTCTGCAGGTTAAATATATCATGTTGTCCAAATATCTTTTCACTATTTCAGAAAACAATATACTGGACATATCCACCGGTCAGAAATAATAGTTGGAATAAATTTTGGGATACATTTTTATTAAAAACTTTAAATGCATTTCAAGTTGATTTCTTACAACATGATTTCCGAGGGTCAGTGGCTCAATGGTATCAATGAAATGTTCCACTTATGATATTTATGGTTTATCTTAGATGAAATTATGCCAACCAACTTTAAGTTATGGTAAGGAAATACACAATAATTTAACCCAACATAACAATTCAAATTAAAGCATTTTATCAGATATGCAAATTTCTTATCTTGATATTTCGAACCATACTTCATGTAGTCACATGGAGGTATATTAGAAAACACTATGTACATATGTGAAACCAACATGGCACCAGCGAGCTTATTGTGAATATCATAATAAGCATATATAACATAATAGACCCTTTTATATGTTTTGTAAGTTGTGACCTAAGCATAATAGAAAACATTATATTAAATAGGCGTAATATTACAAGTTTCTGTTTGATCAGGAAGTAATGAAATGATAATATATGGGTTCCATGATATTATATTTTCTAGCCCTAACTGACAAGTTTTATATTTACAAATTATAATGACCCTCCTTTTAGTCACAAATAGTGTTCTGTTTAACATTTTTAAGGATTTCTTATATTCAACCAGAAGTAAAAACACTATGATTTAGTTTACTGATCATTCAATGTGCACAACACATACGTTTAAACATATTTATTCATGAAAAGACATACAATTCATGAATGGATTGGCCAACAAGCACAGAGGTGCTTATATAAAGGCCGCTCCAAAAGAATTACAATTACAATGTATAATTACTAGTGACACATACAAATCATATTCATGAGCATTTGAAAGCATATAAACTAAAATTACATAAACGACAATATTCTAGCAAGGGAAGTTTGTTGTATGAAATTTAGCAGAAATCAGAGAATCTTCGAGAGTAAATTATGAAGTAATGGACAGATTTTAGTAGTTCAATATTTTCTTTATTACTCGAGCTAGCATTTCCGTAAAGAATTGATGGTAGATTGTAACCTTGAGTAAAGAAATAGGAGTTTATTCTTAACTCATGGTAAATGGGGCAGACAAGAAAGAAATGGAGTGCATCTTCGGAATGATGTCCACAGTTACAAGTAGAGATATCGGATACATGTCTCGCGTACTTATCAGCGTTTAAATCGCTGCAACCAAGCCGAAGGCGGGAGTGGATTATTTGACAAAATCTTGAGCCATTATATAAATCAAAATAAATTTGGTTTGTGTTGGTTTCCTTTTAAATTCTCCAAAAGTGCTCGAATTGACAATGTCAGAAGGGAGGCACAACACATACCTGTTGCAGGTCAAAACCAGGGAGTTATCAGTCGCCTTCTTCAGTTGTTCCACAGCTCCTCTAACAGAACGCTATAAATAGAAAGCATATATCACACATTCACTATGTTTTTAATAGAAAATCTATTTTGATAACATTTAGTCATCTGTTTTCAAGCATCATGTGTTTTCCATCAGTCATTTTGATTCTCACTTGACATTACTTAACAAGATATTATGTCACCTGGCATGAAATCATTTTCAGCTGGCTACAGATAATAATAGAAACTTGGAAATTTGATAAAAGTATGGCTAATGCATATTTATGTTAATAATTGAAGCAAATTTAGTAATGCCAAAAATAATAAACGCTTATCATTTAACAAAACATTTTGGGCAAGTAAAGTTAGGTCTAGTACCTGTGGTATTTAGGAGAATTTCAAGGATAACATGACTAAAACATATTATAGGTATCTCCCTTGTCAGCTTTCGAAAAATTCTATCGTCATTGTGTCTACTGAAATCATTTCCATTCAATAACACATATTTTGTTGGCCAACTAACATAAATATATTATAGAAGATGCAAGAGAATAAAACTGTAGGCCTACCTGGCATGTCTAACTTCACACGCTGTGATCGACGACTGTTTTCTTCTTCAAGTTCTCGCACCCGAACCTTCGGGACCTTCTACTTCGGCTTCTACTAGTGGAATTATTGCTGCCATTTTCTCGATTCATACGCTCGTAAGACAGATGCATTATGCTTGTTTTTTTTTAATACCATACCGTGTTAAAGTAAAAACAGTCTAAACGTTTCTCTTTCAAAACAACTTCTCAACAAAATGGCGGCGGGAAAGGCATTGTGGGTACAGGAGGGGCACTGTGGGTACCGACACAAATACCTAATCTTTTTGATAGACAAACTACAATCTCTTTTTTGAGACTAGTTTCTTTGTGATTTCAAATAAAATTATGACAAGGACCACTTTCAGTTACAACGGCATTGCTTTTATAAAATCTAATGACTTCGCGTGTCCGGGGATTACCGAGTGATTGCTTCCGGTTTCGCCTGTCAACACACGATGGCGGTAAGAGGGGTAAGTGGTATTGTTTATACAGTTGTTTAATTTTAACAATAAGGGTCTGCATGTTACCACAACGGTCTCAAGTGGAAGCCGATAGACAAATGACTTGACACTGATTACTCGTAGATTGGGTGAACTCAGTGTCATGACAGATTAACTAACTCCAACAATAACTGCTTTGATTTACAAACATTTCTCACTCCACACATTGTCAAGTACAGTACAAGTGGTTCATTCGATATCGTCTAATTGTGGTTATTGAGAATTATATCATGTAAGTATACGATTCAAGTACTTCAAATGATTCCCTTAACATGTGTAACTAGTACTTACTCAATCCCACCGGCACCAGTGACTGCTAGTGTTAATATATCTAAACTTTCCTGAAAAAATATTATTGACATGACAGTTAATAAAGAACTTATTCCCTCTATTTTTGGCAAAATATATATTTGCAAACTAAGCAACATTAATCATACTTTTATTTACTCTTTTCATAAAATAATCGATAGGACATGATCTCTGTAATCATTAGATAACAGTGAAAATTGTAAAATCATTGGCAAAAGAATTAACCTGATTCATAAATATACTTTTTTTGTATCGCTTTATTTCCTTTTGATCTGGATGCAACATTTTCAAAGACACAAATGTGGCATAATAAAATGAATCAGATTTAATCATTTTTTAAATATATAGATTGTGGCAAGATGACCAGAATGAGATAAAGCTATCATATCTACATTGCGAAAATGCATTTGATTTATGTAGAATATAGCTGTATTATAGTTTGGGTTTTAGCCCTGTTAAAGTGGGTAGCTTGTTTGTAGTTTTCTGGAATATATGTATTCTCTTGTTAAAAGTAAATTCAAAACATTAATCCTTCTTTTATCAAATCCACGGATAACGATTTCCGGTGTAACTATTAAACTTAATGTGTTATTTCTATTTCACAATTACCCAATGTCTTCGTACAACTTATTGTAATTATAATTTGTATTAATGTTGTGTACCTTATTTGCAGAGTGAACAGTGTTTATTGCAGCCACTGTGACCAGTATTATCTCAAGGAAAGCATCCTACAACCACAAGAGGAGATTTGACAACTGTGGTAAGTTTACTTATAATAATATATATATATGCCATGTAATTATGTTAAACCTCCCTTGCTTATATATATATATTGAATTTCCAAAAGTGTATTGATAAAAAGTGTATTGATTGATCTATATAGCACTTAGCAATAGTCAGCTGCAGAAAGATGCTGGGCTGATCTCAATAGCTTGCAGTATCTGTCAATATGTGTGTGTGAACATTTGTTAAGTGAAAGAAAACATTTTATGTGAATATATTTTGTATGGATTTGGCATGATATTTGATTATCAATATTATAATTGACAATAAGACATTCTATAATTAAATAGTTTTAATATATTCAATAATGTTAATGTGTCATATTATATTAAGCTCATTTGTGTGAGAGTGTATAAGCTTAAGTATATGTTCGTAATGTAGTTGGCTGCTTCTGAAGGATTGGAAAGAAACTTTCCAATGTAGTATAGTTATTACTGTTAGGTATATTAAATTTGATTGTAATATAGTAAGGCATGATATTGTAACCAGAATATGTGTCTTGCAGGTATCAGATCTAGTGTTCTGTCAACACTGTGACAAGTACGTGAGTCGTTGGACAATATCCAGACAAGAGGAATGCTGTACACTGGGAATACAGTGTTTTCTTTCCTTTATGAATTTAATATTTCTTCAAATTATAATTATCTTTCCATGTTATTATTGTTGGACAGTGCCCATTTGTGTGGAAGATGAATAAAGAAAAATGTAAAGAATTAAAATGTGTTTTTTCTTTATTTCCAATCAGTTTGAATATCCGCGTGAAATTCAACCATATATGTGATACTCCTAAGTTAATTGAATGTAAAAATATAAACGTTATATTCCTGACACTAATATCACTGGTATTAATATGACTTGGTTTCTTGATGGTTTCCATTTATCGATATGTGAATACATGAATCTATAATGATTCAAGTAGAAAACCATGTTTCTCAGTTTCAGGGAACGGATACCAAGTGGATACCAGATATTCAACTTTATATTCGCATTGAAACTAAACCCTCTCTAACATCTAATAACTTTGGTCAAAATAAGAAATGTAGTATGGAAGTACGACAAATCAAAGAATCCAAAACAGATTCTAGTTGGAAACCAAGTTACTTAGTTTCAGTGAATTGATACCAAGTGGATACTCAAATTACCCAGTTTCATGTTGGTTTCCAGGTTTCAGGAAACCAAGTCATTTCTAACGTTATAGTTTCATGTTGGTTTCCAGGTTTCAGGAAACCAAGTCATTTCTAACGTTATAGTTTCATGTTGGTATCTATTCAATGAAACCATAAACTATAAATTCCAGAACTGGAAACCAAGTGGATACCATCGTTCATATTTTCTTGTTGGTTTCCGTGTTTGGAAATCGACAAATCAATGAATCCAAAACGGATTCTAGTTGGAAACCAAGTTACTTAGTTTCAGTGAACGGAAACCAAGTGGATACTCTAATTACCCAGTTTCATGTTGGTTTCCAGGTTTCTGGAAACCAAGTCATTTCTGTAGGGGTATTTATATAAATAAAGCACAATTTATTATTATTATTCCAAATAGTCAATAATATCATCCCTGCACTCCATCTCACCAGAAACATTGGAGTTATCTGCCCCTTACTTTTGTTAAAACATAGAAAAAAAAGACATGAGGCGTTGGTTTGAAACTGACGCGGGTTGAAACCAGAAACAAATTCTTTTTTTTTTGGGCCTTAACATATTTTTTTGCATGGTGTGACCGGGAATTTACTGGGATGATAATCGGGCACTCTACCAACTGAGTTCCATCCCTGGTGTAATGGTTATAGTACCACAAGCGCCCTACACGATTATATCTATCAATATCACCAGGTAACTTTTCAACAATATTATTACAATTTACCGCACAGCGTATTAAACTTACCACACTATTGATCAGAACATTTTACTTCAATCCCTATTACAATTTACCGCACTTATCTTTATTAAATCTTACTGCGTTTGTATTGCAATTTACTGCAGTATTACATCTTCCGGATCTTACCGCGTTTTTATTACAATTTACAGCAGTTATTACATTTCATCGCGTTTATTACAACTTATGTCGTAACACTTTGCCTCAGAAATTGAGCTCATCATTCACAATTAAACAATGACAAGCTTAAATGAAATTGAGAGAAACCAGGCTATCAGACGTTTAGGAGCTGGTGAGTCGGTTGCGCATTAACATTTCAACATTACAACAATATACCGTCTACAGCAGCGTTATAATGCAACACAGACCAAAGCTGACCTTCCTCGATTTACAAGATATATAACCAAAGGCAGAGAAAAATTAACATGTTTCGAGGGAACTTTTAATTGTTATCTGTGAATATGTATTCTGATAAGCTGCATTGGCATGAACTACTTTGGAAGGTTGTCTGTGTAGGTGGGTTCATCTTTCTGAATTTTCTGAATTAAATTGAATTGAATTTAAAGGTATCAGTTTAGCACTTGATTGAACCTTCCCTTTATCAAGGATTATGTTTGCAAAATGTTGTAGAGAGAGAAGGTCGAAGCATAAAACCCTCCGATATGACGATATGACGGACCAGATTGAAGTGTTACACATCTTTTCCTTCTGATTTCAGATACGTCGACTCACAGACATACATGTATAGGACCTCGATACTAGCGAGATATCATGATGTGTGCTCTGGGATTTGGTCTCATATTCTGTGGGTGTCTACTGAACGTTTTAGGTGTCAACACAATAACTGGTATTCAGCAAATTTGCAGCATAGAATAAGAAATTGAATTGTTTGAATTAAAACAATGTCCATTTTTAACTTATTTAATTCACAAGTACGAGATTAAACTTATTCATCTCAATTTGTGTATAATTCCATTTACTGATTCATTTGATTTTTTGTTGTAGGTGTTGATAAAAGGTTTCTTCTTCACCACCATAATTCACGTATGTAGTACCGTGGTATTCATAACATATATGAGGCAAGAATAGAAATGAAACATAAATCCAATCTGCTTATTCAAGATAATGATATAGTTGACTTTGGTTTGTATAAGTGTCTTCTTGATAATATATATGAACTATATCAACACAAAATGATAAAAGTTACAATAATCCGAAGCCTGTCGACTATATTTACGACTAGAATTATCAACTTTAACCGAAAATAACCAGTTTACGGTCAATCAGTTCAGTATAACAACCATTCAAAGTCGTGGTCATGATCGAAAACAGGAATTAGACCTTCCCTTGCTGCAGCCATTTAGTCAAACGTAATTTTTAAAACTTAAATAAAGTAGATAGGAAGACAGATTTGCTTCTGTAGCATTTGATAGGTCTTATAACGTGTACATACGTGAGATAGAGCCATAAATGTCGGAAACAACACATGCATGAGACTGTACCTTGGTTGTCATTTAAACATATATATATATATATATATATATATATATATAGATATATCTCACGTATGTAGTTATGATTATTAGTTTTCGAATCCTAAAACATCACTCAGTAATATCATGAATCCTCAGCACCTCTCGTATGCCAGCCACCTGTAATTCCAAATGGTCAGTCACATTGTCCTGCAACAACCCACCCGTAAGGTCAGGTGTGTACCATCACCTGTAATAATGGCTTCAAAGTATACGGAGAGTCTGCTATAACCTGCAATCAACGGGCGTGGTCCAAAGGAGCCTCTTGCATTGGTGAGCCTTTTATTATTGATATCACAAACTCACTGTTGATATTTCCGTAATCGAGAATTAGGAATGTTGATTCCGTTTATGTTTGACTCGGTTATTGTGTATATTTTACTGCATAAATTGATTCTAATAAATAAATAATAATTAAACTTTTTATCGAATCTACGATCAGTATGAAAAAGCTTGCAAAGACGCCAGCCCAAAATTTATATTTGGTCAAACTCACTACCAAGAGTTACCAGCCCGGACTAAAGGTTACCCGATTTTGGATTAATTTCCAAGACTCTACAGTAGGCAAGCGGGGGATTTAATGCCTGTCAAACTAAATTTTGTCCTGTTTCAGTGGTCGTATGTTCAGAACCAGCCCCATTTAAGCATAGGAAAGCGGTGTGTACCAATGCCATGTTAGTCTTCCTTGCTATGAATTTTCACAAGTATGGAGATCATTGCAAAGTTACATGTGATACTGGTTGTAAACCGGTACATCCTACAGTGACTTGTGTGAGTCCTGGCAAGTGGTCTGGAGCTGTCCATTGTTCGCATATGTATATCACAGATTTTTCAGAAAGCTGTGGTTCATAGTTTAACATCTGAGGAATCTACCAAAATCAACACATACTTCAACTTTATTGTAACATAAATAGAATATGCCAGTGCAAGAGAAGACTCATATTTCGCACGCATCGGGTCATATATGCACTTTGAGAAAATGCATACTGACCCTTGTAACAACTCGAAAGGATTTCTGAGACAGGGTCAGCGCTACCTATCGTCCAAAGAGAGTTACGCCCACTCTATTGACCAATCAAATCGTTCGTTAACAACCCAATCGATCTAAATGTTTCTAATACATCGACAGCTTTACAACTTGCTTATAATACTTTTGGATTTTTCATCTCGGATGTTAAGCTCATTTGCATAATATTAGTTTCAAAACGGATTTAACTTCATGGGACAATTTAATAAGAGAGCTATTATCAGATATTGAATAAATTGTGATTTGTTTCATTTACCCGCACGTTGTGATTTAGTTTTATCAGTAATTAATCAAGCGTAATCAGCGCAGTATGGGTAATTCAAGTTAAAAGAAGAAACGTTCACCAAACGTGTCTGTGCATGATTTGTAAACGCGCATTTGATTGGTCTACACCATAGCTCAATAGTCGTGTTACTTCCTTCCAGAAATCCCCTCGAGTTGTCGCAAGGGCCAGTATGCAACATTTAAAAGTGCATATATGGCCCGATGCGTGAGGGAGATGGAGAAGACTGTGTATACACAATTATCGAAGTTTTTTGAAAATATATGTATTCCATATATGATAGCCATGGCGGATGAATAAACAACAAATACTGTAAAATAATTTCTTTGTAACTGTAAAACACCGACTAATATAAACAATGAACGAATAAGAAAAATAAATCATTTAACCATTTATTTTTAATTGTAATGACTTAAAATCTAATATCAACAGAAATTACCTGCAACGCACCCCCCACGCTAACTCACGGATCTTGGCACTGTTCTACCGCCAACAAAATGGGCTCCAGCTGCAAGCTGAGCTGTTTCTCTGGATACCTGCCAAGCAGCTCACAAACAACAATCACATGCTCAGAAGATTCAAAGTGGTCAACATCTGCACGCTGCATAGGTAATTTGAACAGTGGAATTGGGCACTCTTGACAATAAATTTAGCAAATATGTCAGACGATGATATTTTGAAATAAATTTGCTTTTCAGAAGTACTGTGTCCAAATCCTTCTGCTGCCAGTCATGGCTACTTCCACTGTTCTTCCTCCACTGTTCACAAGCCAGGATCCACGTGTTCACTGGAATGTGCTTATGGATATAAACCCAGCAGGTCAAACACAACAATTGTGTGTTCTTCTGCATCAACGTGGTCCCATTCACCTAACTGTGAAGGTGAATTTTCGCTTATGAATATATAAAACCCGTAGGTACTTTAGTGTTTACTATTACTGTTGGTTAACTCATTAACGCCGACAGGTAATTAAGAGCTCAACGCCTGAGCAGCCAGCTCCACTAGCACTATACTCCAATTGAATGTCTTTTCGCGTAAGTATCAATCCCGTAACTGATTCTGCATTGATTGCCAATGAATCAACAGAAATCACCAATTACACCGGATATATTGTTATATGAGATACCCAAGCTGACACTTTCATCAACTCAAAATTCCATTGAATTATATAACATGGTTTACGGGTAATTACGTTATGCTCACTTGCATCAATTCCATGTATGTTTTGTCTATGTAATGTATACGTGCAGTGAACGATTTCAATACATACATGTAACAAATACATTTAGAAATCTACAGTGTATTTAAGTGTAAATAAGTGTTCACTGACATCGCTACGAACGTGAAAAGAATGGATTTTCTGCATTAAAACAATGAGAACGCATATATATATGCGTCACTTGCTGAATAAGGGATGCTTTCTGCCGAAGCATATGTGCGGTTTTCGCTGAATGAGCACTGCTTTTAGCTGACGCATATATGCGTCTCTCGCTGTGAGGAGCTAATTAATTTTTCGCATATCTGAGGCTCTCGGCCTTAATGAGTTAATGAACCTGAATGACCTAATGTTACGCAAATCAATCTTTGAAGAACAAAAAAGTAAAAGTACCTTATGGAGGCATTCCTTTCAGAGATACGTTGTCCCACACCAGCTACTGTCAGTCATGGCAGGTTCCACTGTTCAGAAATGTCCAATTTCCACAAACAAGGATCCACCTGTTCACTGACATGTGCTACCGGATATAAACCAAGCAACAGTCTCACCACAGCCAGCTGTTTGGCTTCAACAAGGTGGACAACTCATGCCTCCTGTATTGGTAGGTTTAGGTCTTTGCTCAAATTACGTTATAACATTGCAACATTTGGGAATTCACTATCCGCAATAATGCTCATACTTATGGGAACATACACCCTCAAAGTCTGGCAACAATTGGCAGCACTGATTGTACCAAGATTATGCTGGCACTCTTAATCATGTAGATTTTGGGGTTTCAACGTTTTCGCCATTTTATCTCTTCTGTGGCAACAATTTAGACTTGATACTTTTGCGCATACATCTTAAAAACTAATTGTTTGAGGTAAATTCGGAAAAAGGAGACATATGTTTTACGTGTAAAACACTATCTAGTTAATAATGGTTCGCAAACTTAACAGAATAATATTTACGAGAGGTGAGATGGACATTCTATTGCACAAACAGTGTTCACAAACAAAACTCTTGACCGCTCGCCTCACAGTTCTATGACAATAGAACGTAAGATATTTTGATAACTATTCTTCTGTTCATTTCATTGTCCACAGAAATTAGGTGTCCTGTTCCTCCAACAGTTACCAACGGCATTTACCGATGTGCTTCCTCGACAATCCACAGAATAAATGATGTCTGCCATCTCGAATGTTCAACTGGGTACAAACCAAGCATTGTCCAATCAGATATTAGATGTCTCTCCTCTGGTGCATGGTCTGCACCTTCAGCGTGTGTTGGTATGTTATAATTGATGTCTAAGAACTAAAATACTTTGTGGCAAGTTGCAGATTCAAATTAATGAAAAAAATCGGATCCATTGCTATCTTAAGATTCCCATTCACTTCCTAAATACATAAAAATGTGTTCTTGATTTAATCTTACTCTAGGTGTATTGGTCGCTCAATTACCTTATATTACAGTATATGCTTATTTCATTAAACACAGAAATACGGTGTCCTGCACCGCCCAAAGTTGGCCACGGAGTCTATACCTGTTCCTCATCCATAAAACACAAACTGAACGATGTCTGTCATCTGCAATGTTCAACTGGATACAAGCCAAGAACAGCTGATCCGGATATCAAATGCCTGTCTTCTGACCTTTGGTCTTCTGCATCAGCCTGTGTTGGTATGTGTATTGTTCATTGTCAGTATGATTGATATATTTATTAACGTTAAAATAGATACGAGACACCCATGTGTTAAACCAAAGATGTCATTCACCACTATTATTATTATAACCAGTCACGAAGTTATCATAAAGCGGGAGATAAAGTATTAATTATGAAATCAGAATGGAGCAAGTCAAAAACTGCATATAGACTTTCCATGGTGAGAGTAATGCTTTGTTTACACTATGCTCATGGTCCCCAAGTTCGCCACGATTTTCTAAACCATACTGGAACGTTTAGTCATTGTTTGTGTTTTCATTCAGTTCAAGTTGTATATAGAGAAAAGTTTGTTCATTGACATAATGTTTTAAAACAGTGCCACAAAGGGATGTCAATGTTGAAAAATACAACGGTGACTTGCATAGCAAACATGGTTTTTGCTTTCTCTGGTATGTTTGAAGGAAGGATGATAGTGTAAATCTGTAGATACAAAGTTTCCAAATATCATATGGGAAATTTCAAAATGTCAAAGTGAATGTCTCATTCTAGAATGTGAAAAACAGGAACACGTGTTACTGATGTAGTAAAACATATAGGTATTTGAAAAACAACGTTGAAACTTATCGGAATGATATGTGGCCAAGATTGTGACACATTGACAGTTTTGTCTCAGATTTTACTTTAAGGTATATATAAATTATTCTACAACCTTTAATAGAAGTTATTTTTCTGAAGTCAGCATGAGTTTCCTTTCGCTGTTTTAATGCGTATTACCTGGGAATAGTCTATCTGCTTTACTAACCGAAGGATCAAGTCTGTTAACAAAAGTGTGAGAGGTAGGCAACAAGCATAAGTCAGGGAATTGTAAAAAGAGATGATGATGAGTGAATGTAAGTTATGCAACATTTATCCTTCATGTATAACTGTATTCCTTACAGAAATAATACAGTCTCTTTGGTATGCAACTTTTATAGATATTTAGATATTGCATAGCGTCATTGTATATGCTTTATTTGAATCTATTTGAGAGATACTTGAAAAGTATGATTTGACAACATGTGTTAAAACGTTTGTTGATGTTGAAATAAAAACTTTCTCTGAAAAGTCTAGTAAATCGAATAAGCAAGATACAGGCCACATCTAGGCCGTGGAAAGGGATAATTACATAAAAATACAGTAACTTGCAAAAAAAATTAAGGATGATGTATTTCATTATGTTGACAATGACTTATTTTCCTTTATCAAAAATAGTATGATCAACACCACCAATGATTCCAAATGTTAGTCTCTTATTGACTGCCTGATTACGTCATATATGCAAAAGGTCAGTATGCCAAATAATGAAAATAATTAAACCACCTGGGCGTGTATAACTTAGGAATATCGTTAGTAAGATGTATTAATAGGGTAGGGTACAAAGGCATATATGTCTATTAATGCTTTGTCTGAGCGATACAGCACTTGTAAATTACCATAGTTAGCTGCTACCATAAAATAAACAGTTCAAGTGAGATTTTATCCAGATGATAATTATTACATTTTAGATACAACTGCTCCAATATTTATCAACTGCCCTGCCAATAAAAGAATTGTTTTGAAGACTGGCGAGATATCATCAGGGGTCACGTGGTCTGAACCTATGGCTACTGATGTTACAGAAAGCGATCCTGTTAATGTAACTTTAGTGACGACATTTGAGTCCGGGAGTGAATTTCAAATCGGGAATTACACTGTAACATACATGGCTGTTGACACTGCAGGAAATACGGCAACCTGTTCCTTCACCATTGACATATCAGGTGAGAAATTAAGTTCCATTTTAGTTTCCATCAGTGAACGGGTAAGCATAAACTCCATAAATTGTAAAGCATTTGGATACTTATTCAACAAGAATAAATCGTTGCAAAGTTCGATTCCAGGGTACCATATTAACGAAATTGCGACTGAAGCCATAATGGTACTGATTCTTTTACCAAAAATAACTATGGCCCTGGTACCCAAACTACGTGATCGACTTCAGGAAAAACAGCCTTTTGTGCCTTTCATAAATTTTGTTTATCTTGCATGATAAGGGAATGACTAGATGTTGAAATGCCACTTTAAAAACATTATTAACAAATATTGACAAAAAGGCTATGATTATACGATTATTGAATATGTTTGGAGTTAATGTGACTTCAATCACAAAAGTAAACACTTTTCTTTCTTTTAGAGGGTTCCTTATAGTTAAAACTAATCAGAATTCGTAATGCCCTTTTAAATGAATTTGTCATTTCAAAAAAGTATTTCATTTTGAATGTTCGTACTGCTGTAACTGGTAACTCAAGTTTGACCGTTGATTTGAAAGAATAGAATTACTTACATTAAATCAGTCAAATCTCAACTTTCATTTCTAGAACGTAACATGCTTTTTGGACACTATAATGACATTATTTTATCAATACAAATATCAAAAGGAAACGAAACGAAACGATATGTGAATGAAATGTTCTTTCTTTAATTGCTAATGCATGGTTCTATCATATCAAATGATTATTTATAAGATTATGTTTTGGTTAACTTCTTCCCGTCTGTATACGTGTGTGGAATGATGGAACTCCTGTTTTCAAGGTGGGTGTCCAGAGGGATACTACGTCTACGAGCCTCAACAAACCTGTATTATCTGTCCTGCGGGAACCTACCAGGATGAAACGACGCTGAAATGTGTACCTTGTCCAACTGGACTATCAACAGCTTCAGAAGATTCCTTTGGATCATCTAGTTGCAGGGGTATGTCATGCAGTTGGCTTTCACAATTCTTATAATATTGTGGTTAAAAAGGTCTAATTGTTGAATAATCGAATTAAATATGTTCCTTTTTTACCTTTTCATATTTGATAAATGTTAACAATAGTGTTGTGACTAGCCTGAAATTATACTTTTGTTGATGTATTGTTTATCACAATTGCAAACATAAGTTCGTTTTTATTAAGATATTTTGTTTATCAATTTGTGTATAACCTTGAAATGTCCATCCTTTGGAAAATTTCAATGACATTTTGTTTAAACTATAGTACTTCCACTATTACACTACAAACTCTAAACTTGTCACATGCTCTTCTGATGGTATGTTACCATGAACTACATGTATCATATTCGGAGATAAGTGTTGAAGTGGTTAGTGTGCTGGCCTCTCACGCCAAAGTCTCGGGTTCGAAGCCCAGTGAAGACGCCAACAATTTGTGATCAGGGTAAAAACAATCATACTGTGTTGTGTCCTTGGGCAAGGCACTTCATCCACATTGCACTTAACCCACCCAGGTGTCTGAATGGGTACCTGAACACGCGAACTATGAGTGGTGCGCCTAATAGAAGCACCGAAAGTACAGCTCCTTCAGGGTAATAATGTACATAAAGTACCGCCACTGAACAGCATTGCACTTTATTATTATCATTGTTTATTATTCATTATTTCAGAGTATTGCAAAGCAGGCACCTCTTCTTCTGATGGTCTTCTGCCATGTTCTCCCTGCGCTCTTGGTTATTTCCAATGGTCTCAAGGAAGTAAAAGCTGTGATTTGTGTCCTCAAGGACAGACCACCCAGTCAGAAGGAGCTGTTAGAATTCAGGATTGTGTGGCTTTGTAGCTGATTGTTGTGTGATGTACTATTGGATGATAAATGTGTCAAATCTTTCAGTTCTTAAGTTTATTTAAAATAATAATAAAATAATTATAAAAAGAACTGCTGGAATAGTTTAAGGAATAGCTGAATTGATAATATTCGTTTATTTTAAAATGTGATATGAAAATAATTCGTGAACACAATTATGTAAATTACAAAGGAGAGAAACGCTTTAAATGAAGGACACCCCTGTGACGTTATTCAACATCTGAAGCTCTATGTAAAACTCTGAAAACTATCCAGCAAGCTAAAGGTTAAGGTTAAGGAATACAATTTTGAAGTTCATAGTGCAATATTTAAGAATAGTATTGAATAGTTTGGCTAATGCACAACCAAAAAACCTCAGATGAATACCATGCAGATCTATTGTTGTCTATTGTTTCATTTTGTTAAGGAACGCATTATTAACACGCTTTATAACTTACCCATTGAAGGTCCTTCAGTGTAATATTTAAATTACAAGTTTATTACCTGTGATGGCAATCATATGGAGGTTAATATTTTCATATAAATGCCCTAGGGTAAAATATCACTGTCATAAATAATGTTATGAAACTTCGTCTATGGCTAGGTACGAAAGTAGATTTTAGCGTGTTATCCTCAATTTCTTGACTTTGGTAATAACTTGAACATTACATTCTTGTATATGTCATACTATGTTTACGATACTCATGCCTGGATATCGCTATATCCCCCGCTCTCACTCCGGAAATACTTATATAGATAGTATGACATTTACACTCCTATAATATCCTCTGGGTAATGTCGCTCTGGTGTGAACTCACAATAGTGTGCACTTGTGACATCACATTGGTCATGTCATCACAATGGTCATATCGCCATCACCGTGGTACGTGACACATGTTTCAGCACACTGTTGTCAATTTCGCTTGATTAATTTGGCCAGGTAATAAACAAAACACAAACTTCCTTCAATATAATACCATCTTTATAAATGTCGTTTATGATTTGGCATCTCGTTTAATAAATATTGTATTAAGTGGAAGATCATTTAATATCCACTTTGTCTATAATATCACTTACAGCCTTGTCTTATTTGATTTAATATTGAACATAAATTGTATCATTTCAAAATAGAATATCGCTCCCTATAGAATTGCGGCCAAATGGTCCTTGCTTTTAACCTCTGAAGGTTCACATATTGTACAAATTGTTAAAAACACCAAAATCGTCCTTCACGAGATAACCTAATTCAAATGCCTCAAAGATTGAATTTAAAACATGTTGTGTTAAGGATAGCATAAATCTGTTGCTGAAATCATGACCCAATAAATGTACAGAATATAGAAATATGAACTCATTATAAGACCTTCTTAGAATAGGCCCAAAGCATGCTAAAACAGAAGACATAAACATCTGAACACATTCCCACAGTACAATATATTCTTATCGATCTGTTGTTGTTGTAATATATTGTGAACATACATTATATAAAGCTTATTCATGCAAATGACAATAATTAAATCGGTAAAATTACTTATCACATCACTCATAAAATGATTTAAGTAGAATCTCAACTGAAAGAGTATAACTACTTTGAAAAGTAGGTTCTTGTTTTTGCCACATTGACACATTATGATAACCTGAAGTATATTTAAACAAATTAAGCAATGTGTTAATTGATTTAAAAAATGTGTATCTAACATACAATGTATTGTGTTCTAAGCAGGATAAAGTCATATTTTCGATATCTGTTCGGGTAAATGCAAATTAGGCAGGCCAGGGGACAAAACGTTTTTTGAAAACTAAAAAATGAGGTCACACGTTTTAACATTTCGAACACCTGTAACAATCGACAATGGATAGCGTCATCAACATGTACACGAACATTTTCATTGTGGTTTGAAATCTACCTAGCATCCATGTTCAATGTTCCGGATATGTGACTCGTTCCTAAAACTGAACATCCGTTTTCAATTGAGTGAATAGTAGTTATTCCTTATCAAAAATGTTAACTTGTCAACTTTACCCTTATTCCTCAATTAAAATGTGAAGTTAACAGATGTGTTAACTAAAAACAATATTTAGGGGGAAGTATTGTATGCCAATTTATCCATAAGAGTAATCACACTACTCATTTGTGTATATCAATGCTCGCATTGGAAGAAAACTTTAACTTCTGAATTAATGTTGTCAAGCACTTGTGAGCAAAACGAGTATAAATGAGATTCTATGATAAAGAAGTTATTTTGCTCGTATGTTTATTTCTAATACAGTATACCAACACTCCCAAAAACACTCGCATTAAAATAGTGTGAACAATGTTTATGGAGCTTTATTCTTTAATAAATCCTAAATCACCCATTAGTAATAAATTCAGATTAACTTCCCAATATTTATCAAAGACACTTTAATTTTTTCCCCATTGAAACAGATAAATTAAAATTCCAAAAGGGTCGAAAACTCCCAAAACCACATACCAAGTTTCGTTGAGCTGGGCGTTACAGTTTTTGAGTCTTGAAACAACATTTTTAAGTATGTTTCAATGGTAACGAGGTAAGATGTAATAAAGATCAGTGCGGTAAATTGTAATAAGAGGGTGCGGTAAAATGTCACTAAAATGTGCAGTAAATTGTAACACACAATGCGGTAAAAAGTAATAAACTTCCCTCAATCTTTCATAACTGTATTTCTAGTTTGACTCTTATTTGACTCTTTGCTTGTACTTGTAACAATCTTTTGGACTCTTTTAGCTAATTCCATTCTGTCAGTATCTTAATACTCAGTTTTTTGAGAATATATCATGTAAAAGAATGAATCTCAGATAGATTAACACCAAATGATTTTTTAATAAATTTTTGTATCACTTTATTTCTTTTTGTAGGCACCACAAGTATATATTTTCAATATGGAGTATTTGGTACAATTTGTCGAATTGACAAGACATATACAGTTTTTGATATATATTTCAGTTTCAGTATGAAAAAAGCTGGAATAAAAAGGAATTTATGTGAAAAGGCTGTGGCATGAAGACCAGAAGGATATGAATTTTTCATAACTACAATCAGTATAGAGAAGCTGTTTACTGACATTATAGGTGTCTCGTAGAACTGATTTCAGACCATTTATGTGCGTTTTTTTATTCTGGCATTTACAGGTATATACATAATACTTAGTAACTATAAAAATTAAATTCAGTACATCATTTCTCTTTTCCTTGTTACCAAATATAATATGCGTTACATTTGGTTCTAAATTGATTTTAGTAAAATTCGAATGATTCACTTCCATTACTCCATTACGATAAGAAAGGTTTATATAATATGCGAAACTGTCAACTGTCAAAGATTTTCCAAAATGGCTCAATGTCTAAACACTATTGTTATCGACTCATTAATGTAGATAAGATAGATAAGATCTCTTTTTTTCTCCCTGTCTCTCTCATATCTTATTTACCTCTCTCTGTCTCTGTCTCTGCCAATGTCTCTCTATTTACTGTAATACTACACATTCTGACATTTTATTTACAAAAGAATCGAACCCACACACTCAACGTCAGGCACATAGTGATGCACTGACTGTCTTAAAAATTTGTGCAACTGGGCACAGAGACCTCGACGAAATCGAGGTCCAACAATCGGTCCTCAGCTATCTTTAAAATCAGCAATCACATCTAAAGTGGGACAGCTACCAAGGCTGAATACATTAGAAAGAATGTCATTTTGATAATGAACAAATGAAAGTATTATATACTTTTAATCTCGTATTCTGAATATTACAATATTACCTTTTGTAAAATATTCAAATTACACATATTTCTAATGCGTTTAGCCATACGACTTTTAATCTATCGGAGGGTACTGAGTAATAGGGTAACTGGGTAATAGTTAATTACTGATTTGTGGTCATCTTTTTGTCCGAATGGTCTGTTGCCGAATTGATCATTTGTTGGGACTATCAATGACTGTTGTCTGACTATACAAGGGATTTTATAAAAACAATACAAGAACTTGTCTTATTGCAGAAATGTGAACCTAAAAATAACAATGATACGTTTGTTTACCCTTAAGTGGCTTGCATTTCTTATGGTTTGAAATTGTTAGAAACTTTGATTTAACGTGTTCTAAAACTGTTTAAATATTCATTAAAAGTTCAGTAAAAGTACAATATATTTTATTTTCGTTATTGTTGAATTTTAACAAGATAACAAGACGTAGTAAGTATAGTTTCCTGGGATTACGAATTTTCAAAGGTCTCAAAACAATTTAAAAAAAATATTTTGATCACTTGTTACAAATATTTCGTTCATATGTGCTTGTCTCGGATAAGCTAATAAACTTTCTAGCTAAAAGCGGTCAGGATCATTATACAACAGTAATCTTTATTTCCGTTTATTGATTAGGTCATTATTTCTATTTTCCATATATTTTCTGATCAGCTACTTGATTTCTTATAAATATATAATCTAAGAAAAATTTTTTCTTATGGTTTGAAATTGTTAGAAACTTTGATTTAACGTTTTCTAAAACTTTTTAAGTATTCATTAAAAGTTCAGTAAAAGTACAATATATTTTATTTTCGTTATTGTTGAATTTTAACAAGATAACAAGACGTAGTAAGTATAGTTTTCGGGGATTACGAATTTTCAAAGGTCTCAAAACAATTTAAAAAAAATATTTTGATCACTTGTTACAAATATTTCGTTCATATGTGCTTGTCTCGGATAAGCTAATAAACTTTCTAGCTAAAAGCGGTCAGGATCATTATACAACAGTAATCTTTATTTCCGTTTATTGATTAGGTCATTATTTCTATTTTCCATATATTTTCTGATCAGCTACTTGATTTCTTATAAATATATAATCTAAGAAATATTTTTTTATTGAAATGTGTTTCTTTTTGACGTTACAAAAAAGACATTTGACATAAAGTGATTGATCTATTGGTAGTTCGAGAGTTGAAAAGTCATTTGGCTGAATAGCAATAATGCAGGATACATATTTCAAACTAAACTAAATGCAAAAGACGTTAATCCAACGGAAGCATGAGTGTTAAAAAAGTGAATAGTATAAGCAAGAGGGGAAAATTCAATAAAAGGTTGTTAAGCGTGTGTTAATGAGTGTACGACAATGGTCAGGAAAAGTATATGCAATATTTCACCTGAGAGTAATGTAATCAAGTGTTCTGAATACGAAATAATTGCATAAAAAGGACTCAATAAAATTATAGTTATATAAGAGTACCTAAGCCAAAATGCAAATTTTCCAGGAGAATTTATCACAGATATAACAAATTTGAAGGACTTGAGTAAAAGATGAAAATAGATTTTGTTATGGTGTGACCTGTGACCCCAAATAGGGTCATAAGGGTCACCAATTCAACAATTTAGAATCCCCATTAGCCAAGGAGTCTGCACACAACGTTTCATCTCTCAAGACCTTTTGAAACTGGAGACAATTATAGAAATAGGTTTTTAAGGTTGTGAAACTTTTGAAACTGGAGACGATGATAAAAATAGGTTTTTAAGGTTGTGACCCATATGACCGCATTTATGGTCACGGTGTCACGAAATCTACAATTAAGAATCCGCATTAGCCAAGGTGTCTGGACATAACAATTCAGGTCTCTAAACCTTTTTGAACTGAAGAAGATGAAAATAGGTTTATAAGGCTGTGACCCCTGTGACCCCATTTGGGGTCACGGTTTCACGAAATCTAAGAATCCCCATTAGCTAAGGAGTTTGCACATAACTTTTTAGCTCTCTAGAGTCCGGAGAAGAAGTCGAAAATAGGTTTTTAAGGTTGTGACCCCTGTGACCCCACTTGGGGTCATGGGTTCACCTAATCTACAATAAGAATCCCCATCACCCAACTTTTCAGTTCTCTAGACCTTTTGGAACTGGAGAAGGCCTAATGAGCTAAAAAGTATACACAGTGAACGTGAAGTATTTGGAAATTTATATAAGACAAGTATTTGCACGCAAAGTATGTCCAATATAGATCTCCCATGGGGTGCCCGGGTTAGAATAGGCCCTCAATATAGGTCCGTTTGCCGTGGGCTGTGACCTGTACTGGTGGAGGAAGGATGCCTGGTGGTTGAGGGTTGTGTGTAGCTGAATGCTTCCACTGACCAATACACTGCTTCGGCCCCGACTACATCTAGACAGGTGGCCAGATTGGCCCAGTCTGGTCAATCGGCTGGTCATGCCAAGCACTTGGTTGCGCACTTCTTTTCTATCCGTCTTACGCTGCTACCGTTCTTGACAATTATTTTCTTTACTTTCTTAATGCTCTCTTGCAAACCTTCACCATCGTCCACAACGCTATCCTTCCTGATGTACTTATCTCTACTTTCTGTTTGCTATTCTTAGTGCTCTCTTACACTCATTTACCAACTTTACTCAGCTTCCAAGATAGCGGTGGCCAATGGGTCAATCCAGTGAAGAATTGGCAACTCTTTAATGGAGTATATCATCCTGGTATCCACGGTGCTGTCAGCAGGAGCCCCGCTGACATGCAGCATCGCTCTTGTTGGTGCTCTGTGGAGGTTGGGGATCCGGGAAGATGAACTTTTCCCACCCAACTTGAAACCTACAGGCAAAAAATAGCGAACATTGTCAACGGATGACAGTCGCTGTTCTGATGAAGAGCCAACTGCATCAAAATCAAATGCAACCAAATCATTATCTAAATAAAAATCCTCTACCTCTCATTCAACTTCCTTAAATTCAAATGCTAATTCACCAAATGCAAGCAGCTGGCCTCGTATTTTGGTCATTTCATAGATTGATGATACACCTCTACGCCTTAATCCCTTCGCCACCGCCAAGACCATCCAAGGGCTGGTCGGTTATGTGAAGGATGTTAAGAAGATAAGGAATGGGTACCTTCTGGTTGAAGTAAAATCTCATGAACAGGCAACATCAATTCAAACATTACAAACCATTGTAGACAAGCCTCGAAAGGCCACACCACACCTGTCACTCAACAACAGCAAGGCTATTATCTGAGACAAGGATCGGTGTCTCGAGGACTCCAGCGAACAAAAGCTCCTGGATAACCCGAAGAACCAAGCCGTTACAGCTGTGAAGCGTTTCACCATCAAGAAGGAGGGTAACATCATCAAAACCCACACCTACCTTCTAACCTTTTCACTTCCGCAGTCTCCAAAAATTGTAAATGCAGGCTATTACAAACTCCGTATGGAATTATATATCCCTAACCCTCTTCGTTGCTACCGGTGCCAGATGTTTGGACATGAAATCGGACGACCGTGTTTGTCCACAGTGTGGCAAACTCGAGATTGAAAGCCATCCAAACATCTGCAAGGAGTTGCCGAAGTGTGCCAACTGTGCTGGCGATCACATGGCCTCCTCCAAGGAGTGCCCACGATGGCAACAGGTCTAAAATCCTAAAAGTAAAATTCACCAACAACATTTCCTTCCCTGAAGCAAAACGCCTTGTTACTGAGGGCCAAAAGCCTTCTTATTCAACAATAGTATCTTCAGCAAATGCCCCTAAATGCTCCGTCTCCACTCAGACGGACATTGAGTGGATCAATGATCCACCAACCATACAAACTTTGCGCAATGCAACATCTTCAACCATAGGTACCATGACATTCCCTCTTCTATCCCTCAAACAGCCTCTTAAACTGACAGGTTCTCAAACAACGCCAAAAGCAAATCAAAACCCAAAACCTAATCAAATCTCAAATCAAAAATCTAATTCCAAAACTAAAACAAATCCATAACCATCACTTCCAACCGCACTCCAAAAGGCCACAAGAATGTGGTAGAGGTCTACAACAAGTATGGATCTCTTGACCTTGAGTCTGATGACGTCCTACAGTCATTCTCAACGAAAGTGGACAGTTGCTGTCGGCATCGTTGCAAGGCTTGTTTCAAGAAACCAAAAGCCTTTTTTCAACATTAAAGTCGTCTAAAATAACACGTAACATATAGTCAACATATCAACAAGAAAGTAAACCAGCCAAATAAACAAATATTTATCCTTGATGGACATACATGGATAGGGGGTATGATTTTTCTGGTGTCGGCGAGTGTCAGACGGGTCAAGTAAAGCTGCTGCACAGATGACCACTGCTACCACAAGTCGAAATTAGTTTAGTTATGAAAGCAGCATGGGACTTTTATGAAATAAAACATCAACAACGCTTGTGAAAACCCCAAAAAATTTTTTATGGAGATTTGAAAATTGTCGGCACCACTGGTGTAATTTACGGTATGCTATATACTATAACCCGTACTTAAAAACAGAAAACTGTTATATTACGAGAAAATGTGTTATTGAAGTCATAAAATGGCATTGACCAGACAGAAATAATTTTTCCTTAACAAAAGATACATGCAAGTTGAATACAGACAAGTAAAGTTAATTTTAGAGACCGATTTTTTAAGAATGTAATCATACGTGACGATGGTGATAGTGTAGCATTGCATCAGATTATGGTTGGGCCATTACTTTCTAGAAACAAGCATTGCCTTCTATAGTTTGAACCATCATAAATGATAAAACGCAACCTTAGAACCTGGATGAACACTTACAAAAAATCAAATGTAATTTACGTTTCGTAATTTACGTTTAATAAATAGTTAGATTTGCCCATGCCATAACAGAAGGAAACCCCAAATATGTCAAAACCATGTGACAACACCCATTTGGATATTTCCACGGGAGCAGACGGATTTGGTCATCAATGAAACTGACTAATTCTATCGAAAATCATTGGTGAAAGGTATGTATGAATGAGAGCTACGACTTTACCACTTCTAATATGTATATAGATGTGTTTTTCATAGTTTCTGATATTTTATGACTTGGAAAAACTTTTTATATTGAGACATTGCTTGTAATATGAATGTTTTTGTTGGTCATGCCATGTTTTCACCATAACGTAAATTACTGAAGCTGTAACGTACATTTCACAAAACTGTTGCTTCCAGAAAAATCATTTAAGACGATAAAACTATGTTTCTGTTTATGAAATTGAAGTGTACGTTTTGTCAACTTTACAGAATGTATTTAACCTTACTCTAAACAAGTTTGAATAACAAATTTAACCAATAATTTCGAAAATACGTACTTGTTTAATTTTTGCTTGCAGATGAATGTTGCACGACTGTCTCGATCATGTATAAAGACAATACGTCATGTCTCCTTTTATTACATATCTCGTGCACATATTTGTATGTGATTTTGTAGTTTTCGAAGTAGAAACAACATTTAGTCGTTGGGTTTAACAAGAATGTAAGTAACAACGTAAATTACAACGTAAATTACCATATAACATATGGAGTTTAACTAAAAGGTTATGATGTTTTATTGCAGTTAATATGGCCAAATCTCAGGCAGAGAGGCAAAGAGAGTACAGGGAGAGAAAAAAGGCAGAACTGGGTGATGAGTGGAACAGAAAAGAAACAGAACGTGTCAAGAAATACTTCGTTCCTACAAGTTCCTTGACAAGTACAGCTAAAAAAGAAGAAGAGCAAGAAATAAAAGAAATGTAAAGAAATACAGAAGTAAAGTGAAAGCAGTTCTTGCTAAAATCAACAAAGTTGATCAACCAGAATGTGATGGAGGTGATAACATGGTTGCTGGAACCTCTGATGAAAATGGTGTATCCAGTACATCACAGGCACCTCTAATTGTTAAACTGCCCACGCTCTCCCAGGGGTCATCAAGTACAACCAGGACGAGAAAACGCGTCAGTCGAGCTGTATCGAAAGCCAATAGAAAAGTGAAAAGTCTGGCACATGAAAACATGTATCTTAAGCGACGTGTAAAGAGAGTTGAGAAGCGGTATGAACGCCTCCAGAAAAGAGGAAAATTGACAGCCTGTAATGAAGCTAGTCCTAATAAAGAAGTAGATTCTGAGATGAGAAATGCTGGGATCAGCCCAATGAAGAGTCCAAAACTTCGTAAAAAGCTTCTTTTGGGAGCATGTCTGTCTAAAGAGATAGCTGCTGCAAAGACAAGCAATTCATCCGGAACAAGAAATCTTATTGCTCGAGTTGCATCAGGTAAAATTATGAAAAAATACAGACTAACATCAGCTCTGTCCAAGGTGAGCACGATCTCTCGAAAGCGTTTGATGAGCTGCAGTTCGAAAGAGATGAATTTGAAAAGAAGATGCAATGTGGTAGCAAAGCGGCTTCAGATCATGGTAACATCTTTTCTGGAGAGGGAGGACAACTCACGTCTCATGCCTGGAAAAGCAGATGCTGTCAAGGGAGAGGTGAAAGGACAGAAAGTCCAAAAGTATGTCCTCTGCGATTACCTTCGAAACCTCCACCTTAAATTTCTCTGAAAACCCAGAGGTCAAGCTGTCCTTGGCCTCATTCTGTAGGATGCGACCCAAACATGTTGCCTTGGTGAACTTTGCCGCCCGTGTCACATGTCTGTGCATAAAACATCAGAATTTTGCACTGAAATTAAAAACGCTGAAAACTTTAAATGTGACTAGCATTACAAGTCCTGATAAATTTGTAGACACACATCGTGATGATGGGATAGCAGCTATGTTGGATGGCATTGAGGTCGGAGATGGTCCAGTGATCTTCAAGGAATGGAGAAGAGTGACAACAGAGGACGGCAAGCAGAGAATGAAGGTTGTTGATGTTCGTGTGACCAAGGCTGAGTTTGTGACAAAGATGAATGAACAGTTCGCCGATGTTACAGAACATATTTCCCGCGTGAAGAACCAATATGCTGCATTCAAAGATATGAAGACTAATCTGCGTCCCAGGCATGTGTTGGTGCAAATGGACTTTGCTGAGAACTATAGCTGCCAGAGCATGGATGAGATTCAGTCCGCCTATTGGAACCAGGAAATGGTAACTCTACACCCTGCCGTTATCTATTTTCGTGATGCCACCGGAGAACTCCAGCATAGAAGTACAGTGTTTGTCTCTGCTGTGCTCCAGCACAATTTCCAAATGGTGTTTGCCATACTGAAGAGGATGATAGTAGACGTGAAGAACATTTGCCCAGATGTTGAGCATATCCATTACTGGACAGATTCGCCGACGTCTCAATACAGAAACAGAAGTGCGTTTGACATCATAGCTCGTCACCAGAGTCTCTTTGGATGTAGAGGATCATGGCAATATTTTGAGAGTGGCCACGGCAAGGGTGCATGCGATGGCATTGGTGGCTCTTCAAAGAGAATGGCAGACAATGCTGTCAAAACTCAAAAGTGTAACATTCAAAGCGCATTTGAATTCTACCAATGGGCAATATCCACATCCAGTCAGATCTCCTACTTCTACATTGAGAAGGATGAGTTTGAGCAAGCAGCTGCTGAGGTTCAAACACGGCAGAAAGTTGTCAATCCTTTGAAGGGAACTATGAAACTGCACTCCATCTCAAATGTCCCCGGATCACCTGAAGGTCAGCTGATGTCAAGGGTGATGACATGCACATGTTCAGAATGCTTTGACGTGAGCGGATTCAAGGTCGGTCAAGTGTGTGCATGGAATATCCAGAACATCACGAAGGTCCCGAAGAAAGCAAGTGCCCATGAAGATCAAGAATCCGATCCACATCCTATCCCTGAGACAGCTACTCCCGAGACAGCTACCTCTGAGACATCTTCTCCTGAAACAGCTACTCCTGAAACATCTTCTCCTGAGACAGCTCCTCCTGAGACAGCTACTCCTGAGACAGCTACTCCTGAGACAACTACTCCGGATAAAGATGCTATTGTTGAAACGGATCGCCCCTCTCTCAGTACACCTATCAACGTTGATGCATTTGTGTGTGCATTGTATGATGGAAAACCTTACATCGGAAAAGTGCTTGGCATAGATGAGGAGGACAATGAAGTGCACATCACCTTCATGGAACAGACATCAAAAGCAACATACAGCTACAAGTGGCCAAAAAGCGCTGATGAAATATGGGTTGATCGAGCTAGCATTCTTTATTTACTAGAAGAAGATCCAGTTCCAACAGGCAAAAGCCGCTGAATGTTTAAACTGTGCCCAAATGATGTTGATGCTGTCAACCAGTGCATGCAACAAAAATGAGTAACTTACGTTACGGGTCTTAAATGTTCACAAATGTTACTGTTAGAGTTTCGAATTTCAAGTTTACTTAATTGTTCCATCTTCTGCCTATTACAGTTCCATAATATTTTGTTTTGATTGTTATTTTTCACCAAGAATTCAATAAAAACATTAGTTGTTTGTAATTTACGATACCCTCTGATGTTTTTTGGAGATCATGTTTTAAATTTTCATTTCTCAGGTGATAACTCAGTGATACGCTCATGACCAACATATCAGACTTCGGAGAAATTAATATACTCACATGATAACCGACTTACATTGTTCTAACGTAAGGTTGATTCAAGTGGATATGGTTTGAATAATTGTGTAATATACGTCACACTCTTGAGCTGTCAAATGGTAAAAACATTTATCAGGTAATGAAAAGGAGATAAACATTTTATAGTTGTATGATTCAATCTGCTTTTAGTTAAAGGGAATGTTTTATTTTAAATTTTCTGAAGTTAATCTCTGCTACTATGTAAATGTAGGATATGTGGTCCCGTCAGTTATTATTTTTGAATAGGTGTCATCTGACGCCAACGGAGTGAAATATGAGTAACTCGGAGTATATTATTTCTGTTTTTCATATGCATTGAATGTTGTCTTACTCTATGTTTGAATCCAAACAAGAACAAAAGAGTTCATTTTCTATCGTTTCAAGTTCATACTTCTAACAACCTATGAACGTAAATTACTTGGTTGTTAATGGGTACCTTACTTCAAAATAGTCCTGAAAATTAAAAACGGTTCGCCGAGTGCTGAAAAAGTAGAAACTGTTCATTGAAATGTTGTAGTTTTGGAAAATAAAAAGTTTTCTTGGACTGACATGATTTGATTTTTCTTCATTATACTTTTTGAATTGTCCACTTTCGTTGAGAATGACTGCCTAATGGACGCATCAGACACAGGGTCTCTTAACAACTCGCCCAAAAAGGGGCACAGTAAAACATCCATCATGAGGCTTTTAATAATTTATTTTATCCTCGCATCTATGGCGATTCTCCAGTGGAATTGTTGAGGCTTTAAGGTCAATTTTAATGAATTGGGCTTGTTGGCCCAACAATACAATCCCCAAGCCATTTGCCTTAAAGAAACTCATCTTAAAGAATCTGATTAAGTTGCAATGAGACCATTCCCTTTTTAAATCTTTCTTCCCTTCTGCCGATAGGGCAAATGGGGGTGCATCAATTTTAATACGTGGTGGACTTATCCACAGAGTAATTCGATAAAAAACACAATTACAAGCTGTTGCTGTCAGCTTAAAATTATTTAAAACTTTAACTCTCTGTTCTTTATATATTCCACCATCTCAAGATCTTACCATAACAGATCTTGATCAACTTTTTACCCAATTACCTAAACCTTTTATTATCATGGGTGACTTCAACGGTCACAATCCCCTCTGGGGTAGTAATATTCTAGATACTAGGGGTAAAAGACTCGAAAGTTTCCTCAATCAAAATGACTTGTGTCTATTAATGATGGTTCAAACACATATCTACATCCCGCTACAGGATGCATCCCTTTAACATGACTTCTCATGGTCAGTCCATGAGGATACATGTGGGAGCAACAAGTTCCCAATTGTATTAGAACCCTCATCAGCTATTCCCGAGGAGCACAATCCTCGTCAGAAATGTTCCAAGGCTGATTGGGGTACATTTTCTGCCCTATGCCGTGATTTTATTATATTTGATGAAATAGTTAATGCAACAGATCCTGTTGAGGCCTTTTCTAAAGGTCTCATTGATATAGCAACTGAAACTATCCCTTAAACCTCGGCAAATCCACGCATTCACAAGCCATGGTTTAATGAAACCTGCGATACTGCCATTAAGGAACGTAAAAAAGCTGAACGCAAGCTCAGTAAAAAACCTACAAGAATTAACTTAGATAACTGTCGCAAGGCTCGAGCTAAAGCTCGACGCACAGTGAACCAACAAAAACGCGAATCTTGGAGAGGCTAATTCTTCATCTGCAAATTATGTCCCTACTTTCCAAAAGTACCAAAGGTACAGGTAAAACGAACACTTAATTTCAAATCTGACAATGGAGAAGAACACTTCTCCTTGTCAGAGCTCAAAACTGCGACTTTCTAAAGCTCATGATACAGCAACAGGCCCTGATGAAATCCATCTTCTAAAACATTTACCGGAACCTTGCCTTGAGATTCTACTTCAGGTATTTAATCATATATGGGAAAACCTGGGAAGGATCATACAGACCCTTCCAACTACCGTCCTATAGCCTTAACAAGTTGTGTATGTAAAACTATGGAACGGATGATAAATGATCGTCTAGTTTGGTACTTGGAAACTTATAAATTACTAACTGATATTCGATGTGGTTTCTGCAAACAATGCAGTAACACTGATCATCTTGTCCGTTTAGAATCATTTATTCCTGATGCATTTATTAACAAACAACATGCTGTGTCTATCTTTTATCCACTTGGAAAAAGCTTACGACACTACATGGAAGCATGGCATCCTAAAAGAGTTATTTGAATTTGTCTTGCGAGTTCGTATGCCTCTCTTAAATCTAAATTTTTACATGACCACCAATTTAAAGTGTGCGTGGGTTCCACCCTTTCTGATTTCTTTGATCAAGAAATGGGTGTCCCACAAGGTAGAATTTTATCTGTCACATTCTTTAGCATTAAAATCAACAGCTTGGCTAAACTCTCAAATGACCATACTGATGGTTCACTTTTTGTAGACGATTTTGGAGTTTCCTGCAGAGGCAAAAATATGCCATCAATCGAGCGCCAATTGCAGCTCTGCCTCAATAAAATACACAAATGGTCGTTGGAAAACGACTTAAAATTTTCCAAAGCTATAACATCTTGTGTGCAAATTTGCAATATGCGCAAAATGCACCAAGATCCAGAACTATTTCTCGATAAAACTCCAATCAAAGTCGTTCCTGAAGTTTCTTGGTCTCACTTTTGACAGCAAATTATCATTCATCCCACATATTAAAAACCTAAAAACTAAATGCTTTAAGGCATTAGACATTTTAAAGGTCGTTTCAAATAATAAATGTGGTAGAGATGAGGAAACTCTTCTTCATCTCTATCATCACTCATCCGCTCCAAACTTGATTATGGATCCATAATATATGGATCTGCCCGCCCCTCATATATCAAAATGCTAGATACAATCCACCACCAGGGTCTCAGGCTTTGTCTTGCGGCCTTCAGAACTTCACCTTTTGAAAGCCTTTACGTTGAAGCTGATGAGCCATCTCTTGAAGATCGGCGCATCAAGCTAGCACTTCAATATTTAACCAAATTAAAATCCAACCCGTCTAATCCTGCATACAACTGCGTATTCTATCCAGAATACCACCAGTTGTATAACTCAAAACCTAAAGCAATTCCACCACTCGGTATCAGACTTCAACAACATGTTGAAGATTCTGAAATCGACCTAACAACAATAGCAGAGCACGGTCTGCTTGTCATTCTGCCATGACAGGTGGTCAGACCCCGTGTCAACCTCTCTTTATCTACTCATAAAAAGTAAATACAGACCAATTAATATTTCAACAGACATTTTTTTAACTACGTGATTTTTTCGCAGATTATAAACCAATTTACACTGACGGTTCAAGGCTGCATGATGGCAGCAGCATCTTTACTGCAGAAGCTAAGGCCTTCCTTAAGGCCGTCCATCACATTAAAAACTCAACTCCCAATAATTACATTATTTTTTTCTGATTCACTTTCTTGCCTACAAGCAATTAAAAACTGTAAGAATGATCACCCAATTATCAGGGATATTTTATTACTTCATAATTCCTGTCACAAATGCGACATTGTCTTCTGCTGGCTTCCAAGCTATATGGGTATAAGAGGTAATAACAATGCTGACTCGGTAGCTAAATCAGCATTAAACCTCAAACATATTTCTCCCACTAAAGTTCCATATACGGATTCTAAACCTGCTCTTAAATATTACATTAAACAACGTTGGAAGTCCCAATGGGACCAACAACATCATAACAAACTTCACACTATTCAACCTCATTTAGGTTACAAATCTCTATCCTCTTTTACCCGGCAGGAAGTTTGTGTCCTCAGACGTATTGGACACTCTCATCTTACAAACTCATATCTTTTAAAGGGGGACGATCCCCCGGTATGTATACCCGGTCAGTGTCATCTCACAATCAAACTCATTCTATGTGAGTGTTGGGACACTGCACATATCAGGGAAACATTTTATCCTTCTATTTCAATCAATCAAGTTTTTACTCATTTCGGTGAGCATCGTGATTTAAATTTTTAAAGGCTATACACCTTATCAGCTTTTATTCAACTTGTGATAATATGCTGATGTTTTTGCGGCCTTCGTGCCGTGTTTTGTTTTTTAATTGCAATTTTCTTTTTTAAATTAGGGCAAATAAATTATATATCTCGCCGTTAATCGCTGCAATACTGCCGAAGTGGCATTAAACACTAACTCACTCACTTACTCCAATATAGATAAAATATTTGTAAGACAAGTTTACGCACGTGATGTACATGTATATCCAAGGGTAACAAATGTAACAGAAGTCAATGCAGTCGTTCTATACTCTACATTCTATACTCTATACTCTATACTCTATACTATACAGCTCCCATCTTTTAAGGAGAAATGGGACGATGAAGTAAGATATTAAAGAATTCGTTTATTATGCCTATTATTAAAAAGTTTAAGAAAATTTAGGGGTCACCGAACTATTTAAAAAGTTATCAACATTAAAAATACTCTTGTTGGCAACTTACGCCATTTTGGACTGATTTGATGTATTTAAATGAACCGCTCGCTTTCAACTAATAAATCCTTTCAAATACAGTTCAATTACGTATGGGGATGTATAGCAAGTTGATATTTTGAAAGTTGATGACACTGGAAAGAGAAACAAAATAAAATTAAGCACTTTTAATTAACACACATATTTTAAATGTTGCTAAAAATTAAATATAATGTACACATTTGAATAAACAAACAAATTCAGAAATGAAATTAGGGGGTCATCGGAGGTTATTCATCACTTGAACGTCATTTTTTAAATTACCTACAAAAACGTAAAAACCTGACATCATGACAGTTTTGATGATTTGAAGTGTAACTTTGACAGCCTACCGTGTAATCATCATTGAACATCTAAGAGTGCATGGTAAAAGAATAACTATCAATTGATTATACCAGGCGATTTAACTTGAGATATATATGTTATTTGAAAACACACATAGTAACATATTAACCGCGAATATAGGTGACGGTAACGTTATGCGGCATGTTGTAAAATGACCATTATAAAGGCCTTACAGTATATTTAAGCACTTCCCGTTAGTGTACAAACGATGTAATCCATTTATTTTGAGACTTATTCACAACAATAAATTGTTTTCCCAAAACGTTACCGTAAGCGCGTTCGATTTCTTGGTCCCATCTCTCCTTAGGCCTAAGAAATAAAAAAAATGCTTCTGGTCATTACAGGCAGACAGAAATGATGCGATGATGAAACTTTTGTTTTGTTTACGATTTTTTTTGTTTTAAATGAAGAGTTAAACAACCAAAATTCATACAAGTATTTATATAAATAAAGCACAAACCCTTTTAAATATGTGTTACTATTCCAAAAGTCAATAATCTCATCCCTTCACTCCATCTCACCAGAAACATTGGAGTTATCTGCCCCTTACTTTTGGTAAAACATAGAAAAAAAAGACCTAAGGCGTTGGTTTGAAACTGACGTGGGTTGATTCTTATTTTTGGGGGCCTTAACATATTTTGGCATGGTGTGACCGGGAATTTACTGGGATAATAATCGGGCACTCTACCAACTGAGTTCCATCCCTGGTGTAATGGTTATAATACCACAAGCGCCCTACACGATTATATCCATCAATATCACCAGGTAACTTTTCAACAATATTATTACAATTTACCGCACAGCGTATTAAACTTACCGCACAATTAATCAGAACATTTTACTTCACCCCCTATTACACTTTACCGCACTTATCTTTATTAAATTTTACTGCGTTTGTATTGCAATTTACAGCAGTTATTACATTTTATCGCGTTTATTACAACTTATGTCGTAACACTTTGTCTCAGAAATTGAGCTCATCATTCACAATTAATCAATGACAAGCTTAAATGAAATTGAGAGAAACAAGGCTATCAGACGTTTAGGAGCTGGTGAGTCGGTTTCAACATTTCAACATTACAACAATATACCGTCTACAGCAGCGTTATAATGCAACACAGGCCAAAGCTGACCTTCCTCGATTTACAAGATATATAACCAAAGGCAGAGAAAAATTAACATGTTTCGAGGGAACTTTTAATTGTTATCTGTGAATATGTGTTCTGATAAGCTGCATTGGCATGAACTACTTTGGAAGGTTGTCTGTGTAAGTAGGTTCATCTGTCTGAATTTAAATTAAATTGAATTGAATTTAAAGGTATCAGTTAAGCACTTGAACCTTCCCTTTATCAAGGATTATGCTTGCAAAATGTTGTAGAGAGAGAAGGTCGAAGCATAAAACCCTCCGATATCACGATATGACGATATGACGGACCAGATTGAAGTGTTACACATGTTTTCCTTTTGATTTTAGATACGTCGACTCAGAGACATATAAGACCTCGATACCAGCGAGATATCATGATGTGTGCTCTGGGATTTGGTCTCATATTCTTTGGGTGTCTACTGAAGGTTTTAGGGGTCAACACAATAACTGGTATTCATTAAATTTGCAGCATAGAATAAGAAATTGAATTTTTTTAATTAAAAAACTTCCATGTCCATGTTTAACTTATTTAATTCACAAGTACGAGATTAAACTTATTCATCTCAATTTGTGAATAATTCCGTTTACTGATTCATTTGATTTTTTATTGTAGGTATTGATAAAAGGTTTCTTCTTCACAACCATCAATCAGGTATGTAGTACCGTGGTATTCATAACATATATGAGGCAAGAATAGAAATGAAACATAAATCCAATCTGCTTATTCAAGATAATGATATAGTTGACTTTGGTTTGTATAAGTGTCTTCTTGATAATATATATGAACTATATCAACACAAAATGATAAAAGTTACAATAATCCGATGCCTGTCGACTATATTTAAGACTAGAATTATCAACTTTAACCGAAAATAGCCAGTTTACGGTCAATCAGTTCAGTATAATGACCATTCAAAGTCGTGGTCATGATCGAAAACAGGACAATAGACGTTGCCTTGCTGCAGCCAATTGAAATAAATACATAAATAAATAAATAAAGTAAATTTAAATAATACACTGAAGAGGTATATCAACTTTCATAATCAATACTTTATATTCCGATATGCATATTTCTGCTTCTTGTTTCGAAGCTACATCAGGGAATAATTGTTTGAAGCATAGCAGTAGTCTTATAGTCTATGTACAAGTGGTCTGCCTTGGCAACACAGGTTGCTAATAACGTCAAAGCAATCAACAAACGTCTTTGCGAGTAATCCCCTATAAAAAGTGATTGGTCTTAATTGGCCGTGATAGGATTAGGGATTATGGTGTTAACTGCTGTTTAAAGAAGGGGAAAATTGTGAAATGAAATACTGTTCTTTTGTTACTAATTGTGTCGTAATGTCACCTCCATTATTGTATATTTCGTAAAAAGGAAATATTTTTAATGTACCTTTACTACATTGATATATATGTTTGCTAACTTTTAAATGTCTTAAACTTTCATCTCTTATTTGCTGTTTGTACACTGTAACTCTTTTTTGAAGGTTATTAGTTTGTCCAATGTATGTGAGATCACAATTTTCACAAGAAATGACATAAATCAGGTTTTTCGATTTGCATGACATATTACTCTTTACATTGAAGTCTTTGCCATTTTTAAAAGTAACTGATGAACCCTCCTTGAAATAGGGACATGTTCCACATCTTTTATCCAAACATCTTTTGACACTTGGAAAATTCCGTTTGTTTGTAAATTTTGCACATGTCAGTATCTTTTTCAGGTTTTTGGGTTGACGCTTACTTTTTCTTTTTTTAGTTTTCTTTAGCATTTGTGCGAGACGGTCATCCTGTCTCATAATGTCTAAATTGCTCTGTAATTTCGGGAAGACTTCCATATTGTTTGGGTTATATGTCGTTACAAAGGCTAGGACATGTTTATCTTGTTGTTTATCCTTTGGTGTTCTAAGTGACACAATGTCTAGGTTTAGAGCCTTTTTTTATGCCTTCGTGTATAAGTTGCTTTGGATAACCCCTCTCAATTAATGAAGCTTCTAATTATCTAAGTCGTAGTTTTCTTAGATCTTCATTCGTAATTATAGTACAAATTCTTCGTGCTAATGAGCATGGGAGGTTGACGGTAGTGTGACGTTCATATATATATATCACGTATGTAGTTATGATTATTAGTTTTCGATTCCTAAACCATCACAAGGTAATATCATGAATCCACAGCACCTCTCGTATGCCAGCCACCTGTAATTCCAAATGGTCAGTCACACTGTCCTGCAACAACCCACCCTGAAGGTCAGGTGTGTACCATTACCTGTAATAAGGGCTTCAAAGTAAACGGGAAGTCCACTATAACCTGCAATCAGCGGGCGTGGTCCACAGGAGCCTCTTGCATTGGTGAGCTTGTTATTATTGATAGCCAAACCCCACTGTTGATATTTCCGTTATCGAGAATTAGGAATGTTGATTCAGTTTATGTTTTACTTGGTTATTGTGTATATTTCACTGCATAATTTGATTGAAATAATTTAACTTTTAACGAATCTACGATCAGTATAAAAAAGAGAGACGCCAGCCCAAAAGTGATATCTGGTCAAACTAACTACCAAGGGTTACCAGCCCGGACTAAAGGTTACCCAATTTGGGATTAATTTCCGAGACTCTATGTACAGTAGGCAAGCGGGAGATTTAATGCCTGTCAAACTAAAGTTTGTCATGTTTCAGTGGTCATGTGTTCAGAACCAGCCCCATTTAAACATGGGAAAGCGGTGTGTACCAATGCCATGCCAGTCTTCCTTGCTATGAATGTTCACAAGTATGGAGATCATTGCAAAGTTACATGTGATACTGGTTTTAAACCAGTACGTCATACAGTGATTTGTGTGAGTCCTGGCAAGTGGTCTGGAGCTGTCCATTGTTCGCGTATGTATATCACAGATTTTTCAGAAAGCTTTTGTTCATAGTTTAACATCTAAGGAATCTACCAAAATCAAAACATACTTCACCTTAACTGAAACATAAAAAGAATCTGCCAGAAGTGCAAGAGAAGACTGTGTATACACAATTATCAACGTTTTTTTTCAATATATATATTCCATATATGATAGCTCTGACGGATAAATAAACAACAAATACTGAAAAAGAATTTCTTTGTAACTGTTAAACTGACTGATATTAACAAAAACAATGAACGATAGCATACTCACAAGAACAAATCAATCATTTAACCACTTATTTTTCATTGTAATGACTTAAAATGCAATATCAACAGAAATTACCTGCAACGCACCACCCACGCTAACTCACGGATCTTGGCACTGTTCTACCGCCCACAAAATGGGCTCCAACTGCAAGCTGAGCTGTTTCTCTGGATACCGGCCAAGCAGCTCACAAACAACAATCACATGCTCAGAAGATTCAAAGTGGTCGACATCTGCACACTGCATAGGTAATTTGAACAGTGGAATTGGGCACCCTTGACAATAAATTGAGCAAATATGTCAAACGATGATATTTTGAAATAAATTTGCTTTGCAGAAGTACTGTGTCCAAATCCTTCTGCTGTCAGTCATGGCAACTTCCACTGTTCTTCTACCAGTGTTCATAAACAAGGATCCACTTGTTCACTGACATGTGCTACCGGATATAAACCAAACAACAGTCTCACCACAGCCAGCTGTTTGGCTTCAGCAAGGTGGACAACTCATGCCTCCTGTATTGGTAGGTTTTAAGTCTTTGCTCAAATTACGTTATAACATTGTAACATTTGAGATATCACTATCTGCAATTATGTTCATAATTATGGGAACATACATCCTCCAAGTCTGGCAACAATCGGCAACACTGATTGTACCAACATTATGCTGCCACTCTTTATCATGTTAATTTTTGGGTTTCATCTTTTTCACCGTTTTCTTCTGTGGCAACAATTTAGACTTGATACGTTTGCACATAAATCTCAAAAACTAATTGTTTGAGGTCAGTTGGGAAAAAGGAGACATATGTTTCACGAGTAAAACACTATTTAGTTAATTAACGTTCGCAAACTTTACAGAATAATATTTACGAGAGGTGAGATGGATGTTCAATTGCACAAACAAAGTTCTTAATCACTCGCCTTCTCATGACAATAAATCGTAAGATATTTATATAACTATTCTTGTTTTCCTTTCATTGTCCACAGAAATTAGGTGTCCTGTTCCTCCAAAAGTTACCCACGGCATTTACCGATGTGCTTCCTCGACAACCCACAGACTAAATGATGTCTGCCATCTACAATGTTCAACTGGATACAAACCAAGCATTGTCCAATCAGATATTAGATGTCTCTCTTCCAATGCATGGTCAACACCTTCAACGTGTGTTGGTATGTTATAATTGAGTTTGCAGATTCAAATAAATGAAAAAATCGGATCCACTGCTATCTAAAGATTCCCATTTACTTTTACATTTATACATAAAAATGTGTTCTTGATTTAATCTTACTCGAGATGTATTGGTATTATATTACAGTATATGCTTATTTTTAAAATACAGAAATACTGTGTCCTGCACCACCCAAAGTTGGCTACGGAGCCTATACCTGTTCCTCACCCACAAAGCACAAACTGAACGATGTCTGTGTTCTGCAATGTTCAACTGGATACAAACCGAAAAAAATCCATTCCGATATCAAATGTCTGTCTTCTGACCTTTGGTCTCCTTCATCAGCATGTGTCCGTATGTGTATTATTCATTGTCTATATGTTGCATATACTTAGAAACGTTAACATAGATAAGAGACATGCATGTGTTACACAACAGGATTGAATATTTTATTCATCACAGTTATTATTATCACCAGCCACGAATTTATCATTAAGCGGAAGATAAAGTATTCATTATTAAATCAGAATGAAACAAATCATGAACTGCATATAGGCTTTCCATGGTGAGAGTAATGCTTTGTTTACACTACGCTCATGGTCCCAAGTTCGCCACGTTTTTCTAAACCATTCTAGAACGTTTATTCATTGTATGTGTTTTCACTCAGTTCAAGGTGTGTTAAGTTGTGTTAAGTTGTGATACGTTCATGATCGAGCTAAGGATCTCTACTGTAAAGGATGGGTCAGATGAAGTTTGACCACAGATGTCATCACATTCTCTCAGGTTCTTGCAAGTTCTATCCAGTTCCCTCACGCTTTCGCCTGTCTATAATGATCTATTCCAGTTCCTTTACAGTTCATTAAGTCCTAATAAGGTTTATTATGGCTTACTTCGTATATACGTAGCGGGAACTTGACTTTAGCGCATGTTTGGAGTATACAAATGTAGTTGTACATGTGGTCCCGGTCTGACAGCATAAGCACAACATACCACTTTATAAAGTGATTTTACTGAAAATTAGTTTCTTACAAGTAATTGCTACTCTTATTACTGTGAATAAAATAACAAGTAACAAATTTAGAATTTAAAGACATAAGCATTTCATTTAAAACATTTCTAGGAATGTAAAGTAAAATATTTTAAGATAGACCATCATATTCTATAACCAATCTTTATAATTAAACAATGTAGATATAGTAGTGTTACTATAATTGTTTTCATACACTTACTAAAGTTTTTACCAAGTTAACAAATAATGTGACATTCTATTAGTGGTTTTGAATAGTCGTGAATAAATTAAACACCTTGCCACGGCAACCCCGTTCTGTTCTACCTTTCACCAAGGAGCCGTTAGGCCTCTTACGTTTAGAAAGGGTCTGTTACGTTTTGTTACGTTTTGTTGAGTTTTGTTTCTTTCCTCTCGTTCTAAAACGCCCTGTCACATTTCTGTTCTGAAATGTGGCGAATGTGGCGAATGTGTTTTGCATAAAAACAATGTTCACAGGGCCTTACGGTACCACAGTTAATCAAGGCCTATCACGTATCTGTCGGCTGTTCCCTTAGGGACTGTAAGGTTCCATCAAGGTCATGCGGTTTTTGTCCAAACTCCAAACTTGGAGAACGTGAGCGTAGTGTAAACATAGCATTATATTCAAATAGAGTTTGTTACCTTGATCTTTCTTTCTCTCCATTTTACTCAAATCAGTTCTTTTGTCGGTTACCTCTGTTAAAACTAGTTCGTCTTTCGTTCCCATTGATTTCTTGTATACTTAACAATGGATTGTTAATTTAATCCAATTCAAGGTGTAGTGGACGGTGAATTACCTTATATTACAGTGTATACTTATTTTATCAACCACAGAGATTCAGTGTCCTGCACCACCCAAAGTTGGCTACGGAGCCTATACCTGTTCCTCAACCTCAATACACAAACTGGACGATGTCTGTCATCTGCAATGTTCAACTGGATACAAACCGAAAAAAAACCATTCGGATATCAAATGTCTGTCTTCTGACCTTTGGTCTCCTTCATCAGCATGTGTCCGTATGTGTATTATTCATTGTCTATATGTTGCGTATACTTAGAAACGTTAACATAGATAAGAGACATGCATGTGTTACACAACAGGATTGAATATTTTATTCATCACATTTATTATTATCACCAGCCCAAGTTATCATACAGCGGGAGATAAAGTATTCATTATGACATCAGAATGAAACAAATCACGGACTGCATATACCCTTTCCATGGTGAGAGTATTGCTTTGTTTACACTATGCTCATGGTCCCCAAGTTCGCCACGTTTTTCTAAACCAAACTGGAACGTTTAGTCATTGTATGTGTTTTTATTCAATTCAAGTTGTGTTAAGTTGTGTTAAGTTGTGATATGTTCATGATCGAGCTAATGACCACTACCGTAAAGGATGGGTCAGATGAAGTTTTACCACAGATGTCATCACGTTCTCTCAGGTTCTTGCAAGTTCTATCCAGTTCCCTCACGCTTTCGCCTGTCTATAATGATCTACTCCAGTTCCTTTACAGTTAATTAAGTCCTAATAAGGTGTATTATGGCTTACTTCGTATATACGTAGCGGGAACTTGACTTCAGCGCATGTTTGGAGTAAACAAATGTAGTTGTGGTCCCGGTCTGACAGCATAACCACAACATACCACTTTATGAAGTGATTTTTCTGAAAATTAGTTTCTTACAAGTAATTGCTACTCATATTACTATGAATAAAATAACAGGTAACAAATTTTGAATTAAAAGACATAAGCAGGTCATTTAAACCATTTCTAGGAATGTAAAGTAAAATATTTTAATATAGACCATCATATTCTATAACCAATCTTTATAATTAAACAATGTAGACATAGTAGTGTTACTATAATGTTTTTCATACACTTACTACAGTTTTTACGAAGTTAAAGGAATATTCCATCGCAAAATGAAAATAAAGCTAATAAAAGAATGTTTGTTGGGCTAGCGATACATCCTATCCAATAATTTTTAGGTACTTTGCATCACCTGTAATAAAAATTCAAACATTGAAAAAAACGCAATTATCAGACTCACAGGGCGCCGCCATGTTGCCAGAACGAGAGCGTGAAACGACGAGATTACGCTATGAAAGACACACCACGAAAATAGGAGACGCCGCTGTTTTCAATGGCGAGAGGTGCGGGCCGGTCATGCATGTTTTTTTTAAAACCGTAAGGACCGGGGTATGATCGCCCCTGCTTCCCAAAAGCCATAATTTACGATCCCCAGATCAAATAAATATAAGATTTTTAACAGTAGATTGCTGCACAAAATCGGGAAAATATGCTTGGACAATTAAGATTTGCAACTGTTGTCGGCTGTTCAAGTTCGGGCGACGCGAGGTTTGAACATTTTGATTATTTTGAAAAACAATCTAGACCATTTCATAAGTATTTAAATTTAGATTACTTCTGAAATACCCTTGTTGATATAAATTCAATAGAAAAATAACACACATTTTACGGAAATTAACTTTATTAGTAGTAATAACATTGATTTTCATAACGATATTTCGTTTGCAAGTCAGAGCGAATCCTAAACTGAGCGAAGCCTCGGTGTATTGTGACAAGTTCGTAATCAAAACTTAATTCGTATGTACGTTATAAGATATATTTGATTCGACCAGAAATTGGCTTTCTTTCTTTGTGTATTTTATTCTGATCGTTTAATATGTTTCATTGATCTGAAACTTAGTTATTATGATTTTATTGTATTCCATTAAAATTTATATCACTGTTCGTACGACACAAATTTGATTACGAATTATGGTAGTGGTTGTAGTTTAAGATTTATAATTTCGGCATTAGACTATTTGAACTGATATAAATTATGATAATTTTCTTATTGTTATGGATTTTCATGAAGATAATAAGTTTAGTCAAATTCTAATGAATTGTCTTATTGAAATGAATCAGTGAAGCATGAACTATCTTGTTAACAATATTTAGGATATAATATTAAATATCGATATTAGGAAATCATATTAGTAATAACATTTGTAATTAGCATCTGCAGAATATGTAAACATTACTGTGAGTTCTGGTAAATTTCGGTGATTTCCTGGGAGAGTTTCGAACAGAGTATGCCAAATGATCGGCAGTGTTTACCCATTTTGAGTTTGTATCAATAAAAAAATTCGGGTAAGTATGATGTCGTGTGTAAACAGTTTAACGCATATGAGCAACGATTGGAAGATTACCAGATGCCGGTGAAGATAAAATTGGTAAGAAGCCGACAAAGTAATGGACATTAAAGGTGCATCCATTGTGTTTCATAAATTTTTTATTTAGCTTTAATACGTTCCAACTCACCAATGTGCTGTCTACAATACAAATAAATTCACTCAGCTTGCATATTTATCCCCAATCGCCAAATATATCATAATTATACTAGTTTCCAATTAAAATTGAGTAACATCATTATGCATGTTCAGAAACCGAAACTGCACGTTCCATTTACATGCACAATAGTTATATGACCTATTAAACATTATCAACTCAAAGTTGTCTTGTTGTCTGTCATAAATAAGATTCCAAAATTACGTTTGACTCATTGACGCGCGCCACACGATGTGCATTGTCCGGTTTTCGATCAGAAACCACTACTTTTACCTTCATATCGTCAATATGCTAAGTCTACTATTATCAAAATGGTACTTTTCGGTAACAGTCGGTACTTCTCGATAAAGTTACACCATTTACAGCGTTTGCAATATGTGACCCCTAACAACACAATGGATGTACCTTTAAACACATCTCACCACACCCCTGAGTTAGACTTAGCTCCCATAACTTATAATAAGCGGTACGGACCGGCAGACACCAAAATTTAGATTATGCAAGTCGTAAATGCCAAATGTGTAAAGACGATATCGAAGATGAATTTCATTTCATACTTAAATGTCCTTTATATCATCTTTATAGAATAAAGTATATTAGACCATATTATTATAAATATCTATCAGTATTTGAACTTATTCAATTGCTTAGCGTTAATAGTGTTAAGGTACTAATTACTTAATTAACAAACATATTATGACACTCCAACGAAACCACGATAGGTCTCTCCTACGAAATCACTGGTTTCCGCATAGACAATTGTATAATGTGCAAGTGAAATTTTAGAAATATACATTCGTCTGCAGAAATATCCAGGTATTTCATTTTAACGACAAAATATATATTTTAGGGATTAATTCATCATTCAGCTTTTGACAAGATGAAAGTATTAAGCAGTTCTTTCCAGTTCCAGAGGATATTTCGGTGAATTCGTAGGAGGATTATTATAATGAAGTTACCTAATTACGATCTTGTCAGTTTATATGACATTAATCTGAGAACAACACTGATTGATAGGCTAATTGTTAATTTCTTACGGTCACGTAATCTTATTCTTAGTTCACTGATAAAAATAAATTAGTCTTCTAACTCATCTTCAGCGACATCTGTTAATGTTAATGTTACAATGAATACATTTCATACTTACCAGATTACTTTATTCATTAAAACAACAAATTAAATATATAATCAAAATAAACATTGCCGATCATCCAGCATTTTAAAAACAAAAAATTCTCCTTCGAATTCACCGAAAAATTCTCATACGAACCGGATCCTCCTACGAAGTCACCTACAATCGACATTGCATTGTGATTGAAAATTATGTGATTACGTTTTTTAAATTATAATTGTAATTTAAACAATATGACTATATTACAACGCTTTTTGAAAATCTTGAAGTAAAATAAGAATTGATCGTTACAAGTTACAAATTAAATACACATATGTTATTGTGGAATTGTGTTTTTGGAATTAATTACTCAACTATAAATTTTATCATTATTTTATTCTACCTAGGAAAGGTTTATTATTTGATAAATAGTCAAAACGGGGTTCTGTCTAAAAATTAATTGCTAACTGAGCCACAAATAATTATATATTAACCATTTGAAAACTGCCTCAGGTAAAATCACAAACTGCAGGTCAACGAATGCAAATAAAACGAGTGTCAAAATTTCTTTCTCGGCGTTGACAAACATTTCATTGCACCTCAAGTAGGCCTAGTTGATAAATTTACTAATCCATTACCAATTTAATATCCATTACGATATCTGGAAATATTATTTGATTTGTAACTGGCTAATTTTCTTAGTCATGGTGCTTGACTTAACAATGCGCATGCGCGAACAAGACTTACGTGTTATGTGAATGTTTCATTCAAATAAACAGCCTTGAATAACTGATGGAATATAAAATATGATGTATTCAGCGCCATGATCGAATTTCCCTGTATTGTATTGTCACTACGGGGTTTTAATCAGTCGTATTCACATCACACGACGACAAGTGCGCAGCGCAAACAGACAGCGAGTCTAGTTTATTGTACAAACTCTACCGCACAATGATGTACGGAGTTTACAATCGTTGGTGTGTCCTTTACCGCAGATTTTCAAGAAAGATGGCGGCGCCCACGTCGAGCCAAAGTGACGGTTTATATTTGATGTAATTATTTAACCCATTGACCAAATACAAACATATTTTGTGAGAAAGTACCTGAGAACTCAATGTTTTATGGGAAAAAATTTGAAATTACGCTGGAATATTCCTTTAACAAATAATGTGACATTCTAATAGTGGTTTTGAACAGTCGTTAGACCTGTTACGTTTCGATAGGGTCCGATACGTTTTGTTAAGTTTTGTTAAGTTTTGTTACTTTCCTCTCGTTCTAAAAGGCACTATCACATTTCTGTTCTGAAATGTGGCGAATGTGGCCAATGTGTTTTGCATAAACATTTTTTTCACAGGGCCTTACAGCACCACAGTTAATTAAGGCCTATCACGTTTCTGTAGGCTGTTCCCTCAGGGACTGTTAAGTTCCATCAAGGTCATGCCGTTTTGGTCCAGAACGTGAGCGTAGTGTAAACATAGCATTATATTCACATAGAGTTTTGTTACCTTGATCTTTCTTCCCTCCATTTAACCCAAGTCAGTTCTGTTGTAGGTTACCTCTGTTTAAACTGGTTCATATTTCGTTCCCGTTGATTTCTTGTATACTTAACAATGGATTGTTAATTTAATCAAATTCAGGGTGTAGTGGACGGTGAATTACCTTATATTACAGTGTATACTTATTTTATCAACCACAGAGATACAGTGTCCTGCACCACCCAAAGTTGGCTACGGAACCTATACCTGTTCCTCAACATCAATACACAAACTGAACGATGTCTGTCATCTGCAATGTTCAACTGGATGGAAGCCAAAAAAAGCCCATTCCGATATCAAATGTCTTTCCTCTGACCTTTGGTCTTCTGCATCAGCCTGTGTTGGTATGTACGTTGTTCATTGTCCATATATTCTTAATGTTACGTCGCACCTCATAGGCTGCATTGACTGAGCTCTCACAAAATATACCTTTTCATAGATTTATACACAGTGTATACTTCTACTTTTTGGCAAGGTGATTGGTGGTGACCTTTAGAACCTATATGAGAAAGAATATTTGAAAAATATGTACTTTGACTTTGATAAACTTGGTGGTTTTGGAGAGAATTTATCACTGGACAAATGTGAGTGTACCAAGCTACTACAGCTTACCATCACTCAGCATGATTTGAAGACAATGGCTGGTAAGCTACAGCAGAGCTAATCTTATGCGATGGCAAGGCCACACAAAGAGATTGGACTATCAGCTGTGGTCATTTTTGGAAGAGCTTGGGATTTCATCATCAAGAAAAACACAAAGAAGGAAGAGAGGTAGAAAGCGAAAACAAAAGGTCAAGATAATTACATCAGTTATTTGTAACAGTGCGGTGAGTGAGATTAAAGTTACTGACAATACTGTTTCTAATCAGCTCACTGGTACGAAAGGAAAATTGCTCCATGTTGGATTATGGAACGCCCAATCTGTAAATAATAAGACGCTTGAAATTATGGATACTATCATAGATGAAAAATTGGACATGCTTTTCCTGACAGAAACTTGGCTTAAGGAATGTGGATATGAGGCTATAGTTTCTGAAATGAACCCTGAGGGATACAGATGTAAACATTTGCTGCGACCACGCCGTTCAGGTGGAGGTTTAGCAATCATGCATCGAACAGGTATGGACGTCAACTTGGTTACATCAGAATACAACTTCAATTCAATGGAACTTTTGGAAGCATTAATTACCTCTAAGAGTAATTGTCTGCGAGTTGTTGTCTTGCACGAACCGCCACCGTCTCGGGTGAACAAGATTTCTGACAGTCAATCCTTTGAGGAATTTTCTATCCTATGTGATAGTTTGAATAGACAAAAGGGAAAGGTGATTATTTTAGGTGACTTTAATATTCATTTTGACTGTAAGGACAAACCATTTGTTGCCAAGTTTCTCAATTTGATAGACTCTTTTGAACTAACCACACACAACCAACCCACAAATCGGGTCACACACTAGACTGGGTTGTCACGAGGAAGTGTGATAACCTAGTTGACAACCTTATTGTCGCCTCATGTCTGATCATTTTTGGATTTCTTTTCATGTGAATGAAGTCATGCCCCACAATCCTCAGACTTTTATTCAGTGTAGAAACTTCAAGTCTATTCCAAAAACTGTTTTGAAATCGGACATTTCTGCATCCGGATTAAATTCATTGGACAGTTCTGACGTAAACACCCTCACTACTGCTTATAACTCAACCATGAGTGAGTTACTGGATAAACACGCACCAGTTACCATAAGGCGGAAGACAAGAAGGAAATCCTCGCCATGGTATACATAGGATGTAAGAGAAGCCAGGGCAAAGCGTCGTCAAGCTGAACATCTTTGGAGAAAAGTTAGAGGTCCACAGGCAGATCTACTGCAAGGCCCGACATGATGTAGTTAAGGTCATCAGGTCATTGAAGTCAAGCTACTACAACAACGAGTTGGAGAAGAACGGGTCTAATCCCAGAGTGTTATTCTCAATTCTTCAGTCTCTGATGGGAAAATCATCTGATGTTGTGTATCCAAACTCAGGACATGACCCAAAAGTTTTAGCTGATGACTTTTCTCAATTTTTCACTGAAAAAATCGACAAGATCTCAAACCAGATCGTGAACCGCAGTCTGTACAAAGTCAATTTGGTGGTACCAAGTTAACCTTCTTCAAACTTTTCACCGAGAAGGAAATCTCAGATCTACTTACTTCCTCCAAGCCAACAGGGTGCAGATTAGACCCTACCCATTTGTTGATGGAATGCAAGGCAGAACTTCTTCCCATAATTGTCAATCTTGTAAACATCAGCCTTGAACATGGTATAGTTCCTGACGATTTAAAAAATGCTGTTGTCCTTCCCCTCTTAAAGAAACCTTCACTTGACCCTAACACCATGAAAATTTATCGGCCGGTCTAAAAACTTCCATTTATATCCAAAATACTGGAAAAAGCTGTCAAAAAGAGATTGTTGGAGCATATTCAAGATCATGTCTTAAGAAGACAAGTTTCAATCTGTGTACAGAGTCTCTCACAGCACCGAAACTGCTCTCAACAGGGTGGTGAACGATTTACGGATGTTTGTTGACCAAGGGAATGTTGCATTACTGGTGCTCATTGACCTATCAGCGGCATTTGATACAATTGATCACAACATCTTGGTAACACGTCTCTGTAATGAGTACGGAATTGAAGGTACTGCACTTCAGTGGTTTTCCTCTTACCTTACCAACAGAAAGCAGAGAGTGCTGATCAATTCGACATTATCAGATGAAGTTGTCCTGGCATGTGGAGTTCCATAGGGCTCCGTCCTTGGACCGCTGCTATTCACACTATACAACCGACCTTTGGGAGTAAACATTGCAGTGAATGATGTTGCTTATCATTTCTATGCAGACGATGCACAGCTATACAAGAACATCCCTTTGAAAGCAGATAATCAAGCTGGCACTAAGTCGAAGATGGAGTCCTGCATCCATTCAGCAAAATCATGGATGACAAAGAACATGCTGAAGGTCAATGACGAGAAGACAGAAGCCATACTATTTGGACCAAAGGCATGAGTAAATAAGATCACATCACAATTCATATCTATTGGTGAGACTAACATCGGCTATGCTCAAAGTGTTAAAAACCTAGGCATCTACCTTGACCAATCTTTATCCATGGATAAAAACATCAATGAAATTTGTAAGAAATGTTTCTTCGACATTGGAAAAGTAAGCTGCATCCGCCATTTCATTCAAATCTGCCGCAACTCTAATGAGATCGCTTATGCTCTCCTGACAGTCTCCTCTATGAACTATCGATTGAAAACATGAGAAAACTACAAAGAGTTCAGAATTCGGCAGCTCGTGTGATAGCGAAGAAGAGGAAACTGAACATATATCACCAGTACTGAACTCTCTGCACTCTCTGAACTGGCTGCGAGTCAAGGAGAGAATAGAGTTTAAACTCATATCACTGGCATACCAATGTATTGACGGCACAGCTCCAGAATATCTGTCAGAGTTGATACAGAGGTATGAGCCACGCAGATGTCTCCGTTCTTTGAACCAGCACCAGCTACAAGTGCCATCATCAAACATCAAAATCTTTTGGCTCAAAGACATTTGCCAGCTCTCCAGCTCCCTGCTGGAACAACCTTCCAATCTCTGTGAAAACAGCACCAACACTGAGCTGCTTCAAATCGCTCCTGGAAACCCACCTCTTTAAAAGCTATACTGCCTAGTCTTGGCATTTTCAAATCTGACATTAAGCGACTTGAGCATACTTAATTGTGTGGATTGATGCGCTATACAAATTGCATTATTTTTATTAGGTCTTCAAAACGAATGTCTGAAGACCTATTGTTCTTATCTGAATGTTTTTTCTTCTTCTTATTATGTAAAAGTTGATACTTTTGCCACAATTTAATCATTGTACCAACAATATGAAATTCTGTGATTTTGAGACTTTTCTAAGAGTATATCCTTAAGAGAATTATTGATCATGAACCAATGAAGATATGAAGACTTTCAATAGCTCATTTTGATGTAGAAATGTCATTTATTAAAACCAATATTTTTCTAGCACGTATCTGTCATAGTTTATATGTGACAATTCATAGAAGATTGTCATTTTTCAGCATAATTGAAAGGGTCATAACTGTTTAACTTCTTATACTATTGAAATTTTACCCAAACCTACTTATGCACAATTTCAAGAAGAACAACTTTTCTGTTGTCCGCTTTCATCAACAAGTTGATAGTTAAGCCTCGAACATTGCAAACGTTGTCTTGCCATCCGACTTAACGAATTACATATGTATGCAATCTAAATGATGATAACATCTACTTAAGTGGAAATTAAATCACAACATTTTCTATGTTACACCTTAGTATGAAAATATTAACCATTTTGTCTTAATCGTGAGAAAGATCATATGGGGGTCCATTAATAAGTGATTGTTCCATGTTCAGAGGGTCATTGTCTTTGGAGAATTTTTGTAAAAAAAACTACTGTAGATAGAGACATGTTTGATAGTTCATTTTAAAGCGGAGAAACTGGTGAATAACTGAGAGTGCAGCATGGAGTTCAAGGTCAAGCAGAAGTCTTGAAGACCTAAGTATTGACGTGTCAATCCTAGTTATTATTATTATTATTATTATATACTTAACAACGTTAAATATAAGTGATAAAAAATAGATAGAAAAAATCAGACAAAGATGTATCATGAAGCGAGAGATATAGCATTCATTATGAATCAGAGTGGAACAAATCAAGAACTGAACTATTCACTGTTATTTTTGTATTATGCATGAAAGTTGTAATGTTCCAATAGCGTTTGTGACCTTGACTTTAACCCTTGCCAGTAGTATATATCCAGTATACTTACAGGATTATCTTCACATCTTATACAAAGATGAACATCTGATTTAGTTTTTGTGACCTTGATATTATTCTCAAGGTCACAGCCATACTTTCAATTTTGCGGCATCTCAAGAACCATTCAGATTCACAAATCTTCTTCAAATTACGACAAAATGCTGAATTGATAAGGTCATGGTCACATTAAAGCATAGAATTGCGTTTCTAGTTCAACATGAGTTTTGCAGATAAGTTTGACATCAAGAAAGTTAAAGATGAATGATAAGTTGTGCATGTTCTAAAATGTACCAAATTGCACTGGTTTGGGCTACATCTTATTCGACTTTAATATTCACCCCCACATGCTTAATATGTCGAATATACATGTTTCAATGACAACCAAGCAACGGTTTCATACATGTGTAGAAGCCGACAAGTATGGATCTATCTCTCGTACGCACTCGTTATAAGACCTATCAAACGCTATAGAAACAAGTCTGGCTCCCTAACTACTTTATTAAAGTTTTCAAAATTACGTTTGGCTTAATTGCTGAAGCACGACTTTGAATGGTTGTATTTTCATTATACCGAACTGATCGACCGTAAATCTGGTTATTTTCGGTTATAATTGATAATTCTCAATTAAATAACACAATTTATAATATTGGACATATGTGTGACCTCACCAACATGATTATGTCCCTTTAAACTGTATTTCTGATCACAAACTAAATGTATATGACCTACATGTACATTTTTGAAAGGATAAATTGATGTTGCCTTAGTGACAATTGGTTGTTTGCCCATGTCATTAATACATAGATTAAACAAGCAAACAAGAATCGATATTAATGTTTTCGTGTTTTTTAGAAATTGTTTAAACCTTGTAATACTTTTTCACTAATGACAGAGATCGAGTGTCCGGTTCCTCCATCTGTTACCCAGGGATCTTACGTCTGTGATTATTGTTCATCATTCTTTCTTTGAACACAGAGATCAAGTGTCTGGTTCCTCCATCTGTTACCCATGGTTCTTACGACTGTGGTGGCTCTACCATACACAAACTGAATGATGTCTGTCATCTGCAATGTTTAACCGGATATAAGCCAAGCACAGCTGAGACTGATATCAAATGCCTGTCTACTGACCTTTGGTCTTCTCCATCAGCCTGTGTTGGTAAGTAAAGTTTTTACCAGAACCTTCACTAAGAAGAATCTAAGGCAAAAGTGAGCACAGCTCACATACTCCCGTCTGTAATTTGACCGCCTTCATACAGTATTAATAAATTGGAAAACGTAATCTTGTCAATTATGTCAATGAATAAACATGATTGTTTTTAATGAGAATATTTAAACAAATTCAACCACTGAATTAAAACCAATGAAAGGCACAACAATATCATATAAGTAGCATCCACAAATTTCTAAGGCATATATTGTTTAAAGTTAAGCTCGAAAATCAACACAAAGTAAAAAGAATCAGACCGTGTAAAAAAAATCACATATTTTTTTAACGTGGAGTTGAGACCCATAATACAACAACGGCGCCATAAAGGTTACTTCCATACCAAAGTTTCCAAGTCATATAGATTTTGAGATATGGTCTGGAAACGATTTTGGAAGGACATACACATGCACGTACGGACACGCAGAGTGTCATATACTTCATAAATAGATACAGATAATGTACATGAATGTATTTGAAACATGAATCATTGTATTGATCACAGTTATTATTTATCCCTGTGATTAATGTTCATCATTCTTTCTTTGAACACAGAGCTCCAGTGTCCGGATCCTCCAACTGTTACCCATGGTTCTTACGTATGTGGTGCCTCTTTAATACACAAACTGAACGATATCTGTCATCTGCAGTGTGCAACTGGATACAAGCCAAGCACAGCTCATTCTGATATCAAATGTATGTCTTCTGACCGTTGGTCGTCTCCATCAGCCTGTGTTGGTATGTATATACTCAACCAATGATTTGAATGAAACATATAGCAGGTCTAAATTCGTTACACACAATTTCAAATGGAATTCCTAAATGCATATCAATCTTTTCAATATGGTTACCGTATATTACTTTTAAATGAATCCAGAAATCATGTTTTCAGCTCCTCCCAATGTTACTCTAGGTTATTACGTCTGTGATGCATCTACCATAAACAAATGTAAGGATATCTGTCATCTACAATGTTTAAACAGAAAACAAAGAAAGCACCGTTGAATCAAATATTCAGTGTCTTTCCTCCGAGGAATGGTCAACTCCATTTGCTTTTATTGGTATGCTAATTTGGCATTCCTTGTTAATGTGACGAATTAAACAATGTCCATCAGGATATATGCGTTTGGTCACACCAATTGCATTTTTGGACGCATACTTAAAGCATTGGTTGTCGTTTGAAATAATCCTTAACACAAGTAAATATATTGTAGAATCACTTTTGTTACATGATGATATTGACACTGTCCCTGTTCCCCGTTGAAATCACTGCTTGAAATATAAGTGTTAACATCTGTTGGGTCTATACACGTTTCATTATCAGCAAATTATCAAACGAGATAATTAAACAACCAAGAATCTCATTACTAATACCATTAACAATTTCGAATAAGATAGTCAACACGATGTTCAAATTTGGTGTAAGCAAGAAAACAACACAGAACCAACTGCAATGTCAATGTCCTTTGTCACATAGGTCACATTGTAGTAGGTGAAGGCGAATGATCAATTTCAAATTATTACAGAAAACATAAAACAAGAGGCTTTATGTTTCCTTACAGTACAATACTCGTTTTTGATTGGCTAATGGTCGGTACGTTTTTTCTTATGTACCCCGTCAGTCTCACGGTGTACAAATTCCATGTACCCCACTGCCATAGTAACAGCTCCAAGCTTGGTGTTGCATGATGGTCAGATGACGTTATCAAATGACGCACGCGGTGTACAGAGTTTTGAACAGTTCAATCAGCTGTTTAGGAGTCAATGAATAACAAACTTATTTTCACCTTATTTGCTGCTTGGTTTGGAAACAAATCTTATTTGGCATTACTTGCACACTCAATTAACCTAACATTAACTCGTTTTAAAGCTTGTTTAAAAGCTTGTAGTAAGACGCTATACGACTTTTAACATTTCAGTCGAGAAGGATGACGCCATTTTGTTTACGTTTAGAGTCAAGGTCATTCAAGTGATATTAGGTGATCAGTCACTCACAACGCATTAACTAATAAACTTCTAATTTTATTGACATGGCGGAAAGATAAATACGTTGTATGCTTCTCCCTCGGGTAATAAGGTCTCATGTACCATCTTTGTACCAGTGTCATTCCTCGCCTGAAGGCTCGGGAAACACTGGTACAAATATCGTACATGAGACCGTATTACCCTCGTGAGAAGCATACAACTAATAAACAACACATCACAGGATAATATACACAACTATATACAATGACAAAAACCTGCCAAGGTTATGAAATGTAACGTTGAAAGAGGAATGCTTTTAAAGAGTGGTTAATTAAAAGCTAGGTTCAGATCAAGGGGTGGAGAGGTCTAAAGAGTCGCCAATGCATATTGAAAAGACTTGGCATCAAAATATTTGAGATTGTAGGTTGGTATGGATAGAAGAAATCATTACTGGTCATGGGAGCATAGTGTTCTGGCAAGTGTGTATGTTACGAACCATCTAGGGTATATCACAATCTGCAGATTGTTCGAACAATCTGCACATTGTGATTGTGAACCCTTCACAATCTAGGAATCGACCCCTATAGACTGTAGATAAGACAGAACAACCACTTGAGAACCCTTCACAATCTAAGAATCGACTTCTACAGTCTGTAGATGACATATGAAAACCCTTCACAATCTAGGAAGTTATCCCTAGTGTCTGTAAATACGATAGAAAAACCATTTGAGAACCCTTCACAATCTCGGAATCGACCCCTATAGACTGTAGATAAGACAGAACAACCACTTGCGAACCCTTCACAATCTAAGAATCGACCGTTAGAGTCTTTAGATGACATATCATAACCCTTCACAATCTAGGAATCGAGCCCTATAGACTGTAAATACGATAGAAAAACATTTGAGAATTCTTCACAATCGAAGAATCGACCCCAACAGTCTGTAAATATGATAGAAAAACTATCTGAGAACCATTCACAATCTAGGAATCTCGACTTCTAGAGTCTTTAGATGACATACCATAACCCGTCACAATCTAGGAATCGATCCCTAGAGTCTGTAAATACGATATAAAAACCATTTGAGAACCCTTCACAATCTAGGAATCGACCCCAACAGTCTGTAGATATGATAGAAAAACTATCTGAGAACCCTTCACAATCTAGGAATCGACTTCTAGAGTCTTTAGATGACATATCAAAACCCTTCACAAACTAGGAACCGATCCCTAGAGTCTGTGAATACCACATACACACCATTTGAGAACCCCTTTAGTCTGTAAATAATATAGGGAAACTAGTAAAGATCCCTTTACAATCTAGGAATCGACCTGTATAGTCTTTAGATAAGATAGAAATCACAATTTACGTATTAATTCCATTTTTATTATGGTAGACAGGAAATGACAATTTACAACATGTAACTGCTTGGAAACAAATTCCTAGATTGTGATCATTCTTTGATTGTTCAGGTCTCACAATCTGCAGATTGTTGAAACAATCTAGGAATGGTGAAACATTCCTAGATTGTGATAATTCCTAGATTGCACGGAACATGTACACTGCAACGACCTCTTGGAGATAGAATGGTCCCATTTGATAAATCGCTTGATGTGAGAAACACAATCTTGAAGTGAATTAGCTCAGGAATTTGAAGCCAGTGGGCATATAGGCAACTGATAAATATGACTGTTTGCTTGAAAATTGTAAATGGTACATTTAAACTTTTTTGTATTTACAATTCGTTTCAGAGAAAACATGTCCCGACCCACCCCTTGTTAACAACGGACGCTACGAGTGTAACCAAACAGTGCACTCTGTTAATAGCGAGTGTATTCTGCATTGTGACTCTGGATTCAAACCTAGGAATCAATCTGTCACAACATGTTACGATAACGAGACATGGTCAACAGAAGATTACTGCAAAGGTGAGAATAAGCTCTACTTTTAAGTCAAAACTGATATCTTTGATAACCTCTGGCCAATTATCTTTTTTATAATTTGTAAATGGTAATCTAAGTGGCATTTAAAAATATGTTGATTTTATAGAAGAACGTGATAATTGTTCAATCAGTTAAAAGTTAATAACTGAAAACGCTCTATAAAAACACAGACTGACTGATGATAGGAAACATTTTAGAGAGAAGTTTGTTCATTGACATAATGTTTTAAAACAGTGCCACAAGGGGATGCCAATATTGAAAAATGCAACGGTGACTTGAAAAGCAAGCATGGTTTTTGCTTTCTCTGGTATGCTAGAGGGAAGGATGATAGTGTAAATCTGTAGATACAAAGTTTCCAAATATCAAAATGTTCAAATGTCAAAGTGAATGTCTCGTTTTAGAATGTGAAAAACATGAACACGTGTTACTGATGTAGTAATACATATAGGAATTTGAAAAAAACGTTGAAACTTATCGGAATGATATATGGCCAAGGTTGTGATAATTTGACAGTTTTGTCTCAGATTTTACTTTAAGGTATATTTAAATTATTCTACAGCCTTTAAATAAAAGTTCTTTTTCTGAAGTCAGCACGAGTTTCCCATCGCTGTTTAATACGTATTACCTGAGAATAGTCCATCTGTTTTACTAACCGAAGGAACAAGTCTGTAAAAAAAAATTTGAGAGGTAGGCAACAAGCATAAGTCAGGGAATTGTAAAAAAATGATGTAAAAGATGATGGTGAGTGAATGTAGGTCATGCAACATTTATGGTTCATGTATAAATGTATTCCTTACAGAAATAATACTGTCTCTTTGATATGCAAATTTTTATAGATATTTAGATATTGCATAGCGTCATTGTATATGCTTTATTTGAATCTATTTGAGAGATACTTAAAAAGTATGATTTGCCAAAATGTGTTAAAACGTTTGTTAACCCAAGTATGCATCCATGTATATGGTGAAATAAAAACCTTCTCTGAAAAGTCTAATAAATCGAATAAGCCAGATACAGGTCACATATAGACCGTGAAAAGAGATAATTACATAAAAATACAGTAATTTGCAAAACAAGCTTAAGGATGATGTATTTCATTATGTTAACAATGACTTATTTTCCTTTATCAAGAAATAGTATGCCCAACACCACCAATGATTCAAAATGGAGCTTATATCTGTCCAACGGTCACCTCCAAGTTCACCAATGGCACCTCCTGCAACTTGCACTGTGAGACTGGATACACACCAATCTCTAACCATTCTATTCAATGTATGGAGGAGGAACAATGGTCCCAAAACTCACTTTGCGTTGGTGACTATAAAAATTCTAGCATGCACATCTAATTGTTGAAATAATAATAAAATGCATATACACCTCTCAAAAGTTTGATGTTAGTCTCTTATTGACTGCCTGATCACGTCATATATCCAAAAGGTCAGTATGTCAAATGTTGAAAATAATTAAACCACTTGGGCGTGTAAAAGATGTATTAATAGGGTAGGGTACAAAGGCATATATGTCAATCAACACTTTGGCTGACCGATACATTCCTTGTACATTACCATAGTTATTTTCTACCATAAGATAAACAGTTTAAGTGAGATTTTATCCATATGATACTTATTCAATTTTAGATACAACTGCTCCAATATTTATCAACTGCCCTGCCAATAAAAGAATTGTTTTGAAGACTGGCGAGACATCATCAGGCGTCACTTGGTCTGAACCTATGGCTACTGATGTTCCAGAAAGCAATCCTGTTAATGTTACTTTAGTGACGACATTAAAGTCCGGGAGTGAATTTCAAATCGGAAATTACACTGTAACATACAGGGCTGTTGACACTGCAGGAAATACGGCAACCTGTTCCTTCACCATTGACATAACAGGTGAGAAATTAAGTTCCATTTTAGTTTCCATCAGTGAAGGGGTAAGCATTAACTCCAAAAAATGTAAACCATACATTTCGATACTTATTCAACAAGAATAAATCGTTGTTGCAAAGTTCAATTCCAAGGTACATGTACCATATGAAAGAAAATTTGTTTTCACATTTAAAGAAATTATGACTGAAGCCATAATGGTACTGTTTCTTTTACCAAATTTAACTATGGCCCTTGTACCCAAACTAAGTGATCGACTTCAGGAAAAACACCATTTTTTGCCTTTCACACATTTTGTTTATCTTGCATCATAAGGGAATAACTAGATGTTGAAATGTCACATTTAAAAAAAAAACCAATGTTTAACAAATATTTACAAAAAGGCTATGATTATACGATTATTGAATACATTTGGAGTCAATGTGACTTCAATAACAAAAGTAAACACTTTTCTTTCTTTTAGAGGGTTCTTTATAGTAAAAACTTACCAGAATTCGTAATGCCCGTTTGAATGAATTTGTCATTTCAAAAAAGGATGTCATTTTGAAGGTTCGTACTGCTGTAACTAGTAACTCAGGTTTGACAGTTGAGTTTGAAAGAATAGAATTACTTACATTAAATCATTCAAATCTCCACATTCATTTCTAGAATGTAACATGCTTTTTGGACACCATAATGCCATTATTTTATCAATACAATATCCAAAGGAAACGAAACGTTATGTGGATGAAATGTTCTTTCATTAATTGCTAGTGCATGATGCATCAAATAATTATTTATCAGAATATGTTTTGGTTAACTTTTTCCCATCTGTTTACGTGTGTGGAATGCTGGAATGTCTGTTTTCAAGGTGGATGTCCAAAAGGATATTACGTCTACGAGCCTCAACAAACTTGTATTATCTGTCCAACTGGAACCTACCAGGATGAAACGACGCTGAAATGTGTACCTTGTCCAACTGGACTATCAACATCTTTAGAAGGTTCTTTTGGATCATCAAGTTGCAGGGGTATGTCATGCAATCGTAATATGTTTCTTTGTTTCCTTAGCAGAATGATAAATGCTAACTTTGGTTAACTCTATAATATTCACAAACCGCCCACTAAATCTACTTTGTGTTCCAATGTTCGAAACTGTAGCCTTTCTGTTTGCTGTAACCAAAGTGAAATTATAATTTTATTTATAGAATGTATAACCAATAACAAAGATAGTATGGTTTTTGTAATCATATTTTGTTATTGTTTAGAGGGGTATTACCGTAAAATTCCCATTCTTTTAAAAAACAGAATAAAATATTGTTACACTACTACTACTACTACTACTACTACTACTACTACTACTACTACTACTACTACTTCTACTACTACTACTACTACTACTACTACTACTACTATTACATAAACTCATTTTCAGAATTTTCTAAAACTGTCACATTCTCCTCTGACAATCTATAACCATGTAACCTTCACTTTCTTTAGAACATATAATTTTCATGTACTTTGTGAGATATTACTATTATAGAACTGTTACATTTCAGAGTATTGTAAACCAGGCACCTCTTCTTCTGATGGTCTCCAGCCATGTTCTCCCTGCGCTCTTGGTTCTTTCCAATGGTCTCAAGGAAGTAAAAGATGTGATTTGTGTCCTCAAGGACAGACCACCCAGTCAGAAGGAGCGGTTAGAATTCAGGATTGTGTGGCTTTGTAGCTACACAAAAACCCTGTTCACATGGACACATTTACTTATGTGAGTAAACATACTCATGTAAGCATTTTTATTTCGGGTGGCATATGAACTCATTTGCTTACATGAGTAAATATATTCCTGGAGTAAATAGACCTAAGTAAAGTTATATTTACTATACCTATGAGGTCTAATAAAAGCAAATTTACTTATAATATAAGTATAAATACTCATGGAGTATATGTGGTCATGTGAACAGAATTCATGTTCGCTTAGGTGAGAGTTTCACCAACTTGTTGAAAAAGCCATTGAGTATGTTATGTTTTTAATACAATATATAAAAAATACATACAAAAAATATCAATTGCTGAAGAAATCTTTCATCTACATCAGAACATATGAGAAATAATCTGACAATCTGATTGAATTCAGTTTTAAAAACCTACACCCTGGATTAGTGCGCGCTACTGAATGTTAATTTGATTGAACCTGATTTTCCTTTATTGCATGTATCAAATGGCGCTTTGATGGTTTGGGACCACAAATGGTGAAATTGTTCTCGCCTCCATACACTTCTTCCACACAAAGTTCCAGTGTCAAACCTATACTGTCAAAGTATGGGAAATGTCTCCTCTGTTTTAGCATGAGAAGCTTTCTCAACGACATCTATTATCCCAATCAGGAGATTTACTTATACCGGGCGAAAACAACATGTAAACATGATGTATATTTACTTTTACTTATGTGAGTATATTTACTCATGTAAGTAAATTGCTTATGTAAGTAAATTGTGTCCATGTGAAAGAGTCTTAAGAAACCAATTTAATATTTATTGCAGAGAAAAGTCTGGTCAGAATTTCACTTATTTAAAAAGATGTTTTGATGTTTGGATTTTAAAAGAAATAAAGGTTTTTTCATTGTATTATGTTGAAGTTTCAGTTATTTGTTGTTCGATGTAGTATTGGAGAATAAACGTCACAAATAATCTGTTAATGAATACTCAAATAATCAAAGACTGAAACTGAATTAGTGACTGACCACTATCATATATTTATAATATCTTTCTTATTTCTAATTGGGTATATGCAACTAAGTAGTTTTGAGTTCAGCTTTTTGCAAATTGTAATAGTTACCATTACTTGGAAACTTCATTATTGTATGCTAGTAAGTCTGGAGCAGAAAGCAAGCAGATATGTCACTCATTCATCTATCATTCACCTACTATTCATTCACTAATATATTTAATCTGTTTCACATCTGTTTGTAATTTGTAAGAAATTGTTGTCATGTTCTTGTAAAAAGACCTCTTCCTTATTTGAACAATTCTATTTAATTGAAAATGTTTGTGAAATACAAATTATTACCTTAATGTTGTCGGTAAAACTACAGTGTCGAAATACTTAAAATACAAAATTAATATCTCAATAAATTAAAAAGGTATCATTGCCTTAGTATAAAAATAAATAAGTGTAAAAGTTATAATTGCCACCATAATACAAACTAATATCTATTAAAAAGGTATTATTGCCAAAATGCAAATGTAATATCTCAAAAAGTGAAAAAGATGTCATAGCGAATATAACATTTCTTATTATTTGCAAGGAAAAAGTAATTCTAAATGAAGTATAACAGATTAGTATGATAAAATGCTTGTCGACGAATGAAGCCTTACAAGGTGGTTGTAAACTGTTTTGGAGAACTTTCAAACGCAAACTATTGTCATAAAACAGATAGAGAAATATTACAGCAGATAGCTATAGAACTTTACTGATCAATTAAACCCAAAGCAACATTTGAAATAATATTTTTTCCAAGAAGACATTTATATGAGGGAAGAGAGATATTTGACAGTATTAGATATTTAAAACCTCACTATACACCTGGTGAAGACAGAAACCTGAATTTGTAAAGCTGTCTAATTCACCTTTGTTACTGATCGTCTCTTTTTATGTGGTAAGTATTTTCCCTGATAGCAGAAATATTGTTATAATAATCTCGTTTTTCAACACAGGCTCAAGAAAAACTAGAACAATTCCAGAGGCTCTATTTGGTGAGATATTCACATCAATTTTGCACTTCGGGCCGGCAGAACCAATGCCTATCGGATATCTTATCATATTCAGTAAAAACTATTAAAAAACCTCATAGCATTATGATGTTGCACCATCTCTACAACAACATTTCGAAGTTTCAGAAGTTGTTACTAAAGAATGGCGATTGGTTAAATGAGTCAAGGGCAACTGTATTTGATCAGTGTTTAATCAGAGAAGTTACATTTGAAAGAGATTTACAAACAACCATGAAGCGGGAGTAATGATCTTCATTCAGCATCCTTTAAAACACGCCTTTTCCCATGATTGCAATGAACTGTCATATTGATTATTGTTTCAGCATAACGTGAAACCATCATTACATGTTTATATGTATATTATGTAATTTTAAATTTGGGAAAATAACACTGAGGCGTTTTTTGCCCGGTAATGTAGACAAAATATTCACTCTACAGTCCGTATGTAGATGTATATCGATTTGGATACTACCTTTTAATCATTAAAGCCTAAAATATTTCCCATCTTAAACTAGTATTTAGACATTTGGGAAGAAGAGTACCACGACATTATAGAAAAGTAAAAACAATATTTTGATAATATTCCTTGGGGGTAAGTAAACGTGCTCCAATCAAGATTATTTTTAGGGAAACTGTTTATTCATAGTCACAGATGTAAGTTATAAACTGTTATACAAAGTTGTTGTACAATGTTTCCAATATTTCAATACATGTATACATATGAAGTTGCAAGATGAAATAATACCGGTATTAGCCTAGGACTTCTGACGAACCTGAAAAGTGTTTGACAAGTGTGTTTAGCTATGCATGCAAAATGTTGGTGAGGCTACTCTCTTTGTATCTACATTTACAAGTTATTTGATTTATGAGTATAAAGAATCTTGGAAACATTGGAAATATTAAATCATCATCATATTTGATCCAAATAGACAATGATATTCTATTGCGAAATATATATCTAAAAACTTTAGAAGTACTGTTAGTTTGTTTGGTTAACGAATCAGAAAGGAAATAGCCCATGCCAATGAGATAGCCCATCCTATGTTGATTTTACAAAATAGGGTCACTATGTTGGCCCTATGTACTTGCTATAAACATTTCTGAATGTCGAAAAAATAGACTTTACACACACTATTGCAATCATTTAATAAATCCATCCGTTAACTTCAGTTCATGTTTCTATTATCATCTATGTCACTGCCGCATCTGTTTGTCACGACGATCTCTAGCCTAATCAATTAAACTTGTTTATCACATACAACCCGTTGTACATTGACAGCTAGTAAGACATTACAGGTAAGTAATACATGAGTGCAGATTTAAAATAGTGCTCCAGTGAGATATACAATTATTTAGATTTGATTACAAGTAATTGCAACACCTCGATTTTATCATAAACTCTTGGTCATCTTTTATAGCTTATTTTGGTGACAACTCAATCATCATATGCACGTTTGGCTATGTAACATAGTGGCTCTGGTCTGGCCATTCTTGATAGCTGAAGCGACCTGTATAATCGTCTATGAGAAATGAACTTTGGTACCCCAAACCCATGTCTCTTATCTTATCTAATGTTTACACAGGACTGGTCCTAACGACGGTACTCAATATTTACCAAATAGGGCACACAATATTAACTAACAGGGCGTTCCACACAGCATTATCAACCGATATAGATCTTTATATTAACCATGAATTTAAATTAAATCCAATTATGTTAATGTTGTGCATCTAATTATTAAGCAAACTCCATGATTAATATGATGAAGTATTTATTTAAAACATTTAAATTTTACAATAATCTTATTATGAATGATGAGAAATACATGCCATTTAGATATTGAACAAATATAACAAGTTTACATTTGGGATAACACTACCTTCAATAGTACACATTCTTGTATTTTTTCTGGCTGAGTCCCATGCGGGGTACCAGCAGATTACCACACAACCAACCTCGTTTCGACAAATTCGAGGTCCAAAAATCGATAATTAAGCTAATTTTACATTGAGTACCCCTCTGATAGATGTAATTTGGCGCAGCTCCCAAGATCAGAAAGGAAATTGCCCATGCCAATGAGATAGCCCCTTCTATGTTTATGTTTACAAAAGACGGTCGCATGGGACCCTGCCGGAAAAAGTACAATAATTTGTAGTATTGAAGGTAGTGTTATTCGGCTGCGTACGCACGTATGTACGTAAGAAAAGGAATAACTAGAATACTGTTCCCTGGATTCTTTTCATATTTTGCATATGGGTTCATCAAAGGGAGAGTAATGTTCCTACAGAGGCTTGTGACATTGACCTTCATTTCACGGTCACAACGAGACTTTGACATTTACCCGTGTCAGCGGGATATCTCAAGAACCATTCACTGGAGTTTCTGCATATCTTACACATAGCTTCTCCAAGGAAAGACAAAGGGCTGAGTAGATTTGGGTGACATTGACAGTATTCTCAAGGTCACAGCGGAACTTTGAATTTTTAGACATGTCAATGTACATGTAAAGCTTGTCAGCGGGATACCTCAAGAACCATTCACTGGAATCTCATAATATCTTACATAAAGCACCTCCAAGTGAAGACAAAGTGCTGATTATATTTTTTATCCTTGACATTAATCTCAAATTTACCCCAGAACTGTGAGTTTGTCGACATGTTAAGCTTGTCAGGGGAATCGATATAACATCAACTGTTAATTGGATTCTCATCAATATCTTACACCAGTGGTTCCTTCATGGAAAAGTCAGGGCCCAGTCGGTTTTGCTGATCTTGACATTATTTTTTATTTTTGAAGTATTAATTTACGGCAGGGGATCATGTCACCTAAGTGACAACTACTTGTTATTATATATTCTACATAGGGTTATTACTTATATTAGTTATAAACTTTATTGGATTTAGATTGTGAAATTAGTGAAATACTATTGAAAGCAGCATCCATAGCACAAATAAGCAACAATACATTTCAAACACTCGTCAACTCGAAAGATCGCGTTATTACATAATTGAGAGTGAAATACTCTGTTCTATCGGTGAAATAAACCCTCTATCATCTAGCCATAATGTTTGTCATCACTCTACTGACGTCATTAGGTCAATGTCATTAGATCAATGTTGCTCTGATTCCTTCATCATCCCATTTGATTGAAACAGTTTGGAGTCTGCTGAAATGAAATGAAAGTCTGTCCACCTGCTTCAGTAAAGATGAATTTATTCGCTTATTATATCACAAACCAATTATCCGTAGTGGTAATAACAGTTTTGCGTATAAAGCAAAAATTGCAATGTTTATTGTGAACACATTTTATTATTTCGAATGACAAAAACTATTCCATATGGCTTAACGGATCCATGCACACTCATTTTTTAACTTGATTTTCCGAAGAGTGAAGGGTGTTTTACTATTGGTGACATTATTTTCCAATACATTTCATCAACTTATTTGAGTGAAAAAACGTGCTACTGTCCCTTTAAAAGATCGTGGAAAGTATTAATAAATTATTATATTTATATTATTGTAAATTATATGCCAAAACAAGACGCTCAAAGAACTGAAAGTGTAAACTCAGTAAGAAAGCTGTTATCTGTTAATCTTTCCTCAGATAAGCCAGCTTGATATGGACTACTTTTGGAGGTTGTCTGTAAGTAAGTTCATATTTCTGGATTTAATTAAGTTTTCAGGAATCGGTTAAGCACTTGATTGAAACTTCCTGTTATCAAGTATGATGTTTGAATAGTGGATTTGTGGATAAAGAGGGTGGAAGTATAAAACCCTGGGATGTGAAGAACCGGATTGAAGTGTTCATTACTAATGTTTTTCTTTTGGTTTCAGTCAAGGAAGCATTGCTCACATAAACGATATCTATACATCACCGCAGCGGATCATCATGAGACATGCCCTTGTATTTGGTCTCATCTACTGTGGATGTCTCCTTGACGTTTATGCGAACAGCCCATTATCTGGTATCGTTCAGTCTTGTCAAATAAAACAAACTATTTCGGAATTAATACACTTGATAAAGTAATTTAATTCAAGCGATTAGAAAGCATACGAGGTCGGTGATCGAGCCCTTTATACTATAAACATGTAAAGGGAAGTAACGAGGTGAACACCCCATTTCCCTTTGAAATTATATTTCAGAATGTTGGTATCATATCATTCAAAGTCAATACAGTTTTCTTTAAAATAAGGCATCAAACATACACATCAATCATGTAATAACAAAGAGATTATCAAAGCTTTATGTTTAAGCACATCTAAGCCACGATGGGGGCCCATCAAATTGATACACAAAATCGCTTGAAAATGTTTTTATAAAATCGCATAAAATACCCTGCCAGCTAATAGTAACCTAGTTATAAAGCCCAGCATTGTGTGCTTCAGATCGTGCAAGAATTATAACGTGATGGACATTGTAATTGTATTATGCTATGTTCAAAGATATCAAGGTTACTAAATGCATCAACTTTGAAATTTATTTCATGTTTCTTGCAGGTGTTGAGAAAAGGTTTATTTTTCACCACAGCCACGGTAAGTAGTACAATTGTAGTGATAACACAAAACATGAGGCATGAATAGAAATAATAAAATATATTTTCTGTAGCGAACTAGATGAGCGTTTGCGGGACACCGCAAAAGCAAGGCAGCCCCGAAACTTAGGGTCTCGACTTTCCCTGTTCCCTTCTCGTCAGCATCAATAAAATGAGAATTTTTTAAAACAAAAAATTGTTCATTATTCGAGATATTTTCTTGAATCATCACTTGGGTCACTTCTCACAAGTTTGTTCTTAAAATCTATTTTTTATTTCAAAATTTTATCAAAGGATTAATGTGGCCTTAACAAATATCTCATGACCTTGACCTCTGAACTTCAAGGTCACACCATCAATGATCACTTTTCATTGTGTATAACAATAATGCAATAATTTAAAGTGTTCATAGTTAAAATAAGGCATATTCACAAAAGCATGCTTAAGTTGTGACCTTGCTGTAAATCATCACTTGGGTCACTTTTCACAAGTTTGTTCTTAAAACCTATTTCTTATTTCAAAATTGTATCAAAGGATTAATGCGGCCTTAACCATTGAATCATGACATTGACCTTTGAACTTCAAGGTGACCTCGCTGTGACCTTGACCTTTGACAGATTTTAACGAAAACCTTTTCAAATCTTGGTCCTCCTTCATATTTCATATGTACTAAATAAGAGTCTGATCGCACAAATAAATTTCAAGTTATTGTGTTATAAGGATTTGTGTAGCGATTTCAGAACTCGTGACCCCAGGGTAATAAGTAAGAAGTTATGTATATGAGTTCTCAAAAGCTTCTAGGAAAAAAATTTAGCTAATACAAAACGTAGCGGCGGCGACGAAAACTGCGCAAAACCGATAAAGTCGGGGCTGCTAGATATGGCATTTACTAATTAAACGATGATCCGTGATTTCATTGTTTGTTGACGTCATATATGGTCGTAGAACAGCAAGCCGATCTTAAATGCTCTGTTCATAAAATTAACATCATTTACCAACTGTGCACAATTTAATCTAATGAATAGAACATTGGACTTTTTCTGTAAAATACCAAGTATATCCGATCTCTTGAAAGTAGAAATAAATGTTTAAACTAGTAACTGCGACACTCGTGAAACTATAAATTTCTACTTCAGTCGACGGTATTCAACGGGTAATGTCAACTATCCTCTCTTTATAAATCCAACTTATACAATATACTGTATACAGTTGATTATTCAATATTGTGGCCAAAGACCAAAGTACAAATGCCAACAAACATATACAAAAGCTACATAATCTTTCACTCCGAAAAATACCACAACATCTCCCAACTTTCCCATTAAAGGTAGTTCATCGGATTAAAGCAAAAATAAAAGACTTCTATATTTTTCGATTGTTTAAAAAAGCAGTGAAAATATTGTCACCAATAGTAAAACACCCTTCTCTCTTAACAAAAATAAGTTCAAAAATAGACCCATTGACTCTGCTCATCAGACTGCTAACAATAACATAAACACATTTCAAAATGTAAATGTTTTAGGAGAATTTAGCACAGATATAACAAACTTGAAGTACTTGAGAAAAGGATGAACATATTGAGTTTTAGCTTGTGACCCTGATGACCCCATTTGGGGTCACTGGGTCACAAACCTGCAATTTAGAATCCCAATTGGTTAATGAGTTTGCACACACTTTTTCAGCTCTCTAGAGCTTTTTGTACTGAGAAGATGAAAATAAGTTTTTAAGGTTGTGAGTCCTGTGACTCTAAGTTCAACTGAGTTATGGGATCACCTAATCTGCAATTTATAATCAACACCGTTTTAACCAGTACGGATAATTGGTTTGTGAAATAATATGTTTTTCAATCTAAAGAAAATATAAATGATATAAACTATCATTATAGATGGGAAATTTGAAAAAAAAAATGAAATTTGCAAAAAAGTGCTACAGCCCCTTTAAAACTATTTAAATTATATTAAACTGTTTGTAGACATCTATATTTTTTAAAACTAACTTATTTGACTCACAGACCTGCTGGTGATAATCACTTACTCTTTGCACAAACTGACTAATTAACAAAGAACGATCACCTACTTACTGCACACCCAAAATCATAGTAGACAAGTAACTATTTAACCATTGAATACAATGTAACAGGAATACAACCATCTATAGATTTGCAGAGAATATAACCTTGTTTCGGATATATATGAATAGGCATTAATGATAACTTGAACCAATACTGGACACATTGTTTATGATAATCAATATATAAACCACATCTTCCGCTTTCATCAGCGCACCTGTATTAAAATCTTAATTACTTACGCCAATAACCTATTTACAGAACGATTTATAAAAACGCTTGGTACATTCAAATTTTGAATGACCCCAAACTTCACTGGACTGTAACTGAATTGATTCAATCTGCGTATCAAATATCTTTAAGAAAACTAAAGAGAAAATAATTCAAACTTATACTGTTATTGTGTATCAAAATCTAAAGCTTTGGATGCTCTTTAAACATTAACTTTCACATACCAAAAAGTGGTGAAATCCATTTGCCGGATCCTTCCGGATTCTCCCAAATATAGGCGGATCTTGAAGAATCCTGAAGAATCCAGAAGGATCCGGCAAGCGGATTCCACCACTTTTTGTCTCGTGTTCAAAATCCTTTGACTAACTTAACTTGTTATAAGATCAGCCCCTTAGCCCATTCTATGGGGAAATTGACACTTTGCAAAAAATGATTTAACAACACACGAATAATATGGTATCAGTTCTGTTTCTAGAGTAATGCATTGGGACAGGGAGCTTTAAAGTCTCTAAAACTAGTAATAATAATTTCATCATGCATGAATTTACAGTTCAGAGTGTTGTTATGGTGTCATTATTGTATGGACAACAAGTATACACATCATGATTTTCTAGAAATTGAAACACTTCGCCTATATGGTTCTGGTCCGTATGTTGGTAATGTTTTCAAAGTAATCGACCCACTGAGCTGCTGATATAGAAGTTATCTGAGATGTTATATCTCCTGTCAAGTGTTAACGTTGGCTCTAAAACGACTTGGTATATTAAATCAAATCACAACAGATTTACCACATTTTCCTCTTCATGTTCCTTTCTGCTGCGACAAAGTTCTTTATAAAGGCCGGTTGACACTGTCCCAATTATGACAAATGATGCCATTTCGGTTCCGATTTTGGTTAAAAACCAATCAGAATCCGGAGCAGGTACGATACAGTCAGAGGGCAATACGATGTAACACAGTGTAACAGGACGTAACACACGACTACAATGCGAATGTCGGGTTAACCTTCGCATTGGCCGAACGTTATACAGTCTGTACGAATACAACACGATGACATCATGAAGGCAACACGACGTCGTATTAAGAGTTCGACAAGTATGCGATGAGATCATCACGTGACATCCACATTATATAACTCTGTTTCTGTGACGATTTGCCTCTCGGTGTCGTTTTTAATTTTAATTTTAAGAAAGTACCGGCCGGACAGCGTAATATAGCCTTTGTTGTAGTATGGCAGAGAAAGCGTAAATCTGATCACTGCTATGAAAACATGAGATTACCGAAATTAGTTAAGTGCACTTTTCTCTTTTAACTCTGATTACTCCTTTATACATGTATACCACGGAGAAGCATTTAAAACATGTTATATTATATGGAAAGTGGTGCAAGGTGGTCCATATCAAGTTTACATGCAACATTTTGAAGTTTTAAAAAAATAATAATTTGTTGGTCTTATTTTTAAAAAGATTTTGAACCCCTGATTCTCCACTATCCCATTACCACTCTGGATAACCTTATGAGTTAATTATATAATTAGGATGACTACTGGGTAATGACACAAACATATTAGTCAATAAAGATGCTGAAACCAGTCAAGCGTGAGTTGCCATGATAGCAGAAATCATGCGACCCATTCAATTCACTGTTCCGGCTTCTGCTGCACCATCGGCTGATGTTCGAAAATCTTTGCCTGTTAAAAAACTTCGAACCCGTGTGCGAATCTTCATTTTCGTGGTCATCATGTGTCTCATTCTTTCCCTTCGCACGGCAATCGAGTCGAGATGCCATCTTGTTTCTCCTTTATATATATATATATATATATATATATATATATATATATATATATATATATATATATATATATATATATATATATATATATATATATATATATATATATAAGTAAATTTAAATAATACACTGAAGACGTATATCAACTTTTTTATTACAAACTAATAACCTTCAAAAAAGAGTTACAGTGCACAAACAGCAAATAAGAGATGAAAATTTAAGACACTTAAAAGTTAGCAAACATATATCACAGTGTAGTAAAGGTACATTCAAAATATTTCCTTTTTACGAAATATACAATAATGGAGGTGACACTACCACACAATTAGTAACAAAAGAACAGTATTTCATTTCAAAATGTCCCCCTTCATTAAACAGCAGTTAACACCATAATCCCTAATCCTATCACGGCCAATTAAGACCAATCAGATTATAGTGGGGATAACTCTCAAAGACGCTTGTTGATTGCTTTGACGTTATTAGCAACCTGTGTTGCCAAGACAGACATTTTTACAGAGACTATAAGACTACTGCTATGCTTCAAACAATTATTCCCTGATGAAGCTTCGAAACAAGAAGCCGAAATATGCATATCGGAATATAAAGTATTGATTATGAAAGTTGATATACGTCTTCAGTGTATTATTTAAATTTACTTATACACTTCTCCACGTTTGATACCACATACCTATTTCAATATATATATATATATATATATATATATATATATATATATATATATATATATATATATATATATATATACACACACACACACACACACATTTGTTTCCTATACAAAATGTACAACAATTGATGAAACGTATTGCAGTGACGTTATGCCATAGCATGAGGTTGTGAACTATACTAGTTACGAACTATAACTACGAAATATCAGGCCAATCACTTGACCTTGCACAAACCATATCCTATACCATAAACAGTGTCGAAGGTTCATTTTGATCTGCATCATGCTTACTATTTTTCCGACTTGCCAGATTGCGATACACCTGTTATTCCCAATGGTCACGCACACTGTCCTGCAACAACCCACCATGAAGGTCAGGTGTGCACCATCACCTGTAATAATGGGTTCAAGGTCAGTGGGAAGTCAACTATAACCTGTGATGATCGAGATTGGACCATAGGAGCCTCTTGCGTTGGTGAGTTTTTTTTATCATTGCTATCACAAAATGATATTTCCGTAATCAAGACTAAATGTTGATTTTTCAGACATACAGTATTTACATAAACGAATTGAAATAACAAAACAGTTATCAAATATATTATCAGTGTAACAAACTTGAACGGGTGCCTGCTGAAAAGTGAAATTTGGTTAATCAAACCTCCTAAAGTTACCAGTCTGGATCAAAAGTTATTGCCTTATTACTAACAACATATAACCAAACGTTTGTATCTACTGTAGGCAAGCGGGATATATAATGCTTGTAAAGGAGAAGTCGAACTCGCTTACAGTAACATTTTGCGACACCAATTTATTGTTGTGAATAAGTCTAAAATGATATGGATTACGTTGTTTTGGACATAGAATAATTATTCTCACACTAATATAAAAAACGCTTAAATTTGCCGTAACACCTTTTTAACGGTCATTTTACGAGAGGCCGCATAACGTTACAGTCACCTATATTCGCGGTAAATATGTTACTTTGTGTGTTATTTGAATTACATGCGTATCTCAAGATGGTGACACATTTAAATCGCCTGATATAATCAACTGATAGTTATTCTTTCACCGTGTACTCGTAGATTGATAGTATGTACAATAATGATTACGAGGTAGGCCGTCAAAGTTACACTTGAAATCATCAAAACTGCCGTGACGTCAGGTTTTTACATTTATGTAGGTAATTCAAAACATTACGTTAAAGTGATGAAAAACGTTAGGTGACCCCCTATTATCATTTCTGAATTCGTTTGTTCAGTTAACTGCGCTCATCAAATTAAAGTTTTAGCGATATCTAAAATATGTGTGTCAGTGAAAATATATGTTGAATATGCGAAACACTATGATAAAATGCCGTTTTTAATTAAAAATTGCTTAATTTAATTTTGTTTCTCTTCCCAGCTTCATTAATTTTCAAAATATAGACTTGCTATACGTCCCCGTATGTGATTGAATGAAAGGATTCTGAGTTTATTCGTTGAAAACTAGAGCTTCATTTAAATACATCAAATCAGTCAAAAATGGCGTAATTTACCGACAGGAGCATTACTATTAATGCCGATAAGTCTTTAAATCGTTAGGTGACCCCAAAATGTTCTTACAGTTTTGGATAAAAGACATAATACATTTGCTATTTTGAAAAAATAAACGAATTCTAAAATAGTTGATTCGTCCCATCTCTCCTAAAATTAATTTGTGTCTTGTTTTAGTCGTTATGTGCACAGAACCACCTCCATTTCAACATGGGAAGGCGGCGTGTACCGGTGGAATGTCAATCTTCCTGGCTACAAAGTTTCACAAGTCTGGAGAACATTGTAAAGTTACGTGTGATACTGGTTTTAAACCAGTACACTCTTCAGTGACTTGTGTGAGTCCTGGCAAGTGGTCTGGAGCTGTCCAATGTTCGGGTATGTATATCACAGACTTAAAAAAAAGTTGAATCTAACTTCTGAGGAAAACGATATCTCCAAAATAAATACTTCAACTTTACTGAATTTAAAATAGAATCTGCCAGAAGTGCTAGATAAGCCAGTGTGTATCGCCGACGAACATTATATGTAATCCATTTCTATATAAAATTTCATGGATAAATATGTTCATGGTCAATGGCAGAGTCATAAAAATAAATTTCATTAAATCATTTCTTTTCGATTGTAATACAGGCATTAAATCTAACATTAACAGAAATCACCTGCAATGCACCACCCAAGCAAGCACACGGGTCTTTGCACTGTTCTTCAACCACCCACAAGGTGGGATCCACCTGCAGTCTCACCTGTTCCCATGGATACATCCCACGCAGCTTACAAACGACAATCACATGTTCAGGAGATTCAACTTGGTCAACACCAGCAAAATGCATAGGTAATTTGAACAGTGACATTTAATGCCCCTGAAAAGGAATTTGTCAGTCTTTGACATTTCGTAATAAACAGAATTTTCTTTTCAGCGGCTCGATGTCCAAATCCTCCTGCTGTCAGTCATGGCAGCTTCCACTGTTCTTCCGCCACTGTTCACAAGCCAGGGTCCACGTGTTCACTGACATGTGATGCCGGATATCAACCAAGCAACAGTCACTCCGCAATCAGTTGTTTGTGGACATCAAAGTGGTCAACTTCGCCAACATGTCACGGTATAGCTTCTTTGAGGGGCATTTCAGAAGTTGGAATGATAAGAATTGCGAAAATTATATGGATAACAACTTCTTTATTCATGATATGCGACGTTTTGACACAGTGAAAATATAAACTTTCTACCTCACTCGATGAGATATACATAGTATTAGTCGAGAAAAGACAGATAACATCTATGTACTACTGGGTATAAACCGAGCAGCACTCGCACAACAATCAACTGTTTGTCAACATCTCATTGGTCTACTTCAGCCTAATGTATTGGTAGGTTAAGTGTGCATGACAAAAATAACAAGACATCATGAAATATCATTCGTTTAGGTTAAATAAACAAAAGACAAACCTTGCAATTGATAACATTTCGGTAGTTTGAATAATATAAACATAATTTTCAGAGGTAACATGTCAAAGTCCAGATGTCAGCCACGGAAGTTTTCACTGTTCAACAAGTTTTCCCAAACAAGACTCGACATGCTCATTGACCTGTGATACAGGATTTAAACCAAGCAGCAGTCACACCACAATCAGCTGTTTGTCTACATCAAGGTGGTCAGCTTCTGCAACATGTAGTGGTAGGTTTAATCTTATGACAGTAATTTGTTTCAAAAAAGGTTTCTGGAAAACAATTACTATATGCTGGTGGAAAAAACGGTGACAGCAAGTAATCTATTCTATTTTGGAAGCTGGAATAATATAAACGGACGTTTTCATTCTTCATCAAGCTTGCACAAACAAGGCTCGACATGCCCATTGACCTGTGACACAGGATTTAAACCAAGCAGCAGTCACACCACAATCAGATGGTTGTGTACATGAAGTTGGTCAGCTTCTCCCTCATGTATTTGTGGCTTTAATCTAATGACAATTATTTCAAAACAGGTTTCTGAAATAATAATACTAAACGTTGGATGGAAAACAAAAAAACATTTAATTATTTCTACTTTGGAGACTAGAATAATATAAACTGTATATTTCAGAGATACAATGTCCTACTCCTGCCATCAGTCACGGACGTTTTCACTGTTCAACCAGTTTTCCCAAACAAGGCTCGACATGCTCACTGACCTGTGACACAGGATTTAAACCAAGCAGCAGGCACACCACAATCAGCTGTTTGTCTACATCAAGGTGGTCAGCTTCTGCCACATGTATTGGTAGGTTTAATCTTATGATAATTATTTGTTTCAGCAGGTTTCTGAAAAACAAATACAAGACGCTGCATGTAAAAACGGAGACACCATGTAATTTATTCTACGTTTGAGGCTAAAATAATAAATACTTTATTTTTCAGAGATACAATGTCCAAGTTCTGCCATCAGCCACGGACGTTTTCACTGTTCAACAAGTTTTCCAAAACAAGGTTCGACATGCTCATTGACCTGTGATACAGGATTTAAACCAAGCAACAGTGACTCAACAATCAGCTGTTTGTCTACATCAAGATGGTCATCTTATCCCTCATGTATTGGTAGGTTTTATGTTATGACAATAATGACTTTGTTTCAAAATAAATGTTTGAAGAAAAAATGCTATATCCTGAAGGTATGTTAAAAATGAAAACATCTGATGTATTTTATTTTGGAGTTTGAATAATATGAGAATGATTTTACAGAGATACGTTGTGCAAGTCCTGCTGTTAGTCACGGAAGCTTTTACTGTTCAACCAGAGTGTACAAACAAGGCTCGACATGCAGACTGACATGTACTTCCGGGTTTAAACCCAGCAACAGTCTCACCACAACCAGCTGTTTGTCTTCAACAAGATGGTCAACTCATGCCTCCTGTATTGGTAGGTCAAAGTCATAGCTAAAATAACGTTATAACATTGTAACATTTTGGATCTCACTATTCGCAATAGTGCACATACTTGTACCGACGATACCAACAGTATGCTGGCATTCAAGATCATGTAGATTTGAGTGTTTCAGCCTTTTCTCAATTGTATTTCTTCGGTCGCAACAATTAAGACTTAATCTTTTGGAAAAGTAGGTTTATTCAGAGCGAAAATTTTAAAATCGCATTGTTTGAGGTTGCTAAGGTAAATTTGGAGAAAGGGAGACATCTGTTTTTACGAATTAAACAATGTCTAGTAAATTATGGTTTGCAAACTTTACAGAATAATATTAACGTGAGTGTTTTTAGAGGTAAGATGTCCACGACCGACTGTCACTCACGGAACGTTACACTGTTCAACCAGTGTGTACAAACAAGGCTCCACATGCTCATTTACCTGTGCTACTGGATACAAACCAAGCAGCAGCCACAACACAATCAGATGTTTGTCGACATCAAGGTGGTCCACCACATCATACTGTGTTGGTGAGAATAATGAAGATGTTGATAGTCAAACTATAGAACTAGGAACTTTAACATGTGAACAAGAGAAAACAATTGAAATACTTAACTGTAAATACTAAATAGTGTAGCATTATTTCTTCACGCCAAAATGATCCGGTTCATGACATGCTTCATATGTAAACTTAATATATAGTTTAAATTTCTTTTGATTTACAATATCGATCAGCTGTCCTGCTCCTCCAATTCACACTTTCAGTTGTTCCCTAACAATCCATGAACATATCGATGGATATCAGACAACCAACGTTAACATTTGTAATATTGTTTTCAACTTTAGTTTCACTTTCGTTTGACTTACAATAGCGATCAGGTGTCCTGCTCCTCCAAAAGTTACACATGGTTCCTACCACTGTGCTTCCTTGACTACCCATAAACTGGACGATGTATGCCACTTGAACTGTGGAACTGGATACAAACCTAGCGCTTTACAGTCAGATATAAAGTGTTTGTCTTCCGACAATTGGTCAACTGCTGCACATTGTGTAGGTGAGTGTACATTCTTTACCTTCTGAATAACTGTTCAACAAGAAAAATATCACCTTTACTGGACTTAAATTGATGGCGGGGGATGCAGCCATGTCCAGTGGTGATAGACAACACATGACAGTAGTCCTCTGTTCATTCATGTAATTCATAGACTCGGACATAGAGGTTTCACTTAGAAGGAAGCAAGTGCTTGTTGATCTTACATAGTTCAGCAGCCGAGTCTGCTGTGCGGGGAAGTACCATAAAGTGTATCCCTCTTACAAACACTGGTACATGTATGTAAGTCTAAAGATTTCATTAGTCACTTATTTCTGAGATTCAACAGGTACTCTTTTTATAGTAAGGGATCTGGCTCGACGAATCGTCCAGGAACCCCCGACCAAAAGAAACGCTATGTGAGCTATATTGACATCAGTACTGTGGGTTAGAGATTTTGTATCTGTTCTATAAAAACAATATTGATCAAACATGATTACATAAATTACATTGATAATTACACACAATTTATATTCATATAACATGTAATGTTCAATACTGTCTTTTTATGTAAATTCACTGCTGGTGATAAAAGCCTTCAGAAAGCCATGGTTGGAGGCATCTTGTTAAAGCTAGAAAACACTATAAAAATGATAATGTATGTATGTCATATGTAAACTGGAAGACTGCATTGTGGCCATTTTGGGCATAAAAGCTTTGATCGAACAATTAGTTGTTCAAAGTAAATGTACCAAATAAAATAATTGTACTTCGACGTTTAAGTTATATATATATGTGAGTTTTGTTATTAATAAATTCTAGCAATAAGAATATGTAGGTCTATTATCCGTGAAACAGGCAGTCAACCATTAAAACTTTGCTTATTTCAAATATACCAATTCGATTGATTATGAATCATTTTTAGGTTTATCTGTAAAAGGAAGGCATATGGATCTGGATCTATTTTAGTCCAAAAATAATGACCAGGGCCCCCTTTCACAAAGCACTAAGGTGATCGTAAGTCACTAAGGTAACCTTAGTGCAATGTTAAAGAATGGGAGTTAAGGTTAACCTTAGTAAAGGTTGCTTTGTGAAATGAGGCCCTGGTGTCCCCATGCTTGGTGCTTTCAGTTTTGACAAAAATATGCTTCTATCCAATATTTGTTTATACATGTACATGCTTCACTGTCATGAAAACATCATCAGTACATTCAGTACAATACATATACAAGTCCTGTTGGCATTTACAATTTGATAACTGTGGGGGAGGTTGATTGACCACTGATGTAATGAAAGTGCAAACTTCTGCTCTGAATTGGTACATGTCTGCTCATTCAGGTGTAAAATGGTTTTAAATTGAAAAAAAATCTTATGTTTACTTACGTTCAGATTCTAAGTAACACAACGGTCGTTTTAATATGAGATGTGAAAGGGGATAATTATTTCCGATAACCAACATGGTCACTTTGTGAAATATTTGCTACAGCTCTGGTCATATAATTTTCCCAAAATATGAAGAGGTCAAACATCGTTGGTTGAAAGTTGATTTTGAATATTCCAACTGTAAGATTTGGTGATACAGGTTGGAGGCTTCTCCAAACAATAAGAGGTTGATGATTCTCTCCACATAGAAAGATATGACTTGAGTAATCTCTAAGTCTCTGTTCTAATAGGACAGGTTTGTCCGAGCGATAGATAATCTAGATGGGTATCAATAACACTGTGTTGGAGAACCAATGACATTGTTTAAAACTGAGTATTGTTGGGAGGACGAGTTCATTCACATGTACCATATCATGATGTAAAAGTAGAGCCATTGGCTCTGTAGTTCATGATAGAGGGAAATAAACTAGAGGGTTATAGGGTTACGAAATTCATACACATGTTATAGTCCACACTTACAAAGGACTCTCTACACAACATTTCAACATTCAGACGTTTAAAATAGGTTTCAAGGCTACAATCTCTGTATTTAGGGTCATATAAATCTAGATAGCACTGCTCATTGGTGCCTCTTTGACACAAGTCACAAGTACAAAATAAAGTTAAAAGTGCTGTGAGAATAGCAGTGTTTTCAAGTACGAGCGGAAGGAGTCAATAGAGGTTGCATTTCTGACTTCAAGAGGCATACTGTTCCATAGGACCAAAAAGAAGGAGGCATGACTGACAAGCTGAGTTCTGATGAATGGAACAGTGAGCTGTAGCTGAGATGAAGACCGCATATTTTGTAGCGGAACATACGGAGTGAGGAGTTCCTTTAAGTATAGGGGGACTGTCTCACAGTGAAGAGCTGAGTAGGTCAGAGTCAGAATTTTGAAGCATATGCGTTTCTTGATAGGAAGCTCGTGCAATTGTTTCAGGATTGGTGTTATGTGCTCCTGTGGTCTAGTACGTGTAATCACCCGGGCTGATTTATTCTGGAATCTTTGTAGATGATTGATTGCTCAAGATCCTGATAGAAGAGAATTGCAATAATCCAGATGTGAGGTAACATATGCATGGACTATGGACTATGTATGCTGTTGTCCTCAAGCGTGCACTGCTTTCACACGTGGGTGGCGTAGAAAGGATAGGTGTACTCTTCAGATTCCTTCGAACATCACTGTGGAATTTGTTTACATCAATATCAACAGTCTTGCTATGAATGACCGATTCGAGGACTTGGTTAGAATAGAGATTATTCAGGTCAAATCTTAAAATACAAGTCAGTTCTTTTACTTGTTATCTCTGTTTCAAGTGGTCCATATTTCTTTTCCTCTAGTAGAAAACAAATCAGACTATAGATTTTCTCCCTATTTTCTATCCAATGAAATCACATTTTTACTTCACAGAATTTAGCCTTTAAAGGTGTATCTATTGTGTTGTCGTTGGTCACATATGCCAAACTTCATAAATTATGTCAATCGTTTGCCGTGTTGATGATAGTCCACTCAGCATACCAACGATGTAAAGGTTAAGGTTATCGATGTGTTGCGCGTCAATTGGTCAAACGTAATTTTGGAAACTTATTTACACCAGACAAACTAACAACTTTGGGTTGATAATGTTTGATGGGTCTTATAACTACTGTGAATGTAAATGGGAAGTGTAGTTTCGGTTTCTATACATGTAAAATGATATTTTAATTAGAAACTAGTAATTGTGCTACATTTGGCGATTGCGGATGAGTAATGTATAATAGTATGTTAAGTCAACATGTTTGAACTGAAATCAGTACATATCGTTTGTTTTCACGTATTTCAGCCAAATATGATTTTGTTAAACACGATGGATGTATCTTTAATTGAAAAAAAATCTTAGAACATATAGATATAATTATTAAAAGGAACTATTTTTATTTTTTGCCTCATATGTGATATTCTGTATTTATCTGTATGTGTATGGTCAATTATTTTTACTTATTTCCAACAGTATATATTGAGCACAAAATTAATGTTTGTCCAACGTTTGTGTTTCCAAAATGGCGTATAATGTTTCATTGGTAAAAGTCACCTTAGCAATGGCGTCTCACTTCACACACTACTCTGTGTGCAACCAATCAGGATTCTATTTTCTAGTTTTCTGTGAAAAGGAATGGACTTGGGTAACCATTATGTAGAGAGAATACTGTGAGTGCGACAGCACTGATAACATTTGAATTTAGATTGATAAGATAACTCTTAGTTTCTCCTCCTGTACAGCTTGTGATTCTCGACTACTCCCTAACATTTTTGTGAGCAAAAAGTAAGATATTTAGATAACTATTCTTGTTTTTCTTTCATTATTCACAGAAATCAGGTGTCCTGCTCCTCCAAAAATTACACACGGCATTTACCAATGTGCTTCCTCGACAACCCACAGACTAAATGATGTCTGCCATCTACAATGTTCAACTGGATACAAACCAAGCATCCTCCAATCAGATATTAGATGTCTCTCTTCTGATGCATGGAGCCGTGATATAAGTGGAATACTGTTGAAAGCGGCGTTAAACCAAAACTCACTCACTCACTCTGATGCATGGTCTACACCATCAACGTGTGTTGGTATGTTAAACTGCCATTTCTTTTTGATGTCATAGAACTGAATAAACTTTGTGTCAAGTTACAGATTCAAAGTAATGAAAAATGGTATCCTCTGCTAACTTAAGATCTCCATTTACTTCTGAAGCACTTTATGACGGTTCTTGATGGAATCTAATTCAATGTGTATTGGTCGGTGAATTATCTTATATTACAGTATATGCTTATTTAATTAAACACAGAAATACGGTGTCCTGCACCACCCAAAGTTGGCCACGGAGTCTATACCTGTTCCTCACCCACAATACACAAACTGAACGATGTCTGTCATCTGCAGTGTTCAACTGGATACAAGCCAAGAACAGCTGATTCCGATATTAAATGTCTGTCCTCTGACCTTTGGTCTTCTTCATCATCATGCGTTGGTACGTACATTGTGTACCCAAGAGTCGAATAGGATGGAATAAATACTGAAAATAGATAAGACTCATGAATTTGTTAAACAAAAGGATTCATGATTTCATTCCTCCTCCTCAACAAAGAAGCGTGAGATATAGTATTCATTATGAAATCAAAATGGAACAAGTCAGGAAACTTAATTATTCACTTGATTATTTTTGTACTATGCATATATGCTCTCAAAAGTGAGTGTGACGTTGCCATAGTGTTTGTAAGCTTGACTTTCCTTTCCTTCCATTTTACCCTCGCCAGCAGTATATGTGAAGAAGAGTTCACAGGATTCTCATGATATCTTACATAAACCTTTTCCCAGGGAAGACCAACAGGTTTTGGTGACCTTGATATAATTCTCAAGGTCACAACGAAAGTGTTCTTGCATATGAACTTGTGTCGGTGAGATATCTCAAGATTGTCACCATGTCACGTAGACAGGTCCACTTAAGGTAGAGAAACAGCTCATAAAATTGGAATAAACATAAAACTATGTTCAAGGTCACAGCCAACACAATTTTGCAGCACGATAAATCTCAAGAAGAATTCAATTGATTCTCTTCATGTTATACACAAAGCTTCTTCAAGTTAAGATAAAAGGCTGAATAGATTGTGGTGAACATTAAAGCTTAGACATCATAGGTTTGACATCAAGAAAGTTTAACTGTATTTCTTATCCCAAACTATATGACCTTTATTTTCTTAAATTTTGAAGGGATAAAGTGTGGCCCGGAATGATATTGCCTTAGTGACAATTGTTTGTTTGCCCTAATACATGGTATCCTTTTTTTGAAAACAGAGATCAAGTGTCCCGATCCTCCCAAAGTTTCCCATGGTTCATACGTCTGTGGTACTTCTTCAATACACAAACTGAACGATGTTTGCCACCTGCAGTGTTCGAGTGGATACAAAGCAAGCACAGTCAAATCAAATATTCAGTGTCTGTCCTCTGACAAATGGTCTTCACCATCTGCTTGTGTTGGTTTGTCTTTTCCTTTTGATGCTATAGAACAGAAAACGAAATTCAAACTCAAATGAATGGAAAATAGTAAATGTTGTATAGCCACCCTCCAAGATGTATTAAGTACCACTGTAAATGGTTTCTTGACTTCATCTCATTCAAAGTGTTTTCGTCTGCCCTCTCCGTTGCATTAGATTTGTTCATTATTTAATTAATCACATTTTTATTTGTTCCTATGATTAACACATAGTATTCTTTCAATGATCACAGAGATTATCTGTGCGGCACCTCCAAAAGTTACCCATGGTTCTTACGTCTGTGGGGCCTCTTTAATACACAAACTGAACGATGTCTGTCATCTACAATGTTCAACTGGATACAAGCCAAGCACAGCTGAGTCCGATATCAAGTGTCTGTCCTCTAACATTTGGTCTTCTGCATCAACCTGTGTGGGTATGGACATTTCCCACACACAATTAAATAGACAAGTAAAAAGGAATCGATAATAGATAAATCGTTAATATTTTAAAACAAAACTTCAAATTGGTAAATAATTGACAAAGAGTGTATGGTTGGCTTCCTGAGATAACTGATCAATTCTTTTTCACTGATGACAGAGATCAAGTGTCCAGTTCCTCCATCTGTTACCCATGGTTCCTACGTCTGTGGTGCATCTACAATACACAAACTGAACGATGTCTGTCATCTGCAGTGTTCAACTGGATACAAACCAGGCACAACTGATTCCGATATTAAATGTCTGTCCTCTGACCTTTGGTCTTCTGCATCAACCTGTGTGGGTATGGACATTTCCAACACACAAATAAATAGATGATTGAAAAACAAGTAAAAAGGAATCGACAATAGATAAATGATTAATTTGTTTAACAAAACTCCCAATTGGTAAATAATTGACAAATTGCATGTGGTTGGCGTCCTGAGATAACTGATCAATACTTTTTCACTGATGACAGAGATAAAGTGTCCAGTTCCTACGAAGGTTACCCATGGTTCTTACGACTGTGGTGTATCTACAGTACACACACTGAACGATGTCTGTCACCTGCAATGTTCAAGTGGATACAAACCAAGTACAGCTGATTCCGATATCAAATGTCTGTCTACTGACATTTGGTCTTCTCCATCAGCCTGTGTTGGTAAGTCAATTTCGCACACTAAGTTAAATAGATGATTGAAAATTAAAGTAAAATCGAATCGATAATAGATAAATCATTAATTTGTCATACAACACTTCAAATTAGTAAATAATTGACAAATTGTATATGGTTGGCTTCCTGAGATAACTGATCAATACGTTTTCACTGATGACAGAGATCAAGTGTCCTGCTCCTCCCAAAGTTACCCAGGGTTCTTACGTCTGTGGTGCATCTACAGTACACAAACTGAACGATGCCTGTCACCTGCAGTGTTCAACTGGATACAAACCAGGCACAACTGATTCCGATATCAAATGTCTGTCTACTGACCTTTGGTCTTCTGCATCAACCTGTGTTGGTATGTACATTGTTCACCAACGAATTGTATAGGGTGAAACACAATAACTGAAAAAAGCATGTCACATTGTGTTATATTAAGTTAGATTATAGACCTGGATGTGATAAACAAAACGATTCATGATTTCAATGACCACACATTTTATTTGCCCCTTATTCAAAAATAGTATTCTTTCAATGATCACAGAGATCAAGTGTCCGGTTCCTCCACATGTTACCCATGGTTCTTACTTCTGTGGTGTCTCTTTAATACACAAACTGAACGATGTCTGTCATCTACAATGTTCAACTGGATACAAGCCAAGTACAGCTCATTCCGATATCAAATGTCTTTCCTCTAACCTTTGGTCTTCTCCATCAGCATGTGTTGGTAGGTGCTGTTTCCTTAAATAGATTGAATAGAATAAACAACAAGTAAACACGCATCGATAATGGCCATAAATGTATTGAATAAACTTCAAATATGTTTAAAAGGTATACTTTATTGACAAATATCATATGTATGGTTCGCTTTCTCAGATAACCATGTGATACTCTTTAACTAAGAATTGAAATCAAGTGTCCGGCTCCCCTAAGTTATTTATGGCTCCGACCTTAGATACAATTACTTGTTTGTTCCTGTGATTAATGCATGGTATTCTTTCACTGAACACAGAGATCAAGTGTCCGACTCCTCCCAAAGTTACCCAGGGTTCTTACGTATGTGGTGCATCTGCGGTACACAAACTGGATGATGTCTGCAAGCTTCAATGTTCAATTGGATACAAGCCAAGCACAGCTGATTCCGACATCAAATGTCTGTCCTCTGACCTTTGGTCTTCTCCATCAACCTGTGTTGGTAAGTCAATTTCGCACACTAAGTTAAATAGATGATTGAAAAATAAAGTAAAATCGAATCGATAATAGATAAATCATTAATTTGTCATACAAAACTTCAAATTGGTAAATACTTGACAAATTGTATATGGTTGGCTTCCTGAGATAACTGATCAATACGTTTTCACTGATGACAGAGATCAAGTGTCCGGCTCCTCCCAAAGTTACCCAGGGTTCTCACGTCTGTGGTGCATCTACAGTACACAAACTGAACGATGTCTGTCACCTGCAGTGTTCAACTGGATACAAACCAGGCACAACTGATTCCGATATCAAATGTCTGTCCTCTGACCTTTGGTCTTCTCCATCAGCCTGTGTTGGTATGTACATTGTTCACCAACGAATTGAATAGGGTGAAACACAATAACTGAAAGTAGCATGTGTTATATTAAGTTAGATTATAGACCTGGATGTCTGTCACCTGCAGTGTTCAACTGGATACAAACCAGGCACAACTGATTCCGATATCAAATGTCTATCCTCTGACCTTTGGTCTTCTCCATCAGCCTGTGTTGGTATGTACATTGTTCACCAACGAATTGAATAGGGTGAAACACAATAACTGAAAGTAGCATGTGTTATATTAAGTTAGATTATAGACCTGGATGTGATAAACAAAACGATTCATGATTTCAATGACCACACATGTTATTTGCCCCTTATTCACAAATAGTATTCTTTCAATGATCACAGAGATCAAGTGTCCGGTTCCTCCAAATGTTACCCATGGTTCTTACTTCTGTGGTGCCTCTTTAATACACAAACTGAACGATGTCTGTCATCTACAATGTGCAACCGGATATAAGCCAAGTACAGCTCATTCCGATATCAAATGTCTGTCTACTGACCTTTGGTCTTCTCCATCAGCCTGTGTTGGTATGTACATGTTTCATTCAAAAGTTTACTTAGATGACAAGTATTAAATAGATATAGATAATAAACATCAATGCGATCAAATAAATTATCACAGTTATTATCTGTCCCTGTGATTAATGCATGGTACTCTTTCAATGACCACAGAGATCCAGTGTCCGGCTCCTCCCATAGTTACAAATGGTTCTTACGTCTGTGGTGCATCTACAGTACACAAGCTGAACGATGTCTGTCATCTGCAATGTTCAACAGGATACAAGCCAAGCACAGCTGATCCCGACATCAAATGTCTCTCTTCGGACCTTTGGTCTTCTCGACCAGCCTGTGTTGGTATGAAATTTTCGAAAATTAAGACAAGTAGAATGAAAACCAAGTAAAAGGTAATCATTATTCATAATTTATTTGTTGTACCAAATTTCAGAGAAAATAAACCAAACAAAAAACAACAAAAAACTACAGATGGGCGAATTATTTAATTTACAAATGTTATATTTAACAGGTACTATTGGCTCCCTTGGCTTATCATCTCTTATACTCTTTCCCCGAAAGGTTCAAGATTTCATTGATCACGGTTGTTATTTGTCTCTGCGATTAACGCATGGTATTTTTCAAATATCACAGAGATCAAGTGTCCGACTCCACCCAAAGTTGTCCACGGTTCATACGACTGTGGTACCTCTTCAATACACAGGTTGAACGATGTCTGTCACCTGCAATGTTCACCTGGATACAAAGCAAGCATTGGCGAAACAAATATCCAGTGTCTGTCCTCTGATGAATGGTCTACTCCATCTGCTTGTATTGGTATGTTAAATTGTTACTCCTTGTTAATCCCAAGAAGTAAGGAACGCATAAAAAATGCCTATTCTGATCTACTCGTTTTGAAATGAAATGAAGTTTATCACACAAATTGTATTTTGGGATACACACTTAAAGCATTGGTTGTCTTTTAAAAGGATCCTAAACACAACCAAGTATTGTAGAATGACATTTTTGGGATGAGAATATTGACACGGTCTATGCTCTCTGTGTAAATTACCTCTTGAAATATAAGTGCCTGAAAATTGTCAGGGTCTATACACTGTTCTTTATCAGCAAATACTCACATGAGAAAATTGAAACAGCCAAACATTTCTTAACCAAGAGCAAAAGCAATTTGAAGTAAGATGGTCGGAACTGCTCTTACACATCTCAGAAATAATGTTATTCATCACAAAGTTATTGCAAGCAAGAAAACAACACACAACGATCTGCAATGTAAATCAAAAACCTATTTCTGGACGTCTTCATCTGACTAAAAGATGATTGCAGTCTATTGCCTCTTGTCCACGGAACTCATCGTTTGTGACATAAGTCTCATTGTGATAGTGAAGGCGACTGATAAATTTCAGACAGTCCCAGGAAACATTAAACACGAGGCTACTGCAAGAAGACATGTATGGCGACCCGTGTTGATCATGTCATCAGGTCGAGGGTGACTATGTAGAGGGTGATGTTGCTGATGGCTAGTCAGTTCTCATTTTGGGCGACATCCATAACAATGGCTTGACAGATTGCCTACCATGGCCGTCCAAAACCCTGATCTCAACTCTAAAGAGCAAAGGGAAGATGTGGGACACAATGGAAAGGGATGTTAGAACTATAGACGTGTATTCCGCAAACTTTGGGTTTAATGGTTGATGTAAACCTGGAGCAATGATACTCAATCAGATGTGAACAAACTGATTGACGGGCGTAAATATTCTTTCTATTCCTTTTGAAAGATTGGTCCTTTATATAACATAATTTATTATGAAAGCTTGTTTTTCGAGCGATCTGATCGGTCGAAAGGCGATCATGTGACCTTCGACAGAAAAGCATATTGACTCCAACCCGAGTCCAACTAAAAGCCGTATTGACTTGAGTGACGTCAAACGATTGTTGCATGACGTCAAACGATTGTTGCATGACGTCATGCTATTGTAATCATGCATCACCCTAGCTGTTCAAACCAAATTGCATTTTGACTGTATCTCATTGTTTTTCTTTCAATTCTGTATTGAATACATTATAAAACAATTATGGACTGGTGAATTCGGTCAATACCTGTTTTTATGGACCCGTGAAAACAATATTGACCACGGACTTCGTCCTTGGTCAATATTGTTTTCTCGGGTCCATAAAAACAGGTATTGACCTCATCACCAGTCTATAATTGTATAATATTTCTTAACTGACCTAACACATTTATAATTTAGGCAGTTACCTTAATAATTGATTAACAAATTGTGTGATATATCTCGGGATGGCAACCGTTATAACCATGACCATGAGAAAAGAAGAACATTTTGTTTACTTTGTTTATTTATCTAATTTGTCACTATTATAAGAAAAATCGTTTCTGTCCAATGTTATTCAATTTGTTGACGTTGTATAACTGATAACATGACCGGATCCTCCAACTGTAATTATCTGCCTTGTTCAAACCAAGTACACCACACTCAGACATAGAATTTAGTTCTTCTGACAAATGATTTCAGCCATCTTCATGTGTTGGTCATGAACATTTTTAGTTCCATTCCGTGTTATGATGAAATACATGGGACATTCTGTGTTAACATTAAGTAACCTTTTGCAAATGAGTTTCGGTTGCACTGAGAGCCTGGGCTTTGATTTATAAAGTTGATGCTAAGATTGTCTTAAACAAAAGTTTTTTGGTTGGGCATTGCAGTTAAATTTTGACAATACGATAACACTGGAAAAAAATGTAAAATGTTATAATATAATAGTAGTTAAGGACATTCATAATTATTTTACATATTACATTACTGTAATTTTTAGACAGCTGCTAACTTCGAATTCGTTAATTCGAAATAGTCAAGACTCTGTGTTGATGAATAATTAACGTTTGAGAGATACCTATTCTATGTTTCATTTATGCAACGAAAAAAATCATTTGTGTCAGATGTACAATGTCTTAGATGCCAACTTATAAATATGATTTTGGAGTATTCCACTTATTAAAAAAAATGATTTCATGATCTCGTGCAGATATTGGCAAATGATAGGGAGTTACTACTGATTGCTTAAAACTTGCAAACTGTACATTTCCAATTAACATTTCGTTTCAGAGAAAACATGTCCCGACCCTCCCCTTGTTAACAACGGAAGTTACGAGTGTAACCAAACAGTGCACCCTGTTAATAGCGAGTGTATCCTGCATTGTGACTCTGGATTCAAACCTAGGTATCGATCGGTCATATCGTGTTATGATAACGAGACATGGTCAGTGGCAGATAACTGTAAAGGTGAGATACAAGTACTTTTCCCCAAAAATATATATCTAATTATCTATAATCTTTAACAAGATGGCAACCTCCCAGTAAAGGGGAAACCTCTTTCGTTGACTGACAATAACTTTTTGGTATGATGCTGATGACTTTTCTTGGCTCAATTAGGTTAGCTTGTACCGGACCAGTAATGGACCAGTGGCATGCCATTACTAGAATCCAATAAAATTTAACCCTTTCTGTCACAGTACCTTCAATTTATCGTGCTGTAAATATAGAATATCCAAATTAATAACAAGTCAAGGTTGATTTCACCAATATTATTATCTAGAATATTATTTGAATTGTTAACTATCCTTAAATTATTATTATTAACCACATCAGTATGGAACCTTACCAACTGTTTGTAATGTTTCATAATGGTAATCATAATCAAATATGTATTCAAATATTCATATGTTTAATTCAAGTAAAAGCCAACTTACATTTGACAGATAGGCCTACAAAGATAATATATAGAAAAGGAACTTATAATGTTCAACCTTTTCTTTTATGATATGATGTTAAAACAAACAGCAGTATATAGTGTGGTAATGGTTGTCTACTGTTAGCGTTTATCAAATTTACCAGCCAATTTTAATTAACTATCAATGTTATGGCATGTATACGGCATTTACGGCCTAGACCATATGATTCGACAACTGGGCCAATACGGGGAAACTGGGCCAATACTGGAAAAACGGGGCCAATACGAGACAAACTGGGAAAATATGAGTTTGAGCATGCGCAGTTGCACATTTGGTGAGGCCCGAAGCTGTCGCTTCACAACTATTTGTTCACCAATCTTGTTTATATTTATTATTTCAATATAAATGAGATGTCTAGTGTTGTGCAAATAGAATGAAATGAAGTTAATTAAATAAAATTGTCATTAATTAAGTATTTCCGTATTGGCTTCGTCTCGGGCCAATACAACGGACCTCGGACCTGTAACTGGGCCAATCCGGAAAAACTTAATTAATAACATTATAGTATTAAACCGTTACTGGCCCAGTACAGTCATGTTTGCTGGGAATTCTGTGGACAAAGCAGATTTCGAAGGTACATTTTAAACATAAGAAAGTGAATTGTATAAGAAAGATGAGTGGTTTAAGCCACACGACACATTTACCCCTCATGTATACATGTATGCCTTACAAAAGTGAAACAATTACTTTTTTAAATAGATATTTAGATAGTGTTTTGCGTCATTGTATATGCTTTATTTGAAGGTATTTTAAAATTAATTGTATGGAATGATTTGACAAAATGTGTTTACCGGAGTACACCGGAGTCTCTGGCAAAACTAGTCAACCGAATTTTCCTCATATCGGCTGTGAAAATTGATAATTACATACAAACTATAACTTTGCTAAAGAAACTTAATGATAGATGGAACATTAAGTTGTCCCTCATTGTGAAAATGACATGTTTTCTTTTATCAAGAAATAATATGCCCGACACCACCAATAATTCCAAATGGAGCCTACATCTGCCCGGCAGTCACCTCCAAGTTCACCTCAGGCACCTCCTGCAGCTTGCAGTGTGAAGTTGGTTACACACCAATCTCTAACCAATCTATTCAATGCATAGATGAGGAACAATGGTCCCAAAGCTCACTTTGCGTTGGTGAGTATCAGAATACTTGCATGCATATTTAATTGTTTATAATTATAAAAGTTCAGATACTCATCTCAAAAGTATGATATTAGTCTCTCATTGACTGCCTGATTACCTCACATAAGCAGAAGATCAATATGCTAATGTTTTAATAAATTAACAGAAATGGACTTGTACTTAGAAATAAGTTAGTAAGATATAGTAGTCCAAAGCGATATATGTCTTTCAACGTTTTTTTTTGTGAATTATATATTACATTGAGTTAGCTGCAACAATAAGGTTAACATTTCCAATGAGAATTTATCCAGATTATTTTGTTTATATTTTAGACACAATTGCTCCAATATTTGTCAACTGTCCTGCCAATAAAAGAATTGTTTTGGCGACTGGGGAGACATCTTCAGGGGTCACGTGGATTGAACCCACAGCTACTGATGTACCAGAAAGTAGCCTTGTAAATGTTACGTTGGTGACGAATTTAAAACCCGGGAGTGAAGTTCAAATCGGAAATTACACTGTTACATACAAGGCTGTCGACACTGCAGGAAATACAGCGAACTGCTCCTTCACCATTGACATAACCAGTGAGAATGATTTATAATATTATCGTATCAATATAATTCATGTTTAATTAGTTGACGCTGTAGATAATGCTATACGCATACGATTTTAATATAGTTTGGCTTCAGCACTTGTTATCTGCGATTTAAACATGATTTTAATAACGGTAAATGTTTTATAATTGAGTGAAACAATTGAATATTTTAGTTTACAATTGATTTTAAAATGAGAATAATAAAAACACCACATACTTATCGGGATTACTGATATCCAAGGAATTATACTGATATCCATGGAAATGTGTATATGCCAATACTACTATATCGTTTCATACCAGTTATAAAATAGGTCCATTCAAATGCTTTGAAATGCCTTGTAATATCCTAATGTACAAGGTAAACGTATACTGGGAATTTTGCGAGGTTGGACACTTTCATGGTTCAGAGCCCGACGGCCTTTTGTTGATTTAATTTTCGTGGTTTGGGAGTGATTCGTATTGGTATTGATAAACAGGAAAGTTTCGTTGTTTGGGATGATTCGTATTGGTATTGATAAACAGGAAAGTTTCGTTGTTTGGGATGATTCGTATTGGTATTGATAAACAGGAAAGTTTCGTTGTTTGGGATGATTCGTATTGGTATTGATAAACAGGAAAGTTTCGTTGTTTGGGATGATTCGTATTGGTATTGATAAACAGGAAAGTTTCGTTGTTTGGGATGATTCGTATTGGTATTGATAAACAGGAAAGTTTCGTTGTTTGGGATGATTCGTATTGGTATTGATAAACAGGAAAGTTTTGTTGTTTGGGATGATTCGTATTGGTATTGATAAACAGGAAAGTTTCGTTGTTTGGGAGTTATTCGTATTGGTATTGATAAACAGGAAAGTTTCGTGGTTTGGGAGTGATTCGTATTGGTATTGATAAACAGGAAAGTTTCGTTGTTTGGGAGTTATTCGTATTGGTATTGATAAACAGGAAAGTTTCGTGGTTTGGGAGTGATTCGTATTGGTATTGATAAACAGGAAAGTTTCGTTGTTTGGGAGTTATTCGTATTGGTATTGATAAACAGGAAAGTTTCGTGGTTTGGGAGTGATTCGTATTGGTATTGATAAACAGGAAAGTTTCGTTGTTTGGGATGATTCGTATTGGTATTGATAAACAGGAAAGTTTCGTTGTTTGGGATGATTCGTATTGGTATTGATAAACAGGAAAGTTTCGTTGTTTGGGATGATTCGTATTGGTATTGATAAACAGGAAAGTTTCGTTGTTTGGGATGATTCGTATTGGTATTGATAAACAGGAAAGTTTCGGTTTTTGGGATGATTCGTATTGGTATTGATAAACAGGAAAGTTTCGTTGTTTGGGATGATTCGTATTGGTATTGATAAACAGGAAAGTTTCGTTGTTTGGGATGATTCGTATTGGTATTGATAAACAGGAAAGTTTCGTTGTTTGGGATGATTCGTATTGGTATTGATAAACAGGAAAGTTTCGTTGTTTGGGATGATTCGTATTGGTATTGATAAACAGGAAAGTTTCGTTGTTTGGGATGATTCGTATTGGTATTGATAAACAGGAAAGTTTCGTTGTTTGGGATGATTCGTATTGGTATTGATAAACAGGAAAGTTTCGTTGTTTGGGATGATTCGTATTGGTATTGATAAACAGGAAAGTTTCGTTGTTTGGGATGATTCGTATTGGTATTGATAAACAGGAAAGTTTCGTTGTTTGGGATGATTCGTATTGGTATTGATAAACAGGAAAGTTTCGTTGTTTGGGATGATTCGTATTGGTATTGATAAACAGGAAAGTTTCGTTGTTTGGGATGATTCGTATTGGTATTGATAAACAGGAAAGTTTCGTTGTTTGGGATGATTCGTATTGGTATTGATAAACAGGAAAGTTTCGTTGTTTGGGATGATTCGTATTGGTATTGATAAACAGGAAAGTTTCGTTGTTTGGGATGATTCGTATTGGTATTGATAAACAGGAAAGTTTCGTTGTTTGGGATGATTCGTACTGGTATTGATAAACAGGAAAGTTTCGTTGTTTGGGATGATTCGTATTGGTATTGATAAACAGGAAAGTTTCGTTGTTTGGGATGATTCGTATTGGTATTGATAAACAGGAAAGTTTCGTTGTTTGGGATGATTCGTATTGGTATTGATAAACAGGAAAGTTTCGTTGTTTGGGATGATTCGTATTGGTATTGATAAACAGGAAAGTTTCGTTGTTTGGGATGATTCGTATTGGTATTGATAAACAGGAAAGTTTCGTTGTTTGGGATGATTCGCATTGGTATTGATAAACAGAAAAGTTTCGTGGTTTGGGAGTGATTCGTATTGGTATTGATAAACAGAAAAGTTTCGTGGTTTGGGAGTGATTCGTATTGGTATTGATAAACAGAACAGTTTCGTGGTTTGGGAGTGATTCGTATTGGTATTGATAAACAGGAAAGTTTCGTGGTTTGGGAGTGATTCGTATTGGTATTGATAAACAGGAAAGTTTCGTTGTTTGGGATGATTCGTATTGGTATTGATAAACAGGAAAGTTTCGTTGTTTGGGATGATTCGTATTGGTATTGATAAACAGGAAAGTTTCGTTGTTTGGGATGATTCGTTTTGGTATTGATAAACAGGAAAGTTTCGTTGTTTGGGATGATTCGTATTGGTATTGATAAACAGGAAAGTTTCGTTGTTTGGGATGATTCGTATTGGTATTGATAAACAGGAAAGTTTCGTTGTTTGGGATGATTCGTATTGGTATTGATAAACAGGAAAGTTTCGTTGTTTGGGATGATTCGTATTGGTATTGATAAACAGAAAAGTTTCGTGGTTTGGGAGTGATTCGTATTGGTATTGATAAACAGAAAAGTTTCGTGGTTTGGGAGTGATTCGTATTGGTATTGATAAACAGAAAAGTTTCGTGGTTTGGGAGTGATTCGTATTGGTATTGATAAACAGAAAAGTTTCGTGGTTTGGGAGTGATTCGTATTGGTATTGATAAACAGGAAAGTTTCGTGGTTTGGGAGTGATTCGTATTGGTATTGATAAACAGAAAAGTTTCGTGGTTTGGGAGTGATTCGTATTGTTATTGATAAACAGAAAAGTTTCGTGGTTTGGGAGTGATTCGTATTGGTATTGATAAACAGAAAAGTTTCGTGGTTTGGGAGTGATTCGTATTGGTATTGATAAACAGAAAAGTTTCGTGGTTTGGGAGTGATTCGTATTGGTATTGATAAACAGAAAAGTTTCGTGGTTTGGGAGTGATTCGTATTGGTATTGATAAACAGGAAAGTTTCGTTGTTTGGGATGATTCGTATTGGTATTGATAAACAGGAAAGTTTCGTTGTTTGGGAGTGATTCGTATTGGTATTGATAAACAGGAAAGTTTCGTTGTTTGGTATGATTCGTATTGGTATTGATAAACAGGAAAGTTTCGTGGTTTGGGATGATTCGTATTGGTATTGATAAACAGGAAAGTTTCGTGGTTTGGGATGATTCGTATTGGTATTGATAAACAGAAAAGTTTCGTGGTTTGGGATGATTCGTATTGGTATATTGATAAACAGGAAAGTTTCGTTGTTTGGTCCAAGGTTTACCCAATAAAACAATGAAAATGTTCAACCACGACAATTTACCGGTATACGGTATAAACAATAACAATTCAGTGTGGTGGTGATTTTTGTTGCAAGTTTTTGAACCGCGTACCTGAGATGAAGAGGTGAAGATTTAACGCTGTTTTTTTAAGAATATTTGATTTATTATTAACTACCAGTATTATTGCAGGGAGAAAGCCTATAACACCACTGTGACAATGCATTGTAGTGAAACGTGCCAGAACTAGGAAACTAAGGGTGCTACGGTGCTGAAATTCAGTGTATCATTGCACCAAAAGGTTACTGCATGCAGAACTGTCTTTACAGCACACACAATTGCAGGATTCGAACCTCGGACCTCTTGACCCGAAACTTATTACTGGGGTGCTATCCCGTCGCTTGACCTGAATCGAGGCATATAAACGTAAATATATATTTGGATTGCTTGAATTTCTGTTTTAAAGGTGGATGTCCAAAAGGATATTACGTCTATGAGCCTCAACAAACTTGTATTATCTGTCCCACTGGAACCTACCAGGATGAAACGACGCTGAAATGTGTACCTTGTCCAACTGGACTATCCACATATTCAGAAGGTTCCTTTGGATCATCTAGTTGCAGGGGTATAACCTTCAAATTGCTTTATAATCCATACCATACTTTGTTTAATGCAAACGTCTGATGTTTACTGTCGAGACATGTTCACCGTGTCCTTAGCAGATTTCAGTAACGCCCATTGTAAATGAATATATGACATCAATCAAACACTCACTTACACACCATGCTCGAAACTGTGGAGTTGCAATAAGAGTGAAATGGGACTTTTTGTTTTATTTATACATTGTATATCACGTTTAGGAACAGGTGTTTGAATTAACACAATTCTTCTATGGTTATTGGTTTATTATCAATAACTTTATTCAACTCGAACGTATGTATTTGGGGGAAATTGTAATATTATGAGTAGTGATTATTGTCACGACATTTTAAAATTAAAATTGTCCAAATCATGTGAAAAAAACTTTTAAAATGTGACAAATTTTGATGGTCTAAAGCCTTTCAATCATCACAACCTGTTGAAAATTTACTTTACTTTACTTTACAGACAACCCGGACAGAAGGGCCAGTTACAATGCACACTGAGTGACTAAATCTTATACAAACAAATGTCATCATCATCAATAAGATGTTTTGATGTTGGAATTTTCAATGGAATAAAGGTTTGTATTGTATTTTGATGAACTTTCCGTTGTTTGTTGATCGATTTAATATTGGATGATAATAAACGCGTTAAATGTTTCGAGTTGTGCTCCGGAAACTTATAGACAGAGCCAATAACTACATCTCCCATATTATATGCCAAGGGATAAAAAGCCAATTTTCAGATGCTTGTTACTCATGAAGCTTTATGTATGTACGCTTAACGCTTAACATAATCCAGCATGATGTATGAATGCTTGAACATTATAATTCTCATTAAATTGATACATTCATTTGATTGTGTGCAAATGCTCAAATATTGCCATAACCAGATGTTATGATATAGATCTATGTCTGAAATGTCCATTTTCTTCAATGAATCCGATTGCGATTTGAAGTTTTCATTCAACGGGAGGTAACTCAAGAAAGAAGTAAAAAAGAAAAGAGAATTAGAGAAGAAGATGAAAAACATTCTGTAGGTCGTGACCTTTGTGACTCCATTTAGAGTTGCCAATGTTTGAAGCTGAAGTATCAACTTTTTGTTTAAGAAAAAAAGCAGATAGGCTATTGAGTTTGAAAATGTGCTTACGCAGAAGTAATGAAGTTTGAATTGCATAATTAGTTAGGCAGTTATGATCCCTTGAGCATTGGTGAAAATAATAATTTTTAACCGGCATGTCAAGTGTTAACTATAAAATATGCAAATTTCCACTGAGCTACAGACCACGTTTGTACCTTCAACGGTTGAAAAATCAAAATTCTCAAAATTAAATATCCCTAGAAAAGTCGGGAAATCACAAAAGCATAATTTGGAGGGGTATTTTTTTTAGAAGTGTTGTACTGTTATATAATAATGATCACAATCAGGTTCATGAGGTAATGGAGAATAGAGTTAAAATATGTAGTTGCCAGAATGTTTTTAGGTATAACAACTATGCTCATGAAGCCGAAAGACAAGGGCAAATAAGCCAAATTCTAGAGCGGTATTCACAATTCTGTCTCGATAACCTTTTTTACACCTTATTTGAGCTTTCAAATGAGATATAACAAAAAGATGTATATGTCGTACCATTAATGAAAGAGTTTGCTAAATCGTTATTTTTTGGGGAAAAAGCAAACAATTTATTATTAATTATCTAAATATATGAGGAAACATTGAGAATACCTGCTTTGGGCATATTATAATGTGCATTATTAATGAAATGTAAAACTTTATAAAATAAATACTAAAAAAAACCATAAAATGAACAAAGGTTTGACCCAAACGAAGTCCGCTGTCAATATTGTTTTCAAGGGTCCATAAAAACAGGCATTTGCCGAATCAACCAGCCCATAATTGTTTTATTATGTATCTAATACAGAAACGGAAGGACAACAGTGACATACAGTAACAAATTTAATTTGGTTTGAACAGCAGGGTCTACAGTCAAATGATTACGTCACGTCATGATAACAAAAGCATGACGTCATGCAACAATCGTTTGTTGTTATTCAAGTCAATGCGCCTTTTTGTCGAACTCTAGGGAGAGTCAATATGCTTTTCTGTCGACGGTCACATAATCGAGTCTCGATCAATCAGGTCGCCAGAAAAATAGACAAAATACATCAAGTCATTGGTTTTTTAAACATTTATTAATGCCCCTTGTACATTGATTGTGAATCAAAACAGTTATTAATTTCCCTTGTACATTGATTGTGAATCAAAACATTTATTAATATCCCTTGTACATTGTGTGAGAATCAGGGACAATGTCTGTGTTACATCCGGATACTGTACAACAGTAGTAGCAGGAGAGGTCGATGTTATTGGGACCTGCAGGGTCAAAGTTGGTACAATCAGTCCTATCTGATGTCCCATGCCACCATTTAGAGTTGCACTCATCTTCAGATGCACAGCTGTATAATGTGAATCATTCACATCAAGGGAATGAATTATCCATAATTACATCGAATTGCAAGAAATCAAACATACACGTACATGCTAAAACAAGTTAGAAACAAGCTATACGGAAAGTGAAGTACATGTAATGTACCAACTCCAATAAGCTAAACATAGAATATAAATCAGTAATGGCACTGTGCATGTGTAGAATAAAACCTTAACAAGACTTAGTCATGTTTTAGTCATACATGTTCAAAAAGCAAGAGGAAACCTTTACTAGAAAAATCCACCCATCCAAATACGATAGTGTCGCTTAATAAGGATCCCAGTATTTATAATCTAATCATCACATTGATTAGGTAATGTTTGAAACTTAAAAATGCAACATAACTTGTTTGCTGCTTAATAGATGTAATATTTCAGGGTGACAGAATTCAAATTAATTGTAAGATTATATTAAATGTCCATATCCATTAACTTTTACCAAAAGATATATCAAAACAAACGACAAAATATTTAAGAGAAAATGTGATTCTAATCGTCATCAAATTCATTCATCATATGCTGCCTGATGTACCCCGAAAAATGTCATACCTCTTAGTTACAGAAATTGTTCCGTTGTTAAAGTTGTGCATGTGGTTCATACAGTACGGCTTTGAAATGGGACATTGTTGTAATGGAGTATCGCAGTAAGGTCCAGAGCAATTCTGACAGTCTCGTGGTGACACTGAATGAAATATAGAAATCCCTGCATTGACCCTACATCCTGTTTAATTATTTGGATTAAAACTACATGTATACGTATGCAAACTGTAGAGCTTACAATTTAACAAAATGTAGACATTTATGAACACTACACTCCGAATTTACTACAGTTAACATTTACATGTGACATTCGTACACATTAACAATGGACACCATCAAACATTGACTTTTAATTGTCCCTGGGTTCCGATGTAATGGGTTAGGTAGGACTCAGTGGATGAGTTGCAAACTGATTCGATTGGTTATAACCTGATGGTATCTACTTCAACACATAATGCGATGAAATGTCATGCTACTGAGATGCACTGGGGAAGCGTCTGAATTGTCACCCCTTCTCCATTCACGACAATAACAAGCGATTTATAAATTCAGTACAGTTTTGTCAATAATTTCTATTTTGCAACATTCCCTCAATGTTTCTTGAAAAATGTGTGTGAAATGAGACATTCGGAACTTCACATCATCGTGTAATCTGAATATGTGAAACACAAACCAATACAGTTGTCTGGGGTTGACCAGGATCCAGCAAGGCCACAGGTGATGTCAGAAGAAGAAGATCTGGTTTGGTACCCTGGAGGACAGTGAAGCTGGCATACGTCTCCCAGTTTGTGAGTGGAAGTAGAGGGACACAGGTAAACACCGTGTTCATACTGGGGTGGATTAGGACATCGGATTTCTGAAATAATAAAAATAAATGTAAATATCACTTTAAAAAATATATGGTAAATGCCGAGGCTGAATCGACATATTAGACATGTAGTGTTCCATAACTGGCTGCAAATTTTGTAAAGCAATTTGTTGTTCTCATATCAATCAACATCTTTGATAGCAAATCTTAATACCCATATGATGGAAATACTTTGTGTCATAGAAAACGAACACATTTAAAAGTAAAATGACAAAAACGATAAAGTGGGTATTAAGACATTATGCCGTTTGGATGAAGACCAGTGCAAATCATTTACAAACAAGTTTAATGGCTGTAGCATGAACGTTGATAATAATGCATTTACAATGTATAAAGTTACGATGGATGAGGGTACATTAGGTTAATCTATTCTAGCTTATACAATGAGAGAACTCAATATCACCTTTACATGTAGCTACGTTAGACCACGAGCCATTAGCTAGGCAGTTAATATCTGTTGGAAGTTGGCTCGGCTCAAATCCATTGTTACATTGAAGGGAACACACATCTCCAACTTTATGTTGCCCCCTGTCCCCACAGTAGTAGTGTCCATTGGATAACGCTGGTGGGGCAGAACAGGTCTCAGCTGTGTCAAATTGTTTAATGAGTTACTGGTAAAGGTTGACATTTCCATTGATATAATTCAAGCGCGTTTTCCACGATAATACGATTGCAAAGATAACCAGTTATTAAGAAAAGCAAATACTAATGTTTCTGTTTGGTGCTTGGGAAACATTGGATAATACATTACTATCGTAAAATAATTCATACCAATATTATAACATGTGTATGTACAAGGGCTATTAAAACAGTTATGACTTCTCCAAGAAAAACTCATATGAAATACAATGCCTCTCTGTTAAACATAATTTTCCTCGACCCGAGGCCCACCGATGCTAAACCATAGTAATGGAAAATACTTTGTTCTATAGCCCAAAAATCTCCTCATGAATAATAATATGGATACTTTTCAAATCACGCACTGCTCCACACCGAATACGTGCTCAAGGTCTCGCTCGCGTATCATCAGATATTCTAGTGTGGGAGTGGGACAACAATACACATGTATAAGCGATGGCTTCTGACAAAACACACAGGTTATATTGGCATGATGTTGTCTTGAAGCAACAGCCCACCTTCATCTCCATCTTGTGTATTCTCTTAATTTGCATAGTTCTGATGTATATATTTGCATCAATAGATTTGGCTGTCCCTAAGAAGTCAATTATAACCACACATGTCAGAAGAAGAATCCTGCTTGAACGTTCTGCAGATGAAGAACCATTGTGTTTGGTTTGTTTGCTCTGTATCTTTGACTCAGGTTCAAACTGGTGAATCCATATTCACCCTGTGTTACCAACATGAAGGAAATATCATTTGGATTGGCCTGTAAGGGAGCTAGGTGTCCCTTGTACTCAAATTGCTTGCAGTCCGTTCATCTGTTCATCAACATATATGTCAATGAAGTGGTCACTGACTCAAGTTTGATTTCTGATTTCCCAGTCAAACGTCTGTTGCCCAAGACCATGCGAAGCACACCATCAACTTACTTGTATTTGTTATGTTTTGACAGAGAGTCATTTGTATGCTCTATCTGCTACGCTTAAATACTACTGTCCATTTCTTAAGAGGTTCATAGAGAGGGCAATCTCCCTAAAGTATCTTTGGGGATTTATTTGGGATATAGATATTTTATTTGATCACTGCTTGGATTAATTTTTTGTCCATTTTGTTGTAGTATCTAACATTTTTACTTTTAAAGTTCTTTCAGTGAGCTGTTACTGTCTTTGATAACGGAAAATTGTAGTAACTGTTAACATTGTGGGTAGAGCTTAGGCATTTTGATTGGTCTTTCTTTACAACGTAGAGCAATATAAGTATACTCCAATGATATGTAGATGCGGAAGAAATATAAGTTATTAAAATGAATCTATCAGATTGTTCTGATTCTCTGATAAACATGTACAACAGAAAGTTCAGGTAGAAAGCATTCAACAAACTCGTACGTTGACCTTATTGTCAACGAATACATCTTAAAGCTGATTTCCATTAGAAATACGCACCCACACATGAAGCGGGTGTTGACCATCGCTCAGAAGACAGACACCTTATATCTGATAGAGAGTTGCTTGGTTTGTATCCACTGGAGCACTGCAGCTGACACACATTGTGAAGGGATGAGGCACACTGGTAAGAGCCATTTGTCACATGGGGAGGATCCGGACACAGCACCTCTGTCGGACATAGAAAAGGAGTCTGCTGTGGCAAAGTATTTAATGAGTTGCAGGTAAACGTTGGTATTTCCATTAATAATATTCAAACATACACCGCCATGATAATATTATTACAAGGATAATCATTTGTTAATAAAAGCAAAGTTTAAGATAATGGTTTAATGTGTACGAAATAAGGTAGAAGTTGAAAACATTGAACATACTTGTAAGGAATTTAATTGTCAAAGAATACATCTTAAAATCAAGTTTGATTAGAAATACACACTCAAACACGAGGCGGGTGTTGACCATTGTTTGGAAGACAGACAGGTTATGTCTGATAGGGAAGTGCTTGGTTTGTATCCACTGGAGCACTGCAGCTGACAAACATCAGTCACGTTGTGAAGGGATGAAGCACACTGGTAGGAGCCATTGGTCACTTGGGGAGGATCCGGACACTTGATGTCTGTAGCGAACCATATTTCATTTTTGTCAATTAAATTGTTAACAGGTGAGCTATTGTTCAATAAATGTCGGATATAAAACAGTTATCGTGTCTTCATCTCATCTTACATATCATGAAACTACTTATGCTTAAACATTCACGCTAAAGGAGAACGTGTTCTATGGATATACGAGGGGCGTTCAATAAGTGTTGCAAGCGGGGCATTGGTGTTTACATAAACAGTGTCAGCTTATAGCAGGTGTTACTATAGTCAAAACATAACATTGACACATGTCAAAACAATTTCTAGACATAACAATTATTTAGATATAATAGCTGCGCTGACCTAGGGGTCTCCATAATCATGGATTCTCTAAAACATGAACAACGCGCTGTGATCAAGTTCCTTACTAAAGAGGGATGCAAAGCTACAGAAATACACAATCGTATGTGTAATGTGATGGGTAAGGATGCTCCTAACTTTTCAACAGTTTGTCGCTGGTCTCTTCAGTTCAAGCGGGGCAGGGAGTCCTTAGACGATGACCCATGGTCAGGCAGGCCATCTGAAGTCACCCGACCGGAAGTTATTGCCGCTATCGAAAGACGAATTTTAGCTGACCGCCGTGTTAAAGTTTCTGAACTGTCTTTGGAATTCCAGATATCAGTTGGAAGTGTTGAAAAAATAATTCATGACCATCTTGGTATGTCCAAGGTATCTGCAAGATGGGTACCCAGAAACCTCACAGCACAAGATCGCCAGAAAAGAACCGAAAGTTGCATGGAGCTCCTGGATCGGTTTAATGCGGATGAAGCCAGGTTTTTGTCTCGTCTGGTGACAGGTGACGAAACCTGGATCCACCACTGGGACCCGGAAACTAAACTGGAATCCAAGCAATGGAAGCACCCGAGTTCACCGCCTACCCTGAAGTTTCGCACTCAACCATCAGCTGGCAAGGTTATGGCGAAAATCTTTTGGGATGCAAAAGGCATATTATTAATTGATTACTTGCCAACCAAAACTACAATGAATGGTCAATATTATGCCAACCTAATGCAAGAATTCCGAAAGACAATTCGACAGAAACGCCGTGGAATGTTGACACGCAGTGTTCTGATTTTGCATGACAACGCTTCAGTCCACAAGTCAAGAGTTGCACAGGCCGCTATACGTGATTGTGGATTCGAACAGCTTAACCACCCACCCTACAGCCCAGACCTAGCCCCCAGTGACTACTTCCTGTTCAGAAACCTGAAATCCGCCCTACGTGGAAGGCACTTCCGGGATGACGAAGACGTCAAAGCTGCCACAGAGGCGTGGTAAGGGGGGCAAACGGAAGACTTCTACAAAAGCGGCATCGAAAGTCTTAAAGAGAAATGGAATAAGTGTATTGAGGTGAAGGGTAACTATATTGAAAAATACAAGTAAAAAATTGACTACGCGAGTTGGTTTTATATTGAAGTTGCAACACTTATTGAACGCCCCTCGTACTTCTATATGGCAGGTGCCAAGCAGACAAATATGCACTTCAGAAAGGCATTCCGGGCCTCTAATCAACTTTTAATATAATGTTATTAATTAAGTATTTCCGTATTGGCCCAGTTACAGGTCCTCTTTCACGAAATGTGCGACTGCGCATGCTCAGACTCATATTGGTCCAGTTTATCCCGTATTGGCCCAGTTTGGCTCGTATTGGCCCAGTTTGTCCGTATTGACCCAGTTGTCGAAGCATATGGTCTAGGCCGTAAATACCGTATACATGCCATAACATTGAAAGTTAATTAATAAATGCCATTGAAAGAAATCATATAGCGATGAGTTACCATCCAGTAATGTTACGAAGCGAAAACTGGTTACACAATCAGCGAGTGGCTGAAGCCAAACGGATTTGATTACCTTGATGGAGCAGGATGGAGAGATACTTACGTACGCAACTGGCTGGGTTCGTCCATGTACCTTTAGCCTGACATGTGATATCAGAGTGTAGTCTGTTTGGCTTGAGGTCTGCATTACAGTGTAACTTGCACTCAGACTTGACATGTAGTCCGGAGGAACACGTGTATAAACCATTGGATACAATTGGAGGAGACGGGCATTTTATCACTGAAATAAAATCCAAAACAAATTATTCCCATTTAGATAAAACACGTTTCGGAGTATTTTCCGACCCCTTTCATAAAAGAGGATATTTGTGTCTATGATATACTCTCAACGATAGTAAGCATAGTTAGACACGAATATAATGCTTTTTTTATTACCTAAATCATGAAATCAAAAGTTAAATCGAAGAAAACAAAAATCGTGCTAATATCTACTTATCAAGAATTGGCTGGCTGCCCGCCGTTGACACAACGTCCCAGACGAATCGAGATGACTGGTCGCCATGACAATCACATTTTGCTATTAACCCTATCATGAATACTCTCATCAATTAATTTGCTTCTGAATGCCCTTCACATATTGAATAATCACAATATCAAACGAAAGTAAACATCATATCCTAGAATTGGCTAACTCCAGGTAAAGGTATCACAGGAATACATGAAACATTAAAAAAAATATATCAGGTTTAAATACCTTGTGGATGCAGATATAAGAGGCCACTTGCCGGAACCTCTTTTGGAAATTACAGTCATATTACAAACTTGAATATTTCGTCAAAGTGAATTATGCTTCGAGGACCATTAACAAAGACAAAACCTACTTGTTTCAACAAACACAGTCACAATATTAAAAGTGTGGCTGTAAATAAACAGGGGTATAACTCCCAGGCATCAAGTTTGCTTTCCTTATATTTGCTGAGTGACTTGTTGTGTCAGGGACGTTAACGTTACATACATACATAAAACATACATATAAACATTTGTATAGCGCCAATATCCAGCTAAGCTAAGCTGCTCAAAGGCGCGTTTACGTTTTAATGTACACATTCTAAAAATGGCCGACAACCTCTAAACCGTTTAGATAGTGATAACATAAAAATGTCAATTTCAGATAATTTTATTATAATATATCTCAGTTCTCAATGAGACTCAACTTCGGGAGTCATACAGATATGGGAAGTGCAGGACCAGTTATTGAGATGTTAACATAGATCAGACTTAATGACTGCATGGAGTCAAGAACGTGTGGCACCACCTCGCGCGTAAATAAGGGCGACAACTCTTGGCATGTTGTTAATGAGCCTGTTGACATCAGCTACAGTCGCATTGTTCCATATTTGGACCAAACACAACCCAAACTATGTATTGTTTGCGGTAAAGGATCCATCTTACGTAATTCAAGATCCATTCTGTCCCACATATTCTCACTCCTGTTCCTGTTTAGACTTGTAGCAGTCTAGGATATGCTGTCAACAACCTTGTAACAGGAGGTTGTCACCATAGACATGGTAAGCTTGTAGTGGTATTGACGGTATGTTACGTGATTTACGTTTTTTCCAGGACCAAAAGTTCAGGTTTACCCTTATAATGGACTGCTAAGTTATCATCATCCACTCACAAAGACATTATCTTGACAGGCATTTCTGGATCTTCCTCCTTGTAATCTTCGCACATGTACTCGTCCATTTACACCATGAAACTAAATTAAGATGTGAAAATGACGTGAGACAAATGCTACAATATTACGTTGTGGTGCTGTTCAGCCGAGTCATGACTCAAATGCTTGTTGTTTAGTATTACGTTGGGTCTTCGGAGAAGTCTTGAGGAGACCTTTGTTGACTGTTAATCGAGAAACTCTTACTGTAGTTATTTGACATCACCTGTCACGAAGCAAAATTGCAGACCATTTCTCTGGATGACATTCCACGGTAATCAACCCTGTCTGATGTTCATCTTGCGTGCACATCCTGAACTTTTCTTTGGTATGACATTTCGATTCATTCTGTGAAGCATTTGCATTTGTTGCACAGTGATTTTTCTAACATTGACATTGAACAATCTCACTAAATGGTGCCCTGTCATTCGAACCCCTTCAATTACTGTTAGGCCGTAAGAATAATAATATCAAGTGAAAGAATTATTTGTTTGTCTTATTTGACGCTAAAGAAGATAACAAGGTTTGATTCATTTCGTTTCATTTGAAAATGAATTCAGACATTGAAATGTAAGCGATAAGCTCTCTGCTGATTGGATGAAACACGGCCAGGTGACCAGTATACATTCTCATAAACACGAAATTGACAGTTGAAAAGTATAACCTTTTTACTATGAAGTTTATGTTAATATAACCTGCGGGACTACTTTATCACCATATCATTGCGCAAAAATGCCATCGACAAACTCCGGCATGTAAACAAGTTTAACTTGCACTGTTCAAAACGTATATAAGCCAGTGAACAAACACATTATGAAATCTTCTTCTTAATTAGTTTCAACTTTTATACTGATGTTCTTATCTGCTTATTCACTAACACATGGAAAGCAAAGTATGTATTCTGAATCCAGTTTATTGAAGATTTCAATTTGCTACTTAGAACAATTGTTACATTGGAACATTAATACATGACGCATAATAAAGTATAGCTGAGTTTCAAAAGCTAGTTCATCTACTTGTGTATGTAAATAGTGACCAATAAGTTTGTGTTTTCACTTCTGAATGGACTGTTCAACAATAATCCAAACAAGGTCATACAAGTTCATACCCCACAGTTCTGTAGCAAGTGTTTAGAGAAACCAGGGCACAAAGTTTCAAAATCCAGTTTTTATATTTCCTTTGTAGAATCTCCAATATCTGATCAACAGTGTCCCACATTTTCGTGTATTCTATGCCCTACTCGTTGATGATTGCACCCATTATTTTGAATGATTATCATATATTATATACACGCTGACAAAGGGACGACCATAAAATGTCAGTACACTTTTAACAATGTCATTGACGTCCTCATGAAATCTGAATTACATGACTAACTGTACGTTAGTATCAAGAGGTACGAGCAGGGGAACACAATTATGGGATGCAGCTGTACAGGAAACAGAATGAAAAACTTACGGACGCAGCTTGCTGCCACTGACCAGGTGGCCGAGTGTTTGCATGTGATGTCTGAATGTTGCATGCTGGGCTTATAGCCAGGGTCACATTGTATGTGACAGACAGTGCCGACAGTGTGGTGACCACTGGTACACTTGTAATCACCATGTTTTACCGTTGGACGAGTCTTACATGTTATACCTGGAAGCAGCAGATAGTGATTTTAGTGCAACATTCACACAACCATAAGTTAGATGTTATAAAACAGTTGCAAATAGGTTATTTATTTAATAGAATAGCGTTTGCAGGACACCGACACATCCTCGAAACTGAGGCTCTCGCCTTCTCCTGTCTCGCCTTCTACAGAACCATAACAAAATGAGCAAAATGAAGGCTGTCAATCAGTACAATATATTGCACGCAGTTTTCCGTCTCCTGTTGAGAGATAAAGAGGCACTCATTTTCACAGCGATCGTTCTGGAGTCTAGCTACATGTAAATAATAAATCAGATTATCAGTTTACTTTACAACGTTATGTTCGACTTCTAGGTCGATTATTGTTAGCATCCTATGTTGGCCAGGGGTTGTGGTGAGCAATTTCTTCACTATTTCATATTGTTGTTTTTATTTTACCTTAATACCGCTCGTTTCCTAATTTTACTGAACATAAATAATGTCCTTAATTTAATTTCACTTAATATATATATATATATATATATATATATATATATATATATATATATAGCAAGTTATGAGGCTGAAAGCATCATAAAAAAAGACAAAAAAGACACACCACCAGCATTTGCCAGCAATACACCAATGAAATCATAATATCCAAAAGGATTTAATCTGAAACAATCACAGCCAAACCATTCATAAATTATTTGTTTAACCTAACTAAGCAAAGCTCCATCATTCATATATATAATAGCACGTTTTTGATTAAACGTAAATATTTATACTAACCTGTTGACTAGACCTACTATGCCTGCCTCCTTTAGGCATGCTTATTCCCAAACATATCACATACGAAACTTTAAACAGTGCAGTAGGGGATGCGTAAAATCCCTACCCAAGCTTTTTAAGGGCGGTAAGTCAGTCGTCTCGTGACGTCACTCCCAGAAGCCGTCACTCTCCGAACAGGCCCATAAAAGGCAAGACAGACCAAGCGGGGAAGATGGACGGAGCTAACGTTGTAGGTCTAGTCAACAGGTAAGTATAAATAATGTGTTTAATCAAAAACGTAATATTATTTAAATACCTATCTGTTGCCTAGACCTACTATGCCTAGAATCCCACTGCACGGAGGCGGGTCAGTAGATATATGGGAGAGACGAGACTAGCGACCAGCCCTGAGTGTAAGCTAACCTACGAGTCCTCCATCCTGTGATGAGGACAAGGTACAGCCCGGGAGACACCATCTCTACCGCTAAGCAGATAGAAGAGACAACCCAGCCACTCAAATTCTGATTAACACACTGATCCCGACCCCAAAACAAACGATGCGATCCAAAGTTAATTGCATGGAGCCTCGAAAGAAACGTGAGACCATCCTTCTACGAGGACTGTCCCCTACTGGGTCTGTAAGCTAACCTACGAGTGCTCCACACTGTGGTGAGGAAAAGGTACAGCCTGGGAGACCTATCTCGACCGCCAAGCGGATCAAAGAGACAAACCCACCAAACACGAGACTATCCTCTTACGAGGACTGTCCCCTCCTGGGTCTGGAGGGGTACCACCTTCGCCTGAGTGAAAACCTGCGGACCCAGACTAGAAATGCCTTCGAGATCTGCCCTTGACAGGGTTGGCGAAACCTCCTGAAGAACGCCCAACCCCCAGAGCGCGATGCGGTTAGCAGGTCAGCGCCCTTTTAAGCGTCGCTGACTGCTGACCTAGGGTACACACCCAGTGCCCGCTTGTCAATATCTCAGGAGCTCCACGGGGAGAGACAAGTTGAGAGATTAGCCCTGAGGTTAAGCTAACATATGGGTGCCCCGACGCCCTAAGGGTGTAGCAGAAACAACAAACCCCAACAAGAGACCGAGCTAGCTGCTAGGTTCTACCCACGAAGTGGGAGCTAAACCAACCCGGGTGGTACTGCACTGAAACTCAGTGTAGCATTGCACCCAAACCTTACTGTGTGTAGAACAGTTCTCTACTGCAGATAAAGTTGCCATGCCCCTGCCGGGATTGCAGGAGAGACTCGAGCCCGGTTGACCCCTGCTTGATTATCTGGCCTTGTAAACGGACATGTCAACACTGAAACGTGGGGCTGATCAAAACCCTGCTACCTGTTCGTGACCGAGATGAGCACTTTACTCCTGAGAGGGAGTGTCTACGAACAGGTCAGTCAAAGGGAACGAGGCCCGAGAGGACCCTGTAAGACTCCAGTTGTCTGCACCAAGCTGCAGGCGGTCCAAATAGGACGGTGCAACATTGTAACCGACTTGGAAAATGGACGAGGTCCTGTTACCCGGACCTGGATGAGCGGAACCTCCGCCATAAAGCCAGAAAGAAGAAACGTGACTCACCGACTAGGGGTAAGAGGTGGACACAAGCCCAAACCTGACACGCAAGAGGTCAGAGCTGGTGTCAGGACCAGAGGCCTGACCAACGGTAGCCGAGGGGACTGATTCATTCGGAGAGTACGACGTCCACCTGAGCATCCTTAGACGGGTGCTTAAAAGGTGAGTACTCTCGAGTGAGCTTCGAGTGGCCAGACAAGGCGGCACGCTTAACCATGTACAATTAGTCCCTTAGGGACCTATGTACTACAGCTACTCAGACGCGGAAGTCAGTGGACGAAAGCAAGGCCCACTCGTCACAGCGAGTGTCTCGTCACTCATTAAACAAGAGTCAAGGTAAATACGTGCTAAGCGAGAGTTGACTCAGTAGTGAGAGTTGAAGACCACTCACTGCACGAGGGACAGACGAAACAGGCAAGGTGATGATCGACTCACAAAGTGAGAGTTGAAGACCACTCACTGCGCGCAGGACAGACGAAAACATTAAGTGATAGTCGAGTTCCTAGTGAGAGGTGAAAACCCCTCACTGCTTGCGAGACAGCCGTCACACGTTGAGAGGTGAGAGGTAAAGACCACTCACTGCATGAGTAACTGATAATGTACGCTTAAGTGAGAGACAACCCCTTAGTGAGAGATGGAGACCATTTCCTTCCCACGGAGCAGATGATACACGCCAAGAGAGCGTCGACTCATTGGTGAGAGGTGAACCACTCCCTGCCCGTGTAACAGACAATACAAGCTAAGTGAAAACCCGACTCAGTCGTGAGGGGTGAAGACCCCTCACTGCATGCGTGACAGCCAAAACACTCTAAAGTAAACGAAGCTAACGGTGGCTGAAGGCTACTCAAGCGAAGTCAAATGTCGATAGACAAAGTATCAAGACGAGAAGGGCGTTCCCACCGGCGGGTGTAAGGCGACTCACTAATGTAGGGTGAAGACGCACTCCTCCAGACCCACTGAGAGAGTGTCAAAACTAACGGAGGGCGAGACACTTAAATTGAGTAGTGTCAGAAGTAAGTCCTGACACTAAGTAGCAACCCTTCCGATAGCTAATTACTCAAAAAAAACACCATGAGTGTAAACTCACAAAACGTAGACTACAAGACGCTTAAGTGAGAAACACGCAAGGCTAGGCGATGGAGGCTATCGGGAGGGCCGAATACCGGAGGCTCCGAACCTGAAGGGTACGATGCCAATGTCAAATACTGGCGAGTCACTGGTGAGTCGGGTAATGTCGAGGTGAGGTGAGTGACAGGCGAGTCACTGGCGAGACACTGGCGAGTCACTGGCGAGACGAGTCGAGTCGCGGAGGTGAAAGCCAACCGAAGCAGACGACGAGCTATTGGGAGACCCACCTGACACAAGACGGCGAAGGACAGTCGTAGGGTGCTATGACGAAAGAACTAGTGTCAGTCGAAGGTGAAAGCCAACCGAAGCATATGACGAGCTGTCGGAAGACCCACCTGACACTATACGACGAAAGAACTGCCGAAGGGCATGAACAACGGCGTACAAACCAAGCAGTCACACGCGAAGGTGAGAGAAAAACAAGAGACACGAGTTGCACGTGCAGAGCGTGCAGTTTCAAGCTTGGTAGAGCACAGCCTAGCAAATGTCAACAAGGTCACTCACTTACTCAACACCTACAATAAACAGACCGTGCTAAGACCTGTTAATGACGAGCGGATGTAGAAACAACCTCTTAATAATTGAATAAGAGCAAGATTGGCAAAAGCAGCGAAGAATAACGCCAGAGTCGAGAGCAAAAGCATATGTGTCTGTCTTGCTCGTGGGAGTGACGTCAAGAGACCACTGACTTACCGCCCCTGGTAGGGATTTTACGCATCCCCTACTCCACTGTTTAAAGTTTCGTCTGTGATATGGTTAAACATAAGCATGCCTAAAGGAGGCAGGCATATTAGGTCTAGTCAACAGATAGGTATTTAAATAATACAATGTTTATTCAACACACTCTCATGATAACCTCTATTTATGTGCCTGAATTACTTTGAAATATTTAAAAACTACGCGCTGCAAATGTTGAAGCTTGTGGAGACACGCTATGCAGTGTCCGGTCTTTCTTCTTCCACTGAATATTCATGAGCTAGCCGTAGCGTGGTGTTTTGCGCGAAAAGGGGTCTATAATAAGTGGTTACTAGCACCATGGTGACACATGCTCGAGATCTTAATAATTGTTGTTATTAACTTACAATACCTTACAAAGTAACATACTTACGAACACAATGTGCTGGACTTGACCAGGTACCCGATGACCTGCATATGATGTCCGAATGGGACGTACTTGGTGTAAAGCCAGAGTCACATTTTAAATGACAATTTATGTTGAGTTGATGGTGAATGGTGGTGGAACATACATAAACGCCATTGGATACGGATGGCCGGGCTGGACACGCGCCATCTACAAGGACCGAAAATGTTTATAGAATATGGTTCACGCATTTTCAGCTGTCATCACAGACATTTCACAATCCAAAACACACTTGGGTGAGGTAATATAACATTCCCATCTACATGTGTATAAACTATCAATTGTTTTTATGAGATATGTATTCTCTAAAATCAAACTCCATGTTACAATAGTCACAATAAAGACATACATTTTAATTAAGTATCCTGACTAGCAGAAGTAATGAAGAGAGGTGTTCCGATACAAATTACAATCAGCAATGTTAATATCTAGCTGAGGCCACTCATAATACAATTTATGAAGTAAAACCAAGATGTATGGATAGTCAACGTCTTTATCCAATGTTTCGTTGTAAATTAAATACTACAACCGTTATCTATACCGAAACATCGCCTTCCTTGCAATAACAATTTCTTTTATTTTAAATTTAAAAAAATAATTCCCCATGACTTAGTTATAAGCAGCATATCTCAATGAATAATTCAACAATCAGCAATAAATATTTGACAATCCACATATCTTGTTTTTTTTCCATCTCTACAACTTCTAACATGCCTCTCAAAGAAGTAATAAATGTAAATTACATCCAGTGATTTTTTAATACCGTTTATATCCGTGGCGTATCATATAAATATGACTACAATAGCGGTCCCAGGTGTTTAGAAACACACCAAAGAGAGAAAGTTTTGTTAATTCTTTTATGAAAATATGTTTAACATGAGGTTTATAGATTTACAATGGTAAGGAGAAGGGAGGAAGGAGGAGTATACTTCTGCAGTTGAACTATAAAATTAAACGAATATTTCTGAACCGTTAGCATTGAGCAAAGGTTCGTAAAGGTAAGTTTAAACCACTGAAGGTAAACGATAAAAAGAAACTGTACTAACTTGAACCGAATACCAATCGTTTGTCATTGTCTGAAACAAGAACAATGGTTGATTATAGATTATAGAAAAACTACAAGGATAGAAAACAACATGGTGAAAGAATTAACTTCCAACTTAACTGTTATTCTTTAAATTCAATGCATAGATACAGAAATGGGTAAGAACGGCGTTTCATTAAATTAGCATATAGTTATGGTTCTTGAAATGTGTATGTAAGAAGATAATATTCACCTGTGGCACAACACTCATTAACCAGTAAGAGGAGTCCAAATCCAAACGAAAAGATGGAGAGCATGACAAATTCCTGGGCAAACTGACAATACAACTCATTTTAATTGCTGTCAAAGTATAATAATTTGTTATGTGTCAGGAATCTTAGGACTCTTTCAGTATTTCTGTTATTGATAGCTTTCAACAATGTTTTAGTACGTCATACGTGTTTTTTGTTTTTTGTTTATCATGGTGACCTTCTATCAAAGCACATCATCTCGAATAACCTAACCATGTTGAAGTCTTAAATGATCTTGAACAAAAATATTTTAAAATGTGTTTAAACATATGTAGTTCTTTCTTCATAAAAAAACCTCCACAACATCCAAACTAAATTCGGCTAGACTTCTTTAGTACGTTTACTTTTTAAAATAGCATGCTTTGGTAAATCAAAATTACATGTTTACTTACCTTTTTCAAATGTCTAACATGTACAATAAAGCAGTAACATTAGATGACATTACACTGCTGTTAAATTTCCCATGCTCTATCCAGGCTATCAATAACTGATGACCTAGTTGAGCTTAACGCTGGCCTGCACGCCAAGAGTCTTAACATTTAAGTCACCAAATCATTGAACTTAAGTCTAAGGTTTTTGATAAATTTGACTTGTTAAATAAAAAACACTAATTTCACTTATTTTATGTTTCTTTACATACTTCAGTTATTGTTAAAAACTGCCTCACGCCCCAACACTCTAGCTTCTTGCTTTATGACAATCATTAAAGGGATGAAATATGTTATGAAAATCATTGAAGTAATGAACCCGATGCGAAGTATATGTATGACTGTTGATAGTTGTTTAAATAAAACGAGTACATGCTGTTCAAATATATGAATTTAAACTTAAAAAATGCACACCTCTCCAGTTGAAATGTCCCATTAAGGTACCCTTGACCTGCCGCTTTAGGTTTAGTACCACATTTAGTTAATAGAAGATTTTCAATAAATACAAAAATAAATCGTTAAAAGTTAATGACCCCCACGAGTGCATATTAAAATTCTTTCATGTAAGATACCTGTCTCCAGAAATTGAAGTTTGTCTTGTGTATGTCACATGGATTCTTTCGATGTGTCAAATAAACCTTTACCTTTATAAACATAATCATTGTAACGTTTTCTTCTAAAGTCCTGTGCATGAAAAGTAATAAAATTAAACAGTATGGAATTCTTTAATGGTGATTTCTACCAAATCGTTCAAAACTTCCTAAATATACTTTATTAACAACAGATTGATAAGTAAATGGAAACAAACTCCAGACCAAAATATTAAAACTATAAATAAACTTATATTATCCCAAACAATTGTGGTCAGATTTAAAGTTTATTCTTTATTTCACAAATCAAAAACAATATTACGCTATGCCTGTTGAGAAATACAACATAATTAAGTCAGACTGAATTTGAATCAGGCCTATTGTCTTGTCAAATTTATAGGCGAAATGTTGTATATATGATACCGTTAGCGTTTTATTTAGGCTTTAATGGCAAATACCATTTCATTTGCAGCTTACATTTTTTGATAATTCTGACGAAAAAACAACTGATTTATTTGACTTTTGCAAGTGAGTTCTTTTGATGGGCAATCCATTAACACATGTTTAGGCTGGAGCGAACATGGCAAGGTGATCAAAATACCATTAAACTGAACGTAGTCTTTTGATGACTTACCCGCGGTCACTTGACTTTTCAAAGGGATTTAACTTTAAACGAACTCGTTTTTCTTGATATGCATGTTTAACTTATCTACCAAGGTAGCCACACATAATATTCCTTGCTGTTAAATGTAGTGCTAATATATCTTTTAAATAAGAGTATGTCTGCGATGATAAGGTTTATAACTGAATGGAACTGTTTGAGAGGCATTCTAGATGTTGGTGTGACGAAGAAAGGGAATTTAAAGATCAACTTCTTATATAACAATGACGACATTTCTGTATAGATCCTTATACTGTCAGTTTCAACAACTCATTGACAAAATATATCATGACAAAACATGAGAATTATTTTACACATAAATTGCCTTGTTAAAAAGTCAAAGCATCGTGGAACGTCGATTCGCAGATGTGAGTACTTGTCTAAAATTTGTACAAATGCATGTGATATTATACGATAAGAAAGACACTTTTACGTTGGGAATATAGATATTATTATGATTTCTTGGAACAATCTAGTCATCATGTTCATATCAATGGTTGATTTCTTTGCTTTTTTCTGCCGTTTGTACATAATCTCTAACACTCGATCAACTTCAACTGTCAATCTCACCTGTGCAACTTTCCTACAGACACAATTTTATTATCAATGTCATAGATCTATCTATAAAGCAAAATAATAATACTCATCAATTTCATATGTTTCTATCAGTAACTTTATTTCCGAGTTCACGCTATAGACCGACCAACAAGATATAGAGTCGAACTTACTCAGTAGACATTGTCCACTGTAGAATTGTATATTGCATGGATTTACAAACGCACGTTCTTCAACTGTATAATATATCTAATATATATCTATTCAAAATTGTATGGGTGGTGTTATAATTGATATATTTTTACCAAATACTATTGAACTTTGGAAGTTAGACAAATACATTCAGTAAATGAATTAAAAAATAGAATTACACCAACTTATAAAACCTCTTTTGGGTTTGATATCAACATTGGAAACAGGTTTTGTAAAATTATTCACTGCAAGTTGAGACTAGAATGCAGTGATTTAAATGGTCATAAAGTTGAGAGATTCGTATCAGAAATACAATCATGTAGCTGTGGTGCTGCATATGAAGAAACCATTTCTTATCTCTTTGTATGTCCTAACTATACTGCCATTAGAAACACTTCATTTTATTACAAACATGGGTATAACATAAATTACGCTCTGTATGGCAATCTCAACCTATCAGTAATTGTAAATCATTATATAATCAAATCGGTACACGACTTCATTACCACGTCAAAACGATTTACTCCCTTTTAAGTTGTTTTTATTATTTCTTTTTTAATTTTACTTTTATTATTTTTAACCAGATATAGGAAACACGCTTTCCTGACTTTCTATGCATAAACAAGGAAAGCCTACAGTTCAAATACAATCACTATATGTGCGAGCGGCTTGGGTGTCACAATGTTGATAGTAACATCACCATAGTTTTTAGTTTGAGTTTACCTGATTTTCAGCTTCGCTGATATCTTCATACAAACTTTGTTATTACTTCAATCATAAACGTATGTATTAATAGTAACAGGAAGGAATACAACCAAAGTAACCTTTAACTGTGAACAACCTTTTCACAGGACACATTTTAGTAGTACACAGGGAAAGATACATGTATGGTGAATCTATGTCATACGTTATTGTAAGATCATTTAAGAGAAACCTTTGGTTGTTAATGTCTACGATTTTATTTTTCTCTGTGAAAAGCTGCACACAACAAAATGTCTCTAGTTATGTAAAGGAGTAATGCATAACGTCGCAACAGTACAATACATTTTAATCATAACCAATGTAGAAATAGATGTCTCTATAACAACATGTTTAATATTTATGTATGTCTGATTGATATCAATCATGACCTTGGAACAAAGTGGCTCTTGCCGGCACACTGTCTTTGTTACACCCAGCTTTAATACAGCAGTAGGTACAGGATATTTGGTAGTTGTAGATGTGTGTAGGCTTAAAGTCGACACAGTTGCTCTTGTCTGACGTCTCATGCCACCATCTTCTGTTGCATTCAGCTTGGGATGCACAACTGCAACAAGCATTTAGCTACAGAAATATGACAATACACTTATCATAAAGGGCCATTCATAATGAAACAGTATTCCTGCAATAAAATTAAAATGATCACTTTTACCGAGCACAGTTAATTATTGTTTTGCTACACCATTGTTGCCACCACTTTTTCATTAAACATTGAAATAATGGAAATGTTTTTGATTCAGGAAAATAATAAAACTTAGCAGAAGCACGCTTAGATAGATACATCCAGCGATGGGACAATGAACTCTTTCTTGTCACTTATCTATAATGCAACTTTTATGAACACGAACAATATCAGTGACTGGTTCTAACGTTTTGCTAATATGTTTTCCTTCCAAATGCTCATGTGTATATATATGACATTCTATTGAATGCATGATGGTAGAGACAAACTTTGCATTGTAGCTGTAACTTACTTACCTTTTTGTGACCGTTTTGCTTCCCTTTTCATCATTGTCAACATGATTCAAGCAGTAGGGTTGATCTCCAGGGCATGTAACCATCTGATCATTACCAGGGATTAGACCACATAGAGACCCAGAACAGACTTCACATTGAAGGGGTGACACTGTCAATGATTTATTTAGAATAAAATAGAATCAAAGAAGAAAAACAGAATCGTAGCGGATTCACGCCAAGGTGGCACAGCATTTTTAAAGTTTATACCTCCATGTACTTGATAAATTTTGAAGTCAAATCTTATAAAAAAAATATACTCATACTTAATGTTTTCAAAAGATTCCATTGCTCCAAATATACACTATTTGCACGTATGCATTCAAAGCACAAAGACAAGATGTAAATAAAAACGTCATTGCATTATAACCCCACATACAACTCGTTCAACAGCCAATGAAAATCCACAACGCAACTGGTCATGAACCTCGCGTCATTGGGGCGTGGCTTAATATGGTGTGACGTCACAAAATTAAGTCTATACAGGTATGTGAAGTTGAGGGAAATTATTTGAACTGAAATCAGCACACAGGCAAGTTGGCACGTATTAAAGCCAAATGAAATATTATAAAACACAATGGACGATTCTTTAAATCGATTGTACCACGTTTTTTTGCGCAAATAAGTTGATGAAATGGATTTGAAAATTAATAATAACCAACAGTTAAACACCAATCGCTCTTCGGAAAACCATGAGAAAACGCGTGTTCATGGTTAGGTTAAGCAAAGGCAATCATTTTGTTCTTCAAAACAATAGAATGTTCACATTAATATGGTCGCAATGCAGGTTTTAGAAAATAAAAGTTCATATAGGTATGAACTGAGCTGTGTTAGTGTTCAGCGAAACATGTTTTGATTTATGCCAAAGATTGGATCCTGATTGCAATAACATCTTAAAATTAGCATAATGTAGCATCATATATCCTTATATTTATCGATGTAAACTAGCATATTCCATTAACCTGCTGTCAACGGTGATGTTGATGTTGATGTCGTTGGCGTTTTTAAGCTTGTTGTTGGCGATGTTGTTGATGGTGCTGTTGTCAGTGAAATTATTGTTGTTGATGGTGTCGGTGTTGTTTTTGTTGTTGATGGTGGTGGTGATGTAGATGGTGTAGTTATCATCGTTGTTATTGGTAATCGTGGTAATGATGTTGTTGTTTCTTTTGTTGATATTCTAGTTAAGATCAATTTTGTCACTGGGATATTCATAGTTTGAGTTTGTTGATCTGCTCTCTTCTTAACTGCAATATAACAAACCAAGGACAATTATTTGCTGAAGTAATACCTATTCATTATTTTTTTATTTGAAAAACGTCTTTCAAGGTCATGTGTTTGAACATAGACGTCGGAGGAAGAAATCTTCTGCTCTATAGTCAAATGTTTTAAAAAAATAATAGAGTAATTTGTGATATTCCTTGTCATTAGAAAACAAAAATAAAAAAGGATTAAAAAGCTATCACATTGAAGGATGCAGATTAGTGAGACGTGTGTGTGTTGATAATGTCTGGATGCATCCCGCTTGACCTCTGACAACATTGCTGAATATCCCAATTCAGACATCACCCATGTAGACAGTTTTTGTAGAAAATGTGTGTGAAGTACTTTGGAAAGGGAAATCAGATTCTATAATATCGACTTAAATTTCATGTTATGTGTAACAAATACGAAATATGAATTGAAGATGTTCATACTTGATGACTAATTAGGATCCAAGCTAAACCAGCCAAGGCTGAGAGCATTGTGATGCGTGTGAAAATAGCCAGTGGATAGGTCTGGACATTAAGTGTTGCACTTCTGGGTTATTCACACTTTTATTTCATGTCACTGAATACAGTAAGACCTTAAACAATATCTGTCAGCTTTGTGCTTACATGATCTTGGAATCTGCAGTGTGAAGAAAACTAAATTAAGTAAATACAAACTAACTTATAATTACTTGTGAGGATCCTTTTATAGCGTGACTAGTGAATGATAGATCCATAAAGACCAACACAGCTGGCAAAGACAAAGCTTAGTCATCCTCTGAGCTTATCATTGACAGTAGTTTTTATTTGCTGGCAATAACTGACACTTGGTTGAAAAATGATAAATCCGACACGGGGGTTTGTATTGCTAAAACAAAACAGCTCCTAGGTCCAATACTTCGATGCGATACACCCTATACTAATGAATAAAGAAAGGGATGCAACCCGAGTTTTACCCCCTGCCCAAACAAGTCCACATTAAAAAAATGTTATCACGCATTTTACATGTAATACATATTTCAGAAGTAAAGCAAAGTGATTTCTTTATCGCAACTTTATAGTAACTACAAACAAATCTGTGACTGTGAAATCCGACAATCATTGCCATCAGGAAATTAATTCCTTGTCCACTTCAGATACAGCTCAAGACAGATAAGAAGTGCGTAAATGTCGTCACAGGTTACCATAATCCTTACAATGACGACTTAAGTTATCAAATTTATAATGATTAATTACGCAATGTTGTCTGATTGAAAAAAACGTTTTAGAAAATATAATCTTACCATACACAAAGAACTGTACGCCCATCATTAAGGAACCTTGTTAATAATATGTGAACCTGATAAAAAATGAATTCTACTCTGCCAACATTAATGTAGCCGTTGGACAAACAGAAGTGTTTCAAAATGCTAAGAGATTATTATTATTTGATCAATAGTAAATGTGTTACTTTAATACTAATAATAATGGATGTTTTTATATAGCGTCCATATGTCCACCATGTAGACATGCTTCCACATTATTACCCTGGTCAAACCTGGGCTGCCACAGTGCTCAAAGGTCAATTCCTCCACATCTCACACCAGGTACCCACTTACTACTTGGTGAACAGAGGCACACACTTTCCCAGGGGGACACCATAAGTCATTCCACTCATGGATACCGTGAGCAAACTGGTCAATTCTTAACCCCTCTCTAAGTGTTCAATCCTGTTTCACAATCGGAAATTGCCTTAGTTATTGCCTTATCTACCAACTAATCTTGCCCTTTAGACCCCTTCCAAACTTGTTAAAGACATCATTTGAATCTTATGTACCAGCTCTCACACACATAGTAAATCGGTCTATCACAGAAGGGTAAGTACAAGTGAATCCAAAGTCAGCTGTGGTTGCCTTACTTCTCAAAAAGGTGAACTTTGATGTTGAACCGTTCAAAACCTATAGACCTACTTTTAATTTGACTTTTACGTCAAAACTTATTGATTTTATTGTGTCTGGGGAGCTTAAAAGACACATGAACGGATACCAACGGTTATTGAAATCTGCAGCCTACTCAAACTTCTAACAATAGCTGGGTAAGTGAATCAGCAAGAAAGGCACACGAGTAGAACATATCATCAAATTACAGGAAACCTTAACTATCTGAATGGCAAAATCATCCTTACAGAATGATATTGATGGAAGGTATGTTCAGTTCCTTTATGACAACATATAGATTTTTGACAACATGAATGAATGTGGGAAGTTTGCTTGTCCCAGGTTGTATGTCAATGTTACAAATGTCTGAGTATCAACGTGACATGTCCGGTGGATACACAACACATTGGACAATCTATCGCCACTCAACGAATGGCAACATCTACTTATATTTTAATACCAGAATTGTTGTCCTCATCAGGTAAACCAACTGCCTCACGAGCAACAGTTTAACAATAGTGAGTAATAGTATATCAACTATTGAGCGATTTAATGAAAGCTGGCGGGTGGATTTGCATAAACACAACACAAACCAATACAGGTGTCTGGGGATGACCAGGATCCAGCAAGGCCACAGGTGATGTCAGAAGAAGAAGATCTGGTTTGGTACCCCAGAGGACAGTGAAGCTGACATACGTCTCCCAGTTTGTGAGTCAAAGTAGAGGGACACAGGTAAAAACCGTGTTCATACTGGGGTGGATCTGGACATTGGATTTCTAAAAGTGATGAAAATAAAAGTAAATGTAAATGAATAACAAGGGGAAAAGGATATAAGGGCAATGTAAAGATGTTCAGCGTGTATAGTCAAATAATTGTTTGAAAAAATGGAAGATCATTGTGTAAACAAAGAGTTGTTCTCATCTATCAACATGATTGATAGCGAATGACGACATGACTGTGACACGAGGCATTCACATGACGAGAATACTTCTTGTCACAGACAGCATGTACTGATTACAGCTTTGATGATAGTTCAATGACATTAGAGGAAGTCAGGTGAGGGTAAACACAGTAAATCTTCTGTAGGTTATACATTGTATCCTACAGCTTAAACAAATTAAATAACTCAATAATCACCTGTACATGTAGCTATGTTAGACCACGAGCCATTAGCCTGGCAGTGGATATCTGTTGGAGGTTTGATTGGCTTAAATCCATTGTGACATTGAAGGGAACACACATCTCCAACTTTATGTTGGTCCCTGTCCCCACAGTAGTAGTGTCCTTTGGATAACGTTGGTGGGGCAGAACAGGTCTCAGCTGTGTCAAATTGTTCAATGAGTTACTGGTAAAGGTTGGCATTTCCATTGATATAATTCAAACATACCTTGCCTTGATAATACGATTACAAAAATAAGCAATTGTTGATGATATACATGTTTAAGATAATGTTCTAATGTGTACGAAGCAAGGTACAAAAAGAAAAAATTCAACAAACTTGTAATGAATTTGTTTGTCAAAGAATACATATTAAAATCAAGTTTGAAATACACACCCAAACACGAGGCGGGTTTTGACCATTGTTTGGAAGACAGACATGTTATATCTGATGGGGAAGTGCTTGGTTTGTATCCACTGGAGCACTGCAGCTGACAAACATCATTCACGTTGTGAAGAGATGCAGCACACTGGTAAGAGCCATTGGTCACTTTGGGAGGATCCGGACACAGCACATCTGTCATTAAATTTTATAAACATGTTTTCTTATCATCAGTAATCAGAAGTAATGTCTAAAACTATGTGTGTATATTTACAGATTTTGTCAGCGAAATATGACGTGAACATAATAATTCAGAACATACAGGTAACTAGAGACAATCATTCATCAGTGAAAATATTAAAAAATAACTAACGAGTAACATGTTCATATCTTATAAATAAACAGAAGGAAAGTTTCATACCAAGAATTGTGAGAATTGAATTATTGTTTGTAAATCTTACCAAGAACACATGCTGCTGAAGTGGACCACTGTGATGTAGACAAGCAAGTGATGGTTGTGTAGGAGTTGCTGGGTTTGTATCCAGCAGAGCAAGTCAAAGAACATGTGGACCCAGGGCGATGCACAGTTGTGGTTGAACACTGCAAATATCCATTGCTGATAGTCGGAGGTGTCGGACATGGAGCCTCTGAAGAGTCCAGTATTACATGTACTTCCATTTTGTTTTGTCTTCAATTCTACCATATACACAACACAAAGGTACACATTTGCAAATGATACGTTATCAATTAAAGAAATATGAAAACCAGACATGAATACGTTACCTTATTGTTCCAAGTTAATAAACGGGTTGTCCATCAACTAAATACTAAATTATTATATTTAGGAATGTATAACACATTCCTGTAATATGCGTTTCTGTTAATATTAAATTGTTACAATAGTTTTACATTTTAAAGATGCTACTTATATAATGACTACAGTTGATAGGTAAATGAATCCCATTTGCTGAAAGGACTAACCTGTCGCCTTTTGAATCCTGTGTTGAATTTAATGTTTTTAAGGTTAAGGTTTATTTAAAGTGATCACAGAGGATCGGCAAAATTATGTTTAATTTCAATAATGTGTGATAAGGAGTTTATCAACGGATCTCCTTGTTGCTACACAATGTTGAGGCAATATTGCCGAATAACAATTACAACCATTGTTCGTCCTCATAAAATGAAATCAGAAATTATGTTTGCACCAAGCAGCCACAGTGCAGTGCCAGTACAAGCGTTGTTAAATCCATATAATACTGAGTGGCAATCAAGGAAGTAAGAACTCCCAACTTTTAACATCTTTTGGTATGGTGGGGCCGGGAATAGAACGCGAACCTTCTTGGTGATGAGCAAACTCTTTAGCAACTGAGCTACATTCCCGGTAATGAATGCACCTTGAAATAATATATCAAGTCATCACGCAAAAGAAACATTGTCTTCAGGTGTTCTTCAACCAATAGACTTGTTCTGCACATCAGAGTGGCTGCTTTAAAACATTGATTGACACTTCGTTCGGGACGTTCGCCTGGTCAAGGACTTCAAAAGGTAAAATCATTAAAACATACATCTCAATTAAGCACTTAATTTAATCCAATAATATTCTGAAAATCTGAGGTCAGACACAAGTAAACACACATCTTGTTGTATTATATAAGGTAAATACATTTCTTCCCGAAGGTGATGACCAACCCATGGTGGTGTGGAGCGGTACTTACGGATGCAGCTGGCTGGTGCGGACCATGAACCAGAAGGCAGACAAGTGATCTCTGAATTAGGAGAATCAGGCATAAACCATGGGTCACAGTGAAGTGTGAACACGGTGTCGACTCGCTTTAAGGTTGATGAACCAATGTATACACCATTGTTGACAGCAGGAGGATCTGGGCACTTAACCTCTGGAAACAATTATGCTTATTTAATGGCATGCTTGGAGAACATAATCATGTCATGAAATACTGTGATACGCGTGATATGCTTTGGTCATGGTTTCTTGTAGCCTTTGTTCGCATATTGACAAATAATATGTTTTTCGTTCCAGAGGAAGAGGCAATAGAAACTATACACATTTTAAACAGAGAAAACACGAAAAGTCGTAAGTAAATCAGCAAGAAAGGCACATGAGTACAGACATATCATCAAATTACAGGAAACCTTAACTGTCTGACTGGCAAAAGCATCCTTACAGAATTATATTGGTGTAAGGCATGTTCAGTTCGTTTATGATAAATTATAGATGATCGACAACATGAATGAATGAATGAATGAAAGTTTGCTTTTCCAAGCTTGTATGTCGATGTTACAAATGTCGCATAATCAGAGTGACATGTCTGGTGGATACACAACACATTTGACAATCAATAACTCATTGAATGGCAACTGAACTTCTACTTATATTTTAACACCAGAAATGTTGTCCTCATCAGGTAAACCAACTGCCTCACCAGCAACAGTTTAACAATAGTTAGTAATTGTATATCAACTATTTAGCGATTTAACAAAAGCTGGCGAATGGATTTGTATAAAACACAACACAAACCAATACAGGTGTCTGGGGATGACCAGGATCCAGCAAGGCCACAGGTGATGTCAGAAGAAGAAGATCTGGTTTGGTACCCCAGAGGACAGTGAAGCTGACATACGTCTCCGAGTTTGTGAGTCAAAGTAGAGGGACACAGGTAAACACCGTGTTCATACTGGGGTGGATCTGGACATTGGATTTCTAAAAGTGATGAAAATAAAAGTAAAAGTAAATGAATAAAAAAGGGAAATAGGATATATGAGCAGTGTAAAGATGCTCAGCGTGTATAGGCAGGCAAATCATTATTTGATAAAATGGTAGATCATTTTGTAAAAAAGAGTTGTTCTCATATCATCTATCAACATATTTCATAGCGAATATACTGTTTCAGATTTCGCTGCCGGATTCAGTAGATATCGAATGTCTATATACAAGATATATCTCATAAAGAACTACACAATATCAATCAATCAACCTTTATTCCGTATGAAGGCCATCGGGCCCATATACATTTACAGAGTTCATACATTCAATATATATTCAATATATAAACACGCCCATCTGCTAACATATATATTTACCCATTTTCATAGATATACAATGCAAATCGGTATTGATGAAATGGGCAAAGAACATGGTGAAATGTACTTTGATATGATAGACAAAATGTTATAGTAATCAGTGCTGTTATTATTCTTGTAATATATTAGATCTGCGTTCGTATGAGTGCATAATATAGAGACTGAACATTTTTAAGGTATGGATATGATCTGTTGTAAGGAGTTTTTTTTAAAGCTTAACATATTTGTTTTTAATTCAGTTGGCAAATATCTACGACGTAAATCAGCATATCTTGGACAAATAAAGGTAAAATGATATTCGTCCTCAATTCCCAGATCACAAATAGGACATAGTCTCAGAGTTCTGTTGGTGTTACACCATCGTCCCTCATTAACTTTCAACCTTAACAATCCGGCTCTGAATTTAACAAGATACTTACGTCATTTATAATCAACAATCTCGATAAGATATTTTTCAGGATTTAATAGACTTTTGAATTCCCTGTACAGAACATAACGTGTGCTATTATCAAGATCAGAATTCCAATTTTGTTTAAACATATCTATTAAACGAGTCCTAAAGAGTTTGATAAAACCTACTCGATTCCCTACAGTTTGTGACAACCAGACAAATCCAAAGCCATGCGAAAAAAGCAAGAAGCGAATTTTTGAAGCCCATGTATCATAACCAAGATTATCAAGATTAAGAAACATTTTGTAAGCTTTCTTTTGTATAGTCACTATGCATTGTTGTTATTTTAATCCAGTAGTTAAGACAACGAGCTGCTGTATTTACAAAGATTGGGAATCGACCACATTCACCATACACTATTGCATTAGGTGTCTGAGGCCCCACAGTTAGATACAATTTACAAGCCGATAGGTGGATTTTACTATACATTCATATTTTTTATATCCCCACAATTCTGAAGCATATGATAATATCGATTGTATCTGGCTGTCGAAAATTTTGAAAAATATATCCGGTGATAATGAACCAACTTTTCTTAGATTGCCATTTAATTCCATTAATGCCTTTTTGCTGCGTAATGAAAGGTCGGATACTGATTTACCCAGGCTAGCCGTACATGTGAATATAAAACCGAGGTACTTATAACTATTCACAATCTCTGAGTTATTACCTTTAAAAGACCATTTATCTGTAAGTTTAAGTCTACCTCCCCTCCTGAAAACTACAATATTAGATTTGCCAAGATTAACGTCTAATCCCCACTTGTCTGAATATAATGCTAAAGTATTTAACTGGTTTTGAAGACCGCATTTAGTATCTGAGGCTAGAATAACATCATCAGCGAAGAGTAACATCATAATTTCTATCATATCCGGAAATAACTGGATTCCATGTTTTCCATTTTGTGCAATTTCTAAAGAAAGTTCATTTATAAATAATGAAAACAGCATCGGACTAAGCATACATCCTTGTTTGAGACCAAAAGGACAGTTAAAGTTACTTGTTAAATGTGAATATCGTACACATGTTTTGACCGAAGAATAAATACCTTTAAGCGCCTGCATCATTTTCCCACTCAAACCATAACTTGATAACAAGCCCCATAATTTGAACCTGTCTATTGAATCAAAAGCCTTTTTAAAATCAATGAAAGCAACAAACCAAACAATTTTTTTTCGCTTTTTACATTAAATTTTTCAATATGTGCGTACAGGGTAAATATGTGATCAATAGTGGAATATCCCTCTCTAAAACCTGTTTGTGTTTCTGATATTTTATCCATAAGAATTGCCCATTGAGTTAAATGTTTGTTTAAAATGCTGGTATATAATTTGCTTAAGATGCTTAATATGCAATAATATTATAAACTTTCCAAAGCGAGACTTAGTGGGTTTTTAGTCCTTATTATGGTTTAAACGTTTGATGCAGTAACAGAATTTATTGCATAGACCATATTCTGCTTTAAATGCCGCAATTCATCCACACCATTTTCACTGATTCTTACACTAAAAAGTATGTCATGATTCAAAACGTATTTGGAAATTTAAAACAAAATCATTCTCATATGCGCCTGTTTCAAACAATTCAGAATATCAAAACTGCCTATCATATCTTAATCGTTTGTCTATTACGAGTAATATCTGATTCTTTCAATATTAATACCTAAATATTAAGTTTGACCATTTTGAAAGAATATGTGTTTATATATAGGAGTTCACTGGATAGGGAATAATTAATATTTCTTTAATATGAACGTGAGAGGGTAAACCATGTGCCCGGTCCTTAGTTAAATGAATAAAATATGTTTCAATCAATATTAAAAACATAGTTGAAGGTCTGTAAAAATTATTTCAAAGCTTTATTCTTCATAAAACCTACATTCTGTAAATAACTTCTCCCACAATTTTCAGTAAGAGTTCTATTGGATACTTTAACCAACATCCATCTTGTTGAATTTTTATACAAGCAAACAAGTAAAAACGGCATATTTGGCATTTGGGAATAGATCTGTCGAGTGACATAATTTAAACTTAAATCAACAAATATTTCATCATAGCCATTTTATCTAATTTGCAAAATCGCACATTGTCAAAGTATTGTCTTAATTAAAGTAATATGCTATTAACAACATAGTATAGTGTTACCATTTCAATATCATTATCTTTATCACTGTACAAATATTAATCTCAAGTTCATTAAGTTTTATTAAGTTTCATTAAGTGCATAATGTTGGGATGATATATAAATATGTTTGATGAGTATCATTAGAAATACACACCCACACATGAAGCAGGTGTTGACCATCGGTCAGAAGACAGACAGGATATATCTGATAGGGAAGTGCTTGGTTTGTATCCACTGGAGCACTGCAGCTGACAAACATCATTCACGTTGTGAAGGGATGAAGCACACTGGTAAGAGCCACTGGTCACTTGGGGAGGATCCGGACACATCACATCTGTCAGGAAAAAAATGGTCTTAGTTCTGTGTCTTCGTTAAGCTGTCATCATAACGACTATTTACGTCATTATCTGGCCTATGTTATCATTGTAAATTGTCGTTTGCACCATGTCATTGTTAGATAGTCGTCGTTAGTGCTATGTCATCTAAGGACTGTCATCGCTTGTTCTGTGTCTTTCAGGACAGTCGAAAGTACGTCTTTGTCATTGTTGCACTGTTGTCTTTTCGTTAATGTAAACATTACAAATGTAGCTCTATGTCATATTCAAATTGTCATCGTTAGGGATCATTACACTATCAATGTTAGCACTATGTCATCTTTGGACTGTCGTTGTTAGCTCTGCGCCAATCGTTGGTTGTTCTTGCCAACAATACGTCCTACATGTTAACTCATAAACAAAAGCGGCTGAACCAAGCTTCCACTTTCTAATACACGGTAATTAGTGGCCTCTCTCAATGACACATTGTTTTGGCTGTGGACACCTTACAAGGAAACCCTTTATGTGATTACCTCGCTATGCTTCAAAGCGCAGAAGACTTTGCAAAGGCCTCAGCATAACACAACACATTGGGTTAAGTAGGATGAATTCATTTATCGTTTTAGCATGTTCATCGTACCACTAGCAATCAAGACAACACTGTGACAGAACAAATATACTGTAAGTGAGATCCCGAGGCAATGGACTTATCACTGACAGTCAAATAGGTGGTTGGATCGCCCAATCACCAAGAAGATGTGCCAGACAGCATACTACAGTTTAGTGTATAAATTATCAGCTGTGATTGATATGTGATTGTTAAATGTTGATGGTACATGTTTCCTTTGATAAAAACCACTACAACAAAGGCGTTGGGTAATATATTTTTAGTATAAGTTTGGCTAAGAACTTGCAATCAAGACGACCTAGTGATTTCGAAAGATAGAAAACAAAGACGCGTTGATACTTTGCCATAACATTTATTGCCCAAAGAAATATACTTGGAGGAAAGCGGATTCTTAATATTTTGTTTATTTTGGCCTTACATTATTTATTATCATGAAAAATAAATCATTGACGTAATAATTCATAACAATAGTATGACGGGTGGAAATGAACAAAACATTATTTGGAAAGGAATGAACATTATTTTATTTATATTACATGGTGTAAAACTTTGAACAATGAATATGAATTAGGCGGATTGAACAACAGTAATGTTATTTAATTGCATCAAAGAGTGAACTTCTTATACCGAAACGTCGCAACTGTTAAATAAAGAAGTTGATCATACAAGAATATAAATAGTCTCATTTTATTTTATTACACATTGTAAGACTTTTATTGCTATTTTATTATACAGAGATGTGGTTAATTTATCTTAATAATGAATATGAACTGTTGTTGAAAAACACTATTGTTATCTAACGATAACGAATAATGACCTATACAACAACGGATTACTGGATAGAAGAAAGGTGGTACTTGATGCACAAGACTTGTCACTGGCAATTGTCAAAAAGGCGTGTCTGGTCGACCAATTATACATCAGTGTTACGTATACATAGCATATAATTATAACTAGACCACTAATGGTAAGCTGTGATTGGTTTTTATTGGAACCAATCATACCCCACAGCCGTGGTTATACCTGCGAAAGTGTAATATGTGTAATATACATACATCGAAACGAGTTTGTAAAATCTTAACACTCGGGTCAAGTTAATTGTGTTAATATTTAGACGCTCCGTCCCTTTCAGTAGATAAATGTTTGACCCATGATCATTTCTAAACTTATTATTTTGCAAAGGAATTGTATAATTGTGAAAATACAGTAACAGAATAGATATTTCAGAATGCTAAATCAAACACACACATGAACAGTAAAAAAAAGTAAAACGAAACGAATGACATTAGCACACATTTTTTCAAGTTCAATGTTTATTAAAGGATGTAAATGTTAAGCATCCTGTAAAAGATCAACAATATCTCAACGGATTAGCGCATTTGCAAATAGGTACCTGAACACGGGAATGGATGAATCTATACGGTCGTGCGGAACACTTTAAAATAGGGGGCACCAAAAGTATGATTTCTACAGGGTAATAGTTGTGTAGCGCCTTGAGCATGCATTGAGCATGGATATGTGCGCATTATGGAATAAACTATTATAAATATACAATTATGAATATACTATTATAAATGTACTATTCTATTTCGTAAGTTTGTTTGTTCAAGAGTTGAAACATCCTTTTTGTTGTAAGTTTATTATGGATTACAAATCTTACCACGAACACATGCTGCTGAAGTGGACCACTGTGAACTTGACAGGCACGACATGGTGGTGTAGGAGTTGCTGGGTTTGTATCCAGCAGAACATGTTACAGAACACGTTGAACCAGGGTTGTGCACAGTTTTTGTAGAACATTGGAAATATCCATTGCTTATAGTTGGGGGGTCTGGACATGGAGCCTCTGAAAAGTTAAAGACTTGGTTCACGTAGCCTCATCCCTTGTTTCATCAGACATGTCTTTCAACATTTTGGTCACTAAGGTCAAGGCCTGAATTTTTCTGATACTATACACCTCGTCATAAATATCGCACCACCCACTGTTGATCAGTAAAACTTTATCTTCAACCTCAAACAATTGGTGCCGTGGAAACTGTTTCGATGGCTTCATGTGGAGGTTCAGTCAAAAAAATGACAACACAAGAGCGAATTCGGGCACTGATTGAAGGTTTAATTGTCGCTTGAAGTCCACAAAGATCAATGGAAAAATAAGGTGACTAAGTTTGGCTGCTGAGGTCGTTACAATAAAAAATGAAAGAAAATTTACATTACAGAAATCTTAAACACACTATCAAGGTCCATAATGACTGGTGAACTCAATATCTGGTATAGCCACAATTTCCACAACATTTAACATTTTCCACACGCTGACTCATGCTAGCCACCAGACGTCTGAATGCACTCATCAAGCAAAGACTGGGTCAAATCCTGAAGGGATTTCACTGGAGCATCCCTTGTTGTAACTCTACGTCCCATAATATTTATGTCCCACAAATGTTGGCAATGTCTGGCTAGCTGGCAACGGTAGTGTCTCAACGGCATTGTTTTGGAGATGCTGAACAGTGACTTGTGCACGATGTGGTCTGGCATTATCGTCCATGAAGATTGGACGTGTGGCGAGAGCGTGGTTATCGTAATGAGGGACATCGGAACCATCAGGATCAGGTTCTGGTACCACTGTCCATTTATTGTACTGGGAACTGACAAGGTCAAGCTTACAAACATGGGAACATCACCCCAACACGATACAAGATCCACCTCTGATAGGGACGTCAGGTTGTATGTTCCTCTGATCATATGACGTGCCCCTCTACCTCCAAATCCGTGCCCTCCCGTCTGTGTGATGCAGTAAAACCCGGCCTTTATCGAACCAATGGATGCTAATCTACGTCCTAAGATTCCAACAAGCATGTGCTTGGCATCAGGCTAAACGGGCATGTAGGGCTGATCTGTGATGAGCTAATTTTAGTTTGTCTGCAAACATAACATACACCAAAAGTGGCTATGTGCATACTGCATTTTTTGGCAAACCAACCCCTTGGACAAGCATTACCAAAGCATGCATGTACGTGCAGCTCTGAACAAGGCTGGTTTGTGATGTAATGCTAACAAATGATGTGGGATATTCGATATGTATTGGTAATTTCAACACTTACAAAACAATTTTTCTGGTTTCAATTTCAAAAGGGTGGTACGATACTATTGACGAGGTCTATATACACGTTTTCACTCCAAAACCAAATCATATAGTGAACGTGTGATGGTCGTTCAGTATCAAAGGTTCAAATGAATGTTAACTGTCTTAATTTGATAAAGAAATCCCTTCCCTCCCAAATTGCTCCAGTGGATGTAACAGTTAAAATCCTTCAAACATCCATCTGCATCAGGCATTCACATTAACCCAAGAGGATTCGGAAAATAAAATATGTGTCATAGAGTGTGTACAGGTAAACACTCATCTCATATGATATTTGCTGAATGAATATTTTTCCTCTAGGTTATGAGCATTTTATAAATGCTGATGTGAATAGGAACCTACGTTTGCAGCTGCCTTGGGCGGACCATGTACCTGAAGGTTGACAGGTTATCTCCGAATTAGGCATATCAGGTACGAACCCAGGGTCACATTGAAGTGTGAACACGCTCTTGACCCGTCTTAGGATCGTAGAGCTATTGTATACACCATTGTTGACAGCAGGAGGATCTGGGCACATGACCTCTGGAAATGATTGGGACACGTTCAGAGCATGGTCACGCAACGCAGTTAATGTTAACGAGGTTCTGTAAATGGTATGTTGGGTATCCATACACCTTGTTACTACTAATTATCCGTTGCTCATGATGTATAAGTAACCTTTGTTAACATGGAGGTCAGTTGAAAAAAGAGACTTGGAAGTGATTATATTCAAATTCACGATTCAAGAATATTGCAATACAATACCATGTGATTAATACTTTTATTAGATTTTGGTATAATAAACAAATAAATACAAAAAATAAATCCTATAAACATTATGCAACCTAGAAAATATAAACCCACTAAGTTTCCTTTGCTTTGCTCTTTTTGACCATCATGTTAAACTCACCCTCGCATTCTGCAGAAACTGACCATTGTTCATTGTCCATGCATTCAATAGTGAGATTAGAATTGGTTGGTTTGTATCCTATATCACATTGCAAACTGCAGGATGTTTCCAACGTGTATGAATCTGAAGAACACTCATACTTTCCATGTGAGATCGAAGGTGGTGTTGTGCATAGCAATTCTGGAATTAAAATTTTCTAATATAAATTTCAATTTAATTGGTAAATAACTTGTTTTTATCAACTTAGGACGCTAACCTGCAGTTGATCGCACGAAGAAGCTATCTTAGATTTGAAACATTCTGTTCATCATGAGGCTCATACTGACAGTGTCACCCCTGGACCATGAAGCTAAACTGGTCATGCTGCTGGTCTTATTCAAATGTCTTACCTGAACAGGTGCTTTGAGCGGACCACGTCTCATCTTCACGGCATGTTATGATGGCAGAGCCGTTATCCGCCTTATAGCCTAGGTCACATTGAAGCTGACATGTGCTTTTAATGGAGTGTACTTCAGAGTTACATGCGTAGGTACCATTCTCAACAGTAGGTGGTGGCTGGCACGTCTTCTCTGTATTTGGATTATAAAGATTGCAACAAAGGTTTCAGGAAATATTACTAATAAACGAAGTCAAGTGAGTTTTCTTCCATCAATTAGGAATTGTTTCTGGTACCTCGATAACTAAGGAGATATCATTCTCACCCTCAAGAATATAAATCAAGATAACGACGGATCATTTTCAACATTTCATATCTAATCCAAATCATATCTGAAAACTATTACATAAACATTCCTTTTTTTGTAACAAAATTACCAACACACGTAGACGGGCTCGACCAACGATCAGAAGAGAGACAGGTTATTTCAGTTTTGGAGCTGCTTTGTTTGTATCCAGGCGAACATTGCAAGTGACAGACATCATCCAGTGTGTGGATGTTTGAAGAACACTGGAATGAACCATGGCTCACACGAGGAGGAGATGGGCACCTCACATCTGTTGGAAATGAAAGAACGTAGAGAAATGTATATTAATGCCATTGTCATATTTAGATCATGGTACGAGAGCGACTAGTGCCGTAAACAAATTAAAATAAGATCATTAAATGCTGATAACTAATAAGTACTGAAAATGTGCAAATGTGCTATCAAACTTACATATACTTGACTTCATACAATGTAGTATTGTTTATGACGTCACGTCACCATGACAAAATTATTTTTGGCAATGGGATTCAGTTGAAATATATGAACCTCTATATTCTTGCCTTCGTTGGTATTAAATTGTTGTGTTTTCACTTTACAGAACAAAGTCACGTTTAACATACAATTAATATACATATAAAACTCTCGGACACATGATTAAGGTTCTCGAGGAGCCGTCTTATTGAATGTTAATGACAAACACATTAGGATTGTCGACCTGACGGCTAATCATGTCATTGTAAATTCAATGTTTATAAAACCGAGTCAATGGCAAAAGGAAGGCTAAAACTCTGGCTTTAACACTCAGCCAGAGGTTGTGTTAACATGGACATGTACAGGTAACCTCGTGCTTTCATTTCACATTGGAAAAGTTCTTTATTTCGGTACGCCATTCTTTTTCAAAAGTTTATATTTGAAAACATTCACCGGTGGCAGACATGAGAATGTTACGTGAATGTAAGTATGATCATACGTTTGAGTGCCTAGTCCATGGAAGTGAACAAACATTACTTGTAGTACATGCTTAGAAATAGTAAATAAATAGTGATGCACAATCAATCGACGAATGTTTTGTGATGCAAACTAAGAGAAACAGCCAGGTAGTAGACTAGACTGTGGCTTGTTGGACTTTGGTAAGACCATCGCTACTGATTCAAATGAGACGTACTCTGCCATTTTGGCAAATACAATATGCATTTATGCGATCATTTGAGAAAGGGTTGTGACCAGATGGCAACAGTTTCTTGACTACGTAAGTTTGTTTTTAAAAGGTCTAAGTTCATATTGAAATCAATGCAAACATGCGTTGGATACACTTAAAGGCGCCATAGCACGTTTTTTGCATATTTTGTTTTCGCAAATTGCCTATTTATCATTAAAATTTATAAATATTGTTATGTTAGAGGGTAAAACATCTCATTACACGACCCAATAAGCCGTTTCCATAGAAAACTGTTGTCCGTATTGAAAGACAATGGTGTGACCTATAAACCGACATTGGTATCAATGTACCATATTCAAACTCTACTTTGAATGTTTAGGTATTGCTACATCGAGTGGCCATTTTAATATGAACACATCAAAATAGAAATTTGAAGGGAAATAGACTCGTATGGCCTAATTGAACAATGTTAATTCGTTTTAATAGTTTTAGAACTCTCGTTATTGATTCAGAAGTATTATTCAGCCATTGGTAACACTTATTTACCTTTTCGTGAGATCACCTTATTTCAGTAAGAAAAACGTGCTACAGCGCCTTTAAACTACTCAAACTCAACTATCGAGATAGAATTATACTGATAGAAACACGAAGACAATACGCCGATGACACAAATACATCTTAAGTATCATCTCAGTGACCATGCAAAGAGCAAGATGGAGACAGGTACATATATGTGTTTGTACTACGAAAATAACTAATAATATTGCATCTTCTGGAAATGGTTTTCATTTTATCAAATCGTTCTTTAATAACATTCATGACAAGGCAATTGTTCTAAATGGTATTATGAATAATACGTTACACCATGAGCAGCCATTAAGCAATCTAATAGTATTATTAAATGCTTTAAAACTGGTCAAAGAATGGATTTTTCTTTTACCGTGAACACAAGTCGCGGAAGAGGACCACGTTGACGTAGCTAAACAGGTGATTGTTGTGTAGGAGTTGCTTGGCTGGTATCCAGGTGAACACGTGAGAGAACACGTGGAGCCTGGAATATGAACAGATCCCGTGGAACAGTGCCAACTTCCATGATTATCTTTTGGTGGACTTGGACATGGCGTTTCTGAAAAAAAACATGTATGTTTAAGTACATTTAAGGTACTGAATATTCTTCTTTAACCCACAGTAATATTTTTCACATGTTTGTTTCGTTTGTTTTGCCTTTTATTGCCCGGAATTATAGTTAAATCTGTCTCCATGGGGATATGTAGATGAGAGATGAGAACATCAATGAAAAATGATGACATTTCATCGGGTGATGTATAGTGATTGGTAACCAGCCGGTAATGTAAAGAAGCAAAATATGGCAACACAATCACGGGATTATTGAAATCAAACGGATGCAAATACTCCGATGGAGCAGAATGGTGAGATACTTACGTACACAACTTGCTGCTGTCGTCCATGTACCTGTAGCTTGGCACGTGATACCAGAGTGTGAACTGCTTGCTTTGAAGTCTCGATTACAGTGCAATGTACACCCAGACTTGACTCTGTGTATACTGGAGGAACACGTGTAGGCACCGTTGGATACAATTGGCGGAGCAGGGCATTTTATCACTGAAAAAAAACCAATACCGACTCCTTCTCATAGTTCAAGTAATATACATAAAAAACAAAGGCTAAAACTGTTTTGGATTCCCAATCGGTTTCACACTATTCAGTGATATAAATATATATATGCATAAACAGCAAATCAATCTCCGTCACCTAAACTTAAGTAAGCATATAGCAGACTGTAACAATGGAAACATTGTTATTTTTCCATTTTATAAATTATTCTCAAAGTCACACATTGCAAGTTTAACTTTAATAAATACTGCCCATCACTGAACAGTTAATTCACACGAGAAATTGATTGATTACAACCCCATTGTTTTATGTGTAATCAACGACACAGAACAAACTCGTTTACCCTCAGAGACCTCATTGTCCTGGAGTGACACCCAAATGAAGACATCGAGGCAATTCACGTACGTGATTTAAAGACAATGACTGATTTTTGTGTCAATACACTGACGTGTTAAGATGTTGAGCATTACATTATTATTATATTGTTTCGTTCATACATAAATATTCAATCTTCCGTGTGTTAACAATACTTGAAGAGACCAATACACCGGTCGAAATGAGCTCATCGTATTGTATTAAAATAAGATTCCATTAAAGAAGAAAACAATCCGATGTTTACTATTGAAATATACATTAATATTGGTAATATATTATAAAATATCAGTAACAGTTTTTATTATTATATATTGTATAGACATTGACACAATATTTCCCTTGATTCATATGACAGTTGTATTTAGATACATGTAAGTGAACAAACTTTGTCGATGCAGCTATAAAGAAAGAAGGACAAACTTACGGACACAGCTTGCTGAAACTGTCCAGGTAGCTGTATGTTTGCACGTGATGTCTGAGTTATGCAAGCTCGGCTTGTAGTCAGGGTCACAATGTAATTTGCAGACGGTGCCGACAGTATGATGAATTTTTGAACACTTGTAATCACCATGTTTTATAGTTGGACGAGGCGGACATGTGATAACTGAAAACAGTGCTAAGATATGTTAAATATTAAAACCTTAATAGCATATAAGGATCCCAATAGCACTATATGTTATATAAATAGAGGTAGTCACGAAACTGTGTTTTGGATGGTAAATATCATGCACTAGGCATATACATTGTATTTTGCGAGCCTTTAGTTGTCATGTGCTTTGGTTTAGAGTGATTGGCTTTGAATCCAACACTCTCATTGTGAATGTCTTTACTTTGACTGGATACTTTTCGATAACAATTTGTATGATTAGAGTTGTAAATAAAATGTGCTTGTTGGACCGAGAAATCATTCTAAGTGCTTTCGAGTGTTACTTTCAAAAGTAAAATATTCCGCTTACTAGGTCTTAAAAGATTACACAGAAAAACAAATCTCATCAGAATTATTCCAAGAAAAGGAATGATCAACAAAAATGACTAGGCGAAATCCGACCTACATACCTAGGTATATTAAAATACTAATGCTCAGTTTTCTGTCTAATTAAATAATTCACATACCTCCCGCATCCTTTGTATGTTTATTATAAGTCTTCAAGATGAATGTCCGAAAACCTATTTTTGTTTTCAAGAGTGTTAGTTCATCAAGACAACACTCGTGAAGACCTATTGTTCTTATCCAAATTGGTATTATAATTATTATTATCGTTTTTATCTTTTTATGTCTTCCGGCCAGACTTAACAGTCGGGCCATTTTTCATGAAGTTGCCAGGTGTAATATGTTTTCGTTTTGGTTCCAAAAAGGTAGATAATTATTAATAGAAATACATATTTGACTAGTTGAAACAAAAGGAAATTTTGCGATTTTTAGGGTATGCGTCTTCAAAGATTTTCCGTTCAAGATTGGCAATACATACATCATAGTGTAGCCGATGTGAAACACTACTGCTTATATGAATCTATAAACACATTGTTTCAAAAAATGAATTTTTTAAATCGCCTTTTTTTAAACCTTTTTTACATTGTTTACAAATCCAATAAATGTATTATGTATTATTGATCTTCAATCAATAAAAAATTACAAACATGATTGATAGCTCATTTTAAAGCAAATATAAAGTTTAATTGATCACAATATCTTTCAAGCATGGATCTATAACGACCTACACATGACAATCCATTGATTATTGTCTTTTTTTTTAATCTTCATTTTCAACAAAGCTCTATTGAACAGAAGGTGCTAAACTACATAAGAAATTGAAAAATAATGCATAAATTTCTTATGTCGAGCCTTTTTATCAGTTATTAAACTTAATATATCGCATGGATAGACCCATGAACGAAGCTCAGGAAATCAAACAGTCAAACAGTGGGTTCAACATCAAACAGAAGTCCTGAAGAACTAGTTATCCTAGTTTCATTCATTATTTTTACCAACTTTAAGACACCAGTTCTGAAGTAAGGACTAAACCAGTTTTCTTCAATGTTTATGCCATGACAGTCTTTGACTTGAAGTTATGCACCTGGGAGCGTGATTCGTATGATATTTTCCAAAGAAGAAAAAAAATCAATATTTTGAAATCTACTTGATAATTTTTCAGTCGTTATAATAAATGTTTGGCTATTTTGAAAAAAATGAAACTTTTTTGAACTTTGCGGTTTCGAGAGTCCGAGTTATTGAAAGTTATTGTTAGTGACAATATAAACACATTCATGCAGCCCATATAACAGATTAATTACCGCTGTTTAAGGTTACCTAAAACAAGATGTCTATTGCAAGAGGTTAACGAACTACACTAGTTCAATATTGAACGTTTTGAAACAACGATTTTTAGTGTTCTCATTCAAAGGGACATAATATCATCCATACAGCTTTGATTTGTATTCTCTCTCTCTCTCCCTCTTTTATTTTTGACGTGGTATTTCAGTTATTTTCCAAGTGGTAGTTTTAAAAAAGAATTTGTGTTCGCAAACTACTGAAGAAAGAGAGAGACATGACTGATAGCTCATTTTAAAACATAGCAATTGAATAATTCAGGATGATTGAGTTTCATGGAGTTCAAGCACAAGCAGAAGTCCTGATAATTGACATGTCAATCTGAGTTATTATTATCGTCATTAAAACTTTACCTACTCTGTGGAGTAACATACTCACGAACACAATGTGCTGGAGTTGTCCAGATACCCGGGGCCCTGCATATGATGTCCGAATGGGACGTACTTTGTTTAAAACCATGGTCACATTCTAAATGACACTTAACGTGGACTGTGTGGATCTTGGCGGAACATCGGTATTCACCGTGGGCTATAGTTGGTCGAGGTGGGCACTTGTTAGCTAAATGGAGGAAATAGTTTAAAGTAATTAATGTAATGTTAATGTTAATGCTGAGTATTAATCAACCATGTTCGAAAACACGGCTCAGCAACCCGAAAAGGGCTTTTGAAATTTTGTCTAATTTGTTTGGCTAGGAGATATATGGTCTACCCAAATTGTCTTCTTATTGTTTGGAGGGGTAAAACTGTGTTATGGTATGCATTCAATCTCTTATTAGGTCTTCAAGACTACGTCTGGAATACCTATTGTTATTATCCTGGTTTTTCTTCTTCTTATTTTTTGCTCTTTTCTTTTATGGAAAATGCTGAAGTAACGGTTGGTCCGATTTGCATGAAATTTTCAGGGATTATAGCTTGTGACCTTCTCTCAAAAATAAATAGGCGATTTTGGATTTTCGACTTCTTTCATGAGTTATTTCCCCTTTATTCCAAAACTTCAAACCTTAATAGCTCGGAAACTATTCAAGATATTTTCACTAAACTTTCACCAAAATGTGGTCAACAACATTCTCCATCGATAAGGCCTATACTGGTCTTCGGCCGTAATAATATATTTTTTGCTATTCGCAAAAAAAGAAAATTTTGGGAAATTTCGTGGTTTTCAGGGTACGCGTTTTAAAAAATCTTCTTCTAAATCACGGCAATTCATACAGCTATGTGTGATAGGTCATTCTAAAGCTAATTGAATGGTCAACAAAGTTACGAGCCAGAATTTTGAATCTGCCCTTGAATATGGTCCTATTTTAAATGTTCATTTTTCGGCTCCATGTTCAAAGGAACATTACTCTGTGTTGAATGCACCAATGTTAAAGTTTTTTTTTATTGTAATCTCTTTGTAATAACCAGCTTAACAATTCCATACACATTGATATCATATAAAAGTTGATAGTTTGGTCACAATTTGGACATAATTCCTAAAAAGTAAAATTTGGTGATATTGATCATTTTCGAGGGGTATATCCTTTTGAGAATGATTGATCGAAAACCTCTGAAGATAGGAAAACGTTTAATAGCCCCTTTGAAAGTAGAAACATCATTTATTAATGACAATAATTTTAAGCACATATTTGTCATAGTTTACGTGTGACAAACCATAGAAGATTGTCATTTTTCGAAAATCCTCATTTTCAACCTTCTTCAAAGGAGCATAACAGCTTAACTTATTATGCTATAGAAATGTTATTGACAACTTCGTATGTACAATGCCAAGTCTAATAACTTTTATGTTGAACCCTTTCATTAGAAAGTTGATAGTTAAGCTTCAAACAACATAAATGTCGTCTAGGAGTCTGAAAATAAGCATTTTTTAGTATTTTCCTGAATATTCAGAAGAACATAACGCATTACTTATGGATGCCACCTTAATGATGATTACATCTAGTTAAGCGGAAATCAAAGCATAACATTTGCTTTGTTATATCTTAGTATGAAAATGTTAACCGTTTTCTCTTAATAATGCAGAATGTAATGTCGGGGTTCAATAATATTAATGTTTTCCATTTTCAGAGGGTCATTGTCTTTGGAGAATTTTTTAAAAAAAACTACTGAAAATAGAGACATGTTTGATAGCTAATTTTAAAGCGGGGAATCTGATGAATAATCGAGAGTCCAACATGGAGTTCAAGGTCAAGCAGAAGTCTTGAAGACCCAAGTACTGCCGTGGCAGTCCTAGTTATAGTTATTATTGTGAACATAAACATGTAACCAATCATATTTATTCGGTACGAACTTTAAAGATTATTGAATGGAAGTGACAATATGTGTTGTCCTAATTATTCTTATGACTATTGCTTGATTTCGTGGAATGATAAACCACGTCATAACCCTTTGATAATCAATAAATATTAATATCAATCGCAAATGTTGAATTTAAAGTACATGACTTTATTTTCAAAAGACAGATCATATAATATTTTTTTATGAATAATACTGCATGTAAATTGATATCAAAGTATAACTCTCACTATTAAACAACGTACACTTTCGTTTATTTGAGATTTTATAATTGAACACCAAGTTGTTTAATTGACAAGAACCCTGACTCTGACAAGACCACCAAAAGAAGATCTGAAGAAATGCGCTGGATCTTTGAGCTGTGAACAATAGCTCCACATGGCATCAATGACAGGATATAGCCCTGTTCTATTGCCCCATACCTCACATTTACTGCTTATTGGCGGTTAATGTAAGTATAAATACCTGCAGCTTAAAGATAGAAAAAAGCTGTACTAACGCGTAGACTGAACATCAAGTAGGAACCGTTTGGCATTGTCTGGAACAATAAACGACCGTAAGTAAGTTAAGAAATACAAGGCTAGAAAACAGCACGGTGGTTACAGGTTAAGAGTATTCTGTTTTTCCATACAATAAAACCAATAGTAATGGCGACATGTAAGAACAGCGTAAGGATTAAATGTGTTAAACATTTTTTATGGGCATTCTAGATGTTGAGGTGATAAGGAATGAAGAACAATATTTTGGATACACAACTTCTTTATTCTATGTAGGCGACGTTTCGACATATTTACTAATGTCGTTGTCAAGCAGGTATCTATGTCGAAACGTCGCCTACATAGAATATAGAAGTTGTGTATCCATAAAACTGTTCTTTAGTGTTAAACATTGTTAAAAAATGATAGACTGACGATTGATGTTCTATATAGTTCAATACCGACATTTGTCACTAAATTGTGAACATCATGTTATTCTAGCAGCGACAACAATGCCACGGGTCGATTCTCTAATTATGTTAATATTGAAATGTGTATGTTAACAGACAATATTCACCAGTTGCACCACACTGCGTAATCTGTAATAATATACACCCCAGGACCACGATTGAGAAGTTGGAAATCATGACAGATTCCAGCACAAACTGAGAAGGCAATGTAATATCAGCGTATGAATGATTGGATTGAAATTGGAGCAACTGATATGTTGTTATTGTTCTCCGAGTTGATTGTTGAGTGTGATAATTTTACTAACTCTTTTATTACATATTGTTATCATTTCGTTTATTATCTTCTGTAAGATAATGTTTATCATTGTATACATATCACAGATTCATATCATCAAAACACTTAATTTGGAATAAACTAAACAAAGTTGAATTGTAAAATGGTTTTCGCGGACCTCAAGAGCTGCTTGATTTCTATATCAATGTCTAAATATCAAAATATTAACTTTCCATACCTTTATCGAGCCTGTCAGGTGTAGAGGAAAGCAGTAAACATAGATAAAACAAGAACTGCTGTTGAATTTCCCATGCTCTATTCATGCTATCAACCTCTCGAAAAGCAAGCCACTATCCTTAAAATTTAGAAGATGAACCATAATATTGATTAAATAGTGTTTCGTTGAATAAACTAGCATGACCTCTTTACGAACTTAGTTTGATTTACATATCGATTCAGATTCATCATGGTATTGTGAGTCCCTGTCCCTGAAAATAGTATGTGGAACAAAACAGAACTTGAATGGGGGAGATGATTTTAGGTGGCTTCACCAATCACACTTACTGATTACATTAAAAAAGGCAACTTCGAATCACCAGCCACCAGCTACCCGGGCCAGGCATATCAAGCACCAGTCTCTATCACTGGTTAATTTAAGCCTTGCTGCATTTAATAGCTTTTTCTGTGCTTGATGTATCTGCATTCACTACTGTGTTAAAGGTTAAGGTTACACAACAATGGAACTATTTGTGTATCAATAAAATGCCCATATTTAAATTCTATATAGCATATTAAAAAGGTGGGAATTGTTATTTTTCTGAAAAGTTAAATCTTAATTGTGAATTAAACAAATAAAAATTTCACGTTTCAAAACGTTCCATTGCCAACGAAAACGACCCATTGCTTATCTCCCCCTGATGTATGACGTCATCGATGACCGTAGCAATAGAGACTCGTTAGCAACCAATCATCGTCGAATACAGGCTCGGGAACTTTTCCCTATCCAAATGCCGCTGCACTATCAGCTGTTCAATAAAATAATGTAATATAATTACTTGATTAAAAGAGAAACACACAATTGAATCAGCCATGATGTTTTCTTACCACTTCCCAATATCCTGAAATCGAGCCGAAGTTCAGTTACTCAGGGCAATGCAAGTGTAATCAGCCCAGCCCGGTTTCGCCGTGGCAAGTCTAGTTGATGGAAAGGGAGAGCACTCTCATGTCAACATGACGGTGTCATCAACACACTATTATTCCTCGTTTACATGTGTATGCATGCAAAAAAGCTGATTAATACACTACAAAAATGCTATACTGCACTTGGCCTATTACTAGGTTACTATGTCCTAATATGATGAAGTAGACGCAAAGCTACATACGCTTGTTTGTGAGGCCAAATAAAATTGATAAAATTAAATAAAATGATCATGTCTTTCAATACTGCTTCACACTGAACTTATTTTTCATTAGCCTAAAAGTTGAGGAAATGTGCATAATCAAAATCCAATGAATTGATTAGGCACATATAGCTATAACAATAAAAAAAATCCAAAAAAAAAATCCATAACTACTGTACTGCAGTAACATTTTTATTGAGCCTAAAACTACAAAAATATAATATCATTTTTGTGTTTGTCAAGTGAATTGAATCCATGAAAATTTAAACGTTTATGATCAATTCAATTAAATCTAGGCCTATTTATTTGTTCATCATTTGCTTACTGTTAATGTCAATTATTTAAATTTGATTCAGGTAGAAATGAATCAATAACTTATTTTGAAGAACATTTTTCAATATTACTAAAGCACTTGAAATAAACAGGAAGCAAAGGAAAATCACACAAATATAGATATCTGATTTTGTATTCTGGCTCAATATTTGTTTTATCAATGCAAGTCATTGATATTGGATCAAAATATTAGGGATTTGAATCCAGGACATGACATCATTATCAGCATAACTCAGTGATACATTACAAACCAAGTTCATCAATTCAAAAAAGTTCTAGATTGCATCTTAAGAGGAAGCTAGTAATAATCACAGTTGGGTATCATATTTATGAATGTAACACAAGAAAAGGTAAAACAAAAAATAATTATCTTCATGTTTAAATTTATTATCTGAAAGATTGTTGTTTCTTAAGGAGCAATGCTTGAGTTGTTGAAATCCAGTTATTGGAATGTCTAGGTGCCCCCATATTGCTGCTACAAAATAGTTGAAGTTTGAAGATGGATCTTAAACATAAAAAAAACACTATTTCTTTTAATTGACAAGTTGGGAGTATTACTTGTCAAGTCTGTGTAAGGAAGTTTTAACCACACTCAGATAATATAATTTCTGTAAATTGTGCTAATTTATATAAAAATTGTGAATTTATAATTCCAGAATTCTAAATATTTAAAAATAAGAAAATATACCACCAATTAAGAGAAAACTATGACAATGTTAACAGTTATTTAGCTATTTATTAAGATTTCGCGATATTTTGTCAAACATATTTTATCAACAATGAAACTTAGACTTATCCTATTAGAATTCTATAGTATATAAATGTATATCCTCAAATATCTTCCATATATTTCCCTGTGGATATTTCATCTTTTGAAACAAACAAACTTGCCAGTCTATATTATTTTCCACCATCAATTCGATTCATTTCAGGTGAAATATTTGAGGTATAAAAGTAAATTTCATTTCCAATTGAGCATGTTTTACTTTTTAGTAAGAAAATACTTAAATAATTCCCCATAATTGTTCACTATTCTTCTGAAATAATTCAGAAATATTTCCAGGATTGGCTAAGAATAATGTTGTCGGTTTCTACATATTTTTCAAACTAAATATTTATATTTGAATCATAACAATTGTATATTAATCTTTAATTATTTTTTTCAAAATGCCATTTTTCTTTATTTCTTGTTATGTTTCAACTCAAACATAAGGCGATAAGTATGGGTATGTTTCCTTTATTAGAATAATAGCTGTTCCTATAGTGGTATCATTCTAGTAAAACTAGGCCTAGTTCAGACTGTCGACGCAAATGACACAACCCACGAATATAGGTGACTCGATTAGGTTAGACCGGCAACTCCATGTTTTCCGATGTTCCCGACTTACATATTTCATCTGTAACTTTGATTGTCATACCTGCTACCACTGTAAAGTGTTGTTACCCTCCTGTGTTGATCTTTTACTCTGTCGTGGATCGGCTGGATGTCAACAGTCCGCTCAATGACCACTTGTTTACATCAGCGATGCGCCTGAGATGGGATTCCCTTGCGTACAGGGGTATTCCCCAATCGCGGGAAAATCCTTACCGTTATGTCATCGGTGACGTCATATTCAAGGGGAGATAAGTCATGGTCCGTTTTCCTCAAATATCGAACGTTTTATTACTGTCCGATTGTGATTTGTTTTTGCAGTTCAAATATTTGTTTATGAACTATTTTAATGACTGGAATATATTGTAAGCGTGTTTTAGACCCTATCTCAACTGTTTTAATATGGTTTTGATAATTTACAAGAAAAATGGCACTTTTTAGTGTAACCTTAACCTTTAAGATGTAGCACGGTGCTACGTTGCAGTAGAAAAGCTGACGAAATGCAGAATGATATGATATAGTCAGTGATCAAGGCTGGTGCGAGTTATGCCAAGCGGAGGTTAGAAAGTAAGGAAAAAGCTTGCAACATTTTAGTTTTAGTGAAACCTGCGATTGTATAGGCGGTTACGTATTGGCCATCATTATCCTGTATTGAGAACTTGCAAAATCAGACGATAATGGCATATATACAATTTTTGTATTGGTGCAATTAAAGTGCAAATAAATTACAATAAAGAATACAGTGTACTCGCAAATATGTTTGAATATGTGTATCAAGGGATGACTGCAACTGAGTACAGATGTGTGAACGCGTGTATCCATGCATGAGGAGATCATACTCGTTATTCACAGTTGCAATACGAGTGTTCTAGAACTCGTAGCAAGTTGAAATATGTTTATGTCTTGGTTGTGTAAAGTTGAATTTCATCCCTCCTGTTAAAAACATTCCATTACAGATCCCAACGCACAATAAATGAATAAATTTGGGCATCTTGGTTGTCTCTGGGTTTATCTTTATAGTTCAATAAGTTTTAGTGGTGAAAGGGTCATATTCTGCCAACAGTCAATATTTTAGGGGTAACGTTTCTTTTAGACGTGAGTATATAATAATAATAAAAATAAAATATAGTAAAATAATTTACACAAGTTCATTGTGTTAACGTCTTAAACTGTCTTTGAATATTTTTCTCGGCTTCTTTCAAGAAACAATCTACTTAATGTATTTCTGATGTACATTGAGAAAGGCGTCACGTATTAACAACGATAACGGCTTATGGTTATTTTATTGATTTGGTCTATAAATCAAATTCCTACCATATAGATAACATTTAGATAACAAGTCAACAAAGTCGCTCTTGTCTGATGTCTCATGCCACCATCTTATGTTGCATTCATCTCCAGAGGCACAACTGCAACAAACATAAAGCTACTGAAAATAATATTAAAAAATTTGTTAAAAACGTCTCATAAAAATAGATAATAATACGTATTCTTACTATAACTACATTCTCTGAGTCTATAACATATTTCTCTTGAGAATTATGGCCTCCACTATTTACTCCATTTACTATGCCACTTATAAAACAACGATGGTGTATGATTCAGGTAAAGAAGAACTCTTTTGTCGATACACACAGAGTTAGAGCTCTGTCTTGTCATTGTATTTATAATGCAACTATATATCATGAGAACAAACATTATGAGTGAACCCTGGATCGTCACCTGAGATTACCTCTTTGTAATCATTTTGCCTCCCAAATGCTAGCAAAGATATCCCTTTTGATACTTTCTTGAAAGCTTGGCAGAAAAAACATATTATGCATTGTAACTGGCTCTTGCTTACCTTTTTGCAACTGTTTTGCTTCTCGTGGCATCATTGTCAACATGGTTCAAGCAGTAGGGTTGTTCTCCAGGACATGCTACCACAGGATCATTACCGGGGATTAGATAAAACAACAAAAGAAGAAATAATATATGTCAGTCGAGTAAATCTTATTTCAAGGCATGATAAATGACAACACGTTGGACTTTTTTTACACAGAGTATCACTTGCAAAGAGCTATGCTTATGCTAGCAGTACATGATTAAACTGTTGAATTGATTAATTTTTGTCATTTCCACAAAGCAATTACAGACTTATGATAAAGTATGATAACTTAAAGTCCAATCTTTGTCCATTGGTAGCAATTGATTGCTGATTGAGGGTCATAATATTTCAGCAATGAGGGCATACAAATGTACCACATGTTGAAAGTTGTATGCAAACTGAAAATGTATTTTTTTCTTTCCTGGAAAGGGATACTCAAAATATATGCTTTTAATAAGTTAATCGTTAGGTAGTCCATGGTTCCAAAGCTCAAAGATAACATATAATCATATCATTAGCATCCCTATCATAGTGTAATCTAACGATGATTTATTCATTGTCAATAAACAAATCTTCGCTGTGTGTATAGGAAATCATGACATTGAAAATAGGCAATAGCTTATATAGATAAACAAAACGTAAATGTTCGATACCAATGTACTTGTAATGTTGCTTGTACATGTAAATCTCACCAAGAACACATGCTGCTGAAGGGGACCACTGTGATATAGACAAGCAAGTGATGATCGTGTAGGAGTTGCTGGGTTTGTATCCAGCAGAACAAGTCAAAGAAAACATAGACCCAGGGCAGTGCACAGTTGCTGTCGGACATTGGAAAAATCCATTGCTGACTGTCGGGAGTGTCGAGCATGGAGCCTCTTTACATTTTTCGCAAATAAAACTGTATCCATTGAACAAATATCATGACAGTCATGACGACGTTACCTTATTGTGACAATTTATAAGGGTCTTTCCATCAACTTTATTAATAAACCATTATCCTCAGAAATGTCTTAAAAAGACGTGGTTATGTCTATGCCATCTTTGGACTGCCGTTCAAACTATTTGAAATCGTTTTACTGGCTTTATTAGTTGTATGTCATTGTTGGACTGTCTTCAATAACTCTATGTTACCATTGGACTGTATTCGATAACTTTCAGGTGAAAATGGTCATGAGCTCTACGTCGCTGGTTGTTGTCCAACAAGTTGCCCTACATGCTAAGTTGTAGATAGTTGGATGCTAGGATACACTGAATGTTGAGTATGATAAAAGTAAAACATGTGCTAATGATTTATTTAATTTTAATAAAGTAGCATTAAACTTGAATGTATGAAATATAATTAACTTGTCGGTAGACAGTAAAGCAATGTTTGATTTGATTTGTCAGAATTTTATTAGAGATTGCAAATCGTACCCAATATGGAAACCAGATATGGTGATGTTGACTAGGATTGTTTGCAACAAAATATCCCCAGGAATGTATAAATGTCATCTTTTCGATAGTTAAAGGTTACTGGATTTATAAATTTTACATTCTGTTGCTGCTTTGATTAACCATAAATCACACCTTCTGCCAAGGGTGACTTTATTTAACAATCACACAAAATCAGAATATAAGGTTGGACCACAAAAATGTATTATCTGATATCACTGGATATCTTTATAGCTACATAGTTTGAGGAAATGTCGCTGAGCCGTTTAAATACAGCATATGAAATCTTTACAAAAAGTTTATAATATTTTCTGACATAATATATAAGTTGTCCGGAATCAATACTGAATATGTGAGTTACTTACTGATGCAGCTGGCTATAAACCAGAAAGTGGACATGTGATCTCTGAATTATGAGTACCCGGAATGTACCCAGTGTCACAGTGAAGTGATATTAGCTGTTACTGGCCTAACTACAATTCTTACTCTTTTATATTTTGTCTAGTTAAACATATTTGATTCATCAAATAATGTATTACTGCAGTGAGAGTTTATTTTCTTCCTCAACTGATAGCCAATAAAGATGAAACATTGACATTAACTTCTTCAGCTAAAACGTTCTAAATATTTGGTGATTTTAATGCCCGTTGTGGGAGTATAGAGGACTTTATTGTTGGTGTTGACAATGTACCTGAAAGAACGTCTGTTGACAATCGTGTGAATCGCCATTGTGAGTTATTGTGTTTTCCAGAAATGCCAACATGTGTATAATAAATGGCAGAAATTCATTAGGAAATGATTTTACGTGTGTATCTATTATAGGGTTATATGTGGTTGATTACTGCTTAGTTCAATATGAATTGTTGGATCAATTTTCAGATTTCAGTGTAACCAGAGCCATTGACTTGTTTGATAAATGCACTGTGTTTGATAATATCAGTTCGTCTAGTGTTATTCCAGACCATTCTATGCTGACATGGAAGCTCGAACACCAACACATGGTTTCCCAGGATGACATCGTCAGTGATGAGACTAGAACTACGACCAGAATAAAGGTTGATAAGTTATAAAAACAGGTGTCAGTAACAAGAAACAACGAGTTGGTAAGCCATGGTGGACAACAGAATTAACCCATCTCTGGAACGAATTGTCGACGCAGAACGTTCGTGGACTCGATCTCAGACTAGCAATAAAGCAAGACTCAAAGCTGAGTTTGTTCAGAAAAGAAAACCTTCGATAAGAGTGTCCACAGGTCGAAACGTTTGTTTGTGAATGAAACCGTGAATAATTGGACAATATTTCACAAAGTAATCAATCTGCATGCTGGAAGGAAATAGGTAAGGTCGGTGTTGGATTCGAATGGAGAATAGAAACCAGATGAAGTTAAAACTGGGGACACTTTTACTAGAAATGTAGATGATCGTCTTAAAACCTGGAAACTACATTTTCAAGAATTGTTGAATCCCGAAAACGAGAAGAAACGTCATGTTTGTAGAGATGGAGATCGCTCGGTTGACCAGGATAATGATGTCTTAGATCACTATTCAGGAAATAGAATATGCTATCTCTAAGATAAAAACTGGAAAAGCAACTGAAACTGACAATATCCCTATCGAGGTTCTTCGGAATCATACCTGCAATATGTTTTTCCTTTGAAGTATTCAACCTGTGGACATGTTGTATAACTTCATGATACTGGACAATATGTTTACAATTGAAATACTTCTTAATGTTCATAGTTTACAGGCAGTATGCAAATTAATGTACATGTGCATACGGCCAGTGAAGTGAATATTGGTCTATGTTGGAACTCCGAACGTATATCATATCAAACGAGGGGTGTGAATATCCTACCACATCAGTTCAAGAGAGCTTCTGTAGATATATTTCTTGATACCAATAATACCAACACCCAAACTATCAATAAAACACATCTCTATCAAACAATCAAATCAAATAATACGATATGATCCAGTAAAGATAAATGAATCAAATAACGTACAAGTTCAGGTGATATATCAGTAAAAATAAATGAGTCAAACAGCTTACAAATTCAGGTGTAGTCAGGTCAATTTATGAAAAAAATAGGCCGAACCCCCAAAAAATTGCAACAAAAATTTTCTCAACTGATTCTGGTAGGGTTCAGTGTACTTTATAACATACTAAAAGTCTACCAAAGTCGGACCCTCGGAAAAGTGTTTTTTTCAAGATGGCGTCCAAGATGGCCGCCGTAACCTTAACAATACCATAACTCGGTAACTACCGACTCAAATGTAATGATCTTTGTGTCTATTTGTAGGTTTTAGGGGCCAATGAATCATTTAAGCACATCCAAAAAGTGTATCTTTATTTGGAAACAATTTATGCAGCATAACATAAAACAACGCGTCAAGTTCATGCAACAATTTACTAAAACTTGGTTATTATAGTAACATATTGTTACCCAATGTTTTTTGGAAATATTAGACACATTGACACAGTCATTGTTGATACTGCTTCATCAGGAAATCAGTTTATGATCCTTAGCTGTCAAATTTCACTGATTTCAAACACAATAGAAACTGTTCTGGAGGTTCAGATTTGAGTATTATCTTCCTCCACAGTAGCAACTTCTCTAGTGTTGTTTGGATTGTCACAATTTGCTATTTGACAAATACCACATACTGCTGTGCAGGGAAGAGAATAGCGTCTGCAGGTGCATCGAGAAGATTTGTACCTACTCGAACAGTTGCAGTGGATAATCTTCAAGACTTCATCAGGCGATTCATTCTTTTCAGTTATAACTGGAATCAACTGAACAGCTTCTTCTCTCCATCCCCATTCAGTTGGATTCATTGCCTTTTCATCCCCATCAATACCATGACCTGATAATATACAGGTTTGCTGTGGAAAATTGTGGCACCTGATGTTGGTGGAAGTCGTTCTGATGTCACAACAGATTCAGCTGTTGCCACTTTCTTGGTGAAAAGGGTATGGCGCAGTGATGATAAACTATCAGTTGATTTTCCACCAAAAACGTCAATCATCAAACGTTTACCAAGATCTGTTATGACATTTTGAGATTGGTTTGGTGAGACGAATCCACTTGCACAAGCCTTCATAACAGGATCACACTTGATTAATTTCCGGAATGCAGACTTTTTGCCTATTCAAAAAATCCTAGAAGTTGAATCACAGCCTTTGTATGCGTGTACAAAAAGCATCTCATTACACACATCATCTCCTAAGATTTCCTTCAACAGTCTTATGTTATAGACTCTGCGTTCTTTGGGCTGCTTGTTTGCATCAGATCGAAAGTAGATGACAGCATTGTCTTTTCTGTAATAATGAAGGAGCAAGATAAGTAAATCCGTATCTTCACCCACCAACGTTGTGGTGCAATGTTGGGATCGTTTAACAGTTGCCTTGACTATATCAACATCTGCATCCCCGCCTACCATCACTTGCTACGTTAATCACTCATATTCATATTTACCTCATCTTTAATCACCATATTGCTGTGTACATCTCCTAATTACCCTTAATTATCAATAATCATGTTGTTAAATCATCTATATCCTTAAACAAGCTCTGTTCTTAATCTCCTTAACAAGCTGTGTACATCAACCTCATCTGCTGTATAAGCACTGTAAATCATTCTCTCTGGCTTCTACTCAATATGTGTACATCAAGCCTATCTACTGTAATAACAACTCAAAATCTTCTCATCCTCCTCTATTGTATAAACACTACTTGTATATAAACCCTGGGAATTTGTTCAACTGTACCCCCTGATTGACAACGACATTAGTATCTATGTCGAAACGTCGCCTATACAGAACAAAGAAGTTGTGTATCCATAAAATTGTTCTTTATTCCTCTAGTTATTAGTTAGAAAGGAAGCAATATCATCTCGTGATTCCAGCATGCAGTTATCAATAAAGTATACACTTCTTTATCGAGACAGTTTTTTTGCAGATTTTTTTTTTGGTTAAGAGAATCGGAAAAGTAGGTAAATCACATATCTGCTTCGCAGTCACATTTTCGAGGTTCGCCAAAACAGTTTACACTTATCTTCTAAGATTAACTGAACCGTATGAAAATTACATTTACTTGCAAATAATTTGAAATGCTACTTTGACAATGATACTTTCTGTACACATTGATAAGTAAGTTATCGTCAATCTGGATGTAGTATCATGTCATTTTTATTATTAAAAATCCCTAATTAGAATTAGAATACTCTGCATGAATAAAAAAAATACTATGCCGTGATTAAACTAGTTGTCCCTACCCTGAAATGTAATAAAGCTTTTAATCAGTTCACTAACATGAACCACTGTCTTGTTTCCAACCATTGTATGTATAAGATTACATTGAATTGAAATACGTTTCTGTCCTTATTCAAATCACGTCTGTGATTTATTAGGCCTAAGGTACTAAATATTCAAACTTTAGGGATGTCAATAACTCAAAATTCAAAATTATATATGCGAATAGTTATGAAAGTTAGAGACTATAACTATTCAGACTAGTTTTGGGATTATTACTTATATGAGTGTCATAACATAATTTCAAAAGCAAATAATCTAACCAGGGTTTGAGTTGTGATGGTTTTCAGACGAGTAGTGAACTAAAGCATAACCTGTATTTCCGCGAAAGTTATTCTTTGAATCTTCATATTGAAAATTGATTTTATCTGTGCACACTTTACATTACAAACATACTACGGGAGTTTGGATGGTACCAAAAGGAAGAAATTTTTTTTTATACAGGTGAACTGGTGAAACGTGGGTTCAAGGTACACCCAGGGGAGAGATCTAGACCCATATTTAATATAATTCGACTGAAATGTAGATCAAATGGTAGTGCCACGTTGGACAAAGTTAGATTTACATGTAATATAATTGCCTAATTTCATTTCTTATGATCCTAATGTATTCCTTGCCCTCAAAAACGTTGAAATAGACATCTAGATAATCAAATTTGAGTGACTAGTAATGGACTTGTGGTCATTCGGAGATATTAGCGGACATTTTGACGCCATATTGGATTTTTGTATTGTATTATAGACACACACCATTTTGTTATGATCTTAATGTGTTCGTTGGCCCCAAAACCTGAGGATAGACACCAATATCATCATATTCGAGTTGATGGTTACAGAGTTATGATCATTAAGAGGTTTTGGCGGCCATCTTGGACGCCATCTTGAAAAAACACGTTTCCGGGGGTCCAACTTGGTAAACCTTTAGTATGTTATGAAGTACATTAAACCCTACCAGAATCAGGGGGGTTAAACTGTATTTTGACCTGACTATACTTATTGTGCACATATATAATGTCTAATGAAGCGATTACATTACGCCTCATCCATTGAAGACTGCCTTGCAATATGAAAACTAGCAGCTGTTACAGACACCAAAGGTTATTGTTTACAGAGCGCCAACCCAATTGCTTTCTCAACAGTGGCAGATTTGGCTGAATACCATTTCAAACACCTTCTTTAGTAGGATAAATCACCCTTTGGTGCGCATATTTTAAAGCACTGTTTAGATCGATAATAGAGCTGGTTATTGATTTTAAACATCCAACATGTAGTTCAGTCAAGTGCTGCTCTTAACAAATTTACTGTTTTCAAATTAGATTCGCTTTTGCTTTTTAGATTTTGCAAGGGTCCGCTTGATGGTTTCTATGTGATGTTATGTTGAAATATTTCTATGAAATTCTGTAGGAGAGCCAACACTAGTGAAATGGGTATTCTGAAATTGTGCTTCCATCAATGTGTAAGGTAATATGAAAAGTGTATCTGAAGTGATAACAGAATTCCTTTAAATGATGACCTCTGATCCACCGCTTTTATGTCATTGTTCTTTCATCTTTGAAATGACTTCTCGTGTTTTTACATTCAAGTAAACATTACTGCAAAAGCTACAATTAAATAAGACAATCAATTTAAATTGACTTGACTATGGAACAGTTTTTTAAAAATGGTGTTTCAAATATTTTGTGTAATAAATTATGTTGCGAAAATAGAGAATTGTAATAATTGTCTTCTATGCTTTCCTAAGACAGATACATTTTGTGTTGTCTTTGTTACAATGTGTTTAAGAAAATCTTAATGTATGTTTTCTAGAAATCTACATGGTATGCTGCTACTTAAATCATATTTTTCGTTAACACGGGTCCCGATATACTAAGCAGAAATGGTGTTTGAATGTTCACTTTCATAAAGAGAATTAGATGCAAATGGCTGTTTATGCTTTGGGTTTGTTGACAAACTATATATCTACAGTTGTGAAAGTTCTCAGCGTGTTTGTATACTTTACATGGAAATGTTCTGGATACATTAAATTTTGTGTATTAGATGGGTAACATTGTGATGTCTGGATACATTAAATGTTGTGTATTAGATGGGTAACATTGTGATGTCTGGATACATTTACTTTGCGGTTAAAGACCCTTACTATAGCTAGGTATTCATGTAAGCAAACTTTACATTACAACTTGTATTCAAATAACCACTGCAGTGAGCGTGATTAAAGACTTTCACTACATGGTCTTGAAGTAGTTCTTCAAGACTTTTGTATTAAAGACCTAATAATACAGATTCATGGAACCCGAGTTTGAGGAAAACAATGCAAAACGGTATAATACGTTTTTTGCAAACATAGTGTATTATGTTGGTGAAATTCGTGACTCGTATACTTCCATATAATAAAGATGTCTATAGTCACAACATGATCTTCATAATAAGGCTTTAAACCGATTTTTAATAATGCGAAATAAGTTTCATATCATTGACATTACAAATAAACAGCAACCACTTGTCTTTTAAAAATGTCCAATGTACATTGTGTGAGAATCAGGGACAATATCTCTATTACATCCGGATACTGTACAACAGTAGTAGCAGGAAAGATCTCTCTTCTTTGATTGTGCAGGGTCAAATCCTGTACAATCATTTCGATATGATGTCCCACGCCACCATTTAGAGTTGCAGTCAATGTCAGATCCACAACTGTAAAATTTAAATCACTAACATGACAGAACTGGGTAAATAAACAAAATATAACTCTAAGCCACATAATCTTCAACATCTCATTCCTGAGTACATGTACGTGAAACATAAAATGCAAAAGGACAAAAGTGAATGAATAATTCCAATTTCATACCAGGCATAGAAGGCTAGCATACCGCCATCGCTTGGTATGTACACGTTTTTTTAAAAAATGTCTTTTTAACATGGCTTTGATTGTTGAACACACTCATTGAGTATAGTTACTCAAAGTATTGATATTTGTTTGTGTCAATCAGTTTAAGATTTCCGGAATGAATGAATAATATGAAATCTAAATCATCTAAATACTTGAACTCTTTATGAATTATGAAAAATAATATCGTGTTTGCTCATATCACATACTGATGATGGCATTCAGTGAAAAACAAGAAGTCTGACGAAATAGCCATGTTGTCCTATCAAATGAAAATAAACTGCATTTAAATCTTATGTCATGGCCATGTTACAAATGAGAAGTACGAAACTGTGAAAGAATCATACTTTAAATTAAATGTGAATGATAAATCTATGATGATTGGCTTGAAATATGACATCATATATATTGTGGTGAGCGTGATAAGCGTTGTTAGCGTGGTAAGCGTGGTTACTAAATGGTATTGGGTGACAATTGTATCACTTGCTTCGTAAAATCTATAACAACGATAGCCGTAGTTTGTTGCCCAATATCCATTGAGCAAAAGCAACATTGGCATTTGAAGTATGTGCCAACATTGTAAGTGACCAACAACATTCATACTCAATGTAATCGCAAACATATATAACATGTTAGAACCACAGCTAGAATCCATCAATCAACCTATCTCATACCTTTTAGCAACATAAATCGTCCCGTTGATGTAATTATGCACGTGATTCATACAGTAAGGTTTCGAACTGGGACATTGTTGTAAGTGGTTGTTTCCAGGAGCACCACACAGAGATCCAGAACAGACCTCACACTCCTGTGGTGACACTGAAAGAAATATAGCAACGTTTCATGTAAAGCTATTTGGAGAACATGCAACTGTCATACAAGATACTTCAAACGTTAAATGCACAAACACAATTCCGCCACTCGTAGCATGTAATGTAGTGTCAGCTTAATCAGATTCCTAGGATCATGAAATAACAAAAATAATCCGGGAAAGGAACAGGAATAACATAATATCAAAGATGAATAAAAATGTTTTTGCAACAACTGCCATTTGTTTTTTTCTTCTTCTTAAAACCAGTAACATCAAATTGATAAGTTGTCATGCATTAGTTTATAATTGATAGTTATCTCTGAATGACGACAAACAAATCCTGGAAATACTTGAGGAGGCCATAATTGAATATACTCTACGTGCCATGACGATGTCTAGATAAATTCCATACAAAGCGATATCATAACATGGTTCCCTGCATGAAAGAACATATGTAATACTTTGCAATTTAATGGGTACCAAACTAATTCCGAAAAGTCTTTGTTTAACGTTTTAAAGTATAGCTCCATGTTATAAATAATACCTGTATTCACCCTACAATGCCAATGCCTACCTAAACATGAAGGTGAAGCTGACCAATGTCCTGAATACAAACACGTCATATTCAGGGAAGATGGTATGTAGCCTTTAGAACATTGCACGTGACAGATGTAGCCCGGCTTGGCGGTTGTACAGTTGTAGACACCATTTGTCAACTTTGGAGGAGTTGGACATTGTTCTTCTAAAATAATGAAGGCAAAAACATATCCTCCATGCAAAAGCGTTAGTGATTAACTTGAAAACCATTTATGTCTTTTTCATCCAAAAGTAAAATCGTAATTTATTATCGTCTCATCATATTTAATTTCAATCAGAGTACATTGAGTACTCATCGAGGAGAATTGGTAATAAACCATATGTTGTATCATGAATTGATAATTAAATGTTGGCATTGGCGTTTATTAACTATACAAATATATAACATATACAGGGAATGGCGTTGGTGCATTTGCAGTTCAGATAAAGTTCTGCACTTTTTGTGTGCAGACAGGTTCTATTTGCAACAAAGTTTTGAAGGTATGCTGAGTATTGAGTGCAATGTCAACTTTAACAAGTTAGTTTGAACCGATACTGTAAATTATGATAATATCACCTGGCCATTTTATAATTATATTCATTATAAACACTCGACCTTTTATTGTGACCTGTGATATTGTGACGGTGTTGTTGTCATTGAAACATGAACTGAAATTAACCATACTGAGAGTAACATTCATTGACAACAATCAATATATATTATGAACAAAATGTATTGACAAACAAAATGCTTCAAATAAGCAAAGGGATAGAAAATAGAAAAACGCAATAAATGATTGAACACCACCCTTCAGTAATATTAGCCCCTGATATCAAGAAATCTAAAATGTAGCCTTAAAAGCCAAATCACTTCACCACCGGCTACATGTATGTTATATAATAGTTGTCCAACCTGGTGTTGTGCCTGACGGTGCTGATGTTGTTTGTGTAGATGGCATGGTCAAATTGGTCATACCTGCAACCAACACATGTCTGTTTAGCCTAATCAGTTTTCACACAACCACAGAACGATGAACTGTTGTTTGTTGAATGATAATCATAGTCAGTAAGAAGATCTGTAAAACGTGCACAGTCATCTGAAAGTGATTTGCAATAGTTAAACCTTGTTCACAAAGTCACATGATATCACGTCACTTATTAGTGATCAACCGTTGGTGATACTCTCTGCGACACTTTCAATGTTTTAAGACGTGTCGAGTTATTTTTTGGCTTTTCAAATCGAGCATCAATGAAAGATTTATCTTTCTAATATTTGCCTGCTAATCATGATCGTAGACGGATATTATCAGTATGATAAGAGAGAGGTTTGGCCTCTAGTGAGAATTAAAGGCAACATAAAAGCAAATGGAGCGTTGATGTCAAGACTAACATCTGAAACAAAAAGGCGTATTTTACTTTATTGTTCTACCTATTTCGATGAAATGTAGTTTTTCATATACTGGCATTATTATTCTTTATTCGTTAATATAATTCGGACTTTTAAACCTTCAACACTTTTTTTACACATTTCTGAAAAAGAGCCTTATGTGACGATTCAACCAAATCATGATAAAAAAGACACATTTTCGTTTATCAACGTCCGAAGTTCATGCATACCTACAACCACTTGTAAATAACATTTCACGAATTTTACAATCTTCATTTTGTATCATAAGCATATCATTTACATGTATTGGGATACCGGGAGCAATCCTTCTTAATAACTTTATCCAATCTATTTTAAAAGATAAAACAGATACAGATATGTCCAGTTTATCAATGTACAGTCTTTCTGCAGCATACTTACCAACCTCAAGGACTCTTTGTAAATAATATATATAATGATATACATTTCGGTACCATATGTTAGAATAGGTTGCAGCTACGTCCAAGCTGCCCGTTCTCAACTTAAAGATGTATTTAAAGGAGTAGGATATGCTTCCGGATTTAAGGACTGAAAGACAATTTAAAATTGGAACTTGAATTTAACAAGGGAGATTGATAAGAAGCTGTTTGAAAAGTAGATTAATACATTTACTGTTCTAAAAGTTCCAAAGTTGCATCATTCGACAAGTATATCCATAAATGATTGTAGTCACAATTCAATTCGAATGAAGTAAATCCACTTACAACTGGGAGTAACATTGTATTACAAGGAGAAGTCACTTCATGTTGTGGATTTAGTAGGTCAGACAGTGAAACGACAAAGCCCCATTAACCACAACGGTAGATGCTCAAAGTTAATCCAGATTACAATACAAAACTGTATTCCATTGAACAATCCCAACATCAAAACATCTTATTGATGATGGTGACATTTGTTTGTATTATGTCTTACATTTAGTCACTCAGTCCTGCATTCTAACCGTTCCTTCTAACTGGGTTGTCTGTAAAGTAAATGTTCTACAGGTTGTGAAGATGGCAAGGCTATTGACTATCAGAAGATGAAGTGATGTTTTAAAAGTTTTCTACAAATGATTTGAAAAACTATAAATCTAAAATGTCGTGACAATGATTAATACATTAATACTAAAAATACTATAATTTCCCCCAAAAACATAATTCAAGATGAATACAGTTCAGGATGGTGACATAATATTCATTAAAGAATTGTGTTATGATTTCAACCGAAACGCCCGTTCTTAAACATAATATACAATATACTTGAACTGTCCAATGTCACGCAAGTCAAAACTCCACAACTTCACCATTATGTCCAAGTAGGTGTTTGATTGGTATTATATATTTATTCGCAATGGGTGTTACTGAAAGGACACAAGGAACATGTCTAGACCAGTAAAACATCAGACGTTTGAATTAAGGAAACATGACATGGATTATCACATCAATTTGAAGGTCATACCCTTGCAACTAGATGATCCAAATGACCCTTCTGGAGCTGTGGATAGCCCATTTGGACAAGGTACACATTTCAGCGTCGTTTCATCCTGGTAGGTTCCAGCAGGACAGCTAATACATGTTTGTTGAGGCTCGTAGACGTAGTATCCTTTTGGACATCCACCTTGAAAGCGGGAATTCAAGCAATTCAAATATACGATAATAAGGTACGACAATATCCTCTCCCAAAAAGTTATTCCGGCCTCTGTATGTTCTCTTTTTACTTGTATATGCCTACTTTCAGATACAATCGAAGAGATAGCGCACCAGTATGAAGTTTCGGGTCAAGAGGTCCGAAGGATCGAATCTCAAAAGGATCAGGGCAATTTTGTAAAGAGGTAAAGAAAGTTCTGAATGCAGTTTCGTTTTGGTATAATGCTACACTGAATTTCAGCACAGTACCAACCTTGGTTTGCCTATTCCTACCGATACTGGCACATGCACAATGCAAAGCCACGTTGGTGTTATAAGCTATCTCCCTGCAATAATACTACCAGCCTAATATATATAAATGAAATACCTCAGGTGCGTCGTTTAAAAACTGGCAGAAAATGGTCGCCACCACTTGTATTAAATGGTTAATAGATTATACTGTGTAAGGGAAAATGTTGTGGTATTCATGAGTAAACGTTAGCGAAAGACCAATACCAGTTACTCCCAAACCATGAAAATTAAAATCCACGAAAGGCAGTGAGGTTCTGAACCATGAACATTTCCAACCTCAAAACATATTCAAATATTCAATTGTGATTTTGCTCAAGTATAACAAATTTACAATTATTTATTGTCACGTTAAATATATAAAGGATATCTGTCTTTTCTTGACTAATACCATGTTTATCTCATCGAGTGAGGTAGAAATGTTATATTTTCACAAGTGGCGCACGAGATTAGATAAACATGGTATTTGTCAATAATTGACGGATATTCTATTTATTATATGATGTTATCCTTGTAATTACGTCCAAAAAAGGGTCGTTTTCTCGCCGAACGGCTGCTGGGAACAGCCCGTCACCAGAGCAACACTGTGACGTCATAAGCCAATTCGCCGCGTGAGACCATTGTTTTATGACATCAAATTATATCAGTCACTGTTCGCAGTGAAAATATCAGTTATTTTCACTGTAGCTTGATAGACAGTTTTTTTCGCTGATTAATTCCGGTATTATATCTCTGGTCATTATAATAAAATATCATGTTTAAAACTGGGATAAAAAGTGATGAAGCCAAACTGTATTTAAATCTTATGCGGATAGCATTATCTACACTGTCAACTAATTATGATATCCGAATATTAAAAACCATTCTCACTTGTAATGTCAATGGTAAAGGTGCAGTTTGCCGTATTTCCTGCAGTGTCAACAGCCTTGTATGTCACAGTGTAATTCCCGATTTGAAATTCACTCCCGGGTTTTAATATCGTTACAGTCGTTACATTGACAGGATTGCTTTCCGGAATATCAGTCGCCGTGGGTTCAGACCACGTGACCCCTGTTGATGTCTCCCCAGTCGCCAGAACAAGTCTTTTATTGGCAGGACAGTTGACAAATATTGGAGCAATTGTGTCTAGAATATAACAAACATCTTCCTGATCAATTATCATTGGATATGTTTACCTTATGGTAGCAGCAAACTGCATGTAATATATAATGCACATGGGCTGTATCGCTTAGAAACACGTTGAAAGACAAATATCCCTATGGACGCATACATCTCACTAATGCTATTTCTAAGTACACGTGCATTTGTTTGTATTTATTGAAATATTTGGCATATTGATCTTTTGCATATGTGTGGTAATCACGCGGTCAGTAAGAGACAAACGTCATATTTTTTGGAGAAGTATCTGACCTTTGATCATTAAAAACAGTATTTTGATTCTCACCAACGCAAAGTGAGCTCTGTGACCATTGTTCATCCTCCATGCATTGAATCGACTGGTTAGAGATTGGTGTGTATCCAACTTCACACTGCAAGCTGCAGGAGGTTCCTGAGATGAACTTGGAGGTGACCGTTGGGCAGATGTAGGCTCCATTTGGAAGTATTGGTGGTGTTGGGCATATTATTTCTTGATAAAGGAAAAAATGTCATTTTCAAAATAAGGGAAAACTAAATGTTAAATTCATAATTAGTTTCTGGATTTGGATAATTTATATTTACTGTATGATAAATTGAAGGTACCGTGACAGAAATGGTTAAACTTAATTGGATCGGTAATGGAATGGTATCATTCAAGTAATGGTTAGCCAATGGTTCTGTTCTGGCCCGTTACAAGGACAGTAAATGTTAAACGGAGCCATGAAAAGTCCTTAAAAGCAGCAAAACAGCATATAGAGGTTGTCAGTTGAGATAAGAAGATGTCACCTTACTCAGGTTGCATTTGAAAAATAATAATAATTACAACATGTTTACATCCGCATCCTATATATATATATATATATATATATACATATATATATACATATATATATATATTTTTAAGAAGCTGTCACCATACTCAGGTTGCCTTTGCATATATTTGTGACAGCTTCTTATCTCTCACTCTCATCTTCCACTGACCATATATCATTAACGTAACACATTATGACAGAATGAATCCTAGGTTTGAATCCAGAGTCACAATGCAGGATACACTCGCTATTAACAGAGTGAACTGTTTGGTTACACTCGTAACTTCCATTGTTAACAAGGGGAGGGTCGGACATGTTTTCTCTGAAAGGAATTGTCAACATAAAATGTTGAAAATGTACAGTTTGCCACTCTCTGTCATTTTGCCTATATCTGACAAACTGATGAAATCATATCTTGGTGAATAAATTGAATACTGCTTAATCACATTTAAAGGTTGGCATCTAAGACACTGTACATCTGCTAAAATGAATTGTTTTTGGCAAACGAGAATTAGAGCAGAGGTATATCTCCAAAGATCAATATTCCTCAAACACAAAGACTTGACTTTCAATAACAATTAACGAATTCGAAGCTGTCTGAACTTACAGATGTGTAATATTTGAAATATAAATCGCTAATACTAGGCGTCATTGACTAGTTTATTATTATATTGTACATTTTATTTCTAAATAGCTCTGTACCTTTTTAGGCTTTGAATACTTATAGAATATTAATGATTACTTCTATGAAATAAGATAAAAGTTACAAAGTTTTGTTAGACCCTCACTTTATCTTTCTCAACAACGATTTCTCAAAGCACATATAACAACTCACATATTTGGGATTACCTCCCTTAGTTTCTATATTCACTGAAATGAAGAGCACATAACATATCTGTTCAGAGGTCTGTTCGCTACAATAGGTTTTAAAGGTGGTGACCCCTGTGGCCATATTTGGGCTCATGTGGTCACGAAATCTACAATTGAAAATCCCCAATGCCCGAGGAGTCGGCACACAATTTTGTTAAGCTCGCTATACCTTTTGGAACTGGAGAAGAAGATGAAAATAGGTGTTTAAGCTGTGACCTGTAACCTGTGACCCTATTTGGGATCATTTGCTCTCACAATCTACTATTTAGAATCCCCATTGGTCACGGATGTTGCAAACAACTTTTCAACTCTCTAGAGTCATTGGTTCAGGAAGAGAAGTCGAAAAGGCGAAAAGTTTACGGATTGACAGATGAGCTAAAAAGCTTTTTTAATCCACATCCAGGCTCCGAATTGCATAGATGATCATTTGCAAAAGGTGACCAAATTTTAACATGGAACAACCACCTAGGCATTTCATCATAATGCGGAAAAGAAAGAAAGAATGTTCATGACCAACACATGATGATGCCATCTGACTGTGTTGCATTTCGCTTGTAACGTCTGGAACAAGGCAGATTATAATACACTGTAACAGGAGCAGAGTATATGTTCAATTGATAACATTTGGAGGATCGGGTCATACCATCTGTCAAACACCAACAACAAATTGAAAAACATTTGGTAGCAAACTGTTTTCTTATAATAATGACGAATTGGATCAATAAACAAAGTAAACAAAATGTTCTTCTTTATCATGATAACGGTTGGCATCCAAAGATATATCACACAATTTGTTAATAACTTATGAAGGTAATTGCCTAATATTTAAGAAATAAAGTTCGCTGTACCCCAATGTGTTTTGTAATAAACTATAGTTTTGCCCTGAACTATTTTAGTTAAAACACGAGGATGACTGCAGCAGTTGCACACCATGGAAAGCAGTACACACTGTATTGTTTGCGATGTATGAGTGCAGACGGATGACGCAATTCGACGTTATGTTACCATGTGCGCATTTGATCACAAGGGGGAACAGCAGGATCGCTATTCAATTGTTACGTCACTAAAAAACGAAAAATTGTTGTCTGATAGAGTACTTTTTTATTTTTGCTCTAACCGCTAAACATCTCAGACATTTCAACAGGCATACTATCTCACCTATACAGGAAGCAGGTGTTGACCATGTATCGGAAGTCTGACAGGTTATGTCTGACTTTGATGCACTTGGTTTGTATCCAGTTGAACACTGTAGGTGACAGACGTCGTTCAGTTTGTGACTTGCAGAGGAAGCACATGTGTATGTTCCATGAGAAACTACGGGTGGTGAAGGACACTTGATCTCTGATAAAGAGAGAAATTGGAGAACATTGTTTTATGCATTTCTTCTGTTTTCAATGGATACTTTCACTTGACTTTGTTTTCCTGCAGTTCATTTAGGAGATAAACCTACTGTGTTTGAAAATCAGAGACATGTTATACTGGATTGATAGCGAGTAAATTTAAAATTTAAACCGAACCCGTAGCGTGAGGTTTCAATTTAAAATTTACTCGCTATCAATCCAGTATAACATGTCTCTGATTTTCAAACACAGTAGGTTTATCTCCATTCTACCATGACCGTTTTACCATGGGACTCTTTTTGTCGGATGCTGACAGTGCGTACAACGGGAGGGCGTGAGCTCCGAATTACGTTCATAAAATCCTTTGTGACAACAGCAGCGATTTTGTACAAAAAATATTGTTGTTATACACAAAGTTTCCCCCCACACGTTCTCTTTAAGCATTTAAAAAAATCTAATATATGTGTCATTTATTACGGGAGTTTTAATTTTGTTTTCCCAACATTCGCGCTCACAAAATCAAGGTTCGTATTGAATGAATTTCTCATTTTTGGAATAACCCTCATAAACATATCACGCGACGTTCAAAATGGCTACCCTTTGCCGGTCGCTGTGAATGACGAGCTTGAGGACTTGTATTTATTAAAAGGAAGCGTTACAGGTGATGGTAATTGTCTCATTCGGGTAAGGAATGCACATTCTAGTTATCGACGTAGGTGTGTAGATGATATGACATATGTATTTCTTATTTTACATCAAAACTTTACGCTCGGTTTTCAGAAGCGGCTGACCATTGCGTCAATGACATTGCGTTTGCTCGCCTTCTCAATTGCATCAAGTGTCACTATTTGGATAGATCTTGATACTGACGCAGTTTGTCTTGCTAATCTATCTAATGTAGCTCTAAAACACGCTACAGGAAAAAATTAATTTGATTGTATCAGTTATTTTGATTTCCACAAGTAGAGCACACGGCCGTTTGTTCGGATAGATTGTGACGTCACAATGTAGATTTGTTAATACGCGGTGAAGCGGCGCTAAAATCAGAGGAGGTTCAATCCAGAATTGATCACGTTTGATTTTGCTGGAGAACCAATCAGAATCGAGTATCCAGCAATGTCATGGTAGAATTAAATAATCTTATCAAACATCATTAGAAATGATACAATTACTAAAATGTATTGAGAAACATTTTAGAATACTGAACAAAAAGAGTTATGGTAGAAATAGATTGGTGTGAATGTCAATAAATTAAGTATCTCACCTAAACATGAAGCAGGTGTTGACCATGTGTCAGAAATCTGACAGGTTATGTCTGACTTTGATGTACTTGGTTTGTATCCAGTGGAACACTGTAGGTGACAGACGTCGTTCAATTTATGACTTGCAGTGGAAGCACATGTGTATGTTCCATGGGGAACTGGGTGTGGTGAAGGACACTTGATCTCTGATGAAGAGAGAAATTGGAGAACATTTTGTATGCATTTCTTCTGTTTTCAATGGATACTTTCACTTGACTTTGTTTTCCTGCAGTTCATTTAGGAGATAAACATACTGTGTTTGAAAATCAGAGACATGTTATACTGGATTGATAGCGAGTAAATTTAAAATTTAAACCGAACCCGTAGCGTGAGGTTTCAATTTAAAATTTACTCGCTATCAATCCAGTATTACATGTCTCTGATTTTCAAACACAGTAGGTTTATCTCCATTCTACCATGACCGTTTTACCATGGGACTCTTTTTGTCGGATGCTGACAGTGCGTACAACGGGAGGGCGTGAGCTCCGAATTACGTTCATAAAATCCTTTGTGACAACAGCAGCGATTTTGTACAAAAAATATTGTTGTTATACACAAAGTTTCCCCCCACACGTTCTCTTTAAGCATTTAAAAAAATCTAATATATGTGTCATTTATTACGGGAGTTTTAATTTTGTTTTCCCAACATTCGCGCTCACAAAATCAAGGTTCGTATTGAATGAATTTCTCATTTTTGGAATAACCCTCATAAACATATCACGCGACGTTCAAAATGGCTACCCTTTGCCGGTCGCTGTGAATGACGAGCTTGAGGACTTGTATTTATTAAAAGGAAGCGTTACAGGTGATGGTAATTGTCTCATTCGGGTAAGGAATGCACATTCTAGTTATCGACGTAGGTGTGTAGATGATATGACATATGTATTTCTTATTTTACATCAAAACTTTACGCTCGGTTTTCAGAAGCGGCTGACCATTGCGTCAATGACATTGCGTTTGCTCGCCTTCTCAATTGCATCAAGTGTCACTATTTGGATAGATCTTGATACTGACGCAGTTTGTCTTGCTAATCTATCTAATGTAGCTCTAAAACACGCTACAGGAAAAAATTAATTTGATTGTATCAGTTATTTTGATTTCCACAAGTAGAGCACACGGCCGTTTGTTCGGATAGATTGTGACGTCACAATGTAGATTTGTTAATACGCGGTGAAGCGGCGCTAAAATCAGAGGAGGTTCAATCCAGAATTGATCACGTTTGATTTTGCTGGAGAACCAATCAGAATCGAGTATCCAGCAATGTCATGGTAGAATTAAATAATCTTATCAAACATCATTAGAAATGATACAATTACTAAAATGTATTGAGAAACATTTTAGAATACTGAACAAAAAGAGTTATGGTAGAAATAGATTGGTGTGAATGTCAATAAATTAAGTATCTCACCTAAACATGAAGCAGGTGTTGACCATGTGTCAGAAATCTGACAGGTTATGTCTGACTTTGATGTACTTGGTTTGTATCCAGTGGAACACTGTAGGTGACAGACGTCGTTCAATTTATGACTTGCAGTGGAAGCACATGTGTATGTTCCATGGGGAACTGGGTGTGGTGAAGGACACTTGATCTCTGATGAAGAGAGAAATTGGAGAACATTTTGTATGCATTTCTTCTGTTTTCAATGGATACTTTCACTTGACTTTGTTTTCCTGCAGTTCATTTAGGAGATAAACATACTGTGTTTGAAAATCAGAGACATGTTATACTGGATTGATAGCGAGTAAATTTAAAATTTAAACCGAACCCGTAGCGTGAGGTTTCAATTTAAAATTTACTCGCTATCAATCCAGTATAACATGTCTCTGATTTTCAAACACAGTAGGTTTATCTCCATTCTACCATGACCGTTTTACCATGGGACTCTTTTTGTCGGATGCTGACAGTGCGTACAACGGGAGGGCGTGAGCTCCGAATTACGTTCATAAAATCCTTTGTGACAACAGCAGCGATTTTGTACAAAAAATATTGTTGTTATACACAAAGTTTCCCCCCACACGTTCTCTTTAAGCATTTAAAAAAATCTAATATATGTGTCATTTATTACGGGAGTTTTAATTTTGTTTTCCCAACATTCGCGCTCACAAAATCAAGGTTCGTATTGAATGAATTTGTCATTTTTGGAATAACCCTCATAAACATATCACGCGACGTTCAAAATGGCTACCCTTTGCCGGTCGCTGTGAATGACGAGCTTGAGGACTTGTATTTATTAAAAGGAAGCGTTACAGGTGATGGTAATTGTCTCATTCGGGTAAGGAATGCACATTCTAGTTATCGACGTAGGTGTGAAGATGATATGACATATGTATTTCTTATTTTACATCAAAACTTTACGCTCGGTTTTCAGAAGCGGCTGACCATTGCGTCAATGACATTGCGTTTGCTCGCCTTCTCAATTGCATCAAGTGTCACTATTTGGATAGATCTTGATACTGACGCAGTTTGTCTTGCTAATCTATCTAATGTAGCTCTAAAACACGCTACAGGAAAAAAATTAATTTGATTGTATCAGTTATTTTGATTTCCACAAGTAGAGCACACGGCCGTTTGTTCGGATAGATTGTGACGTCACAATGTAGATTTGTTAATACGCGGTGAAGCGGCGCTAAAATCAGAGGAGGTTCAATCCAGAATTGATCACGTTTGATTTTGCTGGAGAACCAATCAGAATCGAGTATCCAGCAATGTCATGGTAGAATTAAATAATCTTATCAAACATCATTAGAAATGATACAATTACTAAAATGTATTGAGAAACATTTTAGAATACTGAACAAAAAGAGTTATGGTAGAAATAGATTGGTGTGAATGTCAATAAATTAAGTATCTCACCTAAACATGAAGCAGGTGTTGACCATGTGTCAGAAATCTGACAGGTTATGTCTGACTTTGATGTACTTGGTTTGTATCCAGTGGAACACTGTAGGTGACAGACGTCGTTCAATTTATGACTTGCAGTGGAAGCACATGTGTATGTTCCATGGGGAACTGGGTGTGGTGAAGGACACTTGATCTCTGATGAAGAGAGAAATTGGAGAACATTTTGTATGCATTTCTTCTGTTTTCAATGGATACTTTCACTTGACTTTGTTTTCCTGCAGTTCATTTAGGAGATAAACCTACTGTGTTTGAAAATCAGAGACATGTTATACTGGATTGATAGCGAGTAAATTTAAAATTTAAACCGAACCCGTAGCGTGAGGTTTCAATTTAAAATTTACTCGCTATCAATCCAGTATAACATGTCTCTGATTTTCAAACACAGTAGGTTTATCTCCATTCTACCATGACCGTTTTACCATGGGACTCTTTTTGTCGGATGCTGACAGTGCGTACAACGGGAGGGCGTGAGCTCCGAATTACGTTCATAAAATCCTTTGTGACAACAGCAGCGATTTTGTACAAAAAATATTGTTGTTATACACAAAGTTTCCCCCCACACGTTCTCTTTAAGCATTTAAAAAATCTAATATATGTGTCATTTATTACGGGAGTTTTAATTTTGTTTTCCCAACATTCGCGCTCACAAAATCAAGGTTCGTATTGAATGAATTTGTCATTTTTGGAATAACCCTCATAAACATATCACGCGACGTTCAAAATGGCTACCCTTTGCCGGTCGCTGTGAATGACGAGCTTGAGGACTTGTATTTATTAAAAGGAAGCGTTACAGGTGATGGTAATTGTCTCATTCGGGTAAGGAATGCACATTCTAGTTATCGACGTAGGTGTGTAGATGATATGACATATGTATTTCTTATTTTACATCAAAACTTTACGCTCGGTTTTCAGAAGCGGCTGACCATTGCGTCAATGACATTGCGTTTGCTCGCCTTCTCAATTGCATCAAGTGTCACTATTTGGATAGATCTTGATACTGACGCAGTTTGTCTTGCTAATCTATCTAATGTAGCTCTAAAACACGCTACAGGAAAAAATTAATTTGATTGTATCAGTTATTTTGATTTCCACAAGTAGAGCACACGGCCGTTTGTTCGGATAGATTGTGACGTCACAATGTAGATTTGTTAATACGCGGTGAAGCGGCGCTAAAATCAGAGGAGGTTCAATCCAGAATTGATCACGTTTGATTTTGCTGGAGAACCAATCAGAATCGAGTATCCAGCAATGTCATGGTAGAATTAAATAATCTTATCAAACATCATTAGAAATGATACAATTACTAAAATGTATTGAGAAACATTTTAGAATACTGAACAAAAAGAGTTATGGTAGAAATAGATTGGTGTGAATGTCAATAAATTAAGTATCTCACCTAAACATGAAGCAGGTGTTGACCATGTGTCAGAAATCTGACAGGTTATGTCTGACTTTGATGTACTTGGTTTGTATCCAGTGGAACACTGTAGGTGACAGACGTCGTTCAATTTATGACTTGCAGTGGAAGCACATGTGTATGTTCCATGGGGAACTGGGTGTGGTGAAGGACACTTGATCTCTGATGAAGAGAGAAATTGGAGAACATTTTGTATGCATTTATTCTGTTCTCAATGGACACTTTCACTTGACTTTGTTTTCCTGCAGTTCATTTAGGAGATAAACCTACTGTGTTTGAAAATCAGAGACATGTTATACTGGATTGATAGCGAGTAAATTCAAAATTTAAACCGAACGCGTAGCGTGAGGTTTCAATTTAAAATTTACTCGCTATCAATCCAGTAAAACATGTATCTGATTTTCAAACACAGTAGGTTTATCTCCATTCTACCATGACCGTTTTACCATGGGACTCTTTTTGTCGGATGCTGACAGTGCGTACAACGGCAGGGCGTGAGCTCCGAATTACGTTCGAAAAATCCTTTGTGACAACAGCAGCGATTTTGTACACAAAATATTGTTGTTATACACAAAGTTTCCCCCCACACGTTCTCTTTAAGCATTTAAAAAAAATCTAATATATGTGTCATTTATTACGGGAGTTTTAATTTTGTTTTCCCAACATTCGCGCTCACAAAATCAAGGTTCGTATTGAATGAATTTCTCATTTTTGGAATAACCCTCATAAACATATCACGCGACGTTCAAAATGGCTACCCTTTGCCGGTCGCTGTGAATGACGAGCTTGAGGACTTGTATTTATTAAAAGGAAGCGTTACAGGTGATGGTAATTGTCTCATTCGGGTAAGGAATGCACATTCTAGTTATCGACGTAGGTGTGTAGATGATATGACATATGTATTTCTTATTTTACATCAAAACTTTACGCTCGGTTTTCAGAAGCGGCTGACCATTGCGTCAATGACATTGCGTTTGCTCGCCTTCTCAATTGCAGCAAGTTTCGCTATTTGGATAGATCTTGATTCTGACGCAGTTTGTCTTGCTAATCTATCTAATGAAGCTCTAAAACACGCTACAGGAAAAAATTAATTTGATTGTATCAGTTATTTTGATTTCCACAAGTAGAGCACACAGCCGTTTGTTCAGATAGATTGTGACGTCACAATGTAGATTTGTCAATACACGGTGAAGCGGCGCTAAAATCAGAGGAGGTTCAATCCAGAATTGATCACGTTTGATTTTGCTGGAGAACCAATCAGAATCGAGTATCCAGCAATGTCATGGTAGAATTAAATAATCTTATCAAACATCATTAGAAATGATACAATTACTAAAATGTATTGAGAAACATTTTAGAATACTGAACAAAAAGAGTTATGGTAGAAATAGATTGGTGTGAATGTCAATAAATTAAGTATCTCACCTAAACATGAAGCAGGTGTTGACCATGTGTCAGAAATCTGACAGGTTATGTCTGACTTTGATGTACTTGGTTTGTATCCAGTGGAACACTGTAGGTGACAGACGTCGTTCAATTTATGACTTGCAGTGGAAGCACATGTGTATGTTCCATGGGGAACTGGGTGTGGTGAAGGACACTTGATCTCTGATGAAGAGAGAAATTGGAGAACATTTTGTATGCATTTCTTCTGTTTTCAATGGATACTTTCACTTGACTTTGTTTTCCTGCAGTTCATTTAGGAGATAAACATACTGTGTTTGAAAATCAGAGACATGTTATACTGGATTGATAGCGAGTAAATTTAAAATTTAAACCGAACCCGTAGCGTGAGGTTTCAATTTAAAATTTACTCGCTATCAATCCAGTATTACATGTCTCTGATTTTCAAACACAGTAGGTTTATCTCCATTCTACCATGACCGTTTTACCATGGGACTCTTTTTGTCGGATGCTGACAGTGCGTACAACGGGAGGGCGTGAGCTCCGAATTACGTTCATAAAATCCTTTGTGACAACAGCAGCGATTTTGTACAAAAAATATTGTTGTTATACACAAAGTTTCCCCCCACACGTTCTCTTTAAGCATTTAAAAAAATCTAATATATGTGTCATTTATTACGGGAGTTTTAATTTTGTTTTCCCAACATTCGCGCTCACAAAATCAAGGTTCGTATTGAATGAATTTCTCATTTTTGGAATAACCCTCATAAACATATCACGCGACGTTCAAAATGGCTACCCTTTGCCGGTCGCTGTGAATGACGAGCTTGAGGACTTGTATTTATTAAAAGGAAGCGTTACAGGTGATGGTAATTGTCTCATTCGGGTAAGGAATGCACATTCTAGTTATCGACGTAGGTGTGTAGATGATATGACATATGTATTTCTTATTTTACATCAAAACTTTACGCTCGGTTTTCAGAAGCGGCTGACCATTGCGTCAATGACATTGCGTTTGCTCGCCTTCTCAATTGCATCAAGTGTCACTATTTGGATAGATCTTGATACTGACGCAGTTTGTCTTGCTAATCTATCTAATGTAGCTCTAAAACACGCTACAGGAAAAAATTAATTTGATTGTATCAGTTATTTTGATTTCCACAAGTAGAGCACACGGCCGTTTGTTCGGATAGATTGTGACGTCACAATGTAGATTTGTTAATACGCGGTGAAGCGGCGCTAAAATCAGAGGAGGTTCAATCCAGAATTGATCACGTTTGATTTTGCTGGAGAACCAATCAGAATCGAGTATCCAGCAATGTCATGGTAGAATTAAATAATCTTATCAAACATCATTAGAAATGATACAATTACTAAAATGTATTGAGAAACATTTTAGAATACTGAACAAAAAGAGTTATGGTAGAAATAGATTGGTGTGAATGTCAATAAATTAAGTATCTCACCTAAACATGAAGCAGGTGTTGACCATGTGTCAGAAATCTGACAGGTTATGTCTGACTTTGATGTACTTGGTTTGTATCCAGTGGAACACTGTAGGTGACAGACGTCGTTCAATTTATGACTTGCAGTGGAAGCACATGTGTATGTTCCATGGGGAACTGGGTGTGGTGAAGGACACTTGATCTATGATGAAGAGAGAAATTGGAGAACATTTTGTATGCATTTCTTCTGTTTTCAATGGATACTTTCACTTGACTTTGTTTTCCTGCAGTTCATTTAGGAGATAAACATACTGTGTTTGAAAATCAGAGACATGTTATACTGGATTGATAGCGAGTAAATTTAAAATTTAAACCGAACCCGTAGCGTGAGGTTTCAATTTAAAATTTACTCGCTATCAATCCAGTATAACATGTCTCTGATTTTCAAACACAGTAGGTTTATCTCCATTCTACCATGACCGTTTTACCATGGGACTCTTTTTGTCGGATGCTGACAGTGCGTACAACGGGAGGGCGTGAGCTCCGAATTACGTTCATAAAATCCTTTGTGACAACAGCAGCGATTTTGTACAAAAAATATTGTTGTTATACACAAAGTTTCCCCCCACACGTTCTCTTTAAGCATTTAAAAAAATCTAATATATGTGTCATTTATTACGGGAGTTTTAATTTTGTTTTCCCAACATTCGCGCTCACAAAATCAAGGTTCGTATTGAATGAATTTGTCATTTTTGGAATAACCCTCATAAACATATCACGCGACGTTCAAAATGGCTACCCTTTGCCGGTCGCTGTGAATGACGAGCTTGAGGACTTGTATTTATTAAAAGGAAGCGTTACAGGTGATGGTAATTGTCTCATTCGGGTAAGGAATGCACATTCTAGTTATCGACGTAGGTGTGAAGATGATATGACATATGTATTTCTTATTTTACATCAAAACTTTACGCTCGGTTTTCAGAAGCGGCTGACCATTGCGTCAATGACATTGCGTTTGCTCGCCTTCTCAATTGCATCAAGTGTCACTATTTGGATAGATCTTGATACTGACGCAGTTTGTCTTGCTAATCTATCTAATGTAGCTCTAAAACACGCTACAGGAAAAAAATTAATTTGATTGTATCAGTTATTTTGATTTCCACAAGTAGAGCACACGGCCGTTTGTTCGGATAGATTGTGACGTCACAATGTAGATTTGTTAATACGCGGTGAAGCGGCGCTAAAATCAGAGGAGGTTCAATCCAGAATTGATCACGTTTGATTTTGCTGGAGAACCAATCAGAATCGAGTATCCAGCAATGTCATGGTAGAATTAAATAATCTTATCAAACATCATTAGAAATGATACAATTACTAAAATGTATTGAGAAACATTTTAGAATACTGAACAAAAAGAGTTATGGTAGAAATAGATTGGTGTGAATGTCAATAAATTAAGTATCTCACCTAAACATGAAGCAGGTGTTGACCATGTGTCAGAAATCTGACAGGTTATGTCTGACTTTGATGTACTTGGTTTGTATCCAGTGGAACACTGTAGGTGACAGACGTCGTTCAATTTATGACTTGCAGTGGAAGCACATGTGTATGTTCCATGGGGAACTGGGTGTGGTGAAGGACACTTGATCTCTGATGAAGAGAGAAATTGGAGAACATTTTGTATGCATTTCTTCTGTTTTCAATGGATACTTTCACTTGACTTTGTTTTCCTGCAGTTCATTTAGGAGATAAACCTACTGTGTTTGAAAATCAGAGACATGTTATACTGGATTGATAGCGAGTAAATTTAAAATTTAAACCGAACCCGTAGCGTGAGGTTTCAATTTAAAATTTACTCGCTATCAATCCAGTATAACATGTCTCTGATTTTCAAACACAGTAGGTTTATCTCCATTCTACCATGACCGTTTTACCATGGGACTCTTTTTGTCGGATGCTGACAGTGCGTACAACGGGAGGGCGTGAGCTCCGAATTACGTTCATAAAATCCTTTGTGACAACAGCAGCGATTTTGTACAAAAAATATTGTTGTTATACACAAAGTTTCCCCCCACACGTTCTCTTTAAGCATTTAAAAAATCTAATATATGTGTCATTTATTACGGGAGTTTTAATTTTGTTTTCCCAACATTCGCGCTCACAAAATCAAGGTTCGTATTGAATGAATTTGTCATTTTTGGAATAACCCTCATAAACATATCACGCGACGTTCAAAATGGCTACCCTTTGCCGGTCGCTGTGAATGACGAGCTTGAGGACTTGTATTTATTAAAAGGAAGCGTTACAGGTGATGGTAATTGTCTCATTCGGGTAAGGAATGCACATTCTAGTTATCGACGTAGGTGTGTAGATGATATGACATATGTATTTCTTATTTTACATCAAAACTTTACGCTCGGTTTTCAGAAGCGGCTGACCATTGCGTCAATGACATTGCGTTTGCTCGCCTTCTCAATTGCATCAAGTGTCACTATTTGGATAGATCTTGATACTGACGCAGTTTGTCTTGCTAATCTATCTAATGTAGCTCTAAAACACGCTACAGGAAAAAATTAATTTGATTGTATCAGTTATTTTGATTTCCACAAGTAGAGCACACGGCCGTTTGTTCGGATAGATTGTGACGTCACAATGTAGATTTGTTAATACGCGGTGAAGCGGCGCTAAAATCAGAGGAGGTTCAATCCAGAATTGATCACGTTTGATTTTGCTGGAGAACCAATCAGAATCGAGTATCCAGCAATGTCATGGTAGAATTAAATAATCTTATCAAACATCATTAGAAATGATACAATTACTAAAATGTATTGAGAAACATTTTAGAATACTGAACAAAAAGAGTTATGGTAGAAATAGATTGGTGTGAATGTCAATAAATTAAGTATCTCACCTAAACATGAAGCAGGTGTTGACCATGTGTCAGAAATCTGACAGGTTATGTCTGACTTTGATGTACTTGGTTTGTATCCAGTGGAACACTGTAGGTGACAGACGTCGTTCAATTTATGACTTGCAGTGGAAGCACATGTGTATGTTCCATGGGGAACTGGGTGTGGTGAAGGACACTTGATCTCTGATGAAGAGAGAAATTGGAGAACATTTTGTATGCATTTATTCTGTTCTCAATGGACACTTTCACTTGACTTTGTTTTCCTGCAGTTCATTTAGGAGATAAACCTACTGTGTTTGAAAATCAGAGACATGTTATACTGGATTGATAGCGAGTAAATTCAAAATTTAAACCGAACGCGTAGCGTGAGGTTTCAATTTAAAATTTACTCGCTATCAATCCAGTAAAACATGTATCTGATTTTCAAACACAGTAGGTTTATCTCCATTCTACCATGACCGTTTTACCATGGGACTCTTTTTGTCGGATGCTGACAGTGCGTACAACGGCAGGGCGTGAGCTCCGAATTACGTTCGAAAAATCCTTTGTGACAACAGCAGCGATTTTGTACACAAAATATTGTTGTTATACACAAAGTTTCCCCCCACACGTTCTCTTTAAGCATTTAAAAAAAATCTAATATATGTGTCATTTATTACGGGAGTTTTAATTTTGTTTTCCCAACATTCGCGCTCACAAAATCAAGGTTCGTATTGAATGAATTTCTCATTTTTGGAATAACCCTCATAAACATATCACGCGACGTTCAAAATGGCTACCCTTTGCCGGTCGCTGTGAATGACGAGCTTGAGGACTTGTATTTATTAAAAGGAAGCGTTACAGGTGATGGTAATTGTCTCATTCGGGTAAGGAATGCACATTCTAGTTATCGACGTAGGTGTGTAGATGATATGACATATGTATTTCTTATTTTACATCAAAACTTTACGCTCGGTTTTCAGAAGCGGCTGACCATTGCGTCAATGACATTGCGTTTGCTCGCCTTCTCAATTGCAGCAAGTTTCGCTATTTGGATAGATCTTGATTCTGACGCAGTTTGTCTTGCTAATCTATCTAATGAAGCTCTAAAACACGCTACAGGAAAAAATTAATTTGATTGTATCAGTTATTTTGATTTCCACAAGTAGAGCACACAGCCGTTTGTTCAGATAGATTGTGACGTCACAATGTAGATTTGTCAATACACGGTGAAGCGGCGCTAAAATCAGAGGAGGTTCAATCCAGAATTGATCACGTTTGATTTTGCTGGAGAACCAATCAGAATCGAGTATCCAGCAATGTCATGGTAGAATTAAATAATCTTATCAAACATCATTAGAAATGATACAATTACTAAAATGTATTGAGAAACATTTTAGAATACTGAACAAAAAGAGTTATGGTAGAAATAGATTGGTGTGAATGTCAATAGATTAAGTATCTCACCTAAACAGGAAGCAGGTGTTGACCATGTATCAGAAGTCTGACAGGTTATGTCTGACTTTGATGTACTTGGTTTGTATCCAGTTGAACACTGTAGGTGACAGACGTCGTTCAGTTTGTGACTTGCAGAGGAAGCACATTTGTATGTTCCATGAGAAACTACGGGTGGTGAAGGACACTTGATCTCTGATGAAGAGAGAAATTGGAAAACATTGTTTTATGCTTTTCTTCTGTTTTCAATGGATACTTTCACTTTACTTTGTTTTCATGCAGTTCATTTAAATAATCTTATCAAACATCATTAGAAATGATACAATTACTAAAATGTATTGAGAAACATTTTAGAAAAATACTGAACAAAAAGAGTTATGGTAGAAATTGATTGGTGTGAATGTCAATAGATTAAGTATCTCACCTAAACATGAAGCAGGTGTTGACCATGTATCAGAAATCTGACAGGTTATGTCTGACTTTGATGCCCTTGGTTTGTATCCAGTTGAACACTGTAGGTGACAGACGTCGTTCAGTTTGTGACTTTCAGAGGAAGCACATTTGTATGTTCCATGGGAAACTACGGGTGGTGAAGGACACTTGATCTCTGAGGAAGAGGGAAATTGGAGAACATTGTTATATGCATTTCTTCTGTTTTCAATGGATTCACAATTAACTGTAAATGGACAACACATGATGTGAATAATATGATTAACTACTGTGCAAAATATGGTCGATGTACACTCAATGGTCACTGAGAAGGATGGAAGGACAGAATGAGCGCGATATACCCCCACTTACTAAGAACAGGAATACTTTCTGGATAACAACGTCTTTAATGTGAAACACACAACGTTTCAAGGTATATGGTCACTCCTTCATCAGGTGAAAACAACAAAATAACAAAATGTAAATCAATTATATAGGAAACAAAACATTGGTGAGGAAACTGAATCAGGGAGATTAACATGCATGGGATTGGTATACAATCGAGATTTGTAATACAAAGAGGATTTGCAATACAAATGCGAGGGAGTGAGGTATTCATTTGTGAACAAACAGTGGCCTTTAGGCTTTTTATCCCCCGCCACACTTTTAGTGCGAAGCGGGGGATATAGTATTTAGCTGTGTCCGTCCATACGTACCAACGTACGTCCGTCCGTCTGTACGTCCGTACGAAATGGAATAACTCAAATACTATTTGCTAGATTCTTTCATATTTTGCATATGGGTTCATCATAGGAAGAGTAATGTTCCTACAGTGGTTTGTGACCTTGACCTTCATTTCAAGGTCACAAGGAGACTTTGTCATTTTACCCTTGTCAGCGGGATATTTTAAGAACTATTTGCTGGCCGGATTCTCTTCATATTGTACACATAGCTTCTCCAAAGAAAGGCAAAGGGCTGATGAGATTTTGGTGACCTTGACATTATTTTCAAGGTCACAGTGGAACTGTGAATTTTTCGACATGCTAATGTACATGTCAATCTTGTCAGTGGGATATCTCAGGAACCATTCACAGGAATTTCATCATATTTCACACAAAGTACTTCCTAGGGAAGACAAAGGGCTGATTAGATCTTGGTGACCTTGACATTATTCTCAAGGTCACCGTGGAGCTTTGACTTTTTCGACATGTTTGACAGTCGTTTTTGACATTATTTTTCAATTTTGAAGTATAAATTTGCGGCAGGAGATCATGTCACCTTAATAACAACTACTTGTTTGAAGAGGCTTTTTGTAAGTAAATATTAATATAAAATGAGGGAGGTCAATTTTCTGTATTGAAATTGTAAACAAAGAAGTTGATAGGAGGATTGGCCAATGGTTGATGTTGGTGGCTTTGAAATTGTTGGATGGTAATCAGAGCTGATAGGTTCTTGGACAATCTCCGCCAGGAGTGGATGGATAGTATTGATACTTGAATTTGGTTTGGTGCTTCTCGGATTTTTCCTCTGACAGGAGTTCTAGAGAGGTGAATCCTAAGCACATTTTAGGTTTATTGCAGGATGTTCCTTTGGAATGTCAAACGCTTCTTGCAGTTTTCTTCAGTTTTCTCACCAAGTTTGATTACAGAGCTTGATGTTCCTTGATCCTTGTGGTGATAGACCATAGCGTTTCTCCGATGTATTCCTGTCCACAATGAAATGAATTTGTGTTAATGCTAGCTCTTTGGTTTGGTCTTGCAGCGCTGCTTCCTCTGTCACTGGCTTTAAGTAGTTGCTTGAGGGTCTTGCCACTGGAGATTGTTGAGATCTAGGAGATGGTTTGGGTCATTGCAATGATCGTTTTTGGTGAAGGTCATCTACCTTGCGAAACCAGCATATGGGCTGAAATGGAGAGTGCTTATTCTTCAAAGGATGTCATGAAGATCTGAGAGGGGATAGTGGTGAGACTGGGCTTGGGAGTTAATTGTAATGAGCTGGTTCAAAATGACGTCATTGCCAAATTGTTGTTGTTGAGTTCTTTGAGGGTTTCTTGTGCCAGCGTTCAAGATGAGCAGTGTGGTGGTTTGGTAGGTGGTAGTGTCGGAGAGAGTGATTTTGCGTTGGTGGATACATAGGTCTTTGGTGAAAAGGGAGGTATGTACACGGGTTAGAGCTTTCATGGTAAAGTTTACTGACTTAATAATAATAATAATAAGAGTATTTGTGTGGAGCCTCATCCACAGCACCAAGGGACATGCTCTAAGCGCATAACATATATACAGTTCCAGTATATGTACAGTCACTATATACAAGGAATCAGTGCACAATTTAGAGGTAGTTCTTGAAAAGGTGGGTTTTCAGGTTGCTTTTAAAAACTGACACTGATGGTGAGGTTTTGAGTTCTGATGGTAGAGCGTTCCAGAGTTTAGCAGCAGCATGTGAGAAGGAATTTGCGCCAAATGTTTCTAGTTTATATGAAGGTACGACAAGAGAGTTTTTCTGACTGAAGCGGAGAGATCTTGTGGGTTTATGCAGTCTTACCAGGTCCTGGAAGTATGCTGGGCCGATGTTGTTGATGGACTGATAGACGAGAGAGAGTATTTTGAATTGGATCCTCTCGCGAATACGAAGCCAGTGCAGAGAATTGAGGGCAGGTGTGATATGGGATCGTAGTTTAGTTCTTGTGACAATGCGAGCGGCATGGTTTTGAATTCTTTGCAGGCGTTGTAGCTGTTCTTCAGTGATACCAATTAATAAACTGTTGCAGTAATCTAGGCGTGATAGAACTAGAGTCCGAACAAGAGTGCCAGTTGCTTGGATGGTTAGGACATTGCGAAGGGGGCCAATATTTCGGAGATGGAAGTGGCAGGTTTTGCATAGATAATTTACATGATGTTTCATATTGAGCTCTGAGTCCAGATAAACACCAAGATTGCGGACAGATGTTGACAACCGATAGCTGGCATTTCTCTCGTCTTTGGCGTGGTGCAATTATGATGGCTTCCGTTTTGCTATCGTTCAAGACTAGTTTGTTCTTCGTCATCCAGGACTTTACCTCACCAAGGCAAGATTCCATATTTCCCTTGACCTTCTGTTGACTGCAGAGATTTGGTTTGAAGCTGTCTAACAGTTGTAAATCATCTGCGTAGAAATGCAACCCAATGAGATAATTTGAGATAAGTTGTCCAAGTGGACATGCTGATGTGAGTCGCCTTCTTTTTTCATTGAGCTGTTGATGTCGGACCACAAATCACTAGATTAGGTTGAAATACAATCAGCATTTTTGAATCAATATGATATATCTCGTAGATCACTTTTTAACATTATCGATGCCCTTGCACCCATGACAAATGACACTCTATATACTTAGTTTGTGACATATAACAGTATCTCGTGGCCCCGTCTGGAGGCAGAATGGGCTTAAGATCACACCTCTTGTAAAACAATCGTTATCAGACATATCTATAATTGGCATATATATATATATATATATATATATATATATATATATATATATATATATATATATATATATATATATCCCTGTTCACAAGCTTGGTAATGATGCTTGACAGTAAGGGACTTTCAGTGAGGCCAACACAATTCTTCGTTTGGGTGCGTACAGTACCTGGGAGAGCAACATATAAACGGGCTTAGGAACGTTTTAAGTAGTTGAATTCAAGCAAAACAAAATGTACTGAAGGTGTACCTCAAACATCTATTAAACATCAACAGGCATACATTTCAGCAGGACATATGAAGCACTTCATCCAGAAAGTTATTCACGAAATTCAATTGTTTTCAAATTATTTGGCGTTTTAAGTTTGTTGGTTACTGAATATACCAGTAAATATTGACACAGAAATAAAAAAACCCAGCAAATGCAGACCTTGATTTCTCGTCTGACACATGTACATTTACTACTTTTATTCATTCTTTCCGAAGTGTAGTTTATTACTTACCATTACATCGATCAGATGATGACCATGCATCAGATGAGAGACAAGTTATGTGTGAGCTTGGCTTGTTCGGTTTATATCCAGGGGAACACTGAAGATGGCAGATATCGTTCAGTTTGTGAGTTGTAGATGAAGTACATTTGTATGTCCCTTGGGCAACCTTTGGTGGCGGAGGACACTTTATTTCTGGAAAAAAGTAATGGAGAGTATTCCCATGCATTTGTTACAATAGAATCACGGGAAAGTTGTATATAAATAGTATAAGTCAACGTATTTATAAGGGTTCTCAATGTTTGTGAATCTCAAGAAAATCGTTATCATTAGAACATTAATTGTCACAAATGTCACCATGTTCCCCGCTGCAATTAATTAATGAGCTAAAAGGATGGACACACAGCTTTTACGAGTAGTAACCATTACATGTTTCATTCAATTGTTATAATATCGGGCTAGGAACAGGTGCAGCGGCTCATGAGATATCACGCTAACAAGATTTTATCCCCTAAAAATTCAAAATATCATAGTGACCTTGAAAAGATGGTCAAGATACCAAAATCAACTGGTCTCAGCGTCTTCCCCAAATGAAGACTTGAAGCCTATAGGTGCAGCAGTTCATGACAAATCGTGCTAACAACATTTAAAAAACTGGTCAAAGTCTCGTAGTGACCTTGAAAATGAGGTCAAGGTCACCCAAACCCACCTGTGTCTGCGTAAAGTTGACATAGAAATAAGTAATAATTGGTGTAGATTCACAAGCAATTGACTCTTTTGCATTTCAACAGGCATACTATCTCACCTATACATGAAACAGGTGTTGACCATGTATCAGAAACGTGACATGTAATATGAGAGTGTGATGTGCTTGGTTTGTATCCACTTGTACACTGTAGGTGTACCAATTGTATACCAATCCCATGCATGTTAATCTCCCTGATTGAGTTTCCTCACCATTGTTTTGTTTCCTATATAATTGATTCACATTTAGTTTTTTTGTTGTTTCCACCTGATGGAGGAGTGAGCATATACCCTGAAACGTTGTGTGTTTCACATTAAAGACGTTATCCAGAAAGTATTCCTGTTCTTAGTAAGTGGGGGTATATTTCTTCCATCATTCCATCTTTCTCAGTGACCATTGAGTGAACATCAACCATATTTTGCACATTAGTTAATCATATTATTCACATCATGTGTCGTCCATTTACAGTTAATCAAATTAAGAAATTATCCATTGAAAACAGAAGAAATGCATATAACAATGTTCTCCAATTTCCCTCTTTCTCAGAGATCAAGTGTCCTTCACCACCCCCAGTTTCCCATGGAACATACACATGTGCTTCCTCTGCACGTCACAAACTGAACGACGTCTGTCGCCTACAGTGTTCAACTGGATACAAACCAAGTGCATCACAGTCAGACATAACCTAGCAGATTTCTGATACATGGTCAACACCTGCTTCATGTTTAGGTGAGACACTTAATTTTTTTACATTCACACCAATCTATTTCTACCATAACTCATTTTGTTCAGTATTCTAAAAGGTTTCTCAATACAGTTTGGATAGAGGACGAACAACTGTAATGTCCGTTAATGACTCTGAGAGGAGCAGGGCACTTGATCGTTGAGACGTTTAATGTTGTAGAAATATAAATAGGTAGAGTTTGCTTTTGCTGACACTTTGATGACATAATTGAAGCTGTTATACATGGCTGTTTTCAGTGGGTTTTATCTGAACAGCAAAACCTGGTTTAGGAATCAGAGTGAAATCCAACCTAGTCTTTGAAAGCTGACTCACAGAAGCAATTTAATCATATCAATGGTAACTGTTTGTATCCTTATCAATTGAATGACGCACAGAAACCAAAACAGAAAGAGACATCAACGACCAGAGTGGGTTTTACATAAAGGTAAATGATATAATTATAATAAAATACAAGAGCATATTTCTCTCATAGCATCGCATATATTCATAACCTACTACTTATGATAAGATTATATGGGGAAATATGAGTAGTACTGCGATAATCGATAATATTATAAATTTATGATTCAAAAGTGACGTAGTATCTCACCTATACATGAAGCAGGTGTAGACCATGAATCAGAAACCTGACATGTGATATCTGAGTGTGATGTACTTGGTTTATATCCACTTGCACACTGCAGGTGACACACATCGTTCAGTTTGTGGACTGAAGAGGACGAACAACTGTAATATCCGTTCAGGACTTTGGGAGGAACAGGACACTTGATCTCTGTCATTGAGAAAAATGCAGAAATTAGGCGATTGTGCTGTAGACAGTGAAAATAGATTAAGTTTGAGGCCAGTGTGAATCCTATCAGCTTGCAATTATGAAATGAAATGGCTGAATCTTTAATACTAAAATAATTAAACACAATTGGCAATTCAAAGTATGTTTAATATTTTCACTGAAGTGTGGACAATGACATCGTTGTTTAAATTGACTAGCTACACTTACTGATCTCTTCCGTTGTCATATCATCAACTATTTGTCAAGTGACGAGATTTTCAATGTGCGTTTGTGCTGACATTTTAGTTTTAGTTTTCATACGCCTTCAACATTTCCTCATCATTCTTCACAATCTCTGATGAAACAGTTAATAACCCGGCTGAGGGAAGCAGGTATCCAAGTGCGTTGACGTCTCAGACATAACATTCTGCCCCACGCTATTACGCTGTTCAAACGTCTCTGTAGAGTATTCATCATCCAGTGCGACCTACTGCACGGTGACGAGTCTCGGTTGATACTGCATATGGCTAATTGAAAGGGTTTACAGGACATAAATTGAACGGTTTTCGAGTGGGAAGCGTGGATGTGTGTGGTGGTATCAATCACGCAGGTCAAACAGAGGCGGTGCAAGTTACAGGTGCCTTAAGGTTGGGCTACAGAGATGAGATCTTGCACTCCCATTTTGTTCCATTTATGCATCGCCATGGAATGGTTTTCCAGCCAAAGAAAAAACATCATTGTGCATCCCTGCTCGGACACCAGGAGCCCTCATTGTACTGTTCCCGGAAGAGCATGCCACAACGTACAGTTAAACAGATCGGTGCTCCCATGAGTAAGGGATGCCAAACAGCGATACACGCTAGTGATGGCAATATCCGGTGTTGAACTAATGAGAGCTTGAGAGCTATGTTATAGATAATGATAAAATATATATAATTTTTATGACAAAACATCATGCATATATCGTCCCGTAAAGTCTCAAACATCAATTTTCGCGCACCTTTCTTTTCCGGTGTTCATGCGGTCGCTATGCATAACGCTGTGACGTCAGACTTCATGTTTACCGAATACCAGTTGTTTTTGCTTTTTTGCCAACATGATTTGGAAATTAAGGGCATCAATATCTAGATTTCGATCCAAAATTATCTTACAATCTAATTTTCATGCCTTTGCTATAATACTAAAAAGACTGTGACCCAAAAATTAAAATCATGACTGACAGAAGTTCCTGTTTGGTCCTATGCCTTGCCAAATACTGATGCTAAGAGGTCATGACCTCGACAGGGGGATGCTTCGTGGGGAATAAATCTCCGAAGGCCCATTTTGGACATAATCCTTATATTTTTTAGTTAAATTTTGAATACAAGTTATTTTTGTAAGGGTAAAACCGAACTTGAAGAGTATAAGAAAAGTTAGTGTTTAATACATTAAATTGTTAATAAAGCGTGATTCATAAAATGGAAATCAATAAGATAAGTTTCATGTTTTAAAATGCAACAGAAAAATACTTTGAATTCATAGTAAAATATTAATATTGATAAAAGTGTTTCGTGAATTGTGTTTGCTCCTGTTAAATGAGGTTTAGACTATAATGTTCAATGTTGCTATCAAAAATTCATGTATTAAAATACTTGTTTACGATATATTTTACTTACATTCTGTAGCATTTCAAGATGTAAAATGTTTAAGAAATAAGACTTATTTTGTTGTCAAAGTACGATTTCTTCAAAATTTTAAAAACATCTCCCTAATAATTTCATTTTATTTCATAAGATATGTACAAGCAACAACTCTCATCAATGTGAATTTGTCTCACTTGAAATTAAAAATTTTCAGCTCAGAATATTTCTTCTGACCATGCCTTCTCTGTGGTTTTTTGAAGAATGAATTGTTTATAATTTAAATATATACATATATATATATATATATATATATATATATATATATATATATATATATATATATATATATATATATATATATATATATATATATATTTATAACTCTTACTTGAAATTTTTATTGTAGAACTATTTATTATATATATATGATTTATAAAGAGAGATAAAATTTCATTATGTCTTCATCAAAATTATTATTTTGATACATGGGGATATAAGCTTCAATAATATATCGATGTCATTCGCCAAAATTAACCAGGCGCAACACTGTTTGCCCGGATTTTAACTATCACGACTATTGATGACGTAGCGCACATCTGACCCAGATAGTGCCGACTTCAAAACGGCTTCTCCCGCTACAAAAGTGATTATGTCAACAATCGAAATGTACGTTTTTATAAAGACTAAATGTTATCAAAGGTTTGTTGAAACTTTTATAATTGTGTGTTATATTGTTTCTGCACAGCCAATTGTAACATGTTAGGTGCGCGAATATTGATTGCGCCAGGATATATCTGAGCATTATGTCATGCAGTAATTGTAGCTAAATGCAAAAGGTTTATTTAAAGATCTGACATAAGTGATATTTAACTTGAAAATTTGGATCATACAAACATTTACATACCTACACAGTAAGCTTGTTTAGACCACGCATCAGTTGAGAGACAAACTATATCTGATCTCTGAGAACTTGCTTTGTATCCACTAGCACAGTGAAGATTACAGGCAGTATTCAATCTGTGGACCGTTGAACCACAGGTGTAGGAGCCGTGCAGAACCATGGGAGGAGCCGGGCAACGAATCTCTGCCCATATGGAATTAATATATTTATTATCTCAGGGAAGTACCAACAGTTTCACACTTCGAGTACCTTAACCAAATGTATACTATTATAGATCGCAGTTAAAATATTTCAACACGATACGGATAAAGCAGACATATATCCGAGACCTGTCAATATTACTTATACTATTTTATGAATGAGGGTGGTTTATTTGAAATATGCAGACAGTATAATGTGGTTGTAAATATACTCCAAAATCATTCTTAACCAGTTGTCAGTTTTCAGAAAAAGCTTGATATACGAACTTCACTGTCGCCAGGGTAACCAATCAAAAGTTGCAGTGATATCATAGCATTAAATTGTCATCGCCATAATGATATAATATATATATGTTCTTGGTTTTGTCAAAGGTAATGCATTGATAATATCAAGTGTTATGCAATTCAACAAAAATACTAGAGTTTGCACACATGATAAATATCGATGTTTGTATGGAAAATACATTTGTTTACATACCTACACAAGAAGCTGGTTTAGACCACGCATCGGTTGAGAGACATGTTATATCCGGTTTCAAAGAACTTGCTTTGTATCCACTGACACAGTTAAGATGACAGACAGAATTCAATCTGTGGATCGGTAAACTACAGGTGTAGGAGCCGTGTGCCACATTGGGGGGAAGAGGACATCGTATCTCTGTAGTATTAGCATGATATGATATTTACCCTATAAATATTTTATCATTAATCTAAAACAATTGATTTTAGGATAATATAGCTCTCCTTTTTAGTGCTTAGCTGAGTGAATACCTATTTATAAGTTTGAAGAATGATTGAGTCTTAGTCTATTAAATAGTTGAATCAAATCAATCCAAACATCGATGAAAAATTAACATATCAAATTGTTTATGGATTACTTTGGGACATATTTTATCCATAAAATCTGCAATACTAATAAATGTGCTAAACATCGTTTATTCTTTAAGTGTATCAGTTACTGAATATACCGGAAAATGTAATACAATTTAGCATTTTCAAAAGGAGACATAGATGGCTCGCAGGGCATACCATTATTCACTATAGTCATTCTGTTCATAATTGTAGTTTACGTTCATAACAATCTGATACGTACCAATGCATGTATCAGGTGTAGACCATTTATCAGAACTAAGACAAGCTATGTTGGCCCTTATGTTGTTTGGTTTGTATCCAGCTGAACACTTTAAGTGACAGATGTCGTTCAGTTTATGAGCAGTAGATGTACATTGGTATGCTCCGTGGACAACCGTGGGTGGTGCAGGACACTTTATTTCTGGAAGAATCAATGATTATGTTACATTTTATGGGCAGATGTTGACGGGAAAATGGCACCATGCGATACGTTGTCTTTACAATTCATGAACATAGTCGTGATTTGCTTCTTCAGAACATTTTTTTATGTTTATGAATCTCATGAAAAGCGTTGACATAAGAATTTGCGAAAAGAAGTGTGAGGCCAATTGTTAAAAATGATTGATATGTGGACTAGATTTTATACATATTATTACGAGTTTGAATTTCGAAACGAGGCGTTGTATCTCACCAATACATGAAGCAGGTGTAGACCATGAATCAAAAACCTGACATGTTATCTCTGAGTGTGATGTACTTGGTTTGTATCCACTTGCACACTGCAGGTGACAGACATCGTTCAGTTTGTGAACTGTAGAGGACGAACAACTGTAATGTCCATTCAGAACTTTTGGAGGAGCAGGACACTTGATTTCTACCACCAACAAAAGAATATTAAAACAAATAAACATTTAAACACATGAATTGACAATTCAAAGTATGTATGTCATTTTCACTGTAGTATGGGCAATGAAATCATTGAATATCTACACCTGATCATCTATTTCGTTGTCACATCATCGATTTTTCTTATAGTGAAGGTATTTAATGTGCGTTATTGCTGACAATTTAGTGACATAAATACTAAATATTATATAACAGAAATCAATCGGTTTACTCTTAAAATCCAAACAACATTTCGAAATCATTGTTAACAGATATTATATTAGAGCAAAAGAACCAATGTATTATGACCAATTCGCTGCTGAAAAGCACGGTCGTGTCACCTCGCAGTATAACACTGTTTTAATGACAATTTTACTTTGTTCATAATGTTTGACATCACATCAAAGGCATATGCACGCAAGGGGTATCCATTGAATACTGTCAACATGAGAAGCTCCTAACTCCTTGCCAAAAAGCTTTAGCAACTTCATATGTTTAACACGATTGGTACATTTTTGTAATATTTTTATGTGTAATAATTACTAAAATTTATCAAAATCAATGAAAATGTTTTTGCTATAAACTCATGATGAAATTGATGAGAATTTTGCCAAAAGACATTTGATAAAGAACACATTAGTCAAAATCATCCCCATGTTGCTGACGTATGCACGTGTAACTGTAGTTGAATTTGCTGTACGTGCAATCTGGTGTTATAGGTTTATAAGGTTGTAAACATGAGCCTAATCTCATCACGTTGCCAGTTATATTTGCAATTTCGTGATGTAATACTGCCACGTTAATGTCAGAAGAAACACAAGCACATTGCACACTGCCATCGATCGTTTGCTACAAGACAAACAAAACAGACTGTTGCAAGAGCCTTGCATGTTTCAAGGGCAACAAACAGTTATACGTCATTAGGAAGTATCAATAATGGACCTACACCTGGGAGACAAAGCGTTACCACCCGTGCACAAGATCGATTTGTCCGCCTTCAACATCTCCTAATTGTTTCAGGACGACTTCACAATATTGATACAATGTGCCTTGGTTACGTCGAATCATTGACCAAAAGGTTCTTAAAGCACTGAGGGAAGCAGGTATCCGAGCACGTCGACCTGTCGAGACATAACATTCTGACCCCATGCCATTACGCTGAACGTCTCCGATGAAGTAATCATCATCGAGTGCGACCTCGTCCATGCTGGAGAACAGTCCTTCTCAGTGATGAGTCTCGGTTTATGCTACATAGGGTTGGTGGAAGAGTACGAGTTTACAGGAGACATATTGAATGTTTCGCTGCAAATTGTGTGCAACAGGCAACAAGTTGCAGGTACTTTTTGTGTGCGCTACAGAGATGAGATCTTGCAATCCAATGTTGTTCCATTTCCACGGAATGATTTTCCAGCATGACAATGCCAGACCGCATATTGCCTGTGTGTGTCAGGATCACCTCCGAAGAAACAAAATGTATGTGCTACCCTGCCCTGCTCGATCACCTAGGACGACTTGGACAGGAGAGTTCGTAAACGTCTTTCTCCTTCAGAAGCCCCCCCCCCCCCCCCCTTTGTACTGTTCCTTGTAATGTACCATGGAGGAGCATCCCACAACGTACAATTCAACAGTTCAGTGTTTCCTTGGGTAGGAGATGCCAATCAGTGAAAAACGCTAGTGATGGCCATATCCGGTATTGAACTAATGAGAGCTTGAGAGCTATGTTATAGCAGACAGATAAAATATCAGTTTTGTAACAATACATCATGCATGATGGATGTATCAATATATATAATAAGTCAAAATATAACTTCATTATCGTAATTCGAATGAGATATAAAATGAAAGGGCACAGGAATCATGAATTGAGGTTATTGTTATGTTCGATGAGAAGACCTTTGAGTTATCGAGATGGCAAAAAATGGACTCAGATCTGGTCACCTTGAGGGACAGTCAAGAACGTTGATTCAGGACTGCGTGTTGCGTGTGGTGTTAACTAAAGGAAGCAGTCACGTTATTAGACCATTCTTCTGTAGATTTGTTAGTCAGAACAATGGTGGCAATTCAAATCAGGCCAGCTCGGCCAATGTGAGACTGCACGAAGGCCACTGTGTATCTTTAAGATGCCTTGACCTACATATTCCTCAGATTCTTAGCTGCATAATTCGGTTCAACGAATGTAAATATATGACGGTTACAAATATCATCAGGGGCCAGGTAACGGAACTAGTTTCTAGACTTTATATATTAATGTTACATAATAAGTATTTCATTGATACTTTAAATGTAGCTTTGTTTTTGTATCTTAAAAAAGTTGTTACATTGGAACAGTACACATGGTTAGGGGTATTAAATATCTGTCATAACATGTATATATTGAGGAACGTTGAAAACGCGAAGCGGGTTTAAGTGCACTTTGTTCTCCAAAAGCTTCAAACTTAAATGAAGTATCTTACGTTTGGAATGTTTAATGAGACATTTAAGCACATGGTATAAGTTCGGATACATTTCATGTGTATGGAAGCAAATATTATTCTTCATTCATGTTGACCTTGTGTGTTTGACAAAATATGAAGCATTCTATTGCCTGGGATATGTACGATATACTTGTCTATATAAATGAGGGCATTACATTGAGATGATGAGAGACTAGAAGGCCAATGAACGATTGGTAACCAAATAATATACTGTTTGTGACCTGAGTGCCTAATTGTTAATAGTTTCCCTTTGAAAAGCGAGGTATATAGTGATATTAAAGTATAACAAGGACACGAATATAATGTTCCATCTATCATCAAAGTTTTGAAAATCAATTTGTGGCCAAAAAGTTGCAAATGTCTACTTTCTAGCATAACCTAGCTACCCATCGTCAACCCAACGTCATCAACACAGTGAGGCGTTATCTTACCATGGCAAGTGATATTTTGTCCATGGACAAGTTTGAAAAAGATCCAAATCACTTTCTTTTCTCATTCATGTTGCTTCTCAATGCCCTTCAAAGTACTACGTGAAACTTTATTTTGATCACCAGAATACATTGAACATTACAGAAAAAATCTCGAATATATAAATATCTGACGAATATTATCAGAGGCATTGTTTTGGAACTTATATGTTATTACACAATGCAAAATTTCATTGACCCTTTCAAGGTATCCTTGTTTTTGGCCAGACCATTATTTCAATTTGCATCTTAAAATAGTTGCAACATTGGAACAGTACACAGGATTTGTAAAAGTATTTGTCATATAAATTATATATAGAGGAACTTTGAAAACACTTAGTGGTTTTAATGTGCTTTGTTTTACTAAACCCTTCAAACGTAAATGAAGTATTTAACGTTTGGAATGTTAAAATAAAGTTGTTCAAAGGTACATCCATTTTGTTGTTTGGGGTCACATGTGCCAAATGTTATACATTTTTTTATTTTATCGAGAAGTACTGACTGATGGTGGTTTCTTTGAAATATGCAGACAGTATGATGTGGTTGTAAATATACTCCAAAATCATTCTTAACCAGTTGTCGGTTTTCAGTAAAAGCTGGATATACGAAGTTCACTGTCGCCAGGGTAACCAATCAAAAGTTGCAGTGATATCATAGCATTAAATTGTCATCGCCATAATGATATAATATATATATGTTCTTGGTTTTGTCAAAGGTAATGCATTGATAATATCAAGTGTTATGCTATTCAACAAAAATACAAGAGTTTGCACACATGATAAATATCGCTGTTTGTATGGAAAATACATTTGTTTACATACCTACACAAGAAGCTGGTTTAGACCACGCATCGGTTGAGAGACATGTTATATCCGGTTTCAAAGAACTTGCTTTGTATCCACTGGCACAGTTAAGATGACAGACAGAATTCAATCTATGGATCGTTGAACTACAGGTGTAGGAGCCGTGTGCCACATGGGGAGGAACAGGACATCGTATCTCTGTAGTATTGACATATGAGATTTACCCTATAAATTTTTTATCATTAATCTAAAACAATGGATTTAAGGATAATATAGCTCTCCTTTTTAGTGCTTAGCTGAGTGAATAACTATTTATAAGTTTGAACAATGCTTGAGTCTATTAAATAGTTGAATCAAAGCGAAAACATAATGTTCAGTTTTATCCAAACATCGATGAAAAATTAACATATCAAATTGTTTATGGACTACTTTGGGACAAACAACATTTTATCCATAAAATCAGCAATACTAATAAATGTGCTACAAATCGTTTATTCTTTAAGTGTATCAGTTACTGAATATACCAGAAAATGTAATACAATTTAGCATTTTCAAAAGGAGACATAGATGGCTCGCCGGGCATACCATTATTCACTATAGTCATTCTATTCATAATTGTAGTTTACGTTCATAACGATCTGATACGTACCAATGCATGTATCAGGTGTAGACCATATATCAGAACTAAGACAAGCTATGTTGGCTCTTATGTTGTTTGGTTTGTATCCAGTTGAACACTTTAAGTGACAGATGTCATTCAGTTTATGAGTAGTAGATGTACATTGGTATGCTCCGTGGACAACCGTGGGTGGTGCAGGACACTTTATTTCTGGAAGAATCAATGATTATGTTGCATTTTATGGGCAGATGTTGACGGGAAAATGGCATCATGCGATTACGTTGCCTTTACAATTCATGAACATAGTCATGATTTGCTTCTTCATAACATTTCGTAATGTATATTAATCTCATGAAAAGCGTTGACATAAGAATTAGCAAAATGAAGAATATTAAAACAAATAAACATTTACAGACCGTGAATTGACAATTCAAAGTATGTATGTAATTTTCTCTGAAGTATGGACAATGAAATCATTGATGAAATTGAACATCTAAACCTGCATAATTCGGTTCAACGAATGTAAATATATGACAGATACAAATATCATCAGGGGCCAGGTAACGGAACTAGTTTCTAGACTAAAATTTTAAATTATTTAAATTGAACATCTACACTTGATCACCTCTTTCGTTGTCACATCATCATCTTTTCTTATAGTGACGACATTTAATGTGCGTTGTTACTGACACTTTAGTGATATTAACTTTGAAAGTTTGGATAAAACGAACGTTTACATACCTACACAGGAAGCTGGTTTAGACCATGCATCAGTTGAGAGACAAATTATATTTGAACTCTGAGAACTTGCTTTGTATCCACTGGCACATTGAAGATGACAAACAGTATTCAATCCGTGAACCGTTGAACTACAGGCGTAGGAGCCGTGCAGAACCTTGGGAGGAGCCGGGCAACGAATCTCTGTCCATATGAAAACATACAGTTTTTGTCGTACAGAGGGAGAGAGAATATTGCATACCACATTACAATATTGTAATCATCACAACCTTAAATGTTTGAAATTGACCAGCTACGATCAAACGACTCCAGGGAAGTACCAAAAGTTTCACACTTGGAGTAACTTAAAAAGGTTTTCATTATGATATCTCAACATGATTTGAATAATGCACACATATATCAGAAGCCTGTCAATATTATTTCTACTTTTAATGAATGAAGGTTATTTCTTTGAATGCATCAGACAGGAAAGTATTATTTTATATATAATCAAACATCATTCTTAATCAGTTGTCAGTTGTATGTAAAACCTGGATAATTGAATCCAACATCACTGTCACCAGGGTAATCAATCAGAAATTGCAGTGATATCATAGCATAATATCGTCGTTGCAAATATATGATCTTTGTTTTGTCAAACTGGAACTGTTCTAGGAACATCCCACAACGTACAGTTCAACAGTTCAACAGTTCAACAGTTCAACAGTTCAACAGTTCAGTGCTTTCATGGGTAGGAGATGCCAAGCAGTGAAAAACGCTAATGATGGACATACCCGGTATAGAACTCTGACACCCCCTGGTGCTGATCATGACAGTGACCTACGATTCCAGGACAAAAAGGGTGGAATCTGCTTGCCGGATTCTTCAGGATCCGCCAATATTTGGAAGAATCCGGAAGGATTCCACCACGCATTTTGTTAGCAATCTATCAATTTGACACTATCAACTGATAACCTTGGAGTAGGTAATCATTGTTGGTTTATGTGACATGTTGTTTCACTTTGTTGTTTCTACTTTTAGGAATATATATATATATATATATATATATATATATATATATATATATATATATATATATATTCATACATACATCTACACCCGAAATTGGTTTCAGACCACTCATTAGTGGAGATACGTTATGGCTGATGATGAAATATCGGTTTTATGACACAAAAATCATGCGCACATAATATCAGAGTATTATGTCATTCAATAATTGTAGGGGTGCATTCAACAAAGGCACATATGCTATGTTAAATATAGTTTTTACTAACAGACAACCAAATCGAACTACGATTAACTGTTGCATTTCACAAGTGTTTTAATCCTACCAGTAGTTATTTCTCAGAATGTTTAAAAGCTACAAGTACAACCAACGTTGGACTACATCTGATCACGTCATAATGATCATGGTGGTTTATACAGACCCTCTCAAGTAGGTTAAAAAGTATGATTACCTAATGCCGTTATTTGCTTCAAAAGTTTGCAAAAATTCAAATACTCTCATTATTTGTTTGAGTAATTATAAATTCAAATGTTTTAGCCTGTGACTGCACGAGAGTCGTATTAATTTGCATATTTACTTTGAATGCATATATGTCTTATATAAATTCAGCATTAACATGTTTGTCACGGATTTGGTCTTCTTCTTAATAAGTCAACTTCCAAATCGTATTTCGAATGAGATACAGTCAGACCTCGATAATCCAAACGCTTCCGTTTTTCATAAAAAAACGTTCAGATAGTGAAATTTTCGGACTACTGAAATAAAATAAATAAAATGTAGTTAATCCCCTTTGTTATGACACGCTGGATACCTATAACTATCACACAAAATGAGAATTTTCTATTTATTACAATCACTAACTACTGATAAACACAGTAAGACATTAGAATATATTAAAATCACAAACTATTGACATCTCAACTCTCGTGTCAATCAATTGTCATTGAAGTTTAACGTCTTATCAGCGTGGTACTCGCTTGTCAAGGGAATTACCCGAATGCTTTTGATGAACCGCCAGATTAATGAAGCAGAAACAGTTGTAACTAAACCGTTACAGCTATTTGGCGTTCGGATTCGGAAACCGAATCAACGGATTAATGAATCAACATTTAATGAGTTTATATAGAGATTAGTTTGGTTACAGCTTGCTACTGTTCGGACACTGCTGGAAAAGGATTATCTGTGGCCGGACTATCGCGGCTTCACTGTATAAAATAAAGGGCACGGGAATGAGGTATTGAGGTAATGATTGATTTGTTATGATCGATGAGAATAACTTTGAGTAATCAGGATGGCAGAAAACGGTTTATTCTTGAGTTGGTTTCTGAAAGTTCGCAGACTTCTGTCAAGAGCATCCCATATGTGATCGGTAGGATTGTGATCTGGTCACCTTGAGGGCAGTATTAACATATATAACTTCATTCGGTTTAAACATTATTTTATCAATTAAATGATTGGATTGGTAAACAGGAATATTGCCTATATAAATACCTCTCCAGAATGTTAAATGGTTTCGGAATTGAAAACTTCAATACTAAGTAAAAAATGTGGCTATTCCATGGAAATGACGAAACGTTTAATTCCCAGAAAACTGTAAATGGACTGCACATGCTGTGAATAATATGATTAACAAGTGTGCAAAATATTGATGATTTACACTCAATGGTTACTGAGCAAATCTACAGGACGAAAGGACGGACGGACTGATGGAAAGATTGAGGGGTGGAAGGACGGAGTGAGCGAGATATACCCCCACTGGCTATGCATCTGGGATAAAATAACAGTAGGAATTTGGATAGCTTTAGTATATCACCTAAACATGAAGCAGGTGTTGACCATGTATCAGAAATCTGACAGGTTATGTCTGACTTTGATGCACTTGGTTTGTATCCAGTTGAACACTGTAGGTGACAGACGTCGTTCAGTTTGAGACTTGCAGTGGAAGCACATTTGTATGTTCCATGGGAGACTGGGGGTGGTGAAGGACACTTGATCTCTAAAAAAAAAGAAATTCGAAATATTTTCTGTGCGCTTCTTCTGCTTTCATGTGACACTTTGTTCACTCAAGGTCATTTAAATAATCCTATCAAACACCATTAGGTATTCTCATGTATTTAATTGCAGAAATGATACAATTTAACAAACGTGAGAAGCTTTATAGAATTTTGAACACATTGAACAAGAAAATGGTGATCATAGCTCACATAAACCCGACATCTTCTATCCGTCCATTAGGGATTAAAGTTGTAAATGGCACTTAGTTTAAATGCAGATTAAAAGATCATCAAGGTTACTTTTGGAACCAGCTTTAATATTACAAAATTTAATTCACCCATATGTTATATTTTTCAGGTACACTTAATTGTTCCAATTAGAGCATCAGATTAAGTTCAATAACAGGTTCAATGGCAATAACTCTATTAAAATCATATTTCATAACTGACTTTTGACGTCGATGAGGAGTAAAATCTGGACTACCTGCTTACTAAATTTGTTTCACCTAAATGTAATACTTTCCCAGAAAACATGTCCTCATGTGAGCGACATAGCCACTATTAGTAAAAAGGTCGATTACATACTTTAGGGCAATTAATCCCTAAAAAATAAGACTTTGGAACTGATCTTCGAAATTAATAAAGAGGGTGGTCAGGAGTATTAACAGCTATACTTTCATTTACGTATATTTAATAGTTTTGCAGAAAACATATCCGAATTGAAAATTATAAGACTATGTCCACAAACTGACATTTAAATGGACACTAAGAACAATTCAAATCCCAGGAAAACTGTAAACAACTGTTAAAACATTGTTGATGATCACCTAATGGTTTTCGAGAAAATTTACTGAACGGACGGACGGATGGAATGATGGAAATAAGGAAGGATGGAAGGACGGAATAAGCACTCTATAACCCCACTTACTTCGTCGCGAGACTAGACTATTAATAATAATGGAAATAGACAGGTATTAATTCAAATAGCTTAAGTATCTTACCTAAACAAGAAGCAGGTGTTGACCATGTATCAGAAGTCTGACAGGTTATGTCTGACCTTGATGCACTTGGTTTGTATCCAGTTGAACACTGTAGGTGACAGACGTCGTTCAGTTTGTGACTTGCAGTGGAAGCACATTTGTATGTTCCATGGGTAACTGGGGGTGGTGAAGGACACTTGATCTCTGATGAAGAGAGAAATTGAAGAACATGTTGTATGCATTTATTATGTGGATATTTTCACCATTAAGTATTAGTGTGTATTCATTTTTCAGAAATGATACAAATTAACAAAATGTAAGTGATAATCCTTTCAGAATAATGAACAAAATGAACAAGAAAAAAGTGATCATACATGTGGCCTACACACCCCCGCCATCCGTTATCAAGCCATTAAGCATTATAGCAGTAAATGTCACTAAGTTTAAATACAGATTCACGCATCATAATTATGTCCATTTTTGGAACTGCCTTTGATATTACAAAACAACATTCACCTAAATGTATTGTGTGTCAGGTACATATGAGTGTTCCAATTAGAGCATCACAGGTGTAATTGTACTAAGTTCAGATTCAATGTCAATAACCGTGTAAAATAATGATATTTCAGAATTGGCCTTCGAACTTGATGAAGAGTATCATGAGGAGTACATGCTTACTAAATTATATTCACCTATATATAATACTTTCCGAGAAGACCTGTCCCGTGAGCATCACAACAATTATAAATACAAAATTCAACTGCATACTTTGGGAGAATTGCTCTGGAAAAATAATACATGCGAACTGGTCTTCCAAATCAATAAAGGGTATGGTCTGGAGTATTAACAGATATAACTTCATTCATCTATGTTAAATGGTTTCTGAAACACGTTAATTTGTATCTTAAAATAGTTGTTACATTGGAACAGTACACATGGTTGGGAGTATACAATATCTGTCATATTAACAAGTATATATTGTTGGAACGTTGAAAACGTTAAGTGCACGTTGTTTTCCAAAAACGTCAAACGTAAATGAAGTATCTAACGTTTGGAATGTTTAATGAAATACGTTTAAGCACATGGTATAAGTTCGGATACATTTCATGTGCATGGAAGCAAACATAATTCTTCATTCATGTTGACCTTGTGTGTTTGACAAAATATTACATTGAGCTGATTAGAGACTAGAAGGCCAATGAACGATTGGTAACCAAATGTTAACGTTACGCAGCGAAAAGTATATTTCACAATCAGGGGATTGTTCGAGCCATTCGGATACAGATACCCTGATGGAGCAGGATGGTGAGATACTTACGTACACAACTGACTGGGGTCGTCCATGTAGCAGTAGCCTGGCATGTGATATCAGAGTTTGAACTGCTTGGTTTAAATCCAGGATTACAGTGTAATTTACATTCAGACTTGAAATTATGTAGTCCGGAGGAACACGTGTATGCACCATTGGATACAATTGGTGGAGCAGCGCATGTTATCGCTGAAATAAAAACAACAACAGTTTTTACCATTTATGTTGCATTAGCTTCAGTCAAGACGTTTCGAAATATATAACTCCTCCTTTCACCATTAGGACATATAAAATAATAGTATTGTCTATGTCAAACTGTTTTTGACCTGATTGCCTAATTGTTAATAGTTTCCCTTTGAAAAGAGAAGTATAAAGTGATATTAAAAGATAACATGGACACGGATATAACGTTCCTTCTATCATCAAAGTTTTGAAAATCAATGTGTGGCCAAAAAGTTGCAAATGTCAACTTTCTAGCATAATCTAGCTACCCATCGTCAACCCAACATCATCAACAAAGTGAGGCGTTATCTTACCATGACAATATTTTGTCCATGGACAAGTTTAAAAAAATCCAAATAACTTTCTTTTCTCATTCATGTTGCTTCTCAATGCCCTTCATAATACTACCTGAAACTTTATTTTGATCACCAGAATATCAACTAAATGAAAACATCACATCTTGTAATAGTCTCAATCAAGATAAAGTTAAGAGGAATACAATGAATATAACAGAAAAGATCTCGTATTTAAATATCTGACGGATACGCATATCATCAGAGACTTTGTTTTGGAACTTACATGTTATTACACAATACAAAATTTGATTGACCCTTTCAAGGTATCCTTGTTTTTGGCCAGACCATTATTTCAATTTGCATCTTAAAATAGTTGCAACATTGGAACAGTACACAGGGTTAGGAAAAGTATCTGTCATATAAATCATATATAGAGGAACTTTGAAAACACTTAGTGGTTTTAGTGTACTTTGTTTTACTAAAACCTTCAAACGTAAATGAAGTATTTAACGTTTGGAATGTTTAAATAAAGTTGTTCAAGGGTACGTCCATTTTGTTGTTTGGGGTCACATGTACCAAACGTCATAAATTGTGTTATTTTATCTAGAAGTACTGTTTGGCCGAAAATTGCCGTTTTGATTATAGTCGACTCAGTATAGCGGCATATATAGGTTAATGTATCGATTTCTGATCGAAAACTGGACAATGCAAAGTGTGTGGCACGCGTAAATTAGTCAAAAGTAATTTTCGAAACTGAAACATGATTGTCATGATTAATTATGCATGGACGTCAACGTGCTCGAGTACTACTTGAAGCAGGTCCTTCACAGACAGCTATTGCCAGACGTTTTCATGTTCCCCAGTCAACCTTACGCCATCTTGTCACAGACCAGGTAAGCTTCCTGTAACAGCGGCACGACAGGATCGACAAATTCGAGTGTCACACATCCGAGATAGCTTCAAGACAAAACAGTTGGGAGACGAGTCCGCCCCAATGCAGTCAAATGACACCTGAGACAGGATGACCCTATATTACAGTCACGACATCTGACATCAACCACGACTTTCTTCAGCAGAATGGTGTTTGTTGATGAGTCGAGGTACAGTTTTGTTAATGGAATATAGATTTTGTCGGCGGCATGTGAAGGTTACGTCAATGCAATTAACGCACCAGTGATGGTCTTGTTATTCAGAGCCATCCTACAGCACAGAATTATGTTGATGAATATATACGTTCTGAAGTCGGTATTTTTCTTTTTCCAACAACGCCATCATTGGCACTTGATTTTCAAGCATAGCAAAGCTCGTCCTAATGCATCTTCACAACGTCACAGGCGTAACAAAAATATGTCCATATCTTCTCCTTCCGCCCTTGACCTTAACCCTCGCTTTTTCAGTGCTAAGATTTCAACGTACTGCAATCGGATTTCAATCGGATAAGCCAATCAGAAGAGAGTTGTATTGCCTCTGTGAATGTGTCGATCATCGCTTATTTTGAATTGGTTCTGAATGTAAACGGCGATTCCATTGGCTGTATGTTAGCAGATGGTAGGGACGTAACTCGTGATCACGATAGGTGTCGCTGATTCGTTTCACCACTTCTGGCTAGGTTGAAGGCAAGATCTCGATACATTTACACCTTGCCGTGGGAAGATGGTCCTTATGCTGCAACAGTGAAACGAGTCTTTGACCATGTAACAAGAATGGAGGAACATAGATTCCTGATGGCCTATACCGCTTGTCTCTGTGACTCTATCCCGCGAGGGCAACGCGAGGGCAACGCTGCTTACTGACTGTTTGTGATGATGTGTCTCAGTTTGGTGGTTGTTTTGCTTGTCCTCTTGAAAACATTTAATGTCCTCCTTTAGTAACCTGAATCCTTATTCCATGTGCTTTTCAGAAATAACAACAATTGTTTTCAGCCCTTCTTCATAGGCATAACGAAAACGTTTATAGTAATGCTGAATAATGTCATGTAGTAATAAGGGGATACCATGGCTCACTCTGGTCACTTCCTGCTGTTATATATATATATATATATATACTGCGCAAAATGTTAAGGACCATTTGATTTTTTTTGTTTATTTTGACATTAATGATTTCTTCAAATTTAGCCCTTTTCTACAACCACTGCTTCAAGGTCGCATTTCAAAATGTCCTGCGTCACCAACATCCTTAAGGAGGTTCCTTACCAATCCTTACATATGCTAAATTCATTTCTGTTATAAAAATAGGGGTCACCGTACGCGTTTTCTTAAAATATGAGCTCCCAATGTAGATGGGGTTGCACTCATTTTTTTTTACATTGTTCACACTATCATGATGATAAAACAACAAACATATTTAATAATTATGGCCTTATCTTAATAAAAGGGTTATGGATACACGTTCATTCAAGACGAAAATGCAATTTCATTGTTATCTTGTAGCTTTTTAAAAAAAATTGAATTTTAACAAATTGTTTTTGTTTTCTGTTAAACATTAATATTTATGTCAATAAATCTCAAGATTTTCTTGAAAAAATAACTGTTTGATAGAAATACAATTCAACAATAAAATTAATAATAACAAAAAATTAAATGTATCCAGGCTAACTTGAATAATAATTTGAAAGAACCCTTGAGAAACTGTAAATTTTCAGTTGCAAGGGAGATAACTCTTACTCAATATGCACGACTGTTTCCGCTTTTAAAAATTAGATTATAGAGCAAAATAACAAAATATAGCTCTTTAGCATAAAATAAATACTATAATTCACAATTATAATCAAATGATTTTATTATCATATTTCCAGACAGTTATTTAAATTTCTATTGTGCAAAACGAACACTGTTACTGAAAGTGTACGCTAAGGCTACAAGGTTTTGTGGCTTCAAGACTGATCTTGAAGTGCGAGATGAGATCAGCTCTGCCGGAAGCGCTTGTAAAATCTATCTCTGAATCTGACAACTGAGGATGCTCAGAAACAATGGTAAGGAACCTCCTTAAATGAGCTCACTAACGCTCTTGTTGATGAATGACATCAGATTCAATATCAACTGTGGGGCCGGATAGCGCCACAGTAAGTGCGTTCGGCTTCGGATCAAGAGGTCAGCGGTTCGAATCCCGCCAGGGGCACGGCAACTATGTCTGCAGTAGAGAACTGTTCTACACACAGTAAGGTTTTGGTGGTATGCTACACTGAACTTCAGCGTAGTACCACCCATTGTTCGCTAGTTCCAGGCGATGCTCGCAGGTTTCACCGCAATGCATAGCCAAATGGCGTTGTGGGCTTTCCCTGCCATAATACTAGCAGCCACTATATAAGTGAAATACTCTTGAAAGCGGCGTTAAACCCCAACTCACATCACCTCACCTCATATCAACTGTTTCACAACCTTTCCTTAGGTTTTCAAGCCGTTTTAAGTCATAACAAGTAATTGTCACAAATGTGACCATGTCCCCCGCCGCAATTAAGAAATGAGTTAAAAGAATGGACAAACAGCTTGTACCGAGTAGTGACATTTACATGTTTGATTCAATTATTGTTATATCGGGCACAAATTTTAAAATGGTCAAAGTCTTGTAGTGACCTTGAAAACGGGGTCAAGGTCACCCAAATCGATTGGTGTCTGCGTATTCCCCAAATGAAGACAGGTACCAAATTTGAAGACTCTAGGTACAGCAGTTCATGAGATATCGTGCTAACAACATTTGACAATCAGTCTTGTAGTGACCTTGAAAATAATTTCAAGGTCAACCAAATCGACTGGTATCTGTATATTCCCCAAATGAAGACTGATACTAAATTTAAAACCAATAGTTCTAGCGGTTAATGAGGAATCGCACTAACAACATTTTCAAAACTTGTCAAAGTCTCCCTCTGACCTTGAAAATGAGGTCAAGGTCACCGAAAACTTTTCAGGTCTACGTATTCCCCAGATGAAGACTGGTACCAAGTTTGAAGACTCTAGGTCAAAGGGTTCATGAGATATTGCGCTAACAACATTTTCAAAACTGGTCAAAGTCTCGCCGTGACCTTGAAAATGAGGTCAAGGTCACCGAAAACTTTTCAGGTCTGCGTATTCCCCAGATGAAGACTGGAACCAAGTTTGAAGATTCTAGGTTGAGCGGTTCATTAGATATCGCGCTAACAACATTTTCAAAACTGGTCAAAGTCTCGCCGTGACCTTGAAAATGACGTCAAGGTCACCAAAAACTTTTCAGGTCTGCGTATTCCCCAGATGAAGATTGGTACAAGTTTGAAGATTCTAGGTTGAGCGGTTCATTAGATATCGCGCTAACAACATTTTCAAAACTGGTCAAAGTCTCGCCATGACCTTGAAAATGACGTCAAGGTCACCAAAAACTTTTCAGGTCTGCGTATTCCACAGATGAAGACTGGTACCAAGTTTGAAGATTCTGGGTTGAGCGGTTCATTAGATATCGCGCTAACAAGAAGCGGGACGGACGTACGGTCGGACGGACGTACGGAGCTGAATACCATGTCCCCCGCTCCGCGCTTCGCGGCGGCGGGGGGCAATTAATGCACGAAGTGGGCATGCACGCAAATGATGATTTCAATCCAGTCTCGGATGATGAACAAAATTGTGATTCCGAGGCAGCGTACATGTAACTCCAAAAACGTCTGCATATTTCTGATTTAAAACATGTTTGTTTCATTATTTTCTATAGCGATGACGTTCATCAGTTTATAAGTATAGGTACTTGAACAAACGAATGAAATTGCAAACAACACTTAGCAGTTTGTGTAAATTAAATTATGTCGTCATTTATCGTAATGATGCATGTATTAAGCACAAAAAGACATCAGACATTAAACAAGTAAAAGAATAACGATTACAAAATGTTCATCTGATATAGATTGAATTTATTATTGTAGGATATCTTACGAGCTTCGCCTTTCATATCAAATTTATGTCCTTTATGAAATAATTTTGCTTTGTCTCGAGCCTTGGCGGGAGACCAACCACACTTATTTCACGAGGGACATAAACTTGATATGAAAGGCGAATTCTATGTATTCTATTTATTACAACTTGTTCTTCATATGATTCATTGTATTTTAAAATATATTTGTGTTGTTCCTATAAAGGAACGGAATAGTTGAGTTAGCATCTATAAGTTCATAATATTGCGAAGTTAAAATATTAACACTTTTAAAATCAAATTATTCTATACTTCGTGAGGTTATGTATGGTCAAATCAGTTGCACCAGTCAACCTAAAGGAAGCATACGCAATATACAATCTCCCTGCTCGAAGAAAGGAGATCAGAGTTATCTGTCCTTTGAATAACGTCATGACATGGCGGCTGACATTCGCATGTTTCTCGTCGTCGAAATGTGTATACAGGTTAAAACAACCTCATTAAATGTAAGTTTTAGATGAACATCGCCGTTGAAATGGCTTTCCTCTCAGTTATTTTTGTCTTGTGAGTATAAAGTGACAGTCTACCTTTACAAACACGTTGTTTTCATCGAGAGACTGAGAATAACGTATCGTAACAACGGTAAGACAGGGAGCAAAAACTCTCGCTGCATTTTCAACATTGTACTTGTAACCTCTGCTCTAGTCATGATTTATTTGTTAATTAATTAACCATTTAAATAAATCATTGCAGTGAGTACGAGTTCATGAACTAAATGAAGAATGAGATAAACATTAATTATAGATCCAAGTTTTGTCGTAAATTACTTGTAATTTCATGAATGAAGTGTAGTCCAAGCAGCGTCAAGGTTAAAAAAAAACATATTTGAAAGGTTAAACACTTAAATTTATGTTTTTAAAACTAGAAACTTGCAACTTCTTTTATACGATGGAACAAAAAAGTAAATCATGACGTAGATCACAAAGTTTAGCCGCCATTTAGATTTTCTGTATAATTGTGCAACATACAGTCAATTGCACCCAGATACTTGCAACTTGTTTTAAACGATAGCCAATGTCATTGTGACAAACGAACCCTACCTATGATAACCACGTAGGTCACCTGGTCTAGATACCGTTTTTATTTCTTGTACAAGAATTATAATTTCTCATTAAACAATTGAACCAATATGCTTCAAGAGAATACCAACTTCATTGATGACGACTTAGTATGTCAGATGATTGCAGCCGCCATTTTGAATTTTATCACATCATGATTTATCAATCTTTAAATCCAAAACAATTTAACTGCAAATAAACGTTAAGACCAGCCGAGCAGTGTGAGAAAAGATTGTCATCGCGATTTACATGGGTCTGAAGACCTAATCATTGCCACGGGATATGGGCCTTAGTTAATATAATTATTACAAACCTACCTATGTTGTAAAATAACATACTTACAAACACAATTTGCTGGAGGTGACCAGGTACCTGAAATCTTGCACCTGATGGTCGAATTGGGTACACTCGCTTTAAAACCAGGGTTACATTCCAGATGACATTTCACATGGACTGTGTGTATCGTGCTGGAACATCGGTATCTACCGTTGGTTAACTTTGGAGTACGCGGGCACTTGTTAGCTAAAGAGAACGAACATGTTAAGGGAGTTTTATCATTAACATATTATATATATCTTACATGTATCTGATATATTGAATGAAAATTTCCCTGTGTACAGATTATAAATGATGCAAGTTTTTTCAACGTTTGCCACAGTGATTTATCCGAGAGCAAAGCAAAAGGAATACTTACTGTAGTTTTAAGGTAACACTATCAAGTGAAACATAAATAATATAATGTAAGTTACGATTTTGCCTATCACAATTCCCTTAGTTTAGAAATTGAAAGAGGACGTTATCAATACTAATATGTAATATTATAAATAATATGTAAAATGTGTAATTTAAACTCAATTTAAAATGAATATCATTCTTTGCTTATCTGTCCAGCCTTCACTGATGTAAGATGAAATGTTTATTGTTGAATTTTTATGTTATTCCGAAAATAACAAGTAGTTGTAACTAAGGTGACATGATCCCCCGCCGCAAAACAATTGAAAAATAATGTCAAGATTAGCAAACTGACTGGGCCCTAAATTTTCCCTAAAAGAACCACCGGTGTAAGATAATGATGAGAATCCAATGAACAGTTCTTGTGATATCGATTCCCCTGACTAGCTAAACATGAAAAACTCAAAGTTCTGCTGTGACCTTTAGAATAATGTCTAGAATAAAACATATATAATCAGCCCGTTGTCTTCACTGGGACGTGCTTTGTGTAATACGTGATGAAATTCCAGTGAATGGTTCCCACTGACAAGCTTTACATGTACATTAACATGTAGAAATATTCAAAGTTCTGCTGTGAATTTTGAGAATAACGTCAAAATCACCAAAATCTACTCAGCCCTTTTTTCTTCCATAGGAGGTGCTTCGTGTAAGATATGATGTAATTCCGGTGAATGGTTCTTGAGATATCCTGCTGACAAGCTTTACATGCACATTAACATGTCGACAAATTCATAGTTCCACTGTGACCATGAGAATAATGTCAATGTCACCTAAATCTACTCAGCCCTTTTTTCTTTCCTTGGAGAAGCTATGTGTAAGATATGAAGAGAATCCAGTAAATGGTTCTTGAGATATGCCGTTGACAAGGGTAAACTGACAAAGTCTCGCTGTGACCTTGACATGAAGGTCAAGGTCATGAACCTCTGTAGGAACATTACTCTCCCTATGATGAACCCATATGCAAAATATGAAAATAATCCAGTGAATAGTATTTGAGTTATTCCATTTTGTACGGACGTACAGACGGACGCTGCCGAATGCTATTTCCCCCGCTTCGCGCTAAACACGCGGCGGGGATAATAAAATGGATTCTGTGTTATCAACTCAAAACTTTCAAACTTGTTTGAACACTGCTAATTATCTTTACTATGCATTTGAAAAAGCTACTGTACAAAGGAAAAGTTACTGCTGCCAGATACAGTCGATGTTGAATGCCTGTTGAATTCAGGCAATGATGTTTGAACTGTTATTCTATTTGTTCAAATCACCGTTGCAAAATTATTTGGAATGAAATACAAGGCATTAACATTTACAAAATGTAGAAAGTAGGTTGATAACATATGTTGTCGATATACTGTTCCTTCTTAGAATTTTAACACATTAGTCCGGTTGCCAAACCAAAGATTTTGGGACAACCTTGCAAAACAGTATGTACACAGTTTTTTTGCTGTTTCTATACCTCTGAGGTGTGCTCTTCAAGAATCTGAATGATGCCACTCTGTCATCCTTGGGCAATTCGTACAATATGCAAATTAAGGCCGCCATTACTGAACATCTTGTTTTCGTCAATATCTCAGTAACTTTGCATGATATGAACATAATTTTGGTGTCTAAGCCCATGTTTAGAGGGGTAATGAATCAGATTAAGCCATTTCAGTAAAGATCACAGGAGTAATTTTGTGCTGAATAGGCATATTAATGCCAGAAAGGTGACCATTCCATGTACTCTCATATGTCACATTTAGTTAATTACAGTCATAGCGAGTTTGTGACGGTAGAATCCAAAACCCATGTAGATATTATTGGTTTCCATAAAGCCTGCGTTATACAGATTTTATAGATAATCGTAGATATAGATGTCTTTAAGTGAAATTTTGTTATCATCAAAATCTATTCTTCATACGTTTTCAACAAAAACATACATCACAAGCCCGTGTAAAAGCTAAGTGGTAAGTTTATGACAGCATAGCAATAATATGAGATTGTTGGCGTCATAGCAGTGGGAAAATCGTTTCATTTGTATGTATACCTAATTTCGGGTCTTTTGAGGGCATTTGGAAGTGGTATATATACTTCCCGTTCCAAATACCTCATTTGATCTTTATTAAATCCTAGTATTATAGTTTTTTTAGCCTAAGACGCAGTTAGAAAAGAACCACCTACGGAGACACAGGGCTCTTTTGGTCCAAGTTGATGATGATAAACACGTGATGGTTGTCGTTGAGTTTGTGGGGTGGAATCCAGCATCACATGTAAGCTTGCAGGTGGACCCTTCCTTTAAGTCAGTGTCTGAACACTTGAAAGATCCTTTGACGGCACCAGGTTTCTTGCATGCTGTTTGTTTTAAAATAAACTATTTTCTTCAACTGATCAATACACACCAAATGCCTTTTAATACTGAAACTAATTAATTTAAAAGAATATACTGTGAAGGACAAACCATGATGAGGGTTATTTTTGCCCGATAACAATATTTACCAGGATATGAGCAACAAGTTTTAAAAAGGTTAAAGACTTAGGAAATGAGTTGAAACCAGTCATTTCGTTCTTAAATCCATAGTTTACCATATCTTATACAATTTATTATATGCACATCTAAATTTAAGATAGGGCTATGGTTATGTGATGGTTATTTTCCGCCATTTTGATTTTTCAAGTAGCCTTGTCATGACCTTTAAGTGACCTTTAATTAGGGGGGTTCAGGTGACCTTTAGATCGCACATGACATGCAGGTGACCTTTGCTTAGGGGCCCATGTAACCCAAAGGTAACTTTCATTTTGCAGGCGTCATCAATAACTTGAATGAAAATGTCTAATAAGTTATTCACACACCTATTTTGATTAAGAGCTTACTTAATGTTTAAAAATAAAGGTTTTGAATTCATATCCATTCTATTCATACTCCAGTTTTCTACAAAATTGTACAGAATTTTTAAAAAAATGCCTGAAGATAAACAAACTGAGATTTCATTGACCAGAGGTCAGTAACTTTAGAAATTCCGACGGATGTGAACATGATTTATATACCTCAAGGCCCATTTAACACTCTTTGAACTCAGGTTGGGGGGGGGGGGGGGTGCCTTGTACAGTATAATACTCTTCCAGCAGGCTACTATACAGTAGAAGGCCTGCTAAATGGAATTTATTGAGTGCAAGGAATCCTAAGTTAATCTGAGATCTCGTACCTTCATAGGTACCTATTGAAAACAAATGATTTTTCATTGTTGAAAGAAAGACGTCTTAGCAGGGTTCTTGATTTTCTCCTACATAAGTTGAATCACTGATGGAAGAGTATACATACATCTCTTTGGATGTTTTGTTTCTTGTCTATCTTGTCTATTTATTGTGCTATCATCCATGGATGATCAAATTGTAGCGGTTCATTCAAGTGAACTCTAAAGCAATAAGGTTTGTTGTTAGGATATCTGTCTTTACTGTCAGTGCTACGTAAAATCATGTATTTATCCATTGTCACTTTTGGGATTTTATTTTAGGATTCGGCAAAAGATATTCAAGACTACTACTCAACAATGATGTCCATACATTTGAATTTCCTTTCTCTAAGGACAAATTTACAATACAAGTAATAACCACTCTGTAGATAATGTTGATTTGAGAGAAAAACACTGTTTCGTTTTTGACCACTGTTTTCCAAAGTAAACTCCAGGTTTCATCTGATCTACTGCGTGAAAGAGGTTGTGACTCAATGACTTCTTCCATCCTTATGACTATAAGTTAACTTAATTTTCTTCTTTAATAGGGTCTGATACTGCTTCATATCTTTCTCTAGAATCCATGTGTTGTATTTCTTAGGGCAATCTAACCATTTCACTAACACTTCTTTTCGTTTGTTTCGTGTTCTCGTGTTTGTGTTTTTAACTTTTTAGGGTCTAAAGGTCAACTGACTAATTTTTACCCTGATACAGGATGTGCCCACTTTAGGATATCTGTTGGTGACATTTGAAAAGTTTACCTGCCTGTCAGATTTTTACCACAAACAGGATGTGCCCCCTTTTAGGTTATCTATTGGTGACGAGTGAAAAGGTTACCAGACTGTCATATTTTTATCACAAACAGGATGTGCCAACTTTTAGGTTATCTTTTTATGTTATTTTTGTGACAGGTCAAAAGTTCACCTGCCTGCCTGTAATATTTTTACCAAAAAACAGGATGTTCCTACTTTAGGATATTTGTTGAAAATGTTTGTGACGGGCCAAAAGGTCACCTGTCTAAACATTTTCCCAGATAGAGGATGTGCCTACTTTAGGTTTATCTATTGAGGTGAGGTGAGGTGAGGTGAGTTAGGGTTTAATGCCGCTTATTTCACTTATATCGCGGCTGCTAGTATTATGGCAGGGAGAAAGCCCGCAACGCCATGTGGCTATGCAATGCGGTGAAACCTGCGAGCATTGGCTGGAACTAGTTATTGTCAGAAAAATATCCTAACAATATTTAGATATCATACCTTTTTTCCCCATAACAATCCATAACAATATCTCATTCATTTTATCAGTATCATTTTGTTATCATCTGCGTACCCTATACAGTCACATTAACTAGACATTTTAGAGCAAATGTGTTAATTGAATGTTTAGAATAACGTAGTATCTATTATAACAGTCTAAATGTATGTAAAAACCATATCGCTAATCACTTGTAAATGACATTTCAGAAAATGATATTCAGACTGTTAGCAAACTTGTGTGAAGTCTAGGTATTCTCATTTATATGAATATTGTGCCACATTCTTATCTGGGCGCGTAAGAACGCATTATGTAATTGAGGAAATGGCTACTGAGTATTCAGTGTATCAGTGTTGCCCTCCCCGTGGGTTTGTAAGCAGCTAAATTCATTCAGTTTGGCAAATGTTAGACTTGATTATTGTCCTTCGTTGTGTTCACTTGATATTATCATATCAAACTTTGTGTCCTTTCCCCCCAAAACTCCTTTTGAATTAATGTATTCTACAAATAAAGCTACAAAAGGCACATGGATTTGTCATATGGTATATGTTATCCTTCATTCATGTCACTGACATATGAGTAAAACATTACATTATTCAACATTTAACTGGACTTCGACAGGATTACTAGAGTATTTCCAATGCGTTGTTACAGTAAATTTGAGTCACTTAATGCTGTCAACAATTTGCTAAAGAAAGTGGGTTTATGCATTTGGATCATATGTATTGAACTCGAAGCTGTTATGAAAGCTGAGGAACATCTCGTTCTTCAACTTCCATGCCATCTCTTTCAATACCCACGATCCAAAAGCACAAGTACAGTGTTCTGTATATGTATTAGCTACACAATACAAGGAAGTGCCTGACTTAACATACACATTTGTTCAAATGTTCAACAATACTGAGCAAAAATTAACATTTGATACTCGACACGGTGAGAATTGAAGGTTTATTTCATGCACAGAACATGTTGACATCAAGACGAGACAACTTAAGTTCTGCTGTTACTCTCAAACAATAATAGCGTTCATTATGTCACTGCACCTGGTTCCGTCTTGAAGAGTAATCGAGCTACAACTTCCGAAGCCTTTAATGGCGTCGTCACTGCCACACATCGACTCCTCATTAACCCCAGAACGTTTGCGAACACAACAAGATGTAGCCGACACCGTTGGCTTACGACGTGACTCTCCTACTTATGGAGGTTGTGGTTAAAAATCTGTTTCTTAGGTGATGTAATCGTATTGTTCGTCTTCCCAGCGTGACGTCACACGTGACTCACCTGGCCACAGATAAAAAAATCGAAATCTGTATTAATTTTTGCTCAGTATATATATTTCATACCATCATTGTTTCGAGACGGTTAGGCAAGTAGACATAGTTTACGTATTAGTTAAAATGTTTTTTTTTATCGATATTCTGATTTGGGTCTATCTGAAGCTCAGCTGCAAAAACCAAAGAACACTTCTAAATCGACAGCATTGTGGAAAAGTGAAGTGAAAGATAGATAAAAGAGATTTTACTTACTCGAATGATGATGTCCAAATATTAATCGTTTGGCATTGTCTGGAACAATATACGACGGTAATTAGTTACTGATTAAAACAATGTAATGTAAGAATATGTTGTTTACTTCCCATTTCATGTACACTGATCTGTTATTGAATGCAATGCACAGTTATATATAAATATATATATATATATATATATATATATATATATATATATATATATATATATATAAATATATATATATATATATATATATATATATATATATATTAAAACAAGTAAACTTCTTCATAGTTCAAGTAATTTGGATTCCAAAACATGTTCAGCCTTTGTTTTTTATGTATGTATATAAACTTAGTGGCAAAAGAAACTATACCAAAATATTTTATGTTTTCAAAAGTTGAAACTATTTTATCAAATCGATTTTTTTTGTATCAAACTATGTCACAACGACGCAACTTCATAATTACCGAGAACAAGTTTTAACCAAATATTGACTTTGTCACACGTTTTTCGAGCAAAATGGTATGCACGTGCATCACGTTAATATAACAACCACAACAAGTGTCATGCCGAGACTTACCACAGAGGAACGAGAGAGAGAGAGCGATTGGTGTGTTGCAGTCCGAAGCACGCCACGAACACGTTGCTCGTATCTACAACTGCACCCGCACTACGATAAGTAGACTGCCGACACGAACAGCACAGACAGATGAGACCCAGGACTGGCCAAGAAGTGGATGATCCAGGGTTACAACCATAAACGATGACCGCTACATCCGTACGCTTCACCTACGCGATCATTTCGTCACAGTGACGTCATCAGCAGCAATAGCGTTACACCGTGTTATCAGTAGAAGGACAGTGGCCAGACGTCTTCGTGAACATGGCATTCGAGTGTACCGTACCTTTCGCTGGATGATGCTAAGCTGAAGTTTCCGACGTGACCGACGTTAACGTCACCAATGGGCAATAATGGTACAGCGGTGGCAGAACAAGAACTGTTTACAGACGAAAGCAGGTTCCAGCAACACAAAGCTGATGGCCGAGTGCGTGTTTATCGTCGGAGAGGAGAGAGAACGGCCCCTTGCTGTGTCCAGGACGCTGTGCCATTCGGCGGCGGTAGTGTCAAGGGACCACACAACAGAACTGGTTGTCTTTGACCGTTATAAGAATGCCCAAGGCTACATCGACACCGTTTGACGTCCTATAGTGCTCCCTTACCTCCTGAAAAGTCCAAGAGTAATCTTCCAACAAGACAATGCTAACCCCCACATAGCCAGAGTACCTTGAGACTTCCTAACGTTAAACAATGTCAACATTTTGCAATGGCAAGCATGATCACCAGATTTATCACCGATTAAACACTTGTGGGATCATTTCGACAGGCAAATAAGGCAGAGAAATCCACCTCCATCAAATCGGCAAACGTTAACCCAGGCACTCATGGAAGAATGGCAAGCCATCCCTAATGACGTCATCAGGCGCCTTGCAAATTCTGTGTGTCGACGTGTGCAGAGCTTATTCAAAGCAACGGAGGCCATACCAGATACTGACAGTTTTCTAGTGTTCTCTTTCTGAATAAAACCGTTCTCTGTAGGCTCTAACATGACTTGTTTATTACTGCAAATTGACATTTACCCCAGTGCCATTCATTGCATTATACTGCATTAACCGTGCAACCTTTTCAAAATGTCGATCAAAACATGGTCAGTTAAATTGTCTTTAAAACGATATCACATTATTTATGTGACATATCTGATAATATTGATAACAACAAAACAATGTTGGTATAGGTTCTTTTGCCCGTGACCGTGAACTGGACACACACACACACACACACACACACACACACACACACACACACATACACAACTTTCGAATGCATTCAGCTGTTGGACCTGTGCTATTCTACATTGACATTTATGAATTACCACTGACCGTACGAGCAGCTTACCACAAGACTACCGGGTATCTTACTCGGATGTCTCTTTTCAAAATTGCAGAAAGTATACGAAAGAAAACACTGTGTGATAACAGTGTCATAACTGCACAATGGCACTCGAGGCGAAATTGGTCGTGTGGTAAGCTGCTGGTACGGTCAGTCGCCTTACTCTTGGCGTGGGTTCGAATCCCGCATGGGACTCGGCCCGAAAAAAATGGTACTGTTGAAGGTAGTGTTACCCTAAATGTAACCTTGTTATATCTATTTGTTATTGTTTTAAAATACATGTTTCGCATTATATCTATATGTTTGCAATAGGGAGGTAGAGGCTGAGTGCCCTCGGTATGGGGATAACGGCTTGTCTGAATCTCAATTTACGGTAAAGATGGAAAGCAACTTTACTTACTCGAATGATGAAGTCCTATGCCGTTATCTGGAACAACAAACAATGGTTAAGAAATTCAAGACTATAAAACACATGATAGAATAATATTAAGTTGTTTACTTAAAATGTCATGTCTTTTCAATTATACAACATTATTTTCATACGTATAGAAAGTTATAGAAACTCATTTTATATGTTTGTTAAAAGATAGAAAATAATCACCAGTGGCACCAAAATGTGAAACCTGTAGTACAATTCCACATAGAAGTCCAAATGAGTTTAGAAGCATGGTAAATGTCCCCACAGACTGAGAAGGCAATGGAATATTAGTGTAGTAATACCTGCATGCAACTTTGACAAAAATGGCACGTTGATTTTAACAAGAAGTTTCCCGAAGAACTTCTCTCAATCTGGGATTTTGATTTCGTTTACATTGCTACTGTTTAATTTAATGAAAATCACCGACAGGACAATGGCATATAAGTGTGTCAATAAGTGAATTGTAAGTGTACATACTGTTTTGGCATTGCTCTCCGAGTATTGTGTTATATGTCAGGAATGCTACCAGCTCTTTCAGTATCTCTTTTATTCAAAGCAACCAACACTGTTTTAGTACGTCATACATGTTTATCTTACATACATTTTATCAAATCAGATTATTTGGAATAAACCAAATAAAATAAGTTTTTACAAGATTTCTATCGATAACATTTCCAAATATATATCAATATATGCTATCCTCTTTGTATAGATAAGAAACAGTCAAACCATTTGCTATAAGAGTAATTTTACATATTGCAATAGCATGCCAATGATGTTTCCTTACCTTTGCCAAATTACTCACCGGTACAAGAAAGCAGTAATATTAGATGACATAAAAGCTGCTGTTCAATTTCTCATGCTATCATCTAATCATGCTTTCAACACTGTTGACCTTGGTTTAACCTACTTCTTTTGCACAAGCTGTATGTGACAACAATTAGGTTGAATGGTCAGTTTTATCAGTACATGGTTAAAACAAGAAGGTTTTAACTCGTAAAAACAGACATAGCCCCTTCTCCATATTCAATTCCAGTTATTATCTTTCTAAAAGACAAAGTCCAAATTGTTGCCATGGAAAAATGTTTAAAAAGTTCAAATCCCAAAAGGTACATCTACTTGATATTGGGATGTGAGGACTGTTCGAGTAGTCCTAGAAATCTGCCCCGGAAAAAAACAGTACTCTTCACATTAGCAAAGTCAAAATTGCTGCTTTGGAAACAGACAACATCCAAAAAGTTAAAACCCCCAAAAGGCACATCAACATGCAATGGGGAGACTGTAAACTAAATTTGGTGAATATCGTAGTATTTGAAATTGGACTAAATGACTGGTAAATATCCATCTGATTTAGCCATTATCTTCATGGTTGCCCAAGTTTGTTGACCCCAACCAGCTGAAGTTTACAGTAAGTTGCCAAATAAAAAGGCGAATCCAAAGGGAATAATATGAGGTCTTGAGATCAGCAAAACAATTGTACAGGTAGACTGGATAAATGTCATCATTTGTTGCCCATGCTCTCGAGTAGATGTTGCGGACGTGGTCAAGATTGTCCTCTTTTCAACTCTTTACTGTCACTCCCTGAAATGCAGAATTTCCTTGCAATCACCGTCAACATTATAGGAAACGTCGCCCACATCTCATGTATTTTGCGGGTTCCACTTCGAATACCAAAGTGAACTCTTTTATTTCACCATATGTAGTGTGTTGAGGATGGACGTCGAGGAAGGTTGTTCAAACTTTCATTTTTTGTTTCATTTCAACATCTTTTGCTTTGTTTTCATTAATATGAATTACTATGAAAATATTGACGGTGAGTAGTGTTTAGACGTGAGATGCCGTTCGATATTGGACACCATTCCCATTAAAGATAAAGGTTCATAGTTGCAAAATTCAAAAATAAACTAAGCGGCACAAGAACATTAAAATATAACACCCTAAGATAATTTATTCCACGATTTACACCAGCCTTTAGAAACCAATTATACACAATTTTGAGTTTCTGAACCTTCTCTGTCCTCATTTTCCTCATATGTCACACTGACTCCTTAAATTGAAAGAGCCGAGGCACGTCTACAATGAGGTAAGTCTACAGTCTGAAAATGAACACATTGCAGAGGCTCCTTTTACTTTACTTTATTCAAATTTGGAAATTTAAACACAAATCAGAGGCTAAATGTCGGACTAACATTTTCCCTGCATCACCGACTGCAATAATCCTAGCTACTTGGATGTAAACGATTGACATCACCTCACTCACTGGAGCCCATACACTGTATTGATTGCAAACCTGTGAAAATGTGAATGAGAGACGGGATCGTCAAACTTATTGCATGTTTATTTCTTTATAGGACAGGAATCAAACTAAAAACATATTTGTCGAAATTGTGGAAGTACATATCTATCAGACTTGACAGGATTGTGATTTGACCACTTTAGTACACAGAATGGTTGTGATGGGAGTGCTTGATTGAAGTCCTGTATCGCAGGTCACTAAACAGTGTACAACATGTCGAGAAAAATTGAAGGATTCATGTTCATAATGAGGGTGTTGACAAAGAACTAAACAATAGAGATTGAAATGAATCATAAGTTTTGAGCAGTAATGGTGAACATGTCTTTAACATTAGAAGGTTCCATTTTAGACATCTCGACTGTCTGGACAATCGGCTGTAAAACATAAAACATTAATCGAGATGAATAATACATATGCTTAATTTCAGGTGTGGTACGTTTAAACTTTACTTTTTTTACTAATGAACATGATGACCAATGCTAGATAACGCTCAAAGGACTTTAAAAACGAATCATTAACAATCAATTAGATGTTATGTGTATGCATTTTGCACATGTATTAGTATATACAAATATGAATACTCAAATATAGTTTACATTGAACCAATACTTTCTTTAAAGACGTTATTGTGTTTCACTATCCTGCATACTTGCATTTCATAGAACCTTTATATATTTCCTTTATTTTATTATAAATCTTATTACTCACACCTGTCAATCTCATTAAAATCAGTGTAACGTAACTAAGATTTTATTCAGAATGCACACTTAAAAGACAATAGATAATGTACATTTATTAAAGACAGTATTATGCCAGTGTTGACCTGCGTTACATTTAATTATGTTAATCCCTTGCATGTAGGATAGAATAAGCCTTATAAGTCAATGATAGATAACGCTCAAAGGACATTAACAACCAATCATTAACAATCAGGGGCTTTGAACAATGACCTTCAGAAGTAAAACGATATCGACTCTAGCTACATTCAGTAGGAGGTTGCTAACCTTTCAGCCTGAAGGCTCGGAAGCCACTGGTACAAATATGGTACATGCGACCGTATTACCCTCGTGAGAAGCATACAACTTAAGAAATAATAAAATAATTAGCTACCAATCTCCCGGTTGGAATGCTGACAAAGAACATTATAGCAATACAAACAAGTCTATATATGCAGTAAGACATCATTGCCCATTGCTTGTTACAGAAAATATAGTTTAATAGGTTTCTAGAAAGCTTAAGTTTTGGACACGATATTCGGATTTAGATTGTCATGGGTTAATTAGTACAACCGTAGTTACCTTCAGACACCTAAATAAGTATAAATATGTCTGGGTGTGTGAGCACTAAAACGTCTTACCTATGATATTGTCAGTTATAAAAGGACATTCAAAATATGGCCATGAAACATTATAGTATCTAACAGTTAAAGAACCCTAGTGTTTAGTACTGTTCTCGTGATTAATAATGAGGACATAGATAGGAGATTATTCCATATCTTGAATGTTCTATTTTAACAGGCAAAGGTAAGAATGTCAAAGTGTTATTTAAATATAATTCAATCAGAATATGACTTCAATTGACAAAGTGAGCTTTTAGTTATTACATTTTTATTGGGGAATTGGTTTGAAATTTGAAAAATTAGATAATTTGGTATATTGATGAAATGTGAAACATGATGAATAACAATTGCCAACTGTCAACCTCATTACACTGTGCTTACTGGTTTCTCCTGAGTGGCCTATATATACAAATGTGATTATTTTTCAATAACACGATTTGATGTTTCATTTTAAAAATTATTTCAATTAACACGTGCTCATATCAGATAATACGTAACTTATAAGCCTCTAATTTAAGTGATAACATTCACACTGAATCCAAGACATAGATACATCATACGTATGAATGTGTTGAATAAACAATTACTTGATAATATAATTACCTGTCATGAACAATGAAAAGATACGAGCTGTTTGCAAAAATAAATTTGTCCGTGTATGTATAATTTGGCTCAGAACAATTAAATATCTACGTTTACTATCTGCTGATAGTTACACTTGACTTGACAATATACGCATACTGTAGATTTGTGCAATGAACACAATTGAAAAAAAAAGATTAAAAAGGCTGCGTGCAATCTGGTAGTAGAAGAAAATATCTAAAGTAGTCAATACCAAAGTCCTTCGATACGATACGTGAATAAAATTACATCAGCAACAATTTTACAAAATATTTTCTTTTCAAAGGTGCTAGAGAGCAAGCAGAGATGTGGCTGTTCTACCGATGTGGAATCATTGTTTGTTTTGCAATACATTGCTCTCGCAGCATTCCAGTTGGTAGGTTACACAGCTAGAAAGTATGTGTATGCATTTTGCACATGCATGAGTATAAATAAATGTGAATACTTAAATGGAAATATAGTTTACATGAACTAATAGTATTCCTAAAAGATGTTATTGTGTTTCATTAAAATCAGACCGTCACACAGTACATTGTGTAACGTAGTGCAACGTAACTAAGATCTGATTTTTATCAGAATTCACACCTGAAAGACGATTGACAAACAAGATATATAGAGATGATTACCCGAGGAAGTGTGTCATATGACTTTTACGAAACGAGTGTGAATTTCTGTATTTCCCGAGCGACAGCGAGGGTTATACATACATTTACACGAGTTTCGTAAAAGTCATATGACACACTTTCGAGTGTAATAATTTCTTTATTACCCATTTTATTCCATTTGATTCGTGTAAAAATAACCAGGAAACTGCCCATTTCTCTTGCGACGGCAAGCTACAGTGACGTCACGAACAATCGTTTTATGACGTCACAGACGACAAAATACGGGAGGTCTCGGTGAAACAATGGCTGCTAAGCAAACGTGATATGTGCACATGTGCTCATATCAATAAGATTAACTCGGTTATTTTCAACTATATGGATAATAAGGACATTTCTTAATGATAGCACTATGCCAGTGCTGACCCCCGTCGTTACATGCAAGAATGGTAATCACTTGCATGTTGTATAAGACCCTGTAAATCATTAATTTGTGCCTACGCATTAAGCTTTAGTTCGAATTATTTGGCACAATATTTCACTGTTTATGTGTAACAGAGGCGATTTAGAGACCAAGAACCCAGAACCTGATAAGGTTATACAGGATAACCGTAAAGTAATGCGGTGTTTTCTTTGTTGAAGGAAACCAAAGACAGAGAAACACATTGAGATATATAGAATACTAAACAAAGATATATTTCCATGAAGATGCTCGAGGTATGAATCCAATGAAATGTCATTCACTTACAGATATGACTACAATTGTCGTGAAGTAATAATGATATCTAAAATTCATTTCAGAGCCTTTAAAGCGGTTACTTATTGATTCAGGTACGAAGTATACACGCTTTTTAATATGTTGAATGTTTATAACAGTGCTCCAGATAAGCTGCGTATCTGCGTATTTTACGCTCATAAATTGTTAAAAACGTATTTAAGAAAAAACTGGGATTACAGATACGCAGGCATTTTCTTTAAAACTCAAAACAATCATAATATATATCGTAATGTACGTATTAGTTTGGAAACACTATCGTATATAAACATAAACTTGACACGATCAGTGTTTGACAAGTATAAACCGATGTTCTGTTTTAGATTATGGGGAATCTGAACAATAACTCTCATAAAACTCTACAACAGTATTTGTTTGTGTGAAACGAAGCCTCCTCAATAATGTTAGTTGTTTTACTATCACCATGTAAGTTATCAAAATGTCACTGTCAGTCGGTGGTTATAAATCTTTCTTTTTGTAACAATTGTTACAAGCTAACATTACATCAATTTAATTTTAGACAATTGTTTCATCAAATTGTCATGCAAACGTGAAAGAATGAAAATAAGTCTAGATGATTTATTATTCTGTGAAATGACAGATACAAATATTGCAGTTACTCTTTCAAAAAGACATGGAAAAAAATATTGAAAAAAATGACACGCATATGTAAGCGCAATATACATGTAAGATATATTGTTAAATAGTAAGAATAACCTAATCATATAAAATCTTGAGTGTAGTGTTTTTTATGTAAAATAGCCAATTGTCAGAATTCGGAGGAGTACCATTTTACTGAATACGCAATCAAAATCGAGTTTACTCAATGGTAACAAAAACAAGGGGTAAAAATTATCTGGAGCACTGATATTATGTTTTCTAATTTCTAGTTAAATGCGATTTGTGTGTGGATATTGGTATTATACATTCTGATTCTGTTTACAATTGCTGAAGTTAAGCGTTTAAAGTTTTGTTTAAAGAGTGCATTTTCGAACCATACATGTCACTTTATATCTGAATTGTCTAAGTGATGTAAATCTCAAAGGGTTAGTGCCAAACAATTGATCACAATGGTTTCTGTAAGGAGAAAAGTGATTTTGTCAGGAACTTACTCATATAAACTAACATTCAATAGAAGCACTACCAAATTGTCAACAGAATCAAGGTGAAACTACTGCTAGCGGAGTATTTGCCACAAGTCACAAGTATTTTGGTATTCTGAACATTTAAAACGTTACCTTGAACACCATAACTTAACAAATACAGTTCATTTCCACTAATAGTGTTGACCATTTTAAAGCACATAGTCTACTTACCAAGTTAATCTCAGGAACTGCATATATCTTCGTAGGTATAAGCTAAGTAATATGAGCTACAAATAAGCGTAAGGGACAGTTTATTTCAAATTTTAGCAGTCCATAACCAACAATAGAAGCTATCTGATCAATCCGCTTATAATAAAACGTATGTAATAACTAAACTACTACATTCGTGTAGTATTCTCTACATGTCCTTGCTTTACTTCAGAGATACTATGTCCTGATCCTCCAATAGTGAAAAACGGTGTCTACAACTGTACGACTGGGAGTTGGGGCGACGTTTGTAAGCTACAATGTCAGAAAGGCTACAAAGCGACCTCTTTGAATATGAAGTGTCTGTCTCCAGGGCGTTGGTCAAAACCAGCTCTATGTGTTGGTAGGTATTGTCATGGTACTGTTTCTAGACTGTTATTTTTACTCTTGCTATTTTTCTCGACTTTGTTAAAACTGGCACTGAGTTTTAGAGGGACTTCGAGGATGACATGAACATGTCTTTCTCACCGCTTTGACAACGTTTGTTGTCATTAATTTATCCTGTGATTCATAAACACACCGGGGAAACTACAAGGGGCTTTATAGTTGTGTAGTTCTTAGTTCTAAGCAGGGTTGTTCACTATAAAATCAGGACAATCAACAGTTTTAAGTCAATCTTCGTGAAAGTTTGATTATGTCTTAAACATAATTTTGCGATGTGTGTATTGAAAAATCATTTTGATTTGAAGATTATAATATATATATATTCCTTGATTGACAGTGCGCAGGACCTTGGGTTGACCTTACCGTTCGTGTTGACACCATGCCGACTCGACACTGTCACTGTCAGTCTTTTTAAAAACTGTAGACTCTAGGATATGAACACTTCAGTCATATTGCGTCGATTATTTCGGTTCACTTAAACATGGAACTGTTTAATGTTAGAAATTCTATTTCTCATGTTTGCAGATGATGTTGTACTTGTATTAGATACTGGCCCTGGGTTACAAAACCAAATAAACATATTACATGATTTTACAGACAATCTGGATTAATGGTGAATCTTGATAAAACTAACATAGTGGTGTTTCAAAGGGGTAGGCGCTTAGCTAAACATGAAAAATGTTTTTTAAATGGCAAAAAAATTACAGTTGTAAACAGTTATAAAAACCTTGGTATAGTGTTTTCTGCGACTCATAAAATGGGAGGATGTATTTCCTATTTAGCAATGAGAGGTAAACGTGCATTAATGGAAGTCATTATCAGTCTTAGTAAAGAACGGTAAATTGTGATGTTTTCTTTAAGATATTGGGCACGCAAATACAACCTATTTTATTATATGGGGCGGAAATATGGGGTATGCACAAATTTGATAAAATAGAAAAGTTCATTTGATAGTATGTAAAAGATTCCTAAATGTAAGCCCACAAACACCAAATGCCATTGTATATGGTGAATGCGGGAGATATCCGTTGTATATTAGCGCAAAGTGTAAAACATTAAGATATTGGCTTCGAGTTCGAGTACCAATGCATGACAGTCGAATTCCACTTAAGGTATATAACATGCCTTTGTATTATTTTAATTGTGGATACACCACGTATGCATCATATATTTATGATATATTATTCTCTCGTTACGTTTGGACGTTTCAATCTGTAGGAAATATAAATCATGCTATGTATATTTTCTTCCAATCTTGAACATGTACTCTGACCAATAGCTCAAGATATTGTATCTATCGGGATTATTAAAGCATTTTAGCTCCTGAAAAATATTTAACTTGTATAATTGATAAACGATTAATAAACATAATTGTTAAGTTCAGATGTGGTTTACCGAGACAGAAATACAACGAAGGGAGATGGTTAGGAATTGATAAAGCACAACGTTTATGTTAGATTTGGAACCGAGATGTAGAAGACGAGTATCATCTCTTATTTATATGTACTTTGTGTAACGATTAACGAGTTATATACTTACCAGATGTATATCAACAGAATCCAAACATGCAAAAATTTAGATCTATATTGTCAACGGGAAACGTGTTGGTATTACAACATTACAACATTTTTGTGAATTTTTTTGGCATGCATATAAATTAAGGGAGAGTACATTAAACTCCTGAATATATATATAGTGGGACAGTCACTCGGGCAGAATATGCAGGAGCATATAGAACTGTATTGGAAGAGGTTTTTAGATGACTGCTTTATGCCATTTACAGGAACAAAGGAGGAACTGTGTAAACTGCATGATATTCTGAACTCCCTAAATCCATCATTGAAATTCACTATGGAAACCAGTGCCTCTGATTTAAGTTTTCTGGATGTGACGGTAATTGTGAAACAGGACGGCCGTGTAGAGATCGATTTGTATTATAAACCTAAAAATACACACCAGTATCTGGATTTTCAACCTTGCCATCCAAGTCATACAAAGCGAAACATCCCATACTGCCTTGCGAGAAGAATATGTGCTATTGTGACAGATGACACTCAAAAGAAGGAACGTTTAAATGAACTCAAAGAGTTTTTATTGATACAAAATTACCCTGAAAATTTAGTTTTAGATGGTGTGACGAACGCCGCTTCATTTGATATTGTCCCGTTGGTCTCTACTTTCAATCCTAACCACCAGAGTGCTGTTTCTATCATTGAGAAAAACTTACCCATTTTACACCAATGTAAAGGTATGGAAAAGGTTTTAAGTAAATCCCGAATTGTAAACAGTCTTAAGCAACCTAAGAATCTTCGCAGGTTTTTAACTTCTTCTAAGTTTGATTCAAGTTATGTAGAACCAGTTGTATCTAGGTGCGGCGATTCACGCTGTCTTACATGTAAAAATATTCTTGTCGGGTCTACTGTACAGATTACTGAAACTCAAGTGTTTTCTGTTCGTCAAAATCTCAACTGTAACAGCAAAAATGTTGTATATGTCATCATATGTACATACATTGGGAAGACAGAACTAAAGTTGATATTACGAATGAACTTACACAGATCCCACATAAATCAGCCCAAAAACCGTACTATTCCATTAAGTAAACATTTAGCTGAATGTGGAAACGGGCGTTTTTCTGTCTTCCCAATGTATAAATTAAATTTTGATAATAACAAGCTTTTAGAAACAAAAGAAAGCAGATTTATCCAAATGTTTTCACCAAAGTTAAACGCTAAAACTTGATGTGTCCATGGCTTTACCTTAGATTGTGACGTAACAATGTAATGACGTCATAATGTACACGACGACGTTGCCTGACAACGTATTATCCGTTATGTATGGCCTGAAGAGGCTGTGTAGCTGAAAGCACATGTGCAAATATCACAAAAATAATTACCTGTGTTTTCTCACCCGTATGGGTAATATTTAGAGAATAACCAACTCGGTACGAGTGATTACGGGAAATATCCATGAGTCTAAATAATGTTCAGCCACAAGCTTTAGCGAGTGGCTCTGAGCATTATTTAGACGAGTGGATATTTCCCGTAATCACTCGTACCGAGTTGGTTATTCTAAATATTACCAATTATGCAATTAAATTGACCAAATTACGCTTGATTATTACATTTTCATGTTGGGCGGCCTCTGTGAAGGACCCGTCGCCACAGTAACATTGTGACGTCATAAGATAATTCGTCGCGTCAGACCATTGTTTTATGACGTCATAGTCATTCTTTCTCCGGGTAACCGACCAATCAACGTTGAGAATCACTTGAAAGCACATGTGCAAATATCACAAAAATAATCACCTGTGTCTTCTCACCCGTATGGGTAATATTTAGACAATAACTAACGAGTGACGGGGAATGACAGATTATCTTTCCCGAGTTATATCATTTGAGTAATTCTCGAGCCTTGGCGAGAGAATTACACACAATTGATATAACGAGGGAAAGATAACCTGCCATTCCCCGTCACGAGTTGGTTATTGTTTATATTACCCATATGACAAATTAAAGTAAAAACGCGAATATTAAAAGCCAATAGCTTCTCTAAAAGGACCCGAGAAGGAGATGAATCTCAATATCCATACGCGTGTGACGTGAATTCACTTCTTACGTACCTATCCTTGTTTACTCCGCATGATTAAAATGTCCCCTGCGAAAATGATTTTCACAATAAAAGAAAGATGTGGCTTTAGTTGAAAGTTTTGTATTCCTGCCAATTACTATCAATCCACGATTATACATATAAGTTATTGCAACATCCATATCAAGAGGTGTGCGAAGCTCAAAAACAAGTCGGCTCAAACCGAAAAGCCCTGTGACGTTACAATCGACATGCACTGTGACGTCATAACCGCTCGCGCCTATGATGCCATTACATTCGAACGATCGCCGTCGCTCTTGAAGCTTTCCGTGGTTATACAGTCAAGCAGTAATCGCTAGTTTCTTTAAATTACGGACAATTTAACTGCTTCCTCCGACATTTGATGCGTCGGCACATGTACGAAAACGCTAATTTCAACTGCGGGAAACAAATAAAACATGTTAAAATGCAGAAGACAGTTTCTAAAGTTACTAGTCGGGAAAAGTAAGAAAGATGAATGAAGTAGTTCCGGCAACCAATGAAATTCTTATTTTTCTGTAACAGCCAATCAAAAGCCAGAAAAAGGTGTAACTCCCATGTGACTTACAGGAAAAATACTACCCTGTGTCCGTCTTCCCATATGGGTAATATATATATATATATATACAACGTATCATATTTTAGTTGAACCATTATCAGTATGGTAACAGTTATAATTTTCGAGAACATTGTGATATCATGTGTCTATATAGAGAATATTAAACAACGTCCCGTTTAATAACATATTTATGAAACGAGTGGATGGTTTACGAGCGAAAGCGAGTTAGATACCAATACCATCCAAGAGTTTCATAAATATGTTATTAAACGGGACGGAGTTTAGTATTTTATTTATTACACACTCTAAATTAATGAAATATGTAATTAAAGTTCACTATTCATTCATGTAGATGTGCGTAGGGATACATCTCTTACCATGGACGCATAACGCCATCTCACTAAACACCAAAAATAGACCAAGCAAATATCCAATAATAACAGTTTCAATTTTGAACAATACAATTTCAAAACACTTTATGTTGAAACTATAAGAAGCGCAAATTGGCGAGTAAACAAAAACATCGTATTAATCTCACTAGATCTTATGAATGATGTCAGGTGATTGTGACGTCATCGGAATGCGACTATTTTGAAGCGCGATTCAGTTTTCGCTGTACGTAGCTGCAGTTGCTTTGCCAAAATAGGTTCTGTACACCCTGATGACAATGATACTGGGAAGTAAAGTTACATACAGTTCTGCAGCAAGTTTTATCTATCGAAATTGTGGGGATCATTGTCATTGTTGCCGATGAAGTTAACATTGACGGCACAAATTGCTAACAGAAGCGCCGAAATGGAGTCCCGACATTTTTAGCAAACGTTAAAATGTTATATCAACATTGACAGTTACCTTGAAGCATTTTTTTATTCATATATCTTGGTATGTTATATTCTGTAACAACAGACAGACGTGATCAATGCCTCCACAACCTGGAAAACTTACATGTCGACACGAAGCTAAGTTTTTACATTCTAAACAATCAAAACCATTCCTTAAAAGGAGAAGAAAATATCAAAATGTACCTTTAAGGATTACAATGTAGTTGCAATAATACTCAACTGACGACTGTCACAGGATACGTGGGTTCAACGTGACGTTTATTCCTTGTGAATTTACATAAACTGAGGTTACGTCAAGTTGCGTGACGAAGAAAAATGGCGGTCAAATCCCGAAAGCCGTAACGAGATAACATATGTGTCAAGGGGACTAACTCTGAATCAACCAAGGGATACTGATTGACGGTAAATTGTGATAGCGTCCGTACAATATTAATCATAACGACGTTGCGTGACAAAACATGTCCCAAGAAATCCAGTCCCAAGCGATCCCAAAGGCCATGTGACTACTGGAAAGTAGTTCCGACTGCGATCACTTTCACGTGCAATGTTTCACAACAGTGTTGAATAACATTTCGATGTTTCACAACAGCAGTATCTTTAACGAGAGTGTAATAAATAAATGTATGTCCTTTCTTTACTTCAGAGATACTATGTCCTGCACCTCCAAGGCTGGAACATGGCGTCTATAATTGTACGACTACTAGTTGGGGCGACGTTTGTCATCTTCAATGTCAAAAAGGCTACAAAGCAACCGCTTTGAATATGAAGTGTTTGTCTACAGGCCGTTGGTCAAAACTAATTCAATGCGTTGGTAGGTATTATTGTGGTAGTGTTTCTTAATATATGTTTGTCTATAATTTATACCAAAACTGTTTTTTGTAGGCAATGCAAAGAAATGACTAATACAGCTTACCAAATATTAAGATTATGCGTTTCGCATAATGCTCTGTCGTCGTCTATCACATGACATTACATTGCTTTTACTTTATCAGCTAATGCAATGACTTACAATGCTGTAACGTCACAAACCTGATGATATCACAATGTCATGACGTCAGAAACGTTATGACATCATGACAGTGGTGGTTTAAGGTCAGCGCTGTCTTCAGTTATGTACATTTATAACGAAGAATGACTTTTAGTAGAATCTCACCCTTGTGATTTCTTCTGATATCAAGTATATCAGCACTCGTTGATAAAAGTTAAATTGTAAACTGAAACTGTTTTTCAACTCGTGTTGATATATTTGATATCCAGAGATCCTCAGAGAAGATTCTCAAAACATGTCCCTTGATTTACAATGCACAGGACTTTGCTTTGACCTTGTCCTTCATGTTGACATCATGCTGACTCGACACTGTCACTGTCGGACTGTCTAGAAACTGTAGATTCTAGGTCATGAACACATCAGATAGAATGCGTCGATTGTTTCCCTCCACTTGAACCATGGTACTGTGTCATTGCTTTAGTAGATATTTATCGTTTAACTTGTATTTGCTAATATTACCCATACCGGTTATACGGGTGATTATTGTTGTGATATTCGCACACACTCTTTAGTGATTCTAAACGCTGATTGATCAGTAGCCAGAGAATGACACGACGATTGGTTGACGGTACTACTTTCTTGTTTCATTGATGAATAGAACGTGCGGAACTCGGTCACACATCTCAATTTTTTTAATAAAAGCAAAGATCAAGAATATTAGAATATTTAGTTTATTACGTGTTCTATATTCGAAATAATACTTTATGTATTTATCATTGTCAATTTTACTTTAATTGACACGTTATTGACGATTATTTCTAATAATATTTCAATGGCTTCACGTTATCGTCGTTGTTTGCAAACAAAGTAAAACATGATCAGTTCCAGACATGAGAATGTTCAATCCATAGAACATAGAGCTACCTAACCATCAACTACAGACAACATCAGAGTAAGCGTGCAGAATCGTTCAGATCACCAGGGCGTCCCTTTGCACGCACTGTATCTACATTCGGCATTCATTACAATAAATGTTTCCCTAGGTACCTACTTCCTGGGTCCAATTTTTCGTTGTTGTAATCGTTATCTCCATCGATTTCTCCGTCAGTTAAAGTCCGATTGGAGTTATCTTTCGTTGTTGTGTATCTACGGCCGACATGACGTGAACTGAATCCACATTCCTGAGACGAAATATTGATCATACTTCAGATTGGTTGATGCTCTTGGCATACAAATTTGATTCTTTGCATTCGTTGTAGATTCTCCTTGAGTGCATTACGTATTTTGACCGTTGGCGTTTTTAATATACTGCAGTCAGGCGTTCTAATGTACTTATTAAAATAATTTGAGGTTGTATCCTACATGTATATATAATGTAAATGTGCGTCATATATGACAACTATGTTATAGGTTAAGACTAATGATATATTAGTTTCTCGTCGTTTTATTGAAGAACTATTTTGTATAGTGTTTGACCACTGGAGATGCTCGGTGTAACACGCGCATAAATACAAATGAGCTGATCAATGTCACTTACAACAGTCTAAAAAAAGAATCGTTTGTCGTTCGTAAATGTGTAATTATTTGAATGTGAAGGGTAATACACATCCCACGACAAGGTGAAATTGTATCGAGGTCTAGCCATTTTTACCTTGCCTTCAACCTAGGCAGGAGTGTTGAAACGAATCGGCGACACCTATTGGTATCACGAGTAGCGTCCCTTACCATCTGTTAACATACATGTAAAGCCAATGAAATCGCCGTTTACATTCAGAACCAATTCAAAATAAGCGCCGATCGACACAGTCTTAAAGGCAATACAACTGTCTTCAGACTGGCCTATCCGATTAGCCTGCAGTACGTTAAAATCTTAGCACTGAAAATGCGAGGGTTGAGGTCAAGGGCCGAAGGAGAAGATATGGAAATCTGTTCGTTACGCCTGTGACGTTGTGAAGATGGGTAATATATAGAATAACCAACTCGGTACGAGTAATCACAGGAATTATGCAATCGTTGAAATGATGTCCAGTCGCTCGCCAAGGCTCGCGACTGTGAAGATCATTTCAACTCGTGCATATTTCCCGTAATCACTCGTACCGAGTTGGTTGTTCTCTAAATCCGCCACAATAAACCAACGTCAGCAGTCACAAGCCCACTGACGCGAACACTAGCCTTCAGGATTCAGCATTGCGAGCCGATCGAGGCAAGAGAGTATTGAGTATTCTGAATGTTTACATTTAAAATATTAACTTGAAAATAATAACTTAACAATTCATTTCATTTTCACTGATCGTTTTGACCGTTTTATAAACCATATTTGATTTACCAAATATATTTAAGGAACTGTATTTATCTTCGTAGGTATAAGTAATATGAGCTGCATATAATAAGTGATTGGGGCAGTTTAGGCCATTTATTATGCACTAAGTAACCGGTCTTATTTTAAAGAATCGTTTCCCTTATCCCAAGCAATATATCTTCAGCTATCTTATAAACTAATAACACATAAGTTATAACTAAAATACTAAACTCGTGTAGTATTCTCAATATATGTCCTTGCTTTACTTCAGAGATACTATGTCCTGCTCCTCCAATAGTGGAAAACGGTGTCTACAACTGTACGACTACTAGATGGGGCGACGTTTGTAAGCTTCAATGTCATAAAGGCTACAGAGCAACCTCCTTGAATATGAAGTGTTTGTCTATGGGCCATTGGTCAAAACAAGCTGTATGCGTTGGTAGGTATTGCTATGGTAATGTACACCGCGTGCCTCATTTTATAACGTCATCTGTCCATCTATATATATAGTCCTTGATTTACTATGCACAGGACCATGGATCATTGCTTTTCAAATGCTAATTTAAAAACAAGTTCTAGACGATCCACCGACTTTCAGGCCTTCATAACTTAATCCTGTTGATGGACCTTGTACTAATAGAAAAGGCAGGACACTTCGATCTGCCCCACTCGCCTCCTTGGCCGAGCGCTCCGCTCACACAAGTTGCACTTGATTAAAACTTAGTATCATCATATCCTTCGGTTGACATTATTGAAACTAATCAATTCTGTATTGTCATCCCTGTAAGTCGACCATAAGCTGAGTTTGACCCTCAATGTATTTATCTGGGCGCAAACAATTTGAACTGAGTAATTGGGGTACAGTTATATAGCTTTTCGTATTGTTGATAATTGTCATTAAGTTCAATTACCTTGTGAAAACAATGGCCAAAGGACCTTGTTGCAACAATCTACTTTCATCTTACTTTTCAACTTGTGTACATCCAAACGAAGCTAATGCCCGAGGGCATATGACTTACGGGAGGAATTGATGTGCTCTCACAGCTCTATTGAATGTTCCATTTCTTTTTGTTGACAGTTCATGCCCCGTGTAATCCGATTAAGTACATATTGTATACGATGGAAAATATATTTCCACTTATATTTATTGCTGATGGTTTGAAATGAATAATAAGTACAGTGGTATAGTGGTTGGCAAGTCAGCCTCTCACGCCAACGGCTCGGGTTCAAATCCCGGTGGAGGCAGCAAACATTTCTCACCGTGCTGTGTCCTTTGGCAAGGAACTTCATCGATATTGGCCTAAGTTCGCCCAGCTGTACAAATGAGTACCTGAACACTGAATTGACGGTCGTTACTTGAATTAGTGAATGGCTAGAAGTGTATTATTAAAGAACTGTTGCCTTATGTAACACGTTATTTGCATTAATAACACAAGCTGGATGAGTGGCTGGCATTTACATCTCTGTACAAATGCTGATTGCAGTGAATATAACATTGCTAGTGAGTTATTTTCTGATGTAGTAAAATGTCATTAAAATAGCAGCAGGCATCCATGCCATGAGATTTTCCAATAAAGAAAAGCTTTTGCTCCAGAAACAGGTTCAGGGAAACACCTGCATCCAATTCGTAGATCAAACTGCACGAATCAAGCCAATTAACTTGTATTTAGTGATTTGAAATAATGTGATTTGACAATGAACAATTGTCCGTTACATAACTTTTGTAATCACCAATTTTCTATGACACATTAGAAAATGCCACGGTAACTTATACATACGATTTTCTACTGATAAAACGCTGAATGCTTTATGATAAAAGAGGATGAACCCTTATCAGAACAACATGCATTGTTTATACAAGTTTATATGCACCCGTTACTTACAATATACCGATAATGTATGAAAAACTATTAGCTTTGTGACAATTACTGGCTTCATGACATTATCAGTGGTAATCTGGTCATCAATGATCATATATTTAATTGTCACTTATGGATAAATGTGTTGACTATAACTGTTACTTCAAGTCTGAAGAGCATTTTCGAGGGATGGAAAAAGTGCAACCCACATCTTATTAAACGTTTTAAACACTGGCACAACTGGTCAACTATTTATTTGTTATTATGTAGAAGGTTATTTTCAATATGTCAGCGATTTTGTCATCAGGTTTTCGTCCATGCATACACATAATTTAAGAAATAATACAACTATTTGTCCACAACGTCCACGACTGTTCCGACTACAAATGCCTACAACTACTGCTACATAAACTACTAGGACTGTTAATTTTCCTATTACAACACAACCTATTACTGCGGCCCCTTCTATGATTACAGACTTAACCACCACTGGAACTTATTCTAACTCTTCCACCAAATCTACTACTTCGTCTGCTGAGAAAACACTTCATATACAAGCTTCTTCTGTTACCCCTTCTGCGTCTTCTACTGCGACTACTATTTTTATGCCTGCTTCTGAAACGGGCACTGCAAAAACGACTACTATTTCTTCTGCTAATTTAATGGGCACGAGAATGACTACTTCCACTTCTAGAGCGCACACTTCAACATTGACTCCTTGTACCCCTGCTTCAAGAACAGGCACTACACAGTCTACTACTACTATGATCACCACAAGAACACCTACGTTTGTCTCCACCGGTGTTGTATCTACACCAGTTGTTAAACCTCTAAGTTGTGAAGTTTGCTCTGGATCTCTCTGTGGTCTTATTCCTGGAAATGATCATGTTATTATGTGTCCTAATGAACAACCCTTTTGTCTTAATCACGTTGATAATGACAGCAAAGGATCTAAAAGTGTGACGAAAAGGTAAGTTCATGACACAAATGATTAAAAAATAAGTTTACATAGCTAACGATAAACAATGATACCATATGTCTTTTTACATATATCATTCCCTGGGGCAAAAACATTGATATAACATATTATTTTTCCTGGAAACCAGGTTACTTTATTTTGCTTGCTTTACTGTGAAACTATACCCCCTGTTTTTCCCGTCATCAGGTTTAATACGCTTTCAATATAACTACCAATCACAGAAACATCTTTGATTTGTCTATTAATACATTCAGCATTTTCCTTTTAAACACACCCATCAAAGTTAAAGGGACACAAACTGTTTTTCATGAACGTTTTTTTTAGATTTGATACATACACAGATATCAAATGTCCTGATCTACGTCCAAATAATCTCACCCGATCTGCACCTGTATCCCTTAACGCCAAATATTTGACAATAACTTTCTTTCTATGAAACTCAAACAGTGGTTTAATACACCAGGAGAAGCCGAATTTATGCACCCCATTTACGAGTATACCAGTTAAACAGTACCAACCAATATCTGTCTCTTTGTCTGCTTCATACAAGTATTGAAAATTACGTGAAAATAACAACTGACGTGCGCCAGCCACGCCACATCGTCCAGTTTTCGATCATAATCATGAGTAAACATCTAAATAATGTAAGTGCACTGAACATATTGGCACTAAAATGGTAATGTTCGACAACAGTAATTACTTTTAGATAAAATAACACCCTTGGTAACTTTTGATCAATGTTACTACAATAACACACGGAGTGCCCCTTTAACACATAATGTTGTTCAATTTCTATCATATTACTCAGTTAAATTAAGGATTATGTATTATTAAAGTATGCAATTGTTCGTCATTGTATATGAAAAAAATAGTCCGGCAATTTAAATTTCCCTTTCAAAACGAATGAAATTATGGGGAATTAGACCATACATTTGTTATTTATTAAATTATAATATCTAACACATAACCCTGGATTAAAGTTTACCTCCTATTTGGCTACGATAACGAAATAAGAAACCTGGCTTGGCATCAGTGTACTTAAATTAGCCAAAGTGAATTTGCATATTAGCATTAACCCAGACAGTGCATCCTTTTTGGGGGGAAAACGTACCCTGATTTCTAAGATACATGTTTACCGGAATAAACAATTATTGCAGTTGTGCCAGTGCAGCTGAATGCAACAGAAGATGGTGGCATGAGACGTCAGACAAGAGCAACTGTGTCGACTTTAATCCTACAAACATCTACAACTACCAACTATCCTGTTCGTACTGCTGTACTAAGCCTGGATGTAACAAAGACATAGTACCTGCCAAGCATACCATGTTTAGCGGTCATGATTGATATACTATTACAATCAATACAATGTTTCTATAATCTCTAACTTCTCACATTCTCATCATTCTCTCACAGCTTAAAATTGTAAGTATGTATGTCTGTTCACAAAGTCTCATTTGCAGTCCAGACTAGATGTTTTTGTGCAGTTTCAGTTGCCGCCGCCACGTTTTCTTTTGGCTATAACTTTTTACTAGTAAGGTTTTAAGACCTCATATACAAAACTCTATACGTTTAACCCTGGGGAAATTGTGTTATCATTCAAGGTCAAAGGTCAAGGTAACGAGTTCTGAAAATGCTTGAAAAATCACTGTAAACACGATAACTTGACATTTGTATGTGCTATGAGGCTCTCAGCTATATATCAACAATGGTGAAGTGCCAAGATTGGAAAAGGTTTTGGCTTAAACTCGATAAGGATCAAGGTCACGGATATATCACAAGCATGCTTTTGCAACTAAACCTGTATATCCCTGCAAAGCTTTGAGGGAGATATAATGTTTTAGCACCCGTCCATCCTTCTGTCGTTCAATAGTTCTGTAATTCCGTAGTTCCAAAATGTTTACGTTTCCGGGGCATACATTTTGTATCTCTAAAATGTTTCTACATTTTTTTTACGAATCGTTGGTATTGGATTAGACCTTGTGGTTGAGTAGTATCTTTTGCTACTTATGATATTGTGATTTTTATATTTTGTCTGGTTTCAATGGAAACAGTTTTAACTTAGTGTATGTGGGGGTAGGAACCTTTTCTGGCCTCTATCTCAAAATCAATACAATATAGTTTTTTTATGAAACATGGTGTATGGTAAGACCTAGAGTTGCAGTGGTGCATTTTGCTTGTAAGGTTATTCTGATTTTGATATTTTTTTCAGGTTCCATTAAAACAGTTTGAATTTAGTGCATATATGAGAATAGGGACCCTTTCAAGCCTCTATTTCAAAATCTAGGCAGTGGTTATTCACGAAACGTGGTGGGTAGTTTGACCTAGTGTTGTTAAACCTTTGCTACTAAGTTTATTTTGATTTGTATATTTGTTCTGGTATTGGAATGGAAACAATTTGAACTTAGTGTATATGAGGGGTGAGGGGCCTTTTCCGACCTCCATCTTAAATTCTATTCAGTATTGTTTAATGAGACGTGGTAAGTGTTTTGACTCAAAGATCGAATGATACCAGACTTTTGCTATTTAAATCATTCTGAATATGTTTTCAGGTTGCCATGGAAACTATTTAAACAAAGAGGCCAGAAAAGGGGCACAATTTGAACTAAACAAGTTCATTTATTCTAATAGATTAACCTGTGTTTATTGTATCTGGCATAAGTGAAAAATAAGGGTAAGATGACTAAGTTGGATTGAAAGTTGGAGCGGTGACATCACCTTCTAGTTTTAACTATTAACACTTATATATGATATTTATATTGTTTTAGAAATCAGTTGAAGGCAACTTGAACAGCCGAGGCAACACCCTTAGTTTAGGGACTGCTCTGCTTTTGTGGTGTCCCGCAAAAGCTAATCTTGTTTATAAATGTTGTTGGTTTATCTGCAATTTTGACGCTACTTTTAAGTACTTTTTATATCTGAATATGTCTGAATGCAATTCAGTATGAAATTCAGTTATATTTGTGAGGCTGCAATGCGTTATTGAGAACTGTCCTCGTTGTTTTCTGCCTTGGATCGTTCATTAGTTTACAATGTGAGATTAACAATGAATTAGGCATTCTTCATTCTGAAATTGAATGTAGTAGAACAGATGCTTTCAACATTTTCACAAATGTTTGAAACACATTATTTTAGAATCGAAGGTCAGTTAGATGTTGCACTGGAAATTGAACGATGTCAGAGAAATGTTCAAATTCCTGTGAAAGGAGATAAATTGAGTCCATGGTCCAACCACTGACTAACCTCATCTTTGATTTGCTGAAGTGAGAGGTTAAAAGACATGACTCCTTAGGACTAGTTTTCAAATCAACAACGCAGCGATGGACGAGTGTCACGCTCGATTGCATTTTAGTGGGGTTATATTATGTAAGAAAGATAATTGTTTCAGTGTATATGAAGGCATCGAACATTTACAGAATAATAATATTTACAGATTTTTTTTCAGTTTCTCAGAGAGAGAGAGAGAGAGGGAGAGAGAGAGAGAGAGAGAGAGAGAGAGAGAGAGAGAGAGAGAGAGAGAGAGAGAGAGAGAGAGAGAGAGAGAGAGAGAGAGAGAGATATATATATACTAGGTATTCTTCAGTCTAACTTTAAAACAGCTATGTAAACTTAATAACAGAATAAATAACTATTAAAGACCAATAGTAAGTCTATCTGGTAGAATCAGTGGAATAGAAACAGAAACAAAGCTCCTCGTACATAAACACTCCCCTCCAACCCCTAAACAAAGGGGATGAGTGGGAGCCTCATGGTTTACTAGTTCCAGCCAAAGCCTGCAAGTTTCAACGTAATGCAGATCCACAATGATCACAGCTCTTTGACAACAACAAAAGGGGTATATTTGAGCAGAGTCTTGTCTTCTATAAACCAGAATCTGACCCGCTACAAGAAGACATGTAGGATAGAAATATTATCAAGGTTAGGTTTCAAATTAAACATATGTTACCCATATATCATTTCGAATAACAGCATATTGATAACAGAAGTAATTTACAATTGCAAGTTCACTTAATACCTACATGTACATGATGTAATTAAAACTAAAACAACAGACCGATAGAACACGTAAGCAAAGGGTTGATTTTCCCTCTTAGACAATAAGCCACATATCTCAAGCTTTTACAGCTTTTTCATTGTGTTTCAGTTTGTGACAGTCAAAGATTATCATGCTTAGCATGAAGATGATTTACTTAACAGGGACTTTACAATATACAAGGCTCTGAATATTAAAAGGAAAAACACATGCCAATACATTTTGATATAAATGACAGCAATAGTTGTGTTTGGAACTAGGGGGACATTTCCATTCACAACGTGTTATTTCGAATAGTAGGGAATGCTTTGAAAGAGATAAGTATCGTCACTAATGCAATAAATAACTAACACACACAATCGTGCCATGAAGTGGACTAACTGACAAATCACCCTCAACCAGGAGTTCTTCTGTTATAAAAGGGATGTATATAAACTACCTCGTGTGGTATTATGATTGAAGCGAAGAAGGATACGACCAGTGTCATTTATATTCTCGTTTTGTTTGTCTCGTTATCAATTGAAGTCCAGGTTAATACTCATACGTTTTAATTTATCCTGTGGACTATACATCCACTGGTAGGTATATAGCTATACAGTTGTGTTAAAATGTCAAGAAACTCTTATTTATTACAAATTCGTGTGGAGATACAAAGACATCTGTGATATACAAAACAACCATCTACACACAGTCCTCATCCAGTATTGAAAGTACAGTTAAAATTAGAATGACTATAAAGCATGTCTGCTATTTCGCTTCAAGTATCTGTCTTCTTTATAACTTATTTCATAGCATGAATGTGCATGGTTTTATTCCATCCAATAACCACTCATTTCTCATAGACTGAAATTGTCTGTTTCTGCTTGCCATTGTTCCGCTCAAATCGATGAGATGTTTTCACAATATGAATCAAGCTAGACCTAGGGACCGGAGAATGAGGCATCTTTTCTCACCACTTCCTTATATTCGACTGACAGCTCAAACTTGAATCTTTATTGCTTATCGCTCTGTTCATTGTCAGTAGCCGCGCCATCATACAGTCTAACCTTGGTTTTCTGTTAAAAGTAAACTTTCATATACGTTTCTATTTAAAGTAAACGTAATACTGCTTGCTGTTGGTATAAAATATTCAATGAATACTCTGAACGGATTCAAGTTGGGTGTTACATGTTAAAACATGATACTGTTAGAGGGACTACATGTCTGAGCATGTTGGACCTATATCAATACTTTCTTATATTTCTTATATTTCCTAAAGGTTGAAAATATACATTTTATGAGACACATCCTCTATTCATAAACATACACTCTATTCAAACTAGCTCAAGTAATTCTGGGTTTTTTTCTATAGAAACATGAGTCATAACACAAAAGTACATACACTATTCACCTGGAACGAAAACGCTTACTATTTGGAGATAGCTGTTCTCTCTCAAAAGTTAACCTATATCATGAATGAATATTTCTGTAAAGTAAAACATAAGTGACGTTTCCTTGCATCTTATCTCTTATAAATCATAAAACTTACTAAGTGAGTTACATGTATTTCTAAAAAATATTTCTACAAACTATTTCAATAAAGTAACATGCATGGTGATTGTAAAGAATGCTTATATTTTATGTGCAGTAAATAATTGAGATTGTTTTGATTTTGGATTTGCTATTCAAGTGAAGGCTATCAACGAAGCAAATTTGTATTTCTTTATACAAATTGTGAAGGGTTGGGAGAAAATGCATTTTTTTTATCATTTAGATATTGTAGATCGTGAGAAAATAGCATGAGGTTGCTTGTGCGATTACATTATTTGTTATCTTAATGTGTCCGTTTTAACAGAAAACACCAAAGGTAAGTAGTTTGTGTTTCACATGCATTTTATATTTAATAATTACCAGATATATTATTCAGAATAACACTAGTAATGTTGACAGAATGAGCTCCAGTTGAAGAAATCAAAGCAGAGATTGTCATAGAATTAGAAAATGTTGATCAGCATTTGAAAATGTGATCACATATATCAAATAGTGAATAACATGTTGACAGACAGTCATTAAATCTGATTAAATGTGGATTCTAAGGGAATATTTTGTTAAGGAAACGAACTTTGAGACATTCCTGTTGAAACATATATATATATGTTTGTTATCAATACACTATTATTACACAAACCAGTTGACCATAATAACTGAAGTTAACACTATAATGACTTGAGATTTTACAATTTGGAAAATTTACATTCATTCACAAATAGAACAGTGAGATTTGATGCCATTCATCGGCACAACAGGTGTGGAAAAATGCGTTATGGCATAACACAATATTATGAATTCAATGATAAGTTATGTGTTACTTTATGGATAGTATTTCCATGTGTATCTTTTATTATTATAAAAAATGTAACATTAGTAAAATTACAGCCTGTTTCTCATTCACGTAATTCAAACGAAAAAACTAAGATTGCGGATACTACCTTTAAAGGCGCTTTAGTACGCCGTTCTAATGAAATAAATTGCTCTCGTGTGAAGTGGTACCATTAGCTAATAGTGCAGAACATATGGACATCGATTTGAAATTCGGCGTAGCAGAGTAACAGCGTGACAGCGTAGTAGCGTACCAATCAGATGTGTTCAATAAATACTTATAGATTTAATTTGTGAGGGTAAATATGATATCTGTCTGTATGTTACCCCTTAGTACTGATGAAACCAAAAGAAACCTAAAAGCGCATAATTTGTATTATAGGATTGAAGGAATTGTATTTTCGCGCGACCATATAAGGTTCTTACTTCACGTGACTATATAGGTTCCTACTTCACGTGACCATATAGGTTCCTACTTCACGTGACCATATAGGTTCCTACTTCACGTGACCATATAGGTTCCTACTTCACGTGACCATATAGGTTCCTACTTCACGTGACCATATAGGTTCCTACTTCACATGACAATAAAGGTTCCTAATTCATGCGACCATATAGGTTACTACTTCCTGTATCCACGTACCCATTTAAGGTTTACATTTGCGTGTTGGGTGTCTCAACTGGGAATAAAACCCGAACTTTTGGCAGCATGTTCAACACTACACCACTGTGCTCCTGAATATATGTTTACAGTCATTTTGCATCTTTTCAAAGGTTTTCATGAGTACCTGCCTATGTTTGTGCACGTGCTCACTGGGTGTGGCGTCCTTTACTGCATTGTAATACAGTGTGTTATCAGCATACCAGCCGGTAAGTACGACAGTTTATGTACATGTTAATATCTTAAGGTATATGAATACTTACCCAAAATTACATTCTTTTGTATTTTATTGACCTGTAATGAACTGAGGGAGATATTCAGTTTCATGAATTTTAGGTAAACAAGATTGTAACTGCTTTAATGTTAAATGTCGTATTGAATATGTATACAGTTAAGTTGTACACTGCCGTTAGTTGGTAATTATATATCAGTAAATACCTTTCAGAGCATATCAAGCAGCGTTTCATTGCTCCGGGTAAGTCTGGATATACACTTTTTAAAATCCTGCACATGATTAAATCGTTAAAGGAATGCTACAATGAATGTTTTCATAAGAGGCGAAATGTAAAAATGAGCTAATTATTTTATTATCTTAATGCATGGGTTCTAGCTTAAATTTCCATTCTTCCAAAACAGGTCCAATTATGCGTTAAATACGAGCAAGGACATCAGGCCATGGCACTGCTCTCAGGTGAAGATGTTGCATCATTGTGATGTCACAACCGTTTACGATTGTGCATCATTTCCATTGTTACGATTATGGATCATGTAGATTGTTATCTCGTTCGAAAGAAGCAAAAAGAGCTTATAAAAAACATAAAACGTTATACTTGTGCATATTGGTCGTTTTTATTGCTGTTTGAAGCTGTAATCGTAACAGAGGGATAACTATTTTCTTCGAACATGTTATTTCTTCGCTTCCATGACACCTTCTTGTTCAGCATAATTGATCTAAAACATACCGGTAGGATATTACACATATGCCATCTTATTCTGCTTAAAGTGCTACTCACAGTAATACCCCATTGTTAAATGATTTCGTCTATATAACTGTATACTTGTGGGATAAATGTTTATTACAGCTCAAATAGGATGTTTCGCTCCCCCACATCCATCCGGCGGTCACTACGTGTGTCCAGCAAGCTATCATAATGAAGGACAGGTGTGTCATCTCACCTGCAAAAATGGATATGGACTTAGAGGATCTTCCACAATAATAACCTGCCATAACAGGAGATGGTCTGAGGCTTCGGGCACCTGTAGTTGTAAGTTTAACAGAAGATGAACCACATGATAGTCGAGTTCAAGCTACTACTCCTATTTTCCAGATGGGTGTACTTCTTGTTACCTTTGTCAATGGTGGGATCACTACCCCACAAAGAATCGCTCCTTTCGCAATCACCTGAGATACTTAATGTTTTAGGGAATAGTTAAACAATATCGTTGATATCTAAAAGCTGCAGACTTTCTGATGTAAGAGGAGCTGAGCTATATGTTACCATTTGAAAATAAGGTTTAAATGGTTTTGGTCATGAACTCCAAATCTAAACGTGTATATAGCGCTATCAAACTTTTCTTCATCTGGTGCAGAGGCTGATACACTGCGCATATTGGTGGTATACCCGATGTTTAACTGTGTCTCATCAGATACAAAGATTGAGGAATTGTGTTCATATTTGATACAGACGACAGGGTCTGCTTCAGGACTCTTTCATTGACTTATAATAACGATATGATTTAGAATAAAGAAGTTATTATCAATATAATCCCAAATTCTAAGTCTATAAACGACGTTTTCAGTGAGGTTCTGCCTTCTGGGGTTCCATTTTTAGTTCACCAGGGCTGAAAGGCCCGATGGGCTAATGGTATAATCATCAATTTACATCTATCCGTATACGTCTCGCTTTTTCGACTTCTTCACAAAAACCACTGGCTTTAGAAAGCTCAAATGTAGTTACTACTTGGCGAAAGGCCTTGACATTGGGGAATTTTAATTGTAGTAGACTTTCTGTTGTCCCAAATAATAACAATAGAATAGTTCGTCAAATTATCCAGCATCGGAATCCCTCAACAGATTAAACCTTATGTAGAGACTCCTTAAATGAATACATAGACTGACTTAATCGAGTCTTAATCAAATAACAGGGGTATTTCGCCAAGTGTATTTTTTATCATTTCATATTTTTAGTTTAGTTTAGTTCATCCAATAGCTTACGGTTTGAAAAGTCGAAAACACCATGAATGCATATCATGACATTATGCAAAGAAGATACATATAACTTTGGAGAATATTTGCTTAACCAACATTTATCAAAATAATAAGCGAGTTAAACTGAATTGTGAGATGAGTGACCTCCATTTATTGTTAATTTTAACAATTTCATTGTTTCCACTGCAAAAATATTTTCAATAAGAAATATTTCTTCTAATACTTGCTTGTATTTACTAAATTTTAGAATCAATATTACATAGAGTTATACATTTTTGACATAACGATGATTTAATTTAATACAAAATGTGTGTGTAATGTAACAAACCAAATCTAGAAGAAAACCGTCTGTGGTAGGGGTAAGTTGTGCCATTTTTTTAATTACGGCTAATGATGTCTTCATTATAACTAAGACGTTTTGAAAAATGCATGAACTATCTTATGCTGAATATGACAGACTTTTGAAAAAATATGTTCAATGGCTCAACGTAACCCCTGGGGAATGGGGTAAGTTGATCACATGCATGGGCGAAGTTGATACCATGGCTTTTATGATCTAAAACAAAATACAAGAGTTTGTAACATTGTTTATGTGAGGAAATGTGTTAACGTAAAAATAAATTCTTCAAACGAAAGGCTCATTCAGACCCAAAATATTAATAGACACACCGAAATAAAACATGAGCCATAAAGAGGGATGGATTATTTTGCTCTGGAAACACATTTCTAAGTTGCGTTCTCCTACGTAAACGATGTGATCACGAACGGAAAGACAGATGGATCCAACCATTATATCCCCTCCCATTATATTCCAGGGTACGACAATTCAGATCATGCCTTTCAGGCCATGTCTATAGAAGTGAAAAATGTTGGACCAGTCAAAATTACAGTCACTATTTAGTATTTCTCTTTTATTGCAAATATCCAACATTTCAGTATAAGAAATCAACTTGTCATAAAATAATATTGGACCGTTTCGATGCTTCAGTATACTTAGTTGCTAAACATTGATGTACACATTATAGGGAGAGATGGATCTTGTGCTTATTCTCTCAGGGAGATTGTGGAGTAAATAATTGCAGTCTAATATTATTCCTCTTTTTTAGCATTTTGACTTTATTCCATCAACGTGTATTCGCTACTAAATTTTCAATGGTCAATATAACCCTTTTCTGCCCAGGGCTTATACCATGGCAATGAGTTTTATAATCATGATTTAACTACCAAACAATTCTGCGAGAATATGATCAATATTATCAATGATAACATTGTTGTTTTTTACAATAAATATTCCATGCATTCAATATTTATTATATTTAATACCTAATTGCCAAATCATGCCGACATACAATATATGTGTCCCCAGTCCCCGATCCCGGCGCCTAGAGCCTAGACTTGCTTTCATTAGGGTGGGAGCTGATGGACCCTTGCGCATCTCATGACAATACTGACGTAAGTAATTGCCAAAATGCAGATGACTCGGACGCTACACCTCCTTCTCATAGCCCTAGAGTGGCCAGCAAGACCATGGTACGTTTCTCTCCGGAGGTTGTGCTGTCAGGACCTTGTCCCTCTTCCGCTCAGTTGGGACCTCCTAACGACTGCATGCACGTAAACCTGTAGGTTCTTCATCTACACGCTTGGCTTTGCTTGGGAAATGGGCCGGTTTTTACAAGGAAATGGCCAAGACAATCCACAACACTAAAGCATCTAGGAAACAACTTGGAAGCTATACAACTTTCAGTGGAACTCTTTCGCAGCCTTTTGCGAAGAGAGGGGATTTGACACCCTTACAGTTACAACATGGTGATTGTTCGTTTCAAGCTGCTGGTGCCCGACTGTGGAACGAACTCCCGTTGCACATCAGGGAAATTGAAAATCTGCCAAACTTCAAAGCAAAGCTCAAGACCAACTTCTTCACTTCCTATCCATTGTAAATTCAACTTCTCCTCGGAGCTCATTTGAGCAGTGTGAACTTGATATCTGTGCTATATAAATGCTTATATAGATAGATAGATATATAGATAGATAGATGGCCATGGCTTCGGCTGCCAGGATTTCGGAGCTACACGCGCTGCAGGTGGACTTGCTCCGCTTTGAGGTGTGGGGCGGGGACGTGGCCACGCTGGACCTGGTCTCTGACTTCCTATGTAAGAAATTGGCCGCCTGCGAGCGTGGCAGGACCTTCAACATCCCGTCAAACTCCTCCACTAAGGACCCATCAGATGAGGAGAATCGGCTTCTCTGGCCTGTTCAAGCTTTATCTATGCATGTATGTGGAGCGAACTCGCTCCCTTCACCGGGGGAGCCATAGACTCTTCCTTCCTCATATCCAAACAAGTGTTTGTGACAAAAGATGGTTGGGTGTACCTCAGGTCGGCGGTACTGGACGTCCACAAGGCAGCAAGCCTCCCTCCTCCTGCTCGCTCCAACCCTCACTGGACCAGGGCGGTCTCGATTACTATGGCTCTCCATAGCAACATCCCTGTCGCGGACATCATTGTGGGCTGTTAGTGGAAGTACGGTGTGCTGTTCGCTAACTATTTACTACAGGACATTGCTAGCAAAGATCTGGCGAGACGTGGCGAGATTAGGACCTCAGGGCGTTTAATGTCTTCCCCTCTTATATGTTGGATATGTTGGCCCAGAGGTTAAGGAGGGTCTGCTGGGCTCAGGTCAGTCTTTCCACTGACTAACTAGAGCTCCTTGTCTCTTGCTAGTCGCCAACCCCGAGTTACCGCTTCTGCTCTAATGCCCGCCTCCTTCAGAGTAATTCTGGCTACGGTGAATTATCAACAAGGTATATAAATAATAGTACGTTTTTTAGTAAAGGTCATTATTTATTGATTGAAACATATTCTATGCATTCAAGAAATGGATTGGGCACAAGTTATCCAACTTAGAAAAGCCCTCTCCAGATAAGTACATGGTTCTACTCACAACAATATGCAACAAGAGACAGACAGGCAGTCAGGATATGTACAAGAGAAGTCAGAGAAAACGTTTAGTTTGAGAAATGTAATTATGTACAAATTTGAAAACGTTCTGATTTTCACAAATAGAGAGACATGCATTGCCATGTAAAAGAAGACTAATAATAATTAAAGCTCTGTTTCTGACAATATTATCTAATGAAATAAACATATTTTGTCTTTGAGTAATATACAAAGGACATTCAGGGAAGTAATGAAATACATTTTCACAGTTGTGGCCACATTGACAACATGCATTATTTCTTACACTTATTTTAAATAAATCATAATTAAATGAGCTCTTCATATATCTTAGTCTTAGATATTTAGTGTTCTAATTCCGTAAGAAAATAATACAGGTGCACATTTTACTCGGATTTGAATATTGGATTTAAATGAGGCAACTGAATCACAATCTATTATTGCTAAAGGAATGTCGTTCCATAATTTAATTGATGATTGAATAAAAGATGTTACTGAGTACTTGAGTCGTGTATAAGGTTGACTATAATTACTGGAATTTCTTAATCCATAGCATATATACTCACTGTTGATAAGTCACCGATAAATCCTCTCTTCATTGTCAGAGTCATTTCGTTCTTAGTTTAGATATCATTTACAGATCTCAAAATGCAAACTAAAGCATATCATTAGAGAAGCCCCCTGAACATTTTCCATATCTTTCACTTAGCAGTCGTATCAACATCATCTATATCAGTATCCTTCTCGAGGTCCTCATTCAACGATAGAGTGTTTATATTTTCTTAATTAACATTTTCTTCAAGATCGTCACTTGATGAAATTATATTTTATGGTTTATTAAGACATCATCAATAAATATCAATATTCAATAGCGCATTAAACAATTAATTATTATATTTGTGATCACACCAACAGCAAAAAGTGTTTAAAACTTACTTCCTTCACTTGAATAGTGGTCGCATGTCCTGCTCCTCAAAAAGTTGGCAATGGTATTTACACCTGTCAGACTGGATCCACAACTCACAGACTGAACGATGTGTGCCAGTTGCAATGTAAGCAGGGATATAGACCCAGTGCCACACCATCTGATATCAAGTGTATGTCTTCTGATAGTTGGTCTGCACCGGCTTCATGTCTTGGTATGTTAACATTATTTGAGTATGAAAATTAGGAACAAGAGCTTGAATAGTTTGATGATATAATACATTTGTGGAAATACATTTGAAACAGAATGAAATTATATGGCTCAGAAGAATTAAATTCCAAATTATTAGTTAGTAACTGATCGTATTGACCTTACACCATCATATGCATGATAAAAGAAACAACTGAAAAAATCATGAAGTTTTGATTCGTCTATAACAGAGATGAAATGTCCAGCTCCCCCAAAGGTAACGCATGGTGGATACAGGTGCCTCACAGGAAGTCACAAGCCGAATGATGTATGTCACCTTCAGTGTTTGAGGGGATACAAACCACGCACAGCTAAATCTGACATCAGGTGTATGACTGATACTAGATGGTCTCCAGCAACTTCCTGTGTTGGTATGTAATAGAGTTGAATTCTGTAAGTTGTTCACTTTCTTATAGCATGTAATGTTTGTTTTCATATCAAGGCGAAAACTACACTGATCAATTTGCAATTTCCTGTCAAAAGAGGCCATTGAATGTATCACTATATTATAAGCTGTATGTTTCTCTCGACAGCAAAACGGTCTGATGTACAATCTTTTGACCAGTGTCTCGTTTAATGTTTAATTCATTTTTGTTGGTAGAGATTAAATGCCCTGCTCCTCCCACAGTCCTGAACGGACATTACAGTTGTTCGTCCTCTACAGTCCACAAACTGAACGATGTCTGTCATCTGCAGTGTATAAGTGGATACAAACCAAGCACATCACACTCAGACATAACATGTCGGGCTTCAGATACATGGTCTACACGTGCTTCATGCACAGGTGACATATTGTGGCACATTACCCCTATGGTTAAAAATAACCGCGGTTATATTTTCGATACAAGCACATGTGCACATATCACGTTTGCCTAGGAACTATTCTTTTACTGCGATTTCCTGTATTTCGTCATCTGTTATGTCATATAATGATTGTTCCTGACGTCGCTGTAGCTTACTGTCGAGAGAAGCGACCCTTCTCATGGCTGGCTGTACGCAAATGGAATGAAATAGAATGGCTAATAAAGACATTATTACACTCGAAAGTGTGTGACATGACTTAACGAAACTCTCTCACTCTCGCTCGGGCAATACAAACATTCACACTCTTTTCTTAAAAATCATATAACACACTTCCTCGGTAGTAATCTCTATTTATATTATCCAAAATGCATATCCGTCCTTTGGTCTTGAGTCTATATCAACAATACGTATTATGTTCTACATTGCATTCTATTATAATTGATGATCTTGATTATCCAAAACATCGAGAAATGTTGAAATAAGCCAATCATGACAAAGCAATCAAAGCAATCAAACCCTTTTATATTAACAGAAACCCGATGCACATAACGAACAAATGATATTTATTTATATGTATTTAATCATATTTTATCAGAAATAAAGTGCCCTTCACCACCCACGGTTGTCCATGGAGCATACAGATGTACTTCATCAACAACTCACAAATTGAATGACATCTGCCATTTACAGTGTTCCACTGGATTCAAACCAAACAAGCCAAGCTCTCACATTAAGTGTTTGCTGTCTGATAGATGGACCTCAGCTGATTCCTGTATTGGTAAATCATTAGTCATTGTAAACCACAATGTAATTTTGGAAGTTTCACTTCATCTTAGAGGGACAGAAGCACGTTTTTTCGCTGAAATAAGTCAATGAAATTTATTTGAAAAATAATGACACCAATAGAAAAACACATTTCTCTCTTCAGGAAATCAAATTAAAAAATGAGTGTATATTGTTCCATAAAGCCATGGAAATCTTTTTTATCAATCGAAATAATAAAATGTGTTCACAATAAAATGGCCGCCATACAATTTCTTCTTTATACGCAACACTGTTATTACCACTACGGATAATTGGTTTGTGTAATAAGATGTTTTACCCTCTGTAGTAAATAAAAATGGCATAAACTATCATTATAAAAAATAAAATTTGCCAAAGACGTGCCACTGCCCTTTAAGATGCGAAATTTATATTTGTATATTTATAAATAGTTTTCCAATTGCTATTTTTCAGAAATAAAGTGTCCCACACCACCAACAGTTACCAACGGAAATTATACCTGCGCCTCCTCTACAACACACAAACTGAACGATGTCTGTCATCTGCAGTGTGAAAGTGGATACAAACCAAGCACAACACAACCCCACATAACTTGTTTGCAAAATCAACAATGGTCTACACAAGATAAGTGTATGGGTATGTTATCTGCTCGAATTAACAATTAACTTTAAACCATATTTTAGTTTTCACTCAGCTGCTGATAGAGTGGAGGAAACTGTTTCCCAATTTGATTTGAATCCACGTTGTCTTAGATGAACACTCACACATTAAAACAGGAAACATGATTCTCGTTTCTTGACATACATTGAAGTAATTTATTTTTCTTTAAGCTGTAATTCATTTAGCTCTTCCTTCCTTCCATTGTGACAATTTAGTATTCACCTTATTTGGTGGTTCCATTCGATCTAGAGAACTGATATATTGTGTATCGACTCTTTAGGCAATGGAGATTATGAATTGTAGAATTGGTGACTCGTTTATTTATTTATTTCGACATATACTCATTTTGTCCAGTACAATGTTCATCTGTTCACTTAGAGTTACTTTATTCGAATATATCTTCTCTTTACATTAAACATACTAGACAGTCGGACATTTTGTATATTTTAATGTTTATATTTTATACGTCTACTTATTGTAAAATGAAAAAGATGCAAATTGTCTCCAATTTCTTGTTTCCTCAGAGATCAAGTGTCCTTCACCGCCCCTAGTTTCCCATGGAACATACAAATGTGCTTCCACTGCAAGTCACAAACTGAACGACGTCTGTCACCTACAGTGTTCAACTGGATACAAACCAAACAAGCCAAGCTCACACATAACATGCTTGTCTTCTGAGCAATGGTCTACACCCGATTCATGCATTGGTAAGTTATAGATTGTTTCTATCCTAAAATACAATTACGAATGGAATGAATAAAACTAATCAATGTAAGGAAAACTTACTGCACCCTTGAACACCACCTGAAGTTGCCTGTATTTCTGCACATTTAATTTGTAGAGGACACTATAATAACTGCATTTGCTTCAATCTTTGGTTTTAAATGGTTCAATGTCAAAATGTTGTATAAGTTACTTATTTGGAGAAACGTATGACAGTTACTCTTTGGCGTCAATACAAGCAAATGTGATTGTGATTATATATTCAAACGACGTATGCAGCATTGTCTTAGAATGTTTTCATTGGAAAACATGCAGTGTCTTAATGGTCTATTTATTCCCGTATGTTAACTGCTGACATAGAATTGTTCATGGACTATGTTTTAAACAACCTTTAAAAAGATTATAGCTCAAACATTACTGAAGATGATTAACTGGGATGTTCTCTTAGTGACTGACGATGTGATCCTCACTATCAGGCGCCATGGTCATGCTTTGAACAGGGATATAGGGCCATTTTAGATGGGCCTCATAACTGTTTACATCTGTACCGTACAGTTTGCCACAGGAAGCAGTCATGAATTACGTCTGTACATGTGCATGAGAGACACGTTTTCATTCTTTAATACAGATTCTAAAGCGATGTTTTCTTCTTTAAAGCAAACTTAATTATCAATGTAAAGTCAATAATCAAGTTTTTGATTGTCATTTTTGAGTTGAAGTGTCATTAAACAGAAATCGAATGTCTCACATGCCAGCGAAAGAACAAAATGTTAATTATCTCTGTACTGTCTGTAAAGTATTTGTTTCTATTTACTGTTGTTGATGACAGAGATCAAGTGTCAAGTGCCCCCGAAAGTCCTTAATGGACATTACAGTTGTTCGGCCTCTACAGTGCACAAACTGAACGATGTCTGCCATCTGCAGTGCGCAAGTGGATACAAACCAAGCACATCACACCCATACATAATATGTCGGTCTTCAGATACATGGTCTACATCTGCTTCATGTATAGGTGAGATACTATACCCTTTTGCTTTATAATCTATATCAACTACACTGTCGGCCAAAAGAAACGCCTACTTGATTTTCCTTAAAATGAAATATGAAATAACTTCTGAAATATAATTAATCGTGGTATACACGTTATGCTGAATTATAAATAATGTGTTGAAATCGTGGAGAAACTGTGATTCGAGTAAAAATCAATCGTGAAAACCGTGCCCAATGAAGACGGTTATTGCCGGTTGATTCACTTGTGCACCATAACCACATAATCTGTAGCATCATAACCACTCTAATGCGAATGCGTGCCTATTTTGTTGCTCGTGCTTGTATAAATATGTTTAAAATAAAAAAAATTCTGATCAAGCACTGATCGAAAACTGAACAATTCCTGTCTCAATTCAACAATCGCCATTCTTTTGGGACATTACAACTTCTGAAATTTAAAATAAATTTAAATATATTATGCAGAAATGTTGCAACTGCATAATGCTATAATTTTGCTGAATTGTTCATTATAGTTTTTACGAAAATTTATAAGATATCTGCTAGAGTGTTCTTCTGGCCAACAGTGTATCACAGTGTTCAAGAGTATATTTTATCATACAATTAGGGGTATATTTGGCAGTATTTATTTCAATAATGTTTGCTCTCACTCTTACTGTTGGGAATGACATTGAAACAAAACGTTATTCTCGGTCTCTCAATGAAAAAAAGTGTTCGTAAGGGTACGGTGTTACTTTATTATACTCAAAAGAAAAAAATTACCAAAAGGAGAGGCCTTGCGATGATGATGTTCATCTAAAACTTACATATGATCGGTTGTTAAATTTGTTTGAACATGTTTACACATTTCGACAACGAGAATCAAAGGATGGATAACTTTCATCTCATATCCTCGAGCTTGGAAATTTTATATTACAAACTCTTCTTTCAAATGAATAGTACAACTGGTTTAGCCATTACGAAGATCACAAATTATATAATGGTTTGATTTTAAAAGTGTTTATATTTAACGCTGCAATGTTATGAACTTAGATCCTGTAACAGGGTTGGTATTACTCCGCTGTTCCGTTCCTTTATGCTAGGTTTATGTTTTCTTTCGATTTCACAAGGTCGTCTTGATTGCAATTTCTCAGCCGAAATTATATGTATTACCTAACGCCTTTGTTGTATTGATTGTTATCAAATGAAACATGTATCATATAAAAATCACATATCAATCACAGCAACCCCTTTGACACCTGTGACAAGTTACGTGCGTTCACTGCCTTGAGATCTCACTTACAGTGTATTGGATATATCCCAGTGTTGTCTTTATTGCTAGTTGTACAATGAAAATAATAAAACGATAAATAAAGTCGTCCTACTTAACCCCATGTTTTGTTGTGCTTAAATACTTGTAAACAAAAAAAAGTGTCATCCACAAGACAATAACAAAGTGTGATAGTTTTGCGCTGTGAAGCGAAGCGAGGTATTCTCATAAAGGGTCTCGTTGTAGGACATCCGCAGCCAAATTAATGTCTCGTTAAGAGAGCCCTCTAATTACCGTGTCTTAAAAAGCTTAACCCGGGTTCAGTCGCTTTTGTTCTTGAATTAAGCAATATACATGAAGATTTATCCACGAAATTATTTATTCATCATATTTAACATGTAATCTTAAAATGAAGAAGTACTTGTATTAGGATAGCGAAACGCTTCACTCATTTTATAGAAATTTAGTTAGTTGCCACAGGTAAATAAAGGATGTATTAAGTAGATACATGATGGATCTAATTTCTTATTGAATAGATATCATAAGTAGGTATAATAGGTGTAATAGGTATGCTAGTTTTGTTATGTATTTTAGCTCATCAGGTCTGAAAGGACTGATGACATAATTGCATGACATGGCGTCTGGCATCCGACCGTCCATCCCTTTGTAAAGTTTTCAATTTTCGACTTTTTCTCTAGAACCAGTGACTCTAGAGAGCTGACATTGTATGTACATACTCCTTGGCCAAGGGGGATTCTAAACTGTAGATTTGGTGACCCTGTGGCCCCAACTAAAGGCCTCACAGCCTAAATCTACATTCTCTCCTCAGATCAAAAAGACGAAGATAGTATGACCAATTACCATGGTGAAACATAGGGTTGGATCACGGCATACTACAAAAAAGTATCAGGTTGTAGGTGATCATGTTATGGTCAACTAAATAGACGAATGTACAACATTGTAAAACATTGAAATCTTTGAATCTTTCCCTTCGCGCGACCATCGAGATGCCATCTTGCTACTTCTTGTTATTGTCATGTTATCTTCGTCTGTCCATCGGTAGCGTCGCCAAATTAGACACATTTTGCTTCCCGATTGTCTCTAAGAAGGCAACACGACTACCAAAAATCCTCACGAATCCTACGTATAATCATTGCTTAGCATTACGTATAATCATTGCTTAGCATTACGATGCTATCACTATTTATCTAAAGTAAGAATATATTCAATAAATATATTTATATATATATACGATAAAGAATATATATAAAGGATATACATATATATGAATACATTCCATGTTTTAATATAGTACATGCATGTAAACAATCTTTTTTAGTACAGATGCAATATTTCTGTGTATCATTCCGCAGCAAATGTACTATATACTATATATTTCATACGCATTGTGATATATAGAGGTATTGCTACACATATATTATGGAAGTTGTAATATACAATCTATCTATCATTACATGTCTCATTTGAATATAAAGCTTTTGATTGGGTAAATGCCTTCAAGAGGTCTGAACGCAATCGCATTACTTTCTTTTAACTCAGATCACGCCAGTGTGGCCTTTGCAGGTACAAACTGACCAGTGGTTGGACACACACACAATATCCTGGTAAAAGGGGGATTAAACCATCAAATATCATAATATATTAAAAACTCACAAAATGGTAGTTGAATCGCAATATATAGTGATAAGAATATCATCATTAATCTAAGATCAACGTAAGTAATTATCCTCATTCAAATGTTATAAGAAGTTACAAAATGTGTTACTTTTTCCGTTTCCTTTTGTCGGTTACCTTTTTCATCCACCTCAGAATGATGCTTACAATCTTAGATTGGCATTACAAAATATTGTACTTTCATTTGGTATCATGAAGTTATCATTATGATGTGTGTATGATGGTTGACATTTAGATGTTATGATAAAACTAGAACCGATTCCTGTTACTTACCAAAGGTCAATTCAGACCGAGTTATATCTCTTTGAACATGGGGCCGAAAAATGAACATTTAAAAATGGACCATATCCAAGGGCAGATACTTTTAATTTGAGGACGAAATTCAAAATTGTGGCCCGTAGTTCGTTGACCATTCATTGAGTTTTAAAATGACCTATCACAAATAACTGTATGTATATCCCTTATTTTGAAGAAGATGTTCAAAGACGTGTACCCTCAAAAACGCTAAAGTTCACAAAATGTTAAGTTTTTTTGAAACATCAAATCTAATATTACCGCCGAAAACCACTCTAGGCCTAATTGATTGGGACATGTTGTTGCCCACATTTTGTATGATTAGTTTTCGAGTCATTAAGGTTTAAAGTTTGAGCTTCAAGGGGAAATCACTAATAGAGAAGTCGAAATCAAATAAGAGGCTCGTCTGTTTCGAGAGCTGTACATAATGTCATGCTATCATCCCTGAAAAATTCATGCGAATTCGACAAGCCGTTACTACAGAAAAATCTGGACAAGAAAAGTACAAATGATAATAAAGAACCAGGAAAATAACAATCTTCCTTTGGCAATAAAAATAATGCACTCTCATCAAGTATAATGAAATTATCTTTATTCCTGCATTATTCTTGTATTTTGTAAATCTATCACGTATTGTTATATTTCTCCAAAACCGGGATCAGAATTCAGGTAAGCAATCACAAATTACAAATGCAATTCATTATCAAGGCCAGTTCCAAAAATAAATATTTTGGACGAAATGATGATGGTACATTGTCAACAGCTGTGTGGGAAGATATTGGAATTTAAATTGGTCTATTCCTTATTCCTCTATAACTCACATGTGCAGTTTTCTAAAAAGCATCTCGCTTACATGGTGTTAATTTGTTACATTTCGGAAATGGAATACATAATAATGTTTTATGGTGTAGGATAATAGTACTTTAATGAACTGCAGGAAAACATAGACAAAGTTAAGTGAAAACAGAAGAAATGCGTCTTAAATGTTCTCCAATTTCTCTCTTCATCAGAGATCAAGTGTCCTTCACCACCCCTAGTTGCTCATGGAAGATACACATGTGCTTCCTCTGCAAGTCACAACCTGAACGACGTCTGTCACTTACAGTGTTCAACTGGATACAAACCAAGTGCATCAAAGTCAGACATAACCTGTCAGACTTCCGATACATGGTCAACACCTGCTTCCTGTATAGGTGAGATATTGAGCTATTATCTGCTATTGAACTTTAAATCTGTATTTTCTTAAAATTATTCATTTTGTTCAATGTCCTATTTAACTTCCCACTTACATTCCCGAAATTGCATACACAAACAAACTTTATTCTATGTAATAAGTCATAGATTATTTGAATGAGTTGAAATGCACTTAAATATTCTCCAATTTCTTTTTTCCTCAGAGATCAAGTTCAAAGTTCAAAGAATAAAATACTAAATGTATGTCCGACGAGGACTCAATTGCAACACTAACTTCATACAAAACTACTGATACACTCGGAGCTAATGTTTGTTGCATGTTCTTCCTTTATATTATACAAATTGAATGGCTTTTGTCATTTGCACTGGTTACAATGACACACCATGTTCAAACTCAAATATCAAATGTATATTATGTTTTGTGACTTTCTTTGATGTTAGAGATAAAGTACCCAACCCCACCAAAAGTTACCAAAGGATTGTATACCTGTGCTTCTTCTACAACCCACAAGCTGAACAACGTCTGTCATTTGCAGTGTCAACCTGGATACACACCTAGGACTACACAATCTTATATAACATGTCTCCAAAATGAAAAGTGGTCTTCACATGATAATTGTGTTTGTAAGTAATTGCATACATTATTATTTTAATTAACACATTAATGTGCACGAAAATATAATGCTTCTATCTCTTATATATTTCCGGGAATATACATGTATGATTCAAAATTTAAAAAAAAGAAATGTTCATCATTTCCAAGATTGTTTGCCAAAGCAAATAAATGATAATGGATGAAAATGTTCTTTTCTTGAATATTAAAAATAATAATTTTCTTCCAGATGTGTCTTCAAGGAACTCTACTCCTCGCATTACAAGAGCCGCAAGAATGACAACTACTGCTACTAAAAGGAAAACCTCTGTGATTACTACAACACATGTCACAACAGCTACTCCAACAACGGAGTTAACTAAGACTTTAAAGACTTCCCATCCTACTACTCAGACTAATACTGCGACTACTTCTGGTACCACGACCAGTAAAGCTACGTTTGTCTCTTCCAGTGTTCTATCTAAAACAACTGTTACACCTCTAAGTTGTGAAGTTTGCTCTGGATCTCTCTGTGGTCTTATTCCTGGAAATGATCCTGTTATTCATTGTCCTAATGAACAACCATATTGCCTAAATCATATTGATAATGACAGCACAGGGTCGAAAACTGTGACAAAAAGGTTAGTTGAAGAATGATGGATCGTTAAAAAGGATCACATATGATACATCATCTTTAAACCATAATCAATGTACACCATTGATACAAACATATTTTGGTTCCAATATATTCTTAGGATATCTGAAAATAACTATTCAATCCCAAATGATCTCACCTCAAACATAATTTGCGAAATCATTTAGTAGCCTCTGTGAAAAAAATTACATTCAAGATGAATGACTAAATAAACATTCCTTGTATTCGTTAATCCAGCTGTGCCAGTGCGAGTGAATGCAACAGAAGATGGTGGCATGAGACGTCAGACAAGAGCAAATGTGTCGACTTTAAACCTACAAACATCTACAACTACCAACTATCCTGTTCCTACTGCTGTACCAAGCCTGGATGTAACAAAGACATTGTACCCGCCAGGCACACTCTATTTAAAGGTCATGATTGAAGTAATAAGCACATGACACAACTTCCTTTACTTATCATTTCAATAACGTATTTGTTCTAAAAGCGCTGCTTCATATCATGATGGTCTATACTAAATTGGTTATTGAAAACTTCTTGAGGAAACTCAAAACTCAAATTACACAAACTTGATCAGACAGAATATTGGGAAGAGGAGATCGTTCCCTTAATGAAATGATTACCCTTGATATACATTATTTTTATTAGTTGTAATAATACTGTTCTTGCCAATGCTCATTTACAACGTAATAATATCACAAGTGTTTTGTTGAAAATGTAAACAGTTTTGGTCGGGAGAACCTCGGGAGAGCGTTATATTATTTACACACATCAGGATAGTGGTATATCCTTAACATACCTCGGGAGAGAGTTATATCCTTTACAAATACCATGTTTATCTCATCTCGTGAAAATATAACATTTCTACCTCACTCGATGAGATAAACATGGTATTAGTCAAGGAAAGACTGATATCTTCTATATATTTAACGTTAACATAAATAATTGTCAATTTGTAAACATTGAGCAAAATCACAATTTAATATTTGAGTTTACAAATGATTTTTTGTTGGCAATGTTCATGGTTCAGAACATCACTGCCTTTCGTGGATTTTAGTTTTCATGGTTTGGGAGTGACTGGTATATTGGTGTTGATATACAGAAATCTTTCCTTGTTTGGAAATATTTGAGGTTCAAGGTTTACCAATGAAAACCACAGATATTATATTATATTATATTATGATCCTTTTGAGATTCGATCCTTCGGACCTCTTGACCCGAAACTTCATACTGGTGCGCTATCCCTTCGCTTGTATCTGCAATTAGGCATATACAAGTAAAATGAGAACATACAGAGACCGGAATAACCTTTTGGAGGGGATATTGTCGTACCTTATTATCGTATATTTGAATTGCTTGAATTCCCGCTTTCAAGGTGGATGTCAAAAAGGATACTATGTCTACGAGCCTCAACAAATCTGTATTATCTGTCCTGCTGGAACCTATCAGGATGAAACAACGATGAAATGTGTACAATGTCCAACTGGGCTATCTACAGCTCCAGAAGGTTCCTTTGGATCATCTAGTTGCAGGGGTATGACCTTCAAATTGATGTGATAATCCATGTCATGTTTTCCTTAATTCAAACGTCTGGTGTTTTACTGATCTAGACATGTTCCTTGTGTCCTTTCAGTAACACCCATTGCGAATAAATATATAATACCAGTCAAACACCTACTTAGACACAATGGTGAAGTTGTGGAGTTTTGACTTGCGTGACATTGGACTGTTCAAGTATATTGTATATTACGTTTAAGAACAGGCGTTTCGGTTAAAATCATAACACAATTCTTTAATGAATATTATGTCACCATCCTGAACTGTATTCATCTTGAATTATGTTTTTCGGGGGAAATATAGTATTTTTAGTATTAATGTATTAATCATTGTCGAGACATTTTAGATTTATAGTTTTTCAAATTATTTGTAGAAAACTTTTAAAACATCACTTCATCTTCTGATAGTCAAAAGCCTCGCCATCTTCACAACCTGTAGAACATTTACTATACAGACAACCAAGTTAGAAGGAACGGTTAGAATGCAGGACTGAGTGATTAAATGTAAGACATAATACAAACAAATGTCACCATCATCAAAAAGATGTTTTGATGTTTGGTTTGTTCAACGGAATAAAGTTTTGCATTGTAATTTGGTTTAACTTTGAGCATCTACCGTTGTGGGTAATAGGGCTTCACCGTTCCACTGTCTGACCTACTAAATCCACAACATGAAGTGACTTCTCCTTGTAATATAATGTTACTCCCAGTTGTAAGTGGATTTACTTCCTTCGAATTAAATTGTGACTATGTACACTCATTTATGGATATACTTGTCGAATGATGCAACTTTGGAACTTTTAGAACAGTAAATGCATTAATCTACTTTTCAAACAACTTCTTATCAATCTCCCTTGTTTAATTCAAGTTCCAGTTTTAAATTGTCTTTCAGTCCTTCAATTCGGAAGCATATCCAACTCCTTTAAATACATGTTCAAGTTTAGAACGGGCACCTTTGACGTATAAATGTAGCTGCAACCTATTCTAACATATTGTACAGAAATGTATATCATTATATATATTATTTATAAAGAGTCATTGAGGTTGGTAAGTATGCTGCAGAAAGACTGTACATTGATAAACTGGACATATCTGTCTCTGTTTTATCTTTAAAAATAGATTGGATAAAATTATTAAGAACGATTGCTCCCGCTATCCCAATACATGTAAATGATATGCTTATGATACAAAATGAAGATTGTACAGTTCGTGAAAGGTCATTTACAAGCAGTTGTAGGAATGCATGAACTTCGGACGTTGATTAACGATAATACAGATTTTTTTTATCATGATCAAGGAAATTTGGTGGAATCGTCACATAAGGCTCTTTTTCAGAGATGTGGAAAAATGTGTTGAAGGTTTAAAAGGCCGAATTATATATAAAAAACTACATTTCATCGAAATAGGTAGAACAATAAAGTAAAATACACCTTTTTGTTTCGGATGTTAGTCTTGACATCAACGCCTTGAATTCTCACTCAGAAGCCAAACCTCTCTCTTATCATACTGATAATATCCGTCTAGCAGGCAAATATTAGAAATATAAATGTTTCATTGATGCTCGATTTGAAAAGCCAAAAATTACTCGACACGTCTTAAAGCATGGAAAGTGTCGCAGAGTGTATCACCAACGCTTGATCACTAATAAGTGACGTGATATCATGTGACTTTGTGAACAAGGTTTAACTAAGTCACTTTAAAATGACTGTGCACGATTTACCGATCTTCTTACTGACTATCACTATCATTCAACTAACAATACTTCATCGTTCTGTGGTTGTGTGAAAACTGATTAGTCTAAACAGACATGTGTTGGTTGCAGGTATGACCAATTTGACTTGGCCATCTACACAAACAACATCAGCAACGTCAGGCACAACATCAGGTTGGACACCTATTATATAACATACATGTAGCCGGTGGTGAAATGATTTGGTTTTTAAGGCTAATTGTTTTGATTTCTTGATATCAGGGGCTAATCATTCAATCATTTATTGGGTTTTGCTTTTTTCTATCGCTTTACTTATTCAAAGTATTTTTTTGTAATATATAGTGATTATTGTCAATGAATGTTACTCTCAGTATGGTTAATTTCATTTCATGTTCCAATGACAACAACACCGTCACAATATCACAGGTCACAATAAAAGGTCGGATGTTTTTATAATGAATATAATTATAAAATGGCCAGGTGATATTATTATAATTTACAGTATCGGTTGAAACTAACTTATTATAGATGACATTGCACTCAATACCCAGCATACCTTCAAAACTTTGTTGCACATAGAACCAGTCTGCAACAAAAAAATGCAGAACTTTATCTGAGCTGCAAATACACCAACGCCATTCCCTGTATATGTTATATATTTGTATGGAAATATTTAGTTTATAAAAGCCAATGACAAAATGTAATTATCAATTCATAATACGACATATGGTTCATTACCAATTCTCCTCGATGAATACCCAATGTACTCTGATTAAAATTAAATATGATGAGACGATAACAAATTACGATTTTACTTGTGGATGAAAAAGACATAAATGGTGTTTCAAGTGAATCACTAACGCTTTTGCATGGAGGATATGTTGTTTGCCTTCATTATTTTAGAAGTACAGTGTCCAACTCCTCCAAAGTTGACAAATGGTGTCTACAACTGTACAACCGCCAAGCCGGGCGACGTCTGTCAGGTACAATGTTCTAAAGGCTACATACCATCTTCCCTGAATATGACGTGTTTGTCTTCGGGACATTGGTCAACTTCAGCTTCATGTTTAGGTAGGCATTGGCATTGTATGGTGCATACAGGCATTATTTATTACATGGAGTTACACTTTAAAACGCTAAACAAAGACTTTTCAGAATTAGTTTGGTACCCATTTAATTGCAAAATATTACATATCTTCTTTCATGCAGGGAACCATGTTATGATATCGCTTTAAATGGAATTTATCTAGACATCGTCATGGCATGTAGTGTATATTCAATTAAGCCCTCTTCAAGTATTTCAGGATTTTTTTGTAGTCATTCAGCGATAACTACCAATTATAAACTAATGCATGACAACTTATCAATTTGATGGTACTTGTTTTAAGAAGAAGAAAAACCAAATGGCAGTTGTTGCAAAAACTTGTTTATTCATCGTTGATATTATGTTATTCTTGCTCATTTCCCGGATTATTTTTGTTATTTCATGATCCTAGGAATCTGATTAAGCTGACACTACATTAAATGCTACGAGTGGCGGAATTGCTTGTGTGCATTTAGAGTTTGAAATATCTTGTATGACAGTGGCAGCTTCTTATTTCGTCAATACAAATAGCTTTACATGAAACGTTGCTATATTTCTTTCAGTGTCACCGCGGGAGTGTGAGGTTTGTTCTGGATCTCTATGTGGTGCTCCTGGAAACAACCACTTACAACAATGTCCCAGTTCGAAACCTTACTGTATGAACCACGTGCATAATTACACCAACGGGACGATTTATGTTGCTAAAAGGTATGAGATAGGTTGATTGGATGGATTCTAGCTGTGGTTCTAACATGTTATATATGTTTGCGATTACTTTGAGTATGAATGTTGTTGGTCACTTACAATGTTGGCACATACTGCAAATGCCCATGTTGTTTTTGCTCAATTGGTATGGGACACCAAACTACGGCTATCGTTGTTATAGATTTTACGAAACAAGTGACATCGTTGTTATATATTTTTCGAAGCAAGTGATGCGCTTACCACGCTAATCACGCTCACCACAATATATATGATGTCATATTTCAAGACCATCATCATAGAATTATCATTCACATTTAATTTAAGGTATGATTTTTTCACAGTTTCGTACTTATCATTGGTAACATGGTCACGATATAAGATTTAAATGCAGTTTATTTTCATTTGATTTCGTCAGACTTGTTTTTCACTAAATGCCATCAACAGTATGTAGTTATATAGTCTAGTATATAGAGTTCAAGTATTTAGATGATTTAGATTTCATATTATTCATATATTTCCGGAAATCTTAAAATGATTGACACAAACAAATATCAATACTTTGAGTAACTATATTCAATGAGTGTGTTCAACAATCAAATTAAAGCCATGTTAAAAAGACACTTTTAAAAAAAAAACGTGTACATACCTAGCGATGGCGGTATGCTGGCCTTCTATGCCTGGTATGAAATTAGAATTGTTCATTCACTTTTGTCCTTTTGAATTTTATGTTTCACGAAATGTACTCAGGAATGAGATGTTGAAGATTATGTGACTTAGAATTATATTTTGTTCATTTAATCAGTTCTGTCATATGGGTGATTTAACTTTTACAGTTGTGGATCTGACATTGACTGCAACTCTAAATGGTGGCGTGGGACATCATATCGAAATGATTGTACACAATTTGACCCTGCACAATCAAAGAAGAGAGACCTGTCCTGCTACTACTGCTGTACAGTATCCGGATGTAATAGAGACATTGTCCCTGATTCTCACACAATGTACATTGGACATTTTTAAAAGACAAGTGGTTGCTGTTTATCTGTAATGTTAATGATATGAAATGTATTTCGCATCACTAAAAATCGGTTTAAAGCCTTATTAGGAAGATCATGTTGTGACTATACACATCTTTATTATATGGAAGTATAGTTAGTCTTGTTATAAGAGACATACGAGTCACGAAATTCACCAACGTAATACACTATGTTTGCAAAAAACGTATTATACCGTTTTGCATTGTTTTCCTCAAACTCGGGTTCCATGATGTTGTATATTTGGTCTCTAATACAAAAGTCGTGAAGAAGTACTTCAAGATCATGTAGTGAAAGTCTTAAATCACGCTCACTGCAGTAGTTATTTGAATACAGATCTTGTAAAGTTTGTTTCGATGAATACCTAGTAAGGATGTTTAACTGTAAAGTAAATGTATCCAGACATCACAATGTTACCCATCTAATAGACAACATTTAATGTATCCAGACATCACAATGTTACCCATCTAATACACAACATTTAATGTATCCAGACATCACAATGTTACCCATCTAATACACAACATTTAATGTATCCAGACATCACAATATTACCCATCTAATACACAACATTTAATGTATCCAGACATCACAATGTTACCCATCTAATACACACAATTTAATGTATCCAGACATCACAATGTTACCCATCTAATACACACAATTTAATGTACCCAGAACATGTCAATGTAAAGTATACAAACACGCTGAGAACTGAGGTATAGTATGTAAACATACCCAACGCATAAACAGGCATTTGCATCTAATTATCTTTATGAAAGTGATACATTCAAACACCAATTTCTGCTTAGTATTTCGGGAATCATTTTAACGAAAATATTATTTAAGTAAAAAACATAATCATATGTTAGAGTATACCAGCCAAATTCTTTTAGAATAATGTCGATATGTTCTATTAATGATCAAGTTATTTTCCACTTTAACATAAATATGATTTAATTCCAACGTACCATGTATATGTCTAGAAACATGATTTAATCTCGATTGGCTTAAACACATTGTAACAAAGACAACACAAACTGTATCTGTTTTAAGCAAAGCATAGAATACAATTTTAAAAATTCTCTATATTCGCAACATAATTTATCATATAACATATTTCAACACATTGAAATACCATTTTTCAAAAACTGTTCCATAGTCAAGTCAATTTAAATTGATTGTTTTATTTAATTGTAGCTTTTGCAGTAATGTTTGCTTGAATGTAAAAACATGAGAAATCATTTCAAAAATGAAAGATCAATGACATAAAAGCGGTGGATCAGAGTCATCATTTAAAGGAATTCTGTTAACACTCCTGTAAATGTCCATATTACCTTACACATTGATGGAAGCAAAATTTCAGAATACCCATTTCACTAGTGTTGACTCTCATACAGAATATTATCATAGAAATATTTCCTCATAACACCACATAGAAACCATCCAGTGGACCCATGCAAAATCTAAAAAGCCAAACAGAATTTAATTTGAAAACAGTAGAAATGTCAGGAGCAGCACTTGACTTAACTACATTTTGGTTGTTTTAAATCAATAACCAGCTCTATTATTGATCTTCAAACTAAACAGTGCTTGAAATATATGCGCATCAAAAGGTGATTTTTCCTACTAAAGAACATGTACGAGATGGTATTCAGTCAAATCCGCCGCTGTTGGGAAATGAATTGGGTTGGTGCTCTGTGAACAATAAACCTTTTGCGTCTGTAACAGCTGCTAGTTGTCATATTGCAAGGTAGTCTACAATGGAATAAAGGCGTGATGTTATCGATTCATAAGACATTATATATGTGAGCAATAGGCATGAGAAGTCATGTATTCGATGTGTATTCTTTATGAAAGCAACTTTGCGCTATGTTTACCTAAAACTAGGACTAAACAATGTCTTCAATGATAATAAGTTCTTATCTGAGTATCACTTTACCTAAAAGTATTTTTGAACTATGGAATCACGCACAAAATAGTCCTCATGCTGTTAAAATATAAAGACTACACCTGAATATATATATACTTCTCAACAACAAAGTAGTCTTTGCTTTGAAAACATAATTTTCTGCAGATGTTTAATTTACAGTAAGTAATTGTAGAACGACCTTATTCAAGATTGGTGTTCTTTTCCTTAATCTTATAATAGCATACTTGTAATTTACACAAATCTAAATATGTGTATACATATTTAGGTTGGTCGTATATCAGAACACTATATGAAAATAAAATCACATAAATTTAAAGATTTTAAAGGTGCCAAATCCTGAAATGTTGATTACAATTATTTTCTATGGATTGTGAACTCTCTATTATACGGGTGATCAAACTAGTAGATAAGAAACTAGGCCATAACTGATAGATATATCAAAATGCTTTTGACTGTTGGAAGGTCAACAGATAATGGAAATCTCCTAATAACCGGTCCTGGATGGTCCTTGCATGGTCAACAATGAAATGTTTTACATAAACATTTGGTAAAACTTTAGACGTTCAATGAAAGTTTTTGAATTGTCTCACCTTATCAATATTCTCAATGTACATCAATCATAACATCATAACATCATAACATCATAACAACGACCTATTCATTTTTCATCAGGTTGATCAAATCTGAAATGATTTTTCCTTAAACTTCATAATCTTACCCTTATTTCTTTTCCCTCGGCATTACGGGAACCAGTAAATCATTTTAACAAGCAAATGTGCTAGTAAACTGTCAAGGTCAAGTTCATTTCACATCGATTTCTTCTAGACCACAGCGATGTTCCACAAACTGATCTTAAACCTAAGATCAATCTTAGCCAAAGATAGAAGATGTGCTTACGACTGATATTAAGGCTTAGATTGGTTAGTGGAACGGCCCCCCTCTTTATAGAATTGATTTACAATCATTTGTTCGCACAAAATTGCTCAAACAACGAGCAAGGTGACGACAAAAGCAGAGTAAATAGATAGCATTTCTGTTTCAATGTCCATTGTTGATAAAGATTTTTAAATGCCAACTCGACAAAATGATCCATGCCTAATTATCAATCGTGAGAAATGTAGCATAATGGGTAGAATGCGATAACAGTAATCATATCTTGAATGTTCAAACAAGCACCAACAAGGTAAGAAACCATGTTTGATAAGATAGAAGGGCTCACAATTTATAGTTAACATAAACTCAAGTAAAATATACAACGGTATAAGAATCTTACAAAACAAACTGTCAAGTTCCCATCATTTACATAGATAATATATAGCAGATGAATACTTGATATGAAATTATGAAGTCCCGTCATTGTTGCTCATGACACATCAAGCAACAGGTTTGTTTGCTGCTTACTGACTCATTTCGACTCGTTATCACTGAAGTACATATCATTCCAAAGGAGACTTTTTATTTCCGTGGATTTCTTGCCGGAGAACCACAAACGCTATAAACAAATAGTGATGATTATGAAAATATGATAATTCTTTAATGGATATGAACTTGATCTTTCAATTATTACATTAACTGACATAACGACAATACCATATAACTAATTTACGTAATTTAAATTTCCTTATTCAAAGTGTCCTCTATCTACCACGCAGTACAATTTGGTACGTTGTATAGACGTGAGGGCAATGTTACAGATAGGCTTATACCTTAATTGGCAGCTACGTCGTACACTCCGAGGTAAGACACAATAGTGGCAATATGGGTATGTATGTGTGCTTTAAGCATGCCCCTTCTTGCTTTTGAGACTAACGCAGTGTAACTACAGTCATTTTTCGTATTGCAACGTCTCTAATTTTAACACGACACAGTACGTAAATGTATCTAAAGTGAGTAAAATAAATGTTCAGTAAAACATAAACACAAACTGGTGGGCTTATGCGTATCCTAGTAACAACAATTATTAAATTAATAAGCTAGGGTATGACAACTAAGTTGCCACTAAGTTTAACACATTGGTTGCTTAGACAGTAGTTACATTGTTCATTGGTAAAAAAAATGTTTAAAGATGTCGACATGAACATAAAAATGTACGGTATATTGACATTCACATCATAACATATGAATAAATGAATAAGTGAATAAATAATTAGAGGATATTTGGCTTTTCTTGACTAATATCATGTTTATCTCATCGAGTGAGGTAGAAAGGTTTTATTTTCACGAGTGAACAAATCTTTGCGTATTCACCGAAATAGACTTGCTTTTACGTTAAGTCGGCTCTAGAATGAGCCTGTCGCCTCAGCAACAATGTGACGTCATGAACGTGTCATGACGTCGGAGCATTGTTTTATGACGTCAGGTCATTGTTATATCAGTCACACGTTCCATTGTTATTTTCACTAGTGACTGATAACACGGTTTATTTTCATTGATAGATCCCGGTATTTCACCTGCAACCATATAATAAATGGATAAAAACAGGTGATGGACTGATCTAACTTTTACTGGTTGAAGATTATTTTTTTCTATAGCACAGAAACATTGACGTGTTGTCATAAGAACGGTTATCATATGTAATTATAATATATGTCGTGAATTAATCGATCCTTTTGGTGAGTTAATCATGCCTTATTGATAAATCGTATGTTTTATATGGGGAAATTTATTGTAGAATGTTTGGCTGAAGGAGTTTTGGAGTGGTGTTGATTTAATCCAATCGTCTGAGCTGTGTACTAATTATATACTTTGTGCACGAAGGTGCTCGAGAGCAACTGGCAATATTGGTGATAAGTCGATGTGGACTTCTTCTTAGTTTTGCTATACAGTGTTCTCTCAGCATTCAAGCTGGTAGGCAGATCACTTTTATGTAGTTGTAAAGCTGACCAATACGTTATTGCCAGGTTTGATACTAATATCATTCATGCCCTTATCTTTTAAGAATATAAAGCTTTATTTCATAACCACTTTCTGTTTTGTAAATTTGTTATTTGATTTTAATCCCTTTATACGCTTGTATTATAATATTTATCCATAATATTACAACTGACAAGTTTGACATAACACACTTCGTTCTCTCCAAATCAATTATATCAACTCATGAGCATAAGATTCGTCGCCATACCAAGTACAAGATATTTTAAACCACGATCGATATACATGACTGAATTACATCATGTTTTCAGGGGCCAACTAAACTGAATTTGATATATCAAAATATCATTTGTTCAAATTTCTCAGAAACACACGTGTTCACAAGTCTTTGTTTTTGAATCGCCTTAAGCAGACAAACGGTTCACATATTGAATACTTCCTGTCACCTTCACTGCGTTAGTGGATACAAAGCAAGTACTTGAGATCGGATATAACATGTCTGTCAACTGATGCGTGGTCCAGACCAGCTTCTTGTATAAGTATGTAAACATATATGTTATCCAAACTTCAATGGTGCATGTTAACACCACTCGCGTTACATCTATCACTTCAAGTTGTACATTTGGCAACAAGTATTAAATCTTAGTAATATATTAAACTGTATTCATTCTTTCACCAACTGTCTAAGCAGATTTTGTTGCAGGATCTTGTCTGCTCATTTCAAATTAACAACACTCATTTATGGTTTAATGTGGAGTGTACTGTTCTCCCGTCCGTTTTATAACAATATTGCTTATTATGAATATATGTTTGGTGACGCAATTCTGGTGTGAATACAGACACATTATTATTCACAAGAGTGAAGTCGTAACACATCAATTAATGGTGTTGTGGCGTGCATTATAGAATACATATGATTTGTGAAATTAGTTTGGTTTTAACATAGTGTACTGACATAAGACTCAAAGGGAATAGGTACTTACTGTGCCTTCTCGTATCTGTATCGTATCTTTCTTGTTTATATGATCGAGTGAGGTAGAAAGTTTCACATAATAACTTCTCTACCTCACGGGTTTGACGTTATTCTTGTAATTACGCCACAACAGGGTTGTTTTCATGTTGAGGGGCTGTTAGTAACAACCCGTTAGCACAGTAACAATGTGACGTCATAAGAGAATTCGCTTCGTCAGACCATTGCTTTATGACGTCAACCTTTGAGTAGTGATATAACTGATTATTATATGAATGGATTATTTCCGTCATTCTGATTGGTCTACTAGGTCACATGACAGCATTGACGCAAAGCGATGTCAACCTGTGTGACGCGCGAGAGGTTGATATAACAATCCGGACACCTCCAGTGGCTAAAAATAGCTTTGGGAGATCCCGGTCATGAACTCCGTCCTTCGCGTGTAGTACTGCAAATCAAGCGATAGGCATTCTTCTCTGTGACTGTGCTGAATTAGAGTTACGTCCCTTTCGTATCAACAATATGGCAGGCGACGGTAAAACGATACAACATCAAAGAAATAAACTTTCAAATAAAGATTCGCCACTGTTTCTAATGAGGAAATACACTTGCTGCTGAAAGAAAAAGGATGTGCCGAACACCATGAGGGCAACAACCAGTGCTGAGAAGACCATGAAGGCGAGAATTGTTGCTAGAATTTGAAGAATTTCGAAATTGGATAACTGGACAAAATACTCGCCAAGTTTTATCCAGTGGTGACACAAGAGAACGGCTACGCAGTACTTTATTTTTACCTTCATCATAGGATTAACAGACATTACGCAGGTATCGGGAATTTTTATTAACATTGTTCATGACCCACTGAATTCACTGAATTAACACAGTACGGTACGTAGGCCTATATCGTAGCCATGACAAAGACATTAAATGACTTATTTTAAATATGTTCGACAGTGATATTTTGAAATTGTTGAAATATTATTAACTGTTAATAGTACAAATAGATTCTAACATTAAACAATTTAATTTAAGCTCGATTTGTTTTCATTGAATCTTGATGTATCATGATGAAATCGTTCTCATACCAAATGATGTTTTCCATTGTTATTGTTTATTTTTTGTTATCAATAAACTCTTTACTGGTTCTACCATGTTTTGTTTCACACTCACAGATGTGGGATATGGTAAAACGTTTACGATATGACAGTTTTCCTTTCGCCGGTAAAATCAACCCTCGACTGCCATATCAGCCCTCGGGCTGTAACGTGGTTACATTTGGGAAAACACTACTTTCAATAGTACACATTATTGTACTTTTTTTGCAGGATTCCAACCCACACCCTCAGACCGTACCAACAGCTTACCACATGACCACCAACAATCGATAGTTCAAAGGTAATTTTACATTCAGTAACACTCTGATACATGTAAACTGACACAGCTCCAATGAATGGTATGAGATATGTTAAACATGATACTGGACATGATCGAAAACCGGACTCGATAACGATCGCTAAAATGTTTCCTCTTACTGTAAATATTGAATTAAAAGTCAAGGAAAGTTCCAACATTCGTAACATCATCATGTTCTCCTTTTGCATCCACATTTTTTTTAATCAAAGCTGTTCTGTTGGTGAAATCGTGTATTTTGATGGTTTAAAAAATTGACTGTAGTTGCCTATAGGCAAATGACCCGATTTTCATTTGAATTAATAATCCACAATAAATATGTCATATGATATACAGCCATCAAGAAAAGGTTTTAAATAGTTTGGTTGCATGTTATTGCTATTTTAGACATCCCGTCATTGACACCCTTCAATTACTCCCAGGTCCACATGTTTTAAACTATTAAGTTGATTTTCAGGTATTGATATTTTCACCCAACTTATTCAAAGGATGTACTGATCTATTGCGAAAGATGTTTTACATGAAGACGTTCCAGCAGACGGTTATACTAAATTGCATGCTGCCACTGGACGGAGAGCAGATCTTGAAGTTTGAATCATTGAATACAACACAACCATCTGTTTTGCATTACTTAGGCTATATGTTGACAGAGCAATTTGAAGACTTCCAATCACAATCCTCAGTCTTTGATAATTGCGCTACATATCTCCACTATCCTAATGATGAGATATTAATGAACTGAGATTAATGAAATATCTGTTTTCCAATAAACAAATTTATTCGAATCATGCGTGCCAAATGTATACATTAGAATAAATATTTTCAATGAATTAAAATGGTTTACATAACTACTGCATTATATGAAATCGTTGTCACAACGTTATTTTTTACGTATTGTGGGCATTGTGTTTGAGTGAAGTTACCAAATAATATTAAGATGACGTTCTTTCAACTCCATTCACGAGATAGTATGGAGATCTTTTGTGCTGACGTCCATGGGACGTACAAATAACGTTGTGACAAAGTTGTGACAACGTCTTCACATTGTTATGACAACGTCTATATGACATAATATTCAAAATGTCACAAGGACGTTATTTCGTGGTTGTATTGACGCACCGAATACCATTATCAGGACGTTTTGTCGAATTCACATAGGGACCTTTTGGAAACATTATGTGCTGATTTCAAAGGGCATACAAATAATGTTGTTACAATGTTCTGACAACGTCCTCATAAGGTTGTACGTTGTGATGATGTTTTTTTCTACGTTCGACGTTGTGGAGCCGTTTCGTCTTTAATGTTGTTACAATGTTCTGACAACGTCCTCATAAGGTTGTACGTTGTGATGATGTTTTTTTCTACGTTCGACGTTGTGGAGCCGTTTCGTCTTTAATGTTCTCGGCACGTGTTACAACATCCTCACAATTTAAGGTTTTAGCTTTGTGAGATCCACGTCCACTTTGGGATAGATTTTTCATTGTAATCGACTAATTTATTTTCAACAAACATTTCAGAAATGTATTGACAACGTTTTTTGTGCATTCATTTTTGACGTGTGCTTGTTCTATGTCAATAGAAACATTATCCAATACATTTATTTTTTGGAGATTATACCATTTTATTAGTCAAATTTAAAAAGTGTTATCCTTTCTATGAACATATTAAGACAAACTAAGTATTAAGCTTTTGAAATGTCCATGGTTTTGTAAGGGATAGACTTTGACGAATCTATGGCAACACAATATGCGACCCTCTGGACCGAAAGATAAGAAACCAGGGTAAAGTTCACTGATAAATCAAACATCTTTTGCTAGAAACGCCGGAAGTATGACAAACTTAAAAAAAGAAAAGTTGAAAACTGGCTTCGTAAGTAGACCTGATGTTTTCTGTAATTTAAATTTTTAAATCTTGGATTGGCAGCAATCCTTTTCAATATACTACATGTATTCATTTCTAAATATTTTTGGCATGTTGTTTTCTCTAGTCGATTACAATAAAATAAAAATGAAATATTAGTTTTAATATGTTCTTAAAGATAAATCGTGTTACTCTTGTACCTCATATCATCAATTAAGACTGGTCGTTCACGCACTATTTTGATATTGTTTATTTTTCTGAACAGCCTCGAACCATGTTGAGTCCGACCAGCTGTCGATTTCTCCTCTTGGGGCTTATCATTCAAGTCTCACTAAGCGGGTCAAAGGGTAAATAAATAATTACCTTTATTCCCATTTAAATGAATAAAACAAAGTACTAAAGCGCCAGGCAAAAGAAAGTACACGCCTCAGTTGGTTTCGATCAATTCAATATTTAAAAAGAAAATCATATGCATTTGACTTTGGCATGATGCAATAATACATGCCTGCAGTAGTTGAAATGAATTAATTGGTTCTTTAGTTAATAAATAAATGAACTTTACACCACCATGACTCCTATCATGTTTAAAATGTGTGAAGAATCAGGCACATTTATTTAGTTTCACACATAATATGTCTTATATGTCGATGAACAGTTGTGTTTTATAGAAAATATGTTTTATAAGACTTGTTTTATTTATATTTTATATTATATTTTTTATATTTAAATCTGTACATTTTCGTGAAAAATGAATAACATGTTGAAGTATTCTTTGATTGCTGACTAAATGCCTGCTCTGTTCAGTTTTAGAGTATGACATTGAAACGTGAGGACGTGTAATTGCAAATCATACATATGATAAAATAAGTATGTACTTTCTTTTGCCTGGTAGTTTATTTCCTCAATGTCTGGTGTCGATCAACGATGACACCATGTCCTTGACGAAGTCAAGAATGTACTCTGACAGTGTCTTGGGATTGAAAGCAGGCGGTGGAGGGAACCGACCCGCTTCTTCTTCCGCCCAGATGGAGGGCAGATAGGAGAGAAGGACTAAATCTAATGGATGGTGGCCAATGGCATCCGGCCCCTGTCCTCTGTTTCTTTAAGCATCACCTGCTCCAACGACGAACGCGGGGAGCCAACCACGACTCAATTGATGTTAATGTCAAAATACAATCATATATTTTAAGCAATATTTATTCAGTCACGATTTTGTATAAGCAATATAACTGAATTACACTGGGAAAACAGAAGCTATTTATTACCTTTACAAGTATTTATTATTTTGTAAATATCATCTTTAATAGATATTTAATCTTTGTAAATATCATCTTTAATCTGTATTAAATATTTGTAAATATTTGTAAATGTTTGTAAATATTATTATACATTTGTAAATAACATCTTTAATCTGTATTTAATATTTGTAAATATCATCTTTAATCTGTTTTAAATATTTGTATATATCATCTTTAATAATGTTGTAAAGGTTTGTAAATATCATCTCTAATCATGCTGTAAGTTTGTTAATAGCATCTTAATGTATGTAGTAATTAGTGAAGGTGACAGATACCATGGTGGATGGGTGAGTGGGGAGAGTCTTCGCGGGGGTAGGGGGAAGGATGGAGGTGTGGGTTTGGATTTTGGCTTTTTGGGTCAGGTTCTTTTTGGGTCGGGGTCGGGGTCGGCGGACTGCAGGGATTGGAGGGGAGAGGGGTGTCTGTTGGTTAGGGGTTGTAGGTTTCGGGTGACTTATGTGGACTGAATAGAGATTGAGGGTAAGAAGAGGGAGTGTATGTTGGAAGTGAGGGTGGTTAAGTTGTGAAGTAGGGTGACTGGGGTTTCGTTGTGGTTGGCGTTTGTGTGTGTGGTGGTGCAGGGGATACCATTTGTCTGTGTTGAGCTGGAAGGCGAGAGGCATGAGTGCGCGTGTGTCTGTAGGGATGGGGTTGGGCGGCAGGCGTTGCCTGTGTTGAGTTGGGGGTGATAGGCGAGTGCATTTGTATGTATGTTTGAGGGGGTAAAACTGGCGAGGTGGGTGGCTGCCGAGTTGGGGATTGCGGGTGTTGACTGTGTATAACTGGAGGGTGATGGGAGGTAGCTTTGGGTAAGAGTTAGTTGTGGCGGGCGTTGCCTGTGTTGAGTTGGAAGGTTGGAGGGGAGTGCATGTGTATGTATGTTTGCGAATGTTGACTGTATAACTGGAGGATGAGAGTGGTGTAAGTGCGTGTACATTAGCCAGGATAGTAGCCGTTAGTTGTGGGTCAATTGGGGTTGTGGTATATGGTACTTGACAGGTTTAGGAGTGCGTATTTGAACAGTGGTTGAATTTCATTGTAGATGTACATATGGAGGCACAGTTTGTAATCTGCCCTAATTTTAGAAGTTGTGAAGAGGTCTATCTAGGGTGGGTGATAAAATGATAGGTGAAGATGGGAGCTGGGGATAGTCAGTAATGAATATAGTGAGTGACTGGGGGTTGGGAGAATGGATCGAGCCGGCCTATGGTGCAGATGAGGATGTAAGATGACTAAGGCAGGTTGGATATGGGGAATTTGATGTAGGGAGAATGCCAGTCACGGGATATACTGGGAGCTGGGGATACATGTGCCTAGCGGTAGACACAGGGGTGAGAGCTTAAATGGTTATGCTGAGAACATAGACAATGACTAAGACATAAAATGTAACACATAAATGGTTTGTTTAGCGTATAGTTGTATTCAGTGAAATTTATAGTTGATTATCGGTGTGACATGTGATTCAACAGTTATATCAGGGTCAAAAGACAGTTAACATAGTCATAGTCAAGATGTATCATAGATTTATCGATCAATGTTTGGGTTTCAAACATCATTTTAATTTCGAAAGTGCTACATTGCATTCTTGTATAATTTCAAAGATTACAGACGCATGCTAGATTTATTATACAAATACGTATAAAAGCTTGAAATATAGTAAATGTGATTATTCTTAACATAGGAAGATTAATAATTATTATTATTAACCATATAAATTGTCTTTTCATACTATTTTCCTCGTTTTATGCGTGAGTAGTTGTATAGTATATGTCATTCCAATGTCATTCTGTTCTCAAATACAAAGCTGTACTACCATATTGTAAATGTACCAAGTATCGTTAAGGATAACAGTATTTAACGAACCCTATTGGAATTGTGAACTTCATAGATTATGTAGATCCTTTTGAAGAGCGAGTTTATTGGGGCAATAAATTAATTAGGGAATAGTTGTTTGTACCGATAACAGTGATTAACGATCCGTAATGGAAATGTGAACTGCCTAGATTCTAAACATCCTTTTCGATAGCTTGTTTATTGTGGCAATAAATTAATTACAGAATTAGTGCTAGCTTCATTGCCAAATTAATTGTTGCTTATTCATATTAGTAAAGTTTGTGCATAAATTAAAAATGTCAGTGTTTCAGTGTTGAAAATCTAAATTAGCTATATAACATAAGAACCATTTGTAAAATGCATGTGTTCAAATACTTCAACTCGATATACTGTCTCAATCAAATTGTGTACTTCCTTAAGATTTAGTTTATTTCATTTTGGGAGCATATTCCTCATATAAACATTAGAATAACGACTTTGCTTTTACCAATGTGTTACTTTTCAAACATGAACTCTTTTGATGTTAAGTCATGTGTAGCCTTGTTTAGAGATATCTTAATTTTATGTTTGCATATAACATTTATAACTGTACATAAACGAATTTAAATATGTGAGCGAATACAGACAGAGTCAACAAACAGGCAAAATGATAATCAAGGGAGAGTTAAATGCGTTTAATATTCCCTCTAATTACAAAATAAGATAACCATATAACGATGTGATTCATATGGAGCTTAGTCCAACCCAAAAACTATATTTCACATTAACAATATTTGTCTACTGCGTTTCAATTCACTTTCATTATATATTCCTGTAAATGGTCAGGTAAATCTAGTTTCTAATTAGCATAATGTATTAACTAGTAATTGTAGAAACACCCTTGTATTTTTTTCTTATTACATACGAAAAGCGTTTGCGCAAAGAAAATATGTCAATTCATAGTAATTAATTAATGTATTTGTAAAATGTTATTGTTTACTCAACACAATTGTAATGTTTAGATGCATTGTACATGGGCCGAGGACCTATAAAATAATTGAACTATAATATACCATATAACAAAAACAGAACACTATTTATAGACAGGCAAGTAAATAAACATTTGTTCGGTGTCATTATAATTGTGTCATTTTTTAATGATATTTTTTATCTTAGAGATTTCTTTTAATCTCTCATTTTAAACAAATGTCGGGCTGACAGAAAGATAATGTAAAAACCTAAAACTCTCTCTCTCTCTCTCCCTCTCTCTCCCTCCCCCCCCCCCCCCTCTCTCTCTCTCTCTCTCTCTCTCTCTCTCTTTCTCTCTCTCTCTCCCCCCTCTCTCTCTCTCTCTCCCTCTCTCTCCTTCTCCCCCCGCTCTCTCTCTCTCTCTCTCTCTCTCTCTCTCTTTCTCTCTCTCTCTCTGTCTGTCTCTCTCCCCTCTCTCTCTCCCTCTCTCTCTCTCTCTCTCTCTCTCTCTCTCTCTCTCTCTCTCTCTCTCTCTTTCCAATATAAAGACATCAGTTCAGTTTAAAAGAGTACGTCTTTTTGTAAGTTTTGGCAATGGTTGAATACCAGAGCGACCACACTGCAATCAGTACCGGTAAATATATATGCAACCCACGCTAACGTTTTCACTACCCTATTACTATGCACATAATATAGAAGGCGAAGAACAAACTCATTTACTATAAAAGGGTAGTGTCACTGAACATAATTATAACATACAAACGGATAATAATAAACATGCAACATGTGCTAACCTGTCAAGTTTGACCTATGAGACACTCAATTACTAACTACGTGATTAACATTAATATTATTTTGATAAATGTCCATCCGCATATCATTACAGTACAACAAGAATGATTGAATACGTTTGTATCTATAGGTATTGAGTCATGCACAGATAATAGGTAGACAACGTTAAATGTGTGATGACTATTTTGTAAAACAGTAAGATATGAAAAAGGAAATTTCATAATGTTAGATAAAGTGCCGTATGACACATACGAGCCCACAACACTCATAAAAATATAAATAACATAAAACCATATTTTTTACAAATATAAGATAGTGTTACTACAGTTAGTAAGAACAGATTACATTTTTCAATTACTAACCATTCTCGTGTATTGCACAGGATGTTTTATGACCCTAAATTGCTATCTTTAGATGGGCTCAACAGCGTGTATTCGCGACTTCGCATACATGTATATTCGGTTGTGTATTTGTGAACTCTGATGAGAGTAGTCTCTTCTTTGACCAATACGCATTCACGTGTACACTGTATATGGGACAAGCATTCATTCTTCAACAAATTAAATTGTATTATCAAGATAGCTAACAAAGGTTTTCTGTTTTATTGTTGTTCCGTATGTATATACTGTCTGTTTTGCAATTGTGTCGGGTTGTGATTTGTAAGTATTTTAATATTTTCAATAAAAATAATAAAATATGTCATCTTCTGTCCATCGTTCTACGTTTTCGGATCACAAATTAAAACTGGTGGAATCAATCAAATATTTACGTGTAGATGACGCAAGAGTGTGTCTACTGATTTTAGATATTTAGAATTATTATAAAAAAACGGAAAATAACGATGATATGTATCGTTTGTGGAAATAAATTGAAACCGACTGAAGATGTGACAGAAATTATGAATTTGTATTTGTAAATGATAAAATGTATAAATGTATGCTTTGTTTATGAAGTATATTACATTAAAACTGAATGCGTGTGCTATGTAGTACGTTCGCAGCAAACGGCCTACTAATAGCTTTAATATATATATCATACTGATGCAAATAAACACAGCTGGCAAGTTCGTATGAAATGTCACATGCAGAACATTAAAGTATATCATGTTTGTTTTCATATTGTTGCAGACAAATCCAAAAAGCTCACAGTTGTCATGTATACAGCTTTGATTTCTTAAAATTAGTTTAAAGATACATTTTCAATAACGAGTACGCATCCTTAAATATGTCCCGTTAACACGCATTAGTTAGCTGATATGAGAAATATGTATTGTCAAGTGGATTGTCTTATATTTGGTTGAATCAAAATGTTGGTGACAGGTAAATATATTTGTTTATGTTTAAAGGATATGTTTATACAAATTGGTCCGAAACAATTAATTCATCAAGTTATTTCAGTCATTACATCATTTCAAATCAGGGTTTTGGCCAGACTAGTATTTAAGTTTTCTTAGTGATAAGTCACTCTTACGAAATCTATGAAAATTTGGAATCGCATTACACTCCTTAAAAATACAACATTTTAGAAAGGACTATTACATACTGGATGATCTATGATGTTCTAATGATTATTCTGGTCGTGCAATCCATAAAGGATGTATAATCTACTAATATATAATGTATCTGAAAATACGTTGCCATGTTTATAAAAGATTTGATGAAAACTCCGGGGGAAATAATTATCGAAGTAACGTCATCTCAAGCCGTCATGCTGAAACGTGAATTGTACTTTGGGCCAGATTGTTTGGGCCTTATATTTTGAATAAACCTGTCTGTATGTGCTCCTTTCACAAATAGCTATTGCATAAATGTACATCAATAAAACATGCATTAATTTAACCGTCCGTCTGTCCTACCAGACATTTTATAAATGGCATTACAAACATATCAACAGTATCGATTCAGGTTAATGAACCGAGAAGACGTTTTTACAAGGTTTAAAACAATCCAGTATGAATGAGTACATTGTTTACATATCACGCATACCACTGCAGGGTATACACGTTTACGTTCCAAAGATAAAATTGATAAACCAAAGCTTCGAAAGAATAATCTGTAGTAAAATGTAAATAATATAAGTGATGATAAGATATAGAGATAGCATTACAGTATTAACGGACAGCTAATACACGCAAAATTTAAGATAATTGTCATTATTCATTTTAGGTAACATAAGAACAGGAATATTTTCGGGATAACAACTTCTTTAGTGTGAAAATACAGGACGTTTCGGAGTACATACTCACTCCTTCATCAGGTGGAATGTAAGGAAATAACAAAATACTAAAGAAGTTGTTATCCAGAATATCTACCTGTTCTTATGAATACAACATCTAAATGCCCTTCAAAGACCTAAGGTAACATACATAGCGATTTTCTAATTACGAAATATTCAATGTATTACGCGTAATTTCTCGCCTGGTTTATGACCGGCAATTAAACTAACATTGTCTGGGTGACTGGGCGACTAGCTGTGGTTGTGTATTCGGATGTATATTCGTCAACTCTGACATACACAAAGAATTGTCATTGACATAAGCAGAGGAAAATGAAATATCTAGATATATCTAGCGTAGGTATTCGAGTCTGCAATTATGACCATGTATATATAATCGCCATCCATGAATTTATTTGAGCAGGATAATAAGAAACATCACCCCATCCAAACTGTTTTAAACCGGAACATGGGTCTTTGGCACATGTGTGCTTATTTTATGTTTTCATTTTATTTTATGACTTGTAGTAATACATGTTCAACTTCTATACATACCTTATAGTATCGCTGTTTACACAACTGTGACCAGTTATCTAGGTCTATATTGTTTATATATTTTATTTAATAATTTTATTTGTAGTTTAGAAAATAGTCATACCTTTCACATCTATAACATATAAATGTCATTGCAATTTTACAATTCGACATTCAAATTTTGTTTTAACAGATAATGAAACATTCATGGGCTAGTGTACAGCAATAAATTACCTAATCAAGTCAAATTGCAAAGCTATTTGATGTTCAAACAATGAACGTTGATACAAAGGCGCATACTGGTACCTCTTTGTCATCATAACAATTAGTTTAGATACCCAAATGAAAGTGTCTTTAGCGATTGATGATAGATGAATAGCTGAATGTGGCTGCAGTACAAGATAACCGAATCAAGTGTAACAGTCCACCAGGAGACCCGTTAGAATACATCGAATACACATGTTACATAACACCGACCGGAACGCATCGTTTAACAGGTTGTTCTGATAGGCATTTACACGTGACGCTTGCTCCTGCATATAGCCAGGTACTCCCATCTGATTACAGAGTCCCTGGTTGACCGCCGTCAGTGAAGCTCAGCAAAAAGGAGATTGACAAAAAGAGTCATTGCAAAATGAAATACAGATGTATATAATGTTACAACTTGACAGCATTATTATCATGATAACCGCTGCATTAGCTTGCGACATAACAATACTAAATTTAATTTGTATTATGGCAGTATGAAACTTCCTCCAATAACAGAAACTCTTCCGCATACAATCTTAAAAATAAAGAACAGGTGGAACAACAAGTATTAGTATTTTAATTTAATACACTTAAAGAACATGTGTTGAATTTCTATCATTAATCATTAACATTCAAACGTATACACTTTAATAAGAGTTAGTAGTGTGATAGTTGTAATGAGCCTATCGGCTTATGATTAATTGTTCAACTCAAAATGATAAATTACAATCGTGATACCATTTCACCTATTCATTAAATATAAGACTGTGAAGTGATCATGTCAAAATAACCGGATGAAACATCATGGAAATAGCCAATTTCGTAACTGAAGGTTTTAAATAAAACTTTTGTTATAAAGAACAAGTGTAAAGATATTGACATTTAAAGCTTTAACTTTACTTAAACCACAATCTTTGTTGGCCATTCTTGTAGATGCTATCTGTGTTTGAATTTGTCATAAAAAATAGTGCCGAGATACTTATACTCTGGGACAACTTCTATGATGGAATTGTCAATGAGAACTGGTTTATAGTTGTCTTTCTTCACTGTTTAATCTCATTGCCTTTATTTACCGGCTATAAGAACTATAAGGTTGTCTCAGCACCATATACAAAGACGTTATATGGCCTTATGGCAAGTGAAGTATACATTTATTTAAAATCGTAACCAAAAAATATTTAAGAATGAGAAAGTCAGCAATTAAAATGTTTTAATTATAGATTTTAATATAACATACTTCAAATTGGTAGTTAGTTTCTTTTCTCTCTGTGTTAATGAGCGTAAGCACGAACACTGACCTTGAAAGGCTTTGCAGCGTGATATATGGGGCCGCGGCCGCGGCCGCCTTTGATGAAACTATTACGTAATTCATTGGGACACATCGTGTGTGCAGACGGCATAATGCCGACATATGATCGCTAATTGGTTTATAACCCTCGTACTGTTTATATCAAAGACGACGATCGTTTTCAAGTGTCACAGGTATGAAACCATCCATCTAAAATTTATCTAGGAGATACTAAACGTCACTATGGAACATTCTATACATAAAAATACAGTATGACTGCAAGTTACCCATTTCTGTGAATGTCGATGTGAACAGTTGAGAACAGCTTTGACATAACAGACATATGTTAATGTACATGATCGTATATCTCTTCTTCATCACCTTAACTTAAAGAATGCCAGTCAAAGAAATGTACATGCTCTTTGAATATTTCTTCTTTAAAATGTACACCTGGTCAATACGATCGTTTTTGCATAGCTTTTAGTGAAAAAGAAATGGTTAGTAGTAAAGAAACCGATATTACCCCACATAACAATAACATGACTAATTAAGAGGTTAAGTGAACAATCTAATGTGATTGATAATATGTAAATTGATGTAGGATAATTGAAAGGCAGTCCTATGATAAACACTTAGACATATTTCTAAAATCTACCAGTAATTGAACTTAATTGATTATCAAATGTGGAAGTTAAGTAGTGGAGCAGTAAACATACTGTAAGATAGGTTATCAACAAGTTGACACAAGTTACTTTGTCAATAAAAGTTGTTTTAAGCTTGCTCTAGTTCTTAATATAACTCATCATTTCACAGGTGTTATGCTATGTATTTTTGTGATTCAGGTCGAATGAATATAAGATTATCTTTCGGGATATGTCTGTTATACTTATGATAATTTAGATCACTACTGCTTGGGTGAACATGCCAATCTTTCATTCATTCTCTCTGTCGTTCCATCATTCAGTCAAAGGTATGACGGACCTACTTTTTAAGTTATTAACTTATTAACTTATTGTTAGCTAATGAAATTAAGGAATGAAATAAAAATTGTATCACCTTCCTCTGTTCTATCAGTGATTAGTTACATTTCAAAGTTAACCACATTACGCCCGGAGTATTGGTAATGCCCTGTGGGATTATGTAGTGTTTAGACATGGTTATAGTGATAATATTATACATGGTTATCTTTTCTTATGATAGCATCAGGCTGGTCGGTTATTTATTTTATCTTTGAACACACCTGTGCTCCTTTTGTACATGCAAATAGTTCCAAAATATAATATGTAAAGGTAGTGAGATGTTGGATACTTAGAAATGAAACGTTACCTGTAAATGTGGTCATATGCAAACGTATTCTTTTAAAGATGCATAATCAGTTTTGCATGATACTTTATATGGTTCTAAAATGTACATATTACAGTAGGTGCTGGGTTACGTTATATCATCTTACTCGGCTTTCTATCAACTATATATATATATATATATATATATATATATATATATATATATATATATATATTTCAATGGAAACTAAGGATCAGTCACATGCACATGTAGTATCCGACATATACTATCTACTCGTTATCAGACCTATTAAAAGCTATAACAGCAAATCTGTCTTCCTATCCATTTCATGAAAGTTTCCAAATATATATTTGACTTAATGGCTGCAGCATGCCAAGGTTCTATGTCCTGTTTTCGATCATGACCCCGACTTTGAATAGTTGTATTTTCTTTATAATGAACTGACTGACCTTAAACTGGTTATTTTCGGTTAAAGTTGATCAATCTCAATTAAATAACACAAATTTTAACATTGGACATACATGTGACCTCACCAACATCATTTAGTCGCTTTACATGATATGTAATCAAATTGGAGACCCAGTTTGAGTATATTAGCGTTAGTGACTTTGAAATACATAATATATTCTTGCTCGAACTACATAAAAACTAAGTGAGCAAAATTGATTACTGACAGAAAGAAATTAATACTTCAATTTATCAATGTTTTTTTCATTAAATACATTTTTGTCATCAAAGACATTTTTGTCATCAAAGGCCATTTTTTAAAATTCAAAGTCATGCTATCATCAAAGTTTTTACCATCACAGTCGGTTTTGCAATCAAAATCATTAATTAATGAAAATAATTTTGTTACATTTAAATTCATTTTTCTCATTAAAGTCATTTTTTTAATCAAATTAATTTTGTCATCAAATTTAATTTTTCATCAGTCATTTTTTAAATACAAGTCATGTTTTCATCAAAGTCATTTTTTAAAATCAAAATCATTTTTGATAATCAAAGTAATTTTTGAAAATCAAAGTAATTTTGTTTAAATCAAAGTCGGTTTTTTAATCAAATTCAAATCAAAATTAAATTCATTTTCTCATTAAAATTATTATTTTTCATCAAATTATTTTTTCATCATATTCATTTTTTCATCAAATTTATTTTTCCATCAAATTTTTTTTTCATCAAAAGCCTTTTTTTTAATTATTCAAAGTCATTTTCTTCATCAAAGTCAGATTTTCAATCAAAGTCATTTTTTTTACATCAAAATATTTTTTTTATTAAAGTCATTTTTCTTATCAAAGTCATTTTTCTTATCAAAGTCTTTTTTTAATCAAATTAATTTTTTCATCAAAAGTAATTTTTCTTAATTAATAGTCATGTTTTCATCAAAGTCAATCTTTTCATCAAAGATATTTTTTCTTCATCAAAGTCATTTTTTTCCCATCAAAGTCGTTTTTCTCATTAAAGTCTTCTCTTTTTTTATTCAAAGTCATGTTTTTATCAAAGTCATTTTTTTCATAAAAGATGTTTTTTCTTCATCAATGTCATTTTTTTCCATCAAAGTCGTTTTTTCTCACAAACGTCATTTTTTCATTAAAATTATTATTTCATTATAGTCATTTTATTAATTAAATTCATGATTTCATCGAACTTATTTTTTAATCCAAATTCATTTTTTTCGGTAATTGAAGTCATGTTTTCATCAATATAAATTTTGTTCATCAAAGATATTTTTTATTCATCAAAGTCAGTTTCAATTTGTCCACAAAATATGACAGCAAAGGGAATTTTATTTAATTCATGAAAGTTATTCTTGCAATAGCTAATTAACACGTAAGTCTATGCGAATCACGTCACATGTACGTAATGAAGTTATTATAATATGACCACCTGTATACATATGCCTACACTAAGAACTGTCAGCAGTATAACTCGTATCGATGGAGATTACTTTCAATTCTAATGATCATGTACAACATTATTAATATGTTTTTCACTTATTTGATACATTCTCGCTTGCAAATGTTTATGTTATGTTATCAATGTAACTGTATGATAACTATTTCAAAGAAATAAATGTTATTGGTTACAATTAGTATTGTAGATATTATATACAAACAATATAACATTTGAAATTTAACATACATATAATACATTCTCTTTCAACAGTCGACTGCTAGAGACAGATGAGAGAGCCGGACTGGAGTTAGGAGAGGCAGGGTGTTCTAGCATGCTCCGTCCAAACAGAGGGGGCCAATACTGTTCTCAGGTATTTACAAACTAACTTGTCACTCATCCAAGATACGGAATCCAGTTGTGCCCCGTGTTCGCTTTCAGAAATCTAAAAGCATGCATTTCCAACGGGAAAGTAACAACTTCCGGCGAACACGGAGCTCTACGGGATTCCGTCAGCTCTTGGATGTGTGAGAACCAAAATACAGTCTGTAGGTCTAGCCTTAGAAACGAATCAGAGATTGATTTTAATGAGATTGTTACATTACATAAAATACATAAACAACCTTTGTATATAAAGAAGATGTATATATGAAGAATATCGTTTTTGCTTGTATTACAGGTGAATACAAGTTTATGGAAACTGTCCCTGTCTATTTTTGTATTGTTCAATTTTGGTTGATAACTATCCCGTAATTGGTACAGCTGGCCAGATATATAATATACCATATTTGCTGTAAAAGATACTCTGCCTTTTTATCAATCGCTCCTTTACTCCGAAGCCTAGCTCTGTTACAAAATTCAATTGCTTTTTAAGGGATTTCACTATCACGAAACATCCGGCATTCTTTAGAGAGCGGCGTATATTACAGTAAATAAGGTATATATATATGCAGTCAAACACAATTGTGCTGTATATGTGTAATTTGGTTAAATGTCGAAACCTTCAATAAGATAACGTTGTAGGGACTGTTTAATACTGGGACGTTGTGGGGACGTTATTTCGACTCCACACGGGAGACGATCCGGGGACGCTTTATGCTGACGTTTGCGGGACGTAAACGTAACGTTGTGACAACGTCCTCACAATTATTTTGTTAGCTGGGTTAGCACCTACAGTAGAATTCTGAACATAGTACCATTATAGAATGGTCACTTTTCTTGCTGTCTGAACTCTACTCTCTGACCTACAAATGTACCTCTCACACTGAAGAGTTCAACACCACTGTCGCTTACGTCGCACCATTTTCGTTCAATGGGGCTAACCTTTTTCTATGGATACAGGCTTATTTGGTCGTGAAACGAGATGTTGTAACCTCTAACATAACAATATATTGCATAAACTGTAATGATAAATGGCAATTGTTTACGTACACACTACACGTATACATGCATTAAATACAACTATGAAAAAAGCCAGATATGATGAATTGGTCTAGGCTTTATTATTATCTCCAAAGTAGGAGATACTTGGTCCTACGTAGGAGGTACTGTGTCCTACAAAGGTGATATTAAAGGGGCAGTAGCACGTTTTTTCGCTCAAATAAGTCGACGAAATGTATTTGAAATATAATGTCACCAATAGTAAAACACCATTCTCTCTCCGGAAAATCAAATTGAAAATGAGTGTACATGGTTAGTAAAGCCATGGGGATCGTTTTTGTAATGCGAAATGATTAAATTGTGTTCACAATAAAATGGCCGCCATGCAATTTTTGCTTTATACGCAACACCGTTATTATCCCTACGGATACTTAGTTTATGTAATAACATGTTGTACCCTCTAAAGTTAATATTGTAAATGGGAAATTTGAAAAAATAAAATTTGCAAAAAACGTGCTACTGTCCCTTTAAGTCCTATGTTGGAGATACTTTGTCCTATGTAGGAGATACTATCTTCTAAGTAGGGATAGTATCACAAAGTTGTTTTTCATCGTGACACTAATACGCTTCCGTAGTAAATGAGTAAGTTATTCAAAGAAAGAATTTCATGTTGACATTAAATGAAATTATGACTGAATTTGCAATGGTACTGTTCTTTTTACCCTAATAACTATTGTTCTTGTGCCGAAACTACGCGATAATCATTAGGTTTCAGAGGACGAAAACAAAAATATGCTGTTACGATGGTGACTTTCACACAGCAAAACATCTTTTATAGCGCAAAATATGGAAGAAACTGGTTCTTAAAATGTCATCTCCAATTTCTGACAATAAGTGATAAAAGGTTATAATAATACGATTTTGGAATTATCCTGAGATATTTATGAGTTCGTTTCGTAAATCAATCACGTCTCCGTGATTTAGAGATGTTATTAAACACCATATAAGCTTCAGGTCAGCACGCATTTGTCTTTTTCCAAACAATCTGCTTTAACGAGTGAATTTGTGTTAAAAGTACGTTACTAAAGGTTCACCAGTTCACTTGAAAGAATGGAATTACTCACATTATCAATACCAAAACAAATATTCTGACTCCCAGTATATTAGTTTATCAGTTTTAAGTATGTTAATATTTGTCCCTTGAAACCATTATAGCAGAATGTTATAATTGAAAATATTCACGAAGTTGTGAAACGTTACCTGAATGAAATTTGCTTTGTTAAGCTGGCAGATATGCTTCTCACACAGTTGAGTTTCCTGATACATTGTCTACTTCCTTATCAGACAACTTTTACTGGTTAAAAACCTTTGCTATGTATATTTAAGTTATTACTCGCCCGTGTAAGATACTGCAGTGTAATATTTATACGGCAGTATTAAACTAGTGTAATACCGCCACACGCGAATCAGTTCCGGCGGAACTACTTTCAATCACGTGATATATCACGTGACGCATCAAAATGGCTACTGTCAAAATTTTGACATCGTCTGTGCGAGATCATACAGTAAAACATTTTTATATGTTTTTTTTTAGGATTGCACATTTTTGTAAGAATAAACAAATTAATTAATTTCTATATAGTTTATTAATACAATTGGTAACAATTTAATTAAAAAAAAAAATAATAAAAAAAACATTGCAGACGATTCACGGAATCAATAAGAAAAATGGATGAAATAAAAGTTAATGATTGTGTAAGAATTGACGGTGCTCTGAGGGGCAGAGTAATGAACATTCTTCAACCTTTGGGAACATTCAATGTCTATGATGTGAAGCTAGAAGATGGATCAAAGAAACAGGTAGCACGTTATCGATTACAGAAACTTTCGGAAACTGTAAGCACCGGACCTAGCGAAAGTTTCTTTGATGACGATCTGATGAATTCGCTTTTTGACAATGACATTTTTTCTGAAGAAGTTCAGTACTGTAATACGTCTGAAATCGAGGAATTTATTCAGGGAAATATGAATCTCAACACAGCCAGAAAAACTTCATACGATTTGAAAATATTGTACAGATTTATGAACGAGCAAGGTGATAGCAGAAAGATTGAGGATATCTCGCCAGAGGATTTATGCAAATTGCTATGCAAATTTGTGATGGTGGTTAAGAAAGGTGATGGATCAAACTACGAGCCGAACAGTCTCAGGAGCATATTATCAAGCATTGATCGCCATCTTCGCACCAAATCTTATGGGAAATCTATCTTGTTCGACTTTGAGTTCAACAGTCTAAAAGATGTCCTAAAAGCTAAACAAAAACTCCTGAAACAAGATGGGTTAGGTAACTTACCCAAACGGGCGCAATCACTAAGTGATGTTGACATCGAGACCCTTTGGAATTCCGGGGAGTTGGGTGTAAACAATCCGGAATCCATCCTGAATACATTGTGGTGGCACAACACTACACACTTTGGCCTCCGAAGTGTAACACCACACAGAAATATGAACTGGGGAGATGTCAACTTAAAAACTGACGACAATGGCGTTGAATTTTTAGAATTCACAGAACGACAGACAAAAACACGCACCGGAGTCAACCCCCGTGATGTCCGCATTGTCACACCGAAAGCCTGGGCTACAGGTGATGACCGTTGTCCAGTTTTGGCGTATAAGACGTATGCTAGTCTTAGACCTCTTGGTTTCAGTACATCTGACGCGCCTTTTTATCTTGCGACAAACTCCAAATCGGCACCAGTCGGTGACAAACCCTGGTTTAAACGCCAACCTGTCGGCGTAAATAAACTCGCTTCCATTATGAAGCGGATGGCATCCAATGCTAATCTTGAGCCGAGTAAACGCCTCACAAACCACTCTGCACGAAAATATCTTGTTCAGACACTCTCCGAAAAAAATGTACCTCCAACGCAGATCATGCAGATCAGTGGTCACAAAAACGTGCAAAGTATCAATAACTATTCGCACATCTCCGAAGATCAGCACAAAAGTATAAGCAAAATGTTGAGCAGGCCAAGCGATGTTGCGAGTAATTCCCACATGGCACTTGTCGCGCAGGAAAACAGTCATTCTTCAGTGGCGAACGTGGCTTCTCAAAATCAGTTGCAAACGATTAATGTCACAGATTCAAGTTCTCGTTCCCTGAGTTCAATATTTGCAGGGGCTGTGAATAATTCGGTTATCCATGTAAACTTGTACGGTGGACAGTCTAACAAATAAACTGACTTTTCGAATTGCCGTGTCTTCGAGCGCGTGACGTAACGTGACGTGACGTGACGTATTCAAACTTTCCGCCACATTCCAGGGAAGCCCTGTTATTCGTTACGCACAAAGACTGTCCCTATCATTTCAAAACTGTTGTAATTTCTACTGTTGTATTTTGATTGAACAGTGTTAAATTATAAATTAGCATCATATTCAAATTGAAACTCTACTTGTGTTTTTATTTCCGAACTATATCCATATGGGAATCCCACGTTTTCACCGAAGTTATGTATTCATACGCGTGACCTAGTTTAACCCGCTGCAAATGTCTCGACACTGTCTGGTCGTTTCTTGGCAATTTCGCTTGATTAAAGTGGGCGAGTAATAAACAGAATACTTAACTCCCTTCCATGTAATACCATATTTATTAAACTCGTGAATGATTTGGTATCAAACTCGCTTTCGCTCGTTTGATACCAGATCATTAACTCGTTTAATAAATATGGTATTACACGGAAGGTCGTTAAGTATCCTCTATATATCACATCCCATCAAAATAATCTGTATATTTGGTTGGGGGAATCCCTTCTATATCTTTCGATAATAAATAACATCCTTTGAAAGAAGTCCACCAATTTCCGTTACTCTAACGGGATTGACTCGGTAAAGCCTTAAGGAAAATTCAAGGTGAGGTAGAGTCATTTGAGCTTGGATAGAGTCGTCTGAGGCTGAGGACAATTCTAGCCTCATTTGACTCTAGAGTTATCTGAGGCCAGCCCCAAATGACTCTAAGAGTCATTTTTGTACCACACAGGTCCCACTGATACGACTTAGCGTTCCGCCGCTTGCGTCAGTTTTAAAGGAGGATTATTTGGGTCATCCGATATAGAGTATGACCTACATGTATTGTAGGAAATATCTCCTCCACGTGCAAATGTTGTTTTTTTTAATTTTGACTTAAAGCAGAAAGAAAAAATATAAATTAAAAATTGCAAAATGTTTAGAGTTTCTTTCATTTATCGAGTACAAGCTGTACACTTCAAATTTGTATGATAAAGATATCAAGTTAAAGATAACAATGTGGTGGTGCAAATGATATTCATAGATTCATTGACATGATTGACATATGTTTTCCTATTCAGTAATGCTTTATGAAAGCGGTCAAACCCCAGGTTCTGGTATGTGAGCCTTGCTCAGTTTTGACGTATTAATGTACTTTAAGTATTTATAGTGTCTACAACAGCAGATTCGACTGAGTGAACGTCACCAAGCACAAAAAAAAAGATGAAATTCATCCATCAATCCATTTTCTGTAAATAATCGGCTGTGGAACAGTTTAGGTTTTAAACACGTTAGGACGCAATGATTCTATCATATTCTTCAATACCTAGATTGAATGTAAAATTGTGAAAAGAGTTGTCAATCTGTAAATAGATTGATAGGAATGGTAATATTATTAACCGTATTAACGCCAGACGTTCTAAAACGTTATTAACGCCAGACGTTCTAAAACGTTACGAAATATTTCAAACTGATTTGATGTATTGATGGCTAAGGAGACCATGACGAAAGGAATAATTACGTTTCAGAAATTGCGAGGAGGTTGTTCTATTACCATAGAGGTAAGATTCGTTTCATAACATTATGAATATAATATGCATGAATTTTTTAAGTGTCTCCATTTTCAATCATGCAGGTGAAGATTGCTTGAATAAGGTTGGATTTATTTGAAAATGTTGAACCCGTGCAATTGTGTTCCTTAATAAATATGAATGTTATTTTAATAATTATTTATCTCTGAAATATTTGTCAAAATCAATTGACAATGAATAGTAAATAATCAAGACATACTCTTGATTACAAACTAATTGTGTTAATACAAATTAACTGCAATGTCACATTAATGTCTACCATTATCGACTGATGCAATACACTTACTAAAACACCACATATAGCTTAAATATAAATAATACTAATAGTGTGCATGGTGTATTAATACATTGATTGATAACATGTTCCTCAGCATGTCCGAAACTACAAAATACCAATAACATCCAGTATACGTACAAGTGTCCAAAAGGAAATGCGGCAGGTGACATGTGCAACTGGGTATCAACTGGCGGGGTCACCTACATCTATTACGTGTAAAAGTGGACAGTGGTCATCTACTTCAGCCAGATGCGATGGTACGTTTTCAGAAATATGAAGAAAGACAAAAGACCTCAAAAGATTTTTCAAAGTTTCTATAGTCATCTAATGTTTCTTGCTTGCGAAGGTATCATGTTTAACATTATGGTATGTAATTACGAATTAAGTATTTCAAACCATGATTAATTTAGAATCACTTTGATAACATTATTATTCCTACACATTAACCAAGAGTGGAGACAAAATTCCTGCCATTTAAAATTTACTTTATGACAGGAAAGTTTGCATGCAGTGGGAAAGTTTCACATTTTCTTAATATATGGATCAAAACATGTTACTAGGGTTAAACACTACAAGTGTACCTGTCTTTTATCTATGTTATTATCTCATGAACGGTAAACCGATCCAGATCTTAAAAATCGGCCGCTATGTCTATCTAGTGGTTTATCCGGATATCTTAGCTCAGATTATTAAAACTTGTTGAACTAGCGAATACAACGTTTTGTAATTGTCTCTGAAATTTGAACAACAATGATCACTTAATGTTTTGTCTTAATATGATATCTTCATATGATATCTTAATGATAGTTAATATATAGAGATTATTACACAAGCACGTGTGTCGTACGACTAATACGAAACGAGTGTGAAATTTTGTATTGCCCGAGCGAGAGCGAGGGCAATACATAATTTTGCACGAGTTTCGTATTAGTCGTACGACACACTTGCGAGGGTAATAATTTCTTTATTATCCAGTTGAAAAAAGCATGTTAACAGCACAAATATCAGGTGGGTATTTCCCAACATTAGGGCTCAGCGCGCAATGATACGAGAATGGGTCAGCTCGATATGTAGGTCAACTATGTAGGGCGTTAGATATGAATACTTTTTTAACATAAAAATTTATTGACAACGACAATTTTCAAAGCAAATATAATAAAGAATTTATTTTACTATTCATTGAACACGTTTGCAAAAACTATCAAACATAAACACACTTTTGTCGTATCACTAACATGTGAAAGGATAATACTACAAGAAGTGAGGCGGTTTTTTCAAACCAGTCTGCAGTAGCTGTTGTTCGTCGAAGTGAGATCGACATTTAGGAAGAAACACCAGAAAGTCAGAAAGAAACAGTCCAACACGATAGGAATGATGAAAAACTCAGAAACTTTTAACCCTCATCATCTGAAAAATCAATTCGTTGGATTCGGCGGTATTTTCCTGCGGGTGAAGTGGGCACAAATGTATTCGATGGAATACCAATGTTGATGTTGAAACTACATCTGAAGAGGGACATTTATTTGTGTTATTCATCGATGTCACTGAGTGTGCACACGTGTTTGTTTGGGAGACATCAAGCAAAACATGTGGTGTATGTCGAGCGGACTCGAGAGCACTGGCGGCGGAAACGACCGGATGTTCAACAAGTGGTTGAAGCGCTCGGTCAATCACTTCAGTGGTGTTTGTCAGGATTTTACTGTAGTTCCGATGCTGTTCCTCGGATATTGTTGAGTAATTGTTCAAACTTTGAACATTTTTGTGCCCTGACATCTGCATGATGTGGGTTGGAGCCACATTCTGATTCTGAAGCTTTTGAATCAGGTGTTTACACGCACTGTGATTTGTGATACGTTCGTCAGATTCAAGATCGGAACCAGAAACCATTTTCTTCATGAGTGACCCAAGTTTGTTGGGCCCGAGGCCAAAATGTGTCCCTCTCGGTGAGATACCTTACAAGCAGTGGCAAGGTAAAACGGACTGTCGGGTTTACAGAAATCAGCTGGTCTGAGGGATCTGTATGTCTTGTAGGCGTTAACAGGACACCGTGGGAGATTTTCGGGAGTCGCCCAAATGCGAGGGGGAAGTTTACGGATATTCCGTATGTTGGAACCGGTGCGGGTTTCGTTTTGATGCTCGTTCATTTCCAGATATTCAAATCCGGAAGCATCGTTTTTGAGAGTTATGTCTCCCCAACACATTTGGATGCAGAAAACTCGTACCCAAAACGAACTCGAACCCACCGGGAATTCGTACCCACGGATAACTCGTACCCTAAAAAATCGGAGAACTCGTACCCACTTATTTTGTATAGATAAATAGGAGAGGCAAGACAATAATATTGTTTTTGTATGATGTTTATTTCATAGTTTCGTAACATAACATAATAACACAATATAAAACCATAGTTTCATACTACAGATAGATACATACTTTCGTAATATAAATTACTTTCGTATTTCGTATTGTACATGCATCGTCATCCTTTATTTAAAAAATTTGATGAAACATGTGTTGTCTTTTTCTAACTTCTTTGTTGCATACTACACATGCAGTCTGCCATGTTGACAAGTGTAATTTCTAGTAGAAAAAAAACTGGTAACTTACACCCTAACGATGTTGTTTTAGTTAAGTGGATATTCTCTAATAGAGTCAATACTGTCACCCCATACATGGCCTCCAATTCACAGGGTTCGAATCGCTGTTTTGACAATATATTCAAAATTCAAAATCTAGATTGCTGCATTCATGTGATGTTTATGTACGATATTGTGAGCTCATTTCTCAAATTTGAGCAAAATTGGTTAAGAAATAAAGATTTGAGATAAATATCCCCGCTATTGATATAAATACACAATAGCGGGGATATTTATCTTCCGTCAGAAAAACTGCAGAGTTGTTTATTACTTATTATTTATTAAGTTATTGTTTTTAATTGTAGTTATAGACAAATACATTATTCTTGATTGATAATAATGTTGCGGCCGTGAAATACCCTCGATTACAAAGAGAAGTAAGGCTGCGAGTTGTGAGTTGACTCGTTTATTCTGATAGGTGTATATGTTGATACGAGAAACACTCCTGTGGGTGACACGGGAGTGTAAGGATCTACCGGCGGTCAACCCTCCGCATGATGGTACAGGATAGACATACCTCTGATGGGGAATACAACTTGTGAAGGTGTGCACTTCAGGTGTGGGTGACAGGTACAGTGCAAGTGAAATATGGCTGTGACCTAGAGATTTGAAATTAGCCAATCCTGATCAGCTTGGGTGATCAAGACAACAATAGCACTGACAGAAAGATGGAATAACCCGACTTCCCTATCTAAAGAAAATGGACTGATCCAAAGCAATCAGTGAACTGAACTAAACCATTAAAATAATATATACTGACAACTATTCATTGCCAAACCAATGAACTTCTGTTGGATCCAAAACACGAACACTTCTATATACACTTAATACAAAATCACAGAACACATGTTAAAATAAATGCCTATATTTCACCCTATTACAATAATATAATACATTAGTTGTATTTATATTATCAATACATCTAATACCAAAAATAAAAAGTGGGTACGAGTTCTCCGGCGGATATGGGTACGAGTTCTCTGATTTTTGTGGGTACGAGTTCGTTTTGGGTACGAGTTTTCCTACAGCAAACACATTAGCCTATGTGAGGTCACTGACCTCATCCCGAAGTGGATTGTGTTGTTCCACCACATTACGTTCAATAGTGATTATGGATTCGTCGTGCCGAGCTGCCCACTTGACCAAACACTGTAAAAAAATAGTTGTCAATTTGTCAATAAAAACGTTGTCATCCGACGGTGCCTGAGATGAATATACATGTTGTCAATTTGACAACCGACAACTGTAAAAAATAGTTGTCAATTTGACAATAAAAAAGTTGTCATTCGACGGTGCCTGAGATGAATATATATGTTGTCAATTTGACAACCGACAACTTATTGACAACCTATTTAGGTTGTCAGTAGGGTTTATGTATTGTCAAATGGTTGTCTGAAAATTAAAGAAAGTTGTCAACAAATTGTCAAAAATTATACCTGTCATTGTCACTTTAACCCGGACTTGCACGTTCAATACCAGTTTAAAAAATTGTCATTTTGACAACCCTTTGCTGATTTAAACCTTCTTCTAGGAAACGGTTTAAAGTTTATCCATTCTGAAAATTATACATACTTCATTTGACAATACATTGTATTAATTCTTGAGTATCAATAAAATGTTCATACATCCCAATAAAGCACTCTAGCTTATTAAATCATGACAAAAATGATGCAGAATAAGATATCACTATTTATTTGATAAAAACAAAATCAGAAGTAAAGCATTTCATTTTTGCCAAGTGCCATAATACATTATACAGGTAAAACATTCTGAAGTCCAAACGACAAACTGTTTGACTACGGTTCCCTGCTAATCTGTATTTAGAAAGCAATTATTTTAAATCAAATTCATATGCAATGAAGTTGTGACTTTTCACACTTGTGTGGTCATTTATCTCTCTGCATTCAACTTTGAAATGAGACTTTTTACAGACTTGTCGGCCATTTTATACTTGATTGTCTTCTTGCTAGGCATGTTGGTCAGTTTTAGGACTAATTTGTCAAATAGCATGTGCGTCTTCATAAGCGATTTCTGGTACTGCAGGTTATAGCAGTAAAATACTGAGATGTATTTTGTCAGGGCCTCTGGTAACTTTGAGCACTCAGACAACTTTCTCCCTTCCGACACAACTGTAAATGTGCTGTCAGACAGATCATCGCCTCCCTCATGTAGGATGAAGGATGGAACTGACCTTGGAACCTGAAACAATATAAACAAACATAAGTTTCATCTGGGAATGATCTGACAACAACACAGATTATAAATAAGATAGGTATAAGGATCTCCTTTCATATTAAATTTTCATTGGTAAATGGTACTTCAATCGGTGGAACACTAACTAATCAGGATTTAAGTGTGCATTATGTAAATCATTGAGAATATAAACAGCATATTGGTAATACATACATCACAATCCTTCCCAAAGAATATGCTGGAATCTTCTTTAAGCAGTCCCGGAATTCCCAGGATAGTGGCACACGTCATGTAACCTGAAATGTTTGTACTACATGTATTTTTGTATAGCACAGACAGCACAGAGTAAAGATGAGAAAACACTTACACCAAAAAGGGTATTCAAACTGAGCAAGACAAGAGATATATATATATATATACATATATAATTATATGTGTATGACAATTAATATAGTTGATAATAATTGACTAAAATAAAATAATTAACACATCCATTAACATTGCAATACAAAAATGTAGGTAGCATATATAGGTACATCACATTAATAATTTAATTAATACATTTTTTAGAAGTATTCATTCTCAATATACTTGCCACTGCATGGGATAATCATTTTTTAGGAGAGAGTAAGGATTTAGTATTACCATTCATTATGCAGTCAGTTTAATTCAGGTAATAGATAGAGGAAAATGTTTGAGAATCATTTAACTTCTGATAATGTTTGGAACCAACCTAGATGTCGATCTCCATGTGTGATTTTTATTTGACAGATATACAGTTATCCAATCAATAAAGTTACCCCGTTTCGCGAAACACACGCGAAACACACGCGAAACTCACGCGTGTGTTTCGCGAAATTTTCGCGTGTGTTTCGCGAAACTTTCGCGTGTGTTTCGCGAAACTTTCGCGTGTGTTTCGCGAAACTTTCGCGTGTGTTTCGCGAAATTTTCGCATGAGTTTCGCGTGTGTTTCGCGTGAGTTTCGCGTGAGTTTCGCGTGTGTTTCGCGTGAGTTTCGCGTGTGTTTCGCGTGAGTTTCGCGTGTGTTCCGCGTGAGTTTCGCGTGTGTTTCGCGTGTGTTTCGCGTGAGTTTCGCAAAACTTTCGCGGGAGTTTCACGAAGATGTAAAGGTAGTAACATACGAAAGTGCAAGTGTACAATTTTCAGATTTGTTTCCAGTTTAATTTTTTACATGTTTGTACATTATAAATTATATTCATGTTTCTAAATGAACATCCGTTTACCAGTTCATTTAAGGCAGGTGCAAAATGTTCTTAAACATATCAACTCAATTGAAACAAATAAATCAGTTACGGCATTGGTATAAATTTGAATCGATATTCAATCAGACAATCTACATACAGCAATGACATGTTTGTTTCTGATATAACAAACTCCGGTACAATGTAAAAATGTATTTATAGACAGGCTGAATTCAACGCCACGAAGGCCATGCTCGAAGCGCAAACACATTGTTGCCCTAATGTAAAGACTAACATCGTTTCTTTTCCATTCTCATCTCAC